>CP136882.1:19123816-21523816 GCA_033000465.1 Sciaenops ocellatus | reverse complement strand
TGTACGGATTAAATTACACTTCATGTTGTTGTCAGCATCATTACTCTTTTGTTTGTTTTGTAGACGCTAGCTGTACTCTGAAGCTAAATTTGCTCTGATGTCAACTTTGATCAGACTCCAGATGAATTATTGAGCACGATGGACCATGCAACACTATGATGCATGACTGTGAACACTGCAGTTCCTTAGACAAATGAAGATGGTTGTGGGTTTTTTTATATATATTGTGGGGTGGAGTGTGTGTTTTCACGCACCTGGGAGAGCTGAGAAAATGTTCCACGATGCATCGGGGAAAAGGAAAGAGAAGGAAACAGAAAAATTAGAGAACTAAAACAAATGTGTTATTATTTTTGACTTTTAACAGTCATCCATCTTGTGTCCACTTCATGAAAGCTTTACCATTCACCGTTTTCAACTTGTCCTGAGAGGACACCTGCTTTGTAATCAATGGAATCCCAAATACTTTGAAATATTCAACGTCTTTCCTGAGAGCTTTCATCGTGTCGTCATCTACATCTACACTGTTTACTTATTTATCTGAGCATCAGTCCGTTGGTCCCGTTCCTGTTCCTCCACCATGTGTTTCATTGAGACCACAAACCTGCTTTATTTATTCATGTGTCCATGCATCACAGGTACATGTTTAGGTTTCCCTTCGAAGCACCCGTCCTCCCAACTAAATAACACACACACACACACACACACACACACACACACACACACAAAACACATACTTCTTTTTAGCTAGTTTTAATGCCAAGTCTGTGCTTTAAAATATTGATGAGTGGCATTTCTGTTTGCCTCTCTGTCTGCCTCTGCATAGATACCATGTAAGAGAGGGAGGAAAAAAAGCTCCAATCAGCAGGCACAAATAAATGACAGCTGTTATCTGTCAGAGGAGGGGAACAGCTTCAGCATCCTGCTGTGTTTACACTGCTGTTCAGATGATTTATGGACAGAGATGGTATTTCTTCTATACCCTTATTGGCATTTATTTACCTTTACTGCGTACCTAAGTGGTTCACACATTCTTTTGTGTTTTTTTGCAAACGCCAACAGCATTGTACACCGCATTCATACAATCATGTTACAAATGTGTTTATTTAAAGTGCATCAAACTGAACATTTTTAAGTGTATACATTTATTGAACTTTCTTCTTTTTTTCAGTGGAAAACTGTACTGCTACCACTTGGACAGGCAGAAGCTGGACATTTTCAAGCTTTTATTCTTTATTCTTTTATAGACTCTTTTTGATTTCTCAGCTACAGTCAGTAATCAATACACAATCATTAATCAAATCAGTAACTAACAGCAGTCAATGTCAGACAACCTTATCATACTTAACATTTAGCGTTTCTAGTATTGATAAACAGTGTTGTCTGGGGAAAATATTACAGCAAGCTCCCTTTAAGAAATATGACAAATTCTCACATGCCTGTAATGTGGTGGGTGTATCGTCTATTAATTTTAACATTTCAGCAATGATTTTTGCATTTTATGACCATTTAATCTGGTTACTATTGAGAATACTTATTTAAGCTATATTAAACTGCACAACACACAACATAAATCTATGGTTCGGGCTCAATTCCCACTGAGGTGTCAATACTATAACCTTTAAATTAAGCATCTACTAATAAATATATATTTTATAAACATTACTTAAGTACACAAAAATGTTTATTGTCTTTGCACTAGCCAGTTCTACAATGATCTCTGTACTTCTTTGTTCATCATTCTTCAGTTTTTTATTTCCGTGAACTTCACCATCAACTCCTCCATCTTATCTCTGAGCTCTGCAAATAAGCCTGAAAGCTGAAGCTTTACTACATGCAGATCCCCTGCTGCCATCCATATATCAGAGGCAGAATATGTGCTCTATAGAGCCCAAGGCTGCATAGATACAGCCACGTAATACTGTGTGGTTACTGATCGGCTGTTACTGACCAGCTGAATGTGATGAAAAACCTGCTGATACACTGGGTGAGGAGGTAAAACACTGCAGCATCCCTCCAGCACTGTTAAACCAACATTTTCTGTAGGTGTCTTATAATGTAGGGTTTGCATATTTGGCTGTGTGTGATGTTTGCCTCCAGCATTAATACAATATCTCTTGACTTTTTGACTATTAGCCAGAAAGGCACTGCAGCTACTTTGACAAATATCTGTACAGGAAAACTCCAATCTGTGATCTTTATTGTCTTTGTTCTCATTCACAATATGACCCGGTGTTTGTGGAAAGCTCTGAACAATCCACACATTTTAGTAGAAAAGCTTTAATGGAGTTCTTAACTGGCATTATAGCCACAATGGGGCTGCCATCAATACTGGCTGCGGTTCATTCACACACTCTTCATGTGCTCACACTCCATAACAGATCTGGGTATCTCTTCTGTATTACACAGGTCCAGACAGTCAGCAGTATGGTGCTTTACAACGAGCAGCGGTGAGTCAGAAGATGTGATAATAACCGTGACAACACCTCTGTGTTTACTGCCTGACACAAAATCGATGGCTGCTGTCTTATCTAGAAATCAGTATACGCCATTCGCCTGCGTCTGACCTTGCAGCTCTATCCAGGTGAAGTTCCTGTGTGTGTGTATGTGTGTGTGCCTGACTAATCGATTTAGAATGTCTGTGTATTCATGACCACGTGTCCCTGTGCTCTTTGTTTGAAAGGGGACAGTTTCTTGCTTTCCAAAGCCATATATCAATGTGTTTGTCTGTGTTATGTGCTGTCACATCTTACAGAAGTTCCTTGCCTGCTACAGCAGTGAGCATGCAAGGGTAAGAAATTCATTTCACATGTGTACAACAGGCAAGAATTTCAATATCAACATACAACATATGTGTGAAACAGGATAATTTGCAAGAAAGCAGTGTTTCTCTTTGTCTTTTCTAGTTTCCTACACTTTTTCTTGAGTCTTTTACTATTTTTACATTTGCATTTATTTTATTAAAAAACAGAGAGAGAGAGTAAGAGAGTAACCGATCAGTGTCAAATGCACTATGCTGTGCATTAGAAAACTGAGCCCTGATGTGAACTGAGAAGTGAATATCAACCAAACTATAACACTGTGTCCTCCGTGTGTGTACGATTAAATCTCAACGCGCTCTAGTTGAAGATCTGCTCCAGAAAAAAGAACTCTGCGTCTTGTGATCTACTTGTAGAAAAAAGGTGAAGGACAAAAAAAAAGTTTCTACTTCAGGCAAACTTTCACTTCTTCCGCTGAACCTCAGGGTTATCAAGTCCACCAAGAAATCACCGACAGTGGCAGGATAAAAGCTGGCTATTGTCCTTTCAGCAGCAGCCAGATTCCCTTCAATTATAGATGATTCAGCTCTCCTCCCTCCCTTCCTCCTTACCTCCATCTCCCCTCTTTCCTCTCTATTCTATTTTTCCCCTCATTCTTCTTTGTTTGTCCTGGCCCATTACTGCCCCTTCAAACACCTTCAGCGCCGGCATCTCCTACTGCTACCCATCTCCATTTGTCATGCATGAAATCTTTTAATGGAGTTAACCAATGGGAGAATAATGGAGCAGCCAGATGGAGATCCATCTAATCCCCTTGTGATTCTGTATATGTTTAAAATAGAAACAAATGAACTGAGTTCGTTGGGATATTTCTGCTCAGCTCTGACTGTGTATTGACTCGGGGTTGAACCTGTTGTCCATCCTTATGATAGTCCACAGCCACACAAGCCTCTTTAGTATTAGTAATATTTCCTCTAAAGTCTGATCAGCAAACACTTGCACTGTAAGCTTTCAAATTTTATTTATAGTATAATACCAGTAGTTTTTAAATCATAACCAGCAGTAGCAGTTTCCTTGATGGTGTCTGCACACATACTTCAGATATCACAGCTAATTTTGCTTCACACTAATATAAACAAATCTGATTTTTCATACTCCTCATTACCCCTAATTCAGTAAGTTGAGATGAAACTTTCCTCTGTGCAGATAGTTTTGGTTTTATTTGCTGAGGTTTGGAAATCTCTCCCCTACACCCCTCTATAATGAAGAGGAGAACAGACCTTATCTGTGGTGCTCAAAGTACCTCAAAATTTAGAAAAAGCTCAACAGCAACATGTCTTTCCAGAAACAACGTCCATATCACTCCACAACCCCCCTGTGGACAGCTTTTTGCATTTTTCCCTTTCTTTATATCAGCAAACGGAAAAGGTTTCATGAGGTGATTTATTGTCATGCTACAAAATTTACTAATAAATTAGCATTGCAAAATTGCATATATTACTGCGTAACTGTTCCTTTATTATTCACGTAGGCCTCTGCAGAGCATAACTGATTGGTCTCTTTGACATTTTTGTCCGATCTGTTATGGTGGAGTATATTTACAGTAAATGCAGCTTCAATTGTCTACCTGAGAAATGTTCAAAATAGCCAAAATAACTAAGAACACTTGTGTGGTTGGAAAGTAGAGCAGTGCTTTACCTCTGGAGCTGCAATGTTGAGTGCAGGGTTGGCCAGTTCAAACCTCTCCTGAGATTTCTCTCTGGCTAGACGGGCCGCCTCCTTCACCTCCTTAAACTGCTCTGCAAACTGCAGGAGGAGGGAGAGACGAAAGGCACACTCAAACACACTAAACCTACAGCACATCATCCTTAAACCACTGTTTTCATCTAACTGTACAAGTTAATATAGGTTCATTAAACTAGTTATATAGCCACAGTACTTATGTATCCTTACTTCCATTTAAATAAAACTGCACTCTCTCTCTAACCTGTGCCTTTTTAAATTTTATCCTCCTATTCCTCTTACCTGTGTCTTTTTTAACTCCACTATGTAAAGCACCTTGAGATGCCTCTATGTGAATGAAACTTTCCTTGCCTTCCATTATGTAGCTTCATTCTGTAACAGCAAGGATTTCTTACATTTATTGTGCAGGTGCTGTGACCTCAGATCCCCTTTTGTTCTCTAACTCTAATTTCAAATCTATTTTGTTCTGAAAATCAGACTCAGACAGATAGCTTCTCTGAAGGTCATGATTTTTTGATATTGTGAGAGGAAATATATGTGTAAAAATCTGCATCGTGGTGAGGAAAAGAGAACTTGTTTTGTATTTGTGTGTAAATATAATCCAGCTGCATCAACAGAATCTGGATAAAAGATGTGTTAATATGAATAGAAAATAGGTCCTTGATCATCACATAGCCCCCCCCCCCCCCCCCCCCCCCCCCCCCCCACCATCTCTGTGTCATATCTAATAAATAAAAGATTCTTTGAAGTATTTTTGTTTGAATCTTGCCAAGGTGTGCTGTTTACCTGCTGCAGCTGCTGCTCTGTGGAGAAACCCAGACCGTAGACGGTGTTGGCCCGGCTATCTGCCCACTGGCCAAACTTCTGGGAGGTTTTGGTGAAGGTCATGTTGGGAGTGATGGTGCTATTGATGATGGCCTGACACCACAGAGAACAAAACAGTAGATAAACAATCCCAGTAGGGAAAGTGGGATGTTAAATATACATGCACAGAAATAGAGAATACATATAAAAGCAGGGCAAGAACAGAGAGGGATATTAAACATGTTGTATTAAATATGTACACGGTCAACAGGGGATCAGCACTAACACAAATCTAAGATACAAATAAGAGAGAAAAGGAATTGTTACATTTCTTTTTATGATTTAAGTTTCATATATTTTTAACTTATTCACTGTGAGACATTTATTATTCATAACATAGCATAAAGTGCGCTGAGTCGACCTCCTGAACTCAATTGTATCATTTCACAAACTTCTTCATAATTTGACTTTTTAAGTAAATCCACAACTACAGCAGTTGCTATGAAGGCACATTGACTCCAACTCTGTCTGAACTAGGTGGGTTGCTGCACTTTCATGTAATTGTACGCATTCATCAAGCTACGTGCTTAAATGAAGGTCATATTCAAGGACAAAAAATTGCTCAGGACCAACGAGAAGAACATTAATCATTTCTGTCGCCTTTAAATGCCAAATTCATTATGACCCTTTGTTATTTTTAATTTGTATGTACTTGACAGCTCGAATCAGCAAATATGCTGATTTTCACCGTGCAGCAGCTCATTACAGTGGACAGGCTGCTGTTGACTTATGGTTTTCTTTATGTTCATTAGCAATAATACATAACATGGAAACATTAATGCCACAAGTCGCATGTAGGTTATGTAGTCATCAGTCAGTTGTGTTTACAGTTTTTTTTTGAAAAAGGACAACTGTGCATGCAAATAAAGAAAACATGTCTTAAAATGAAACCACAAGAAGAGCTAAGTGAAAAATCTTGAACAATGCTCTCAAGCGAGCCGTCTGATAAGTTGAATTTGTTGTGAGATGTAGATTTCTTTGGTCTCACGTCTCACGGCGATAAATTGGCACAATTGGCCGAAACTACAAAGCACAGTTTTTTTTCTCTGAGTTTCATTTTGGTGCTAACAAGATCTGCTGTTAGCGTTGAGACTCCCAAGTGTTTTACCGTTGTTGTGGATGTGGCATTACCGATGTGGGTGTGTTATAAATATTCTGCTGACAATGTGCAGACTAATGCATCCCCACCCATGGCAGCCACAACCAAATGGAAAACAGATTTATTTTCCTTTATTTGAAGAATCTCCAGATAGAGTTCACAGAGTGGGCTAAATAAAATGCATGTCAGGAGGATACGATACGACACAAATGAAGAGTCCTTTCACCGATGTAATACTAATACCATATGAGGAAAATATGATTAACTCACTGCTGAGTGTAACAAGGTGCAGAATGTTATTACAGAAGTCGAATAAAAGGTTGATTGGATTCTTTATACAGTCCCACTGCATCTTGTGCTGGCTTTATTTGACAGAAATACAATTTAAAAAATCAAGTTTGTGAAACAAACCACTTTAGAATCAATCAATGACTTTTGAGAAATGTGGGTTAAAGAACGATTTATTGGCCACCTTTTTAACATTTCTCCTCTTACAAGAATCTAACAGCATTACTTGTTTTTTTTTGTGTCTTGGCCTGAATTGATGCCTCATAGCAATATGCTGTAATAACTCCACACTGACCTGTTTCTGACCAGTGAAACACCCTAAAACAACACACACAGCCTCTGGCCTGCACATGCTTAAAATATTAATGACAAATCTTTTCTTTGTGTTGAATATGTGAACATAGGAAGTTGCATTTATACATGTGTATCTATGTATATAAGGTCCCACCTTAGTGCCGCCCACGCTGATGATGCGGTAGACGCTGCGGCTGGCATCGTAGAAGAAGGACACGGTGACGGCGTGTTTGCTGGCTGGCAGCCAATTGCGTTTGGTGGCCGGGTCGATCTGGAAGACATGAGCTCTGGCGCTGAAGATGGGCTGCTCCCTTTAAGACACACGACAATACAACAGAACATATTAACTTTATGTTAAATAAACACTTATGATTAAACACTACTGTTCAGTCAGGTACATATCTTTGTGTTACTCTATGTAGAAGAATAAGGGTTTTCAGTTATCTTTGCTAAAGCCGTTACATTTCTCAAGGCAATATATTTGAATGAATTCAATATGCATAAGGAGAGTCAATGAACAACTTGCAGATTTCAACTGTTAAATGTGCAGACAGAAGTATGGAATAAAATGAAACATCGAACCACACACGACTGCAAAAACATACATATACATGCTGTATGAACAAGATTTCACACACTGATATATATCTACACATATCCATTTATGACTGCAGATTTCCTAGAACAGCCTGTTTTGTAACCACGTCTGTAATCTTTAAGTGAGTTCTGACATTTACGAAATGACCTGCTGCTGAAATGTAATTCATAGGTAATTTCCTGTTATTTCAAACTCAGTGAAAAAAGTGACTTTGTTTCTACTTTTGAACAAGCGAGAAAGCAGGATTATATTTTCCATGCTTTATTTTATTAATTTTATTGTATTCAGTCATGTTGTTTTCCATTAGTTTGTGCTTTTATTGTCCCATGAGCACCTGCTGGCATTGGTGCAGTAGTACTCTTCCAGCTGATGACTTCTCCATAAAAAAAAAATGGTGTCCTTTTAACTGCAACTTGTTTTATACTGTTTCAAAATGTATTTTCTACCTTCGTTTTGTAATGAAGAACAGAAATATGTCGACTGTTTTCCTAATATCTAAAAAGTTGTTTTGTGCTTTTCCAGTTAGTCATCAAATTAACATAGTGATTTATCTGAACAATGAGAAAGCCGACCAGATTTAATACAGTATATAAAAATATTTATACTAATAGAACAAAAGAAAACATAACATAGGAATATGAGTTTAAGCCTTTTGGAGTGCACGTCATTTGTGTAAATGCTATTAATCATTTTAACAGGATGTGTCACTTTCTAAAGGAGGTGAATCACTCTCTTTTCTGCCTGAATTTGTCACTCAGCTCCATCACAAACAGCGAGGTGAGCCTGAGGTTAAATTTTATGTGTTAGAATAAATCTGTCTGCATGTGACACTTCTCACTGAGCCTGTTTCCCTGTGAAGAAACGCAGTGACTCTGAATATAAAGATGAGCAAACTGTTTCAGACTAAAGTCAGATGCAAACTCTATCTGTCATTATTACATCTGAAAGGTTCAAATGACAAAATAACCTCTCCCTTTACGAAATGTCACATTTTGAGACATCTGTTACTGAGACGTACTGTGTGACCTCAAAACTGACATGTCTTTCTAGAAATAATGTCATAGTTTCTCCAACATTAACCACTGTTAATATAAGTAAGTAAGTAAGTCATAGTTTTCGTAGCTTGTTTATAGCCACTGTGTGGATAATCCTGAATTACTGGGACATTGTTGAAATTTATTTTTCAATGCTCTCTGAGCACCATTTATAAATTTCATTTTTATTGAGGTGGTGGCAGAAAACCTTGACAAAAGAAACTAAACCATCCAAGTCTGCTCTTAGGAAACCTTGTCTGTGCTCTCTCAAATGTTTTTGTCAGCACTTCCATCATGTTTTCTTTGTTCATTTTATTTACAGCATGCACAGTATAGGTATTATTTTTGGATGGTATAAGGTAGTATACATTTCCGTTAATTAGCTTTTGCATGCTGCTTTAAAAATACATTCACAACTATCCTTACAAGCTACATGATACTTTTACGCGTTAGCAAAATGGAAATATCACACACATACACATTAGTACACTGATCAAAGCCAAAAGGCTAAAACATCTATACCCATCATTAAATTAACTGTATATCATTACCATTTAATTTCGTTCATCTCTTTGAATGTGAGTCATTAACTTGTTTGGCACTTTGGGATACAACTCTTCCACAGAGCGTACAATGATGATTGGATAAAGCTAAAATAGAGACAAAAATACTCCTCATTTCCAAATATGATTGTGTTTCTCAAGGACCTCGAGGTCACTGATGCTCTCCTGGTGTAATGAGGCTATCGGTGCAAATGAAGCTGAAGATAACCGCTAACCGCTAGCAGTCCAATTAGCCATCTTGCTCTCTTTGAAGAACTATGCACTCGCTGTGGGGACTAACAGTGGATAGAGCCTCACAGGACGATGAGGAACTACGTGGGCACTTTGGTGAATTCATGCAACATTACACGTCTAATAGAGTTTGCATAATGTTAATGTATGCAATGAGCCGTTCCCATCGCAAGTCAATTATACACTGACATTATGGCGGATAATGTGGGCTGGGAGGAGGCTCTGCTCTTTGTAAGCAAGAGGAATAACCATGTATATAGGTCAGCACTGGCTATATGAAGCATTGTTCCCACTGGATTTGGTTGGAATTACTTCACATTTGCATACAAACAATAGTCAGATTGTTTCAACACAGATTGCTGAAGCTTCAATTGACAATAGACAATAGCAGCGCAGCAAAGGAAGCAAATTCAGGTCCAGGAAGGCAGCAGCTAGAGGTACAATAAACATCACTGACTGATGATACAAATGTGCGTAGAAACCATAGATCAACATGGAGTCACTGGACAAAAATGACACACACTATGTTTTCTAAGTTGTTATTTGGCAAGTGACTAAATAAGTAGCGTTGTTTGGTTGCTGCCACATAAATGGGATTTCTATGACAGCTGGTCAAGGACGCAGAAAGCACCACGTTTGAGTTTTAGGTGAAGTTAAATCAGAGCACACAGGAATAATTCATAAAATTCATCTGACCTTTGAGTTCAAGGCAGATTAGCACTGTGGAAAATGTTTTTCTTTCACAAACATTTCTGTGAAGGCTGAAATAAACTGATTTGTTAAATTAATGTTGATGGAGTTTTGGGTTCAGGTAAATCTGAAAGTTTGTAACTAAAATTTCAGAAGTTAAAGTTAATAATTGTGTGTGACTAGCAAGCTAGTAGCTAAGTAGCTTGCATCATATGCCTTCGACTTGTAAGCCACAGCATTTAGTTTGATTCTACTTAAATGGGCATCAGACTAATTAGAGATACCTATAGATACCAATTTCTTTTCCCTAGGAGGGAAAAGTCATGGCCCACCCTACTCTGCCTCTCATGACTTTGCCACCTGGGGAAAAAACATTAGCTTCTGTAGACCTGTGCATAACAGCCATAGTTCAGTGCCTCAGAAATGTTAGATATAAGATAAAACTCAGAGCTTGGGTGGATGGATTTTAACAAATTTGTGAATAAAATTTGAGAAGAATTTTTTTTTGTGTGCACATAGAAGACATGTTATTTCATATGAGAGCAAAAACAAAAGTGTGTTTATATTTCTGTTGAGTGTATAGATTGTTTTTTACACCTGAAACAACAACTGAAAAAAACTAAGCAAAGTATCGTGTGCAGTTGTAAGTTGCAAAGCTGGGATGAGTGCATCACATGGCCAGAAAAACATACTGTAGTTTCTTTTAGTTCCCTTTGGTGTTCAACT
Organism: Sciaenops ocellatus; assembly: GCA_033000465.1. Lineage (NCBI taxonomy): Eukaryota > Metazoa > Chordata > Actinopteri > Sciaenidae > Sciaenops > Sciaenops ocellatus. The sequence goes on along the minus strand of CP136882.1, from coordinate 21,512,930 downwards.
CAACCAGTTAAATTATTTCTACCTGTAACTGTCTGCAAGAAACGCTGTAAAACTAAAAATTCAATCTACAACCTAACAATAACTAAACCCTCTTACTGACAGGGCATCTGTAGGGCAACTTGAATTTTGCTTTCAAGCATTCAATCAGCGCATCAGATTTACCCGCTTGAGCATTTATGTGCATGAGTTACCCTCTCTATCACCTTTAACAGCCACTGCACAATTGGCCTTGAGCAAGACCATTTTATGACATGGAAATATGTTGTGCAAAGTCAAAAATCTTTTCAGGTAGGAGAGTTTGAACAGAGGTAAGTGGTAAACTTCAGCATTTATTTCACTATGAGGAGGTAAAATCCTGCTCAAAGCATCTGACACAAATAAAGCAAATACAACAACAGCACCATGAAAGTGCTTAATTACATTCAATAAAACTAATTATCTTGCTGTGTAACTGATAACCAGAACGTTAAAGGTAATAAGCCAATAAGCCGAGATAAATAAGAATTAATATCAAAGTAGAATAGCTTCTGTCAGGATTTCCATTCTATTATATTCTCAGCTTAATGAGAAAAGATGACTGACTGCTCATCAGCTCCCAGCCATCACAGCAGATCACACGCAAATTAATGTACCGTCATTCATTTGGCCCGCATTGACGTCGGCCTGTGAAAAGCTTGTCAAGCTAATCAGCTCAGACAGGATGCATCACGTCGAGGTTTGATGAAATGTGCAGATTAAAACTGGATTAAATTCCTCCTGAGGTAACGGAGAACAAACACAGCACGGCAGCTCGGCAGTCACAGAAGCCTCGTCTAAACTAATGCAGTGGATCCTGATGTAGTGCGGTGTCTCGTACAGTTACCACACCTGATCCAGTTACCGTGAAACTGTGTAGCTCTTAATTAAATCAGGTGTTGTGAAAATAAAACCTGCATGAAGAAGAAGACAGCTATTAATATCTAACAACCCGAAGAGCTGAGTGTACTAGTTGGGTGAATGTGAAAGTGTTGTAATAATGCTTTTAGTGGCTGATAGACTAGAAAGGGACTCTACGAAAAGTCCATTTACCAGATTTATCTCTAATAAAAGAGCACGATGTTAAGATATTAACTTAAATATTGTGACAATACCACCATGTTAAAATGCTCAATTACAATTACAAAGTCCTGCCCTCAACCTTTTATGCAACTTTAAAGGACAATATGTAAGACCGGGCCAGAATTTTAGCTCAAGTATGTTAGAAACATCAAAAAATTAATAAAAGTGATAAGAGCAAAGACCAAGTATTGTGTTGCATAGATATTTACAGAAACTAGCTATCGAGCAAGCTTCAGACCGTACTCATTTCTAATACCACTTGTGCATCAATCTGTGATAGTGAGTCAAAGTATCATCTTGTCTGCTCTTAGTCCAACATAAGAACAAAAAAGTAGAGAGCCAGGCAGGTGCTGCTAGCTGACTGACAGCTGCAGGCAGGCTGCTCAAAGTTTATTTTCTTAAACATTTGGGATTAAAAAGTGGATTTATCTTCACTCTCACTTCCCAATCTGTGTGCAGCAGCAGTGGTGCAGACATCCACTATTGTTATTGTAGCTGTGGGCACCCAGAGCTCCATGATACTACTTCATATTTATACAGAGAAGGGATGAAAAAAGAGTTCATAGTCAGTTTAACTTGATTATGAACTAAGATAGCATAACCCCCATCGATCCAAAACAAGCATTTTAAAAGTTGTTTGCTTATTTTCTCTCGACAGACCTAACAAAACATAAATTCAGACTTTTTACAAATTGGCAACATTCTTTTGATTAGTTTATTGCAATAAAAATCTGAAATCTGTTTATTTTGGGTTCATACCGCTAGTAAACTAGTACAGCAATTCATGACTACTCGTGTGAATAAATGATCCTGTGGTCCTGCGATATTTTAACCACTCCACTTGGCATTACTGTTAGGAAAGTTTGGACAGTTTGCTATACATTTCTGAGAACAATACATGTTTTATTACTGTAAACAGTTTTGAACAGTGTCATTGGTTCAAGGAGTGGGAGGAAGATAAATGCTGCCCCCAATTTTTGTGGAGCATGTGTGGTCAGGAATTACAAATTGCCCCTTTAAAGGAGTGAAACATTTGCCTCATATAGTCATATTATTGGATTATTACTGAACATTACCATGGACACAGATTTATAATGTTGTGGCTGGTTGAAATGAAGCTATTGCTACTGCTATGTACTGTTAGATAGTTTAATACCATTATGACCATTATCATAAATAATTGATCATATATTTTGTGTATAAAATCTGCAAAGAACTAGTTAGTGCTTAGATAAATGTGGCAGAGTGCACTGTAATGTACCTCTAAATTGTATTTATGCAAAGTACTACAGCAAATGTAAATGTAAATGCTACTGCTTTGTGATCACGCATCAGCGTGCTGAGGGTCCTCACCTCCTGCTGCGAGCCAAAGGCCGAAATCCAGTGCCGGGTCATCTGGATCAATTATCGTTAATCTATTCCAGGTCAAATATACATCCGCCCATCCATCCCCCTTTGTCATACTGTACACGCTCACTGCTACGCATCCACGCATGAGTGGAGGGTGAACTGCGTTCAGTTTACAGCTCAGTAATTAAAGGGGTCAAAAACATGTCAACATGTTTGTTAAGATGTAAACAGAGTTCAGGATTGAGAATCAAAACCACACTGTCTTTGTATGTCACGCAGTGTTATTCAAGCCTCTTCACCAGAAACTAATCAAATCTGCTGAAAATGTGTTGCTAATAGTAACACCTACAGGCAACAGGACTACAAAATTGATGACAATTTTGTAGTTTTCAGATGATTGTACTGACGTTATGTGGCGCCTGTCCACTTAGAAACCATTCTGACAACCAAAGAAACAGCTTAACAAGACTATTAAAGTGTTATGAGGGCAATAACAAGTCATAACTTTATAAAAACTTCCCTTTGTGTCTTGTTCTGTGTAGATACAGATGTTTTTCTTTCATACTAGTTGAAAATGTTCATCTATCGTCTAGTTCACCTATCAAGGCAAATGTGGGAGGTATTTCATGATTAGAAAAACTCATAATCAATCATTCCTCATTTCTCTCTCACTGTACATCACTCCACATGGGAGCTGCACGATTATTTTTTTATCATTTATTAAAATGCCAATTATTTTCTCAATGTTTTAATCAATTGATCTAGAATCATTTGGTCTAGAAAATGTCAGAAAATTATGAAAAACAATTTATCAGATGCCAAAGTTGATCACATCACATTAGACAGCAAATCTTACGAGGAGTTGGAGGAGAAATGTCTGCCATCTTGCTTGAAAAATGACTTAAAATGATTATTAAAATAATTTTCTCTGTAATTTCTACTTTCTCTCTAATAACATTTCAAATGCCAAAACGGCACTTACACTTTTGGTGTCAACAGTACTGAAACTAAAGATGTGTTAAAACCAATTTTACCTGAGAAGCTTTTGAGAGCTGGTTTGGGAAACTCTCTTTTGGTTTTTTTTTTTTTTAAAATTTGTATTCAGGGTCAGGGTGGAGGAGGCAGAAAAAGACAGACAGGCAAAACCTAGGGGACATGGGAGAAAAAGCACTGCTGGGATCTACGTAAGCCCAGGCAGTCCAGCTGGGGAACAGGGCTGAATCCTCAAGTGTGGTTCAAACCTCTATGGGCACAACCACTTTTCATGCCTTTCTGGGACATTTTATCTTTCCGCCTGCACATCTTTGTATTCATGCATCGCACAAGTCTGCAGCGGTCTCTTGCAGAAGGGCTGTTGGATCATCTGATGATTTTGATTTGGTGCCAACTGATGGATTTAAAAACCACACTTTTCCTCACAAGTACTTGTGAAAGTTTGCTGTAAGAAAACCTCTGTTTGATATTCTCTGATTGTCAGAGAGCTGGGGAGTAAAGCAGCTGAGTCTGAGCTTATAGCTGAAGCTTTACGTGTTTTTTTTAATCCACTATCAGTCCTCCTCCACTACATTCCCCATAAAAGCACAGGAACGACACCACATAGAGAAGGAGGCACACAGCCCTGAGGCCATCAGCTACACTCCACCCTCATGATAAATTAATTGCCATGAAGCATTCAGATGAATTCGAGGTTATGGGTGTACATACAAGATGAGAGATCTGATGAAATATCAGACTAAACCAAACAAACAGCCCCTTTTCTCCTCCAGTGTGTCTCTTGGAGAGGCTTCAGCTGAGCGTGTTGGCTCGCTTTCAGCTTCGCACTCATACAGAAGAAATAATTCCTCTCAGGGACAGGAAAATATTACAATGGTTTTTGGCTGCTGCCTGCACCAAAGGCCATAAAACAGAGGGACTTGTATGATAACTCCATCTGGATGAACTGGAAGACGGACAACACGAGGGCTGATTTTTCTACAGGGAACCATCTGAGAACAACAACGCTTTAATAGACTTCATCTGACCAATGTGGCTGCATTCACTGCAGGCCTTCATGCTCAGATTCAAATTACTGCTCGGACATCTTTGATGATGGTTCATTAAATCACATCTCATATGTGCAGTGATCAACAAAAACAAGGCAACTATAGTTTGAATCTACAATTACTCTGGATTTGTCTCAACTTAAGCTACTTTCAAGTCAAGTTTAAAATATCAGAATTTGGAGTGGAGTACATAAGAATGAGCCAAATACAACATGAATTAATGACCTTTGATAAAAGCTCCATTTTTTTTTTTTTTTTTTTTTAGCCAAAATCATCATTAGGTAATTCTATGTTTAGTAAAGAAGTCTTTATTTCAATGTCTGCTCACAAGTTACTAAACCAAGGAACTGAGGGAAGCCAGTCAAACAGTTTTTGAGTGTAGGGAGATTCAGAAATAAAATAAATAATGCGTAAAGTAAAGCTGTTGTCCATTTCTGAGCATATTGCATAAAAGAAGAACTGACAACTTTCAGATTGTGAGCAGGAGCGTGTGAGGGCTCTGAACACTGTTCAAAAAGGGACGGCACTTTGTGAACTCGTGACCTGAACAAAGACATTTCTGTTTAAGGCTTCATGTAGTTTAATAAACCGTAGTGTTTGTTTCTCAATCTTTGTTCATAAATAAAACTCTTCAGTTGAGCCAAGTCAACATATTTCATCACCATAAAACAAAAAAGTACACAGACACAGTGCTGGATAACACTATAAGTATAATTTAAGGAAAATATCATCTTACAGATTTTCCTGCTGTGCTGTCACTGTTGCTTTAGTGTCACGATCCATTGTTGGTTTTTCCCTAAGCAAATTCTGCAGAGTTATGTGCAGACTTATGAAAAGTGTCTGATAAAGGCTCCACCAGAGAGCCTTCAAACACTTCACAGTGGAAACCAGCTCAACTACTGACACTTTCAACCCACCACACAGTGAAACACACAATGCCATCAGTTCCTGCAGCGCAGCCGCTCATCTAAAACTGGATGAGATTTGATATTTAAAAATTGCAATTAATACATCTATCAACATATCCATCTTCCATAACCGCTTATCACGGTCATGGGGGTCTGGAGCTCATCCCAGTTGACATTGGGTGAGAGGCGGCGTACAACCTGGACAAGTCAGTTCATCACAGGGCTGACACAGAAACAAACAACCATTCATGCTCACATTCACACCTACAGACAACGTAGAGTCCAATACAATCAGATTAGAGTATAAATATTTGCATGCTTTCATACTGATATTTCATAAACTTGCAACCAAAAATACACACCATTATGCTGTCTGAGAGCTGTGTGTCTTCGCCCCAAGTCATCACTTTCTAATCCTCTCTCACTGCTCTCTTCATCTCTCCTCTTAACTTCACTACTCTGAATCTCTGATATGTGAAACATGAGTTGCACTCTTCTATCTGGCCCTGCAGTCAGACCAGACCAGACCAGTCACTTCTGTAGAAAATACTCTTCAAACTGCCAATAATGGAGCCTATAAGCTCGACAGGCTGTAAATAGCCTGGGGGGGAGGGCGAAGCTGCAAAACCTGGTTTGGTATGGTTGTACTTGAATGCTAGTTTACACTTGAAACAGTAAAACAAAAAGTTTGCAGGGGATCTGATGAGGGAGGAGATGGCCAAGAGGTTTAGAAAAGGTCAAAGCACCAGCAGTCCTGTACAAAGATGTATACAACTGACCTGAAGTACAGCTAGAGGTCCAACTGTGATGAGACTCTGTAGCACTCTGGTCATAAATCCTGACACAAGCTTGTACCAAATACATGTTTTTCATACTATCTCTCATTAAATAACAGCAGTTTAATGTTAATTATCAGTAATCATGGATCCAAAGGCAAAATCTGTGTAGTAAGGCCACATAATATTGTTGTTTTTATTGTTCATTGTATCATCATGTCTTTTGATTTTTCTTCATATCGAAAAGATTTTTAGAGTTTTTATGTTTTGTTTTATTGTGCGACCACAATCGTATACCAGAGAGCATATTTAGAGGAAGAGGGAACAAAAATGATGACCCAGAATCAGTGTGTAGGGCCAATATAACACTGATATAGTGTAGGCCAATTAGCCTTCTCGGAGTGGACATTATTAATATTATCTAAGATACTGGCTCTCAGGCTGGAGCAGGTTTTGACTTCCATTGTGGATGCAGACCAGACAGGTTTCATTTAAAGGTCGACATTCTTACCACAATACTAAACTATTATAAATTATTCATTATCATAACTTTTGTTAAATGCTGGGTGCTGTTGTTTCTATGGACGACAAAAAGGCATTCAATTGAATTGAATGTGAATTTATGTTTATTTGAAATCGAGTGCAATTTACAATTTTTTTTAGGTATCAGGCTGAATTGTGTGTGGGAATGCAACAAAATGAAGTAATTTTGGAGGGCAATATGCACAGACTGGAAATGACTGCCCTAAACAATATAAGGAAGTGGTTCAATTGCTTTTAATGTTGGTGAGGTGAAGTGAGTCAGGGATGACCCTCCTTCTATTTCCATGTGGAAATCTCTGAGGTTGTTACTCTGGAAAAAATGATGGATTGAAGGACTCATCTTTTTCTGCCAAAATGGAAGAAACCATTGGATTGTCTGAGAGTTAATCTGGATTTAAGTGGATAACAACTGTGTACAATGGACATGAATGGGATCAATGTATACAGTAATTATAATTTAGTTTCACCATATTGTGTCTCTAAGAATGTAAGTGCTGTGCCTCTCTTCTCATTTTATTTTTTAGTCCAGTGTGTAAGGTTTAGCGGCACCTAGCAGTGAAGTTGCAAATTGCAACCAACTTCATTCTCTCCCACGCCTCACCATCTCCTTCAAAACATGTAAAATAGACCTCTGTCTGCGAAATTCACATAAAAAGCAAAAGGCTATATCTAGATTCAGCTTTAGCTTTAGTCTGTTTTGGGCTACTGTAGAAAAATGGCAGTTCGACATGGCGGACTCCATGGAAGAGGACACACTCTCTCTGTAGATATAAAGGACTTTTTTTTAGGCAAGACATAACAATTCACATTTCAGGTGATCATACATACAATGGAAACATACTTCTGAATATTATATATCATTTCTGAAAGTAGATACTCCTAAATCTGGGAGCTTTTTTAAATAAAACATAGTTAATGCGTATTCTGTAAATAGATACTGGACCTTTAGGATAATATGAAGCTTCAGTCAGACATAGTCATATAAACTGGATATCTTCCAAGGTTTTAGCACAGTTTCCTCTTTTTGTTTCTACTGAGTGAGTGACAGTAACACAAAGAGGGAATATACTAACTATATAAGTATACTAGAATGTACTAACTTTATCAGAGAGCTATTTGATTCCTTTGTCCCCTATCACTTAACATTAATATTGCTTTAGGAAGGGATATCCTTCATGGCCTGCATGGACAAGAAGAACGATTACAATGACCAAAAACTGTTTTAATGTTTAACATGTGAGTGCTGCTTTAAATATGAACCTACCCTTTAACTGAGCTGCGTCGTTGTTACATTGCAGAGTCTGTAGATGGTCTGATGAAACTTTAGTTCATAACAACTATCATTATATCATTCAGTTTCAAGTGTCTGAGCAAAATGCATAGTTAAGAATCCTAAAGTATTTGCAGACAGCCGTGTTCAGCCTGTCAGGCTGAATAACACGTGTTGACCCATAAAAAAATAGGAGTGAAATTCAGTCTAAATGGGAGCGTCAGCTGAGTGCTTCAGCAGAGCGTCATTTTTCACCATCTGCATATGAAGACAAAAAAAAATGGAACTCTGCTGCTGTTTTTTCAGCCTCTGGGGATTTCACGTTTCTCACAGACAGGAAAGGAGTTTTTTTTTTTTTTTTTGCTTTTCTTTTTGAGTGTTTGTTCCTCTAAAAGCATTTCTCCTTTAAAGGGTCCGTTTCCTCTGACCTCTAGATGAGTAAGCTTCGTGTCCACATTCCTGAGCCAGCGAAAGTGTCTGGCCCAGTCAAGCAACATGACACGCTACAACTACATACCAAAATAGCATGGTGAGGGGAAACACTGCAGCTCAACAAGTCAACAAATCTGCAACACAAACCACAACATATGCTCTGCACAAGTTTTTGACACTGCAGCAAAGTACGCTTTGGAGTAAAACAAAGTTTGGTTTTCAGTTTTTCATGTGCATGAACTCTGGTTGTGTTAAACGAAAGCACGCCACTTCACTTATCTGAAGGTCTGACAGATAACTTACTGCTGTCTCACATTGTGAAGGTGACACAAAGCCAGAGTGTTTTCTGTATTCAGGATATGAAGGTCGAGGGGAGGGGGAGACACAGAAAAAGAGCTGATCTTTCATCCTGATCCTCTGGTGGCATATTCTTTCATGCCAATAAAACACAGTGAAATGAACGGAAAGAGAGTGAGCTGAGATGACTGTTTATTCATGCAATTGCAGATGTCTCCAAAACAGCAATTAAGAAGCTCTTCTCCCCACAGAGCAGCTGGTTTCTCCTTGGCCAGTGGGAGGACGCAGACGCTGAACAGTTTTTATGGAATTATACTGCAGATTAACTGATTATGTTCCCACTGAAACCAAGTTTAGACGTCCTTTGTGCTGCACAGGGAGGTTGCACGATGACTTCATGGCAGATTTCAACAGTAAATGAGATGATATGAGCAGCAATATCATCATCCTCCCACGTGACTCCTTGGTAATTATGTAGATAGATGATCATACTGTGACCTACCTTGCCACACACTGCATAGTCTATATATACACTGCATTTGAACAGCTGTAACAAGTAGTTAGACTGAAACCTTCTTGTATGCTGCAGAGTAAAGGGAATAGTTCATTTTAGGTACTCGTGTTCTTCTTAGGTTAGAGTAAATCTATGGGGAAATAGCTAGCTTCCGTTACTAAAGTAACTTGTTAAATCCAAGGAGCAACCTACATGATTATGAAGGGAAGCCAATGTGAAGTGCCAATAATTGCAGTTCCTCAAACGTCCACTTGAGCCTGGCTCCAGAACAAGTCAATCTTCATAAACCCCTATATTAAAATGTCCTACTTCATAGCAGAAACCAACATGTTTACAGCCTGGTACAAAAAACAGTTCTGGTCTCTATAGCTATTTTCCCTATTCATGACAACTGTACTGTGGTTGAATTTCTATAGAACTCAACCGTTATATTAAGCATAGCCACTTTGATTTACAGGTGGGAGCCATTACAGATGGCTTGTTTAAGTAACCAGGCTTCATTCAGTCGTCAAGAAGTAGTTACAGCATGCAACTCTCTCTATAAACCACATTTTAAAATATTTTACTATATTCACTCTCTATGTGTAAAAGATTAACTAACCAGCTGCTAGCTCCAGCTACATATGAAAGTGCTATCCATCTCAATCTAAGTCTCTGCAACAAAGCAGATAAACTTATTCACCAAAATGTCAAACTATTTAGTTACCTTGTGTCATTTTTTCAGAATTAACACTCAGTGACATAAAGGTTTTTAGCTATCCCACTACAACAGCAGCAGTCAGCTTATATTTAAGTCAGTTGAAATGTTGACACATCTCTTGAGTATTTTATCTTATTTACTTACAAAATGACAAATTGTGGTTTAACAGTTATGTAGAGGCATTTTTTTTTTGCCAATTTCCTTTGGCAAATTACAGTTAATTATTCAGATCTGTCAACTTTGGACATAGCTAAACTAGCTTAGGCCAACTTAAGCTAATCATCTTCTGGCTTTACCTCTATAATGTTACTGCACATAAAGACATGAGTGATATCAATCTTCTCAACTGATTTTTGGAAAGAAAGTCTTTATCTCACAAACCAAATGGCTGAAGGCTTCGATTTGAGTCTAGAGGGCACACGTGTCTCTTGAGGATTTCCATTTTGTGATTATATACTTTCAGTCCACTTCATGTCAGGAAAACAATGCACTTTGTTAACACCACTATATACCTTTGACAGCTGTAGTTATTTTCTAAATCAATCAGTTATGACGTGGAAAACATAACACCACCTTATAAAAAATGATGCAATGTTAACAAGTTTAAACACTCCAACAGTTTATGGAGCAGTCAAGCTGCAATGGATCAACTGACAGGAGGTAAATGTGATCGAAGAAACACCAGGCAACGACAACAAGGGGAGGAGAGCATGCTGACAACATCTGCACACTGATGACAAGCATGAAACCTCCACTTTTTGAATGTTACAGTGAACAGCACAGTTAGGTCTACCACAGACACCGAAGAGAGGATAAAGATTAGGGGGATGTGATGAAGGCAGATTTTGTTCAGAGGCAAATAAATGCTTGATGAAGTAGGGATGGGCGGATTGATCTCAGTATCAAAAGTACAAATGCTGCTGTTGTATTCTTGAGTATCAAATCAAAGCCAAAAACATGAATACACAAAGGCTCTTTCCAAATTTCATGATGTAATATTGCATTTAAACATTTAGCAAAATGTTTGACTTGCTTTTTCATCAAATAATGTCAATATTTAGAAAAAATAATAAATTATTCTGACATTTAAGCAGCTTTTGTTGATGAACAGTTACATGATCTGTTGGGAGGAAATCAAAAAAATAAACTTAAGTTATCGTCCAACACTGCCATGCAGAGCCACAACACAGAGATGACACGTGACATTTGTACCTCTCTCGATGTAGCGGGAACATTTTACAGCTCGCAGACAACTCCTCTGCAGCAGAACAAGAGGAAAAAGAATCCAAGTTACAACTCCTGTAAAGCTTGTCAGGCATTATTTAATGACGTCCCATTGATGTTAACACAGTGCAGCTACATGTGGCATTAAGTCAGGTAGAGTGAGGCTGGAAACAATAATCCAGTTTAGGTCAAATGTGCTTTGAATGATCCGTTAAGAGAAAAGAACCTGAATCACAGAAATGTTTTGACAGATTTCACTGATAAAATTAAAAAACAATAAATAAAACACCACTCAATGAATACACTCAAATAACGTTGTTACCCTCATAGTAGATCCTGTATGTAATAGTATTTTCTGCCCTTGGCATCCCTTAACAGTGTTCATTTATTTATCTAGTGATGCATTCAGGTGGTCAGAAATATGACATGGTTACTTTGAGTTAACAAAGTGTCCATCTTCGTGTGGTTAATCACATTTTGATAAACATATCTGGATGAATGGAAAAGTTACTGCAGATTTTAAATAATGGAAGCCAGGCATTAATTATTTTTCATGTAAGCAGTCTGTTAGAGAAACAGAAAAATCTCCACTATATTGAGACTGTCTGTCTGTTTTGGATAACAAAAGCTGCACACAGCGTGAGAGCACTTCTGCACCTAATACTTTTTTGTTTATAGACCTGAAGTGGCTGTTAATCAAGACTCTCGTCCTCCTGGTGCTCACTTTTGTCAAGAGGTTATAAGAGCTGCAGGCTGTCTCTGTGTCTATCAAGAGCTGTGCAGAGTCTTGTTTGAGTGTGCACGGTGGCCCTGCGGCTAAAATGGAGAATTTCTTACAGCGGTCCTTCATGACTTTCATTTGGACCCAGTGATTGAATTCAGCTGTGTCTAGTTACCACAGAGAGCTGGGGCACAGTTGATGTCTGGTCCAAGCTCTCACAGTATAAATGAATCAAACACAAGGCATCAGAGCAGATGTTTGTTCCAAAGCTGCTGTCAAAGGCCAGGCATCCCCACTGGACTGCAGATGTTATACAGCAGGTCTCTGTGGGAGCTGGTGTGCTACACATCACTTGGAAGGGCACACTCATCCTGAAGCTTTCTCCTGTCTGACTGTATGACTCAGATATAGTATGTGCTGATACCACTTGGTCTGTCCAGTCTATACATGTACACATCCACATGGAATACATAACTGGGTGTACTGGATGTGGGCTGTAAGGTTACATAAGTAAACAATGATCTCTTTTGCTTGTCGATGCACAGAGACTCTGTCATTCAAAATGGTAAGCACTGAGAGTTGGGTGCTTGTGTGTGGTGTCACCTCACAGATAATTGGTTTTAAAGCACTTCAGTCTTTGCACATTTGCAATACTAGACTGAGAGATAGTCTCTTCACTCAGATAATGAGTTACATGATATAACCTTTCTGTTATGTGACTGTATTTCACAAAAGGTTAGTTCATGCATTGAAACTCGTGTATTTACCACTTTGTCAGCTACATGAGTGCAACACCCAGGTGGTAGACTTTGGAGATTTGACTCATTGAGTTGTTGAGCACCACCTGAATGCACCTTTAGTTTCTGTGTGTCTCATTTGAGGAGGAGGTCGGTAGGTTCATCACGATCTTAAGGACATTTGAAGGACACACTTCCATGTCTCCAGTGACTGATTTGGGATGCGGCTGTTGTTGTAATTTGGTCAATTAACAGGTGAGCATCAGCATTATGCTGCATCACCTGTTAGTTTTACTGGTCTGAAGAATGTGGACATCCCACTGACTCGACTTAAGCTGTAAACAGATAGACTAGAAGACTATAATAAAACAGCATTTTGAAAGCAAATTGCTGAAGTGAATAAATAATGGGAACATGAGTCAAACTCGAATAAAGATGACAGAGTGCTAGGGATGCTCAATTAAAGTGTCACTGAGCGGGCCCAGAAGGGGGAGGCTGACAGCATGCACATGGTAATATGAGGAGGGTTCAGGTGTGTTTGAACCAAGCTGAAGGATTGCATGTATAATTTAGCACGCGTGCGCACGCACACACTCACACATACACACACACTGAGCACAGCTTGACTCAATTTTCTGTGTATCAACTAAATATTTAAATGTAATACAGCCTCCATCTCTCATCGTGTGAATGTGACCTTCTTACGGTCACCACTGTCATCACGGTGTAAACGGAGCTCTGATGAATCTGGGTCAACCTCTATGTCCACAGATAAATGTTGCTCTCTCGATAATGTCCATAAGAATGTAAACAAAGAAAACAGCGCAGTGTCATATGGGGACTGATGTCAAAATCCTGATCGATCGCCCCTAAAGGCTTTAAATGAAAGAGATGGTGCAGTTTGACCGGATCAAACAGAAAAAAAACTCAAGTCGCCACAAAGTTTTAAGCATTTCGTCATCTGAACAAATCACTTCCAGACAGCAGGAGTGAGCGAAGCGTAAATTTCAGACATAAATCTCTAACTTACCCCATGCTCCGAAGATCTGGATGCTGTTTGGGCGTCTTATTCCAATCAACACTTCACTTTCTGACTTTTTGTTTTCTCCTTTGTTTTCAAACTAATTCGCTTCTTCCCCAAAATCCTGGACGCAAGTTACATTTCTGGGAAAAAAACAGACATATCACTTCCGACTCCAGATTCCCCCAGTTTCCCCTCCAACAGCACTCCTCTCCTCTCAAGTCAGTTGTTGTACTCCAGTCTGCCTTCCTTCCTTTGTCCGCTGGTTTCCACGGCGAGCAACACCGTGGATATGCGGTCCCCGTGCGTAATTACGCACCGTGAATCGTTTGGCTCACCTCTGCGGGCCGGACAGACGGAGGAATGTCGATGTAAGTCGGGCAGCAGAGTGCTTTTGGCTCAAACCTCTTCCAGGACTTATACTGTGCTCCCCTCCCGCCTCTGTGCCAGATCACACTGGGATCCCATTCAACTCTCTCCGTGAGACCGCGGAGCCTCTTCAGCGCCATCTGATGGCCACAATGCAAACCACAAACAAAGATGTATAATCCTGCACCCAAATCAGATAATATTCTGTATAAAGCTGTTTATAAAGAGCTATAAGATAATCCTATCAAACGCTAAAATGGATAAAATCACATGCAAACAAAAATACAAAAATATCTTCTTGTTGGTGGGTCAGGAAAAATATATATATGATTGGAAATCCGATTGTAAAAATAGCACAAAGCTCAATAAACTCACTGTACTACATTTACATTAAGTCCCTACAGGAATATTATGCATTAATACAATGATTTTATTAATTCTGGAGTTAAGAATTCACTGTGTACACACACATGCACACATAAAATGTAAAATTATGGAATTATTTAAAAGAAAAATACAGAAATTATGTTGGCTACTGCAAAAACCTCAAAATAAAATGCTATTTAATATAAATTGGCTACAATTTAGATTTTTCACGATGTTAAATCAGTTTGAAAAGGGTTTTTGGAAATGTCAACAATGAAAACAAAAGAAGAAAACAAGTTTGTGCTGCTGTCTTGACCAGGACTTTCTGGAAAAAGAGATCTTGTATCTCAGTAGGACCTTCTTGGCTAAATAAAGGTTTAATAAAACAATGTGTCACAATATTCCTCATAAAACTGGTGAAAATCACTGCTGTAACCCACTTAGAAAGAACTGTTCTCCACCTCATTAGGTCATGCAGGCACTGAAGTCAGCGCTTATTTAAAATAAACCACTTATTTACATGGATATGGACTGAACATTGGAGATGGTAGCATCAAATGTAGTGGAAGAGCAATTGGAGCAGCTCCTATGCACTAATCGTGCTGCTCAGTGGCCTGTTACAGCGATGCAGCTGACTGCTCCTCTGTGCTGCAGGGAGGCAACACAACAGATCTCTATCGTACATGCAAACAACCCTCGTGTTCATTTAGAGAGACACTTCTCAGGCGGTCCGAGGCAGTTTGCAGCACAGCTGGACAGTTTTTGAAGGATGGAGCTGAACCTCCAGGCCTCTGCCTTCAACACACAGAGCATTAATCACCTTTGGCAGCCCAGTGTGCACACACAGATTGGTCTTCTCTGTGAAGATTTCTCTCTTTCCAATCAAGCAGCAGCTGAATCAAACTCTAACTAGTGTCTTCTTCACGCTCACTGAAAGACAAAACACCTGCATGATGTGATAAACAAGGGATCATGTGCACTAGAAATAAAGTCTAGACAGACAAATTAACCATTTGACCATTTTTAAGCTGTTTTGCAATTAATCTAGAAAAAATAGCATGAATATCTTCTGCAAGAAGACATTATGCAAATTTCCTAAGTGACAAGTGAATCTGTCCACATACTTATCCCTATTTAAAACACTCATCACATGCTCTGAAGCTCTGATATAAAAATGAAACTGAGACACCTACATCATCCTTTTCACAACATCAGAGTTTGCATATTCATGATGTCCTTGTTTGGTAACTTGCGAATGCAATCGTCTTCACTTTCGAACATAACAATTAGAAGGTGCTCCGGGTCATTAGAGGAATAATTCAGTGTGAGCAGCAGGAAATCACAAAGTGCCGGTAAATACCGACTAACGAAGATAGATCAGGATTAAAATCTTCAGACCAGCAGGAGATGTAGAGGAGGCTGTAAAGCCACAAGCCACCTTCTGTTAATTGTTAAATAAAGATCAGTGACATTTTCAGGCCAATATAAGAGTTTACAAGGTCAATAAAAGGCCCCAGCAGAACAGGAATAGTCACAGTGAAATTACATCAGGATGACAAATAAACATTTTTTTATATATGCAATAGATTTCTTGTGCGTCAGTGGTCATTTACCACGTGGGAAAACAGACCATAAACAATCTGACACAAAATCTGATTTCTCTGTCTCACTGAGAAAGGAGAAGATTTTTATTGATCTAAAACACTGCCGCATTCACTATCAGTCATCAGCTGTGAGACTGTAAGACAGATAATCTCTATCATATGGCTGAAAGGTCATTTTGTAGTAAAAATCATCTCTACCAAACCACATGTCTTTTTTATAAAGTCTTTGGATTAACAAAAGAATAGATTTTCCTCCCATATGTTCCCATTTTTCCCCCCAAATTCGTTTTGCCCACTGGACAAAAGCCAAAAGTGAGGAGCAGATAAAAACAGATCTGTCTGTTATCCACATTTATCAGTGTATATGCAGTCAAGAAGTAAGTAAGGAGGTGATGGGCTTCTAAACAAACTGATAAGACTTTTGCAGGTGAAGAAAATATAGCCATGGAAATGCATTTATTGCTGCAGCACTGGACAGCAGGAATCAGATCTAGAGTTGAGGAGTTGACAGTTTGGCTGATTCAGACTGTGAGGGGTGGTTTTATAGGCTGCCTGCTGTTACATCAAAACATACCCATAACACAAAGCAAGACTGGATTAGCACCTGGGCAAAACTGGCCCCAAAAGCTACACTGAGTGAAAAGTTTATGAGCATTTGAATTATTGCAAATTTGTATTTCTACTAAAATAGAAAATCAACTGAAGTTTAAATGACAAGGGCCCATCAATCCTATGTGATTAACCAATCCTGAAGCCCCGTCTTGTAGGATGCTCCTGGGCCCCAAAAACTAGTTTTACATTGTGCCAATGACGTGCATAGTTCTATAGCAATCTGTTTATGTATGCCCGAAGGTGGAATATACACAAAGAGATGGTGGCGGGCCTGTGAGTGGGGGCCGACTGCTCAGTTTTTCCCCAGGGAAGAGTCAACTATAGACAGGACTGCTGAGTTTACTAAATATTGATAGGTGAGGTGTTAGTGTGTTGGTATAAACAAGACATGTACCAGCTTCTGTAACAAAATGTATTGGAACAATCAATCAATACCGGCGGGAAACACAACAAAGACAGGAAGTGATGTTACAGGCATGAGGAGACGGGAGAATTACAAAATAAAACAGGAAACACTAAACTAAAACCCAACACCATGCTAGATTAATCAATGAGGTTTGGGTGTTTTTCATAAAAGCCATCAATGTTACCAAAGTGAACGTAGATCTGAGTTCAAATCACAAAGAAATTAATTAAAACGGTCAACATATCAACAAAGCAGGCTGATATTCCATCATGTACTTTATTAAATATTTATTAAATATTTTGAATGTTGTTTTATACAGGTATTTGACCAGCAGAGGGCAGCAACACTCTCTCCATCCGGCCTGCTGTAACCTGAAGAAGAAGAAGAAGAAGAAGACGTCATATAGTTACGTAGTCACAGAGCGACCGTCGATGTAACACGAGGATGAGTTACTCTACAGTAAAGTATTAAGAAGTATTTCAGCGAGTGTTTGGTCAAATAAAGTACTCACACTCAGTTATCTAGCCGGACAGACCGAGGTAAATCAGACATGGCTGACTTTCCGTCGCTGGGTCTGTCAGACTGGCTGGTGAAACAGTGTAAACAGCTGGGCATCAACAAACCCACGCCTGTGCAGGAGAACTGCATGCCAGCGATACTGCAAGGTAAGACAGCCTCTGTTAGAGCTTAAATACAGAGCACCAGACTACCAGCCTGTGCTGGAAATATCTTCTGGACTGCCTTTGAACCAGGTGTCCTCACATGTAATGCAGATCTCTGTTAAAAAAAAGTGTCTATGAACTTTAAAATGTCTCCAGATGAGAATACGTTACACTTGTTTGAGTTTGTATATGAGCAAAGATGCAATGATTTTTTTAATCGAGCTTCGATGAGACACTCTATGAGGAAAGTATTGTGAGTTTCAGGTTTATTTGTCATGTGCAGGTCAACAATACAATGAAATGTGTTGGACGAGAGGAGCCGGTCAGCTCAGCGTTAAGAGCACTGACTGAAGGATGAAAATGAGCTAAAGAAGTAAAATACAAAACTGTGAAGTTTTAGGTAAAAAAGAATATAAAATAAAATAGAATGAGACATATATAAGTGTTTGATATGTATATACAAGTATTGAGAAGTGTCACTGTATAAGTAGATATGAACTTAGGCCTACAATATAAATAGGATATAGATAGATAGATAGATAGATAGATAGATAGATAGATAGATAGATTAACATATTATACAGTAAACATGTTAAAGTTAACCTGTTGGTTGAATCTGCATTTAAATTAAACCTGTGCAAAGAAGTTAAATATGTGTGGTGAAATGAAACCTGTTCTTTAGATCTTTACAAATAGAAAACTATAAAAGTAAAAATAAAATAATGTCGATAGTATGAGTAAAGTTACATGTACACAGGAATATTGCACAGTGTTGTTGAGAGTTGAATTAAACAGAGTAAAGTGTATTACACAGAAGAATTTCAAGAACACTTCTTTGTGGTGACTGGAGAGCGGGTGGATGAAGGTGTTTTGTGTTTTTCCCTCACAGGTCGGGACTGTATGGGCTGTGCTAAGACAGGAAGTGGGAAGACTGCAGCATTTGTGCTGCCAGTGCTGCAGAAACTGTCAGAGGACCCGTACGGCATCTTCTGCTTGGTGCTCACTCCAACCAGGTCAGTCAGAGAGCAAGCTGGAAGACACATTTATGGAAAACAAAATCCATAATATAAACATGTTTACAAGGTATTATTTAATGTAAGGTTCCACTGCCAGTTTATTTTTTTATTGGATGGATCTTTACCATCGTTACCGGTCACGTCAGTTTGTGTCATTCCCAGATTTTCCTCCACCAGACAGTGGAGTGTGTTCAGACTAAATGTTGTAGTAAAGGACAAGTTGTCAGTCCCTCTGAATAAAAGTATTAAAACAGAACAGTCTTAATGTTAAAGTCCTTAGCATGTCAGATTCACACAAGCCAAAATCTGTCAAACAAATCTGTTTCTCTTAAATCTATAAAGCATGTTATTGATACTTCCTGTTGCATATTCCCAACTGATGATGCTGTACCTGTGATGTCATGTAGGGAGCTGGCCTATCAGATCGCAGAGCAGTTTCGAGTTCTGGGGAAGCCTCTGGGTCTGAGAGACTGCATCATTGTCGGTGGAATGGGTAATTACATACGTCACTGCTGCCAGCTTTGCTTCATGTTCATTCAGCAGTAAATACAAACTGTAAAACTATAATTGAACTATCCTCAGCAAATATCGCTCAGGTTCCAATGATGGGTCAGATTGAATTGACTTCAGTTGACTTGAAAACCACTGCTGCCACTTGTAGTTAAATTCTATCTGAGCCTCTCCTCTTCCGTGCTGACATTATCACTGTTGTGTTGCTGACAGACATGGTGAGCCAGGCCCTGGAGCTGTCCAACCAACCACATGTGGTCGTAGCGACGCCGGGACGGCTGGCTGATCACATCCGCAGCTCCAACACCTTCAGCATGAGCAAGATCCAGTTTCTGGTGAGTTCAGGAAGGACCACAAACTGAAACTTGGACAAGATTTCAACGCCTTGTGTCTGCTGTAGCTCTCACCAGTTGTCATTTTAATTCTTAATGTTGAAAGTGAAAGAATACAGACTAACAGATTTCGTCTTTGTGTGTTTGTCAGATTATGGACGAGGCGGACCGGCTGCTGGAGCAGGGTTGCACTGACTTCACCAAAGACCTGGAGACCATCATGGGGATTTTACCGGCTAAGCGGCAGACACTGCTGTTCAGCGCTACACTTACCGACACCCTGCAGGAGCTGAAGAACATTGCCATGAACCAACCTTTCTTTTGGGAGAGCAAGTCAGAGTGAGTAACCTGCTGCTGTTTACAGGAATATTTATCAATTTCACAGTGATGGAGAAAAGACAATATAGGAGTGGTTTTAAACTGTGTGCAGGGGAGTATTCAGTGTGTTTGTAGGTATTGACCTACTTCTTTCAAGGTGTAAGAGACCACTAAAGATTTTATGCCTCCTTTCAGCTGCATTCTGTATGAGAAATCATGCATATTATTATTATTAAGATCCATTTGTCTGTCATCTGAACGGAGTTGCATCTCTCCCACAAATGCCTTCCGATGTGAGGGAGTCGTGCAAACACTGGGAGCAGAAATGTGAAGTGTAGTTGAATGAGCATTCTACTGGAGCGCTCAGACCATTTGCAGATACAAACTCATGCAGGTGTATTCAACAAAGGCTGTGATGTGGACCAGAAAATGTGACACAAGTGACAGCAGACTTAATATGGGTGCAGAATAAAAAGTATCACATCTATGGTCATTACACTTCATCTCTAAATATGGCGTCTACTGAGCTGTTGCACTACAGTGAATGTACTCATTCGTTCCTTGTTTTCATCTTGATTTGCCTTCATGTGTTTACATCTGTTGAAGAGATCACATTTGTGTTGTGAAGCTATGATGTCGGCATAATTCAGCTGAACTTAATTTTCATTGAGCTGAACATGACGTCAGCACACAGGATTTTAGGATATTAGATGATGTTGCGCAGATTTGCTCTTGTTCTCTGCAGCCGAATAAGAAGGCGTTCTGATTTGATCATTACAGAAACAGAAATAACGTTTAAACCCTTCTTGTGTAAACATCTTGTGAATCTATAGGGAAGAGTAAAATATCACATTATTGCTGTTAACAGGACACGAACGGTGGAGGAGCTGGACCAGAGATACATCCTCACTCCAGAGAAGGTGAAGGACGCTTACCTGGTCCACCTGATCCAGACGTTCACTGACGAACATGACGACTGGTCTATCATCATCTTCACCAACACATGCAAGTAAGAAGACTGGAAGTAATTAAAATGCCATTGCATGTCCATACAATCTTAAGGATTCTAGTGACTGTACTGTAATGCAGGGTTTCTGAAGGAAACCTTGTAGTCTATTAAATTCAATTCAACTTCATGATTATTTTTGAGATTGTTTTGGTGAATTGGATTGTGATTTGAACAAAAATGAATAGAAATTTAGCTTGCAAGGTGAAAAAATGTGTTTTTGTCTTTGAAACTTGGGTGTGATTAGTAGCCAAGGATCTCTCTTGATGTAAATTTTATTGTTAATTTGCTGTGGTTCATATGAAAAAAGCATAAAATATGGTGTTTTTCTTAATTCTTTCTCAGGAACTGCCAAATCCTCACCATGATGATGCGTGAATTTAACTTTCCAACCATCTCTCTGCACTCCATGATGAAACAGGTGAGGCTAACTTACAAACTTTATTTTGCAGCTTTAAATTGACTCCATCACTGTGACACTGAACAATGTTCTTCAGTAACGGAGGCTTGCTGAAGGATGTTTTTCTATGGTTATAATGTTAGGGGAATGACAGCTGAAGGATTGTCTGTATCAGTCAGTTTTAATGGTCAGTTAAGCACATACAAAGACAATGCTTCGTGTGAGAGAGAGAGGTGAGAACGTGGTGACGTGTCCCTTATCGCCAGTCCTCAGAGCTCCTCGATGAGCTCGTGTTGGATGTGGAAATCATATTCGTCTCATTAAAGGGACAAAGGCAGAAAGGTACAGTGAGCACAAAGCCTTTGTTATAATATAGAATCTGTCTGTGTAAGGGATTAAAGAGGATTAAACCAGATGAATGGGTCTGCAGACTGAACGGCTGCTCTTTATCTTCTCCAGAAACAACGATTTGCAAACCTCGCCAAGTTCAAGGCCAGCGTCTTCAAAATCCTGATTGCAACAGATGTGGCTGCCAGGTAACGAGCTCCGCAGAGCCGCTGCATGTCTCCTGAATGATGATGGTCTTTCACAAAATTATCTGTCAGTTCTTAATAAAGTTTCCAAATGAGAGGTTTAACACAGATGGCTGTAGACAGACTGATATCCTTTGTTCTTTCACAGAGGTTTGGATATTCCAACTGTCCAGGTCGTTATCAACCACAACACCCCCGGCCTTCCCAAGATCTACATTCACAGAGTCGGACGAACTGCAAGAGCAGGTAACCTTTATCAACTTTTTAGTACCAACATCACCCACGTGTCCCACATCAATGGCTTGGATCACTGCACGTCTAAACTAAATGCAGCTCATGATGACGTTTTCTTCCTCTGCAGGGAGGAATGGCGTGTCCATCACTCTGGTGACACAGTACGACATCCACCTGGTCCACTCCATCGAGGAGCAGATTCGTAAGTTACAAAGACTGAATTAAGAGGTGGCACTTGAGGAAAACATTCACCAACTTTTCTTTTGTGTCTTCAGAACTAAAACTATGTACCTCTAATGTACATTTCAATACTCAAGTCAAGCAATAAGGTCCAGCATCTGATAGGAACACAACTGCCTGAGCCACCTACCTGTAGCTCCAAGAAGTCTCTGTCCATCTCCAGTGCGTGCAAACGTGTGCTGTAACTCCACAAACTGGTCTGTTGTGTTTCTGTAGAGACGAAGCTGAAGGAATATCCTGTGGTGGAGAAAGACGTCCTGAAGATCCTCACCCAGGTCAACGTGACCAGACGGGAGTGTGAAATAGTATGGATGCCTCTTTTTCTTCATATTTAGTCTATATTTGTACCTGTGCATTTAGTGCATGAATTGAGTCTTCCTGGTGTAGGGTATCATATTCAGGATAGATTTGCACCAGTACCTGGAAAACATTTTTCTTTTCTTTGACTTATTCAGTTCTTCAGTCATGGCTGTTCATATTTTTCAGACTGGACACCATTTGCAAATCATCGTCACACTAAAATGACTTCCAATGTTTTGATGGTAAATTCTTTTCTGCATTGTAGAAACTGGAGTCGACAGACTTTGATGAGAAAAAGGAGATCAACAAGAGGAAACAGCTGATCTTGGAGGGGAAGGTATGTTTCTTTCTAACAGCCAAACACTTGCTTAAGAGCAGAATCAATATGTAACCGTGACTTTATGTTAAGGTTTGTGGAGAGGATGTGGTACTAATACTAGAGGAAATGGGGTGTTGCAACACAAGTTAATACATTTAAATTCTTTGCTAGCATAACCCAACCCAAAGTGTTTAAGTCTACATAACACAAAATTCAACATCTGGTAAATTAATAATGAATGATCTACTGGGGTTACATGAAGTTCTTTCAATGAAATTTCTCCATAAACTTCTGTTTTAATTTTGTAAAGTCAACACAAATCAAATGAGGCCTTTGTCTATTTCAACAACAATCAGTACAAAATTGACGTAGGCCCCTAGTAGAGAAATTAGACTCCTAAAATAGTTATATTTCAGTTACTTCAAGTTTTTTGTTTATTTTGATGTCAATGTGAGCATTAAGTTTTTAAGTTTGTCACAGGTTCCAGACGTCTAAATCACCACCCACGTCATTTTTTTTTTCAGCAATATGAATTAATTTGAATGCATAATGAAATACGTAAAATCATTGGCATTCAGCCTGACTAGAACGCCAGGTTCCTGTATGGGCGTGAAACATTTTTTTCATTGAGATGCGATGTGCATTTGGGAACCAGCTCTCATGATTTACAATGGCCTGTTGCTGATTTCTGATCAAACTGCTGTTTCAGGATCCAGACCTGGAGGCTAAGAGGAAGGCCGAGCTGGAGAAGATCAGGAGCCAGAAGAAGAAGTTCAAACAGAGAATCCAGGAGGACATTCAGAGACAGAAACAAGGACAGCTGAAAAAGAAACTGATGAAGAGAAAACAGATGAAAAAGAAAAAGGCGGCACAGGCAACAGTGTGAAAACTGCTGTGACCCATGTGTATATACTACAAGTTTTATTACTGTACAATATTTAATATTTTCACATCTGTGAGCATCTACAAATGTGCTGAATTTCATACCATAAAAACAATTGCTCAAGTTGACAGCCTTTATTGATTCAGTTTAACAAGAGAACCACCATGTTGTGATGAAACTTCACTGCAACTAAGACTCATCGTTTCAAATAGGTATTTACATCACACTGAGCTCTCTAGTCCATTTACTCAAACTCTGCCTGTTGACGTAGAGAATCAAAGGTTTGGATGCAAATGTTTTAACAACTAATCTACAACTGAATCACTTCTTCAATGATCACTGCACATGTCGAAATTCATTGTGGCTCAGAAGATGGAAAAACACCAAAGCAATACAATAATATTACGGCAGCGGGTTCTTAAAGCTATAACATGTTAGGATTTCAGTGGAACGGGTTGATATGTGAAACTAACTCATCGCACAAATGAAAGATTCGCACAATGTCAAGAAAACAGAACTATTTCTAAGTCAAACAATGCAACGTCTACTCACAACATGATTGTCACATGACTGCTGAAAGGAGAAGCAGGTGAGAAACAACAGTGAAGTACATTCTTAATGTGTTCAAAAAGCGTCTTTCCTGGACGAGTTAAAAAAAAACAAAAAAAACTACAATCCCCAGGCAGTTTGAGGAGAAGATACAAAACTAATGAAGGAAACGGCATCCGCCTCATTCCTGTTGTCAGCAAGTTGCTACAAAAACAGATTTTTAGGTAAAACTACACAAAATGGCTAAATAACACCCAACGGAACAAAACATGACACACAAAGCAGCAAATCATCTGACAAAAGCAAAGTTTGGGTCAACTCAAGGTTCAGGTTCACACAGTTCTCCAGGAAGAGGGGTTCGGGGTCCACATAAATCTCAAGAGGAACTCTGCATGGAATACATAATGCAGGCGAAACAGCTTTGCACAAATCAAAAGTCCACAGAAGGAAAAAAAAAAAAATCTACCAGCCTTTGTTTGTTTTGCTCCACAGAGAAGGAAGGTGGCTTTTTTCATCCGCCCCATCCTTTGAGAAACAACCCAGCTGCTAAACTCACTGACCTCATCATTACCTGCCTGATTTTATTAAAAAAAATAATAATAAAAGCAACAAGTCTTTTTTTCTGTGGGTTTCTTGAGCCCTCTGTTGTCTGGAAGGTTTCTTTATGCTGGTAGTTTGATTTTTAACTACATTCATGCTTGTGCTGCAGCTGTTTATCTGAAGGTGATTGGTTGTAGGCACTGATTCACGTTTCTCATTCATCTCCCTGCCATCATCTGATCAGTACTGATGGCCTTCCCACTGTGTTTATCTGGGGTTTGGTAAATATGTATACACAGGAGCTAAAGATCTTTCAGATTACTTTGATTTTTAAATCATAGGCTTGAGATTGTAGACATTTTGACCATCTTTAACCCCTAATTATCTTTAGATTTAAGTGGCTTGGCAATATGGCCATGAGCCTGGCTATATTGCTTGTCATGTGAACATTACTCACAAAATCAAGATGATGTGTGTAATGACAGAGTTTACAACTTCATCTAATGTGTGGTCATCTATTGGGACTGAACAGTCCTTACACCACACATTTCCCTCAAATCTGTTAACCCTGGCAATGACCTGTACCTGTTTTTCAAAATGTGGAAACTTTTCTACCCTTCTCTCCCTCAGCCACCTTCCTTTTCTACTCCTTACCTGTGGTGGATTGATTGCCACAACCGCCTGTAAGCTTCGACTACTATCATCCTTCTTTCCCCCTCTTGTTTGGTTTCTTTCACCTCAAGCAGGGATTTGTGTGATGAGTGTGGACAGTCCACAATCCCCTGAGGAATCAATTGATGCAAAGCATTCAAGCATTTGCCAATCTAAGCGTACACAGAGTGTTTTAAAAAAGACATCTGGTCATGAAGCACAGTGGGACATCAACACCCCTTGCTTTCAAAAGATTAAAATAAGGAAAAGCCTTCACTGAAACATCAAATGACATTGAGTTGAATATTCAATGCTGGTCACGTTTGATAGTTTCAATGACTTTTTTGCAATTTTGTGCTCTGTGATAAGAAAGGTACTTCAGAGAAGAAAAAACTGTCCCATGATGATCGCGATATCGGTGGGATTCGCGCGTCATGCCTTGAAAAAACAGTCTGAAATCCCCGTGCCACTCCACCACTGACGTGTGGTCGAAACCACCCCCATTAAAGACCTTGTGAGTGAGCCGGTGGCTCTCAAGGCAAATGAAAGGTATTTCAATTCAAGGCTCTTTAATCTCAGACTCAAGCACAGAAACCATGTTTTTAGTTCCTCTCCGAGAGGGTGTGTCGACTGCTGCTTCCTTCAGAGGCTGCTGAGGCTTTTGGGCCCAATAGAAGATCGTTGGTGCCGCTCTCCTCCCATTATAAGCCAAATTTAAAAGATACAGGTTGGGCAACCAACCAACTTTTAGTGTGGGGATTTTGTGTTGCCTGTTCATTGGCTTTCTGTAATCATGCCCCCTGCAAGTTTGAGAACAAGTTCTTCAAATTCAGCTGGAAAGCTCCAATCCCCATCTGAAGATGAGATCGCTTTCCTTCCTTTCCTGGAGGCTGTGGGTTTAAGGGGTTGGCTGGATTGTTTTGTTGGGAGTTGAGCCTCATTTGGATTCCCATGAGACCGGTAAGATCTCCCTTCTGCTTCCCTCAGCAGCTCGACCACACGCTGCCATTTTCTTGACTTCCCTCCACTTTGCACGGACATCGGTCCCTGCCTCTCGCTTGTTCACTCGGCCTCTCTTGCCATCTCCCTGCCCGTCTGTTCGTGCTCTCTTCTTCTACCCTCTTATTTCTCTCGCTGGTCATTGGTTTGGTTTCGCTATCCCGTCGCTTTCACTCGGTGGTGCTTCGGTTGTAGCAGAGGAAAACAGGTATCCATTTTATGTTTTTATTATTTCCCAGATTAAAAAGCTGATGAACTAAGCTCAGCTCAAGCCTAGCTCCCTTCTTCAAGTGACCTGCAAGACACAAAACAAGTTTTTAACCTTTTTGAAGACAACATGAACAAACATTTTTTGACTCAAAAGAGGTGAACAATACTGCATTTAGAACAGGTCTCAGGTCAGATGCAGCTAACTGCCTCCCTGCTAAATGTTTTTGAATCTCAGAATCACTTGGGGTGAGATACGTAAGACAGTGACACCAATAACCACATGATAAGCAAGCACACTCATCAAATAAGTGAATTCTTCAGAGCTTGAAAAGACTGAACATATTCAAACTTTATATAAGGTTATACAGCAACTATTTGGATATATTTATACTTAGAGCCAGTGACCCTACACACAATCAGTTAAAAAAAACTCATTTGATGTACTTCTGTACTTACACTCTAGTACTGTGACAGTCCAGTTACCCCACCATGCTGGTATGCACGTTCGCCCTGGTAAGTCGAGTCCTGGGACAAAGCCACATCGATTTGGGATTTGAACTCGTCGCCCAGGTAGCTGTCCTGAAAACGAAGGACAGAAACATCATTAGAGACATTTTCACCCATTATCAGTGAGCTTTATGCGAGAACCTTTTATATTATTCCTCCCTTATTTTCACTGGATTTGCTCACATATAGTTGTTAACAATGTGAATAGTGCAAATAAACTATATCAATCAATATTAAATCAAATTCAAAGTGACCTGTAAAAGAGGTTGGAAAGTAAACTATTAGTAAAACAAATAATACATTTAAATAATTAATAATTACTAAAAATAATTGAACATCATAGGTCTATTCTTATCAATATTAAGTGACAGTGTTACCTGGGACAGTTCCGGTTGGGAGAGGCCTGGTTGGCTCATCTGAGAAGGCTGGCTCATGGAGATGTAGCCCTGTGTCAGTGGCCCCTGGGAGAAGGACTGGGAGGCCCCATCCTGGCTGGCCTGACTGTTTGGTCCATTACCCTGACTGGCACCCTGGTTTCCTCCACGGACCCTCTGTCGCCCGCCACGTCCAGGCTTACCCTTCATAGCTCCACGCCCTTGATGAAGAAGAAGGACCAGGGTCAAAACAAACATGGTGACCAGCTAATCCAAATCTAAGGTGTTATTTACACTAGATGGGAGACCAACCACAGTAGATGTTGCATGGGATATACATTTAGTGGACGATCAGTGCGGTACTGTACCTGCAGCAGGGCCGTTGGTCTGACCCAGGTAACTGGGGGGAGGCATTGGTGGCATCACCAGGTTGAAGGGTATGGGAATATTCATGGCGGCCATGTGACCAGGCCCCGCTCCAATCATCCCAATCTGGTCGTGAGTTTGAAAGTACATGTTGGACGGACGTCCAGCTGAAAGAAAGCACAGAACAAGACTCATGTCAGTTTTATAAGAAGAAAAGTAGATCCAGCCTAGTTTTACTAGACTGTAATGCAGCCTTGTTGTTGGTTATGGTTATCATCTTGAGTCATACCATGAAACACTAAATAAACTATATTAAATAAATACCAGCATTGCTGCGATCGTAGGCGGAGCCAGGGATGAGGGCTTCACGGGCATCGTACATCGCAGTGCTCATAAAACGGCCCCCCTGGAAAACACATGACAATCATCACTGGTCTAAGAAAATGTCTACCACAATTTGCCAAGTACGTGTCTTCAAATTACTCACTTTCACTGAAAATGACCTCACACATTTAGACTAATACTGTGGCTGAATAAGGGAAAGCAGTTGTAGAGTCTGTTATCCCTCCAGAGCATGATGGGTGCACGAACAGTGTGCTTTGTTCTACTCACAGGGTTGATGGTGTTGACCAGTTTGCGGGGCTTGCTGAACTGCATGAGACTTTCCCTCAGGTTGTTGAGAGGTCCCTCCACAAGGACTTTCTGCTCCTTGTAGTTGTTCAGCAGGTTGTTCCAGAGCGGCTGCTTGGAGAGCGCCTTGGGGTTCCCCACGATGATCACACCATACCTTCATTCACAACGCACACAAGACTGCTGCTCAGAGATGTGGTAGACATTTTGTATTGAAATCACTTTGTGTAGATACACACCTACATACAATTAATAGTTACCATGTCTAATCTTAATTGTCAAACTTGAGTGAATACTACGCAAGTTCATATTGCAACAAGTCACCATAATACATTAAAAAGCTGTCTAGCTGTTAGCTGCATTCGATTTGCTTCCACTGTGATGTCTGAACAGTTCTGAGGTTTTTACTTGGCTCGGGTCAACGCCACGTTGAGACGGCGTGGGTCATTCAGAAAGCCGATGCCCTGGTGCTCATTGGCACGAACACAAGACAGGATGATGAAGTCCTTCTCTCTGCCTTGGAAGGCGTCCACGCTGGCAATTTCCACTTGCTATAATGGGACAGCACAACAAGAGGATGAGGTTGTGATTACAGAAAACGGTCCAACATCACAGAACAACCTCACTAATGAAGTTTAGAATCAATTCAACTCGACTATTCTGAATCTGAATTATTTTTAAAGATAAAATTAAGCTTCTCTCTGCGTACATCTGTAAGTTACCTGATAGAGTTTGGTGTGCAGGGAGCCGCTGAACTGCATGTATTGCACCAGATAGGAGCGCTGTCCCTCGTACGGGGTGATGATGCCAATCTGGTCGGGTTTGGCTCCAGCCTTCAGCAGCCTGGTGGTAATTTTCTCTACGTTGGCAGCCTCAGTCCTTGAAAACATCAGCAAAACTTAAATACTGTTGTGCTCAGTACTGGAAAATTACATCTTATGGGAGTAGAAATCATGTTTATGGTGCCACAATTTTGCACACACCCTCAAGCTCTAAAAAAAAAAAAAACAAACAAAAAAAAAAAAACAATAAAAATAATAACACCGACTTTTTTAGCTGATGTTGACGTAATTTTCACTGCACTGTTTAAGCTGAAGAAAACACCAATACTAGTATAAAACTAATAAATAATAACTGCACCAGTTTAACTTTGCTTCTCTGGTGAAAGTCTCCAGTTATCAATGAGGTCCATTAATGAAAATGTACTTATTTTGAAGAAATTGTGATTTTGATCGTGATTAAAGGAAATCCCCTTTCAGTTTTCTGGATTGACATTAACCTTTCAACCATTTCAGCCTACTATACTGGTGTTGATGTAAAGGCTGCCAGAGAGCACCCCTTTAGTGAGAACTACAGCGAACTGCAAGTAAAATGTAACGCTAAAGCCCTGCAAGAAAATGCGCAATGTTACCTGTTAAGGTACGATGTTCCAGAGCTGGCAATCTCCTCCTGACCCTGAGTCACGTAGAAGAACATGGGCTTGTCTGGCTGCGGCCACTGGAAGTCAAAGCCTTTCTTGATG
The DNA here is from genome assembly GCA_033000465.1 of Sciaenops ocellatus. Lineage (NCBI taxonomy): Eukaryota > Metazoa > Chordata > Actinopteri > Sciaenidae > Sciaenops > Sciaenops ocellatus. The sequence goes on along the minus strand of CP136882.1, from coordinate 21,482,839 downwards.
CGGTCAGCTGGGGAGAACGACATTTCATTTTATTTTTAGTCTTGAGAGTTTGCAGATCTTTTTATCTTCTGATGTACCACAGCAAAAGTCAATTTATCCCTCCGTCAAACCAGATAATGAACAGCTGAATCTTGACAAACCTGCAGTGACGCCATTCTGCAGGGAGCCCTCATAGAAGATGTTGGAGGGGAAGGCACTGAGAGCCGGGTGCATGCGGTACTGGACCTGCAGGCGGATTGGCCGGATCCCCAGAACCACCAAGCGTTCAAACAGGGACTGGGACAGACCTGCTTTGGCTGCCTTCTTACACATCACCACAGGACCCAACTGGCAGTGATCACCCACAAGAATGAGCTGGGAGGAGGAAGATAAGAAGAGTTTATTTAAGTGTGACAACTGGGTTAATGTAAGAAGTTTTTGTTCCTGGGTTTAGTGCAACACTATTTTACTATCTGCTGCATTTATTGAGCTGTAAGGATGGTGATTTTTTTTCTTATTTAGCTGTGTGGGTGTATGTCTACCTGCTTAGCTCCCAGCACCACAGGGACCATACACTCTGGCTCAGTGGCCTGTGTGCTCTCGTCAATCAGGATGGAGCGGAACTGCATCTTGGCCAGGCGAGGATCACCAGCCCCGACGCAGGTACAACAGATGACATCAGCATTCTGAACAAAGAAGAAATTTATGGAGATTTTCTACTATGATTATCATGACAAGTTATTATCCTGTCAAGTAGTTACTAACGCAGGTCTGTACTTTTTTTTTTTTTTTTAAACACACAAAACTAAAATGGGCAATAAGCTTGGTTATCACAACACTTGGTATGGAGATAGTCATAACACTTCTACAGAATAATTAGAACCATCATAATGAGTTTTCAATCACTTGGCATAAACTACTTGTTGCACTTGTGGAGCCTGTGGCCGGTCTTTTTGTAAGCTGACAACACCCAGCTTTCGCAACAGGAAATCATTTACCATGAAAACTCCAGAGTAACAACCTTGAGCTATTTTTGTTTAACACTCTGAAGCTCCTCCTCACCATGAGCAGCTCCCTCTCAGCAGTGCGTTTCAAAGCCCTGTAGCGCTTCTCATCAGCAGATGACAGCTCGCCAGTCTCATCCTTCAGCTGCTGCAGTTTCTGAAGCTCTGGCATGCTAAAGAGAGAACGACACATTGTAGTGACTACAGAGAACACAGTTAAACACTGCTATGCTAATCTGTGATCTAAGACAGGTCCTAAAAAAACCCTTTGCTCGGGCCCCTTTTGGAACTACTATTCCCAAAGCCTGACGACTTTGTGTGTGTAAACAGGAAGGATAACGTTCCCATGAAGTCAGTTAAATAGCTCCTGGCTAAAACTTGAGCTCCATTATTTGTTTACATTTTGCAACTCTTCACTGGGAAAAGTATGTAGAGTTATCTGTTAGCAGTTCCTGTTTGCTTAGATCTACAGACAACTGTTGCTGCATTTTTTCAGTACTGAACAAAACATAAAATGATTATCAGGCAGGTCTTGAGGGTTTTTCTATGACGTGTGGATGTTTATTAATGGGAAGTGTAAATTACACTGAAACAAAACTAATGTGTACCGTGTGTGTGTGTCCACATTCAACTGAACTTTTTCTCATCGGAGTACAAACTTCAAATCTAAACATCTGATTTAGCAGCCTCCTAATATTAGAAGAAATTTGCTTCTGTCTGAAAGATTTCAGATTCTCAACTGTAGAATACCCCAGTCAAAGGGAATTGTTGTCACCCATTTTACAGGATTTGGTTTCACTTGTTAGAATAGACATTTGCAATGCCTGACCTTAGGTTTCATTTTCCTATGCACCTGTCTTTTAGATGTCAATTAGACAAACATATACTGTAAAAGTACCAGGAATCATGACAAGAGTATGAGTAACAGAACTTTGTGAAATTTGAGAGATAGAAGAGGAAGAATATAGAGGTGTAAAAAAAAATTATAAAACAATAAAGTGCCAAGCAGCTGGTGTGCGCGTGTTTATGTACAAAGCAGCAATCAAGTATCAATAACATCCAGAGTCCAGAGTCAACTTCACTACTTTCCACTGACCTGTCCATGTTGCTGATCTGGTTATGCAGAGCCAGGAAGGACACTGGTGACTCGATGGCCTCGCGGCTCTTGGCACACAGCCTGACGACCTTCAGTCCAGTCTTGTCAATCTTCTCAGTCAACTGGTCCACAGCAATGTTACTGGGAGCACACACCAGGACTGGTCTGCAAATGTACACACAAACACAACATAGAAAGAGTTAGGATAGGAACAGTTATGAAAAACTCTGTTGCTGGAATAACAATTTTTACAACACTACAAGTTTGTAACTATAAAAACTTACCCATTGCCTTGTCTAGACAGGTGGTAGACAATGGTAGCAGAGGTGACAGTTTTCCCAGTGCCAGGAGGACCCTGGATCAGACTGAGAGGCCTCTGCAGCACCGTCTTCACAGCATACACCTGGACAAGAAACAACCAAAAAAATTCAGCCCAAAACTGTTACAGACAGTAAGACACCAAACTTTTTGTAAAACCAAAAACACGTTTTGCTCCCCTAAATAAAGGCTGAGCTATACTGAAAACCTGATGAATATGATGCATCACAGTAATTGAGACAACTCAACTCATAATTTTTCCTGCAGGGACACTCATGTCTTGAAGACATAAGAAGAAAATTAATGACAAATCAATAACCGGAATCAGTGTGAGGTCTGACCTGTGAGTGATTGAGGTCGGGCAGGCCTTGGGCAGTGAAGCGCTTTGGCAGCTGGCACTTGATGGTGACATCCTCGACTTCGTGGCCCAGCAGTTTGTGGTAAATGTAGCCAGAGACGGAGGTCTCATCCACCGCAAATGTCTTCAGGGCACTCTGCATCCTGCAGAAACACATACACAGATGTGATTTATTATCTTATTTGTATTATCAATGAACCTCTGTCCTATTACTAGATTTACACAGAATTACCCCCTGTAAACAATACACATTATGTTGCACTGTGGAGGAAAGTGTAATGTTTCCATCACACCAGAGTCATTTAGGAGAATAAAATTCCAGCCTACCTGTCAAAGGAAGTGGACTTCCACACAAAGTCCACCTGGAAGTTGTGGGGGATTTCCACAGGTGCTCCAACACTGCTCCGCAGCTCAATGGCAATTTCATCCCCGTAGTCTTTAAACACAGGCTGTTAAGGAAATCCAGCATTATCCTGAAATGTTTTCTAGTAGGTGGGGATGGGCGGAACTATATTGGCTATCCTTTATAGTTAAGACTACACTGCCATCCTGGATTACTGCCTGTGGAATGAGCCAGACTTAGAGACACCGTAATACAATGCATGATACATATACTACTGCAAACAGTGTAAAGGATACTGTCAGGGACTTTGATGACATGGCCGATTCCTTTCCACAACGGAGCCAGGTCTCCCTTGTACCGCAAGCAGATCTCGTCACCTTGCATCAGCCGCATATCTGAGATTGACATAAGAACACAAGTTAGAAACCATTCTGTCTTATAAAATGACCCTCAAGTAATCTAAAGGAGGATGGGCTATGGTCATGAACCAAATGATACAGTACCGTGCAGGCACAACATGGCACAAAACTCCACTACAAAAAACAAGAGGCAAAAACAAAACTAAGCACTCATGCCACCAAAAGATGCAGGGTTGGGGTAGGTTGCGTGCAATTCTGTGGACTGAAGGGGGATGGGGAGGGGTCCTATCTGCACCACAGAACCACTGGGAGGAAGTCAAGCTCAGAGAATTACCACCTGAATCCGTCTTGGGCAGTGTGAAATAGGCAATCCGCTTTTTATTCAGCCCCAGGTCCCACCTGACTGTTATATTGTCTTGAGTCTGCAAAAGGGGAATAAAAAAAATATACATAAATATAAAAACCAACTAATAATAAAGAGGTCGAGGTATGAGATCCCATCGACGTGGCATTCCTTGAGATGGCATTTAAAAACAACAACAACAAAACAGAGCTTAAGTGAGGTGCCCTGCACCAAAATACAACAAATGTCTGGATCACACTGGCAGGAGAGGAAAAGCAGCATGGTGTCCAGTGTGACCGCTGTATAAGAATAAATCCTCAATGTACATATAAAACTACAAACTGAAGTTTTTATGTCACCTGAAAACTGCTTTACATTTAAACGACCATGGACATTTAAAAGTTTCCTCCTTAGAAGTGAAGTTCAGGTACCTGGGACTCCTTAAGCTTCTTGTCGTAGTCGGCCTCCAGTTTGACCAAAGGGCCAAAGATGTTTTGGTACTGGTAGGCGTCCTCATAGCGCAGCAGCACATGCTGGGGCTCCTCATCCACTCCCGGTTTCTCCAGGTCTTCCAAGGTGGCGCTGGGGTTGTCCTGGGAGGAAACAAAGTCAAAACAACTGTTACTACAATATATATCAAACATCCTAACACAAATTTATTCCACATGAACTGCACTGAAAATGTGTTTTGCCACAGGTGGATTCCAATCCTCTCAGCAGCTTATCATTTACAAACCTTTGGCCTGTGCATGCTGCTCAAAGTTTACAACCTTTTAGTCACAACATTGCTCTGAACATGTAAAAAGAGAACAAGACCAGACCTTCCAGAGCTCCTCCAACTTGTTGATCTGCTGGGCGGTGATCTGACGGGCCCGAAGCTGCTCCTGCTCTGATGGGATCTTCACCAGCCAGGACAGAAAGCAGCGGTCCTGGATCAGTGGTTGCCACTGCGAGCTGTCCCAATTGATGTCCTTCAGGCTACTCTGACTGGCACAGGGCTGCCTGCGAGAATATACAAGATTCAAAGAGACAGTAATTTAGCTTGTTTTTTTTCTTTCAAACTACTGCAGAGGATGTAAAAATGTCATTTCTCTTCCTGCCTTAGGGCTAGGGTCAACGTGGAAGGGTTAAACTACCTGCCAGAACAGGAAGCACTAGTTAAAGAGAAATTTTTGTTTTGTTAACATAAACTTGCATTTCAGTGACTCTGTATCAGTTTCCTGAGCCTCAGGGTGTACATCAACCCATCTGACGTAAAAGGTGAAACAAGAACGACTGATGGGAAATAAACCTCATGATAAACTTCCTGTTTGAAAGCAATTATTTGCATACTTAACTTTCAGTTATGCTCCACAGTAGCTTAGAATCACTGAGCATGCAGAGTTCCTATGCCGTAAAATGGACATGCTTGACAGAACATATTAAATTTGTGGGCACTGGTCTGCCCGTGTTTAAAGCCACCGCCCAACCAGAGCTTACCTGCAGAGTAGCACCACCACAGAATCGGCCTTGGCCGGGATGAAGCCCAGGAGGAAGACGTTGCGACAGCCACAGTTGTAACACTCCAGCACCGTCTCGCCCAGCGGCCCATCTTTATGCAGTGTCACCTCTTTGCATTTGGCTCTCACCAGGTGGTTCACAATGTGACTGGAAGTCAGAGAGCGGGAGTCAAACGATTGAGAAAATAATCACAAACATTTTGATCAACAACTCGGCCCTGGTAGCATTGCTGTGGAAATCTATTGATAGTTTATATAACAACACACTGACCCAGAGTACAAAACAGGACAGACGGTTAATAGAGACCACTTCAAAGTCTCAACTAACATAACAGACATAAATAGGTAGATGGATCTATGGGTTTATCACCAATAAAACGCTGACAGGACGTAAACTTGAACCCACACCATTTCCAACCAATGCAACTCCAATGAAAATGCATCTATAGACCCTATATCATAAAGATATCTCTTTACACATATTCAGCATCATCTGTGTGCCAAAGATCTGGCTGATTGTGTTGTGGGTGATAACCGAATGTTTGATGACGACTGCATTTCAAAAATATATAACCCGCATTTGTTATAGTGTAAGGTAATATGGGGAAGATGAGCATGCCACACACCTGCCAGATGTGTTGCCACGTCCATTACAGAACCACTTCTTGCTGGTATTGCAGTACACCACACACGCTGGATCGTGGATACCACAGTAGCTGAAAAACAACAATGTATCAAAATGGCAACTCAATTAATGCAGTATTATGTCAGAGTACTGCATGAGTACGGGACCTTCTGTTGGCTGAATTACAGAGGAAGTACACGCATGAAAATAAGTGTCAGAGGGGTTATCACATTGCATCTAACAGATAATGTGTTTTTGACTTATTCAAACTGAAATTCCGTGGGATTGTGCTCAAGCAAGACTCTTATACACTCGCAGTTGAATTCCTGAAAGTCAGCAGTTTGTCAGAACCTTTGTTTGTCCAGCAGTGTTTTAAAGTTTTGGATATTCACACAACTTACAGTTAAAATAAAATTACAAACACAGGGAAATCTATCCTCCTTATAAATAAAGTAATATCATTGTACCCTTCTAGTCCTAAAGACAATACTTTTACATTACAAACGTATTAATAACGTCTTTATCATCTTCACGAGCAGTCATTAATCATTTCCCACGAGTACATTATTGTACATCTATAAGTTAAATTGAATAGAAATTGTGCTAGTATTGTACTTCCAATAGTAGTTAATAGTGGTTAGTAATATGTCTACTCAAACTTTGTGCTGATGGGAAAAGTTGTAACTGCTCTATGTGGTGTGTAAGAGCAGGGATCACACAAAAAATAACTACTATTAATACAGCATTGTGTAATAATCCAAAAAACAGTGATCTGCTGCACTCATCTCCTCGGTGGTCTACAGCAGACTGACATCCTGACACAGTGTACCTGCACGCGTGTGAAGGCAGGTCTTTGGTGTAGTATGTGTCTTCTTCATCCTCCTCAAAGTTGAGCTCGGCCAACAGCTGGCTGGCTTTGGCCACGGAGTCATCCACGCCACCGTTGTGCAGACCTTCATCAGGACCGTTTACCTGCAGCACAACACGAGCTTTACTAAACAAACCGAATGCTAACGATTAGCAGCTAGCGGCTAAAGCACACAGCGCGGAAAAGCCCGTTAATTACACGTTGACAGACTGTCAAAGGTCTTCACTCTTATCTCTGGTCTTTAAAATTACACCCGTTAGTCTGGTTTGCTTCGAACAGTTCAAAACAAACGCGCTAAGACAACTCATACCACTTTGGGAGTTTAATTAATGGGCTCGCTAGCTAGCAGCGAGCTAACTGAAACGGCTAGCTAACATGAAGCTACATCCAATAATAGCGGGCTAGCAGGCAGCGCTGGGTCAGCTAGCTAACTGCCGCTAACGTCTGTGAACCGCGCTTTATCGAGCCTTCCTGTGAAAACGACAGCTTCACACCTGGTTGTCCAGCTGGCTCTGGGTCTGGCCTTGAGTTTGCGTCTGGCTGGGAAGGGTGAAATCGGTGAAGTCGTACTCGGAGCCCTGGGTGTCCGCTCCGAGCAACTCCGCTTCCTCGGTGTCCAGGAAGGTGAGGGTCTGAGAGCTCGGCCCGTACGCCTCCACACTCATCTCGACTCTCAACTTTCGCTTTACCGAGCGGTTTCCGGTACTCGTCTGCAAATGTACACAATCCGTACGGTGTTTGTTTATCGCTAACTAGTCTGTAGGCCGACGCTGGGGGTCTGTATTCGAACCCAAACAAAAAGAAATGTAACCGATCAGAACCTCGAAAGCTCCAGCAGGTCCAACAAACAGCGACGGTGACGAACTTCCATGCGCCGCTCAACGTGTGACGTTCACGGTGTAGGCTGTGGAGCAGAGGCGGACCAATGAGAGAGAGCTCACTCTCAGCTTATTTCCGGGTATCAACCCGCACAGAAGCGTGGACCTCTGCAGGGGAAATGTGGAAACACTCTGAATACTGACACACACAACTGTTGCAGATACCCTCCTCACTGAAAACACATATTTACACGTAGTGCCTCATAATATTTTAATCACTACAATAAAATGGTCTGTAGTTTATTTGCTTACTTTCTAAACAAACATTGTTTTTAGTCAAGTCAACGTTATTGTCAATGCTGCCACATGTACAGGACATACAGAGAATTGAAATAGTGTTTCCCTCATATCCCTGGTGCAAACGACAATATACATGAAATATAAAATATAAAATATATATACAAGTTAAAAGATACAGCAATCTAAAAGATATAAACAGTATAAATATGGCAAATATAGCAGTATAAACAGTACATTTTACATTTTATCTTTGGTGTTTCTGATATCTTTTTTTTTTATTAAATGATGCATTGTTTTAGTTCTCTGTTATTCCCTGTGCCTTCCTGTTGTCCACACAATACTAAGATAACATAAGATAGACTTTAATGATCCCACACTGGGGAAATTCACTTGTCGCAGCAGCTCGTATACACAAGGTGGATAAGAAATTACTCGTAAATAAGAAATATATGGGAAAAAAAGTCATGCTGGTGTTAAAGAGGCTGACAGCAGTTGGAATGAAGGACCTGCAACAGCGCTCCTTCTAACATGGTGGGAGTAGCAGTCTGTTGCTGAAGCAGCTGTTTAAGGCCCACACAGTCTCTTGGAGCGGGTGAGAGGAGTTGAATGACATAATTTTTAGTGAGCCAGATCAAACAAACCTCCTATCACTGTTGATATTACCCACTGTCTCATGCAGGGGATGAGAGGAGGTGTGTATGATGGATGTCAGCTTTGCTAACATCCTCCTCCCCACACTTCCTCCATGGAGTCTAGTGGGCTGTCCAGGACAGAGCTGTCTGCCTGTCCCTCTTATCCACACGTAAAGATGACTTTGACCTTTTTGTACAGGATGTCTGTATTGTCCAACCAGTCCAGTTTGTTGTTAAGGTGAACACCCAGGTATTTGTATGCTCCCATCCCATGCTTCATCTTAAATCCCTGGATGTTCACTAGTGTGGTCTGAGGTCTCTTCCCCCTGAAGTCAGTCACCATCTCCTTTGTCTGGCTGGCACTGATATGAAGGTGGTTTTGATCGCACCAGTCGATTAAGTCTGTGATGACCCCCCTGTACTCCTGCTCATACACATGCCTGGCTGGCTGTATCATCAGAGAACTTCTGGAGGTGTCAGAGTTGTATCTTAAGTCTGATGTGTATAGGGTGAAGAGAACTGTCAAAGTCCATGTGTGTTTTATAGTTCTGTTTTATGTGTAAAACACTTTTTGACACTGGTTTGGATCAGCGCTATACAAATGAAATTTATTGTTATATTATATATACAACTTGTGTGTTTCTACAACATTCACTGTGAACTCTGAACATATATCCATATTTCACACAGAAATAAATCTAACCATGTTTTCAGTATGTATTTATCACATTGCTGGATTATCAACCGGGCAAACAGACCTTTACATTGTTTATAAGATACAAATTCGTTAAGAGGGATGTTTCTAATCAAAATACCATAAACTAACAAAGGACACAGAGGGCTAGATAGTATTTAAGTGTAGATGTATCAGTTGGTGATGCAGATAATAGGCCAATTATTTAAAACACAATGAATCTTCATAATTACATCTATGGTCTTTTATGATAAATTAATTACATGCTTCTAATAGGTATAAGTGAGTTGTGGAAAAAGAGTTGTAATAATAGACATGAAGACATTAGCTGTAATTATTTAATTCTTTTTATTTCAAAGCCTTTCCTTTTACAAAGCCAAGATTACTTATTGTAACAGTGCTTTGTTAATGTCAGACGCAGAGGACACCTTTCAGAGGATTCTCCCTAAGCAGAGAAACTCACAGTAAAACACAGAGTTGTATTGTTATTGTATAACAGAGCACACACTGAGATTAAAAAAAAAAGAAAAGTATTTTTGAGGTAGCCACATATCTGACTGGACAGCATCAGTTATATATCTTTGAACTGACCTGCTGAGCATTTTAAGGCCTTTTCTTTAAAACACATAAACATCAGCAAGGCACAGGAAAGAGTCAGGGGTCAGAGGTCACCTCATATGTAAACTTGAGGTTTTTTCACTTTTGTGAGCCGACATTTTAGGGGCAGTTCCTCCACAACTCTTTTACTTCTTAGCACTCACAAAGCCACACAGTGAAATATCAGCACCTACAAACTCGGAACTAAAACCTGCCAATCAGGTCAACAATTCAGTAAGAGATTTTAAAACCCCCCAAACCTAGATAAGTCGAACGACAAATGCTAAGAAAAGAATCGAGAATAAAAGAGAGAATTGAGAAGTTTTTTTTGTTCAGCTCAGTGCTCCAGGATGCTACTTTGTGGTAAAAAAAAATAAAAATAACAATTTACTCACTGGCACCAACTTACTTGACTCAGGTGAAAAAAACATTGAACTAAAAGGCCATAAGAACAGTGTTCAGTTAGTTTCCTAAGACTAGCTCTGACAGTTTACAGCTAAGTCCATGTTTCCCACAGACAAATAGTTTTTCTGCAGATACATAGGGTGCTCCAGCAGAATGTAGACCGTTAAATGCTAAAATTTCTACTTAAACCGATAAAACTGAAGCCACGTTAGGTGGCAAGGGCCGTTCTGCCAACTCAGCAGGCAGAAAAATGCTGGTTCACGTTGTGAAACAGACGACAATACAATAAAAAAAAAAAAAGAAGAAAAAAAGCCATAAAACAAAACATTTACACATGGGAGTGGCACCATCAGAGACACAGTGACAGAATCTGCTGCAGTTTGTTTAACAGGCCAGAACAAACCAAAGCTCAGGAAAATAAAGCATAACTGACCTATAAAGCATACTTCACATACATAATTATAATAATTGTGGGCAAAAATAATAAAAAGAAATTGGCGTGTTTATGTCTGAAAAGCTACATATTTCAAGTTAAAGTGACCCTATTCAAGAAGAATTCACAGAACTAAAATCGCTGTCCATATTCCAGATTAAGAAAAATGAAAAAGAATAAAAGAGAAAAAAAAAAAGAAAAAAGAAAGTGCTACAGAAATAAAAGTCCAGGCCCAACTCTGACTGAACCGAGAGTCCAACTTCATCAAATCAAATCCTCAGATAGAATAAGCAGCTATATCTGATTCAATGAAGAGAACAATGGAAAGCTTTAATCATGGAATAACAAACAGGGCTGCACAATTGAGAAAAAGAAGAACTTGGGAGGTTGTCATTTGGTCTTGAATCCTGCAAATAAATGCAGGTTTTCTTCACAGTTCTTCACACAGCACAAAAGTTGTGCATTTTTGTGAAGTTAGGCTCCAAGAGGCACATTTCCTATCCTATCCTATCCAAAAATCTAGTGCATTGATGTCAGTTTTTTGCCACAGAATTCAGAAAGTAGCTCTATTCAATGAATAAGAGAGAAAAGATCTTATTTGTTCAGTTTTTTAAAAAGAATATTAATAGATATATGATTTAGATTTAGACCAGGAAACTGAAAATTGCGATTTTTCTCAATATCTTCTTAAATAATTGTGCAGCCACGATAGAATTCTAACAAACCTACAACTAAAATCACTGAACTTGAGATCTGTAAAAATAACATTGCACAGCTTGGGGCCAGATCTCAGTGGGTGAATTTTTTGGGGGGTTATTGGTCAGAATTGGGCCAACAAACTGGGGGAATATGAGCTGGAACCAACCCGTTCCCTGATTTAAATAACCTTTGTAAAAGAAGGCAAATTTACAACTTCTTATAAAGAAAAAAGGACATGAGAAACAATACAACAAGTGTGAAACAGCACAGTTAGAAGGTAGTTAAAAGGAAACAGAAATTAGCAAACACTGTTTACTGCTAAACATTTCTACTTAAACCATAATGTATCATGTACATTAATCATTTATAGACACTGAGGTGAAACATATTGTGACTGAGTGAAATTCAAAACTTGAGGATTATGAAAGTTAAATACTGTAGCGTGCATTCACAGTTTCCCCAAATGTGACATCTATGACCATTTTAATAACCCTAACCCTATAAGGTGCATTAATAGAAGTCACATTTGGAGTTATAGGTTGTAATATCTGCCACATTACAGACCCTCTGCATATAAAGAAATGTCACTTTGCGTCTGTGTTTTCTTAAGTGATCCTTGAAGGTTGTTCACATATTATAAAAATCAGAATGTTTCATGTTTCTTGGAAGCCAGACAAAAGTTAAAAGTTACAGCGTGACTGGTGGTTGTCTTGAGACCTCAATTTTGTCTTCTCACAATCAGGAGACATTAAAACATAAGTGAATCAGGCCAAGCAAAACATGAAGCAAAAACCTAAGACAAAGGAGACGAACACTGAAGAGATCCAATACACTGAAGTTTTCATTTTGTCCAAGTTAAGACAAAGATTAAAAAAACAAAAGAAGTTTGGCTACTTGTGGTTAAGTGCAATTTCTCTTGTGTGGTGAAGGCTGGAGAGGCTGGTTGGCATCTGGAGGTCACTTAGTGGAAGTGCTGCTGGCAGTGGATCTTCTCCTCGGCCTGGTCTAGAAGCTCCAGCATCTCCCGAACAATGGCCTGCAGCGCACGGCCCAGGTCTTCACCACTGTAAGGCTTTCCAAGAGGAGGCACATGAACGAAGGCAGAGCGACCATGGCTCAAGTACAGAGACGTGTAGTAGGTGAAATCACAGAGATACCTGTTAGGGAAGAGAGCGCATCATCAAATGAAAGAAGGGCCTGGCTACATTAAATGGAACATACAGTAAACGTTATTTACTGATGCATTTATTAATGCATTTATGGTATTTTACAATGTGCACATACATTTATTTTATAGGGTTCCCCACATCTGCCTTACATATAGGTACACGTATGCTGGCAAACATATATAAAGCATTATAAAATGGCATAAAACATTTTCATGGCATCTCTGTGAGCCATACATATGGATGTACAGTCAGCCCTAAGCTAAGCTAAGACGACTTTAACGATCACGCACCAGTAAAAATGACTTGTTACAGCATCTTGTACACACAAGCTGGATAAGAAAATACTTATAAATAAGAAATACTGTATATAGAAGAAAGTCATTAAGTCATGCTGGTGTTAAAGAGTCTGACAGCTGTTGGAATTAAGCGGGATAGCGGTAGCGCTCCACATGGTGGGAGTAACACTCTATGAAGGGATTGTTTAAGGCTCCCACAGTCTCATGCAGCGGGTGAGAGGAGTTTGATGACATAATTTTTACTGAGCCAGATCAGACAAACCTCCCATCACTGTTGATATTGTTTCTAAAGCCTTGGTACACCTAGTTAAAACTAATTAAGTTGAATACAGCAGTTCAATTATGAACCTAACCTGAATGTCTGGTTTAATGCCCAGTTCTTGTTTGTTTTCTTTGTTGTTTGATACAAACCCTCATTAACGTAGGACTTATTGCTGAACTGTTACAGCTAGGTATATCTAATCGAGTGGACAGACAGGGATCCAGCCTTCACTAATATACAATATATAAACTTGTTTAAGGTTAACAACATTGTAACAATAGGATTTGGTCATCATTACTACAAAATAGTAAAAAATTTCTAGCAAAAATAAATTTTTTGAAATTTCTGCATCACTGTCACCCATGACAAAAACACAGATTGTGCCATTATCTTTGATAATATGTATTCATCATCATTTAGATAGGGTTCAAAGATGTAAATGGCCTATTATTTTTATTATTATAATGGCCTATGTAGTTGCAGTAAAAAATAAATATAAAGTAGATCAAGAGATGGTTAAAAAAAAATGTGATATGTTCTTTTAAGAATCATATTTAATTCATTATGCTGGAAAGAAATATTGTGTTATTAAATGGATGAAGTACTCTTCTGTCCAACTTAATTTGCACAGATTGAATAGTGCCTATTACGCAATAATACATGCTACCTTTACTCCAACAGTCTGTCACACTGTCAAACAAATAATTGAGTTGAAGCATGTGATGAAGTGGTAAAAGGCAAGAGGAAGTGTTTATGCTAAATTAAGAAAATTAAGTAAATAATTACCTTCCAGCATCTTTGGAGACAGACACAGCTACACCCAGCCCAGAGGCGGTCACTCTCTTGCAGACTGATTCCATGTCAATAACTGAGTCAATACAGTCCGGGCCTCCCACGATGCAACACTGTGAATCAGGACAGAAGCTGCTGTTGTCCAGGCCCTTGTAGCCATGATTTCTGCCACACTTTTCCAGTGTGACAGTGGTGGCCATACCTGAGACTCCAACATGAACTACCAACTGGCAAAGACAGAAAACAATAAAAACACCAGTCAGAATTTGAATTCTTTTTATATAGAATACTAGTTTGAACCTGAGGTGTCTAAAAATGAGCTCTGGCTATTTTAATTGGACCAGAAACATGTATACATACAAAAAACACACATCTCAACCCAAGAACCACAAAAGTATGAATTTTCATATTTTGAAACGCCCTCATGGAGATCAGAGCCACACTCAAGCCATTCATTGCATACTTGTATAATTGAATTGTTTAATAGAGCATGTGTTGTGCACATTTGTTATTATCTGGGTGTATCAGATCTAATTATAACTGACATTTGTCTTTACACAGACCAGAAACCTGTGTCAATAAAATCAGACCTAACCTGAAACTGATGCAGACACGAATTTCTGTATTGCAGAATGGAATAATATGGATAGACAGGTCACACCGTATTCTCCTCTTACCAGTGGACGATATTGCTTCCATAATGAAGGAACCAAACTCTGGACTGTCTGATACTCTACAGGAACCTCGGATACATGTAAGTCCACTTCACTGCCCAGCCCGAGCTTCTTCAGTTCCTGTCAGGACAAAAAGAAAACATTAAAGCTAAAATCCTTTTTTTGCATTTTAAAATACAACAAGCCATTTGTTAGATGTTTTCATCTTGACCATGTTACAGGGATGAAGGGTAGCACAGATTTTGCATGTGCTCTCAGGGGGAAGTAAAATCTAGCATTATGCTCCATCAAGTACCCACCGAAGCACTTATTCATTTTCCAGTTTCCATAATTTTTATGCAACAAAGCAAATGTTTTATCACTGAATAGTTTATTCAGACAAGCCTGACTATCAAGTACCATCGATTGCAAGCTCCAAAATTAGCTCAAAATATTTTTAAAACAACGTGGAGAGAAGTTTTGGATCTGACACTGTAGTCAAAAATCAAGTCAGCAGTACAAAACAGAACCATAAGTAAGTTGATAATACACAAGCTTGAAAGTTTATTTTTCAGAACATGACAAAATAATCTAAACTTAAAGGTCCATTTCCTCACTTTTTTGTGCTTTCAACAGCATCTTATGTTCTTCGCAAGCAATAAGTAAAGATAGTAGGTGGACCTTGGAGTTTAGATAATATTCATGTAAGGAAACCTTCACAAACTGTAAAATGTATTCCTTTTGGAGAGCAGCAACAAAAGCTTTTTAATTAATCTCTTTTCACTCCTCCAGCTGTGTATTAGTAAATTACCACTGCTCTTTCCCTCTTCACTTATACTTACTTCCCCCTGTTGTCAGCTTTGGGATGCTATAGCAAAAGATGCATTATTTTAAATTACAATATTTTCAATCCAAAATAATATAAATCCACTGAGAATGTGTGCGTTGATTAAAAAACAATTCAGAACCAGTAAGTATGATAATATATGCCAAATGTTTCTGTGACATGTTAATTAACTCTGTTTAAGCAGGTAAATGTCCTTTTTAAAAAGGACAGATGTCTCTCACCTACCTTGCCCTCAATAACATGATTTCGCACTTAACTTGAAAAGAAATGTAAACCGCAAATTTGAATTAAACTGCCCTACTCAAACGTCGTCATCAATAAAACAAGTGTGAGAAAAGCATGAAATAAAAGATGCAATCACACGTATTATAAGTGAGACAAATTTGTGTCAAATTCACAGCCAGCAGACCAACGCCTCCCCCACTCTGCCTGCAGGACAAATAGCCCTGGACACTGACCCCCACTTGTATTGAAAGGAGGCTTGCTTGACCACGTCTGTGACCACGCCACAAAGCGCCCTTTTGTTTGCCTTTAATATCCTTATCAAGTCTGTCTAGACACCCTGACAGCCACCGTCATCCCCCACATGCGGCTTCCCCCAGTCGGATGCAGAGAGCGTGCGACACACTGCTGCACGATGTGAAGCCGGCCGGCAATTATCAGAGCATCATGTGACCGCCACAAGAATAGGCCCAGCATGAGGTAAAAAATGTTTGTTGACACAGATTTATTAAAGTAATAGATTTTTTTAGAAATTCTATTCATTTTTAGAAATTAAAACATTTATAGCAGTCTTATTTAATTTTAAGAACCTCATGCTGATTTCTGTTTGTTTTATTTTAACACCACAGAAAAATGATGAATATGGGCATTAAACACACCTGTACTGCTACCCAGCTGGCGTTGACCGTGTGCTCTCCAAATGGGCCAAAACCTGCAAAACATATACACGTTATTCTGGGTGCTGCATTGTTATATTAACAATTATAGAGTCTGTTTGATTTCTACATGGGTCGACAAAAAATTGCAGTTCAATCTCTACAGTGCTGCAGGATTCGGCTTCACTTGAATTACCAAATTAAAATCAATCACTATCTCTAAAAAATCCCTCCATGCATCATACTCCATATGACCTACAAAACCAGCAGCAGCAGCAGCCTATGGATATTCACTTAGGCTTGTTTATATAGGGATCTATAACTGATCCCCTTCCACCATCCTTCCAAGGGTCAGTAGGTCCCTGGGGAGTGAGTGGAGGGGGGATCAGTCTGTCTGACAGGCTGCTGAAAAGGAGCAGAGTGAGGGGCCAGCAGCTGCCAGCCGGCTCGCTATTGTGAAGGTGCTGTTCCCAGGCAATCTACACAACCACTATCAGCTGGGACTGGGAGCTTCTGCACCCCTTTGTGTCTGAAAACACCAACACACCACCTCTGTTATCCTCCACATTTAAATACTTGGAACTGAAGCTGCAATGAATCTTGCTTTGTCAAAAAACAAGATTATATAGTATATCAGTCTTCACTACTATATTTATGCCAATGTAATCATTACTTAGTTTTTTCTTATTTAATTAATAGTGATTTATAATGTGTTTTTTGTGCTTTTAAGACAGATTGGCAGAACGCATAAAGCAGAAAATAACAGTTCTAGGTCCAGACTTTCATATTTAACAATGCAGAGCACTGGGATTAAATCACAAAATAAAATGGATGAAAATCCATACAGAATCTAATACAGTAGGATACCATTACTGGAACACAATCATTAGTTTGTTATTGGTTATCATGATTTTTTCTTTCTTTTAACCACTTTGCCCAGCTCTTTAAAACAACACCACGTCTGGAAAGAGGCCTAGTGTAGAGAACAAGTTTTGTGAAACTCACAATACAAAGCCATGAAGAAGAAAAACTTCCCTTTTACAGAAAAGTTGGAACATTATTTCACTGTTATTACAAAATACATTCCTAGATTACTCCTCAAGTCCTACAAAACACTAAATATCTTTTTATAGATTGTAAGGGGGATTTTCTCTCTCATTTATCATGTATGGAATATAATACGGCTTTAATATAATGATAATAATAAGCATAATGTAACTTTGATTTTATTATTGCATCTAACCTTATGAATGTAGGCCACATTTCTATCAATAATACATTTGGCAAATTATATAATTACAACATCTGCAGAGATTTTGTCAACATTACATTTCTAGTGAATAAGGTTGTATATTTATTTATGCTTCAGTGTTTTCTTTACATTGTTTGGTGTGGCCTTTCAAGACAGACAGGAAACAACAACAAACAAAAGATCATTTCTCCCAGCTTATCAAGAGCCTTATATTATATAAAATATAAAAGAAGTAAACACCGCATACTCTTTGTTATTACAACTCCAACCAAGAGGTTTCCTACAACAGCCGCGGAGTGAAGCAGTAACAGCCTGACGCCATTAACGCTGGAGCAGCTGTCATCTCTACAACTTTTCCTCCACTTCACCCTGCTGTTTCAGTCTGCCGACAACAAACCACAACGATAGCTGGAAAAAGGAAGACAAACCTGTAACGACCACAGTCCGTTTACTGTTATCCATCTCCTGTCCTGTTACAGAGGATCCGTTCCTTTTTTTCAGTCTTTAATGGTTTACCAGGACCGCAGAGAGAGTCAGTACCCTCCACAGCTAACAGCGGCTGCTTCTGACACAAATAATGAAACCGGCCCTTCTTGCAGCAGGCTACGTGAGAGACGTGACGTCATTACGTCAGCAATGAAACGCCGATTAAACATGGTGGGCTCAAAATTGACGTAATAAACAAATAGGGCACGGTCAAATAGTCAAGGAAAATTAACAGCTATGTCCTTACCGAAACACTTGACCTCGGAGTAAAACGTAATGAGGTCAAAGAATTCATAAAGACTTCCATGCACGGTGCTCTTGCACTAGGTTACGTCATTATGGGCCGCCGGATGTTTTTGATATTGTGAAACTACAAACTTCAGAGGGTGGACTACAAAACGCGCATCTGAGATACTTTTTTTAATGAAAGAAATATAAATGTGGACAGCCCTGTGAAAAATATGACTATAGCCTAGTCACGTCATGTATATTGAATTTAAAATACATAATTTGGAGTAGATATTTGTTTTTGTTTTTTTGTTTGTTTTTTTAGTTTGCCCTATTTGTGTATTTGTGCATACGTTTAATCGTTGTCTACAGGTGAATAAAGAAAGAAGTATATGCTATAATGCTGTTGATGTGAAATTAATAAAAAAAAAAAAAAAAAGAAGCAAATGCTATGGAAAAATACAGAGGAAGTGGAGAGAAAAACAGTCTAAGTCTCCCATGATGATACAAACCAGTCTGTATCATCATGAGATCATTTAAATCCAGGTTGAAACAGTTTCTTTTGCTTTGATTGAACTCCATGCCCTCCACCACATGGGTTTGCTGAGAGTATTTCCTCATTCCATTTATGTATTTTTAAAAGTATATGTAGGAACAGCCATTTCATATACTAGCACAGGTCATATTTGCTTTTAAGTGTGGCATTATGTATATATCCCTTGAATGAATAAATAATAAAATAAACTTTGAATTTGACTAATACAACAGTAGTATACTCAAATAGTGGTTCAGTTGTGCTCTGAAAGTTTCTCAACATGAGAATCCTACCATTTTTTGTAGAATACAACCGTCTGAATAATAATTATAATAATAAAAATCAATTTAGACATCTTTCCTTTTTTTGCCAGGTCTAACAACATGAAAGTATGTGCCCTGCATAGTGTTGCCTTTTGTTTTTCCAGCGTCAAACAGGAATTGCAAGAGTAAAACATAAATATTAGAAACCAAACTGAGATGATTTTCTTTCTTTTGTTTTGTTTTTTTACTTATTTGCAAAATTTACAAAAACATTTCGGACCATTCCAAAAATCATTGTCACATCAGTTTTTAAAGTAGCTGATCAGGGGTTTCTCCACTTTGGTCAACTCTTCACTAAAAAGACAAAATAAACTTCTTGTTGCCCTCCCACCTCCTCTTCCTCTTCCTCCTCTCCTCTCCTGAAACAACAAATAAAAAAATTAAACTTCATATAATTTAGACAAATACATGATTGATTACTACATGAATGTTAAAATTTATAAAAACATTTGATATTTACCTTATAAGAGAGGCTGTAAACTTCTTGTTGCCCTCCCACCTCCTCCTCCTCTTCCTCCTCTCCTCTCCTGAAACAACAAATAAAACAATTTAAACTTCACATAATTTAGACAAATACAAATGATTAATCACTACATGAATGTTAAAATTTATAAAAACATTTGATATTTACCTTTTAAATGGGAGACTGTAAACTTCTTGTTGCCCGCCCACCTCCTCCTCTCCTCTCCTCTCCTCTCCTCTCCTCTCCAGGACTAGAGACTAGAGGAGGAGAGCAGCGGAGAAAATGTTGTAATCCTTCTCTCCTCTCCTCATCTTGTTTCGTCTTATCTCTTCCTCTCCTCTCCTCTCCCTACCTACTTTTTAAGGAGGATAAAATAGGAGAAGACAAGAGAAAGAGAGGAGGTCTCGTCTCATCTCTAGCATCCCATCACGTCACTTCGTGTCTCCTCTCTTCTCTCCTTTCCTCTCCCCGCCTCTCTAGGAGAGGAGAGGAGAGGAGAGGAGAGGAGAGGAATGTTAAAAAAAAATACTCTTCTCCTCCTCTCCTCAACATTTCGATTCAAAGAAATTCAACACATTAAATTCGACAATTCAAATCAAATTAAATTTTAAATCAAATTCATTCAGTACAACAATTAAAATTATATCAGTTCATTAAAAAAGACACAATTTCTTAGCTGGGGACTTACCTGAAGACTTACCTGAAGACTCACCTTCAGCGGGTCTCTTCCGATTCCCACCGCAAGCCTGGTTTCTCCTCTCCTTCAAGATGCCCCGCATCTTCTTTACCCACCGTGGCTCTGGACTGCTCCCAAACAGCTGTTTCTGAGGAGCCTGGAGTGTTTCCGGGGAAAAAGAGTGTTAAATTAAAAGTACCACAACAGAATAATACTCCAACACATTAAAAATACACAAAAGCAAGAGCATAGTAAATTATTTGCAGGAAAAATAGTAAATTATGAAATGTATTCCTTTCACAGTGCAGGATATGTTTATACAGCACCAGTCAAAAGTTTGGACATACCTTCATCACAAAAGGTTCCTGAGATGCCTGGAGTGCATCATGCAGCGTCGATTTTAAAAGCTTATAATCATTACATGCAGTCTGCATGTAACGCTATGTTAACATTATTTCACACATGCACAGTGAACGGATTATAAATGTAATATTGTTTACATAAATACATGACTGTACAAAAACTGGAGGAAACACCTCTGGGTTTTACAAAAACTTGGTCAAAATAATCAAACTTCCGTCAGAAATGATAAATTTAGAAAACAGCCGATATTGACAAAACATTAGTGAATGTCTCAACGGTAAAATACATTGAAAACAAGAGGAATTAAAAAATATATAAATCTCACGTCTTCCAAGAAGAAAAGGGTTTGCTCGATGTCTGGAGGTTGTAGAGAATTTTTCAAGTGAGTATAATCGCAGGGTGATGTCGCTTATCCGAAGAAAATTAAGAGTAGTAGGTTTTTGTGACCGTCTGGAGCTCAGGCTGTCTGCAAATAAACAACTTTGCCGAAAGATGCGCGTGGAGACAACACTTAGCAACCGTGGAATCTGTCAGGTGAGGTCACTGCGCATGCGCTCAGTGCAGCATCTCACCTAGATGGTCACAGTTTCATCCACTGACAGCTGCTGACCGCCTCAGACATACCTGTGTGGCCAAGTTCACTTCCTGTACAGACTCATTAGTTACTCATTATTGGCTGTTTCCTGCCATCTTCATTCATCTTTTTTCTTTCATCAATGTTTGTAAAAAATGAGTTGACAGCGGAGTTATATGTTCATATTCTGAGCACAGTCTACTCCTACTGTATTTGTGCTATCAACATTTCAGCACTTGGTCAGATCAAATCCATCAATCAGCAGTTGTTTTGTTTTTTAACATCACATCAGGTTTTTACCAGATCAAACACTGTAATGGACTTGTGCAGATGTTGATCTGCATGCTTGATTACAAACAAAATTGATTATGATTTATGATCATGGACAGTTACTTATTACAGTAGCTCACCTTCACTCATTAGCTTTCATACACACTGATCACTAATCTGAAGGAAGCAATGAACTGTCCACGTCACCTGACAGGAGAAAGACAAACCAGAGACTGAGAGCATCCTGACAGGGAACACCACTGTCCCTGTTTGTTCATGATCCAAGTTTTTTATATAATGTCAACACATGATTTCTCTCTTTCTGAGTGGGTGAATGATTTGCCGCTCTTTTGTTGCTATTACAAGGAATTGTGGGATGACATTATCTCCTTTTCTTTTGTAAAGGATGGTCTATAGATCTAGTGTATCCTATGCTAAAGGAGATTAGAAAGGAAGTACTGAAACACCTTTCCTTAACATTTAGAGCACTGTTTCTCAAACTATGGTATGAGTAGGTACCACTGGTGTTGCGTGATCTACCTGTAGTGGTAATTGGAGGAATCTCTGAAATTCAGTATACTATCAAAATACTACAAATTTTCTAATGAATATAAACTAGGATGTTTGGAATGTAATTTAAAATAAGTTTTGCATTTCCTGAAATATTTGGTTTCAGTATCCTGTTACAAAGTCACATTCTTGCCTGTTGCACACATACATGAGCTCAGATGTGACAAAAAGATAATAGTAAGCAGAGGTGAAATAAGTTGTTCAAAAACTCTGCAGTTGTGGCTCCAAATCAGAAACAGGAGTACCGCTTTCTAAGAAATTAGCTGTGGTTCTTGAACTGGTTTCATTAATGATTCAACAGTCAACAATAAATAATCTTCCTATTAGTAACTAACCTGCCTCCTGTGTGACTGTGTGCATCTGAAAAGTGTCAGCCTGCACTACTGTATTAATGTCATAATGGTGGTACCCTGAAAGCCTAATATTTTCTGAGGCGGTCTGTAGTGTAAAAAGTTTGAGAAACACTGATTTTGAGAATTCGAACAGCTCTTATCATGGCTGCTATTTAAATGGTTGCAACTGACTGAATACCCCTCACATCACCCTCTCCTTTCAAGCATAAAGGAGAAACTACAGTACCTGTGAAAAGGCCTGTGTAGAGCCAGTGTTTTGTTTGTCCATTCTGAGCTACTGTAGAAACACTGTGGTCCACCATGGCGGACCTGCTCCCTCTGTAGATATAAAAAGCTCATTCTAAGGTATTTTTGTTGGTGATTATACACTAATGAAAACATAGTTATGAATATTATACTCCATTTCTGTCAATAGTTCCGCTTAAACCAGGGGTGTCCAAGATTTGACAATGTGAAGATGCCCGGGGGCCAATACTAACATATTGAAAATGAAGGAAATACCAGTAAAAGTTACATACTTTTTCATTGTCAAAATTATTATTATTTTTTAAATGACAATGTAACCAAATCTAAGCCAATCAGATGTGAACAAATCTAAAAACCAGTTCTGCCTTTCTTTCACATCTGGAGTCAGATAACAAAGAATAAATTGTATGGAATATGTTAAACTTGCATGAATTTGATACAAATCTTAAGATCATGTTCATTCTAAACATGACTTATTATGAGTAATGCAAAGTCTGTTAAGACTGAAGTTTAAAAAGTATCACTCTTGCTCTTGTCTTTAACAAAATCATTCAGAAAGTGATATTTTGTGTTACATCTACAGATATGTAACACCAGCAGTTATTTCCCTAAAGGTTCAAATGCTTCGTTATGTCGACCAAAAAAGCCAAATCTTCCAGCCATACAGTATCTGACAATCCTAGCAGGCCATAAATAATATATTATATGGCTTAAATGTTACACACTGGACCTTTAAATGTTTTTCTCGACAGTAGAGGGCAGCATCTTATAATACGTCCATGATTATTACGCGCCGCAGCACCGGAAACTCATTGAAAGAAGAAGAAGAGTTTGGTAGTAAGATCGTGTCAGTGACGGTCAGAGACAGCAAGTGAAACACACATTAAAGAGGAGAAACTGTCACAATGGTAAGTGTCTGTCTGTAGTGTTGAGTTGTTTATAGTTGTCTCAGATTATCAGCTGCACGTCTGCTGCTCAGCTAACGCTAAGGGCTAACAGCAGCACTGTACCGCTGGATCACAGTGATGCTAAGCTAAGTTAGCTGTCTTAGCTAAATTAAACATGACTGTCACACCGTGGATGTTTTTAAATGTTTGTACACTTAACATGCCGCTACAGAAAACCTCTATATCGAGCTGAAGTGGTGATATAAGCGTACTTAACGTCAAACTGGTACTTTGTTGTTGCCTTGCATAGTGGTAAGTACGGATAGTTGACGTGACGCTGTGAATACACAAAATAAACATTTTCTGAAGTGTTTGAAAATATCTGAAAATACACCATTAGAAGCTGCTCCCTAATATATATATAATAATATAATATATATATAATATATAACACAGTGGTGGTGTAGTAGGTCTCATTGTAACAACACACTGCTGGGTGAAATAAAGGTTTTCCAGTGCAGCAGCATCCTGCAGTGCATGTGTGAAGGTCCTGGCAGCCTGTTTTACTCAAGGTAAATAAAAATCATACATCACGGCAGGTGACTTCATACGTGTGACCTGTTTTTCTTTCATTCTGCAGCTTCCACTATCTCTGCTGAAGACCGCCCAGAACCATCCTATGGTGAGGACACACTCAGCTCTTCCCGCTGTCATTGAGCTCATGTTGGCATTGTAGATGATTTTAATGTTTAATTTCTATACTTTAATGAATAACAAAGCCATTAAACTGTTAAACATTAAGTGCGTTTCAAGTTATCAGGTCAAAAAATAAGAGGAAAAGTGCTTACAGACCGATAGAAGTCAGAATCGTAAAAGGTTTTATGTAAAACTATATAAAGCAAGTAACCTTTCCTGCTTGTAAGTCTGTGAGCAGTAAATATTTCTATTGTTTTTAGTCTGTCATCCAATCAGTTCACTTTAGTTTATAAACAACATGAAAGCAGTTACTCAGGTTTGGGTGTTTGCTTCCCTCCTTCACATTGTGCTATTTATTTATTAGTTTAATATAATGTGATATTCTACCACCAGCCTTTTGTTGTTGTATTGTTGCTTGCAGTCTGTGTAACCTATAATTGCTGTGTCTCATTTTCTGGGTGGAATCATGAGAAAACTTATGCTCTAGCTTCTGTCATCCATCTTGCGTTATGTTGTTAAGACTCCAAAGTTTGTTGTGTTCCTTCTCTCCTCAGTTGGTGGAGCTGAAGAATGGAGAGACGTACAACGGTCACCTGGTCAGCTGTGACAACTGGATGAATATCAACCTGAGAGAAGTCATCTGCACCTCGAGGGTAAAGCTGAGCTCTCTCTCTCTGTTCACTAAAACATTACATACAGAGCTTCCAGCAGTGAGAAAGGAAAAGTAGACATGGCTATGGTCCTGTGTTAACACTTTATATTTTGTTGCTATTTAATGCCAAAATGTGATATTATGATTTAGCATGCATTGACGCCACCACTCCCCTCTGACAGGATGGAGATAAGTTCTGGAGGATGCCTGAGTGCTACATCAGAGGAAGCACCATCAAGTATCTGCGAATCCCAGACGAGATCATCGACATGGTGAAAGAGGAGGTGGTGTCGAAGGGTCGCGGACGTGGAGGCACCCAGCAGAACAAACAGCAGGGCAAAGGAAGAGGAGGAGCTGGCCGAGGTGAGTGGAACAGCTGAGGCTGATGGGACAGACTCGAACAGTGCCGTTTGTTTGTGTCCTACTGTCATAACGTGAATATTGGCGTGTCAGATTTTGGTCGTCTGCACACTCTCAGGAGCACCAAGGCTTTTGCCTTAAACATTTGTAAATAAAATACCTGTATTTATATCATGATGTCAGGTGTAAATAGTGTAAATTCAGTCATAGAGATGTTTGTCTTAGCTGTGGTTGAAGAATTGTGAACTTTAACACAGAAGTTTCTGCTCTCATTAGGGTGATTTTGAAATATTTCAGGACAAATCATGTAACCAAAAAATGTACGTCAGAGCTCAGGATATTTTGCTTAATGTTGATGTAAGTCCTCACATTCAAGATGTTTTGAATCATCCTCAAGATAAGACTATGTGAAAGACACATTAACAAACAAAATACTAATGAAGTGTTCATTGATTTCCCATCAGTTTCCATTCAAGACCGACAATGTTGTTGCTGATTTATGAGTCTGTTTTTAATAATAAAAAATAAATTAGCAGGTAGGATCACAGTGCTACAGAAAGTCAAAATTAGAAGGATTGCTTTAGTTGTTAATCTCAAGAGTAATTCTATAGAGAGAGCATATTTTACGTTTCATGCACACAAAAGTTGTAACTTCTTGCCATTAAGAACTGAAATGGTGGCACACTAAAAACAAACAAAATCTCTATACTGTAGCCTCTGTTTAACAGCTGATGTGTTTTTGCAAACATCAAGTTTTTTGTGTCTTTTTGGAGTACCACTGTCTCAGTTCCTGTTCCTTTCTCTTAAAACATATTTGTGGTTGGTAAAATGGAAATCTGTCTGAGCAATAATTATTACAGCTAACAAAAATTAACAGATGTTTCTGTCTCCATCTCGTTTTCTTATTTCTCTCTGTAGGTCTGTTTGGTGGTCGTGGCAGAGGAATGACCGGCCCGGGTCGGGGCCAGCAGCAGCAGCAGCAGCAGCAGCAACAACAGCAGCAGCAGCAGCAGGATAAGAAACTGGGCAAACCACAGGGAATGAAGAACCAGCACTGACAGACGACATTACATCTTCAACAACACATGTTCAGAGCGATTACTCCTTCAGTACATGAAGATAAAATTAACTCTCTGGTGTTTCCTTCTGCTGTGACGTTTGTTAAGACTGATCACACTGGGAGAAGTTAAGAGAAGCTGTGCTTTTGCACTGAATTTTGATTTTTAACATCTGTAAGTTTTTGTTTTTTTACACTATGAACACATAAACCAGTGTATCAGTCACAGCTGACAGACTCCGTCTTTAGTAACGATTTATAATGTGTATCATTACAACTTTGCAAGAATATTTTGTATCATAAATGACATCGTAGGATCCAAAAACAGATTTTCATCAGTTGGCACACTGGAATGAGGTTTTTATTTGTTGTGTTTTGTGGTAGTTGTTTGGTAAAGAAACTGCCCAGCCCCAACTTCTGTTGCATGAATATTTTTTTTTTAACTTGCTCTTTATTTTTGTGTTGTTTGTGACGTTCTGCTGTACTGTATGGTCCGATCACAGAAGTAGACTGGCAGTTAGGGGACAAAGATTCAGACCTTTTGTTGCAAATTAACACTTTTGTTAAAGCATTTCTGAGGTGACACGTTATGATCATTAGGATTTCCACAAAAAAAAAAAAAAAAGATTCTCATATTCTTAAGTCTAAAATGGATAAGTCCAACATGTGTCTTGTTGGTTGGGTTTCATTTTATTTTTGTAACAGAAGACAATGTTGTAATTTATTTACATGAGAACATGAGAATAAAACAAGTTTGGTTAAAGCTGCTGTGGTGCATGTTTGTTCACTGGAAAGTCTCTGCTGCAATAAATGGAACGTAACCTTAATTAGTATCATTGGTAACACCTGTGTTTACTATTTCATGTCAGAATGGCTGCTGTGAAAAAGGTCTATTCAGCTTCTAATGTTACATTAAATGTCAGAAATGTGTAATTTTTTTTAAAGACACTTTTTTTTGGTCTTTTTCAAGCTTTATTTGACATAGGGGAGAGAGAGAGATGGGGAATGACATGCAGCAAAGGGCCACAGGTCGGATTTGAACCCTGGGCCGCTGCTGCAAGGACTGAGCCTTTGTGCATGGGGCAGCTGCTCTACCAACTGAGCTAACCAACACCCCAGAAATGTGTAATTTTTTTGTGTTTATTAATGCCATCATAGTTAAATGTGTTGTTGCACTGGACTACATTATATTTAAAAGTTTTTCTAATATTTTGTTACATTGATTTACATACAGGGGGCAGAATACACCTCTGAATACAATATAATTTTATATTATAACTGTTGTTTCTGGGGCTTCTGGTGTCGGCAGCAGATGATGGATATTTGTAAGCCTCTGCAGTCCAATTAGTTTCCCTCATCTGCATATGAATGAGATACAAAGGTTAAAAAAAAACTAATAAAATGATAGCCGTTGGGCTCTGAAAAATGCATTTTGGTCAACGTGTTCCACCTCTAATCCTCTCCACACGGACTGTTTACCTGGATGTCAAACGTGATTGGTTATTCAAATTCTACTTGAACTACAAACAGATACTATCAATGCCAAAGTCTTGGTCCCTTGCCTAACGTTTCTCAATTCATGTGCAGATAGCTGTTTATATCCTCACGCCCCTAAAACATAATTCCATTAAAAGTCAAGTAGACTCAAAGTAGGCTCTATGGTAGAACAGGTGTATTGGATTATATAATATTACACGGTACAGGTGTACCTAAAAAGTGGCCACTGAGTATATATATAGTATAGTATATATATCTTGTTGGGACACATATTATTTTTCCAAGAGTGCTGTAAATCCACCCTCCTCCCTTAATCTTCTGCCTCCAGCTCCAGATCTGACTGCAATGCCATTTCCATGCGTTCAATCAGTCCCGTCTTTTCAGACCGTGCCATTCCCAAACTGTCCAGCAGCTGTCACTAGAGAGCTTTCCTGCCTCAGCCATCACATCCCCTTTCCTGTTCCTGTCAGTGCCTTTCCTTCACCAGCCTGTCTGTCTGTATCACATCCCAGTCATATTGTTATCTATACCTCTCAGCCCGAGTGACCTCCTGCTTACCCCTTAGCCCTCTTGAATCTGTGAATTGTCTGAGCTGATCTGTTTTTTCTAATTGTACACTGCCTCCATTTAAATGCTGTGTTTTACAGATTGCGGTGCCTAGCTGTCCTGGCTACCAGTTAAGTTTACCCACAGGACAGTCAGGCAAAACCTCTAACCTCTTTAAGCCATAATAGTATCACATCCTTACATCTGTACAGTGGAGTGTCATGAAATAAAGCTGCATTTTACTATGAACAGAGTCATAATGCTCGAGTGCAGTACTATTATGTACTGGTATGTAACAAAAAATGTAACGTTCATCATTCCTGAAAATAAATCAAAGCAGGAAGGGTTGTAAAAAGGAGACAAAAAACAGGACAACTAGAAGAAATGACTGCAGTAAAGAAGAAGACTAGAGGGCAGAATAACCTTTGAAATTTATTTAAATTCAGGACTAACGCTTTGCAAAGCAGCTGAATTGCCAAAAGGTCTGTTTTACTGGCACTGAAATGAAACATCAGGACACACTGAGTTCAAAATGAATGCATGTGTGATAACTAAGATGGCACAGGGTGGAAAATAACTGTTTTCTACTGCCTCTGAAGTCAGTGTTCAAGGAGCGTACTAAATCATATCATCTCATTGGTAGGCTGAATTGTTGACCGTGCTAACAGGCTTGGACTCTGTGTGTGTGTGTGTGTGTGTGTCGGGGACGTGTGGGTGTTAATCTCAGCGCTGGGCTTTTTAGTCCTCCTCCTCTTCTTTACCACCCACACTTCTCTTTCATAGACAAGGAACACACGCACACCACCACAATGGCCAGCCAATCACCACCTCTCTTCCTTTCAATTGCTTTTTACCTGCGTCACACGGCATGTGTTGCCATGGCGATCACTGATGCTCCCCCCACACTTTGTCTCTCTGCCTCTTCCAGTATGAGGATGGAGCCGACTTGTGGCCGATGATGCAGGCAGGCTGTAGACGTCATCACTTCCCTCGGGAAGTGGGCCTATTTTTACCACTGGGCATGAAGTATACCAAGCTGCCCAATATATTTATGGAACCGCATCTAATCCCAGCCTGCCAGGAAAACATCTCCCCCACGCTCTGCATCTCTCTCTCTCCATTCACTTCACAGAAACACAGTTCCTTCTAAGGCGTATTTGTGTCCTTGAACTGAGATGAAAGCAAAAATCCTGTTTTAGTATCTGCACTGTTTTATCTATGATCCTGTATTTATCATCAAAGGGAGGTTGCACACACACTGCCCACAGGGAGGTGAGAGGTTATTGGTCACAGCTACCCAAGGATCTTTAGAGCTAGCAGAGACCTGATTGTGTTTCGCAAGGGCACTTCAGGTGAGGAGTTGCCTGTTGTGGCAGGGACAGTGAAGGAAGTGACATCGCCCACAGGTTTTCTCATTTTGAAACCAGGATATAGTTTTTACTGTTGGAGCTTACTGTTGTGACTTTTGGAGGCAGAACTGCCATGGTGAGGTAAAGAAAATAAAGGAGAGTGGACTAATAAAAACTTACAATGCTACAGCACACAAACCTTGTGAGGCATCTGCACTCGCAGGATCACAAAATCACAAATCCATCTTGCCAACCTTCCAGCTTATACTTGTATCCAAACCAGTGGTCCTATGAGGAACTACTGGCAGCGACGACATGAGCTGTGGACGTGATTTAACGCTAGGTGTGTGTGTGACAATAATGTGGCTGCTAAATAAAAGAGCGTAGATGCTGCTCCAGTTATATCAGAACTGGAGATCCTTTCTTCACTGACAGAAGAACAAAGAAGTGCACTGGAGGTTTTTTCTCAATGGAAACTCTCTGTAAGAGTTTGACTTATCTTGTGTTGTCTGTGGAGGTTCTCCGTCGTCCAGGTCACTTTTCTTCAAGAAGGGTTCAATCTGGGGCAACTGGACTTAATCATAGATCTGTGAAGACATCTCATATCTATATATATTGTAGATGCAGATGCAGCTGTTGCTTTCCATGAAAGAAAAATACACATAATACTCATATAACATCATGTACAGTGTTTATGTGCCTGTTAGTGGTAGTGTCTGTTGTGGGGGAGGTTATGTACCTACCTGTGCTGCTGGACTACTGCTGGTCTGTGACTGAACCTATGGAGGGAAGCCACAGAAACAACCTCCTTCTCTCCTTTCCTTTCTTTTCATCAGTTTTTGTCTACAGTTGTATTTGCTAGTCAGCACTCCACAAGGTGCATCTTTTCTAGTTCAAACAAACATACAGTATATAAAGCATATTTATCCTCTAGTGGTGGAAGTACTTTTTACATAAATTAAAATATACCACAGTGTGGAAATACAGTATATTACAAGTAAAACTAATGCATTTCAAAATTTACTTAGGTGAAAATATAAAAATATAAGCATCAAAATATACTTAAAATGCCAAATGTAGGTATGTATTATTTGATTATTGGTACATCCATGCAATGCTGCAGCTAGTAAATGTGGAGCCAATTTTATATACTTTTATATTCTACCTTATCAACCCTTACAAAATTTAAATACTCAAGTAAAGTGCAAGTACTTCAAAGCAGTACTGTACAGTACTTAAGAAGTTAAATGTACTTAATGGTTATTTAATAATTATTAATTAATTAAATTACCGCTACAGCCGAGAGCAAGTAACGTTAGCTAGAGCTAGCTAGGTAGCTACAGGGCTAGCTAATAACTGTAACTTAGCCCCGTTGGTGGGAAACATTTCAGTTAGTTAGCTAGCTAGCTAGTGAGCAACAATTAAAAGTGCTAAATAAAAACAATAAATAACTTTCAGATAAAACAGCCTTGAGTTTCATAGTGGTAAACCAGGGCTAACCGCCAATAAAGCAGCCAGTTTGTCTGTTCTTCTGTTGGTGTTGCTCCACATGAATGTAGCATCCTGGTGTGGGTGTAGTTATGAGCATATCCTGCCCGTATCAGTCAGCTTCTCTCCTGCATTTAAAATTTTACTTAAAGGTACAGTGTGTAAGATTTGGGGCCTCTATTTTCAGAATAAAGCAAACATGGAATATAATATTCATAACTATGTTTCCGTGCATGTATAATCACCTGAAAATAAGAATCTTTTTATGTTTGTTACTTAAAAAATATCCTTTTATATCTACAGTGGGAGAGGGTCCCCTTTCATGGAGGCCGCCATCTTGAAACATCTTATTTATACAGTAGTCCAAAACAGACAAATTAAATACTGACTCTAAACAGGGTCCTTAAATGTTGTTTCTCCTTTACACTAGGAAGGTGAGGGTGATGTGAGGAGATTGCAATGCAGTGATTGGACCACTAAATGCAACTAAATTCTACACACTGTACCTTTAAATTAACTTAACTAAAGTAAACTAAACTTAACTAAACGGATCTAAACTTAACTAAAGTAAACTAAACTTAACTTAACCTAACTTAACTGAATACTTAGCACACAAAGGAGGAAAGAAGAGCTAAATACACTTAAGCAGGTCAGGGTGCAATAGTCAAACCAATAGTCAGAGGTCTGATACAATGAGCCTAAAAATGCAACCACTGAAATCAGTCTAATAGCAAAAACATACAATATAAAATTATATAACTTTTCCCATTGCTTGAATTTGTCATATTTCAAGCTCAGTTTTGATCGTTCACAAGACTCCCACTGTCACAGTTTCTGTCCAGATGTGGAACATTAACCTGCTGTCCTCCCACATTCACAGTAGAGGTTTTAATTATCTTTTAACACATTTCATATTTGTAAAAGGCCGAACTCGTGGCTATCAAATCCTGTCTTCAGTTAAAAATATGTCTTTGCGGTAACATTCAGCATAAAATGAAAAACTCATGAGAGTTGCATGAGAAGGTAATAAAATGTTTCCATAAAATATCATTTGCATTTTTCTGTTTCACAGTCTGGTTGGAAAATGGATGGAAACCACCATTTGAAGTAAACTAGGCACACTGCTTAACACTACTTCTTTCACTACCATCACTGTTATTTTAAACTGCCAAAATGATGTGAACTATTATTCATTCAGTGGGACTATTTGATTGTTGTGACAGAAAATGAAAAATAAATGTTATGTAACTATAATCTTTTTTCTTTTTTTTCAAATAATAGGAGGTAAGAAAATGACAAACTTCAGTCCAAAAAGACAGAATATTAAAAAAGTGAGGAAAAGGACAAAAAGAAATTACGTATAATTAAATAATAAGAATTCAACTGGTTTTAATCTGTGAATTTAGTGTAAATGTGTCATAAAGGCATAAATATGTAAATATGGGGTAGATTTAGGGCGTAACGTTCTAGAAATACATGCACTAAAAACTACTGTAACAGTAACATGTTCTGGAAACAAATCAAATATCAGTCTGTGTTTCAACAACACCTAAGTTTAACCATGAAAAGGTGTAGGCCTGGTGAGGTTTTGTGGTGAAGTGTGAAAATGTTGGTGTGTGTTTGTGTACAAACCCACCAACACACACACACACACACACACACACACACAGACACACACACACACACACACACTCTCAATTCGTGCGAGGGGTTTCTACTTCCTCCATGAGCGTGGAACTTCACCTACACTTTGAAACTACGTCACCAAGCCCAGTGGAGCAGATTAGTTGGACTCACACAAATAATCTCATAGTATCCCTCAGGCGAACTGAAACCTAAGAATATGTCGAACCAAAGCCCATACTGTGAGAAATGAACACACTCCTCTCTCCATGTGTACACATTAAACCCTTTTAGGTATTTCATCATGTGATGTTTATTTTAATCTAAATTAAACTATTCGCGTATTTATGATGACTGCATGTTATTCATGGCTACCTTATCCAAAATGTTCTTTACACACTTGAAGATGGGGCAAAAAGATGCCTGTCATAGAAAGAGGCGAGGCCTGTATATTCCTCTAGACGCAGAATGATCGTGTGTGAGAGATAAATGCTACAAAAGGAAACAAGCTGTAAGATAAGGTTCAGTTTGACACGTGTTTTATTTTTGGGTACACATGCCCACACAAAGTCACATACCTGCTATTCAAGCACTGTAACACTGTTGGCCAGGATCACAGCACGAGATTTAACAACTTTGAAAGAATGCCTATACAATATTTAATTACATTTAGTCATCCAGTTGTCAGTGAAACAGCATATTACTTCACTCTCACAGTAGATTCACAAAAAGTTCATAGATGAGAAGGTGAAAGTAAGCCATTAAGTTTCCGTCTCACAACAGAAGATGGATGTTCATGTCCATGTTGCTCAATACAGTACCAAACATTCTCCTTTGGGCTCTGGCGCAGTGGAAGTTGAACCGTTCCAACTGATGCCAAACATTCCTGACAGCTCATCCCTCTCTGCCTTGGCTTGCACCCTTGTCCCACAGTCAGCGATAAAAAATGATTGCTGGAATCCTGAGTTTACTCCTCAGCTCATGTTGACTCGTGTTTGAAGAATTCAGAACATTTAGCTGTCATATGACACATTATTACATTATGACTCACTAAATGGCTATTTAGTGTTTTGTACTTGGAAAACTTAATTATGTCTTGTCAGGATTCCACATGCCAACAGGATTAGTCATGCTGAATAGAGAGAATGCAACATCATACAGAGTACAGTACAGTCATTTTGTACCTGCCAAATACTGAATCAAATGGATCTCAAACCCCATTGACATTTGAATTATCATATTACTTATGATCAGAAACTACAACAATTCAACAACTTTGCTAACAGCCAAACATCAAGCAAATGCAACAACACAAGACATAGCAGCTAGCTAATACTACTTACTAGTCCAGCATGAAGTCCAGCTCGGCGCCTGTCTTTTAACCTCAGTCACTCTCTCAGTTTCTCTCCTTAGCTTCGTCAGTCAACATGAAAACCGCCTCTTCCAAATAGTACAAAACACCTGTGGTACCAACACTAATACTTCCTGAATGCTCTGCTGCAGCCTGGCTAACAAACTGAGCTAACATTAGCTATCAGCAGCTTTAGTTTGCAGCTGGTTACTTTACTGTCCATCAGGAAACTCCGTAAATCACAGAGAGTTGATGCACAGGACATCAGAAGGAAAGCAGAAATCATTTTATCCATAAAATATGATCCTGTTTCTACGGAAGAGGATTAGGGCCATATATATATATATAAAAAAAAAAAAAAAATCTCAGAATTCTGACTTTTTTTCTCAGAATTGTCGGAACCAGTTGCCGATTTCTTTTTTCCCCTTTTTTAAAAATTGTTTTTATACACATACAAGCAAAACAAAAATGTAACAACATAACTTATAACTGCACAGAGGGGGTTACAGCTTACATCCAGTAACTTTAATACATCAGTTTACATTATCAGTAAAACTATACATTATATGTTACTGATGTCTTCATGTTTAAACCTGATCCATTTCCTGTTAAACACACCTTCTTACACTCTTAAAGGTGTATTAGTTATTTCTACCTGTGACATTATTTGACCTGACAGCAGGTTCATAACAAATTAATTTGAAATTGAACATTTATGGACAATTATTATGAGAGGGGGCAAAACTTATGTCCAAAAACTAAAAATGTGTCTTGTTTAACACTTTGCAGATATGCATGCAGTATGTATGCTCACGTTTTGTACTGCTGTGTTGTAAATTGAAGAGAAAGAAGAATGAAAGAATGTGTTGTGTTACATCCTTTTCCAGCGACCGCATGCCCTATTTTCCTCAGCACCCCCACTCTCTCTGTCTATACTGTTATTCAGACAAAAATATCTCTCCTCTGTTGGTTTACCCCCCCCCCCCCAATTTCCGCCACAGCAGTGACATCACAGGGTTCATCATGTGATCCACCCACACGAAGCTTTGCAGAGATAGACGGGGGCCTACCTGTGACGCACATACCCCCTCTGTGTAACCCTTTACAAGCCAAAGCACTATCTGGTACTGAAGAGAATAAGAACCATTATTCCATATTTGGACCCAAATATTTTCAGATATGCATTTTTCATTAAATCTTTATCTGAATAAATTATTTAACTGACCGATATTTATAGACAAAACACCAACATCACATGAAAAAGAAGGAAACAAAGCACAGACTTGTCACGTTAGTTTGTGACATTCAAAGAACATTTCATCTGCAATGTACAGTGGCTTATAAACTGTATATTAATACAACAGTATTTCTAAAGTAGATTGACACTGGCTTGATGCTCATTTGTAGCACACAGTAGTGATATTATACAAGTGTGTAAACGTGTGGTAAAATTATAGGAGCAGTCAGAAAACGTAGTAAGTGAAAAGAAATGTGTCTGTTGAAGGTGGTAGGAGGGAAAATCCTGATAAAATGTACCAGCCGTGGACAAAAATAACTTCCACCAAACTGGCACTGAAGATTTACACCTAATTCATAGAGAACAAATGTGCTCAATATAGATAGTAATTTAATAATAACTTTAAAATATTTTTATTATGTACTGACCCTTAATCTGGACATTAAGGGATAAAAAAAGGGGAAATTGAAACACTGTATTTAGAATTTGGTATCAAACTGGAAAGAAATTGGAAAATATGTCATGAAAAATGGAAACTCTTGTGTGTAACGTAAAAATTATCATGTGATTTTTTCATTGTGGTGGATGTGATGGGTGTGAGAGCAACTCAAAAACATCCTGAAAACAGTTAACTGACCAGAGGAAGTGTTGAAATCAGATTCGTTTCAGATTCAACTTCTCCTTATTCTCATATGCACAAAACGGCAAGTGTCTTGGCTGAGGGCATAAAACAGAAGCAAGCCATAACTTGACCACAGAAAGATGTATCATGAACTCACAACTGTCCAGAATTATGCAAGCTGACATCTCCATTATATACTGCAGTTTAGCAATTATCATTCTAACATTACATAGAAATATAAATAAACAGAATTGTGTATTATTTGTAACTACAACATATGTGTAAACAAGACGTCCACCAGTCAGTATTCACCATGACATCAAACCACCTCAGTGTTTGTAGTTTCTCTCCGCTCTCCATGGCAATAGACCTGCAACTAAAGATCATCTATTGAGAAAATGAGTCACTCTGCAGGGAGTGAAAGTTCATCCTTGACATTGGAAACAGAAGAAATCTTAACACAACACTTAATATTTTTTTTAAAGAGCTTTCAACCATATCTAATTATTGTCCTCAGCAGACACTCAGCTGTTACAGAGAAGTATAACTGGCTTCACATTACACTGTGACATCACAGTGTTGTCTGACACTGATTTTAACATATGCAAAACAAACTTCATATTGGTTGTTTTTCAAATAAAATATTTGGAAAGTTTTGTTTACTTGTAACTTAAAATATATGTTATGTATTGTTATGCCCATGCATGCCAAATATATTTGCTGTGATTTAGGAAAACCCTCTAAAACCACCTCTCAGTCAGTGGTCAAAAGGGAAAATCGAGCTTACTTTCGGTGGAAAAAATCAACTCTGACAAATAAGGAAAAACCCACAGACTTTGAAGTTGATGTTAATGTTGGATGGTCATTCATT
The DNA here is from genome assembly GCA_033000465.1 of Sciaenops ocellatus. Taxonomy (NCBI): domain Eukaryota; kingdom Metazoa; phylum Chordata; class Actinopteri; family Sciaenidae; genus Sciaenops; species Sciaenops ocellatus. The sequence goes on along the minus strand of CP136882.1, from coordinate 21,445,997 downwards.
GACTTCCTGAAAGATGACGCAATGATTGTCTAATGCACCCACGTATAAGCTCAACAGAGATTTATGCAGCTGGAATAAATTAACACCTGTGTAGGTGTGCATAATAAATGTTATGTATTTTACTCCTTTCTATTATTTTTTTTCCTGATTGTGTTTTGCATGTCTGAATTTGCTGCTAAAAAACAGAACAAAAGCAATGGGATAAATATATTCCAAAATATATAGTCCATATTTGGAAACAAACACTCTGTGCATACAAGAGCAGTAACAGGGGCGGCAGCAGCTAGGGACTTGGCTTGGGAACTGGAGGGTTGAAGTCCAGAATGAACCAAAGCATGGACCGGTAACTGGAGACATGCCAGTTTACCTCCTGTGTGGTACCAACCCCCAACTGCTCTCAGGGCACAGCTATGGCAATGGCTGCCAATCACTCCACCATCTCTCCACATTTGCATGGCTATGGCTATGCCTTTGTGTATGTGTGTGTGTGTGTGTGTGTGTGTGTGTGTATTTCGGGTAAAAACATGTAAAAACTTGAGTGAAAAATTAATTTCCCCTGGAGGGATCATTAGAGTATCTATTCATTCTATGCAGTGGGATGGAAAGGTGCAGAGGTGCATGTATGTCAATATGAACATACAAATATTACATGCTAAACACGTGTACATGTAGCCAGTTATGAAACCATGCCAGTTTGTTTTATTCACCAAAATGAACGTGTTTTTTTTTTTTTTTTTTTTACTGTAATGGAGTCCAGAGAGATCTGTGTTGTCATGTTTTTAATTTCTAAGAGTTGTCAAACTCTTCAAGGTTCTTGTGAGCTACAAGAGCTACAGTTTTTGATAATCCAGCATCTATACACACTCCTTATATAAATAAATAGAAATGGGTAAAGTAAATTTAAAAAAACATATTCTCCAGTAGTAGAAAATACTTATTTAGCTTAAAAATGAATGGACATTATACACAAACATCTTTTGAAAAGTCATGATCAAAGGTTATACAGGATTATAATACACATCACTGCCTTCTGTTTTTAGGACTGTACACAGGGCACAGAGTGAGCCGTCTCTCTCCTCCTCCTCTCTGTGTTAAATTAAAGTCTGTCAAACGTAATTTCTGCCCAATGCGCGCGCTCTGCTGTGACATAATGGAACGTGCGAGCCTAGAAAAGCTCGCGGCGGTGCGCGCAGCCACACAGTATACACTCAGACGCTGCTCGAGCTCAGAGGACTGACAGCGGCTCCGGTGAGGTGTTAAAATATTAATTAAACACAATATATTTAAAAATACGGTTTATTTCTGAGAGGTTATGGACAGGGCTCCGTACTGAGGGAGTGCCGAGTACGACTTGTTATTGTGACCGCGGGAATAATGATGAAGAAGGATATTAACTTAAGCCTGGCAGACGACGCAGACCTCAAACCGCATCTCCGCGACGCCGAGAGCATCCTCAGCTCCCCGGACCTGGGGCTGCTTAAACTAGCCTCTCCTGAGCTGGAGAGGCTAATCATCCAGTCCAACGGGATGGTCACCACGACGCCCACCAGCTCCCAGTTTCTCTACCCGAAGACGGTGACAGACGAGCAGGAGTTCGCGGAGGGCTTCGTGAAGGCGTTGGAGGACCTACACAAGCAGAACCAGCTGAGCGGAGCCGGGCAGACGAACACCAGCCTGGACCTGGGTGCTAACATCGCCCCGGTCACCCTCCAGCCGGATCTACCGGTGTATACAAACTTGAACAGTTACGGCAGCGGACCATTGGAAACCACTGTCAACTACTCCACGGACACAGTCCCTTTCCCGCCTCCCCCGTCGCATCATTTGGGGGCAGCCCCGCCGCAGCCTGAGCTCTCTCGGGTCCAGCCGCTGAAGGAGGAGCCTCAGACGGTCCCCGACGTTCAGAGCTTCGGGGAGAGCCCACCGTTGTCTCCCATCGACATTGACTCACAGGAGCGCATGAAAGCCGAGAGGAAGAGGCTCAGGAACCGGATTGCAGCCTCCAAGTGTCGGATGCGCAAACTGGAGCGGATCTCCAGGCTGGAGGACAAGGTGAAAACGCTGAAGAGCCACAACACCGACCTGGCCTCCACGGCTAGCCTGTTAAGGGAGCAAGTGGCCCAGCTGAAACAGAAAGTCCTCACCCATGTGAACAGCGGCTGCCAGCTGCTGCCACACGAAGTTCAAGTGCACTAGTCGGCGGGGACGGACCTGCAGTTGGGCTACTGACCAGCATTATAAGCTTCATGGACTTTATTAATGTTGGTTTCTCTGTATGTAGCGTAGCCCAGATGTGTGGGATGAATGCCAGGCCACGTAGGCCAAACTGTACATTGATAATCAGCTGTTTAAAGGGGTTTGAGCATCGGCAAAAAAACATACCTGGTAGAACATAATTTAATATGATGGGCGATGAGACTCTTCTGCTATAATCGGCCAATAGACAATATGGACACGGTGTATTTATATTCAAATAATCAATAAAAGCAATTTCAAGCCTCCACATTGCTCCTCCACCCATGGAGAGCTCACCAGTATTAATCTTTAGATTTTAAATAAACAATCGCCAATTGGTTTATTGGTTTTATGCCGAAATGAAGAGTATTTGCCTTTTATATGTTAGATGTATAAAATCTTGTTCTACCTCGTATACATGTTTACTGGTGGACAAGGCGACATTAAACTGCATTTTTTTTATAATGGAGTTTGGCCACAGTGATGACAGGAGGCACATATCTAGATATCTAGATCCCCCCCCCCCTTGTACAAATGTTTACAGATGGCCTGTGTCTATATACAGTCTATAACCTATGGACCAAAAGGATTTTCAATATTTCTACTGTAATATGCACATTTATGACACAAACACAACATGTGAGGCATTTGGCTGTAAACAAAATACCAGCTGATTTGAAAGAAATAAATGGATAAATAGATGGACTATTTACCACACATTTCTGTAGGGAACAATTTGCATGTTGTTGACATACTCGAATGTTGCCCACAGCTGGGTGTCAAAGGGTGCAATTAATCAGTCTTTATTATCTATAACCTTTACAAACACATGTATTTATGTATTTCTACTCTAATGTGTCCTGTTTCAGTGTGTTCTTGTTTTAATGTGAACAGTGGTAACCTTTTTGTTGCACTGACTGTTGCTGTCACCTCTAGCCTATAGTTATTTGGCTGTATGCCGCTGTGTTCTTAATTAAATGCTGCTGGCAATAAACACTGTTTCCTCCATTTTGGTGAAAACTCTCATTCACATGCATGTTGGTAAAAACATACTGAAGGTCTAAGTCAGTGTGTGCTCAAGAGTTCAAGATGTACTGACTGTTTTAGGTTTAATGAAGATATTGAACTATTTTGTCTTCCATTAGTCACAAGAATAACATGCTACAATATATACAAGCTCCAATATATTAAATAACAGACAATAAGAAATTATAGGTGCCAACTAAAATTTAGACTACACCTGACTAAAACAGATACAAGCTATCCAGGAAAAAATACTGGATATTTGTGTTTTCCTGGCTCAGTGTTGCTATAAATGCATAGCTTGCTCCTGTGATGGATAATGTATTAGTGAAGCCAGTGTTGTGTAATAACAGGATTTTGGATGCATATGTGTGTAGGTGTCTTTCTCCCTCTGCTGGTTAGTTTGGATATTGCAAATGATGTTGACATGCTAATGGCTGAAAGAACATCTTGGTGAACATGTTCTCTCCTGAAGATAAGATAAAATTTGATTTCACTTGTGGTTGAACAGACGTCCTTTCACACTGTGAGGGTGGACGGGTGCTGTGTGAGTGTTTATCAAACCCTCGACAGAGCAGAATTAAATCTGATTAAATGTCATTCCCTACAACATAATATGTAGGGATCGTTAAGATCAGGGTTAGACCAAAATATTGGTTATATTGACCTTTCAGTAAAATCTATGTGTTAGCCAGTCACTGTCATCCACAGGAGGTTCTTGGTTGATCACAGTATAAAAAAATTGCAAAAAACTGCAAAACCAGCTAAATGTAATTTTTAATGTAACTAATCAGTTATGTTTTTTGTAAACTAGTTGTGAGCCATTTGATACAGTATATCCATAGTTTCCCCACTAAATATGTGTGGTAGTGTGTAATAGTAGTATATAATATATTATATTTATTATTGTATGAATATGTTGTTCTAGATATTAGCTATATTTTAATTGTCTTAATTAGAATCAAAGCACTGGAAAGCTTACAGCGATGCCCAAAGGTATTATAGAACCTTAGTGGGGAAATGGATCCCTTTCCTACAGGCAATGTGAATAATTAAAAAGTAAAATGCGACATTTTGTCCCCCAATCACTGCCTGACATGTTGCTTTGGGCATGCTGGCCACAGGAGGAGAATCTGATTGTTGCACCAGAGGACAAAGTAAGACAGGTGACATGTCGTCAGTCACTCTGAGCCAGGAATAGATGGGATTTTGGTAAAACTTTGCATCACCGACAGCAATGGCAGCAATATCTAAAAACAAAAAATTGCACTGAGTCTCCCTTAATGTCACTTATGATTTTCATATCCATTGTTTATACGATGACCACTTGTTGGGACAAATTTAGAGCCTCTTTGGATTGAGCTATTGTTTGCGTCACCTGCTGAGACTATTTGCTGTTAGGAGCAGCATGCACATCTATTGTGTATGTTTTTCCAGTAAGCAACACCTCTGGATATATAATCTGATTACAGTTTGGGAACAAACTCTTCTTTGCACATCTAAAGAAGGCATTGCAATGATAATGACAGAAAAAAAGACACAGAAAATAGGTTCATTTTCACTCATATCTCAGTTGTGTATCACGCTATAAAATTATAATTTTTTTAACAATACCTTAAAATCAAATATTCCAAAATATTTTGATATGCCTTTGTAATCTGGAATGTTAGGTCCATCTGTGGGAACAGATCAAATACTCATAATATAATATTATATATGACTTCTGATTCTTTACTGGCCCTTCTGAGATCAACTGATTTAATTTGGCTTGTAAAATTGAACTTAAAAACACATTTTCTTTTAACATCCTCATTGAGTTAATATCTGCATAAAATATATCTACATTGATGGCCGGTGAAACAGTGATATCTAGAGGCTTTTGGGACAAGATGCAGTCAAACATTTGCCGCCCAAATGACAATTTTACTGCTTCTGTTTGTTTTGTTTTGTTTTGTGATATTTTGAATAAATATGGATCTCAACTTCACTGTCTAGGTTAAAACAACATTTATGATGCAGCACGAGGTTTTTAAAGTTGGTGCATAATTTAAACATTAGCTCAATTTCATTAAAGGTAGCAGGTAACAGTACCAATCTCACCCTCCATCGACCCCAAAGACACACAATTTTCAAAAACAAGAATCAACTGATTGTTAGTAACTTTTTATTGTTTTACCACAAAGTACAGATAAAAACATCCACAGCATATTCTCTCATCTTAATGGCCCAAACTGAGGAGGATCTGAAGAGGCAGTGATACGAGACCAAATAAAATAAATGTTTCTGCGTGCTAGTAGAAGATCTAAAGTCGGCAACCTCTACCAAGCTTTGATGGCATTTCTTTTTTGTGTAGATACTGGAGTGTGTATTGCTTTATAACAGGGTGGCACATTCATTCACAAGCAGGCCTAGAAATGAATGCAGATACAGTACAACATGGCTCTTTTGGGTTTTTCAGGTTTTTACTGTTACTGTTTACTTTTTTCCTCTTTTTTTTTTTTTTTGTTTTTTTTGTTGCAAGCCTGAGTCGATACAACACAATCCACACATATGACTCAAAGGTACGGTATTTACAGATCTGGTTTATATAGAGAGGAAGACATATTAGAAAGGAGAACAGTTTAAAAGTTTGAATTTTTACCAGAAAAGAAACAGTCACAACCAGTAAGAAGTAAAACATACGCAGGGTCAAAAACGTCTCAGAGGTTTGTTGTGATCATCACTCCCTTTCTGATAAGAGCATCATTATCATCATTTGGTGGGACACTTTGACTCTGGCCTCATTTTCTCAAACATCAATAGACAGTGGCTCATCTGTGATTTCAGGTTTGAATGCTACACTTCAGTTAACCAGTGCAACAAGTAAATAAATGATTCAGAATTGCTTTAATGATGTACTCAAAGTCGCTGACTTCATGAAGTACTTGATTTAGATCACCCTATAGTGTTTTGTCCTCTCAGTCCATAGGTGCCATCCTTTTTATCTCTGGGTTTACTAGAAACAACAGCAAGCCTGGAATAACAATGACATAGAATGATTTCTAAATAACCAGAGTTCACTTCGGTACAGTTGTTTTATTACAGTTTTTAACTGGTCACAGCATGTATTCTGGCATCCTACAGCAAAAACAGTGAGTTGCTTCTACAGCAATCTTTGGTGAAGTGAAACAAAGGTATACCCAACAAACCAGTCTTAACTGTGGAAACACGTTTTGAGGGTTTGGTGGAGGGCTGATAATGCATGCCCACAGGAAGTGATACTATGTCGACTTAAATGCTAGCAGAAATGTGATGTTGGTACACAGTGTTCAAACAAGAAAACCTCAGAACAGAATATTTGAAGCTAGTATTAGTAACTCAGCAGCAACCTGGCCTGTGAACATTTCAGCCTCCAGCTGTTTGATGCTTGTTTGACAGTACTTCACCTGAAGAATGAGCACTGGAGATAACATTGCACACACACACAGACTCTGTAATACTGATTCTGAAGAAGTCGAGTGTTGGCGTGCAGCTTGACTTAACATACTCTCACAGGTTCAGAAATAAATGACATAGACAATGCAATCCAGTCTTTCCAGTACAGTCAAATGTAGAAAGTAATGCAATTAAATTCATGAGTACTATAAACACATCACAGTCGCCTTTAGTGTGAACTAGATTAAAAGCATCTGAACAGCTGTTATCTATGTGAACAAAAGAAACATAGCTGGATCTGATGTTGAGGAAATGTTTTTTTTTTGTATCTTGAATCCTGCTGTCCTGCACTGTGTGCCTTCAAGTCTCAACACAAGTAGGTTCCTGTATAGTAACTGTACTTGTCGATCAATCATCTTTAGTTTTGATTACTCAGTAAGAGACTGTCAGTACTTTCAGTGATCTTACAACCAAACCTGTCTGTCCTAGTGGTCAAGCAATCTAAGGTTTGTGCTGCGTAACAGCAACATATCTGGTTCACTTGGGTGTCTACTGTATGTCAGTATGTCACTGTTTGCATCCTCCAAACCCATTCCATCGTGTTTTCAAGGATGGTGAATTGTTTGAATGATTACTGTTGCATAAAAATGTGATATTTGATAAAGTAGCTATAATTTCAACCTCAATGCTTTGCAGACACCAGCAGAATTTGTAAAATACTGATCAATATGTAGCATTGTTAGCAAGCACAATGGCACTGTGTTGCACAAAATGCTTTTTTTATATATATCCTTAAGTTTTGACATTGTCTATTAGTGACAGCAGGAACATCTTGAGGCTGTTGGGACAAGAAGCATCTGAAGCATTTGCAACCCTAAGCTACAGTTAGCGTCTGTCTTAAAACAACATTTATGATGCAGCACAAAGCTTCCTTTAATATCAGAACCATTTTAAATGTTTCTCTTTATTAGCAGCAGTGCTGGAAATGATTTTGGAGGATGATAAAGATTATTGTTAATTTTCCGACTTGTAACTCAGACTCAAAGGGTTGTTCCAGTGCATTTTTTACTCAGCAGGAAATTTGATTTTCTGGAATATCTCTGGAAAGCAGCATCACCAAACCGACGGGGGAAATTAAACAACTCACGAAGGAGCTGCCACACATCATCCAAACAAACCCTACAACACAGACCTCTTATATTTGATACTACCCTCGTAAAACTTCATTCCTTTTTAAAATTCATTTCCAGAAATGCATACCTGTAGATATTATATATATATATATATATTGCACAACATTTATATGTACATTTGAAATAAATATAATTAAATTAATTTTTTGCTATTTTTTTACCTAGCTCTATCTTGTTCATATTTTACCGCCCAGTGTTTAGTGTACGTATGTGTATAAAAGAATAAATGGGGCACCAGAATACAAAAAAAAAAAAAAAAAAAAAAAAAAAAAAACAGAAAAGAAAGAAATGTAAAAACATAAAAAAGGCCAAACCAAAAGGCTCAGATGAATAATGAAAACAAAACACTTGCTAATACAGTACCTGCAGTATCCATGTTTAGATACCAGGCGAGACAACAAATGAAACACAGATTCGGTTTGATTCAGTTTGATCCAGAATCATATAATGTAACATCATTATGGAGCAGATTTCAGCTGGATAAACCCTCCCTTATTAGCTCCACTGTGGCCTTCTTGGTCACCATATCCAAGGATGACATCTTTTCAAGACTTTTGACTGACATGAAACAAAGTACTGTAAACATTGGAAGGATTTAAATGGCACTCTGAGGACGGACGCCGTCAAATCCTTCTTGTAAAACCACACTGAGGAACAGGGAAACAAAGGAAGATGGGTACAAACTGGGCTGCAAAGAGTCTGAAACACTCTGGTTTGACTGAAGTTGTTTGAACACCCTGTCACCTTTTAGCTCCTTTATGAGGAGGAAACAGAAGCAAACACACCCCGAGTACTGTTCCACGAACACCTCAGAGCATTTCAGACACTTTTCAACCAGGTTCTGGCGCCCCTCGTCCAATGATCCTTACAAGGTTACAGAAAGAAGCGGGAAAGTGAGTGAGAAGGTTGATGGGAGTATGGACCCGAGGCCCTGGGGTCCAACTGAAGGAGGACAAGGAGGAAGAGGGAGGAAAAGGGTTTGGGGAAGTAGTCAGCTTTAACATGCACAGTCCTGGTGAGGAGGAGCGGGCTGCTCTGTCAGCTGGGGCCCCTGTTTGGCCCCTGTGACAGCAGGATCTCCGGCGTCCAGGCTCTCAGACATCTTTTCACAGATGATGTCGACCAGGCGCTCAAAGGTCTGCTTCACATTGATGTTGTCCTTGGCGCTGGCCTCAAAGAACTCAAAACCTGGAGAAAAATAAGATCAGGGTGGTTTAATAGGGACGTGGACAACTGTGCAACTCTACAGTTTAGTGGTGAAGATGAACTGCCAGACAGAAAAGGTTCATCTTAATGAATCCATTGAATTCTCGCTTGTTCATTGACTCACTCCAGGCTAGTACACCTAACACTGAGTCATAGATATGAAGTGTGTGTGTACACATTAGCTCACCGAGGTGTTCAGACAGCTGCCGGCCTCTATCTCCACTCACTACTCGCTCGTCATCCATGTCACACTTGTTTCCTACCAGGAGCACCTGGGCGTTGTCCCACGAGTACGTCTTAATCTGAGTCGACCTAAGAACCAGCACAGCCAACAGTCAGAGAGGAAAACTCAACAAGAGAGATCACACTACAGCTGAATGTGTCCTGAAGGCTGAATTACTCCTCTCAAATATTTTCTGATCAGTGAAAAGCTACATTAAAATCAATAATAACTGATAGTAAATAATAGATTAGAATAACAGACAATAATACAATATAATCAGCAAATACATGGATTATTATTGGTAAAGATAAGACTATTGATCCCTGAGGGAATAAATCACAAGCTACAATATAAGAAGTAATTAAAAGATCGACATGATGTACAAATAAATGCATTAATACTTAGAATCCATCATATAGTTTAAATTATTTTGAAATGGGCCATTCTGCATAAAGGAGTACTTTTCGTAGTACTTCTACACTGTGGTATTGCTACTTTTACTCAAGTAGAACATCTGAGCACTTCTGTCAGGATTAGTTTCATTCGTTCTGCCTTGCAATTTGGTTCATGTTCCAACTCTCCTGTCATTTCAGACCCAGCCACTCCCTCCAGCCAGCCTTGTTTGTTCTCACCTGCTCACCGTCATCACTCACTTATTCGTGATTACCCTCATTACTCTCCAGTATTAATACCAGTCCTAAGCCATTAGATTTATGCCAGATTGTTTATGTGCCACGAGCCTTAGCTTTGCTGTGACCATTTATATTCCATCCTGTTTTTTGACCTAGCCTAAAGTATTTACAATGTGCCTCAGCCTCGCCCTCGATTTTGTATCCTTAAATATTTCTCTAGTAAAGATTTTGGTTTGGGGTTTTTTGAACTGTGACAACTTCTTCTCCCACTGCTCAGTGGTGAATTTGTCTTTCCTCACTGAATCTAAGCCCAAAGACCCGACAAGTGTCATGATATTTTTACTTTCTGCTGTGAACATTTTGTGGCTTCTCAAACTGGAAGTCGTATTAAAATTCAAACCTAGACTTAACATACCTCAGCCGTGTAGATAAAAATGAAATCGGGATAAACTACAAAAACTTTTCCTTTAAGGTCAATCAAAGTAACTTTACAACAGAGAGCCAAAGTCAAACAAACAGGATAAAAGATAATGATCCCTGCAGCATCCGGTTCTTTTACAGACACAGAGGAAACTGTGGACCGTTAAAACAATATGTCCCGAAACATGAACCGGATCATCCGCCTCTGTTCATCAATCTACAGTATCTCTACATCTATTTCCAGACTGGTGCTGATTATCTAGAAACCACCTGATCCATCACACACATAGCACTCGCCCTCGCAGGTAAAGCTCTTTGGTGTCAGTTTACACTCATGTGACACACTACCAGGACAATTACGTACCAGTCCTGGACGGCATTGAAGGACTCTTCATTGGTGATATCATACATGAGGATGAAGCCCATAGCTCCTCGGTAGTAGGCCGTGGTGATGGTGCGGTAACGCTCCTGGCCCGCTGTGTCCTGGATTTAAAAAAAAAAAAAAACAGCAGTTACTTCACAGGATTTAACACTTTTCACAGGTTAAGGATAAACATCTTTTTTCTTATTTCTCACATGACAGAAAATGACAAAAATCTTATCCCTCCCACACCTAGCAAACACAGGTGATTCTGATTCAGGTTATGACAACCAAAAGGCACATACGCAGTATTATCAAACAAGATTATATTGTTGTACAGTCCAGATATTTAGTGGGTTGTGCCCAGCAATCTGATTAGAGATGCTCTAACCACACTGGCAAATAATCAAGAGGCAGACACTGTTTCACTTAAGTATTCATATGTCTAATATTTTAATTAAAGGTGCATGTGGTACTTTCTATAAGACAGCAAAGTTTGCAGCTAAATGTTATTTTAATGTAAATGGTAAGTGTGTTTATGCTACAGTATGCATACTGCTGTTGGAAAGCTGCTGAACACTGCAGAGGAGAAACTGTGACAAAACATTTTGCTCTGCACTCAAAGCTTTGGTGCATCAGCAAATGTATTTAAGCCAACATTTGAAAATCAAAATCTATCTTGAATAAAAATCTTCTAAGCAGTTTGTGCCGAATTAGTTTCTTTCGTCTGACAAAGCTTTATGAATTTTACCAGACACTTTGGCAAGAAAACCCACCACTGACTCAGTGTTTTAACCTAATGAATTTGGCTTGTAAAATGATAAAGTAGAATCTGCAGGGTGCAGAAATTCAAGCCAAATTTAAGAGTTGCTGAATACTACTTTTCCACGTTTTAATACTACCTGGTATTGTATTTAAAGACACAATCCGCACAGTACTCCTTAGTCGCTAGAGTCGTGTGCACCAATCTTGTATCCTGCACAAAATGTGGAATCTTCATGAATCAAAGCGCGCTAACAAACAAAAAACCAAAAAAAGGAAAGAAAAAAACAAACAAACATGACCACAGGAAATTACAACTTACAAATCTGTTTTTAGTATTTGTTTTTACAAAATAATAACCTTTTTAGATGTGTGTACAAGCATGGAAAAATTCTTGAAATGTTAAAGACTTGTAGAAGCCCCCAAAAACACCTTTCATAATTTTATAGTAGTTAAAAATGGGACAAAGACACACAAAGTGTCAGACTTTACATCCAACATGTCAGCCTGACACTTTGTACCCAGAAACTCCAGTAAACCCAGCGTGTTACATGGTTGTATGTATGTTTTTTTTTAAATCTGCCAGCAGGTGACATTTCATGACACTCTCTTCTTGGGACAAACTCAGGTGAGATTGAATTTCAGTGCTAAGCCCTAATGAATGCTCAGGGAATTAAAGCCCAGTGTTTCTGATACCCAATGCCCCGCAGCTCTTTCTGAGCCAAGCAGCTTCAGGTCCAACAGCACAACTCTGGTGTCAACGTGGAGATCGCACGCCTATTATGCTTATCATGCTTGAATTTCTTTTGGGATCAATAAAGTATCTATCTATCTATCTATCTATCTATCTATCTATCTATCTATCTATCTATCTAGTATGGAGCTTTACGAGTACTTGCATACAGTGTACAACTACATTAGAGTGTGTTATAAAACATTTCTGGGGACTTAAAGAAAAGGGTGCCTTTACTGTTATTATAATCATACCCTATTTACAGCAAACTTATTACATGTTCTGGGGACTTATATCTAAATAATACTCACATAACATGAACTGCAATGTACAGTCTCTGACAAAGACAGTCCATAGATGCATACACACAAATACAGCATACTGTACACAGACATACTTCTTAGTGTACCTTCATAAATGTCTCTATTCACTAAATCACACATGATCATTCTCAAGTCACAAGTATTGTATAACGTCTATTTTTAGAGAGCTGTAGCTCAGTATCATTGGCTATAATGCGCTGCAGTTTGCGTCCTGCTCATCCACTCATGTGCTGCAGGATGAGAACATCAGCTCTATACCTAAAATGTCAGTGTAGGTGGCACTAAGTGGTGCTACATAACGAACACGCATAATGAGTACTCACCACGAGCTCTGAAAACAGTTAAAGATGTGAACATTTTAGATGAGCGAACAGCTTGTATGCAAGGTGTAAGGTCCTAAAGTATGTTTGTGTTTAGGAAAGCAGGCACTGATCATTACTATGGTAACCGTGGTCATAGGATAGGACTGTCTCACTCCCTTGATACAACAAATAACGTAGAAGACTCTACAGAGTCAGATAACAATGTTGGACCACCCAAGGTAAACATATTTGCTTGTTTTTAGAATCATTTAGGAACATAGTTGTGGCTCTATTCTGACAAGTCAGAGAGGACAGCTACTTCAGAATTGAGGCGTCATCATGTCTATTGATAAATCTCCATTCTCCCTGATCAAGGGTCAATAAACCTTTCAGCATAGGACATCTCGGACTCCTGCACTTTCTCTGACCAGAATAAACTCAAACACAACAATTCATCAACATTTGCTCTCTTTTATATATTTATAAATGACATGAAGACATTTGAAGAGAGGGCTCCTTTTTAACACTTTCTGGCATTTTATAGACTAATGCTTCATCAAAGAGTAATCCGATTAATCAGATGATAAACAATAAGTGTTAGTTGCAGCACATTTGACTGTAGTCATAAAGACTGACATTACGAATGCAGCTGTAAAATGTCTCCAGTTTAATGAAAAAACAAAGGTTGTCCAATTCGGCACTGTATGAGTGAGATAATAATGAGATAATAATAATCATATGACACACTATATAAGTATAAATCGATATAAATGGGATTAATTGCACACTGTAAAATGAATACATATACTGTATGTTGACTTTTGAGCTCATGACTCCAACCCATGTTCATTTTTGCTCTAGTAGAGACTCAGCTGAGACTATTGCTGATGCTGAGAGATGGGGGATGGGGATATTATGTGTGTGTGTATGTGTGTGTTCACACAGGGGAGGGAGGGTATATCTACTCGAGGACATGTGTAGTAATGGGGGAGGGGAGAGCAGCACACAGTCATCCGTTTCTCATGCTCCTATTGGTTGATCATGTCTTCCCTACCAGAGGCAAGACCTAGCAAAGGCTGACAACAGAGAGACCCCTACACACACACACACACACACACAAAACACACAGTGCACAGCGCTGCAGAATGTGTAGTAAAGGTGGGAATGATGTTATGATCTATAACATTATAACTGCAGCTCAGGGAGCCTGTTCTCACAGCCTGTCTTTTCTTTGCTCTATGATTGCATTTCTGTTGAGCCCTCTGGAGCCAACACACGTCTGATGCAACAAAACATCAGAAAAAACACCACCCTGTTTGTTCCTGAAGGCACATTAACGTTACTAGCTGCTGGCTGTGCCTCTTTTCGTAAGCTGGATGAGCCGGCTGCAGAGAAGACAGCGCTTTACTGCAATCTGAGGACAGTTTACATAAATAAACTGCGCCACAGGAAGAAATGGTATTGTCTGTGATATTAAAATACATATATACATATAACATATTCAGGTTTTGTTTGAGAGGTTCAAGTGAGCAACACAAGGATGTAGCATCATCTTTCTCACAAGATAATCTTCTAATCCTGCTTTTTGAAACAATCCTCAATTGTGGAGTTGGAGTATTTGTAGCTGCTTTGCAGGGCGGCAGGGTGAAGAGCTTCACTGAGAGGAACCAGATGCAAAAATAGTTCAAGAATTCTGTTGCTTGCATGAAAAGTGACAGAAATAGCTATAGACGTCAAGTTACTTTTTCATCCCTTTGTAGAGTACACAGAGGAAAGAAGAGATATGTGCACTTTGAACATGGTGGAAGCACAAGGAAGAAGTTGGACCCATTTGGCCCAAAGCTGTGAAAATACAGCTATATGGGACACTTGGCCAACAAGCTTGTGTAAAGAAAACACACACGTTCATGTGTGTTTATAGATCTTAGCTTAATTCACTTCCTTCCAGGAAACTCAACACATCTCCACATGTCTTACCCAGATCTGTAATTTGATCCTCTTGTCATTCCTGTAGATCGTCTTCACCTTGAAGTCGATGCCCACCGTACTGACAAAGGCCGGTGTGAAGGAGTCGTCAGCGTAGCGGAACAAGAAGGAGGTTTTACCCACACTGCTGTTGCCAATGATGAGGATCTTGAACATATAGTCAAAGTTTTGGTCCGAAGACTCCTTCTGCCCGTAGGTTGCTGTTGCTGAGGCCATCTGTGGACAGAGATGACAAAAACTTTAATCACACTGATCGCAGTCACCACTATGTGTGGTAAGTGGTAAAACAGCCTCACGTGTCTTATAGGCCTCGCAATGCAGGAGGTTTTTTTTATCCAACATAATTCAAAGTGAGCTATTGTCTGTCCAGTGAAAGGTCCCAGATGAGTCTGCCCTGAATCCAGATCCTTTAAAACACACTGTTAATGTCACGATCAGGCTGTCACTGCTGTCCGTGCCCATTTTACACAAATTCATGTCAAAGTTTAAAGAAATGGACTATCTGTGTCAGAGCAGACTGTGTACTTATATCCACTGAAGAAGATGAATTACACAAGTGTTACTGCTGCTGAGTTTGCTGCCAAAAAAGCAGGACAAGGGACTTTGATATAATTCCATTTAGCCTATGATGAGTCCATCTCATTTATTTAAATTACACGACACAGCAGGATTTCCCATCGTGCCACCGTATTCAAATGTGCTGAAATGACTTTCAAAGTGCTGTGATTTTCTTTACCTAAAAGTGATGAAATGTGACTACTGTAAATATTAATGTCTGCTGTGTATGTTGTTTAAAGGTTGGTTGAATGTTCCTGTTTAAGGATGAAAAACTGCTGTTTTTGCAGTGCTTAATGCTGCAGTTGCACCATACAGCGCATCTTGTCAACAAGCTAAAAGCACGCACACACACACGCACACACACACACACACACACACACTCACACTCTCTGACTTACATACATCATTATTGTAATGCTTTATCTCCATATAAAAGACTTAAATGAAACCCAAAAGAAATGCATTGTACTGTGTACTTGTTTGTGTTTATAGATGTAAGAGATGATCGGGGTCAAAATCGCACAGGATCTCGCACCCTCCTGCAACGGCTCTGGTGGCAGCGCTTTAAAAATAGATGGCGGTGACCTTTCCTGAAAGTACAAATCTGAATTTTCTGTTTGATCCACACTCTTTTGACACTCTTTGAGGGTAAGAGATTTGATTCCCCCAATGAAATCTATACTACACATCTGTGGTACTGCAAGTACTCCACTATACAATATGCAGAAGCACAACCTTCTTATAAGCATAAATCATGAGCAATCATCCAAACCAATCCCAAAAAAAGTGATTAGATATGCTGCATATGAATAGATATAATTCAGTAAGAACATAAGAATATCAGCACTCTGTCAGGCACATGTGCAAGTTATCTGTAAGTAGAAAGGACGCTAAGACAGGTTAGCTGATCTAATAATGGGTGATGTGGGTAATATGAAAATACAGAGCAGAAGTGCAACGGCTAGGTTTTGATCAGTCAACTAATTTACTGAACTGATTAATCATAATTTTTCACGCAAAAATATCCACAATTTTATAGTTTCAGCTTTTGAAGTGTGAAGATTTTCTGCTATTCTGTGTCATAAATTATAGTAACCTGAATATATTTGAGTTCCTAACAACAAGCTATCTCCTCAGGCTGTGGGAAATTATTTTGTTTGTTACATAATTTAGAAAGAAAACAATGAATTCAACAATTGAGAACATAATTAACAGCATGATAGAGGACTGCTGCTGATTTTGATGCAGATACAGCGTGTAGCCGAGTTCCTTCATCCAGGCACATCTGCACCTCCTGATGTAGGCGTGGCCGGATCGTAATGTTTTCCTGGTTGTTAAGTAACGCAGTCTACCCTTTCTGAATGAATGACTCCAGCCATGAGCAAAAAGCACATTTTAATAAAAAGAAACCTCTAGAAAAAAACAAACAAACAAAATCAGCAGGGAGCCTCGCCATATAGAAAAGGTCATATCTTTAATGAATGTTTAGACAAAAGCTGGGATTCTGTCAGCATCTGTTCAAGTCAGCATAACAGATGATAGTGATTAACTAGTCAGGCTTAAACACTGCACATTTGCTTCATGGTAATTAATCAAAGTAGCATATTGCAACGTCAGGGGAAAAACAGAGAACCCATGTGATTTTTCTTAATTTGGTGAAATGTTGGAGGCAAATGGCTCAATCACTCACAATCAGCTGGGGATGTGTGAGGAATAATTCACAGCACGCAGTTGAAGTTAGTTTGGACTTTGATATTCACCAGCTGGACGTGTATTAGAATTATAATAAATCTGTGTTGATACCATAAACTACCTTCATAAGAGGGTTATTTTAGCAGACAAATGTTGTACACAGCTCCTTGTGGCAGGAGTCTCATGGTTACAGCTGAAGTTACAGTGAAGGGGAGATGTAGTTTGACACCAACAATGACACCACTAAGAAGTAAGTATATGACAGAGGTAACTTTAGAGTTAGTTTCCTACACACTTAAAATCTAAAATGGCAGGTGCGTCAGTTGGAAAGCGAGGTTAGCCAAGGAGTATACGTGTTATGCAATGCCGTTTGCTGCAACAGCTGCATGAATCTTTAGGGGACTACTTTCTGTGTTTACTTTTGATTGAGCTCATAGACAAGTGATTCTGTCATTAAAGCTGTAAAGAGCTGGAGAAAAACAAGAGAATAACACCCAAGCTGACAAATACCTGACTGTCTGAATGTGACACAGGGCCTTGCTGAATAAAGACTGCGTTCTCGGACAGATACATAAACTTTCCAAGATGAAACATGCTTCTCCAGGCTACACACTGGAATGACTATTTCTTTTACATGTATGGACTATTTGTATAATCACTCTCTGTTACAAAACCTTAACAGAGAATTTAATCAACCAATCAGCTTGCATGATATGCAGGTCTGCATGACACATTGTTGAGATGTGAGAGGTGTGAGTGTTGGCTTCTGTGCAATCCTCTGCAGAGTTACTAATAACGCCTCTTACTGCGCAGGTTCACAGATGCATTTCTGAGTATCCAACGTACAAGTTGGAGATTTGAAGACCAAGGCATCGTGAAAGGCCGTTTGCCAGGAGGAGACACAAGGTAGTTTAAATAATGGGAAAACAGCACACATTTTCCACAGTCTCTCGTGGAAGACATTCGTAGTGTTGAATGTGGTTCTTCATATAAAAGGTGACAGAAATAGTTGTCTAAAGAATGAAAGAGAGCCTGAGAGAGCTTAAACACACAGCTGACCAATCACAGCATTAAGTGAGTGTGAATGTGTGATTGTCTATTTCAGAAAGTTACAGAAGTGGTTGGACACGGGCCACCTGATCTGACCTCAGAAAGGTGTGAGGGTGTCTGAGGCTATTCGACCATTTAACAAACAGTTACTAAGAAGCATACTGCCACCTTAATTCAAGCTTTAGTAGATATAACATCAGCTATATGCTGTATGTAAGAATTCAGGTCTACAAGTGCTAAAAGGATTCAGGAAACATTTTTGACTCTTGAGAGCACAATGACTTGAGCCTACAGGCCTCAGAGTCCCTGCAGCCTGCTCTATATTTAGACTGTTATCTCGACTCGGCTGCAGTGGAACACGAGAACTCTCAGGGAATAAAGCACAAACAAAACAACTGCACCCTCCTCAGAGCTCGGGACCTCAGGATCGGTTTACATGAAGAACACAGAGATGCTAAATAATAAAGAAGCACAGACCCTTCCTCAACACATTGATGGTGTTTTTTATACAAGCTGGCTAATTCAAGGTGTGAGTTAAAGATATGACAGTTGATATGACAGTATGAACAGTTTTTATCATTTTTTAGGATAACATCTGAAAACACAGCAGCATTTCTGTTTGGTTGATGCGCCGACTGTGACGTAATATTTCCTTACAAATCTGCAGCCCAGAGCTCCTGCGCATTCTTCAAAAGACTGCATGATTTACAATATATTAAGGGTTATTAGGACTCAGCATTTTAGCCTTGTGGTCATAAACTGATGCTGCCGAACTAGATTTGAATCCAATTGAGTTTTTTAGGTGACTGGAAATGTGAGTCTCGGTGCTCTGCAGTGAAGTGAACTGCAGAGTGACTCACTGAGGGTGAGAAAGAGCGCAATCTACGTCAACTACAGGAAAAGAGAACAAACACGGGGGTTGAAGGAGATGTGCAGTATTTCGACAGCAACCAAAGATCCTAAATTAATCAAATGACCCACAGTTACCAAACAGTGGTCTGAATTCTGTAAAATGTTTAGGAAATATGGGTCATTGGTGGCTTTCTTATCACTTTTAACAAACCCAGGAGGGATTGGAGATACTGCTGTCCCACAATTCACTGATTCAACCACATTCAAAGGGCTACACACCTACGATGTCTAATGTCACATGATTATCCCGTCATTTGGATTTTCTTAGCAGGAAAAGGGAAAATACATGTTTTTGGACATCTAATGCTCATATTCAGATATTTATATGTATGTGTTTAGCTGGTCTGAACATTAATAAGGAAAAACAATACGTCACAATCATGAGTATATACAATGTGTATGTGTGTATATATATACACAAGTGAAGCCAATGCGAAGTGCCAAAAACTGCAGTTCCTCAAACAACCGTCACCTCCACTCACACTGACTGCTGCAATGCGCTTTGATTTGATTTCATTTAGCTATCACGAGCACTGAGGCTGACTACAGAACAAGTCAATCTCCATAACCCCCATATTAAAATGTCCAATTTCAGAGCAGAAATAAGTCTCTTGAGCTACTTTCATGATAACTGTACTGAGTCAGAATTTCTATATAACTGACCTGTTCAAATTATTTTAAGGCTTGAAGTTAAAGTTATGCATTGCTTATTTTAACACCAAGAATTCATTCAGCCCGCTCCACCAACGTACCACGTCTTTGCCAATTTTTAGATTGCAGTGGCAGAAGAGCCAAGAAGAACCTGTGGGTGACGTCTCGGATACTATGTCCATGTTTTGTACGTCTATGGTGCTATATCGTATTTTTAAAAATGTTTTTACTGTGACTGGATTCTTAGAAGACTAACATTGAGCTTAAAAAGATCCAGACAAATTATAAAAAAAGGATTTCTTTTTGTTCTAGTTGGCTTGTTCTAGAGAAAGTCAGAATGTGAAAATACATTTTCATTCACTAAAGAAATTATTTTAATATTATTACTTCATTTCCTTATCTATCAAATACCTAATGCAAAGATTCAATTAGAAAAACTTGAGTTCAGTTGACAGAAAAACAGATGGGTGGGATGTTTAAAGGATAAAAAACAACATAAAGTCTCTTAGTAAGTGGTATCAAACCCTCCACAAGCTGCCAGAACATCTTGGCATAAATTCAAGTCTGTGAACTCTTCCAAAATATATTCCATCATTCTGATGACTGTGCTGTCTAACACGACGCCCTGAAATCTCCCCCCGGTGTTCAGATGGGTTGAGATCTGGTTTAGACTCAGTCTCAGTCTAAGTACTTATTACACATCACTAAATAAGAACGGGTTGCACCAGACTGATGAGTAAAATTAATAATGTCATATTATTCATTTCCAAATGTAACGGATGTTAACTCAATTTCCAGGAATCAGTGAAAGGAAATACAAATTAAAGCGAGTTTCCATCCACTACCGTTTATCATTGTTATAATAGGAGTTGAACTCATCAAGATAAAAAGTTTAATTGAAAGAGTGCCAGTCAAACCTCAAACGAACACATCGTGGAAAATGTTATATATATAATATTATATTTATGTTTGTTTCATGTATCAATGTGAGAAGGGTTGCCGTGTCCATTGGCCCAAATCTGATGTTTTTGTCTCATCTCTTCAGCAGATGTTAAAGCCTGTTTCTTTTGCACTTGGTTACACTTTGTTTTATTAATTCATGTTTCTTTTTCAGCCAAGCATAAAAAAAAACTAAATTAGGTGCAAATTCATTTAAATTAAACTCAAAATTCGATATAAAGATGATAGGAGGAATTTAAATAACAAAACAAAATTAACACATCATAGTTTGTTACTTCCTGTTTTATGTTGAAAGAGTGTCTCCTCATGTGTCTGCCCTGTCCTAATTAGGTTCACCTGTTCGTGATTAGGTTCACCTGCGCCTCGTTAGCCTGCCCTCAATAGCGTGTTTTCTTTGGGTCGTCTGGTCTCAGTGTCAGTTCGTCCCAGTTGTCATGTTTCTATCTTGCCTTTGAGCTTGTGTAATCCGGACCGTAACCTGAACGCCTGTACAGATATTCTTCAAATAAACCACTGAAGTCAACTACTGCCTGCTTGACCTGCATATGAGTCTAATCCTGAATTTCGTGAACTGTGTTATGTTAACATGAGACTAAAATACCCGTCATCCATCTCTATTTGTCACTATGAATCAAAACAACCTAAATCTAAAAAATGTTTCTCTGGCTCCGACTAAAGCAAACCTACTGGAAGTGAGATCACACTTGATCATAGTCAGGTGTTCAGTTTCGTCTTTGGCCAGCCTTATTAAAAATGTATCTACTCGTGTTACTGTTGTACCAAAGTGTGTACTCAGCCCTCAGTCTATTTCAGCCCATGTGCTCTTATCGACAACTTTCTTTGGGCAGAGTCAGCAGAGTGTTGCAGTGACAGCACATCAGGAAATAAATCCAAGTTTTAAACTTCGAAAGAGACATTCAAGCCAAGTTCTTTAGTCAGTTTAGAGTGTACTTCCCCTCTAAACTTTTTTAATGGCTTAGCTTCTCTATATTGAAAGTCACCTCTTTCCCTTCATTCCCCTCCCTGTCTACTTCCCCTGCTTGCGATAGTCCAAATGTTTTTCACCTCTGCCCTGTAAATGATTATTTCTCTTCCTTTCTCATATTTCTCTTTGAAAGTTATTCCACACTTCAAGAATATTTGTATCTGTCAAGGTGCTGCAGCTCGATCTGACCCTGTGCCTCCTAATGTTCTCTTAAAACGTTGGATTTATCGAACTTGCTTTGGACCAAAGTGCTGGTTCATTACCTAAAAATGAAATGTAAACAACTGACAGTTATTAATAGCAGCTATTAGAGGAGACTAAAAATTAGCAGACACTTTTGAAAGTCTGAATCTTGTCAAACGCTGTCACAGACTTTTGCTGTATGTGACGGTGTGGTGAGATGACTGCAGCCTTTCCTCTGCGTCTCAGAGATTAGCTGTGGAGAAGAGAGTTGGCTTAGTCTTCACTCAACACTAATTTGATACAGAAGCTTACAGACAGAGGTCCCTGTACTTAATCTCAAAGTAATTAACAAATTCTCATTATGCAAATGTTTTTCAGCCTGCAGGATGTTGCTGCTGCTTTCATTTTGCCTCCATAGTAAGTCGCCTTTGAACAAAGCTGCAGGTCAGGTGAGCTGTGAAAGCTGCCATAACACGTGGATTTGTAACAACTTATGATTTAAAGAGAGTGTAAGCAGTACAGTGGACTATATATCATATCTACTTGACACTTGTTCAAATAATTTTTTCATATATGCTCACATTTGGGGCAATTTAGGTTTCAGTGTTTTGCTTGAGGACACTTTGACATGTGAAAATACCTTGCAAGATTCGAACTCACAACCCCTAGTTTGCATCCATGGGTCCAGACTAAGCAGCAACCTGTCACATGTCTGTGAGGTGAAGCCAATGTGTAAGTGCCAAAAACTGCAGTTCCTCAAATGTCCACTTGAGGCTGGCTACAAAACAAGTCAATCTCCATAAGCCCCCATATTAAAATGCTGAACTTCACAGCAGAAACAAACATGTTTACAACCTGGAACAAAAAACAGTTTTGGTCTCTTCTTTGTTCATGACAATTGTACGGAATTATTTTTTATAACTCACCCGTTCAAATTATATTAAGGTTTGAAGTTATGCATAATTAACAGTGTGGCCGCTTTGATTGACAAGTAGGTGCTGTTACAGGTGAGCATCCAGGCAAAAGAAGCAGAACTATTAATATGGCGGCAACCAGAGTTGCTACAATTTGAGCTTAAAAACCGCTCCTGTGGGTAACGTCACGTATATGAAATCCATACTTTATACTGTCAGTGGTCCAGGCCAGTACTTTCACCCCTCTGTTTCTAGGGCTGCAATTATTATATCTGCAACCCTTCAGATATCGTGTTATGTTCCACCAACAGTCCAAAAAAGTCTAATTATAAAAAAAACAAAAAATCTCCAACTTATTAATTAATCCTTTGCATTTCATCTCTACCTGCTACTTACCAACTATTTGTTTGTCACAAGTAACATTTGATCCACATCATCAGTCATCTGTGTTCCTTTTCCATATTTTCAAGCTGACCTTCACATATATTGCTTTTTTCTTAGTTTTCTCTCTATTGTTTTATTTCTGAGTCCACTTGTCCTTTTTGCTGCTGAATGTGCTGACTCATGACCCTGCTTCCCCACATGGATCATTACAGCCTCATCTATGGATCACAAAAGCAAGATAATATTTTGAGTCAGATATAATTTTCTGAATAAATTGTCTCTGTGTTTTTTTCTCTTCTTTCTCTTCTCTTCCTCAAACAATATTGGTCACCGTCACCTCCACTCCCACTGACTGCTGCAATGCGATTTAACATTTACCTATCACGAGCATTGTTTATCAGCTGAAAAGTGTGGGCGTGTGTCTTTGTGTGTGTGTGTGCATAAGACATTTATCTCCTGATGTTGATTTAGACCTGCGGCAGGATGTGTTTTAGTTGTGAAATGTTTGTTTGTTGTTTCATCTGTATGTTTATGTGTAAAAAGGGTTGGCCTGTTGTGTGTGTTACCAGAGTGGTTAATCCGAGCATGTGTGTTTTGAATGTGTGTGTTCATCATGTAGCATGCAGACGTGGCAGACTAAAGTGTTCTGTAGCATTACCCAAACATCAGTAATATAGGCCTAAGTCTGTTTCAGTTATTATATTATCAATTTAACATTTGACTGATATCTCTAAATACATTTCTAAAATCTAATTTTAACTAACAAAGTGATTCTTAATTATATTTGCCTCTCAGGTGTGAAAACATTTGTGAGTCTAAAGGATTCAGGCCCTTGTGCTGAGGTGTAGTAATGTTTAATTTTGACTATTATTTCTTATAATATGTATTTCCTATGTGTTGAAGTGATTCTAAAAAAAAAGCTGCAAGAAAAAATGAACTACACATTTCAACATGACACTATGTAAGCCACTTTAAAGGTCCTATCAAAGTGTCTTTGAGATTAAAGGTGAAACATGATGCTAAGACGAGACCAAATGTCAGGAGGGACTTGACTCGAGAGTTTAAACCAGACTGCAAAATGGATACTGAGAGTAGCTGCTCCCGTATCATGGAAGAGGGACATTTTAATCAGGGCCTTTGAAGGTAGAGAGAGGTGATAAATCCACATCTCTTACTTATGTTATGCTCTTACTTTGAATGTTACATGATGACAGTTTATATCATAGCAGGGAAAACACAAAAAACAAGGTTTTATATCATACAAAGCACTGAAAATTAAACAATATTTCACATATAATGATAGAAAGCCCTGAAACTATGGCAAAAAACAAGGGGAGTTCTGCTCATCTATCCATTTTCATTAAAGCATCACATTGTCAGTAAATACACCTTCAGTTCTCTGTCTAGATTTTCAAGCCACTGTCTCTAAGCAGAGGCAGTCTCATGTTTTTTAATCCTATTTCAATCATGACTAAGAGTTGTGAGTTTCTCCACTGGACAATGACATCATCAAGCTCTCCTCTAAACCTGTCACCTAAAGGTGATTGACGTTCAACAGGAGCCGGATTGATCCAGAGCTAAGTGCTGCTGCAGCTGGCTAGTCAGGCTCATTTAATCAGTACTGGGTGGTTTCTTGCAGACTGACAGATAATCCTCAGCTGATCCCAGATCATCCAAACACCTTCCTGTTTAAAGACAGTTGTGAGAAACTTGCTGAGATGACTGACAGAGGCATCTTCAGCCCCACAAGGCCATGAAAACACTCAATATCACTTAGGTACTGTGCTCAAGTACAATTTAAAGATATTTATAGTTTCTTGACCATTTTCTCCTGTTTTCTACTCCATTCCAGAGGGAAATTACTACTATCTGACAAACCTCGTTACTAGTTACTTTACGACTTTTGAAACTGCTATTCAGCAGCATTTAAAGTCATTCAAATCACCTCCAACAAGTCAAAGATCTGAGTATTCTTCCAACACTGGCTGCTTGAACTTGAAGCATCAGTTAGCCTAACTGGCTAAGCTAAATATCTTTCTAGCAGGGGTGCCAAAAGATAACAACACTTGTCTTCAACCTCTATCTAACCTTGCACTGCCAGCATGAAGCATCCGCCTTGTTTTACTGCTTGCACTCCTTTAAAGCAGTTTTACTAAAAGGTACCATGAAGAGGCATCATCAATACTTCCTAATTGAGGGGTCAATCCCACCTCCTTTCTCAAATGGTTTGGACATTAGCGTGCGTTGATATTTCAAAGGTCATAGATCAACTAGATTAAACTTTGTACAAATCAAATGCGACAAGATCTACATATTTCTAACAGTAAGCAAATGCATCTAGTCCCCCTCCGTATTAGAATACATTTAAAGAACTGTCTAATGACAATAGTGAGGTACTTGTACTTGATTTGAGCATAAAATGGAGAATTTTATGCTACTTTATATTTCTACTCTTTTTTCAGATTATGGTTTAGCACACAAAACATAATTAAGGTTCATAAAACATGATGCAATGTGGATTAAACTACCAAACAGTAAATGGAGTAGTTAAAACTACCAACTACAATATTTAAGTACCACATATTAATACATACATACACAGACAGGCATAATGAGTACATTTTGTTGCCAATACTAAAAAAGAATTGGCAATACAGTAACAGAAACACAGACACATGGTATCAAAACAAAACAAATTCTTATTTTCAGGTGATTATACACTAATGAAAACATAGTTATGCATATTTTATTTCATTTCTGCCATATGTAGCAGAGGCACCTAAATCTAATAAATACTCCTTCCACCACTGCAAACACTTGTGTAAATTCACCATTAGAGAGAAAAGCTCCAAACTGTGTACAGGCTGAGAAGGTAGAAAAGGTTTTCATAGATCTAAAATGTTCTACCACACATGAAAATTACATTTTCATACCCAGAATCACAACCAGGACCAGAACTAGGAAGCTAGAGCCTGTCCCAGTCTACACTGCCCAATAGGCTTGTAAAACTCCAATCAATTCTATTTTTTGGGGGGGGGGTTGCTGTTGTTTAAAAGTGAAGTCAGCAGCCATTTGACCTCTGACCCCTCCAGCAAACTGCTGGTGTTTGCATCTTTCCTCATTGTCCGTTGCGCTGTTCTCTTCCTATGCTACACAAATGTGAAATATTCAGTGATTTTGATGCCAAAATGTTTAAGAAAAGTGAGAGACAGAAACTGGACCACTGAAACACAAACTGGTCAAATTAATTCACAAAAATCTTGAATATAAATCTAACATCCTGTATAGGTTTTAAGATTTATCAACGGTTCACCTGACTTATCATTTATCACTTCATGACCAGCTTTGTGTGTGAAACAGTGACTAACAATACACTCGCACACAGAAAATGTCTCCTCGATAACGCAGCAGTGGTGTTATGCAGCTGCTGTCCTGCTCCTAGGTTGCCTGAGACGGCATTTTTCCCCGTTTGTTCCAATCACGTGCCTCCTTTTTCTTGGAAGCGTGGGGATGCAGATGAGAGGAAGGGAAGCTAAAAATAGCATCTCTTCTTTTTTTCCCCCCTCCACAGCAAACAGAAAGCAGCGAGGGGAGCAGCCTGGATGTGAGAGATGTTTTTTGGTGCTTGAGTCTGCAGGTGAATTCAGGACGTTTTAGGTTTGATCTAGCTTTGTAGGTGTCAGCTCCAGTTATTAATACAGTTTGAGTCTAAAAACTGTTTGAGCATAAAACCTACAAGAACCCTATGTTTCACTTTTACATTTTTGTCATGAGACAATAAATTTCTCCTCTGAAACCAGTTCTTTCAGTGGCAGCAGTTCTTTGAGGTACGAAAAATCTTCATTTAGAAAAAAAAAAAATCTGAACTCTCAGTCCATTTTTCTGCAGCTGTGGTCAGACAACCCATAACACTGTCTAATATCTGAAATGTGATAAAAGATATCGACCCGACGTATGACTCTGATCCTGGATGATGCTGTTTGTCACAGGCAACATGGACACATGTTTTCCCAGGAGAAACAGCAGATGCATCAGTCTCGCCTTCAGGTCTGACCGGCAGTAACTTTACTGTCAGCAGAGGAAGCGCAGACTGTCGGCTCGTTCGAACACATGAAACGTTGCAGGTAAAAGCAAAAACTGAAGCACCTAAATCACTGCCAGAAGACTTCAAATCATATTGTATTGTACCATTATAATTATTAATTCTAATAACATAATTGCTGACTTATTAGGTTGAGATTATAGTTTTGAGGCTGTATAACAGTGTTTAGCTTTAAAATCAATAGGTGAAGGTAGATGTTTCAGCATTTATATGTTGTGTTTTTTCCTCCTGTATATGCACAGTACTATTATGTATATTGGGTACACCCTATATAGTTAATATTTCTTACATTTCCGTTGAATATTAGTGAACTTCTTACATATTCTGTGTTTATTTCTGTTTTCTGTCATGTGCTGTTGCAGTATAGGAAGCACACACATACACATGACAATTCACTAACTGAGATCTGACTGGTTTAGGACTGAATGTTTTACCACACCACAGGATCACCTCCATATGGCCCAACGTTTAATAAATAACAATAATATTTCCCTATAAATCATCCAAATTTTCATACTAAACGGTAGTCCATTGTACTCAGTGGTGACCTTATGTTATTTCAGATGATAATCATTAAAATCACTAAAACACTGTACATATGTGTGTTAAATATAAAATATGATTTATCTCATCTAGTTTGCTCTATGAATGGATTCATAGTATTTGAATTTAATTATATTGTTCCTGCCTCATTTAGATCCATTTTCCTGATTTCAGCCATCGGACGGTGTGAAACGCCTTTTCCTGCAGGACAGGCCCTGAGTCCAACCACAGATCCACTAAACCAGAAGCAGCCTTCACATCCATCCACACACAAAACACGAATAAATATGCATTTTATGTAGCTGTGGCGGTTTTATGGTTTTCACAATGAAAACAGCTGTTCTAAAGCAGGCATCTTATGTCATCATAGGTTCTTTCATTTAAAAATCCGTGACCTGATATTTAAACATCAGCGCTCATAAACAATAAATACAGGATGTTTAAATATAAGATGTGTGTCTATGCAAAAGATTAATAAAGATAGAAATCCCACCTTTATAGATTTCTATCCGGCTGATATCCACCACGTCCAGCACTCGCAGAAACACCAACGCTTGTCAAGTCAGAAAGGCTGTGCAACACAACATCCGGCTGCAAGTTCCAGAATAAAAGCAGGTAAAAATGAGTTGTAGATTTTTTCAATATCCCAATATCTATATATCTATATATCTATATATCTATATATATATATATATATATATATATATATATATATATATATATAACATAACATCATCATCATCAACATAGGCTTACTTGACCAATAAAATTTACTTTGACTCTGTAAACAAACAAATAAAAACAAAAACACAAACACGCAGGGTTCAAACTTCCCTGGTTTTATACGATTAAACTGCATAAAGATAAAGGATATCAGAATATACTTCATATAAATATTAACAAACTATAGGCCTACATGGGGCCTGCATGATCTATTATATTATCTGTTTTTTTAATTTATTATTTTAAGATTTCATCATTTGTTGCTAGCATTGACAGTATAAACCAGATTGTTGGTCATCTATTACGCACTATAATACACACTTAGTCCAAACTGTAAAGACAAATACAAGTTTAGGACAATCTATATCCTAAATTAATAAGCAAGGTCACAATGTCAACAAGGATAAACAAACAATAACTTAACAATGTACTAGACTAATGATTGACAGTTAAAACCGGCTGCCTACATTACCCAAAATGCAACTTGCCCTCAGACGGGTCAGCGATTCGACTCTAATGTAGCTTCGTGTTGGCCCCAGAGGTCCAACTGACCTGAACGCAGTTATTTTATTCTGAAAGAACAATACGTTTCCGGTCTCTCTGTACGTCCGCCATCTTTACACGGCCATTTAACGTCGTCGTTAAATGAATGACAGGTGGGCGGGATTTAAGGGGCCCTGTGGATGATTGACAGCCCGTCTGACGAATCCGGCGCGGCTCCGTAATAACCGTCCTGAAACATTCAGTCTACACTGAGGCCGTCGTTTATTATTGATGAGGCTGCCGGAGAGACTAAATTATTGATCAGGGGGTCAGCAGTAACCACTGCTGCCATTTCCACCCACATTGGTCCTGTCATGGTTTTTGTAACAATATCACTGCAAAAACATCAATGTTATACTAATACAACACATGGTTAAAAATAAATACAGTTTACATATTGAGAGACATCATGTTGTATCTTTCATCACATAGATTAACCACTCTAAAGTTAATTTTGTAAAACAATACGACATCTATTATAAAAAAAATCACATATCATTATATATCTACACACTCTCAGTGAAATAATCAACAGACATATATTACACAATAATATTACTATTATTATCTTCTATAGTCTAAAACATGCTTATAACTAATCAAAGTTAGCAGCTATTTGTCTGCAATGTACTGCAAGTAAATATAAAACATGGCGGGTCACTGTTATGGGAATACAGATAGCTGAAATGAAACAATAATCATATATATGAAAAATATAAATGGCGATAGAGCAAAATAAATGCTATTGCACTAACCCTCCACCACACTCCTCCAAATATTAATTTTCACTACGTGTTAAGATGTGCTTATCTGAATATAATATGCTCAGTTCCTTTTTATTTAATTCTCTTCTTGTTCATTATTTTTTTTAGTATTTCAGTAATTCAACCCTGTTTTCGGTTATTTATTTATTTGATTCATTTGTTAGCAATATCCATTTTGTGAGTAATAGACCTTTTTCACAGCAGCCCTTTTGACATGAACTAGTAGGTAAACACAGGTGTTACCAATGATACTAATTGGGCTCAGTTCCATTTATTGCAGCAGAGACTTTCCAGTGAGCCAACCTGCATCACAGCAGCACCCTGACTCTGTTTGACCTGAATGGAACGGGACCTTAATTAGTATCATTGGTCACACCTGTGTTTAGCTACTATTTCATGTCACAATGGCTGCTGTGAAAAGGGTCTATTGGTGGTCACTTGAAAATACCCTTTCTTAGATGGGGTGATCCTGTTTTGGAGCACTGACATTTTCACTGTACCTCTCTTCTGTGTGTTATAAAGTTGTTTAAAAGCCTTTCTTTTAATAATATTTTTTATTAGATTTTGCGACATAAACACAAACAACAGTACATTGTGGCCACAAAAATAAATCTCCTACTACTTGTTATGTGATACAGTATAGATAGAAAATTGTGCCCAGTTGCAGTAACGTGGAGCTGTGTTGTGACAGTGGATCCTCCGGACCAGCAGGTGGCGCTCACACATTGAATGTCCTCTCGGTAAAACAGCTCCGTTTCCTCTCAGGTGGTGTGTGTGGTTCATCCCGTAACAGCACTTCTCCTCCGTGGTTGTGTTCAGGGCTCCGGTAAGATAAAGTATCTAAAGTAGTGTTTATCTCAGCACCAATAACAGGTAGTGGTCAAACTAAGGCAGCTAAAGGGGGAAACCTCCACACGACGACCGTTGTTACATGTGTCGTTATAAAACAAACAGTGATTTTAAAGCTGAATGTGTCATCTCTCATATAAAGCGTCGATGTCAGTGCTCGTGTTGTGTCAAACAGAAAACGGTACAGTTACCGGGTCTCTCCGGTGTCATAGTTTGTTCAGCCGTTAATCCTGGTTTAAACTAACGAGGGAGCTAACGACTAACGGTTTGAACTCTGACCCTTTCAACTGTCTGACATAAACAACTGCAGGTTAACCACTAAACTTTATTCATCATGTCACAGGCGAGTATATAAGTATAAATATCTCAGTAAACAAAGAGTATTACATTAAAATAGATTTACAGTCTCTAGAATGATGCAACCAAAGAGAAATGATTATTTTACCGTGAGAGGCTTTATTTGTTTTACATTATTTGTTAAATGTGTCATAGTTTTTATACTCTGGTTTATATTCAGTTATGGTTGTAAATGTATTTTGTTATGTACTTTTATTTTGAAAGGTGCAGCCATATGACTTCACATTGAATAATCATAACACTTCAGCCTTCTTGTAGATTATATATGTGCTGTGTGTTTTACACATTTATCACCCTGCAGCCTGGTGAAATAAAGAAGATTATTGGTTTTTCATATTGATATTCATATCTGTTTTTCTTCTGCAGATGATAGCACTCTCTCTGCAGTACAAACGTCATGCTCCCCCGGGCGGGTAAAGAGTTTCTGGTCCGGATACGGTTCTCCTGGAGGCCGTTATTCCAGGGACGATACCTGCTGCTCACCAACACGCTGAGTGGAGGAGGTATGCTGGCACTGGGAGACATGCTGCAGCAGAGCCGGGAGATCAGCAAGGAGCAAGACAGAGTCCGAGACTGGAGGAGGACAGGTAAGACAGAAAAGGAGAGCCAGGGGGGATGTTATTATTGCAATGTGGGAAGAGCTTTATCCACCCTGGAGGTGCTGGTGCTTTGCTCCACCCATGACTGAATGACTGGCCTCAGGCAGAGGCATCAGATGGACAGTGTGTGGGACACAGAGGAGGATATATGCTGTCTTTACGTCTTAGTAACAGTGATGAATCTGTAGCAATAAATCAAACTTTTGTTGCTCTTACAGCACCTCAGATCATTTGCACAACTCGTGGCTCCTCAATGAAAGTGAACTAAAACTTTTATTTGATTTACAGCTCTAATGGTTATTAAAGATTTAGCTGTGTCAGGAGCTGGTTGGCTAACCACCTCTGCAAACACTCTGGATTCACATTCAGCTGAATTTGAATAAAGCCTGTAGCTTATTGCAAATACATTTTGTCAAGAGCCTTGTATTGAATAAGATAATCTGCAATAATGTATGATTCAACATTTGGTAAGACTCAGGATGTGCTGTGTGTCGATGTCCTGATTCACCCTGTCAGGGTGTTTTGTTAGAATGAATATACGTCTTTCTAACTGTGCACACACAGCAAAGTACAGACCAGAATGAGTTCCAGTTCAAGTATATGAAAATAAACAAGTCACACAATCACTTCAGTATACAGTGTTTTATTCCACAAATTATTATTATCTTATCTTCATCTAGGTATTGTCTGTGGTTTTTATACGCAGTCCAATTAATTAGCCATGTGTCCGATAAATCACCATAAATGCGGATATCTAAAACAACAAAAACATTTTCAGTCATCATTAAAATAGTTATTACAAAATTTACTCCTAATCTGTTTGTTTTGTTGTAAGAAGTATCTTAACACACCCTGAAAATCTTGTTTTTGCTGATCTCTAGTGGTTTAAATTTCAGGCAGTGCTACTACGTCAGTGTAGTGATGTGCAGGTATACTCTAGGACCCTGTGACATCATGGTGGGTGTGGTTACATGTGCCACAGGGGACATGTCTGACCACATCCACCAGTGATGCTTCAGGTGAATTTCTGCCTTACAGCTGGGTGTTAAGCTGCTTTTTAGGTCTCACCAGCACAATCTTTTTTAAATCTTCTAATTGTTTCACTAACATAAGATAAAAAAGGGTTTACATGAAAAAGTATTTATGGATATAAACATTACTCTGTTAACAGGTTGAATCTCCGTTACAGAATGAAACACACTATACTCACACCATCATGTCTAAATAAAGAGTAAAAGGTTTCTGAAGAAGATGTGTACAATGTGTTGAATTGCCATTAATTCTTTCCTCTTATTTCTTTCTCTTTAAAGGTTGCATGTTTATGGTGGGCTGCTCGATGGGTCCATTGTTGCACTACTGGTACGGCTGGCTTGACAGAGTGTATGTTGGAAAAGCTATGAGCACGGTGGGCAAGAAAGTGCTGGTGGACCAGCTGATTGCCTCACCGACAATTGGGATGTGGTATTTTTTAGGTGAGGAGAGAACAGGACACAACCAGTTTCCCCATGACACTTATAATTGTAATACAAGAGTGTAAAGAGTCAAAGGTCGTACTTAAAGATGTGGGTTATTAAGACATAGGTCAATATCAGAGATGGTAGGAGTGCAAAGGTCGTCTGTAAAGAGTTTGGAGTTGACTGACCGTCGTCATAAGAGTCTGACACTCCTCCAGCCTCTGATCTTATCTGAAGTTGTTTAAGTGAAGTCTGGCACTGACGCACAACTGACAGACAACTCTGTTTATTGCAGGTATGGGTCTCATGGAGGGACACACTTTATCTGAAGGATTGGAGGAGTTTAAAGACAAATTCTGGGAATTTTATAAGGCAAGTACAGCTGTCGGGGTCTGACCAGCAGATCTGGAGCAGCAGCTTACATGTACTTACATCATCCATCACCCATTACTTCTTCTCAAGTTCTTTGTTCTTAACAAGAGATGAGACGTTAATGTTGTTACTGCAACTTAAACTGAACATGTCTATCTGTCAGTCCAGACTTATTGTTCTGTTCAGCTTTCCAAATGTGAAGGACTACATTTGCTACGTTCTACTTGTATGTCCACAGGGACCAATCAATGCAATTATTTGCTGCTTAGTTTAAAAAAAAATGAAGCAAAACATACTAATAGACAGTGTATCCCTTCCAATGCAAATGTCTATACATCTGCATCAATCACTAACTTAATCTGAGTAGGTTCCACATGCTTATTCACTGTGAATCTAAGGAAATGAACATGATGCTAAATCTTCAGGAATCTCCAGGTTACAGTAACAACTTTCTAAAATATAATCCAGGACCGCTGTCAACAGTGACCTCTAATGTACTGTCTGTCTCTGCAGTTAACATTCACTATAAAATAGTACTCACTGTCAGCGGCTCCGCTCAGTCACATTTGTAAAAACAAATCTCCGTAGCTCGTCGGCTGAAAATGACTGATACAAATACAACCCTCAGAATCAGAGCCAGTGTTTACAGGCATTTGGCCATTGCCCAGTGTTGATCTCCCACCCGTCTTCTCAGTTTTTAACCGTGTTTGTGCTGGGTAATCTATTCGGGTTTGTTTATGCTAATCTATGTTGTTCTTGCACACAGGCGGACTGGTGTGTTTGGCCTGCTGCTCAGATGATCAACTTCTACTTCCTCTCACCCAAATTCCGCGTTGTGTACATCAACTTTATCACCTTAGGGTGGGACACGTATCTGTCCTACCTCAAACACAGAGTAAGTCAGCTACATTTAACATCGTTTGTGCTTTAAAGGGCTTCATTATTGTTCTCCTGTACTGTATTATCAAATTATAAAAGCAGCCTCAAATGCTAAATAATGGATTATTTTGTCACACGCAGTATATATAAACTCATCTCCACCAGTTCTCTGCTCGTGTTGTTCATTGTGTCTGTCAGAGTTTTCTACTTGCTCACTAGTTAAAATGGAATGGAGTGATATTGATTATACTGATGTGTGTTTTGGTTTCTGGTGTGTTGACAGGATAGCAGCCATCCCACTGCGGCGGTATCCGACAGCAGCACTGTCGATGTACAGCAGGAAGCGCCCCCACTGTCCAAACCTGTGGAGGAGAAAACTTAAAGACCAGAGCTCACGCTCAACTGTGAAGTCGTTCACTGGAGACAAAAGAACGTTTTGTTTGTTTTTTATGTTGAAACTTTTCCACATTTTGCAAAATGTTGCAAGACTGTAAAACATTTTGTTGTTTTATTTTTTTCCTCTCTCAAGTCTAAACCGACCACGTCTGCATCTGATTTCAGAGGAGTTGTGGATGTTTAAGTTGCAGTGCTGGAACACTTTTCCCTTCATGTCTGGAGAGTTTTAATGTGTCTGTCCAGTTTGTTTGTCTTATTTATGTCAGAATGAAGTGCACTCCTGCGGAAGCATTCAGGGATGAGAAGCTGTTTCACTGCCTGTCATATCTAATACCTCTGATGGTAGTGTTTTTCTTTTTCACACAACTTAGGCACAAGCGTAACTGCTGCCATTAACAGGGCAATCAGCAAGACACTAAATGAAATACTCATTTCCAAAATTCCAGGATCATTTTGTTGTGTTGTTGCACTATTTTATTTCTGTGCCCTTTAATGTTTCTGGTTTGACATGAAAGAATCATTATTGATGTGAAACAGCTTCAATAAACAGCTGCTGTTTTTAAATCTATATTATATCAACCTGCATAAACTTTGCCTTAATCTATAGACCAGCTACTCTGTTGTCAAGCCAAATAATCTCGTCTTCAGCTTCTTACTTTGAGGTACCTTTTGAAAACAATTGCATGACTGTGATTATTATGAAATATGAAATATTTTATATTTTTATCATATGAACCCTGAACTGTATGTGTAAACTTGATTCCTGACTATTTCTTTTAAACTGTGCAGTAGTTTTACACAGTGACTGTAAATTTGACTCGATGTACTGTACATCTACAGCGGCTTATTTATGATTGAATACTTTTAGTTTTGGCATTTTGGTTTATGTGATGATAGAAAAACAGCATAAATGGTATCAACATGTACAGTAGAAATCTGTGCAGCTACAGTATATATTTTTAAATGTTGATATAATTGTTGGTGCTACTACAGTGTTTGCATCATAACAGATTTACCATATATGTATCATAGGCATACTGATGTGTGTAAAGAGCCTTTAAAAATGCATAAATCATAGAGGTCATCTAAATGCTAAAAATGGCCTTTGTTTTGTTTTTATTGTTGAATTTTTGTCTCATTTGAAAAATATGTAATAAGAATACACAATAAGAAAATGAAAGAATTTATTTGCTAAATAATTAAATTTAACAGAATTAAAAGTTTATCAAACATTTTTCTTGATGAAAAACATGCAATACTCTTATTATACTACTCGTTATTTATTTCATAAATATTGTTTCTGCTCCGTGGTTGGGCTTAGGGCTTTCGTTTAGCACCATTAACAGATCACAATACGGTGGCTAATGGGAAACAACATATTGACACAACAACGGCTCTGTTTGCTTCATGCAGCATTAAACATCAAGCAAACAGTCAGGGCTGCAGAGCAGTTTAAATTAGCCACACAGCCTGAGGTAGCTAACAGTTAGCTACAATCACACATGGACAAGGAGCTGGTTCATGAATCTGACTATGTGCTTTGAACCTTCATAAGGGTTAAAATAGTTGTCAACTGCAAATTTACCTGAAAACCACAAAGCTTTAATCATCAGCAGCTCTGGGAAGTCCAAAACTGGAGGAGGACAGGTTAGACAGAGAGAGAAAAGCTGTGCCAGGGGAGATGTCATTATCACAATGTGGGAATAGCACCATCAACCCTGGATGCTGATGCTCCACCCATGACTGAATGACTGGCCTCAGGCTCAATGAAATGTAAGGCATCATTGTATGGTGCTTTGGGCAACATAATTCAATGGACTGGTACTTGTGACCGACTGTATGTGTGATACAGAGGAGAATTTATGCTGTCTCTGCAGCGTAAATCCACAGCTGTGCAACAGTGATGATCATTCTGTTAGAATCAACAATTTCTGCAGAAATAAATCAAACCTCTGTTGCTCTTACAGCACCTCAGATAATTTTCACAACTCAGTGAAAACAGACTAAAGTTTTTATTTGAATACAGCTCTAATGATGATGAAGGGTCTCTGCAATAGCTGTGTCAGGAAAGCCTTTCCTCTGGGAGCTTCCTGTATTTATTGAACAGTATGTTAAATTATACGATATGGTATATATGGTATATTTTGGTAAAGAAGCTGTGAGTAAACAGGATCTGCTGTGTCAGATTGTAAGGATGCATCTGTGTTAAGATGCATTTGACGAAAGTTTGGGTTCTGTGTAGAAGTATGTTGGTATGCCTCAGTCAGTTTTGTCGTGCACACATCTGTGCATCAAACGATGTTATTTGTTTATGTCACCCTAGGATCAGTGAAGGATCAGGTCAGAAGGGGACCGTAAATGCTGTTTAGAGTAACAATGGAGGAGGTCCAGAGAAATGTAAATGTTTTTCCAGATGTGAAATATGTCATACTGTGTTCGAGGAGATTGTCTTTGGTCTCCTCAGCGCTAACATTAAACTGTCAACTGAAGAATGGTGCAACATTCATTGGGAGTGAAGCAAACATTAAAATTGCACATAAGGGGCAAAACAAGAATAGAGAAAACAAGGTACCAGCATGTTGGGCAAAAGACAGGACAACTATACAGAACCATTATAAAATAATAGAAAGTATAAATCTAAATAAAATGAGAGTATAGAAGCAGCTGTAGCAGTGTGTGTGAGGATATTTATATAAACTGTATGTTATAAGGTGCAAGTACTCTGGTGAGGTAGGCTATAAAGTGACTAGTCTGGGGGTGTTGAGGAGTCTGACAGCCTGGAGGAAGCAGCTATTGCAGAGTCAGGCGGATCATACCTGGATGTGTCTTGGAGGCCTTGTTTGTGTTTAGTGTAATTATCATAGATGGAGGGGGGAGATGTTGAATGATCTTCAAGAAGATTAACTTCTGGGGCAACTGGACTTGGTTGTAGATCCGTGAAAACGACACAACAGTCTTGTGCTGAGTGGTCAGCTGTAGTCTGAGGTAGTTTGTTTGTCAAAGGATTGTAAATTAACATGGAAACAATTGTTAGAGCTAGTTAGTTTTTTCAGAGTGTTTCCTCTGAACACCGTCCCTGGCGATGCCTCTTTTGGATTAGCAGTAATAGGTGGTGCACTGTGCTTACCGGACCAGGTGTGGCTGCAGTGCCCAATGCATGTCGCCATCTTACTGGAATTTTATGACTCACCCTGTCAGAGTTTGTTCTGTGATAATGTTTGCAGACCATGTCCATTAGAATAAGATGACCATGTTTTATTCTCTAAATGTTTTCAGTCATCTTCTGAGAAATGAAACTAAAACAACAAAAATATGATAATCTTTTTCAAAATGTGACACCCCGAATATCGTGCTTATCTCCAGTGGTTTAACTTCTCAACTTGGTGCAGTGATGTGCAGGTGTACTTCAGGACTCTGTGACATCACTCTGCTTACAGGTGCAACAGGGTACATTTCTGACCACACTCAACTATACAGGTACACACCCATCCAGGTAAGATCTATAAACATAGGATGTTTATAGCCGTGTAGTAATATCCATCATTAACACACACAACAATTTAAACAAAACATTAAACTCTTGGGTGAGTGTGTTACTTCGTTAACAGTACTGTACACACATTGTGCTACAAAATACTAGTGATGAAGATGAAGGTTTGGACAGAGGGAAAACTACAAACTGAAACTGTTAACCAGAGAGGGCAGTAAAAGACTTCTTAACAGCTCGGTGTTAAGCTGCTTTTTAAATCTCACAGCACAGACTCTCTTAATCTTTTAATAAGTAATGTTTTACTGAAGAAAGATAAAAACATGTTTATGAGAACGATATAAATGTTCTTTGATGCAAGATGTGAACGTGTTATATTTTTGATGACTGCCAGATTGCCTTTAATCCTTTACCCTCATTTATTTCTGTACACTGGAAGAACTATGAACACAGTGGGCAAGAAGTTTCTGATGGATCAGCTGATCGCCACACGGACAGATGGTATTTTTTAGGCGAGGAGTGTATTGGCAGTAATCAGTCTCCTTCCTCCCTTAGTGCACACATACACACCTCAACATTTGTCAGGGTGTTAGCACATACAGTAAGCAGTTTCTCTATAATACACACACATATGACAGAATCAAAGGTCGTACTTGAAGACGTGGGTGATTAAGACATATGTCAATATCAGAGATGGAAGGAGTGCAAAGGTCGTCTGTACAGAGTTTGGAGTTGACTGACCGTCGTCATAAGAGTCTGACACTCCTCCAGCCTCTGATCTTATCTGAAGTTGTTTAAGTGAAGTCTGGCACTGACGCACAACTGACAGACACCTCCGTTTATTGCGGGTATGGGTCTCACGGAGGGACACACTTTATCTGTAGGATGGGAGGAGTTTAAAGACAAATTCAGCGAATTTTATAAGGCAAGTACAGCTGTCAGGGCCTGACCAGCAGATCACATGTACTCACATCGTCCATCACCCCTACTTCTTAAGTTTTTGTTCTTAAAGAAATAGTTCAGGTTTTTTGAAGTGGAGTTGTATGAGGTACATATGCATAGTCAGAGTGCTTCCTACAGTAGACAGCAGTCTCATTTTAAAGAAGCAGACAGAAGTCCAAACATGAAAGTAGAGCAAAGCTCTGCTGTGGACAGGGTCAGCAGAAAAACATATTTTAGCTGCATAAAAGAGGCCCACCTCAGCGCACACTATAGTAGTGTATAGCACATTCTCATCGTTTTTAGCTTGCTGTCCCACTGCCCTTTTCCCTTGGCTGTGCATATTACACTGCAGATCTTTTATGTGTTTCAGCCACATAAAAAACTGGACTTTTTAAATTCATCTTTTTTGTGCTGACCCTGTCCACACAGTGCTTTGTTCTACCTCCATGCTGGAACTTCTGTCTGCTTCTCCAAACTGGAAGCTCACTGGCTGATGTTTACTGTAGGTAACACACTGTCTAAGCATACAATAAGAACCTCATACAACCCCACTCAAACCTTGACTAACCCTTTAAGTTAAGTGGAAGTTAACTTTGATCTGTCTGGGTTTTGTTTATGCTAATCTTCAATGTGGTCCAAAACGCCTGTGGTACAAGCACTAACACTCCCCTGGTGCTCTGAGCGCACAGTCTGAGCAGCTCGACTAACAAACATTAGCTAACAGCAGCTACAGTTGGCAGCAGTTTACTTTACTGTTCATCAGGAAACTTTGTAAATCACAGAGAGTTGATGCAGAGCAGCCGGAGCACATCAGAGGGAGAAGCAGAAAACATTTTCTCCATAAAACCCCTTCCTCCTGATCACCTTTTTTCTGCTCAGCATATAATTATTCCATATTAACACACACACTAAACTTAGTGATTACTGATTTCAGTGTATCACCGTTCAACAACATGGTGATTCACTTTAACCTTACTGTTAGATTTAACTGCTGTGCAATTCAAAGTGCTGCGTATGACATAACATGCATCTAAAAAAAGATAAAGACTCGTAAGAGACAAACATACACTCAGCAGTAGAAAACTGACATAAATGTCAAATTAATCTGTTGAAGTCAGTTTAGGAATAAACCTCTGAGCTGCAGCTGTCTGCTGAATAACAGCAGCAGGGATGGAGCTACAAGCAAACACAGAACCGTGTTCAAACATTGACTAGGCAGCCTGAAGGATTTGATATGCGCCATTGCGCCAACCCACCATTCAGAGCACTCCTCCTCAGGCACTCAACACATCCTGCTGTCAAGGATGTAGTGTGCGTGTGTGTATGTTTGAATGATGTTGATATGACCGCCAGTCTTTTCCTCTCTCGACATGCCTGCAGCGATGCACCTCACTGTGCTGCTGTGCCTGTTTGCAGTGGCAGTTTGTGAAGGTAAGTCAACGTTTCACATTTTTACCTGTTATACTGTTGATGACAGACTTGTTGGAGAATTCACCTGAATGTTCTGTGGAAGTCTTATAAAGATGCAAAGTTATGCAAATAGGAAACTTCCTGTAGTGAGAGGGAGGTTCAGCAGTATTATCCGAGGTAGCTTGGTGCAGGTTTTGGCAGACTTTAAGACCTACAACAGCAACAGCCAACTATTGTTTGTATTACAAGTTGGACAATGAGCCTTGTAGAAACCATTATACACAATACAAGTCAAAGTTTGTCTTTCCACATTTTGTATGATACAGGTAATTAAATGGAAATATGAACTATTATCATAAGAGGTAGGGTAAATTAATGGGAAAGTGGAAACTAAAGCAAATATATGATCAGTGATCCTGAACTAAACCTACTGTGGTGTCTGCTACTTGTGCAAACAGTTTTATGTACACACACGCGCGCACACGCGCGCACACACAATGCCAGATGACGACCAGCTGTTTGTTGGCCTCACCAGTAAACACAAATCATTACAGACTTTTAACTCTGCTTTATTAAACACTGAAGAGGCAACAGCCTCGTCTGAACCTCAGACTGATGATGAATCTCATCTCAAGGCCATTTAGAAACTGTTATGGAGCTTTTGATCATTTCAAACATCTTTGTCAGTTAATTGTTCAGTTGCTTCTCAGTCTTTAAAGTACAGTTCAAAGTTGACAGCAGATGGCAACAGTCTTACCATAAAGGATGTACTGCAGCTTTTCTGGATGATTAATCACAATATAACAACATATCCAACAGTTCTATGATGGTTTAAAGCCCCAGAGTAGCTACCTAACGTGGATGCAGGAAGTGGGTGTTCAGGTACTATCTCCCACTCTCTTCCTGTTTTTGCAGTTTTTACTTCAGTGCTCCTGTGGCTGCTTGTGAAACACTCTACAAGTGTTGCATACAGGCCTATATTAGAATGAATCAATGCAAAAACTATGAAAGTCACACAGCAAAGATTTTCAGTGTTCCTGCCACTTCATGGATTTGAGGTGAAACAGTTTTGTCAATCCATGTTTCCAAAGTCAAGACTGAACTTTAAAAATCAACACTAGTGTAAGTAGCAACAGGGCAACAAAATGTCGTTCAAAGCACATTTTAGTTTGTATTTCCCATAATGCTCTGCTTTGGATAAAATCTACACAACATTTAATAAAACTGCATCAAAACCTACAGCACAGAACTATTTTATAGTCTGAGACCAACAAAATTAGGCAGAAACATAATTTTCCCACCTCAAGATTGAAAGTATGGAGCCATGAACACTGGATGTGTGTTTTGGATATAGACATAGAACCTCTAATAATATAACAACAATAACCTCTAATAATCATTGTATTTTGGATATTATTAATATCCACTGAAAAGTAGTATAAGGTAAAGTAATACTGAAGCAGAACGTATCCTCAGTTTGTCCCTCTGAGCAAACATCATTACAGTTGAATCACAGGGCCAAGGATCCAATTTTCCCACATCTATCTGTCAATCTTTGAGAGTTGCTTAACAACACAGTTATTCTGAAGGTATTTACAAAATCCTCAAAAACTCTACAGACCATCCAGATGATAAAATATTCTGTTCACTGCATCATAAAAAATATTTTTCTCAAGTTGTAACTCTGTTTCCTAATCCAAAAAAAGAAGGCAGCATCAGCTTTATTGGCATACATTGACATTTCTTACCAACATTTTATATCATGTCAGACAATGTGTTAGTACTTTGTTTGTGTTTTACAACTAACCAAGGGCATACATTAAATCAGCTACCTGGATTAGAAAATACAGTTGCAACTTTAGAAACAGGTTGAACATCTTCAGCACATCAGCATCTTGTTGGGGCTAACAATTTTGTTGTTTAGTTTGGTGCATTAAACTTTAACTCAAACTGTTAGAATCAG
Organism: Sciaenops ocellatus; assembly: GCA_033000465.1. Taxonomy (NCBI): domain Eukaryota; kingdom Metazoa; phylum Chordata; class Actinopteri; family Sciaenidae; genus Sciaenops; species Sciaenops ocellatus. The sequence goes on along the minus strand of CP136882.1, from coordinate 21,403,512 downwards.
AAAAGCAAATACTCCGTCCAACGGACCAGCTTTGTTACTTAACCTAATTGCCTCATTTCTCATCCGAACAAATACAGCTGAGCGTACATTAATGGCTCTTTTCCATGAACATAATAAAATATCTTCTTCATTATCATATTAGCCTTTCTGCTTAACATTTAAAGACCTTCTGCTCCTGTGATAGTTACAGCAATATAAATAGCAAACTGTGCCAGTGATGACTACATCAAGTTGTGTACTTAAGTACAAATTCAAAGTACTTTAATTCTATTACACTACATCTCAGAGGCAAATATTCTACTTTTAACTTTTTCTGATAAACTGAAGGAATAAGTGTTTCTTTATGGGCTGAGAAACAAACATATGATGATCTTATATAAAGTAGTTAAATAAGCACAAATACAGCAGTAACCCACATAACACACATTAGACATTAATTAAGCAGCAACATTAATGTTAGAACATCATATATGTTAATACTCACTGACATTGTGGAATCACTGGATCATTAAGGGTATCATCAGGGTAATTTTTAGATAATAATCAATAATTTGCTTACTTAAATGTACTATAAGGAGTTTTTAGCTGGTTATGTAACAGTCTCAATAATGATGATGTCTCTATATGATCTACATAAGATTGGTAATTTCTATATACTTATTAATGACAGACATGCTGTCACTGGGTTGGGTTTTGAAATCAATGAAACAAGGCAGTGGAAAGTACCGTTTTTATCCACAGGGGCCGCCAGAATCAACACAAAGTTAAAGTTCCTTGCAGCTGTTTTAAATAAATTTTGAATAAAGTTGCTCAAGTTTAATCAAAGTAGTCTGGCATCTAACCAGTTTTAGCAGACAACATCACATCTCACCAATTTTAGCTTCCCTCCTCTGGCTTCTGGTGCATTTTAGGATTTATTTTAAGATTTTACTGGTCACTTTTAAAGCCCTTCGGGGTCTGACCCCTAACTGTTCTGTAAAGGTGCTATATAAATAAAGTTTACTGTCATACAGTATATCTTCATTTTAAGTAATAATGAAATGCCACGCTGTGTTCGTGGATGCTGTCATTAAATTAAGCAAATCTAAAGTGGAAGTGGGCCATATCTCTTTTTGTGCATATGAGGCATAATTCCCAGGTACACCTCTGCTTTTAGTTTAAAATATCAGCTGTGTTATCTATGATGAAAAAAACAAAGAAACAAACACTCCTCTAGCCTTATCTTGAGTATCTATCTTAAGTAGTGAATGCTGTGCATCATCATCTTTTCATGCTGTTTGTTATTTACAGAAACGACCACAACTAAACCAGTAGTGGAAACAACCACAACTGCAATGACAACGGAAAATGATGTCAGTATATCCAAAATGACAGCCACAAGCACCACGCAACAGCTTCCAGCAACAACACACCAGAGTACCAGTGCAGTCACTTCAGTGTCATCGTCACCACCGCCCTTGACTTCCCCACAAACACCCAACAGGACAGAGGAAACACATCCCACCACCACTCCTCAGACTATACCAGCCAATCTGACGTCCAACGAGACAGTTTCCAATGAAACAACACTCACACCCGCATCAGAGTCACCAAATGTCACTGCAACCACCAACGTAAACACCACCAGCCCAGGTCAGACAGGTCAGCTGTGGGACTCTTTATTCTGAATCAGAGAACCAGAAGTCTACACCACTAAAAAACAACATTTTCTCATAGAAATGGTTCCTTAGTGGTTGTGAGTTCAGGAGTTATGTTCATTCAGCATTAAAATAAAAGTCTGCTAATTGTTTTTTATTTAAAGTTACATAGATTAATTTTTGACCCCTAGAGGGCAGAAGATCTTACCACACTATGGCTAGTAAAGGTTGAAGTTTTTATTTAAAAAGATCAGAATTCATAAAAGTAAATCACTTAGACTGTTGTGTTAGCAACAAATTAGTCTCAGACATCTATTGTAGTGGCTAGTTTGGTTACCAATAAAGAGACTGCGGAAAACTAAATTGTATAACCAGCTGAGTATCTACAGATAGTATATATATATATATATATATATATATATATATATATATATATATATATATAAAATAATCTGTCAATGTTTGTTTGGCCACAGATCTAACAAAATGGTGGACATAACAATACCATTTAAACTGCTATGTAACAATGCCTGCATTATAATAAAAGTATTTTCAAAAAAGGTCAAATGACAAACACAAAAACTGGACAATTAAAGTAAAATACTATAATTAAAAATGTCAAAAACTATGAATTTACACAACAAACAACAGATTTTCCCTGCATTTTTATTATGATCACCTTCACCTATGTGCATTTACTCACTGTGTGTAGCCAATTGAAAAAGGTTTGCTAAATTTGTATCCAGAAGTAGAGTTAGAATGTGAAAGTACACATAAATGTAGAACTGATAAGATTTACTGTAAAATTACAGTAAAAAATGTGAAATTGTTAAACAATAGTTTGGTTGTTATTTTGGTAGTTTTATATGATTTAAAAAACAGAATACTATTGTAAAAAATGTATTTTCCATAAATTTACACACTTTACAGTGTGTAACTTTAACTCAAACCAACTGCTTGTACATTTTGCACTTTTATTGTCGTGTTCTGACACCCTTTTTTTTTTTGGACAGCAGAAATGTAGTTTATGTAGTTTGTTGAGTAGTTATGATGGTAACTTATTTATTTGTCACCCTCAGTTTCACATGAGTGGGAAAAAGACTTGGCAGCAAATCCTGGCCTTGTGGCCATCCTCTGCATCTTCTGTATCGTCTTAGCCCTCGTGCTGGTGGTTGTCATCGTGAGATGCGCCCGATCTCCGAGGTCCAACTTCGAGAGGCTTGAAGATGTGCCGTTGGTGAGTGAGAAAACAGGAGCCTGATGCTTTAAGTGATTTTAAACTAATGAACATTTTAAACTGAAATAGCTCAACAACTATTGGATCATGCATCGCCATGAAATGTTGTTTCATTAATGTCTGTGTGGGTTTGTTCTGGGTACTCCAGCTTCCTCCCACAGTCCAAAGACATGCAGTGTAAAGGTAAATTGGTTAATTGGTGACTCTAAACTGCCCATAGGTGTGAATGTAAGCATCGCTGTTTATTTCTTTCTGTCAGTCTTGTAATGGTGACTTGTTCATGATGTACCCTGTCTCCCACCCAAAGTCAGCTGACATTGGCTCCAGTCCCCTATGACCCTGATAAGGATTAATAAGGAATAATGTAACAGAGCTAATGCACTAGTATAACATGGTGAACAACATGCATTACTCCTGCTGACCACTAGCACATTTGCATTGTCATAGTAAGCATGGTGCTGATGTTAGCATTTAGCTCAGCCTTACAGAGTGGCTAGACTTTAAGATACAAAACTTATGTAACTCTTTATCATTTTTTGTTGTTGTTACCATATTTGGATGCACATTAACCCCAAGCATTATGAGACTGAGACCCAAGTAGCATACATAGTAAACGATGATATGAATAGAGTGTGGTTCCGCCTTGTGTGTGCAAGTTGCCTGGTATTTCCATCAGCAGGGGGCAACACATACTCGTGATTATGTCAAATATGATTAGATCAAGTACAAGGCATGACTGGCAGCGATACAGCATCTTGCTCTGCAGGGAACTGAACTGTTAACCCTGGCAGTGTATCAGGTTTCATGTCACTTTCTTTCTTTTCCCCTAAACAGTGAGAACAGTAGTTTGCTGTTCTCAGTTTTACGGAAACAGGAAGCCTGACAGCGTGTGAAAAAGTCTTATAAACGGGACAGCATGTAATGACTAAGCACATTCTTCAGAAATTGAAGCTTATCATTACGCTCGATCAGTGCGTCAGCAGGTATTCTGACACTCTCAGCATCCTGGACTCTTTAGATGTCAGACGAAAACGTAATCAAGGAGGTCCCCACGACATGAGAACAGACATTTCTTAGAAGTGACGAAAGCAAAACACTCAATAGAATATCAGTACTGTCATCAGCTATCTTTATGGCCACATGTAGGCACTGTAAAAAGCTTCTAGCACATTGTTGTGTTGGATTAGGACATAGTGTGCTGCACATGAACATACACAGCAGCACGTACATGGCTGACAACATATGAGTCCAGGCACAGAAGCAGCTGATTTTGCAAAGTGAGCACATGATGATGAACAGATAACGTGCAGGTTTAATAAGTGTCAGGGCGATATGCTGTATTTTAAAAGGCAACTGTAAGTCTTATTCAGGGGAAACCGACAGCTTCTGTCAGTTGGTTGGTTGCCAAACTACAGTGGCCCTGTGGTATGAAAACACAATATTTTATAAAAATATAACAGTCAATCAATTCAGGGTTGTTGAAAAGATAAAAGTTTAGTCTGATATACTATTTTCTAACCCACGACTGCACCAAATGAGCCTGTTATTTTTATGCTTTTGTCTAGACACTGTTACTGTCGAGTTGGTGAGTATAAAGCAGCAGGGGAAGGACCCAAATGCAGAAAAGGCAAAACAGCAACAGTTCAGTGTTTTATTGTAGCGCTGAACATGTAAAGCTAAGAAAGCTTACAGGAAGGAAAACAGGAAGGTATAGGTGGCCTGAAAGAACATATGCATGCCCACAAAGAAACTACTAAATGATGTGAAAATTACTACATTCAAAAAATATTACATTTTTTGCCTTTTTTCAGAAAAAGATGATATTCCTGCTAAAACTGCTCATGAAATGAATATTCAACTAATGTTCCTGTTTATATACAGCTGTCAAAATGAAGTTTTCTGCTGCTTGGCAGCAAACCTTTTTCAATAGGCATCTGGCCACACACAATGAGTAAATGCACATAGGTGAAGGTGATCATAATAAAAATGCAATGAAAATCTGTCACATAACAGTGTTTCTCTGCAGAACCTTGACTGAAAATTTTAGTAAATTAATAGTTTTTGATATTTTTTTTGATTATAGTATTTTACTTTAATTGTCCAGTTTTTGTGTTTGTTCATTCAACCACTTTGAAACTTTAATACACTTGAAAGGGTATTTGCTGTGATATTTACACATATCCAGAAACCTATTGATATCTAAGTCTTTTACAAGTTAAAGTTATTTAAACTTTAAAAGTAGTTGTGTTCCTCCTCCCAACCAGAAATATGAGCTTTTCTTTTTTGCTTGCAAACTGTTGGTCGTCGATTTGTTTACAACACGCAGAGCCAACTGTAAACAGACAAGAGGTTGTGTGTCACAAACTACGCTAAAAATCCTAACTGAGACGCATATTCCGAATACGCAGAATGCTCCCAAAATCTGAATAGGCACATTCCTCATCTTAATTGGAAAGTATAGTATACGTAATAAAGTCTTATCCAAACAGAATTTGATGTTTACATGACCTGTATCAAATTCAAAATTTTGTCATATTTGAAATAATAGTGCAAAAATTAGTGTGCATGTAAATGTTGTCACTGACTGGGTAAAAAAAAGCTGGTCGTATAATGCTCTCCAGTCAAAGTCAGAAATCAGAATTTCCCGGTTGAAACTTTTGACCTCCAAGCGTTCCAGAATGGCGCCAAATGTAAAGCGTCCACACTGTTAATTCTGCATAACATTAAGCCTAATTATAATTTGAATGGGTGAGTTGAATATAAATTCAGCCTCCATTGTCATGAACAGGGAAATCAACTATGGAGACCAAAACTGTTTTTTGTACCAGGCTGTAAACATGTTTATTTCTGCTGTGAAGTTGGACATTTTAACATGGGGGCTCTTGGAAACTGACTTGTTTTGGAGCCAGCCTCAAGCGGTCGTTTGAAGAACTGTGGCTTTTGACATCTCCATGTTAGTTTCACTTCACAGCTACGGAGGTTGCCGGTTGGACAAACTGATGTTTCTTTGGCAAGTGTACATACAATTAAACTTTCAACGAAGCAGCCATGCATATATAAAAAAAAAAAAAACAGAGGAGGAAAAATGAAGCATAAGGTAACAGACAACATTATATATTTTACGGCACTTTTATTTGGAAACGTATCTAAATATTTCATTCACTATTTATTGAAATGTACAAGTATGAAGTGTGTGTGACGTCAGACAACTGTTTCTTCAGTAAGTCAGAGTAGATGGATTCATGTGCAAGTACTTCTTCCTCATAAGATGCCAGTTTTTGAGTTCTGAGTTGCCCAAAACACAGCATGAGTATGCAGCAGGGCTGGAAACAGGTGTGTGGGTAGGAGGGGACGTCAGGTGACTGCAGGTCCAGAGGGAGTGGCTTGAAGTGGGAGTGAAAAAGTCTGAGGGCATCTGGTGGACAGCTCGAAGATGGCATGTCTGGGGACTTGGAGTAAAGGGAGAAGTGAGCAGAGAAAGCAATGCAGAGGGATGAGAGAGTGTGGCTGAAGGGAGGGCTGAGGGCTGAAGAAGACTTTGTGACACTGACAAGGTCATTTCCTGTTTCTGCTTTGCAACTCATTGGTATTCTTGTTTCATGCATGCTTTCAGGGTTTGAAGGAACATTCTGACACTGTGATATGTTGAAAGCTTATTGGAGAATTACAGTCATTTTAATCTCTTTTTTCAAACTTACCTTAAGATGTGTGCAACCACATTGCAGAGAAATTACAAAGTAGAAAATGCAATCAGGGAAGAGGAAATGATATTGAACTTCTGTAAATAAAGAAAACACACTGGTTGCTGTTTATTATGAATATGTTTTGTTCCTCTCCAGGGCAAAGTGAGCGAGGACTCTCCGTTTGCCCATTACTCAAAATGACAGAGGAGACTTCAACAGACAATGAAGTCCAGAAGATAACCGATCTGCTGCATGACGTCTGCCACACCAGCAGTAGAGAAGAAAAACACAAGTTTAATGTCATTCTCTCAGGCTCTTATTTCTTTATGTGGCACTTATGTAACTGACATTGGAGCTTATTTGGCTGCTTTCAGGCTCTGAAGTTTACTAAATCTTTCTCCTTTTAAAAGAGAACAGCTTAAAATGTATAAATGTAAATGTAATCTTTCCAAAATTGAGTGATTTTGTCCTCATAAGCACTTACAATTCATAATTGCACTCTTGCATGTAACAAATGAAGTCCTAAGAACACACATATTTTAAGTTTCCGTAACGGTTTGGAGATTTGTGTCACAGTCACAGTGTACAGGAAGATGTTTTCCAGAGTCATCTGCACATATAAATGCCGCTTTGAGGCAATTAGTAAAATGTGTGTGCTATATAATTGATATCACTAATGTATAATTTATTGCCATATATGATGTATAAATGATGACCTTCCTGGCTTGAGATGTCCAGTGTGGATTGTAGTCCTACAAACAGTTTTCAGATGTGGAAATAAACTATGGGCAAAACATTAGGACGTCCAACTAACCAAGGAAAGATTTAAATAGCTTTGTTGGCTCCTCTGTTAAACTGTAATCCTGGTCAATTATTTCTGTCTTTAATAATCAACAGCCCTGAAACTAATTTGCAGAACCATGACAAACTATATCTCTTCACATGCAATGTTGCAAAGGCAAAGCTGCTCTCGTTGATTCATTTTAATTCTTTTAACCTAGGACACACACAGAGCCTTCTTCAAATCAAATCCAATAAAATATTAAAACTATTTTTATACTGTTTCAACAAATTTCAAAATTTAAATTCAAGTCATTTTGCTGCAGTGCAACGTGCTCATGATCTGGGATTCCAGTAATTTGCATGAAAATGTTGGTGAGCCTTATATAACCCGGCCTCTTCTCTGTGCAATAGACATGTACTGTCAGACTGCAAACGTGATGTTTACAATGAAATAAAATGAATACTCCCCAAACTTTAGCTGGATTTTGCTTTTCCATACTACAGGTTGCCGTCATGGCTCAGATTTATGTTCTACTCAGGAGAACCAACCCCCACCCTCTGCTGTCTGTTGTCACCCACACTTTAACATGTCAGGTTTCCCCAGATACATGACTCAGACTCTAGAGATAAAGCACCTTGTCTGCACGGTTTGATGAGGTGAGGTTTTACCCAAAACAGGTCACAACTAGTAAGATGACTGTGCTACTGTGTTGTTTCTGTCTACCTGTCTGTGAGTGCAACATCACTACGGAGACGCTTCTTCAGTGGAAACATAAGTAGAAGTAATCTGAACAACATGTGAGTGTGAACCTTTACGGACAGACTCCATCCGTCTAAGTGAGACACAAAAGCAGAAGTGAAAAGATGTTGGCGTGCTGGACAGTTACAAAGTATGTTTTCACATTTGCTGACATTGATTGAAAACACTTTGTTTTGTTTCCTTTGTAGTTTTCAGATGCAAAAGAAGAGCAATTATCTGTGACATAAAGATGGAAATGATTTTCACATAAGACCTGAAGAATGACATGATTTTCTTACTTTTCTACTTTCTCTCTTTTTTCAGGGCCTTTTAATTGTAATGTGCATAAATGCAATGTTCACAGAATTCCTGCATAGTGGAAAATGAAAAGAAAATATATAAATATTACTTTAATCCATGGTATCATGAGGTTTAATTTTTTGTTTTTGAAAGGCTTGGTACGTGGCATACATATTGTTTTCAGGAACACCTGGTACATTTTTTTAATATTGTGGAGACAGATTCCAGCACACAAATAAATAAAGAAACACAAAACAACAGAAGGAAAACATGCCATACATAAATCTTGAGCAATAATACAGGACTTCATTGTTGCAAACAGCATCACAGTCATAGAAAACTATCTGTAGGCCTGTATTCCATTGTAATGTAAGCACAGAACCGGCTCAGAGAGTCACCCCTTCCTCCTGATCAACATTTATTGTACCAAGCATACATTCATGAGGCACTGTTTCAACAATTGTATTAACCTATTTCTTCCAGGGCCTAAAATAACTCCACAGACTGTTATTATACCCACAGTAATCACAGAAAGTGTGCACTATATGTTTGATGTTTGGCTCCCAGTAAACATGACATTTCAGAACAGAACTTAAAATCCAAAGTGGGATGACCAAACTACATTCCCATATACAGTGTGGGGATGTTACTATTCTACTTTTCCAACACAAATTATCATTCAGCAACAAAGTCTTGATGCAAGGTAGTATCTCTGCAGTGTCTCTGACACTGCCCCTCACTTCTTCTTTCATAAATGTGCCACATCCGGCCACAATTTTAGACCCATATTCACGGCACAAGCTTCTTCTCCCTGGTTCCTCTGCCATATCATTTTCACATGAACAGACTCAGTCCTCAAGAAGGAGTGAGTTGTTTTAGAAAGGCTTTGCTTTCTTTGAATTTGCATGGTAGTTCATAACAGTGTTGTCAGCCACATTATAAGACTGAGATATAATACAACTTCTTATCTGCAAGTACTTCCAGAAATGTCTAGTGCTATGATTAAAGGACTAGTCAAACTCTCTCTTTATGCCTCTCAGCTCCTGTTACTGTGCAATACCGGTAAAAGTTGTAAACTACATTTTTATGTCTCTAAGCTGCAGTTTTAGTCACGTCTTTTATGCATCTCAACTCACTCGGTAAATGAAGATTAAACAACTAAAAGTGTAATACCAATTTTAAAGGTGTTTACACATTAATGCTTCAATGATCCATAGATAGATAGATAGATCAAAAGAGAATTTAAATTAAATTTTGGAAATCAAAACACCGTGGAACCAAAAAACGAATGAGAATGAGGAAGTTGACGACCTAAAAAAGTTGCTCCACTTTCCAACTTCTCATTAGACAACAGAAAACTATTCTCAACTTAGTGGGTTAGGGTTAGGTATGTTGGTATATACCTATTGAACTGATTTATTATTATGTATGGCGCATTTAGGTATATACATATATGCATGTGCACACCTGTATGTATAAATATGCTTGTGTATATGTATACATAAATATATGAGACAGTCTATAAGTTACTCAATAAGTAGAGGAGATGGGCTAAGAATAAATAAGTGTATACTTCTGCTTTTTAAACATATGACATTTAATTTGCACTGCTTAAGAGAACTTAATAATTAAGTTTGTATTAAGATAGATAGATATTAAAGTTAGTGAGTCTGTAAAAGCGGACAAAAGATTAAAAAAAAAGATGAGTAACAGTCATGAGTTGGCTTCAAATAAGACCTACAGATTGATAAGAAACACACACACGCACACACACACGTTGGTGGTGGTGTAGTGTCATTAACAGTAAGAAGAGCTCGTGGTTGCTGTAGTAAAGTTGTTTACCTCTCAGAGCTGACACTTCCTGTCACGTGACGCGGGCCGTCGACGTCACAGTGACGGCGGGGCACGCTGCGTTGCATGTCTCAGAGTTTGAAGTCTAACTGAAGTTTACTAACCTGCAGCAATAAAAATGGACAACAGTGATAAGTGCAGCAGTGTTACCTGAGCGACACCTCCAACTGGTTCAGCGACTTCTTGGCTTCAAACAAACAAACCAAAAAGAAATTCAGACGAGAGAGAGAAGACGGCTGGTCGCTGCGGTGAGTCCCAATGAGCCTTTACAATTACCGGTAGTCTCCGTACTTGAAGACAGCACTGTAGATGCGCTCTGAGATCAGCTGATGTCTTAAACATGTAGGCTACATGTCTCTCGTGTCAGTGAGTATGAAGACTGACGGCTGACAGCTTGCTGCAGGAGAGGAGAAAACTCTGAGAAATCACTGCTTTCACAAAGGGAGTCTGATACTATCCCTATAGAATATCACACAAAGGTTGTCTGTGATGTTCAACGGTGATTTTACACTGATATTTTACCTTAATTAATATAATATCTACCCACTGTAGTATTGTCATTACATATAAGAGGAACTTTGTGCTCATCTACAGCCTGTTTCCTGTAATATTCCTGTGAAATCATAACACACTTCTTTGGTTTGTCATCATGTATCATTGTAATACTCCCACATGGACTTGCCTTACTATAATATTTGTATAATATCCTCGAGTGTTTATCATAAGATCAGTGCACATGTCGTATCAGTAGTTTCCAGTCCCAGTTCTTATGTTGTACTGTGAACTGTTGGAATAATTCAGCTTCATGATCAAACCAATATGGAATGTGTTTCCCCAAAATATTTATGTGTTCCCTCCTCCTGTCTGTATCTCCTTCCTTCCTCCATATCAGCTTCCTTCATACTGTCTCTATAAAGCACACACACACACACCCACACACACACACCCACACACACGTACTCTTTGACATAGTTGAATCTTTTTCTTATTTTCCCATCATATCTCTCTTGCTCTTCAGTGGAAGAGAAAAACTAAAGCTGAACTTATCTCATTGATGACTTTATTAATCCCCGAAGGGAAGTTAGGTTGTCATAGCAGTCCGGTATATTTGAATACAATTTACATCATCATCATACAATTCAATCATTCAACCATCTTTTTTTTAAAAAAGTGTGAGAGGAAAAACATTTTTCCTCATCCCCTGTTTGAGATCATTCTTGCCTTCTTTAAAATTATATATTCTATTATTTTAATCTAAACAATGCACAAAGTTGGCTTTAGCTTCTGTCTACATCTGGTAGGGTCCAGTGTTTAGTGCCTTGCTCAAAAGTATTACTTGGAAAGAGCGAGTCCATGGATTAAAGGAACATTGGAGAAAATAAGATGAAAAAGATGAGTTTGATTTCAAAATAATAATTTTCAAAATACAGCGAGGTGGTAATTCATTGGAATTGTCTTATATCGGGGTATTGTTGTTTAGTAGTTCTCGTGTCTAAATGACTCAGAACTGAGAAGTTTTTAAATATATATATATATATATATTAATAGGAATTTGGTAAAACAATGAAACAAACATTTAGTCTGAATTTCTCACTTCTTTTCAAAATGTCAGCCGTTCATGACAGTGACTCCATCAGTGTTTTGAGGAGTTTTTGTCAGACCGGCCAAGACTGGCTTTCCACTGTACCTGCAGCGCCCACCTCCACACTCCACTCTTGCAGTCTCCTTGGGGTTAAAGTTTTTCTGTCAGACCTGTTTTTCCTGACGTATAGGAAACTTTGGGAATCCTTCAGTGTCATCAATTCAACAAGAAACCAGTCTGTTCTGACTGTGTCCATTAGATGGCGTGCTGCTGCTGCAGCAGCACTGAGCCGCCTCCTCCTGCTGCTCTTATCATCCATCACCATCTGCAGCTGCTTTATCTACAAACATTTGCAGAACCTGTGAAGTAAATCTGTTTTTGTCTGTCTGCGTGACTCACTGGTAATTTGACAGAAAAATGGCATTTGTCTCGCCACTTCCTCAGAAAACACTGGTGACGAGAGGTGGCGGCTTTGAAAAAACAAACAAACCCTGGGCTTGTTTTTTACAGGTGAATGAAATTCAGACTTTATTTGTCAGTTGTCAGATGTTTTTGAATGTCAGTTGAGGCTCTTTGCTGTCCAGTTGCAGGTGTTTTGTCATAGCGGAAAATGCAGAGTTGCTAGTTTGAAACTCAAGAACAGGGGGAAGAGCAGAGATGAGATGAAATTGAACTGATCCTGTTGAAGAAAATAGTCTGTAGCAGAGAGCCAAACATAATATAAGCCATAGAAATAAAGTAGAGACAACCCTATATGTCGATGGATTATGACTGTGACTCACTCCTTTCTCTCAGTGATTACTGTCCAAAGTCACTGTTTGCATCAGACTGACAGCTCAGTGAGTAACATTAATTCACTGTTTGTGCTAGAAACCAGCATGTGGGGTTTAGCTAGTTAGTTAGTTCCTTCCTGCATAACAAGGGAGTAAAATATAAAGATATTTGGCCACAGTGGTTGTCAGACATCTCTCACTCTAATGTCTAAATCAACATTTATTTGTCATATCATGTACAGTGTGTCATGCATTGCTACATTGCTGTGGTCCAAGACTGTAAATGATTAACAAAATTTAAACCTTGTATGTGCAAAGTTATTAAATGATATGCACAGGAGCTAAATGTTTTTGAAAATTCCATATTTTGGGGAATACTCTTATTTGCTTTCTTGCAGAGAGTTACAGGAGAAAATCGATGCTATTCTATATATGAGCTACAGGTTTAGTAACAAAAGCTCACTAACACGTTATGACCTCTTTGTTTAATCCATAAATAACGCAACTACAAGTTGTAGATTTATGAGCAGTTATGAAAAGAACTATTTGTTGGCCAGGAGCAGTGACTTTACAACATCTCTACTGGTTCTCATTTAACTCCTGTAAAGAAAACGATTAGATTAGATCATTCAAATACATAATTTGTTGAGGTCCGTGTGTGTGTGTGTGTGTGTGTGTGTGTGTGTGTGTGTGTGTGTGTGTGTGTGTGTGTGTGTGTGTGTAAAAGTCCTGCATTTAAAACCTTACGTAAGTAAAAGTATGCATGTATTTTCAACAAACTTTAGAGTATTAAAAGTAAAATAACTAATTTTACAGAAAATGGCCCCTGTCAGTGTTTTAATATTATAAATGATAAATGATGTTTTTGGTCTAATATAAATGCTGCATTGACGTGTGTGTTGCATTTTACTGCTGTAGAACTAATTTATATACTGTTGGGTAGCTTAATCTACAACAATATGTCATATTCTGTAAGAGCATCATATGTCTTTTGTGCCGCTGTGCTGTCAGTAGCACATATCTCTAAAAAGTCAACTTTTCATGTGCTCAGAAACATTTTAAGCACATTTTCTTTCCATAGATATGTTGTTTTGTAGTGAAGCTCTTGAACGACTCCTCAGCCTTATCAGCTTAAATTTTAACTGCTGTGCGTCATCGCAACGACGGCATCACAAGACACCTTGGGTGTTCACTTTATGATGGTTGATTGTCGGACTTAAGACAAGAATACCGCTGCTGCAATAGTTAATGATTACAGACTCTGGTGTGCCGGTGGGAGTGGGTTCAACTCTCTCTACACACACTGTGAGTTTTTTTTTTTTGCAGCACAAGATGTTAAGCACTGCCACTGACAGCACTGATGCTGCCAGTCAGTGTTATGAAAATGTCCTTTTCACTTTAAAATGCACTGCCACTGCTGTAAAATGTTAAATACTTGTACTTGATTGAACAGATAAATGCTTTTGAAGTTTTAATTAATTTTAAAAAATCCAGATTTTATCACTGTTGTCAGCTATCACAGACAACATACCGGACATTTGTCTTTCTAAACACTATTTGCTGTTTTATCATGAAGTCTTACTAATGCACCTGTAATGAAGGGCTAATTAAGAGATTCATTTGTATGTGAGAGCTCACCAACTATGCCCTGAAATAGACGTTTCTAACTGCAGCTAATAATAATATTAATGATGGTGGAACAAGAAACTCTTCATTCTTGGAGCTGAATGTCAGCTCACGACAGTGGAAAGACAGCCTGTCATTACTCTGAGAAATGAAAGATTGCCTCACAAAGAAACTGACCGAAATTTCAAAGCACTGTTCTTGACACTTTGGAAAAGGCATCTAGAAACTGGGTTGAGCTGTGATCAAAACAGGCCTGGCTGACTGTGGAGCGTATCAGGGGCCACAGGGTTTCCAGCCCCACCAGAAGGCCTCAAAGAGTGTTATTTCTTAGATGTAGAAGAAATAAAGAATACAGCGAGTTTCAAAAGACTTAGACACGAAGAAGGATTGCTATATTTCAATAAGAGGACTTTTTCACAGCAGACATTGACTTGTCATTGAGCTGCAAAGTGGTTCCATAAATAAATGTCCCATTGATTTTTACTATAGACAGTGTTTTCTGACTCACATTTCTGTGTCTTTGATTAGAATGACTCACCAGGCCAAAATATTAACAACTACGTCAGAAAATATCTGGTCCTTGGATTAAAAAGTTCATGGTACAAGGCAAAAAAACTTTGGGGGAGAATATAGCTATGACTCATTTGGTGCATTTTGACAAGAAATATCCAATCACAGAGCTTGTACTGTAGCAGTATTGTACTTCTGCAAAATCTGCAGCTTTAATGTACACTTTCAGATTCATTACACAACTATGGCAGCATGTTATGACCACATATTGAACAAGAAAGCTTTACTGGCTTCTTCTCCATAACCACAGAGACACATGAGTATTGTATTGTAGTGTTTTTATGCTGTTATTTGACAGTAACAGCTGACGAGAGACAGTAGATGCGGCACAGAGGAGAGACTGGAACCTGCGTTGCTGCCGTAAGAACTCAGCCTTAGTACATGGGGTGCATGCACTACTGGGGTGCCCAAAAACATGACTTCTCAGAGAGAAAATGGAAATAATTAAAACTACTGGCAATAACAAAAACGTATGTTCGTAACATTGATCACCATTCTCCATCAGTCCTGTTTCTATGTTATGTAACACTGAGGATATTGTTTAAAGTGGGAATACAAAATGAGGAAAACCATTTTCAGAACCAGCAGTTGCTCCCACAACTCTGCTGGAGGTACAGCTCAGGTGTTTTATTAACAATGGCTCATAAGGTGTCCCGGTAAGTCGTGACAATACGAGGACCCAAAACTGAAGTAGCTAAATGGAATTCAACCATCATTGATTTTATTATTTACACCTGTGGTTTTCATTTTTTAATTGAAATTTAATTGAAATATGTTGAAAGAATCTGAGATATTGTGCTCAGAAAACCCAACATGAGCGAACACATAAACCAAAGCCAATAAAGAGGAAGAGGAAGTGTGTGTGTTTTCCCTTGTTAAAACTGCATTAAATCTTAAATATATCTTAAAGCAGTTATCACACTCTCATTTGTGCAAAGTGTGATATTGTTGTAGATAAAAGAGTTTCCTGTTGTGAGTTATGGTTAATAGCATGCTGTGGCCTGGAAGTAGTTTCTTTTCTGTACTTCCCCGTCACTGTCACTGGTGTGATTGTTTATGTAAACACCACATCCTTTTTAGATTTTAATGGGTAATTCCACATTTCAAATATAAAAAGCCTTGAATGTGCAGGCCGGGATCTGCCTCCAGTGTGTGAGCAAGCAGGTCTTGTTTACTGTTGGCGGGAGCAGGAAAGTGATGAGCGGCAAAGACATGTATATTGACTGTTCACGGCGTATGAAAACAAAATGTCACACGCCTTTAATAAAACTGCCAATATAACTGGAGACTGAAGACTTTAGCAGCTGCCAATCTAAATTGAAGAAGTCTCTCTCGACAACCGTTAATCCGATCAACTTCACACTTGGCAGGTGTATTGCTGAGGACTGAAGAAAGCTCAGTGTTGAGTGTGAAGTTTTTTTGATGAGTAGTTCTCAAGAAAGCTGCAAGCACTAATAATCGACGCCAAGCAATTAGTCCGATTCTGAACGGGCACATTTTGATTGAAGTACTTTACTGAACTTTTTTAAAAACAAACAAAGATTTAGTTTGTGAGGAAGAAGCAGCCGAGATGAAGGGCACCTTAAGGTAGGCAGGGACTAAAGAATGGCAAGAGGTTTAGGGCAACAGCTCGTGTGAAGATCTCAAGTCTGAGAGCAGAGGTCAGATGCATAAAACTCTGAAAGTTCAAGACTAAACTGCATTTCCAGAAAGGAACAAATATGTATATGCACTCTTAACACAAGATCTATAAGGTTGCATGCATGTATGAATCTGTTTCAGAAATTGAAGTAATGTAGAATAAAATAAATTGACTGTTTTGTTATGTTTGTTCATAGCCCTCATATCAAAAGAATGAACTAAAAAAAACAATTTACCCTCATTGGTATCAATGCGAGTGGACAAAAGAGTTAATCAACACCGCTATAAAAAAATAAAACCTGAACATTATAACCTTCATGAAATGTTATTTATCCAAAAAGTCCTCCAAATTAAGCGACACAATCCATTGTTTGTCAAAGTGTTATCTGATCTGACACCACTATCAGCGGGACCACACCTTTTGTCTGTGAAAATAAATCCACTTTATGATGTGTTAAAGGGTCAAACTATGTAAAAGCATTGGTATTGATTATCCCTCTCATTGAAATAATCTCTCTTAATCAATGAAGACGCTGGAAGGCAGCACGGAGAGCAGAAGTGTAAATCTGATAAGTTGATATCGTTGACAGTTTATGGTGCTAAGCATGAATAAAACATTTGTTGTGAAGGTTTTCATGTCGTGTTTTATTATTTGTTTGTTGACAAAACAGAATGGTAGATTGAATAGAGTTTTATGGCCTAAAGGGAAGTTTATTATTTGTGACTTTTATTGACTAACAGCAGGAATTAGAGCCGATAAAATTGACTCCTTGCACACAAATCTCTGGTTCAGCTCCTCATGTCATGTCCCCTCGAGCTACTGTAGGTTGTAATGGACAGAAATGAAGTCAAATAAAGTGGAATAATCTTACGAGAGCCACGACACAACACAAATATCCAGTGAAGTGTTGATATATCAACACACTGAGGGAGGAGAGGTAATTTGTTTTGTTTGTTGATTCAATAAAGGCAGCAGCAGCTCTGAAGGAACAGCATTAAAGGAGCAATCCACCGGGTGACTCGTCAAGTACTTCTGTGATGTCACAGTGATGTCATCAGGGTTGTCTTGACTTGGTCGTGAGCCTTTTTAATACAAAACCTACATTTAAAAAAAAAAAAGAGTTTGGCAGAGCTTGGCATTTTGGTTGCAGGGTTGTCTAATGAAAGACTGCAGATTGAGTTGCATTATGGGAAGTGTAGGATTTTTTTTGAGCAAGTACTAAAAGTCTGGATATCTTGACCTCTGCTGCTTATCTTTTTTGAGAGTCAGTGCAAACTGAAACACTGAAGTACCTCTTTAACCTCAGGGCGGGTAGTTCAATCCCTGGTTTCTCCTGCGTGTTGTTTCATTGAGCAAGACAATGAACCACCAAACCCTGTGGATGAGCAACTATGCTAGCTGCAATCATTGTGAGAAGTTGGGGTGAAATAAGTGCTGTAAAAGTACCCAGTGGTGGTACCATACCAGCAGCTGCTATATTACATTTAGCACATCAAATGCTAAAAAAAAAAACCTAGTTTACCGTTTTCTTTTTTCTTTCCCAAATAGCAAAGGATGAAAAATTTATATTTTTGGACCCAGCCAGTCAATATTTTTGCTGAAAATGTGTGCAGATTGTCCTGTAGATGATATGATATAATAAAACTACTGTGAAAAATGTGGCCCCACCATAAAACACCAACGTTTAGAATGGAGTTTGGTTTGAAAGTCTAAAGACCACTAGGAGCAGACAGTGATTTAACCTTAATTATTCACATAAATTAAGCTGACCTACCTTCTAATAAATGTTGCAAACAGCCCAAAGTAATTGGATTTGAAGTGGAGCTAAAATCGACCTGTTTTCTACTTTTCTGGGCTGGTAGAGAAAGACTTGCAAACGGCACAAACGGCTGTCAAAATAGAGACCGTGATCCTGCTTTTCCACAGCATTATTAATTTGCATTAACATCACGTTGGACAGACTACTGAAACAGAAAAACTGTCTTAACAACTGAAAAAGTAATAGTTGTTCGAAAAATATTAGCTGGAGAGTCAATACGGTCGCTGTTAGCGGTGAGGTTCGTCCACTTTGAAGTCAGACTGCAACCCCTCAAAAAAAAAGTAACAGGGGTTGACCCTGTTACTTTTTTTTTTAAAAATATACACCCCTGATCAAAATCTTAAGACCGGGTGAAAAATTACTAATATTTGCATTTCGCACTGGTGGAACTAAACCAGATTGTAAGTTGAGCTTCAAAATGCAAAAAGAAGAAACAGGAGCAAGAGACAGCAAAATAGAATCAGCAGTTTATTGAAAACTGCATTTAAACTTAAACAGGCTGTTTATCAGCTGATCAAAAGTTTAAGACCACAGCCTTAAAAAGTCAAAATCTGCGTAAAAATCTGGCTTTCATGTCATTTTCTATTCGGCATTCACGCTGTCATGACCCCTTGATGGCAAAGGCAAAAAGATTTTCTGTCTTTGAACGTGGAAGGATTGTTGAGCTGCACAAGCAAGGCTTCTTGCAACGCGCCATCCCTGCCGAGCTTGGACGCAGTAAGGCAGGCATTTTAAATTTCTTAAAAGATCCTGAGGGTTATGGGACAAAAAAGTCAAGTGGTAGACCCCAAAAAAAATTCACCTGCACTGAGCTGGAGGATCTGATGGGCTGTCCGTGAAGACACAGGCCGATTCTTGATCCAAACTAAGACCGTTACTGTACTATAGTTTTTGACTGTAGCCCAGTCACCATAAGACGGCATCTGCAACAGAAGGGCAAAAAACAAAAAATGTCTTTAAAGGCCACGTCTCCTCCCACACCACAAACTTGCCTATTTGCACTTTGCAAGGGAGCACCAAACATGGGACATTAGAAGGTGGAAGAAAGTTTTATTCTCTGACAAGAAAAATTTAATATGGATGGTCCTGATGGCTTCCAACGTTAGTGGCATGACAAGGAGATCCCACTGGAGATGTTTTCTACGCGGCACAGTGGAGGACACTCCATCATGATCTGGCGTGCTTTTTCCTTCCATGTAAAAATGGAGCTTCAGTTTGAGCAGGGGCGTCAAAATGCGTCTGGCTCTGTGGAGATGTTGCAGCAGGGACCCCTCGACTGAGAACCCTCGTTTGTGCAGTGATGACTGGGTCTTTCAACAGGACAACGCTTCAGTTCACAACATCCGCCTGACAAAGGACTTCTTCCAGGGTTAGGGTTGGGCTCTTTTGGACCATCCTGTGTGTCCCCCTGATCTAAATCCCACTGAGGACGTTTGGTGATGGATGGCAAGGGAAGTTTACAAAAATGGACATCAGTTCCAGACCATGGATGCCCTTCTTGAAGCCATCTTCACCACATGGGGCAATGTTCTCACCAACCTTCTGGAAAAACTCACATCAAGCATGCCTAAATTAATTTTTGAAATGATAAACAAGAATGATGGGGCTACTGAGTACTACTGAGCACTAGTGAATCCATTTTTTTACACTTTTAGATCTGTTTTTGGGCTATTTTGGGCTGTGGTCTTAAACTTTTGATCAGCTGATAAAAAGTCTGTTTTAGTTTAAATGCAGTTTTCAATAAAGTGCTGATTCTATTTTGCTGTCTCTCGCTCCTGTTTCTTCTTTTTGCATTCTGAAGCTCAACTTACAATATGGTTAAGTTCCGATAGCGTGAAATGTAGGAGTGTATATATAAGAATGCAGCTTGGTCCTTCAGTTCATGGCTTCTAAAAGCAATACTGTAAACAATCTGCATTTACTGGCAGTTTTACTCTTTACTAATGGGGTGCTCTCATCTAAGGCTCTAGCCCTGTATGCCTAAAAATCTGTCATCATCAAAACTTATTTCAATAATTTGATTAACTGTTTTATTTTTCAACTTTTTTTTTTTTAGCTAAAATATTCATCAAAGTGGAATTTAAAGTCTGAAAGGTTCCCGAGTGTTCCTTAATGGTACCTAGGGGCCTGAATATAAAGTGAACCACTTTGTACTCATCTCAGGTTAAAAGCCTTATATAAGTGCAGTCCATTTACCCTTATATGATTTAATGTCCCTCATATGAAAACTCTTGTCATATCAGAGACAAAACATTTTGTCCCTGCTGTGGAGTTTGTACAATAATTTCTGTTTATTGTGTTGAATTTTGTTTCCCTGCTGTGTCTTATGAGCTCGTGTGGGCTGTGCACTCTGTGTGCATGACTTGAAAATAAACAAATCAGTTCATCAAAGTAATAAAAGTGCTTTATCATGAACTTTTCTGGCTGAATAGAAATGCTTTCTGTGATGCCTCTGGCATGCTCATAAATCTATCTGCCATCAACGAGCACATGGTAATGACAGGTGGTGATGATGAGTCATATGAATAATTCATAGCCTCATTAATGTTTAGTTTGGTTGTAGGGCATTTACACTTTCATTTTTTTTCTTTACATGTATTAGAGACCTACATTTGTACATTTTATACTGCTTGTATTTCTCTTATATTTAATTAACAAGTGCAAACCATTTCTTGGTCAAAATAAAGGTTTAAAGTTATTCAGGTTTTCAGCAAAACTACTTGAATGCTAGACATCTCTGCAGGTAGTGACGTGGCAGATGATTCATTCACCAGTGAGCAGTAGCAGAAAGTTTCTGTTCATCTTATCATTTTAGAAAGTGCCAGTCTCTCTTATTTCCCCTTGAGGCAGAACATATTCTCTGAATATCATAATGATTGACTTTAAGTAATGTCTTTTGACAAATCTGGATTACTAAGAGTGATGAATGTCATTTTAAAACCAGCTCTCTTTTGCTGTCTTTATTTCAGCTGCTGTCTCACTGCTGCTGCTGCTGCTGCTGCTGCAACAACTAACTAGCGTCAATGTCTTGGCTTGAGGTAAATAAGATTCCCCTCCTACACACAGACACACACACCCCTCTTAGTGCCTTATCAAGGTTATAGTTTACTTTAGTGATAAGTCCTACGTAGGATGCGAACCTCAGTCTGATTCTGCAGCTGTGCGTCATGTCAGGTCCTGTGATGACTGGGTTTGGACTTGGATTACCTTACAGCCATAAACTTTACCCTTAAGTTGTATTCACAGTTAATAAAGACACAAGGGACATGCACACATGCACACACTCACAATGAGTGACTGATAATGAACTAGTCAGAGTCACGTCACGTTAAAAACGCCTCACCTCAACTTTACAGAGGGTGCGCTTGCTGACTGTTTTGATAAATTTGATAAATGTGGTTACTGGGATGTAAATGCATTTTCAAGTGCTTATTACTGATTATGAATTAATCTTAGATAAATTAGATATTAATATGTTGAATGTTACTTCTATCAGATTACTGCTAATAACCATTAAATCATTAAAAAACTAAAGCTTATTTTTTTAAACACAGAAGTTTAAAGTTTTTTTTTTAAATTCACTATTCCCACAAATAAATAGAAATAAAGTTTTCCCACCCAGTGGACATTACCTCAGTGTTAGTGCTCTGTTGTCTCTAAGCCGAGAAGCAAATTTAATCACTCATACCTACAAGAATACTCTTTTCCAACATTCTTCTAAATCTGTTACTTCAAATGTAAGAAAGCTTTTAAAGGACCAGTGTGTACGTTTTGGTGCCATTTAGCAATGCACTTACTGCAGCCTCCTCACCTCACCCTCTCCTTTCTAGAGTGAACGAGAAATGCATGGAAAAACGCGGGTCCTATCCACAGCGTTGAGTGTTTTGTCCATTCTGGGCATACGGTAGAAACATGGTAGACTCTGTGAAAGAGGGTCTGCTGCATCTGTAGATATAAAAGGTTTATTTTAAATTAAGGGAATTAAAAGTAAATTCTTATTTTCAGGTGATTATATTAATAATAATGCATATTTATGCCAGTTATGCCCCCATATCTTACACACTGGATCTTTAAGTCCATGAAAACAAAGATTCATAAACATTTACTGCAAAATACTTTATCTAAATTATGATTCTAAACTGAAGATAAAGGTTAAAAGGATAAAGTTAACTTTTTAAGTGTACTTTCTTCTTTCATGAAGATAGTGTCTCTGTCTGCCTGCAGTGTTAATCATGGCAGGCTATTTATGGAGCGATGATAATCATACTCTTTGCACCCCCAGGTGTCATTATGCATACAGGTGAATGTTTTCACTTCTGCACCAGAGGAATAGGCTTCTTCTGGCTTAGACACACTCTCACATATCACACATCACTCGCACAGTGGGAAGGTTTATCCAGCTCTGCTCCTCTCACCCTTATGATGAATTAATATTCATTTTTCCAATTAGGAAGACAGCAGCGCCTTTTGATTGCTCTCATGAGCTCCTGAAGGATCAACGTGTCCTAATGAAATGCTTTTATCACCTCTCATTATGTCATAGCGCTGTTGGAGCTTGTGAAGTTGTGTGTGGTGGAGCAATACTGCACTTTATGTGTGCAGTGTCTTTATCTGTAAGCATATGTATACATGTGTTTTATGCAAGTGGGTAGAGTTTATAGTTGAGTGTGTACATGCTGTGTGGGGCAGATGGGAGCCCAGTGGATTGTGTTGTGTTATATTTTAGATGCATGTTAGACTGTGATCAGAGCAGCAAGATGTTTGAGCTGCCACTGTTATCACTCGCAACACACATTAATACACTGTGATTACAGTCCTCCTCTTACAACATAAATCCGATCGATATTAGTTTCCTTTTTATTTTGAGCCACATGTTTGATTCTAGTGGAAGAAAACAAACTGATGGCAACAGACAACACACAGATCCTAAATATTAAGCACTTAGCTCTAATGACTCTCATCAAGTTATTTATTCTGAGCACAAAAGCTGAATTATGAAATGTGTTAATCAGTTAATCAATGCTCTTCTGTCACGAAACACATCCTTGACACGTTCCACTAATCCTCATCATTGTCTTGCAGATTAACAGTTGAGGGCAACTGCCGCATTTACCAGGTAGCAGAGGCTATTGACAAATGTCCTCCACCTCACTCAGTTCCCACTTTTACACAACAGACTAATCAACTGATTTGCAAAAATGAGACATGAGAGAGAGAGAGAGAGAGAGAGAGAGAGAGAGAGAGAGAGAGAGAGAGAGAGAGAGAGAGAGAGAGAGAGAGAGAGAGAGACAGTATCAGCAGAGATTAATCAGAAATCCAAGATTAAAAAAAAGAAATAAGCTGTGGTAATAGAAATAAAATGAAGACTTGAGAAGCTACAGCTGAACTAAAACTGTATCGACTGCAACAGATTGTAGACATTCTGTCAGATTGTTCCACTTGGATAGTTTTGCCAACCGCACAGAGCATAATACTCATGATCATCATCATCAAACTGTCTCAGCTCAGACATAAAATGTCACTTAGAGGCTCTTGGTAAGATAGTTTCAAATGTATAATCCGGTGTGATGACATGATGGCAGCAGTGTTTCCATATGTTGATGCAATAGTACTTTATTGATTATCTTGAAGTCATGTTTCATAATATCTTAAAGTTGAACTTAATGCCCCCTAAAATTCTTGGTGTCGCTGACCTCTAGCACAACGTTTATATATGCAGCAGTGATGTAGAAGTGTACTCCAGAATGTGTCAGTACACCATGATATCATTGTCAGGGGTGATTACAGGTGCAATAAAGAACACACTTCTGACCCACATCCTGTGGGTTACATCGAACTTCATATGTTGGAAGTTTGAAGTTCATCCAGACTGCAATAAGAACAAAACTAAATGTACACCAGAGTATGTTGAACAGTGTTGTGGTACTCGAGTCCGTACTCAAGACATTTTCTTTAGTGTCTCAGACTTGTCTTACAAGTTGGTATTGGTGCTTGGCCATTGGTTTTCGCCAAATATTGTAGTCTCCAGCAATATATATATATGTTATTCTGAATTAATTTCCTCATCTGTGTTTCTGAACAGATGCATGTTGTTTTTTTATATTTTCCATTGGCAGTCATGGAACCATGATTTATTGTCATAATTTATTTTTATTTCAGCTGGTCACACAATAGACACTGGAGAGATGGAGGTGTCTGTGAGTTTAAAATAGCATGGTAAATAAGTCTGTGTCACAAATGCAAATGCACACAAAGGTAGATAGGTAGGTAGGTTTGAAAAATTGATGATTTTGTTATTTACCTGTGTGCAGAATGTTATTATTACACCATAATAGACTCAGTTATGATGTTAAATTAATGAAAATGTGAAGTTGCACTTCAGCCTTATGTGACTTTATACTTAAACACTGTTTACTCATTTCATTCATGATCCTACAATGTTGTTACACTACACTTGCTTTTTGATCATTAGAAATAATAGTGCAAAATGATCATCTTAAAACAGAAGATATACAGACTCTGTAGCATCACAGACATGGGTGGTCTGTCTTGGTCTCAACTAGTCCTAGTTTTGGACTTGTCTTTGACTTGACAAGGTCTTGACTACAGCACCGATGTTGATTAATGAATTAACAGCTGGCTGCAAGGTTGTTGACTGAGTTGACACTTTTTGCATCTGTCTCACAGTAAAATCCTTCCAGTGGTTTGGTGTTTGAAGGCTTTTCTGTGAAGCAGCTGCAGGAAATGATAAGTAGATATTAACAGCAGTTCTTTGTCCAACTGATAAAACATATCTGCGTGATGCGTTCACATTATTACAGCAGCTACAACAGTTACATTACAAACACAGAAACTCCAGCACACGCCAAGTATTTCCGGATTTATTTTTTATTATTATTATTTATTACTTATTAGTTCAGTCACACATACAGTGTATTAACAAGCCGAAGTTCATAGTTGAAATTGCTTTAGCGGCAGAAAAGTATACCACAAATTCTACTTCAGGATGATTTAAGGTTTGAGTCGTGCCTTTGTATGGATGTTATTGTACGCGATACATTGATCTGCACTGAACTGAACTGTGATGAGCCATTATTTCGTGACTTGAGCACTCATACAGCCAAGTTTGAGGTTTGATTCCCACTGTGTCCTGTCACACTGTGTGAGTCACGAGCATTGATACAGCACCGTACTCTTGATTAATGGAGAAACGTGGTAGGGGCGGAGCAAATGCCGTCCCATCTGGTCACACGCCAGCCGTGATGCCTCTATCTCATTCTCACTCCCTGTGTATGGCATGGCAGGTGACCAGCCAGGTGATAACACAGCCAGCTGCTTCCTCTCTGCTGCTGATTGGCTGGAGGAAAATGTGTCACTCCACTAAAAAAACAACAACCCAGCAGCATGTTGAAACAAACAAGTATGGTGCTGCTGTAAATGAATGTTATACATGTCAGGTGAAAATGTCAACTTTGGAGGGAATATATCAGGTCGCTTGAAAATCAGCAGTGTGCTGGTTTTGTTTTGTTCCACCACCAAACTGTTGGTAAAATGTAAAAGTGCCTGGTAGATACTGAATCGCTCGCGCATTTATCTCAGTGGCTGGTAGATATTGACATCTTCTGACCCTGAAAATCGATCCATACAAGCAGTTAGATAAATCTGAGCTCCCTTTATATTTAGAGAGTGCTTTCAGAAATCAGTAACACCAGTATCTATGTGAGATATCTCAGTACAAAAAATTCTTGTCCGTCTCTCAGAGTTGGATAGCACCTCCATATCTCTTGGCTGATTAGCAGCTAGTTGTACTCTCATTCTTGCAGATGTTCAGGGGGAAAACAGCTAACTTTAAAAACTTTATAGTACAGCCAAGGCCAGAAAATCAGCAATCAACGTTAGTAGGCTATAACTTTGTTAAGGCTGTTAACCCAGATTATGCTCTATCACAGCACTGATGTAGTATCTATGACATTTGTGTCACGATGCATAGTAACCAGTCAAATATAAAAGAGTAAAGTAGTTACATATGTATGTGTCAAGCCCATACAAGTAAACCACTAAGTAACCCTGTTACAATTGTCTACTTCAGGAAGCTGATTTTTTTTTTTAAACGTGTAAACAAGAAGCATGGTTTATGTAATCATAATCATCATAATAATCTTCTGTTTCTAATTGTCATGCACATGAATACATATAAAAAGCCAAACAATTGTGATAGCTGATTGATATAACATAACATGTATTGAAACCTCCTCATATTTGAGGTAAATGCATTCAAAGTCAGACTAAAACTGAAACTAACACAATGTTGTCTCTAGTGTCACATTCAGCCACATTCTTTTGTGAGGGAAAGTGGTGCGAACCCACTACAGTCTGTCTTCTCACTGTGCTGCAGCTCCCCAACACTTACTGACATGTTTGTGCGCGCTTGAATGACCTGATTTCGCTAAGTAACCTGGTTTCTTAAGTTCATGTGAACGTACTGCAGTGTAGGAAGTGAACTGTCTGTGAGTGTGAGTCTGTACTAAAGCAATTCTGTGTGAAGTAAGGATTCACTCTAAGGATTATTTCTTGGTTTGAAAGTTTTTTTTTCTTTCTTTATTCTGGAGCTTTTGCCCTTATCTCACAGCCTTCATCAGTGGGTGAAGCTGATGGAAGCAGATGTATGTTCAGTTATTCTGAGCACTTTCTTGTCCATGTGGGTTTAAAAGATAAACAAGCTCAATTCAAGGTCCACTTACTCCCTCATTCAACAAGCTCAAGTATAAATCCTGCTGCATCGAGATACTTAGTAAGTCTGTATGCTGGACTCTTGGCCAGCACAATCTTCTGAGACTGAATTTTATATGCGGCACCAAGTCCAGAGTAACATTTAAGCTGCCAGTATGTTTCTCTTCCATTGGTTGAATAGCTTCCGAAGGCTTGTGTTTGACAATTTCTTACAAAATTCAGCATTTACACTCACTTCACTTCATGACTGGCCAGCTGTGTGTGTGAAAAAGTAAGCAGGGATTGAACATCTCATTTTACATCTTTACACAGCTATTTCTGTCACTTTTCATGTGAACATCAGAGTGCAACTTCATGAACGTCTTCCAGGAGAGACTGTCTGAAAAGGACAGGACCACATTTAAGTGATTATCATGTCTCCCTCTTCTTTATGATGGCCACCACCTGGCATTCAGATGTGGTTGTTCTTCCCAAACCATAGATGCATCAATTTCAGATCAACAATTTTGTGTTTTTTGGAGCTTTCTATGCAATACATTTGTTAAAATCCTTTGTTGGTATTGACTGGAAGAAACCCACCAAAGGTGAAACAGGAAGAGACAAAACAAATTATTTGAAATCCCCATAGGAAAAACGTTGAACGATGTCCAATAGGAGACAAAGACTGCCTGACATGACGGGTGTAGCCTGAGATGGACAGCAGGCCGGTCAGTCACCAAACAGGGAAATGAGACTTGCTGTTGCGGCTTCTACATCAATATCCGTCACCTCTCTCTGAACCACCAAGTCACGACACCGCAAACTGAACTGAAGCACAGATTACACAGAAACAGAGGCTCTGAGCTGCCGGAGGCAGAGCCAAAATGGGATTTTACAGTGTTTTCTTGGCTACCTCAATTTCATTAGACAGTTTTTAATGGAGAAAAGTCATAAGTCATCTTGGTTATGTACTTTTTACACACACACACACACACACACCCACACACACACACACGCACACTGTTGTTTGTCAACTAGACAAAGCTGCTGTCTCTCCTCCTGATGTCGTTCACTGCTGCAATCCATTTCAGGGCCTCCATGGATGTTAAATGGATTAGCATGGAGAACATGCAGAGAGAAAAAAAAAAAGAAGAAGCCAATTTAACGGTCAGGGAAGAAGACAAACAAACTACTTACTTCATGTCAGATGTCTAAAGTGTTTTTGCTTCGCCTGTTACACCCTCAGGGCAGATCGGGCAGATGCCATATGTCCCCATATTAAAATGTGCAGATATATTATAGATTCACAAGTTATTTGTTGAACTGTTTCTAATCAAAGCAGTGAAATTATTTAATTAAGTTTGTTATGACAGGACTCTTATGATTCTCATTTGGACTATTAAATTATATGTATCAATAATATATTTATGTGTCAACAGTGATGTTTTGCAACCATATGGTAATTCTAACTGATTAGATATTTTATAATTTCTCGGGCATTAAAGTTTCAACTCTAATGTTTTATTAATGGAGTTTACTCGGTGGGTACATCTACACTGTATGAAACACATCCATAACAATGTACAAAAGGTGAAAGAGCACTGGACACTGCAGTAAGTCATCACGGCCATTTGGACCCACAGACCCAGGGGCATTCTGTTAGCATCTGTTTAGGTTATTCAACTTAATCATTTTGGAGGCTGCAGATTGTTCATAGTGCTGTTGAGTTGTATTGCATTATACTGAGAGGTGGATGTGTTTCTAATATTCACTGTACTGCATTGATATACAGTACATCAGGTTGGCAAAGTATTAGAAACACCTCTGCAAAACAGCACTATAAGAAACCTGTCCGGAAGAACCAATGAGTTAAATTAGCACCTTTGTAGAGCAGAGTGAACAAAAACGAAATATTCCTACTTTTTAGTTGTTGTCAGCTCGTTAGTTTTAGTTTGTTATAGATTTTAAACTATCAAATGTTCACAAAGTTGAAGGCCACAGCGTTACATTTACTGACATTTTGGACACTTTTCTCTCTTTCTCTCTCTCTTTCTCAAGGTGCAGGGTCGTCGGGAGTCGCTGCCTGTGGTAAACCAGGCGGTGCGGCGGCGTTACTCTGGGCAGCTGATGTTGCCTCCTCTGTGGAGGAGACACTCTTGCCAGGATCCTGCACTTGACACCCGGCGGGCATCTACAGCACAAGCTCTGGCACTGGACAGACTGGAAGTGCTGTACAGCCGAGCACTGGCCAGTCATGACGACCACCGGTCAGTGACACACATACACTCTTTGTTTGTTTGTTTGTTTTTGTTTGTTTCTCGCATCACTGTGTATAGTAGTGCAGGTTGTTATGCATGCATATTAAGGAGATTAAACACTCTTGCTATTGGTTGAGGTGACTCTTGATACCACTCCTACATTATTTGAGAGAGCGACAGATTAAAGGTGTCTGTTGAAGTGTCTCGTCAAAAGTTCATCTTTGGAGAATCATGCTTTTTAAATGCTGCCTCTTGATGTTCATGCGGTATATATTTTTATGAAAAGGATGGGCGTTTTTCTGTTATTGTAATTCATTGCAGGAGCTGTCGTTCTGGTACATTTTGGTTTTAAGTTGGACCATCTGTTGGCCTGTGTCACCAAGGCTAATGATGTGTATCCTGCTCAACGCTGACGCATTTGCCGGGATATTTATCAGTGTAATGGAAAATAAGTGAAAGTTTTGGTTGAAAATCCAATTTCTGACTACAGAAACCCTCTTTGTTTCTGTGGCTGTGCCCTCCTCTCTCTAAGGTCAGCGGACATAGTTACCTCAGCTCATTAGCACCGAGTCTCTTTCTTGTGTGTCATAGTTTGGTTTGCCGAGGAAACAGCAGGGCTTTTGTCTGAATGACTTTCTGAATGACAATCGGTAAAGACCAGCTCCAGACACACACACACACACACACACACACAGGAAATAGGGTGGAACGTGTTTTGTGGTTTCAGGTGATAATGAAAGCTCTCTTTCCTTTACAAAATGCATTACAGTAACAATTACAGTAACGAGAAGAGGCCTGTCACTGAAAGGTCATAGGTGTGTGGTATTTTTGTTTTCCCTTTCGCTTTATTGTCTCCATTACTGTTACTGTATTCCTTCCAGTTCACAATATTAACGCTTAAACATTTAAAAAACATCATATGTGTCTTCTGTCCAGACAATAATGATAGAAGGGTGCAGTTTATAACATTATAATGATATTTATTCATGATATAGCCCATATTTTACCTTCAGGCAAATGAACACAAGTGCGACTCTCAGTATTCAGTACTTTAACTCTGTTGCTTTGACATCATGCTAATAAAGCTGAATTCATTTGAATGTATGCCATGTAGCCAAATCTTCCATACATTAAATTACTGTAGGTATTACTCATTAAATAAAACTTACACTAACCTATTATGGCAGGCAGTATTGGAATATTAAACTACACTTAATGATGACCAAATGGCATCAAAAATACCCGAAATGGATAAATACTCAAATCACAATTAGAACTACAACTAATGACTATCTTCATTTTCTAGTAATTTTACAATTAATCAATCTATATGTTCAAGTCTGCCTTTCAGTGCATATGAATATTAAAATGATCTCCATTATCAGACCTTAATGGCTGCACAAAGTTAGCATGACTTTTGAGAGCTGTGAGCCAGAACACCACAGAAGTATTGAATTCAAAAGCAGCCTTTATTATTTTGTTCCGCTCATCAAATTGATAAACTGAAATCTGGACACTATAATGTCCAGACAGTTCTGACCCTTTTAAGTAGTTTGGTTGTTTTTAGTATGTTGACGGCATGGGGGTACAGTGGTCACCTCACAGCAAGAAGGTTCCTGGTTTGAACCTCGGCTGGGGCCTTTCTGTGTGGAGTTTGCATGTTCTCCCCGTGTCTGCGTGGGTTCTCTCCGGGTACTCCGGCTTCCTCCCACAGCACACAATAGAGCTGGACAAATCAATTCACATCAAATCTCTTACTTTCTTTGAGGGTTGGCAAACAGCTACAAACAGAAACACTTAAACAGTAAACAAAGGAGAAAATCAAATTGTTCACAGACGTTTTGTCCAGAAAACAAAGAAAGTAGTTTTTATTAAATTAGAAAGTCAGCATAGAAACAGAAGAGAGGGGAAGAGTTCTTGAACCCACAGACCCAGAGCCACCCAGAGAACAATTTTGTGTAGTTATGTCAGATGTCAGATGCTTTCACAAATATGAACTGAATATTTACTGAAGGCTATAAAGAAAGTTCATCTTTCAGCCAAATCAAGATATTAACCAGAGGTCCTGCCTGATCAATAAGAGTGAGGATAAACACCAATGATGATGACAAACAAACAGCTTGCAGATTAAATACTGTATGTATATTTCTGTTTGTGAACCAGATGGGAAGAAAACTGATATGAAGAAGTGAAAGGTGAAGATGGAGAGCAAGAGATGAGACAGAGAGCAAGAAAAGGCGAGAGAGAGAGAGAGAGAGAGAGAGAGAGAGAGAGAGAGAGAGACTGAGGCTCGTTTCAGCACTCCGGCTCGTGGACAGCAGCGGACCATGCTGCGCGCGCCGTTCTGTGTCCGTTAACCGTTAGAAGCGCGAGGTTTCCTCCTCAAACTCACAGTCAGCCCGACGCTTTCTTTTTTAACGGTCTTCAAACGTTAACATAAAAAAAACAAAACGTTTTTTTTTTTAAACATAAAATTAACTATAGTTGAAAATGGAGTGTACCACGCTGAGCAGAGAAGGAGCAGGGCTCGCCAAGCCACCCAAACATCTGTGGCGACAACCCAGGACTCACATACGGATCAAACAGCGCTTCAACTCGGACACCGAGCGCTACCTGTGCCGCAACCGGACTCTGGAGAAGCTGCGACCCGGGCTGAAAAAACCACGCATGTCCTGGCCCTCCTCCTTGAAACGGTAACCTCTTTCCCCTCTGAAGTGTCTAAACAAACCACAGGTTATAATAGGATTAATTGTTCACCTAAATTAACTTTGTAAAGATTAAGATTAAGTCCCAAACTTCAAACATTAACGTCAACGTTACCGTTAGAGAGCAGCAATGACTGACGACTGACAGTTTAATTAAGTTTCATGAGTATGTTCAGTATGAAGGAAGGTGCATTAATTTAATAATTTAGAAGGTATCAACTTAAAAAAGATATAATAAATCTGCTTAATTACAAGCGATAAACCACAGAAGCATATCAAATAAGTACTTCTTATTTGTTTTTTATATGTATGGCGTTTGAAATGATTTGTACTCAGTTTGCACACGCGTAAAACTGTATAAATAACCACCAAACATCTCCAATCTACCTCCATCCACCCTGTTTGACACTAATTTCCTGGAGACCATATGGAGCAATGACTGATGACTGTCTAGAGGTCATTATTATCATCGTTAGCCACAACATGTAGCCTGGGTTATCAATGCTGTGTTGTAATGACATGGCAAGAAGAGTCTCTGCTTCCTCTCACCCTGCTGACATAAATAGATGATGAATATCAGGGGGTTAGTGAAGCACCGACTGATAAGATTAATTAATATTAGATTAGTTAATTATTAGTGGGGCTGTAAATTATCATGGTTCTGAATGCTCCCCTAAATGTAATTAAATCGGATTTGTCATTAAATCATCAGACAAGTATGTTAAAATCCTACAGCTTAAAACTTCCCAGCTTTCTCTCCTGGTTTTTCTTAGTTTAATCTCGGGAAATGCAACAAATTAGACCATAAAGTTGATGTTTTTCTATATTTGATTGGAACATAATATGAAGAATAAATTATTTCTTATATGACTCGCTGTGCATTTCTCTAACTAATTACGTTGTGTTGACAAACATGATCCCTCAAATGTATTTGCTGTTGCAAATTAGCGGGATATAAACATAATATCTTTGAGACAGGGCGGCCCCCTTAACATTTCTGTCTGATAAAAGTTAGCAGTATTACTTGCTTGTCTTTCATCCTCCACCTCACCAGTCCCTCTATTTTCACTTTGTTTATCAACCACAACACAGTTATTGGGATTTCTAAAGAAACTTCAGACACTCAGCTGCCGTGGCATTTTGCAACATTTAGGCTATGTATGCAGTCCATGCAGTCGGAGTACATCAGAGGGGAAACCAAAAAACATTTTCAATTTCACCAAAATAATTGAAATACTTGGTGGTGTGTCATTTGTGCTGTAATGTGTTATGCACTTCTTATTTTGGATTGTAACTATATTTGAAGAATACTTGTCTGCACATTGGAGTTTCCATCAATGGACCAGCAAAAGTGTTCGTGGTGTTGAAGAGTCGTTCATTTTCAGTGACTTCGTGGAGCAGGTTAACATTGAGATGGCTGTGGAGGAAATTCAGCATGGCTGGCACCATATAACCTGTATCCTTGGAAACGTGTCTGTGTTTTGTCAACATGGCTTTCTGGGAGATCAGGTTCACGTGACTTTCATGTAAATTTTCATGCTGTTGCTGACCTGTTTTGTGGTTCCTCTGTGGGAGGAAAACACAGACACTGTGGTGTTGGAAGTCATGCAATTTATTGCAATTACCTGTTATTGCAAGTTAAGGACCATGCAATTACAGATTAATGAATTCTTTTTATTGTCGAGATGAATCATAAATCCAATATGCAATAAAATAAAGAAGGATTTATTTTGGAAGGATTTTTAATGATGGCACTGGGAGGATTAAACGGCTTTGGAATAACTGTGATTGGAGTGAAGCTGTCTGTCTGTTATTCAGGCTGGGCTCTATGTCATACTCCATGAACTTTACAGGATGATGGAGAGTAGATGTGAGTGATGGTTTAGTAGCTAAACGGTAAACTGCTCAGTAAACCTCATCAGTCAGGCTGATGAAGGGCTCTGCTTCTGTGTGTTTGTACCCAGCACTGCCGGGGGAGAGACTGATGGCCGGTGTTGTGTTTTACCTCTTTTTTGTATTATTTTGCACATTTTTTGTACATCTTTTGCTTTTGGGATTGATTAATTTGAAAATACAGAAAGACCATATAAAAGGAGAAAGTGATAACATAAATATTTTATAACAGTGAGATAAGTAAAAGATTTAATATGGGTTTTGTGAAAACTCGAAAACATTATCATTTATTTTTCTGGGTAAAGATTTATTGCCGTCATTGTTCATAACTCTGATTCATTCTCTTTCCATCTAGATTCAGTGGAAACACTACCCATCGTCACATTGCATCATGTTTTTATGCGTCCTATAGTGCAGCACGAAAACACTGACACCTCCACATTTGGACAGTGTCGTTGGCACATCTCCTTGAAGAAATCGAAACATAAACATCTCTGTGATTGGCTGCAGCTGAGGTGAACAGGTATGAAAACCGCTGTCAGTACAGCTCTGCTCCCCAGACGCTGCTTGCTGTCAACAAGCAAGGCAGCGGCTCGTTGCGCCTCAGAGGCATTTCACACACAAGTGGAAGTGCTGTTTTTGTCCCCTGAGATTACACTGAGTAGATAATCACAAAGAAAAGTGTTTCACCTGAGGTTTTCTTTTATACTCTAGATTGTTAAAGGAAGAGGGTTTTTTAGTGTTGACACGAGTGAAACATGCGCGCTGCAATATGGTAAACAATATCTCTTTGTCTTCCTCTGTGTTATACATGCTTTAAAACTAACAGTAAACATATTGTCTGGCTTGTTCCAAATATCCTGACAATCTATTTTGATATGTTCTGTCAGACTTCTCAGAGCACCATGCTTGGATCTGCAAGTTTATTTCCATTTAGATAATTTCACAATTGGATTTTTTTTTTTTTTTTTTTTTTTTTTTTGTGCCGTGTTCTCATACTCTTCTGCTCCTAGTTTGGCAGATCTGCAGTCAATCTTGGTGTGGTTACACATTTTGGAGAGATTTTTGACAGTTTGAAGTGAAGAGAGGCTGATTTAGCATGAAACAAAAGTCAGATCAAACCCTGGACAGTGCTTATGTGCCACAAGCCTTATGTAAATCGTCAGGGTACCCCCACATTTAAGGTCTGAAATGTGAGCTCAGCCTAAACCCACTTTATTCACAGTGATGAGGTAAAAGATGAGAAGAGATGGAATAAATGGTTTTGAGTATTTGCTGTTTAGACTGAAATTACAGTGTAAAAATAAATAGATGCAAGCTACATGCGTGAAACAAAGATATTGCTTAGAGTCAGTCTCCTCTATAAGTAAAGTAAACATGATAACAACTAATAACAGTTTAATAAGACTCCTCTCAATACAACACCATCAATATGATATGTATCAGACCTCAGATTTTATAAAATACATATAAACCATAATAAAAGCAAAGAATATATATTTACACATGAGGTGAGAATCATACGGTATGTGTGTGGAGGTGTGTGTGTGTGTGTCACTGCTTGTGTGAAAACAAATTATAAATAGAAATGTAAATGAATGGTCTCAGGTCCCTAAATTAACACATTTACCAAGTGCCATGCGCAGGCAGAATTTCCGCTTGACGAGTAAATCTCAAAAGGCTATCCGCCACAGTGGCGTTTGACACACACACACACACACACACACACACACACACACACACACACACACACCAATACACTACCATATGTGTTTTTGCGCCTGTAGAAACAGCGCTGTGAAAGCAAGCTTCTTGAGCGCTCCTAATTTCGCTCTGTTTACCATATTATGTCAGTTAATTGTACTGTAATGAATATGTGACAAATATGTCGAATGCCCTCGGCTGTCCTGTCAAGGCTTTCGCCCTCACCTATTGGTTAGTCAGTTACATCCCAACACTATTTCGGCTCTTCCCGGTGTGAATATCGTCTGCGGTGACTGACGACGGTGGGAATTTTAACAGGTTGAGCTGTAGGTAGGAGTAAGAGCAATGAGTCAGCCAGTTTTATAGCCACCAATGACAACACTGGCTCTGCTTGTAGTCTTTGCGGAATACATCTTTCTTTTTTTGTCCCAGAATACTTCTGATTGTGTATCATTCCAGATGACTCATATCAGTTTTAAATATAAAACACCCTCAGTACAGGTGGGAAGACTTATGCAAGACCGGATGTAAAACATGAATGGATATGAATTAACTTCTGTATTATATTGTTCAACAGCACAGATAGTATGACTTGCTTTGTTACAAAGGACATATTATAGACATATTATCCTTATATATCAGAGAATCTAGGAATCTAGGTTTCTTAAATTGAACATTTTCTTAATCTTAATTGATAGCTCTAATAATCATGCTCAATTCACACAATTGTGAAGATTTCTGCTTTTCTTTATATAAATGATATAAAAGAAATATTTAGACTATTGGTTGGTTGGTTTTCTAGACATCACATTGAATTTGAAAATTGTAAAACGTGATTTTTCCATAATTTCTGACATTTTATAGAATTTTAATAGATTAATTGAGAAGACAGTTGTCCAATTAATCAGTGATAAATTTATAATTTTTAGTTGCAGCATTCTGGTTATGTGAAAGAAAAATTGAAGCCCTGTACAGGTATTTAACATTATAGTGCTTGTGTCTGGTGTTGCTTTTGACACTGTTTTAAAATGAATTTGGATTACAGTGCCATATGTCACTGCAGTTTTAAACTTCCTGTTTTTGTCCACCTTGGCAGATCATTAAACTTATGTTAAGGTATACACCGTATTCACTGTTATCATTTAACATTCATACTCAATTTTCTTTCCTTAGACAATGTAAATTGTGCTTCCCTAATGCTAATTTCCACTTTATCGACATCCATTTCTGCATGTTAATATTTGTAACCCGGGGCTCGCTGATAAGCCCATAAATGTCACAGGATGTGCTGGCAAAGCCAACAGGGCAGATGCACACTCGGGGATAAAGTGTCTTTCAGGCGTTTGTATAAGCTGGGGGATTCTCTCCAGGCTGAATTTAATGAATTGTCAAGTAGAGATCCACTGTCTTGCTCAATGACACTACAGAAACAGGTTACTGTTGATGGAGGCTCTTAAAGGGAATGGCCTTTGGACTCCAGGATGTTCTCATGCTGTTAGGTCGGCAGCAAATTCATGCATTCCAAGTGGCTCCCAGACAGGGAGTAGTGAGTAGGAAAACTGTGATCTGGACCAGTGGTCATGAAACTGGAATGGCCTGCTTCGAAAACCACTTCTTATGCGTGGATGGTGAAAAATTACACCTGTTGCTATGGAGCTCATCTGTTTTTCAGGGATAATGGCATAAAGGGTTCCCCACTAGGTTATCAGAGGAGTGAAGAGCAGCCATCGAGACAGAAAAACTAAATGTTATCTAACCAATCTCATGTTAACAAAAGACACAAATGATTGTACGGATTGTCAGTTCACTGAGGATTAGTGAAAGCAAATATAGTGGTGTTTAATACCCGCATGAGCTTACCTCAGTTGTTGTGTGGATGTTGCTTTTGCATTGCATAGAGACCATTTAATGCAACTGGGACCATTGCAGGGAAGATGATTTTCTAGTGAAATTAAAGGCTGCTGTTGGATTCTGCCTATTTAGTTCCAGCGTGTATAACCCTCAGACAACTAGGGATCGTTTTCTTTTATTGTTTTCAAGGAACAAAAATAAAAAAAAACAAATCATACCATGGTCTGACTAGTAGTTTTGCTGATGTTTTGTTTTTTTTGTTTGTTTTTTTTGGTAGAGGATTTAAACCTCTACCATAACTACCATAGAATACCAGTCATTTTTGGCCCAGGGTTTTAGTTGATTTCTGTCCAAGCAGTCTTCCAAGGTACTCCTTTTGAGAGAGTCTGAAAAAAAATCTTTTTCTTTCTTAGATTTTGTAAAAGGTGAAGATAAGTGACTAGTGGCCAGGACATTGATTTATTATCATTGTGGCTTATTGAAAAGCTGACAGGGGAAACACGAAGCAGCCTGAACCTCTCCTCAGCCAGCGCTGTTAGCCAGTAACAATTAGTCAGGATGTCGGGGACTGCTTTCAGACAAATGACAAGCAGAAGACAAGCTTAAAAACTCAAAAATGTTTGTGGTGTGGAGCAGCTTTGGTAGATTTTTATGTGGTAGGTCAGAATATGTGGCTTTATGAAGGGTGCACAACTGAAATAACCTGTTGTCAAGTTATACACACAGAAACAGTACATGCAGTTATGCCAAGAATACAAAACCAATATGCAAATGAAAACCAATAATACTCTGAATCACCGGGCCCAGATTTCAGGACTTTCTTCTCTTCACATGGAAATGACAAACATGACTGACTTAAAAAGGAACATATGTTGCATTAAATTGTCTTAAGAGGTCAAGGTGTACCTTTTGTTGTATTTGGTCTTGAAAATGTAATAGGCCATTAAGTTCCTTTAAACAGACCATACTGACTGTAATTCATCTCCTTGAGAACAGAGAACAGCAGAGACTTGTTTCAATTTGTTTTTATTGATAACAGAGCAACACGACCAAAATGTAAATCAGATGAAGTTTAATTATTTTCCTGGAAAAACAACCAGGTACCTCAACTCACTGAAAAGCACCGGGCTGTTTGTTTGCTGAAAAGTCGAGACAGCCCCTTTGACAGTTTTGCAATAACAAACCACAAGTAGAGTTTCTCTCTGCGCAGCTGGAGACTGAAACAAAAATTGGAGTACATAAAATCTTGAGTCACGATTGTCCATCTAGTTTTTAGACCAGACACAAAAACACCAATTTTAAGAAGTTTGTAGTGAACAGGTAAACATTTTGGGAAATATTCTTATTTGCTTTCTTCCCTGGAGTTACATGAGAACAAAGATATCAATCTAATTTCTGTGCATTAAGCATGGAGCTGTTAGTCTAGTCTAGCCTACAGCTGGTAGTACGATTCATGCAGAATTGAGAGTGTTTACTTATTTCCCAGGCAGACCAGTCGCCCGTGGCGAAAACAGGTCAGGCGTTTATTGGAAACTGCTGTTGCCGCCAGCTTGATAAACTTGTTTGTTCATTTTACTCAGGATGTGATGTTTAATGGTGCTTTGATGCCCTGTTATGCTTTCATAGAATACATTTTTCACTGACTTCCTTCCTGCAAAATAACAATAAATGACGCTCCTAACCTCAACAAGGGTGTAGCTTTAATACAAATCATCAGAACAATCTGAAAATTTAAACACATTGTACACATACATTGTAAATGCGTGTAGAAACATGATTCGTACATTGTTCATTCACATATGCTGCATGCTGACTTTCAATCTTATCTTTTAATAGGGCCTAATTACTTTTGAGAGTCAACTATATTTCCTTTGATTCAGGAAATTAAAAAACATACATAGTAAAGAATAGGGATGCAACAATTATAGATTTTAATGGTACGATCATAGAAGAAAGAAGGAAAAAGTGAACATCTCTCAAAGGGGATTAGATGTCATTTTTGTGAGCACTTAATTTATAAACGTTGCAGTGCTCCGCTTCTAGCATATTGCTGTTGGTTTATGTTGCACTGAAAGCTCAACTCTTAACTCACCATTACTTTGTTCACTGTAAGTGACAGAAACACTCGGTGTAGCTGAGCCTTTACAGTTATAAAACTGTGACGTTGTAAACCAAGGTTATTAGTGAAATCATTTAATTGCTGGTAAAGTTCTGCATGTTCCATGCATGCCAAAGGAAATCAACAAGATCTGTGAAACCGTTGTTTTTTCCATTGTCTGCCTTCATTTGATACAAACTAACAGTGACTGAAGCATGAGATTAATTCTTTCCCAAAAAAAAAAAAAGAAAAAAAGAAATCTATTTACAATACTTTTTAAATTCCCGCCCACAATACATCTCAAATTGTTTGAGTGGTAGTTTGCATAATGTCAGGTAGATACTGCATGATATCAGACCGATAATGGCCTGACCTGACACACACGGGCTTGTCAGGTGTAACATTTGCTCATTTAATTCCTTTAAGTGTGTCATGGTGGAGCTGTTTCCTTCTCTTGTCTAGTGTAAAAACTTCTAAAATGTGTTCATGATGCATCATGTTGGATATATAAATCTGTGACAGAGATCAAACTTGGTTTTTGTTGTTTTGTTAGCAGGTTAGTCTATTATCAGCCAGGCTTGGTGGTGGTGCAGCATTCAAAGTTTAAATGTATAATGTAAACGATTTACACAACTTCTACTTACATGCTTCCAGTGAAATGCTTCCCAATTAGCCTGCTGCAATTAATTATGAATACCATGAATGCCTGATAAACAGGAAATTAAACATATCAATGAGCCAACAGACAATATCTGTGATGTGAAGAATTTATTTAATTATCTCCCCAGTGGCATCCCACTCATGAGAGACAAAGTGAATTGTATCCAAATGGCACATGCATCTTAGTATCAGCCAGCACTGTGGAGTTTGCATGCTCTCCCTGACCTATTTCACCAAAAGACACATATGTTGGTTACAATGTTAGGTCTAAGGATTAGAGGGGATTACGAAATATAATTTGACGCATTAAGCCTGAAATTGAGAAATTAGGAAGATCTTTACTTTTGGTAATAAATGGAAATGACTTTCTGTTAGTGTAACAGAAACAGGATGAAGGAGGAAAGAAGGGGAAGTCTCAAATCTCAACCAAGCTTATTGTTATTATTTGGAAAAATCTACAGTCAGGCAGTTTTTTCCCCTTATCTGCAGTAGAGTGGGTTGTGTGGTGACGTGCCATGTATTTCTGAGTAGCAAGCAATCACAAGAGCAAATAGGGTTTCTGATCCATCTGGCAGCCACACAGCAATAGCTTAGTGAGCACTACAGGGGATGAGTAAAGCACTTCTTGCCCATGTGTAAACAGTGCCCACTGATTCAGTCAACATACATCAGATCAGAGAAATGAATGCAGTTGCTGTCGATAAACCTTGATGAATTACCAAACAATACTCACTGAATAGAATAGAGATCTGTGTCTCTGCCCTTGCACTGACCTCACCTTTGTCAGTCCTGTTTCATTTGTTTTACTACTCTTTGTCTGTGGCAGGATAGAAGCAAAAATACACTTTGGTCTTGCTGACATTCTATTTATTGATATTGATATTTACTGATATTCTATTATTCTTTATCCTGAATTCAGGATAAAATAGAGTTGTAATGAAATGATTATCTTAAAATCGTTGATCTGTGGGTGCTGTATGTAGCTGTGGCTACATACTGTACAGAATATCCCTGACAATCCTGTATATAGTAAGTAACAAAAAAGGCAACATTATTGTATAGTCAGTTATTAATTCTCAGACAGCAGACAAAAGACAAAGTACAGTGTAGTAAATATTGGCACAGTTAAACCAGTCTGATTGTGCGTAAACTGACCAAAATGATATTTGATATTACGACCTAAGACACTTTAGTGGACGGTCAGTACAATAATATCAGCTCTGTCTGCAGCACATGTAAAAACACATTTAGTTCGTTTTTGCTTATCAGCGTTCAACATAGAGAGACAAGAGACAATGTCTTAAGATAAGTTTGGCAAACTCCACTTTTATAAACCCTTTACACTTCTCTGGACTTTCTCCACTGTATCCGTTACTCATCCCAGGGCTTCAGTAACAACACCAATATTTCCATCTTGGGCCTCCGCCAAGAGTTCTACCTGATGCGTGAATGTCAAACTGATGATGAATACAATATACATATACAAGATGACCGCAGAGGATTTGGTGTCAAAGCACGAAGCAAAAGTGCATATTTGGCAATACTTCAGATTTAACCCAACACTAATAGAGAACTCAATGAGGAAATCTGTAAACTTTTATTTTTCTTGTACAGTGTCTGGTGTAATTGGTAACACTGGTGTTCTCACACATTTGTTAACTGGTGGGGACATTTCCTTACTGTGGCATACCTAGTGCACATCTGTATATAAACTGAGCAGCATATAGACATTGAACTGTCTTATGCAAGAGGTGACAACATTTAATGTTTACTCAATTATTATGGCACAAACAAAATTTTACAAAGTCAGTGTTGTAATTCTTTAAACTCATATCACAAATCATGAAATCTTGATTTCATAAGACAAAGCAGGTAGCAGCTTTGAACAAATTTTGCATTTACTTTGACTTGGGCAGGAGCATTTATGTAGTTTTAACTATAAAACATTGTTGGTCTACAGAAAGCAAACTATACGAAGGAGAGCACAAAAATGAAAATAATATTGTACGGCAGCATATGTGGTATTGTGAGCTCCATCAGCTGTTTATTTAAATGCAGCTATTTTGGAGATACTTGCCACTTTACCTGCTGATTGCTTGTTGCCAACAGATTAGTCACCTTCCTCCCTCTCTGTGCCCCACTCCTTGTCACCTCATAGAAAAACAATAAATCTGTAATATCCGTAATTGCTTTAGTTTGACCAGTAATATGAGAAGCAAAGAGAACAGATCCATTCCAGCAGCAAACAGGAGGCGGTGGGCATAATGACTCTGATTCATCACATTGATGCAGATCTGTTGGTGTGTTGAGTCAAGGGGTATCTCTGTGCCCATTACTCACACACAAGCAGAACAACAACAAGAGAATGGGATTCATCTGTTACCACAGGAAGGCCCGGCCATCTTGCAGGGAAACATTACAAACAGCGGTCTCCCTGTCGCTGCTACAACGAGTTATTCATCATCGTATCATTGCCAAATTAACTAGGATCTATCAGTTTAATTGTCAGAAACAAAAGAGATCATGGCGGAGACAATAAATAGCCTCCTCTGGGAATACATCAGTGCTGCATAATCTGAAAGACAAAAACAAAATGGGTGGTTTCTGATCTCATTTGAGTTCTGCCCACAAAAAAACAGAATGAAGTTTGAAAGTATTTATCATCTTGCTGTTATACAATGGGTCAAAACAAAATGAAGCCGACAGGGCCGTCAAAGCCTCAAAACAATAATTCATTGGTTTTAAAATGTTTAATATAACACAACTAAAATATCCACCGCTTTGAAAAGAGGCAGAGAGTTTACTGACCTATTTTCATATTAACTGTATCAATCAATGAGGGGAAACAAAGCTGCAGTTTACCCACAGTTCTTCCGCCTCTGTATTTACCACTACACCTCCAGACACTGTGCAGCCTGTGTTTTATTCACATATTAATTTCACAGTAGGTCTGTGATGTTTGCTTTGCACTAACAGCCATTAAATTGACAACCTTTGCCTCAAGAGATTGATATAATTTGATTAAAGTAATAATTTGTGTTTTCATTTATTCATAACAGAATTAAAACTGCATTAGGCAAGATTTGAAGTTACATTCACCCACCCAAACAGCCCAAATCACAAGCTGGTGCTGTAAAGAGAAAGCTGGAACATGTCCCTCAGATGAGATGCTGTTGAACAGATCTACTTAAATTCTGGCCTAACATATGGAGAGCATTGGGGAATCTCCTATATATGCAGAATATAGAGATTTTAGATTTTATTAACTGAAGACAGTGTTAAATTGGTACGGAGTACAAACAGCATACCCGACAGGAATGAAATACATAACTTAATGTAACCTGTCACCAAAGATGTCTTAGCTTGCAGTTTGCAGTTTTTCTCCACCATCTCCACCCTTGCTTGCCACTACAGGGAAGAAATGCAGAGTCCACATTTAGTCTTTTCTATTAATTTTAGGATGAAATGGTTTCCAAACTCATGAAATTACAGTTCCCACCCTCCTGGAAAACCTGGAAATCAGTT
Organism: Sciaenops ocellatus; assembly: GCA_033000465.1. Taxonomy (NCBI): domain Eukaryota; kingdom Metazoa; phylum Chordata; class Actinopteri; family Sciaenidae; genus Sciaenops; species Sciaenops ocellatus. The sequence continues at coordinate 21,359,867 of CP136882.1, read as the reverse complement.
GATCAATTTATTTAAAGTGTTCTGGAAAACTTGATTTGGTGTGAAAAATTATTTCAACTATTTCCCTTCAGAATAAATTACTGGGCTATCTGTTAGAGCTCCCCAAAAACAGATAACTTTGCTATAAGGGCTAAGTTATGTTCAGGAACATACGTTCCTGTCTGAACTACCATTTACAAACATTCAAATGGTACTTTATGGACGTGGAAGTGGAGTCTGTTAAGTGGCGAAAGCTCAGAATAATGAAAGTTACATAGAAAATGTCATTGTTGGCTGGCAATGATGTGATTCAACTCTGGCCAGGAGTAATGGTGTGTGCATTGTTGAGAGAGCTGGATAACAATGAATGCATGGCAGTCAAACACCAGCTAACTTTGGAGGAACCTTTTGGCAGTTGTGCATTTTGTAGCTGGTTCACTACAAATTTATGTGACTTTCAGTCATTTTCCAAACTCTTTGATTTTTCAACAGCACAGCTCTTGAATACAATCTCAGAAGTTACATTGTTCTTGATTTAGGCTTGGCATAATTTAGGCATACAATCAATCTGTTACTTTTATATTTGAAAGCTTCTTTGCTGTATAGTAAAAATCTTTCAGATATTTCTCCTTTTTGTCAGCTCATATATAGACAACAAATTGAGTGTGTTTACAAGTTGTACATTTTTTCAACATTTCCTCACCAAGTACGGATGTTAGGTTTTGCATTATATTGTGCACACCATGATCTAATCATTATCAGCTAGATTTTTGTCACCGGAAAACAGAGTAATTTCAGTGTTCTTATGCCTTTTCATTTGATGGATGCTGAGCAATAATAAAAAATAGGACTATTCATCCAGACTTGTCATGCACAAGTTAATTTTCTGTGGAAGGCGTCTTAGTTCGAGGAGGTGATCAGTATGTCTTCTTTTGCCAACATCAGCATATCTGTTTCTCTTCCATGTGCAAGCTATGCCACCATTCAGACACAGATTTCATGTTTCCTGCTCTTCTCCACCCTTAAACCCAGAAGCAGCTGAGCTTGACGGAGTCTTTGGCTTTGAAACAAACAGTTTATTCATCTCATAAGGTCTTATAGCTCGGGTAGCTAATGGGGCATGTGGCTCCAGTTTCTAACCCTTAAGTGAAGGCTATTTGTCTGACATGGGATTTCTTAGTCTTAGGCCTCTTGAGGGAAGTCTCTCGCTTTTCTTTTCTCTTATTTACACTTCCAGGTTTCCAGGTGTCACACGCAAACATACTGTGCACAAACATATACAGACACACTTGGCTGAAACCCCCATGACAGACCAACACTATCAGACAACAGACCTGGTGAACACATCAAGCTTACACAAAAAACATAACACTGAGCCACAAAGAAGGATGGACACCTACGTGACATAAATGTTCATTCCTGAAGCCCTGTTTTCTGAACTCCTGACACTTGTTCAAATCACACAGGATCCGTTTCATTTGGCAATACCAGCATGCAGCATGTTAAGTAGTGGCAGAAGAAGAATGGTGAGTGTGCAGTGATGAGAAATGTGTCCATTGGGCTGAACTTCTGAATATACTGCAAGTGAAGAATAAAAATTATATTTATATGCAGAGTGCATTACAGCCAAGATTCACTGCAAAAATTAACTAGGCTGATAAACAATATTTAATGTTGGACGCAGGGTTCCACTGCTCGTCAACAGGTGAGGCTTGACAAACTAATTGTGACTTGGCAGTGAATATATAAAAGCCTGCATGGTGATTTCTTCTAATATAGTTTCAGTATAGTATAGTTTCTTAACCATTAAGATTAATGTAGAAACTTTTTCCTCTTAATGTTACACATATCAAGTGAAAAAAATGGCACAAGCCTCCAAATGTCACGGTATTTTTTACTTTCGAGGGAGAGAAATTGCAGATGGAATAAAAACTGTTCTCCCAAAAGGCTGAGAGCCCACTAATGTTCTGACCTTTTAGTGATAGTCAGCCTCATAGTTTCACCCAGGGTCTTCATGTAGAATGGAAAACAAAATTGTGACCTTCTGGTTGAAACCTTATCAATGAACCAACCTCCTTGGGACTGTCAAAAGGTTTGCTCATCCATGAATTCCCCTTTAGTTTGGATCAGCTCTTCCTCCCTGCAGTTTATTTGCTGTGAATAATACGGAGAGCATCTAATACTGTTTTCTAAAGAGAGCTGGTGCTGGAAATGTAACAAATGGTGACATTTGGAATGTCACATGTGATGTCATATGTGATGTTTTTCGATGGAAAAACATCACATATGACTGAGACAAGTTCAATTAATAAGATACCAACACAGCTCACTAAAAGAAAGCTGCCACAGTATTTTATTCAGAGTTATTTTTTACTTATTCACTTTCACCACATACAGTTTCTTTTTCAAGCTGGTCCTACCTAATATTCTCTGTTTTTATAACTTCTTTGAGATAAGGGTTAGAAAAGAGACTGTAATTTTGAGAGAGAATTTTTTATTTTCATCATGTCTACTGTACATTTGTAAGACAAATGCCATGATGCAATCCCTTGAAAACTTTCCCAGATAACTTGAAGTTTGACCACATGTTTGTGCTGCTGATGAGCAAACATGTAGTGTAAATGAAGCAGTGTAATGAATGATAACAGAAGCAGATTGGACATGTGTAAATGAACGCTCCTCAGCTTTTGTAACACATTCTGGTGCCGCTTTCCTCACCGTCCAGTTTTACCTCCCAGCAGTGAAGAACATATGCAGTTTCTAAATAAAACCAGTGACCCAAAGTGGTTTCAGTGCTGACAGAACTACAGAAAATCAAATAGTTCCTGTCTTTATAATTGAAGTTGTCAGAAATAAATGAATAAAAGTAGATTTACCTGAACAAAGCACAATATTTCATGACCTGGCCAGAGGTGTAGGGCAAACAAAATCTTGACAATGCATCCATTCTTTTATTTATTATTATTCATTATTTAATCAGTCTACAAGAAATGTGTTTAATGTTATTTAACCAAGTGATACAAGGTTACCTCTTCACAAGGATTTTTTAAATCCACATTTAAGGAGTTTTACACTCTAAAGCATGCACACAATCAATGCCTAGAAAAAAATCTTTTGGAGGATTTGCCCGACAACACCAGTCGGTACAGGATAGGATAGGAAGATATTATAACACATGAAATAGCAACACAAATATAAAATTCTTCATGCTGTGCTGAGTCTGAGTCTATTCCTGCCAACCTTAGGGATGAGGTAATCACAGCATTGTTAACGTTATCGATGAAGAGGTTTTTCAGTGCAGGCCGTCCTTGTTATTTTGGAGCCCTGCCTGTCTTTTCTCACCAGGTGATGTGTTTTTGTGGAGCTACATGTCGTTCGTCAGCTGAGTGTTGCTGTAAAGCTGCCTGAAGGCTTTGGAGATGATGGTAGTAGGTAGTCAATCTATCAGTGATTCACAGATAGATGTATTGACTGCCATTAAAAACAGAGGAGCAGCAATGTGAATTAGATATATGATATAGAAATAGATATTAGAAAAGACATCATCAGCTTAATGAAGCAGCAGAACAATACATTTATAAGTTGTATTGCTTCATAGCAAAAACATTTTTACACTCTTAGCACTCCCTTTGTGGAGCAGAAGTGCTGAGAGGCTGACAGATCATTAGGACAGGGGGTGTTAACACGGGTGTCATTTCATTTTGCAATAATATTCAGAATTTGACTTAAAACTTTTATAATGCCCCTTTAACAAGGCAGGCTGTCAAAGATCACACTTCTATTGACAGGAACAGAAGTATATTGTAAAATTTCATAGTGTAGGACAGGAAAAAATGGTGCTGAACATTCAGGGGTTGATTTGTTAAAACTTTACAAGCGTAAAGGCCTAAATGTGCAGTTTGTCTACGATTTTCATCTTTACTCCAGGACATTTATTGCAGTTTCAGTTCCACTAAAATATGGTCAGATTATAATCACTTCCATGCTAGCTCCCTGCTCCTGTTAGTCCTCTCTTCTTTTTGTAATCACATCCTCCATGCGCTGTGTTTTCCTCAAAGCCTCTGAGACTATTGACTCTTGCCCTTTGGTGGTGTAGGCTGAGTTTTTGCTGATAAAAGCAAAGCAGTAATACTTTCTTATAAAAATAACTCAGTGTTTGAACAAGTGCCATATGGACATCTTTCTCAATTTGTTGCCTTTGATCTATCTTTTCTTTCAGCAACAGCAGCAGATTGAACCATGTAGAGTAAAAACACTTTTCCATCTTCAAATTCCCTCAGCTGTTTACTTCTTTTTTTACTAAACCCTTTGCGAGGTGGTTCCTCAGGGAATCCTTTTGGGTCTTCTTTTGATTGAAAACCGACAAACTCCTAAAAATTTAGCTTTGTCAATATTTGTAGATGATGTAATCAATTATATGATGATGACATATGAACATTTAACATCATCTAAACATTTCACTTTGAATCTTTTGTTCACTTGGACAATTATCTTTAGATATGCAGTGTTTAACTACACAAGCTTTGTGGCAGCAGCTCAGGTGCACGCAAGGTCACCAAGCGGAGGTAGAGCCTTAGCAGATGTCCTGTTTGAATAACAACATAATGTTTGTCACTGAGGAGCTCCCAGTTGCCTAGGAGATGCAGCAGACTCTGACAGACAGCTCGATCTGATGCTGTGTAATGAAAGATGTCATGGTTAAGTCTTTTTCTAGCTGACAGTCTGGTCCGGTTGTTCATCATAAGAGTCACCTCCTTACACAAAAGTTAAGGTCAGATAAACTGAAGAAGAAGAGCAAGACACATCGACAGTCCGCCGTTCTAAAAGACACAAGTTAAGTAGTAGTAGTGTATTATTGCATCATAGTGGGCCTTATATTATTGTCATGACTTTCGTGAACTAATGGCATTTCAAAAGGCACCAGCAGACAACAAAAAGCAAGAGTTTAAAGTCCACCACAGTATATTATACAGCCACTGCTCAATACAAAACTCACAGTATAACTAAACATTCAGTGTAGTGTTCTTTGTTGGTATTTTATTATCTTTAGTATGATAATTGCCTGTCAACATGGAACACCAACTGCAAAATATGATGAATGAGTCATTTTGACAAAACAGCAACGTTAAGCAACAACTTTCCTAAATTAATAAATAACTAATCCTTAATTTGAATATGCTCAGCACATTATTTATGGTTAATAAAGAGAATTCATCTAAAAATAACAGATTAAAGCTATGAAAGCCCATGACAGCATTTTTTTTTACCATCTAGTGCTGAACACAATATTTTAGTTAATTTAATGTTTAATATTAAGATTCTGCGGTGTTATTTCCAGTGACACAGGCAATCAATTAGACTTAATTAGGGTTAGTTGGTGCTCCACAACACACAGCCTTTAAAGAAACGATGTAACATTTGAACATAGACACTGAGTTATATATATTTGTGGGTTGATATATATTTGTGGTCATTTGACCAAGGAAAACCCTGGTGAGAGTCTCTACAACATAGGATGTTGGCTTTGATCCCAGCTCTCAGCCTTTCCCAGAGGAAGTTGTCCAGAATGAGCCTCTTCGTGTTCCTGGCTCTTCCTCCCCAGGAGCTGGCTGGGACATGATGGTTCCATCTGGACAAGCTTACTGCACAGCTCTGTGCATCTCTCTTCACTCTGTAACCTTATCTGTTCTCCCCTGTTTACCTTTGCATTACATTTTACATACTTAAATAGAAATATCTCTCTTAAATATGCTTTTCAACCTGTACACTATTTTCTCATGTTATGGTGTCCAATGGGGACAACAGTTCTTGAAATTGGTCCAGTATTGAGCGAGAGTGCTGCAGCCGGCATCTCTGAAACAGTTTGTAATGTAATCCTTCTGGACAACTGCACACTGTCAATATACGCCCGCTAAAAGTGTTTGTGTTTGTCACTCAGTCTCAGATTTTTATTTTAAGTGTCTAAAAATCTGAACCAACGTGTTAAAAAAACCAAAGTCACACAGTGACACAAACAAAAATACCGAAGTTTCCTTTTAACGGGGATACCGAGTAACTTAATAGCATTTTATTGTGCTTATGTTTGTGTTTGTGTTTGAATGTACTTCTTTATATAATGTAATGTTCTAACTTTTAGGGTTGCCCTTAGGTTAATTTAAGCCATGGGCTTTCAAAATATTTGTGTAGGTCCCTGCCTTTTAGAAATATGCTCACTAATGAATCTTCAGATGTTCAGATTTTTAAAATGCCACCTGTAATGAAATTCTGCCCAGGAGGAAACATTAATAAGGAATACTGTAGATAAATCCTCACAGTGAAAAGGCTGAGTTTGATGGCTGAGGTGAATTTCTTTGTTATTCTTCTGTACAAGTTAGCATATGCTATTTTTCTTCTTGATGGAGTGAAAGTATTAGTCAGCCCTCCTTCCCTTTCAATTTGTCAAGTTCCGACTCCAACACTTACACGTCAGTCACCTTGATGAACTATCATCAGTCATAAGACTTCCTACACACGCACACAGTACTGTTTTAGTTTGAAATGCACACAGTATTAATACATACTTTTTAAAAGATGGAAGCTTTCTCCATGTTTCATCATTCCAGTCATCTGTAATTTGGATGCAGACACAGTTAATGTAGAGAGGTGTAAGAACCATGGTAGTGCTGCCATGAGGCTCATCAACATTGCTCTTTCCTTTGGAAAATCATGCTGCTGATCTAAAGCAGCCTGAAGCGTAACAAACACCGGCTGTGTCACATAAGACTACATCATTTCAACTTGATACCAACTTAATAACCCCACCAAGCTCACCAGTGGTGGAAACAGTACTAAAAGTATTTTGCTAATGAACTTGTCAGTCTATTAGTTAATGTGCTGTTCTGGTCAGTGTGGTCACCTCTCCTGTGGCTGCAGCAGTATTTGTGTGTGTGTGTGTGTGTGTGTGTGTGTGTGTGTGTGTGTGTGTGTGTGTGTGTGTGTGTGTGTGTGTGTGTGTGTGTGTGTGTGTGTGTGTGTGTGTCTGTTTTCTTGCCAGATTTGTTCATGGTACATAATACCAAGACTATTGCTGCAGAGATGGCTGTGGTGCACTCTGTGGTTGGGCACCGAAAGGAAGTGGTACTGTATGTTCCTGGTGCAACTAAGTAGTTGTAATTTGTTATTTGAAAATGGTTTGCATCCTAAATGTCCCGAGAATCACAGAAATGCTACAAGAAAAATATGCATTTAAAATGAAAAAGGTGTATAATGGTTTGAGCATGAATAATCATATTGTATCAGATAAAGTTTGGTCTTCTGAAATACTTTTTGGGTATGTTATTTCTTATGTGTTTCATGGTTGCCTACTTATAAATCAACTGTGAAACTGGGTCTCTGTCATCTCCTTCACCACACCACTTCAAAGCACCAGAGAAGTCATTTTTATGGAAGCTTACCTGCTGAAAATACACGCACTTTTGAAGGAAATCTCATTTTTATTAAAAACATAGCCTTTAGAGAGAAGCTTTGAATATGAGCAGCTGCTTGCTCAGGAAGACAGAGGTGTGTTGATTAAATGAAATTGTGTTTATGTAGTTTCCATCCCTCTTTATTAAAAGTCCTTGGTTGAGCATGTGAGGGACAGTAATGATGTAGTTACACCTACAGGTACTGGAGCTTAAAGGATAAACCAGTTTGTATACTGATAACTCTACAGGCTTTTCAGGTATCTAATGCAACTTTGTCTGTGTTTAAATTTGTGTGTGTGTATTCAACCAGTCCTGTTTGTGTGCTTGTGTGTGTGTGTGTGTTTGCTCTGGCGTTGGCGGTGGGTGGAGGAAGGGTATGTGACTCATAAATAGTTCCACATATCCTGGCATTAGTCACTTTAAGAAAAATCATGGGATTCAGCTCCTCGCCTTTTCTTCTCATTGAGTCATAATGACAACCGTTTGATTGACTGAGCCCACGCTGTCTACAGGTTTTTATGTGATGAATTATTTTCACCCACTCATTCAATCCCTCATTCAGGCACAGGTGTAATGGTAAACCGTTAGCAGATGATATGGACTGTTTCCAGAGTTAGAGGTTCAAAATGCACCGGGGCCTCCTGTGCAGCAGATACAGTTACAATGCTGTAAGTTGCCTTAAACGTCTGCATAAATACTGCAGCTGGCTTTTACATTTAGTACTTTGGGTATTTTCATGTTTGCACCAGGGTATGTGTTTGTGTGTGGGCACCATCTGCTGGTCACATTTGGCAGCACTTCATACAACAGCTGTGTTTTTGTTGGTGAGCTCATTGCAGTGACCTCTCCTGACCCCTCTGCAGTAAAATCAGTACTTTGGCAGTACTTTAACTCATTTTTCTGTTTCCATGAAGATGTTAACGCTCTCCTGATACTTTAAAGGCAATGATTGTAAGGTTTAAGTATAATTCTCATTAGGACTCAGCCCGCCGTGGCACATCACGTTTAATAACAGTGATTTGTCCTATAGATATTTTCCAAAAGCTTTAACATTTGCTCTGAACACTTGATGTGTGCAGCTCTCATATTGCTAAGATTGAACAAAAGAAAGAGTACTACCCACAGAAACTCAGACTTTATCATCACGAAACAGCATAATGACATTGTAGTCATACTGTTTGATTGACAGGTGATCTATGATAATTACAGTGTAGACATGGTAGAGCAATGAACATCTTAATAACAAAGAGGACTAAAAAGAGTTTTTTTTAAAAAGAAAAGAAAGCATGAAGTAGTTTGAATAATGGATGAAGCAGTTAAAAAGAGATCCAGCATGTGATTTGCTGTTCCATTATCTCAATCTATTTTCTGATGTAGGAGTCGTAAAACTGAGACAGAAATGTATGCATTTAATCAGCTCTCACAAAAGCTTATGTTCTCAGATCACAATTACAGTCAAAATATTCCAGTGTATGGCTCATATTTACTTTTTTCTGCTTCTGCATCTTAAGCATGTCAGTGATAAGCATCAGGACAAAAACTTCATCCCTATGCAACTGAACCCTGACACACAGCCAACCATTGTCTCTGGATCCCTGAAATTGAACACAACCTGAAGTGAACCTGTCTATTTGATGTTTGATAGGAAACGTCAGGGAATGTATTGTATGTTACATGTAAGGTCTATTGACTGAATGAACTGAACTGTTATGTATATAAAGCAGGAGCGACATGTACTTACAGTATGCTTCTTATCAAGGGAAATGTTTAGGTACAAGCAGATTTAGGACTTCAGTTTGTTTATTTTGGCTGAATTTAAAAGGTTTTGTTTTGGGTAGAGGAGGTTTGGGTCACTGGTTGTCTTTGGGTCAAAGATGAAACTCTTCTTGATCTCTGTTTTTCCATCACCCCTGAGGCCTGTTGGGAAAGCGCTATTCACTTGAGATATGACTAAAAGTTTAAGTGACATTTCCAGGGTTCCTGTTATCTTTTATCTGAAGCTCGCTCTGTTTTTAGACAGAGAGGGGCCCCGCTGACGAGCATAATGTAAATCTATCCAGGCTGCAGCCTCTCAACGCAACACAGTTCTGGCATGTGTCTACACAAGCAGAGCTGTAATCGTTAGTGAATGTTTGTGTACTGATGGGCTGAGGGAGGAAACAGATGTAAATTGGTGCGCTTGGCAGTTGACAGTTTACTACTGCATGAAGGGAATGCTGGACACGGCTAGTTCACCCGTGGTACGAGCTAACAACGCTATAATTCAGGCCTGGCCATATTTAGGCAGGGCTCAGTGCTATGTAAACAGAGCTTTCTGCTGAGGGGAGGGCTCAGTCCTGCACTCATGTCCGTGTCCATCAACAGTGCTTGCAGAGAGCTCCGCTGAGAAAAGGTAATGAAGATTCTCAAGCAACATTGGATCTGAAGAATTTAGAGACTCCCACAAGTGTCTCTGAGTATGAAGTGCATCATTACAAGACAGACTCGAGAGGTGTTTTATGATTTCTTTTGAAGAATGCTGCTGCTTTGAGATGGACGACCTGGACGACCTGAAAGGGCTGCACAAGAGATCAGCATCCAAGATCAGGTTTTGTTAAACCCTAACACAGCAGTATGAGTGAGGCCCTCTGGGAGAACTCTGGAGGGGCTGGTACGTTCCCAATGAGCAGTCCTCAGCCCATCCAGCTGAAACCGCAGTCAAAGTCTGGCTCGCCCTGTGGATCCCCAAGGATGTCCCCCTGCGACTCTCCTCGAAACTCTCCCCGCCACTCTCCTCTGCTATTCCGCAAGCTCCTCATGAACCGCAGCATCGCACTGCAGAGGCGCTTCACCTTGGCACACACACCCAGGTAGCGTTAATAATTAAAAGCCTTTTGTGGTCAGCATTTACAGGACTTTGTCTAGAAAAGTTGTAGTTGTACATGGAGAAGATAAATACATTCTGAAAGTTGATTTTAAAAGGTCATCTGAGGAGTCTTTTGACAATGTTACCCTGTTGAACTTAAATAAACTCAAGTACATGCATTCGTTTCAGGGCCTGATAGGTAATAGGGCTGCCTTTTCACGTCATCAAAATGCGTGTCATGGGTTTGCTGTGGCTAAAAAAGCCTCATTGTCTGATGAGAAGGTAACTGTGGGAAATCATGATTTTGTTGACGTCGGGATCGCTGTCATCTCAATGGACCTCGTTGTTCTTGCAATGAAAGAGAGTGTCTTGTTTTGTGCCTAAGGTGTTCAATGTTACATTCAGCAGGCCTGGCACAGGTCAAATAGTGAGGACAAAGGATCCTATAGCTGCAGATGGACTGCCTGTCTCTGACCTGAGGTTTCTGTTTAGCAGAGACAAAGCTGAGTTCATAGGGATTAAAGACATCTCACCGCAGTAAACACAAGGCTGACGCCTAATGCTGCACCTTCAGTTGTTCACTCCTTCCTCATGACTGAAAACAGGCAGCATGTGTTTCTGTTACGTAAGAACAGATCAAGCTGATTAAATGTTGTTGCCCAAATTGGTTATTCATGTCTCAGATAACATAAATGTTTAAAAAATGGTCTGCAGAACAACCACAATGAATAATAAACAACAGTAAATAATGTGATGAGTTGAGATTATTAGTCATTTCAGATCAGAATGTAAGAAAGTAGAAAGTATAGATATCTGATTGTCTTTTAAAGTCATTTTTCTGATTTTTAAAATAGAAATAAACCATGGTAGAGCAAAAAAAAAAAGCAGTGCTGCCAGATAGTGACGTCGAAAACAGATTTTCCATGTACACAACCATGACCTGTAGGTCATTTGAGAAAACTTTGGAAAAGCTGCATTGAAGGAAAATCACCTTGCTGTCCAAAGCCCTCATTTCCCAGTTAACACACAGTTAGGATCATGGTATTTAAGTCTACAATGTAGACTGCAGGAATTATTTAATGAACTTTAACAGCATTTTGGTCTTTTGTGAAATCACTCACAATGTTGCATTATGATCAGAGTAATTGCTACTCTTACAGACAGCTATTTCTTTAATACTGTGAAATAACAGTTTCCCACAGCTGTCTCAGAATTGTTATTATTAACATGCTGTCACCATGAAGCTGAGGAGATCGCTCTTTCACATGGCTGAAAGCCATTTGCAACAGTAGTGTTGGTGTTTTTTCTGTGGTTTTTGTTTTAACCCAACTTATTATCTGTTTCACGTACACTACATGCACACAAGATTACAGCTAAAAAAAATCATCTAGGTCTTTATGAAGCCTCGGAGTATACCACGACACATTTGCTTCCTGTCATTACTCTGCATTTATCCAGTTAATGCTCAGGCCCATCCAACCAGTAATTGGCAATAAAACTGACAGCCAGTTTTCAGAGAATAGTAATTCAAGTTAACCAGTTTTTACCAGGTATGTCACGGAGTAAAGTCAGAGTAAAATGAAGCAAATTACTTGATTTTAGCTGGAGTAGATAAACTGCTCTGCCAGTGCATAAATTGTCAAAAAGGTGTTTGACACTTACAACACCCTAAAAACAAAGATCTTGAGGCATCCATGTTCTTCTGCTTATCCTTCTGATTATAAGGGAGCAATTTAGCATTTTGAAGAAGAGAACCAGCCTCAGACTTGAAGGTGCTGACACTCATGTTGGTCGCTTCACACTCGGCTACAAACCACCCCAGTGCGTGCTGAAGATCAACATCTGGTGACGCAAACAGACCGCATCATCTATAAAAAGATATGCCAATCATGACATCTCCAAACCAGACACTCTGAGATAACGTCCATTTAAATCATGAACAGAATTGCAGAGTCTAACTCCTACCTAAAACATGTTTGACTTTATGCAGAGAATACAGACACAGCTCTCACTTTGGTTATACACGGACCGGGTGGCTCATAGTAACAGCACCAGTACCCCTTTCCCCTGCAGTGCCCCTCATGACTGCCCTCCCAGCAAACCCTGCAAGGGTGTAGAGCTGGTCCACTGTCCACAGCTTAATCATGTAATCAGGTTCAATTCTCCACAAGGCTTTGGTAAACTAAGGGTAAACTAAGGGTCATGTACTGGGACCATTCATATTAAAATATTATATCAGGCCCTTAAGCCTGTATATTATCTGTGCAGTACCACAGTTTGTTATTTATATTATGGGGTAGTTCACATAAATGCACTAATGCATAAGAAACAAGTTGTACCACATTTAGAAGATAATCATGTATGTCTATACAGCATCCTCTTTTTAGTTTGCTTGCTTCACACTGTTTAGGGAAGTGGTTGTGGTGGCTTTGACGCAACAAGTGTCCCTCTATCTGAGGCTGAAGTGTTTGAAACTTTAAGTGGTTGCAGTTAGAAACACAAGCAGTCAAAGGCCAGTCCTCTCTGCTGAAAACAACAGGAAAAAAGGTAATAACATTAAGGAAGTTGGCTGAGAAGAACAGATATTGGTGGCATCGTGTTTTGATTAGTTACTTTCATAGTTGAGTTAATCTAAGGCTATGTGCTGTTTGGCTGGAGCACTATCCCTTCTTTTAGCTTGGTGCTATCATACAATGTGTGAAAAGTTAATGGGTGTAGAGAAGTTGTGAAATGAATGTTCATACCCCTCTTCATCTTTCTACCCCTCCATCTTTCTCACCTCTCTCATTATATTTTGATAGTGACATTTGATTGTTTCAGTCTTTCTTTAAGCAGAAGTTGTAATTGCCATTTTTCAGTATGTATTCTCATTTCAAAAACTAAGGATTTATTGATTAATCAAGAAAAATAATCTGATGATTGTAATGAAAATAATCATATATCACAATGTATCGTATTGGATACAATATCTTACTTGAAAGTTTAAGATTATGTTTGGTAGTCGCAGTATGTCACAGGTTTGGCTGTGCATCCTTACATGCGCTTCATACCCCCTTCCCCCATACCCTCTTGCCAGCCTGCCCAGCACCAATTCTAACAATATCCCCCTGTAATTATGTAGCTGCAAGGCAGCCGAAGGAGGGTGTCGGGTCAGGCGGCCCGTTGATCTCACGTGTCAATGAAGGCTGAGCCAAACCATCTCTGCCAGACACAAAAACACCCCCTAGCCATGCATTGGAGTCATTACTCTCTTTGACAAGTTGGGGCACACCAAAATGTTCCTCTGTTACTGTATAAATGTAGGAGTATTTTCAGTCTCCCAAAGCTCAAAAAGGGTCAACACTCAGAGCTTTGGCTTTGCCTTGAAGGTTGCTTAAAAAAGGATCACCCTTTAAAGTTGAGTTCTTGCATTGTCATCTTGGCATTGGACATCCTGTACAAAACAGATGCCTTGACTGCTCCTGGGGACATGGTGGGCTGTCTTCAGCAACCTCAGGGGACGCTGCAAGCTCTCACACTGCTGAAGGAAGAGGTCAACCCATGCTGACGCTACCCTGCTGTGTCATTGCTCTCAGCTGCAACCCAACCCTTCCCCTTTCCTGCAAACAAAGTGAGTGGCTGACAGAGAAGTACAGTAACAAATCTACTACAAAAGTTTTTGGACTTCTCTCAAGATCTTGTTTTCCCCTGGACAATCTGAAGCTTTGCTACTAAAGACCATTTCAGGAATGTTGTCAATGTCACGTCTGGGAGTATTTGGGGTAATTACAACAACAAACAGTTGTTGTGGAAAACCTTTCAATGCTGCTTACTCCTCAGTTACAGCAGCTCCTGTACGGCTTCTTCTTTCTGGAGAGACTAACTGAATATCACGCTCCAGTCAGCCTTGTTGAGGCTTGCCTGGAACTTAAGTGGAAGAACTCTGAAACATTCCTCAATGTTTTTTTCCTGCATCCTGAGACACTGAGGATTAAACAGATTTGTCCTTTATCTGACTGTGTCAGTTTTCTTTTTGTCTCTCACCTGGAATCTACCTTTGTTTTGGTTTATCACAATACAGAACCTCATGGAGTCAATCCACAACCTCCCAGTGGTTCATGGGAGGAAAATAACAAACTGAGTTGTGAAGTTCAAGAATCACCACAAGAAGCTCAGATGTATAGGTCAGGTTCTTTACAGCCCAGAGTGTCTTGTGTGAGTCAGGAGCTCAAGAGACAATGAACAAAGACCTCCGATTGGCAAGGAAAGGGGCGCCGACTGGTTTCGGACACGGTCGGAGACACTCGTGCTTGGGGTATGTTCTTAAACTATGCATCCCGCATCTATTCAGCATTCATATTCATGAGAGGGAGTGTTCACCCTACGCTTGGAGTGATAGTTTCACTGTCTGGGCTACAGGAATAGACATTATTATTTTTTAGTGGTTTACATACCAGTGATCCTTTCTTCAGGAGTTACTTTTATGATTAATATTGATAGAAAGAACTGGAATATATTTGTTCATGTAAAAACACAAGCATGCACTATGCTTAACATAATATGCAAGAGTGACATGAGAAAGTAAGAAATATGGGTAACTGGATATCCTTCTTCCTGATGTCACGAGCATTTGATGTCCTTATATCAACACCTCTGCTGCAACATGTGCACAGACTGTATTTCTCTAATAATGTGAGTTTTTAAAGTATAAATAGAAAGTGGGTTGGTGCCTGTAAATAATTCAGAAATCAAAGCTATCAACTGCAAATATCAGGTATTAATGTCATCTCACAGAATCAAAAAGCAAGTGCTTTGGTCTAAAGGTGCTCTGGCATTCACAAAGAACATAAATCTATGGCAGAGATGGGAAAGACTGACATGTTTACAACTTGCAAACATTAAAGTAATCAGAAAACTCAAGACGTTTGAATTGTTGCAAGTACCAAGTTGGATGTATCAGCTGTATTGCCAGTGCATGACTTGATGGTTTTGAGCTGCACTGTTTTTCTATCTAATGGCATTTTACCCAGCAGCCTTTGAGAGGAAGTTAGGTTTGTTTGTGGCAAGTGTCATTCAGCAGACTTCCTGTTTTGGCTGAAAATCTTCAGCTCAATAAATAAATGTTTCTGATTGAACACTGAGCACTGACATGAGTGTTGGACCAATCTGGAGAAATTTATGTTCAGGTGGTTTCAAAGCAGATCCACATGCAGCAAAGTTGTGTAAACTTTTTGTGCATTTGCTTGTGTGTTCATGTCTGCTCCTGTCCTCAGTTCTGGTAAGCATTAAACTGGGCTGGTATTGGTGGGCACCGCCCAGCTCTCCTCTCTGCCGCTGGGTCAGTGGTTAACTCAGCCTCCCATATCACATCTAGCACAGCCACCAACACATGCCACACCTTCACTGCCATCACACACAGCCAGAACCTTACAGTTAAACTAAATAATAAACTAATAATAACTTATTTCTTATTTATCTTCTCTGACAAAACTGTCCTTGGTACACACTTTATGTTGCTAGCAGCACCTGTAGCTGTAGTTTTTTGTGAACTGTGAAATGTTTGCTGCTACTTAAAATTGTACAGTAAAATACCCAACAAAGGAAAACACAGTCAGTATGAATTTGAAAGGTCAAAGCTGAAGTCTCCCTAAACATCTTTAAACAGAGCATTTTACATATAAAGTCTGTCTCTATATCAATAATACTTTTAGAGGAAGAATGGCTTCGTCTCAAAGCATTTTGTTGTTTTCACTACCTCTATTGCGATTGTGGTTGTTCACTTTTTTTTATTATTTCAGTACACCTTCGAGCTCTTAAAAGTATCAGTGCAGCATTTTTTAAGGTAGCCGCTCCTACAGTATCCTGTTCACATAAGTCTTTCCTAAATCCCTCTGGAATGTTGGTGCTCCCATTCAAACTCAAACCTGCCAGCCAAGAGGGTGATAAAAAATAATGTAGTTTAATATCAAACCATGTAACAATTATCTCAAATGATTTTTGCTCTTGTTGTCAAACAGGAGAAGTTTGCTGTACAAGTAGACTCTGTTGTTTTGCAGTCTCTTATTGAATGAATGTTTGTCTGAACTGACATTACGGTGACATGCAACAGCAACCAACCCAGTCTGTTCTTTTGTCTCTTGAAGTCAGCAACTTTTGGGACTCCAGGTTGCATTTAAAAAACGCTATGGTGTGCAAAATTCTCACAACTTTGCTGTCAAACACGTAGAGACACATTGTACTGTTGATGTTGGATTTTTTAATTTACTCAAAGTCAAGGGATTTTGGGGGACTTTGGAAAAGTTACTACATCATGATTTAGCAACTTGACATCCCTGGGTAAATAATTCTTGTTAACACATGACAGAAACATGTCAAGTAGCCAGATCATTTACAGATTAAAGCTGTGCGAAATGGGCTTAAGACTCTCACATCACCCCTATCACCTGCTCTCAGTTTATCATCCAGTTTATCCCCAGTATGAGACTTGTTTCTGACTGAGTACAGCTACAGCTGAGTTCAAATACAGCAGAAGTGATAAGGAGATGGGGGGACAACAATAACACAACAGACCCCCAAAATAAAACCCCCGAGCTTGGAATAGTTCCCCAGCTCCGCCAGCCTGGCTGCACGTAACACGTGAGTGTGACATGTGTTTCTCGTTTGTCATGTACACACACACACACACACACCCTCTTCCACAACCACCCAAAATCCACATTGATTGTTCCACCAGAGCGTTTCTGTGGGTCCTTTTGCCAAATTAGGTATTGTGTTTTAATACTAGTGGAAAAGTAGTTGAGAGAGGTTTAGGCTTGAGTCAGTTTTGGGTTCAGTTCAGCATTCACAATATGCCCTTCTGACTTGTAAAAAGAAAATAGTAGCTGAAATGATGTTGACCCTTGCAGTGCTGCAGTTTCTGTTGTTAACTGTGGTTAGAAGTGCTTTGTCCTTTTGCCTTGCCTGGTTTCTGTGGTTGCAGTGTTTTGAGTGCGCCTGTATATATTTGTTTTGCTCATACGTCCTACATACTATAGTTTCTAGGCACAGAGCGACCTCTGCTGGATAGTCAGTCCGACTTCAGCAGACTAAATCAGCAGCACTCTTCTCACTTATAGACTAAATATCAACATTCTCTGATGTGAAAGATAAATCAGTTTGACTTTGCGTGTGTTAATGAATGAGAATTTGGGTGTTGTTGGAAATTCTGAAGCGTGCTTGGCCAACTTATCTTGGACAAATAAAGATTAAAGCCAAAAAACAACAAAATGAACAGACACTACCCGCTAAAATAACACATTCTGGTCAACTGCAGCCGCAGGTTGTGTGCTTTATGGGAGTTGCAGGAGAAGCAGCATGACCTCAATTGAACAGGAAGATGTAAATATAAGTATGATCTAAGCAGCAACTATCATCACTGACTATTGAAAACAATGTGTATTATATCCACTTCATGCTGGCTGACTGACTCTGAGGCCACATTAACACTGGGCCTTATACCTGGGGTCACATTGCTACAAATCAGACACATATCAGAATGATGACTGCATGTTATACACTCTGTGGCACTAATTCTAACCAAACACTACAGCTTAAAATGAATGTTAACATCAAAATCAGAAACAAAAACATGCAGATGGCATGATTGGAAGCAACTGCTCTATGCACTCAGATCAATGCGTCAGTAAATATTTCTCCACAAGGTGGTGTAAGTTTGTCTCTACTCTGCTGTCACAGAATCACTACAGTGAAGAAGGCATGGTCTTCAAAACAGCCACAAACCACCATACCTGAAACATTACTGTATTTAAATAAAGAATTTAATTTCTGTAAAATATAAGTAAAAGGATAGGTTGATTGTTTTCAACTCGGACTGTACTAAAATGTCTAGCACAATCTCACAAAGCCTTGTGACTGACTGACGACTTCTCGTCTAATGTGGATCTGGTATTTGACTCCATCCCCCTGTGAGAATCAATGGATTTTCAGTTTTGATGAACTTTGAGACTTTCATTTAGACCTAAAAAACAGGATGCGTATATATTTCAATTACACAAAATTCACTGAAAAATGGTCACAGGCAGTGCTTTCTGTCAAGTTGTATTGCCGTTCTAATGTGTATTTCCTGTTCATTAGCCAGAAGAATTAAAGTGAGAAAGCCTGCCAGAAAAGTAGTCAGTCATAGACAGTCTTTGAGATGAATGCACAGTATACTTGTCTAACTTTACTGTGAGCTTTCTGTTTTCAAAAAGAATATCTGTCAAGCCTTTTGAAGCCCAGAGCCTGACGCTCTATTTGCTCATTGGACTGTTTATGTTCTCTGAGAAGCTCTTACAGAATCCTACATTTATCAACACTGAAGCTGTCTGTGAAGTTGTGTAATGCCAGGCTCTAAAGCATAGAAAACACTTACATAAAAGAAGTGATTAAAAGAATTAATGAAACATTTGTTTCTGAACTTTTATTATATTCAATTTCAATTCAACTCATCAGCAGACTGACTGACATCTGATATTTTAATAAAAGGTCAATCTAACTAATAATAATTAATATTGTATATCAGTATAAACTTGGTACAGACGCACGTCAACACTTTCTCACTCTCCCAGACACACTCATGCACACAGATACATGACACTCTCCCCTTGCAGCTTATTCTCATTACCAGCGGTAATGTTGTCATAGGAGCTAGCAGCCAGCTGGACCATAGAAGTCATTTGGCTGGTGGATTTGGTTACACAGCGGCCTCACAAACACCTCATTCTCAGCAAACCTCCACCCCTGCATCTGTTTTCGAGGTCCAACATGTTTCACAAGCACGTTGCACAAGGAGGGAGGAGAGCATTGATGGGAAGGGTACAGAGTTTTAGTTTAGTTTATCTAAGGCAAAAATTAAAACATGGTAAACATCTGAATGTGATAGTGGAAATCACAGAATGAAAAACCTAATACTTGTTTCTGCGATGATTCTTAGTATTAAGGACTTGAACTAAATGGATGCCAAGAAAATGGAATAAAGCAGGAGTAGGGAGTTCTGAGTGAACTATTGAGTTCATGCCTCCTGTCTGTCTTTAGTCCCATGGAGGATGTTCAACCAATGGTTCAAATACAAAATTGGATCCAGGAAAGTTTACAAGATGTACTTTTCAAAGTGAGACATGCATAAATCACCTTATCTCACTGGAAAAAAAGCAAAGTGGTCCCAAGCAGAGAGGCACTTTGAGAACCTCTGTGAATCATTGTCATTTGAAAAGAGTCATTTTATAGAGAGTAGGACAAACAACCACCAGGCAGAGGCCTGGATGTCTGCAGGGTTTGCTCCAACTATCAGCGTATTTTACTGCTTAGCTTCCTTGGACAATCTTATGTCAGGGTGCTAGACAGGAGATTCTGTCTCGGCTGTGGAGAGGGGCAGCTCTTGCAGGATGCTTAAAGGGAATAGGTGTCTGACCATGCAGTGTACATGTGTTTTGTGTATTTGGAAAAGATTTGTTGTCCTGTTGATTAAGCCGTCTTCTTGACTGTGCTTCAGGAATATGGGATTCTGTGGACATGACTGACAGCATGTAGAGAGGCAGTTTGAAGATGACTGAAGTGGTTCAGATGAGGCTTAGCACCTCTAAGTATGAGGCCAAACAAATGTAGATTGCGTTTTTGAGTTAGATCAGGTTGCTTCCCCCAAATGCAAAGCGTGATAGAGAAGTTTGATCCCTGGCTTCAGCACAGCCGGCCAATCACTGCATGAAATGTGAATGTGTATGTGAATGCTGAATCATTGGTTTCTTAAGGTTACACAAATGGAATGGTCGGACAAAACCCCCCCTCTCAAATTTGACGTCAGTGATGATCAGTGGTGGTGCTGGCTATTCACTCATCCCTTAATTACATTTTAACTAGACAAGGAGCTTCTATGGTCTCACTACAATATAGGGGAATCTTCAGCAGATGACCTCACATTGTTTTCATATTTCTGAACAACTGAGCATACAATCAGTGTAGTCCTCAGTCTAGCAATGAAATAATATGAGCCTACAGCTGGTACCATCCAATGCGTCCCTGATAAATACCTTTATTAGCCCTGAATCATAACTTAGAACAAGAGCTACAGTGGAGAAATTTCAGGCAGCAGCTTTCAGTTGAACCTGGTCAACTCTCTCAGAACAGTTGAAGAACAGTTGAAGGTTTACCAATGTCACCACCTCAGCACTTTGGTAGGTATTCAGTCATCCCAGTTTTTTTTTTTTTTTTTAAATGTCAAATGTTTTAAAGCCCTGTGCACTCCACCTCCTCTCCCACGTGCCTGCCAACACGTCCAACTCGGCCGTCTGCCCTGTGTCTCAAAAGACAAATATTTGCTGGTGATGTCGACAGCAGCAGATCGGTCAGTTGGCGAAATCATCAGGTCGAGTTAGTCCATCACTCCCTCTGCTGGAGCACACCGCAGGTTTAAGGGATGACGTGCTAGAGACGACACGCAGAACAACAGAAAATAACAGAAATGAACGAGTTTCGAGTTTGCACTCAAAATCTGTATCTAATTCATTAATTTACATGAAAACATAATCAGTTCTGCTTGAATGAATGTGTATGTGTTTTTTTTGTCTGTGTGTCTGTGTGTGTGCACGTGCTTGCTGAGCCTGTAAACAGTTAAAATATCTACACTACCTCAGAGAGTTTCCCTCTTCAGTGTGTGTCTTTCAAACACACACTGCACACATACTGTACATACACACATACACACACGTGATGCAGCTACTATAACCACAGCCCCCCCCCATCTGTCTCACTCACACACACAAACATACTGCACATACGTACATAGTTCATGTCTTTTTTAAAGCCTCCATGTGCTGGAGGAGACAGACAGAAAGAGCCATAGAGAGACAGAGGGAGGGAGGGAGGGAGGGAGGGAAGGAGGGAAGGAGGAGTGTATCTCCAGAGAAGAGCGAGAACTCAGCTCTGAACTCTTCAATGTGGATTTGAAACCAGCAGCTTTAGCTCATCACGTCCAGCTCTCCAAACCGCATGAAACAGGAGTGTCACTGAGGAAATGACTCTCAAAGCCACACTACTTTGATCCCCTTTCCTTTCTTCACCCTCTACTTGTTTTGGACTGGAAGCATGATGCTGAAACACCCCGAGGAGGGCTTTCCTCCATCTGTCTGCGCGTCAATGGAAACCTGGTGTGGTGTGAAGGGAGAGGAGAGAGCACACAAGAGCAGAGGAGAAGAGGAGTGCCTGGAGGAGGAGGAAGAGGAAGATTAGTGAAGAACAACGCAGAAGGGAGACAAAAACAACCATAAACATGAGTTTACCGACTAACTGTGTGTATCTGGCCCCCTCGGTCCAGGATCGCTACTTCAAAGTGAGGAATGGAAATATCTGTGGGTCGCCGTGCGCCGTCAACCGGCCGATCGACATCGTGCAGAAACGGAGGCGGTAGGCCAGATGTGGTTTTAATCCAGATGTTGTAGTTGCACAACTAAACACACAAGTTCACAAGTTTCACAGTTTTTCCGTTGACAAACACTTAAACAACTTATGATAAAATTACTATAACTTCTGTAATATTAGTTAAATGAACTTTTATTTTTTGGAGATTTTTATTGTGTAGCATCCAGCAGTGACTTCCAATAGTCTAGTCTTTATCACTTAATAAATAAAGTGATAGAGTATTTATTCAAATTGGATAAGATGGGCCGTCATCATCCTTATCATAAACATCATGAAACCCTATTTAAATTATATAAATATATATTAGAAATTTTACAATATTTGTTTAAAATTTCCCTCGTACATATTTTAAGCACATTTAATGAAAAGTATTTGAATAAAGCTCTCATTATATTCCAAAAATAGAATAACCACAATACCTGTACCAAATTGCTGGCTAGTCAATAGTAGGTTGTATTTGTGACTGTAGTATTTTTCACAGTATTACTATATTGTATTGTGTAAGGGCTACTCAGTACTTATTCTTACCTTAGTTAACTTATTGGTATAATCGTTATTTACTGTAATATTCCCGTTAAGATTCACAGTGTTTCAGTGGTGCTCAGTGTGTAATTTGTGGTGACCTTGCATCTGCTGATATTCCTATCATTTCTGCTTGACTCACAGTACAGTGTGTCTGTACATTGATATGTTTTTATTTAATCTCTTAGTACTGCGTTTGTGATGACCTACTTGATATTTTTCCTTATAGTGGTAATGTTTCATCAGTTTGTGACAAGCATTCAGAATTCATTTTGCTGACTATCAAAATAACACATAGTCAAGTGTAAGAAGTTTGATTGGAAGATTGAACAAAGTCTCAGCTCTTTACCCTTCAGACCGAAATCATTTCAATCCAGTAGGTCAAAATAGCATCCATAGTCAGTGTTAGCTATGCCTGGGCAGTGGAGTTGAGACTCAGATTGAACACATGACCTGAGTTTAAGTTAAGGTTAGTATCACGTCATGGTGGGTCATCTATATCTCTGCTTGTATGTCACACACATAAACACTTTTCACAGAAATTGAAACTATAAAACTTGCGTAACCCATTTTTTTCATCTGATGCTGCTAATGTGTCATGGGTTAACAGTCAAATCGTGAATGCAGTGGTGAAAAATATATCTGGGGAAAAGTATAAACTATAAATTTAACAATTAACAAGAGTAATAGTTATAGCAATTTTATTGCTATTTTATCAGTTAGAATTTTTTTTTTAAGCATATGATGACAGACTTAGTTATATAGTTTAACCAGCCTAATGCATCACTAAACACAGGCACATACACTCTCAGTTCACTTTTACCAGATGAGTATACCTGAAAGTTTCTGCTGCCTTAAGACTCACAGAAGGAAATATGACTAATTTTGCAGACGGCCTTTCAGAAAATCATGACGACATTTGCCTCGTCGTGTGGGGAGGGGGATCAAAGTGTCTTTAAAATGTCAACCCACCAATAAAAAACCTTCAAAGGGAAATTGCTAATGAACGCCGAGTCGCGCGTATTTATAGGCCTGATGGATCAACCACATGTGTGTAATAACACAGCGAAAAGAAGTGGAGAAAACTAGAGTGCACACTATAATCGTCCAAATCCCTTTAACCCTGCATCCTGTGTAGTTTCCATTAATTCCTAGACGGAAACATCCTTCTTTCATCGTCATCGCTGTACCTCGTAAAGTTAGAGCTTTTACAGTTAGTTTTGGCAAACAGAGATTGGAGTCCATCAGTGCAGACATTTAACTTCTGCTTTTACGGTTATGATGAGGTACGAGTTCACTGTGGGTGAAATGGCATTTCAGTCTCCTCCCTTTTACTAACTCTCTGATAGAGTTATCGCTTATGAGTTCAGTTCATCTTATACCACTCAGTCATTGTAGTATCATATTCTGTCCTGTCCTTTAATTTTCTGTACTGTCTTGATCTATAACAACCTATCACGTCTATCACGTACCCTGTCCCCTGACCCCTTCATCTTCATGTCATACTGTGGCCCACATCACCTGTACTTGTCCTCTCATACATTGTCCTGTCTTGTCCAGTTCTTACGTGTCCTGTCATTTAGGTTTGAGCAATAAGTAGTAAGTACTGATAAGATGAACATTTTTTGAAAAAAAATGCACCTATATAAAAAACAGTCTTGCAGTCCTACAGTACATTAGTTTTGCATTAATGTCATGAGGTATCTTGATTCGTCAATCATTTTCTGTATTAAACAAACCATACATTGCTTTTAGGGACTTTTTAGCCACTTCTGTCTTGTCCTATCCTGCCTGTTATTGGTCTTTTTGTCCGTAGACCTGCAGCATCAGTGATGATGATGATGAGGACTGATGTCAGACTCTGACTCATTCATCATTTCTTAACTCCCAGCAGGTTTCACTGATGTAGACATTGACTCACACGGTGAGAAGGTGAGCTAACAGCTCATCAATCCTGATAATAATAACAATGATAATGTTGTTGTTCATATTAATTCAGTCACCAAAGTCACTCAGCATTGTAAGATCAAAGCAACATAACAATCCCATAAGAAGCCATAATGAATGATAGAGTGATGAGTTAAAGGGTTAATGCTACATTCCTCCAAACAGTCACCAACATAAAGTGAAACATATACACCTGCCATCTGTTTATTGCCAGTTTGATGCCGTTAATTTAGTTCAGGTTGGTTCATCCACCACTCTGTTCTGTGCTAGAGTAAAGTAAGTAGTAGCTATTCATCGGTGTGTTTGAAGTACCACGTGTAGATTAACATAATACAGAAAATTAGATCTCTGGTGTGATATATCTTGATGGCAGATATGATTTAGTTGCTGAGGTCAGAGGCAGTTTGCTCTCAACATGTCAGTGACAGTCATGATGAAATGTCTCGTGTATGTGCGACCTTGTGCTCTTCGCTGCTTGTGAAACAACACACTTAACACGCATTTCATAGTACTTCCACAGGACTTCACTGAGCTGAGGCTGTTGCTAGCAGATATTTGATACTTTCTTATTTCTTAACTTGAAGCTATACCTTTAGGACGAGAAAGGGTGAGGGAACAACTTTGTTGACCTTGATTGTGTGTTGGACGTCTGTGGATTTGTCACAAAAATGAAATAAGTGCCTGCAGCTCTTTATCCAGTCTATTTTAAATCTGCAGCAAAAAATGTCAAACTGTAGATATGGGCCAACTTTTAACCTCAAGTCCGAACTAACAATATTTTCTGCAGCTGCTTCATAATAAAATATTTTTCCTCAATGAAAGGAAGTGATGAGTTGGAAAAGGCAGTATGCTACTAATGCAAACATGGTCGTGTTAAATGTTTTCAGCTGCAGCTGACAACACGGAATAAAAACTGACCGCATTAACTTTGGCAGCTCTTATTGTGTGTGACGCATTGTGCTCATTTTTTTGGACTTAGATATGCAGGGAAACTCCGAAATCACAAAAACTCACAACCATACTGATGAAATTAGTTTAGGACAAGCAGCATTTTTAAGGCACATTATCGAATTAAACTGTGTGATACATTTCTGCTTTGAAATTAAGAATTAATTCACCAAAACATGATGAGCAAATAAGTGAATAAAGCAAATAAGAAAAGACAGTGTTCTGTCAACATTCACTGCCTCAGACAGAAACCTTCATCAGATCAGGATAGCAGTGGCTCATATCTGATATTCAGTTTAAGACCAACATTTGAGCCAAATATCAGTTCAACTCATTCAACTCACACAGGTATCATCTGACTTTTCATGCGCTCTGCATACACCCTGTCCCTCGCAACAGTTCAGTAATGAGATCTGACCTTTGACGGTGTCACGGAAGGTTGTCTAGCACTCCGGGCCTCAGCCCGTGTCAACACACTGTGACGTGACGCACAGCTCACTATATATTAAGTCAAAGGTCACTGCAAGATGCCAGCATGTTGCGACGTAAGGTAAACGAAGAGGCACGTTCGTTCTGGCAGGGCACTGAAGTCGTGCTCACCGTGAGTATGAGTCAGCTCTGAGTATCAGCTGACGATATCAGTGGTCTCATTATGCCCCAGCAGCCGGTTATGCTTTACTCACCTGTACTGGCAGTGTTGATGGATTTCTCCCTGCACAGACTCCAGCTCCATCTGTTTTAGTTTATTTCCATATTTGTCAGAGGCATTTCTTGCCTTGTGTATGCTATATCTCAGTGATGGGCTGGGTTCAGTTAAGGCAGTTGTTGCTCTCCACACTGAAGTCTGGATAACTTATATTATAACTGATTCTGAAGGGTGACCAATCTGAAGATCACTATATTATATGCGATAAATTGGGTTATATGCTTCAGTTTAAATGTTTCCCCTCAGCACTTGGAGATGACGTGCAGAGAAGAGCCTGATTAATAGGAGAGCGTGCCAAGAGCACAGAGGGGTTTCTGGCACGACTTCTCACACTTGTGGAGAAGTAAAACTGTCTGAAGAGGTCAAAACTCCAGAAATACAGTAATATAAAGAACTTTATTGTGAGACCGCTTGTAATAAAGTATTTTTTATAGCAAGTGTTGCTGGAGTTTTTTTTCCTCTTTGATCGAATATGTTGGCAGGTAAAATTAGATTAATTGTTCAAATTACCATCTGTTCATCCATCCATTATCTGTTCAGTGTCTCAAGTGAACTCAGTTGCTCACCTGTCAATGGCTAGAAAGATATATATCTGCCAAAATAACTGTCCTATGCAGTAGTCTGATCAGGTTCACTTACTAGCTTTTATCTGACCACATCTCACTGTCCTCCTCAGAGTATGGAGTTTGCTCAGTTCATCAAAAGTGGAGAACTAGATATGGACCTTCCGTCATGCGTTGGCGTATATGAACCTGTCTGTTCAGAGATGGTTGATGCCTTGACTGGTTTTGGTCTGATGTTCACAGGCAGCTGTTGTTGTCCATGGTCGATAGATGCACTGTAATGTTCCCCACAGCTGTTGCATGTGATTTCATGATGATGTCATACATCCCTCCAGGTTTCATACATATATAAGAATATATTTTGCAGGAATTTGGACTTATGTGACAAAGAATTTTCGACCCCTGGTGAGGAGCAGCGGGAATTATTGACGTGACAGTGGCTGCTCACTGGACTTGATCCCAAATCATTGCCAATTCACAGCAAACGCCTCAACCCGCTGAACTGCAGGACGCCTCCGTTCTGACTCTCTGGAGTCACTCCTCTCCGTTCCTACAACAAACACGCCTCAACAGTAATCCCACTGCGTCCACAAGCTCAGCCAACTGTTTTCCGGCTTGTATCTTTTTAGCGTGTTTCATAGCATCCTTTGTGTTCTTGTCTCTTATTTGGTGGAAAAACAGAACTGCAGCGAGCAGAGAGTCGGGCGGGGAATAATTACAGGCCTGGGAGCTGGTCGATCGGCATTGCAGTGACAGCCATGAAACCACAGCTGACGTCAGCAGACAAGTGTGACTGTGTGTGTGTGTGTGTGTGTGTGTGTGTATATGTGTGTGTGTGTGCGTGCGTGCGTGTGTGTGTGTGTGTGTGTGTGTGTGTGTGTGTGTGTGTGTGTGTTAGAATAGTGGACTGAGTGTTATCGTGACATCTCTGTGACTCCAGGAATGATGATCAACTCAGGAACAGATGGACACTTCACAAAGAGGCTCTGTTCCATTATTTTGTTGCAGGATTAGACAATAGTGTGGCTGATGGACTGAAGAAATAGGGCATTCACATGCAGCCTGCTCCTGCACAGATGGTCACAGGTGAACTTGTTCACCTACATAGACTTCAGGGCTCTGCCTACACAGTGGGATGCCAGGTAGAGAAAGGCTTGTCTGTCAACAAGATCTGGGCAATTTGACAAGATGTGTCCATGTGAGTTCTCCAAAGATCAGTTCATGCAGAGATAATAGAATAGAACAATAATAGAAAATAACTAACATCAGGTAATGTTGAAGCTCTGGTTCTTACTGTATGTTTAACACGTAGTATTGAAGTATTTCTCTGGTAGGTGCCCTGGTAGCTCACCTGGTGGAGCGTGTACTCCATGTGCAAAGGCTCAGTCCTCAGTATTTTTTAAAGTAACATGAGAAGTTGGCAGTCCACAGTGACTGAATGAATTTAACTGACAGCAGAAGCAATTTTGAATTCCTTTTATAATGACACTATGAAAGAATCAGTATTCAATATGGATCACTAATGTCAGTGGTGACACCTGATCTTAGTAAGGTGTTAAAATCCAGTGTGTTGCATCAGTGCATCCCTAGAAAAGTGTATTTTTATCCAATGCCTTTCCTCTTATCCAATGATAATCTAATTCTTCTTACTACTATTAATGATAATAATAAATATGAAAGATGCTGAGTGCTTTAAATTACTCACTCAAAAACAATCAAGACAAAACAGCCAGAGACTTGGAGAAAACACTGTCCTCCTGTTGTCTCCATCTTGTTGTGTCCCGCTGATCGGCGATGTGATTGGCTGCTCCTGCCCTCAGCTAATTAGAGGAGGAAGTGGCACACTCCTGCCTTACTGCCGGACTCAATCACTGTATACCGAAAGGCACCAATTAGTGCCTTATGAACATGATTAGAGGAGTACTCAGCATGGCCTGTTGCTGGGCAAAGACAGACTGTGTGTGTGTTTGTCTGTGCGTGTGGGTTCGTGCCCCAAACCAGCCTGTCTAGTTGCGCACCAGTATGATGTAAGGTTGTTCGATTTTCAGGTCGATTCTGGAGCCAAATCTAGATCTCTACTGCTGGGGCTATAATCACACACTGCCTGTGTGTGCGTGTGTTGTGTGGTTCTGGGTGGTTCTGGCCCAATGTGTTAGCCTCCTAACCAGTTTTTAATGATGTTAATGCTGATCAGCCACTGTATGGATTTCTCCCCAGCTGGACGGACAGAGCTAATCACTGCACATAGACTCCAAGATCAATACCTGTCCGGAGGAGTGAATCAACCTTTGAGGCGCCCTGCAATGCAAAAATTTAACCACTTCAGCACTGCACCAGTTACATTCATATTTAAAGAGTCTACTAAAAAGGCCACTGTTTTTTTAGTACGTTTGTTGAATAGGCACACCGTCCTTTAACTACAGTACCACATTTCAATAACATAACAACTGTCCCTCACAAGTATCTTTGACCAAACAATGAATCACTGTCAGCTCTGGTCAACCTCCAAACAAGGAAAAAGATCAAAAAAATAAAAAATAAATAGAAATTGTTTAAAATTGGTTTTTAGTAGGACTAGGCCCAAATATTCGGAAATTGTTTGGATATTTGTTTGTTCGTGTAGATATGTGGTTTTCAATTTTTGGATTTAGATATTCATTTTTCTTGTTTTTTTGTTTTGTTTTTTTGCTAAATACACGCTTGGACTTAAGGGGTTTGTTCAAAAGATACTCTGTGCTTTATCTCATGTTTCACATTGTTACTTTTACTCATCTGCACAGTCTTGGACTTGGAATATATGAGGTATACTGGTTTTGAACTGCCCATGGGAAGAAATGAATTCTTGGTTAGAAGCTCTGTTTTTCGCTGCGCACCACGTGAAATAATTTCTTTTCTCTGCCTCATTTATTTCTCCAACTGTCATCTCTTGTCTCATGTGTGTGTATCACATTCACAGACTTGATTCACAATGTATATATTATACTGATATAATTCATACAATATATACTAATGTATTGTGGCGAATAGCTGCACAACTACAATGGCTGCGTGCATAGCGTAGTCACACGAGTATAGTAGACACACAGAAGTTGCAACTTCGACAGTTCTATCAGTATCTGATATGGCTCAAGGCCTGTAATGTTAAGGCCTTAACCATTCTTTCTCGCTTTCTTTCTTCCTTTCTCTCTTGTGACAGCAATCAAAACACAGATCTGCTGTTTTCAAAGGCAAAAGTTCTTCCTCTGACTAAAGGTCAGAGGTCACACAGAAAAATAATAAACACAGCAGCTGGCTTGACTCGATGCAACCTTCTCCTCCCCTTGGCTATATTTAGAGAGACATGAGCTGCTCTGAGATCAGATGTTGATGTTGGACCCAGAGTGTTCGCTCTGTTTGGACAGCGATCCACAGTGGCTGGTCAGGTGGATGGAAAGAGCAACAGGCTCTTCATGGAGGTGTGGCACTCAGTTTCAATCCAGAATGGTTGTATACAACAGTGGAAATTCTTAAACAGTGAAATCTTTTCTGAAAAGAAGAGCAATATAACCTGAACTTTACATAATGAGATGTTCACTTTCTCTGCTGTAGACTGCTGTACAGTAAGTCATTCAAATAGTGCTGGGTCTCAACAACAGTAACCAGTTGTTACAACAGTACTGTGGTTGATATAATGTGGTGAAACAAGCAGCATTCATCCATTTTCTTCAGTTTTCTCACTGGAACTGACTGTGTGCCCGTGGACTACATTCGTCATGTGAGATTTTTATCTGTTTCTAGAGTGTCAGTAAGTCATATACAGCATCTTGAGGCCTCTGTGGTTGCAGGGATGCTTTCTAGATATTTGCGTGTCGATGTGTATTTGTTTGCCCAGTCTTTGTTTATCCAGTGATGCTTTCCTGAACTTCATTACTAACAGAAGAGAGATGACTGCAAATGAGGGGAGAGAGAAATGCAGCAAAGGTTGCAATTGAGGCAGTTTGATTTGTTTGAATTTGACAAGTTGGCTATCTTATGCTGTATATATGGCTGGCAGTCAGAGCAGCAGCTCATCAGCTGAGATGTTGCTAATGTGAAACAACAGAAAAGCCTGTTCACTTATACTTCGGGAAATAATTTAGGTATAATTCAATAATTTTTTTTTTTTTTTTTAAAGAAAAAGCATGTGTTTGATCAGTACAAGGTATTTAAGTAAAGTCGTACAAAAGAGAAAGATACTACTCCTTCAGTGAAGAAGAGAGTGATTCCAAAACAGACAGCGTGAATAGTTCAAAACTGGAACTTTGAATCTTTTCTTTCCTGCTTTGACATTCACAGATCAGGGTCTGCAAAAATAACTTTCCCGCTTGTGCTTCTGCCGTGTGCCCTGCTGCCCAACGTCTCCTCTCTCAGTGTGCTGTCATGAGTATATAAACACACAGAGTTACAAACCACACACGGTGACAGTGAAAGGAAAGAACTGTTTGGCAGGGGGCTGGATGAGGGGGTTGTTTTTCTGCAGCTTTCAGATCAAATGTACAATGGGCTGGAGGTGTAAAGCAAACAAACCCTCTTTACTCCCTGGACTCTCTCACTCCCACACACACACACGCACACATACATTCCTGTTTTGAAATGTTTCTGTCATAAACTTGAGCAGTTTTTCTCATTTTAAATCATAAAATCATTACTGAATTCAAAATCAATCATTGTTCTCTCTCTCTCTTTCTTTCACTCGCTTTCACACACACACATTCATAAAGTGTTCCCGGTCTGTTTTCTTCCTCTCCTCCTCACCTCTCGCCTCCTTCCTGGTGTTTTAGGCCCCTTGGCCATTTCCCACGCTATGAGGGAAGAAAACAGGAGGGAGCATTTGTGTATATGTGTGTTGGTTGACCTTTGACCCTCGGCCCATGTCATCGCTCCATCAAATAACATCTGGCTGTGATGGTTGTTTTCTGTATCGCTCTCTCATACAAAACAGAAAGTTCTTTAAATCCCTCGGCCCTGGTTCCCATGAGAACATCATAAACACACAGGCATGGTCATCAACTGACACTGGTCATACTTGGCATTTTCCATCCTTAGGTTAGAGCAGAAAAATGTAACTGCGTCAACTAAATTCATCTTCCCTCTTTTGCCTTCACATCAAAGCGGCCGTAGGTCAAATCCTGTGATATCAACAGTAAATTGTTCAAAGTACATTGTTCAACACTGTTCAGTGAGGAGCATTAGTACACCTTCTAGATTAACATAATGGCTGTACCTGTTAAAGTTACTTTTAAGCATGACCAACAGTACAAAATATTTACTTTACACACATAAGAAAAAAAATGCTGCAAATCATCACAACTGAGATGCATGAAGTGAAGAATGTTTGGCACTTTTGCTTGAAATATAATTTAATCAAGTATCAAAATAGTTTGTGATTCATTTTCTCTCAGTTGTCTAATCAATTTCAGCTCTAAACTGTAATCCCAGTTCAATCTCATCACCCAGCTTCCAGCGTAGACAACATGTAAATTAAAACTTTGCTTTTATTTGGTTTCAAGAAAAATTATTCCTCTTCTTCTACGTGGGGGGATAAGATTTTAACCAAACATCCTGGGAACAAAAGCAGAGGTTAGGATGTGGGTATTGAGGGATGTGTGTATGTGTGAGTGTGAGAAAAGTTTAGTAAAACAGAGTTAAAGAGAGAAAAGGGAGCTGTCATTTACGTCAGAGACATGGAGAACAATGCTGGAGGCAGGAGACAGACCAAGGTCAACTTGTTATGTATGCTGCAACTGAACAAGACGCCAGCCTGCCTCTCTGTCTCTGTCTCTGTCTCTCTCTCTCTCTCTCTCTCTCTCTCTCTCTCTCTCTCTCTCTCTCTCTGTAAGTCTGTCTGTTATCTGTTGATTATCTTTCCCAGTTACAGAGACAGTGGTATAACAAGTAGCACCAGTTTTAGACGTGGCTGTACAAAAAAGAATAATTTAGTAGTAGAAGCTCTATTGCAACAACATATATATATATATATATATATATATATATATATATATATATATATATATATATATATATATATATATATATATATTCTACAACTACTGGAGCTTCACTGGAAATGTTAGTATTGTCCTTGAAAACCCAGACTGTCTGGGCTCCAGCTGCAGTATGCAGTATAGTTTATACACTCAGTAACAGCCTGTAAATAATTTAAACTGTAAGTTTCCAACTTTTGTCCATTCTTGCTGTTTGCTTAATATGCTATTTGGTTTACTCAGTTCCTTTTCCTTCCTGCAGCAGAAACTTAATATTCCCTCATGGAGCCATATCATCCACCGCTGTCCATTGTCTGTCCAAGTGTACTAATTTTTTACTAGTAATGGGAGGGAATAAAATCACGCAGTACAATTGCAAAGAAAAAAAATGGAATGTATGCCCCAACTTATTTTACATTTATTGCATTGGCTGATATACAGCCCTGCTAAAGTGGAAATGAAAATTACACACAAGATACCCTGAGACTGATTAAAATACAGAGCTCACATAGATTGAGACTCAGTCAGGTCAGATCAGGATATAAAAGACAAGATTTTTATCAGAGCTTTGTTTATGGGAGGTTATGGGATTTACCTGATTTTATTAGGTCATATGTTCACTGTACATGTCTGGAAATTAATTGGGGTTTAGAAAAATTCTTTTGTACGATACGAAAGATTGTTGCACTTGAAGAGGACACATGCATCGGTGATAGACGTTGCAGTACCATATGTTCCTCAGTAGTGGGAGCTGTGTCCCTATGAGAATAACTGTTGGCTTCTGTTTATTTTGAATGGGAATGAATGCCATTGACCAGCAGCAAACTGGTGAACTGCAGCTGCTGAAAAGCTGAATGGTGATTAAGAGGGGATGTAAAATGTTCTGGATCTGTGAGTCCTCTGACAACAAAAACATCACAAAGTACAATTAGTTTAACTGGTTTTATTATTTCATAATGTTTTATGTTGATTATTCTTCTGCATCTAAAGGAGCAGGACAAATCCAATAGATAGAGTTAATCTTTGTGTCATCTGATGATGGTGGAGACTCTAAGCTACGACTTGAAAACCTAATTTCACTGTTGGTAATATTGAGAATATATTTGTAAGTTAATACTCCATTTAAAGCCGGTAATGGATCCCTGTGGAGCGAGGTGGCAGGTCACCTTGTAGTAAAAAGCTGCTAACACCAAAATGTATGTCACGTCTGGGTTCCAGTGGAAAGATTTAGTGTCCTGTGAGGGTCGAAATAATCTTTTCCACACTGATGAGAAAAACATTTGAAGGAAAATCGAGGTCAAATTTTACTGGTGAGGCTGTAAAAACTATAGACATGACAGATCAACAAAAACTGACTTTCAGTTTAAATTCACACCTGACAATTAATGCTCCAACTTTGTCTTGGAATCCAACGATTTGCTTAAAGGACATGCTTCACTACCAGATGACCAGGTTCGATCTTGGCAGTGGCCATGTACGCTGTTAAAGTGTCCTTGACCAACGCCCTACATGCTCATTTAGAGATTCAGTATTTTATATATAATATGCAGTATAACAACAGATAAATGTGTATTTCTACTTCATCTAAATGCATCAACCAATCCCAATAAAAAAAAAGAAAACCCTTATTCTTAAATCTTATATGTATTCATGAGGAGGGGAGAAATCATCTGCACCCTGCCGGATGGGGGTATCTACGTCAGCTCCATCACAAGTCTCCCAGTTCCCCTCTTTCCTGGCAGGGAGATCTATTTATAGCTTCTTACGTCACTGGTCTCCTCTGATGGAGCCTCGTCACGGCCGACTACTCTGAGCCAGGGGGAGGGTGGGGTGTAAAATGATGTTGGGTGATGTGTAGTGATGGTGGGGAGGGGGTGTTATCATTGAGGTAAGCCCTGCTGCAGCCCTGCCCATCTCTGCCATGTCACGCCAATCAGGTGTGAGATGCTGAACCACATCACTGTGCTGGATACAGCCTTCCTGATCACCCCCACCTCCTCCTCCTCATCTGTGTCTGTCTCTCTCTCCCTCTGCTTCTGTAAATTAAGCCTTTCATTCAGCATCGATTGCATAATATCCATCTTTCATTTATCAGGCACTGCTATTGCTGGAGCGCTGGAGGCATGCTGTGCTAAAAATAGACGCAGAAACAACCTGGCATTGCTCTGTTGGTGCTCTTTTTGCTATTGTTATGAGCAGGAAGGGAGGGGGTGGCTGTAACAGGTCACAATGAATGTAATTGATAAAAAATACCATGCCACATGATGGTGCTTTAAAATCTTATGTAAATGAGATGAAACATTCATTTCTTACAGTCTAATAATGTAGCAGGCTTTTTTGGTTAGAATTTAGGTCAGAGAAGTGAGATAGCTGTAACAAAAAGGGGGCAATGAACAGTACACTTTACTCCCTGGTCAGTCAAGGAGTCAGTGTCCTTGAGCAAGGCACAGCTGTACTTAGGGAATGTGGACCACGGGAAATCAGCAGAACAATTTAGATGTTGATGAGCTTTAACCTTCCACTGCTGTATCAATCAAACCAAAGTCAAGTTCTCCTCTGTCCCTCTTTGTTCATTTTTCTGTATTATAGCTCTTTGAACCAAACACTGTGCAACCACAAAAGAGCAAAGGAAACTTTGGGTCAAAGGGAATTTGTTGAGTGAATGTTTCCAATACCTAACCGTGCAATTCAGATCCTGCAGACTGACCTCATCCTGATTGGAGGGATTTCAAAAGGATTAAATCAGGGCTGAGTCGAGGTGTGATGCTGTTTGGTTACAGGAGTTAGACTAAATCCAGCTGGCAAAACATTTTTTTAAATACAGGACATTACATTTTGATCGTACCAGTAAAATTCTATTTTTAAAAATGATGCTCATTCACATTAATTACATAACACAGTTTGTTCAGTAATAGGGGTGCCCTTCAGTGTGTGGTGGCTGTGACGGGGTGATAGTGGGAGTGGCGGGGCGGTTATATGGGTAAGTAGCTCCACTGACGTACCATGTATGAAGTCACCGTTGACATCATACGAAGATAGCCGAGGGAAAGACGTCTGTGTGCATGTGTGTTTCATGGCGAAAAGCGAGTAATCACAAGGTCACCTGTTTTAAAAAGGCGCTCACAGTGAAAATCTGAATGTACCCTTTTTATCCTGATAACAGCTACCAAGCAGACATTGTTTTGTGTGTGTGTTATCCTGATGATTTTTCATACTGTCACATGAATATTTACACGCATCCTGCTCTTGTGTCTGTTGTCACAGACATCACTGTGGCTGTCTGGGATGCTTTGGTGTAAGAAACATGCTGCTGTATTCGAAAAACATTCCACCTTTGGACACGCAGTCTTCTGCATACTGCACTCACTCTGCAGAGGCTTCATGTATCTTATTTTATCCCCGTCTTATCCTTATCTTCTCTTTCCTGTCTTTGTGTATGCAGATGCACTCACATCTGAGATTATTTAAGCGATCAGTGTCTTTAAGTCTTACATGAAAGGATATTTTTATATGTTTTTTACCCTGCTTTTTTCTAATATTTACTTGTTTTGATTTATTTATGCACCAAAAGGCTGCTTTCATTTTGGCACACCCCCAACCCTCACTAGTAGTCGTAGTAGTAGCTAGGGCAGGGCAGTCTGTCAAAAATATCACAGTCTATTTATTTGCAATCACAATCCACAATCTAAATTTTGAAATGTCCTGTTGACTATAGCCAGACTTAAAATAACTTATGAATTCTTCAATTTGCACTAATAAATTAGCCATCTAGTTGGCTACATTAGTCTATTGGTTTATTCACATAGTGCCGATCTGCTAGTCAGTAAGGTTATATGATGTTTGGAAACAGAAGTAAGTGGACATTAAAATACCATGATCTCTACAAGTTGTCTGGAAAGTAGAGTGTGGACACTTTAGATTATGATCTCGATATGAAATTGTCAGATTGTCCACCATTAGTAGTAGCTGTATTCATAGTTTCCTAGCTGGAGCATGAGTTAGTAATAGCAGTAGCAGAAGTAGTAATAGTAGTAGCATTAGTCAATAAATGGTACTGGTATTACCAGGTAGCTTGTTTCCAGACCACCCAAAATAATGAAATTAAAAGTGTGAAAATTCAGTCTGAGTCTGTTACGCCAATTATCAGGTGGAAATCACTCAAACTAGTATAGTAGTGTTAATGTTTTTCTTCGTTCTCTCTCTCTCTCTGTAGTTTTGATGTGGAGAATGGCCTGTCGGTGGGTCGAAGTCCACTGGACTCTCAGACTAGCCCAGGTTCTGGTCTGGTACTTCAGGGCAACTTCCCCCACAGTCAGCGCCGTGAGTCTTTCCTCTACCGCTCTGACTCAGACTTCGACCTTTCGCCCAAAACCATGTCCCGCAACTCGTCCACTGCCAGCGACCTGTGAGTATTTCAAAGATACACTCTGCAGTATTTGAACACCAATAAACCATCAAATCCCAAAACCATTCTGCATTTTATATTGTGGGGTTGTTGAGCTTTATTTGGAGGGAAGTATAGAGGTTGTTCCAGAAGAAATTGCTACAAACCTTCTAATAACAGCAGATGATAGGCTTGAAAGTGCCTATTAATATTATAATGACATATTGATGTTTAAAGATGTGTGTAAAAGTTATTTGTTTGGGTCCAGTCTAAGCACTATATACCAACAAATTACTTAATGTCTGTGTTTCCCAAGTCACTTATTAGTACTATGCCTCTGCAGTGATGATTTTTAATAATAAATTATTTAACTTTAAATAGTTAAATTTGTGTTACCCAAATTAGATCCATGTATTTTTTGGAAAACAATTGAATTTATTGCCAATATGTGTTTATGTAAACGCACCCAGGGTCCTATTTACACTCTAAAGCATTTTTTAACATCTGGCTTTAAAGAGGCTTTTGGTAGCAGAGCTCATATATATCAGTGTAAACAGCAGAACAAATTTAATTGGGACATAGAAGTAAAGCAAAAAATATTTTTCATCCCGTTTCTGCCTGTTTATACAGCTAAAGGTTTCTCTGTGCAGCTAGCAGTCTCTTTGAAGCCAGAGTGTAAATGGGGCCTCGACCACCAATAGCTGTTGCTCCTTTGTTTTGAAGGGAGGAGGGATTGAAGCATTGGGAAGTCAATTGGCTACCTCGGTGAGACAAAGTGTGAAGACTGCTGTGATTTTTTTTCCTCCCTTTGTGCTCCACCATGTTGTCTTGAGTCTTACACCCTCCCCACCCCACCCTAACCCACCCCACCCACTCACGTGACATCTTTCCCTGGCAGCAACCTGAAAAACTCATCTTGGATGCTCAACTTTAAAACGATCACCCTTGCAAAGTTTTGAGTCCCAGCAAGCATTTTACAGATGGTGATCTGACATCACCCACGCTTGAAGTGAACCCAAGGGAGAACAATACTCAATTTGAATTAATAACGCGCAGTAAAAATCACATTTGATATTTAGGCCTTGATTTAACAATGTTAAAATGTTTGCTGGACAGCAATGTACAGGCTGACTTGACACTATACTATTCACTGGCAGATTTACCCTGAAGGAGGTGCATGTTGTGACGGTAAAAGATTTCAGGAAGATCTCCCTCCAATGCATGAACACTGCTCCTCACCTGCACATAGTTCTAGTTAATCAAATATATATCTTGGAGGCATACTATCTGTAAGAGCGAAATTAAATCTGCATTAAGTGATTTTACACAGAGGCTGATATTGGGTTGTCTTAGGAGCAAATATTTGCCTACTTACACATCAGGCATCCTATTGGAAACAAGTTTCAGTGAAAGTCAATATTCACTTGGCTTTTAGAACCACCAACTCTTGAGACAAATATCTGGATCTTTAGCTGTTAGAGTTTTACCCATGATTCATTTGCTGCCTCATGTTGGACAGGCACGATAGGTCACTAGGTCTGTCTGAGCTCAACAACTCTCTGGCTTTAGTACTATAAAACACACTTAATACAGGTTTATTGTCAGTGGTTAAGTTAAAACTCAGTGGGTAGATGCAATGTTGATAATTGTTTCTTTGGCAGTAACTAGTAATATTTTTCTTACCTCTTGTGTTTTCAGTCTCATATAAATATACTTGAAGCAGTGGTTCTATGGCTCTGCCCGCTGAGGTTTACCTCTGATCTGCATCTTTGCCTCTGAGAAATATTTGTAAAACTATCTCCACTCCTTATATCCAGTGTGATATTTGAGACCAGTCATGGCTCTTAGCCAGCTGTAGCATTCCTATACACCCCTCACATTAGGATAATGACAACAAACAAACATATTTGTTGTCATTATTTGTGTGTTTGTCTTTTGAGGTTTTTGGAATTGCATGATCTTTCCCTTCTGTCTCCCCAGATGGCTTTTTTTTTACTAGATGTCTGTTTGTTTTTGTCTGTGGTTTTTGCAGGCATGGAGAAGACATGATAGTGACTCCATTTGCACAGGTTAGTATCATTGTGTATTGCTGATGTTGACAGCAGGAGTTTACAGGCCGCTCTTATTAAATTTGCAACCTGGTGGATATTTGACAGCACTGATGTGGTGATAGGTGTAAACTTTACTGCAGGGGTCAAAATGTGATTGGGGCCAGTTTTTTGTGGATGTTTGCACTCATATGTGAGGGGAAAGTAGCTCATTGTAGATCTAGCTGCTGCAATATACAGTACAGAGATTTATCTATTTCCGATGAAAATTATTCATTTGATCACTTCATTAGTGCAATAAACAATGTTTCCATTCAAACAAATACTGTCTAATTGCAAGTGTGGTCTGTCCAGACAAATCACATGGCTCCTCACTGTCCCTTACTCACCAGTTAGAAAAATAAGTGATGCTTCATTTTTCACAGTAAACACCCACACACATTCTCTTTGTACTGAACAGCTTGTTCAACGTTTGCCCATTAACACAATCTGTGTACATGTTATGTTTCCAAACGAATATCTAAAGTTTAGCCAGTTTAGTTTGCCAGCCATATTATATCAAAAATACGGTACAAACTGTGTTTTTAGTGCTATATTACAAGAAAGCAAAGATTGTAGTAAGACATTTCGATATTGTTGGCTGAAAAGTGAGCGTACAGAACAGCTCTGACCAACACTAATTTACCAGCATGTCTCAGGTGTCCAGTCTTTTTCCCTTTTTAGGTTCTTGCCAGTCTACGAACAGTGAGAAGTAACTTTGCTGCTCTGACACATCTGCAAGATCGTGTGGGAAACAAGTAAGACCAAGAAAGCAGACTGGGTGACTAACTGCTTTTGTAAATCTTATTCTACTAACAACTCATCTGTTCCTTGTTTCAGGCGGCCAACATGCAGCAACCAGCCACCCATGTGTAAGCCATGTCTTACAGGTCAGTGTTAATATCCCTGTATGGTGGGACATAAGAAAACTGCAAATATTTTCATGTTGTTGGTGTTTTTTTTTATGAAAATACTGTAAAAATGTTGGAGGAGAGAAGTATTATTTGACTCATTACTAAGGCATGAAATTACAAACATAGTGGTAAACATGTATTCCTGTGGCTCTCTTTTGAGCTAATTAACCTTACTATAAGTCTGAATCGCTTGACAAAATTGACAAAAAGAAGGTTCTGGATTTGAACCCCCCCCCCCCCCCCCCCCCCCCCCCCCCCCCCCGGCCACCTGGGGCCTCTCTGTGGCCAGGACTGGAGCCTTTTTGTGTGGAGTTTCCATGTTCTCATCTCTGTGTGGGTCCCTCTGAGTGCTCTGGTTTCCTCCCAAAGTCCAAAGTCATGCACTTAATTGGTGACTCTAAATTGCCTGTAGGTGTGGATGTGACCGTGAATGGTTGTTTGGCTCCTCTTGCAATCAGCTCCTTCCCTCCACAACCCTACAAGTTATAAGCAGTTATAGATAATTGATAGATGTATTTTTTCATAGGAGTCCCACAGCCGATCTGTAACATGTGTTTGTGTTACCTCTGACCTTTCAGAGGAGCCCTACCAGAAGCTGGCGGTGGAGACGCTGGAAGAACTGGACTGGTGTCTGGACCAGCTGGAGACGCTGCAGACGAGACACTCAGTCAGCGAGATGGCATCCAATAAGGTGAGGTGATATTTGACTTCATCGAGCCCTCAGTGGGTCACTGAAGGTGTCTCCAAACACGTCATTACATCTGTGCAAGTGTTACAAGTGTATCACAATTAGGTGGTTGGTCCTCTGTCATGCACTATTTAGCTTCAAAATGTATGAAAACTTCGTCAGTTGGAGCTATCTCATTCTTTCTTTTTTATTTATATAGCTAGAAATAATAATTGATAATAGGTATCAAAATAGCTGAAACTGGATAAAGAAAACTGCAAAAATGTGAAATTATATTGAATAAATTGTTCTGCGCTGGATGAGAGGCTGAAATTAAGAAAAAATTGTGTTTTAACAGCAGAGGATAGATTATGTGTATCACATGTTTTGGGAGTAATTTAATAAAAAGATTTATTAGAAAATATTAAATGTGAGTCACATATGAGGGGGTAAAATCAGGTATTATTGCACATGCAGCTGCAGTGTAAACATGGCCACAAACACTCGGGTTCATGAATGGCGTCTCACTCCAATGAAAGAGTTAACCAGCATCTCCTCACTTCCCTCCCTCCTGCCTCTCTCCGCCGTCTGGCGGCTACACTCAGACATCCTCCATTTCCCACTCAGCCAATCAGATCCCTCTCCTCCACCCAGCCCCTGAAGCCAGGCGAATCTGATTGGACAGAGAAGGGGGAACTGCGAGCAGGGCGGGGGAGGGGGGTTCCTCACAGACTCTCCCTCTCTCCCTCTTTATGTTTCTCATTGACAGTGTGTGACATTAGTTGGATGGGCGACTGCAGTCACACCCTTTCTCCCCCGATGCTAGACCACATCCCCAGCCTCCCCCACCCTCACCCCACCCCACCCTTCCCCTCCGACCTCCCCTCCCACTCGCCTCCAGGACAGCACATGGGACTGTGGGAACTTTTATTTCCAAACAGACTTATTTACATGCTCAAACGGTCCCTGCTGAGCATGGAGCAGAGCTGAGTGACTGGATTACAGCACGACACTAAGCGAGCAAACTTGTCTGCTTGTCGTTTTGGATTTTAGCGACCTCTAACATCAACATGCGTGGGTTGACATGCCTGCGTCGGCTCTCTGCGTTTGTCTGTGCTGGAGACTCAGACAGGTGAGCGATGGGGAGCGCTGCTGGCTCCCCTTGTTTACATTGGGATCTATCGATCAGCAGTGCAGGCTTTGCAGGGGGCTGAATGCTGAGTGAGCGTGCCTGTCGGATCTGACTCAGGACTGGATCTACAAACAGGCTGAATGTTGACATTGTGTGTGTGTGTCTATGAATGTATGTGTGTATGAGAAACAGAAATAGAGGTTGTCATGATTTTGTAAGCTATAACAGATTTGAGGTTATATATAGGATGATATGTTGCATGACGTTTGTAAACATATATGTGTACACCTAAGGAAAAGCATGATAGGAGGGTAGTTGTGTTGAGAAGTAAACCAGATGATTAACAGACACATTTTGGTTAAAGCTTCAGGTTTATCTTTCAGGTCAGTCAGTATGTTTTTGTGTGTGGCCATATGTGTGCCACATAGTAACCATGTTACCACTGCAGCATCACTCTCTCACACAGATCCCCTCCCTCCTCCATTAGCCACCACATGCCAGAGCTGTTACATAATCAGTGTGGAAGCTACTGCTGCGATAAAACTCGAGGGGAACACTGAACACTTTTGTTTTTAAAAAACTTTTTGGCATGAATGTATCACTAGTTGAGGTTTTTTTTTCACTACCAACAGTGCAGATTTGTCTCTGGACCTCTCAGAGAAAACATAGAGATATTACAGCTTGTCCTCTTTTAAAAGCATAACAAACACATATTAGAAAAACATTATTGCATTTCAAAAGGGGTAAAGGGGGTCGGCTACATAGACAGAAATAAAAGTGCTGAAATGACACCGGTTCTGTCAGCATTTGTCTACATAAGCTCCCCTACATGTTGTTGTTGCTTTACTTTTAAACCACAGTAAAGATAATGAAGCATCTTGTGATTTTCTAAAGTTTTATGCAGAACATTTTTAACAATGTACACAAATGTACACAAAAAACACTTTTTTTTTTTCCTTTTTATTATATTTTTTATCTAACGCTGCTCCCTTCTCTCATATTCTTACAGTAATCGTTTACATGTATCACTTCTTATTGAAAGTGCTTTTCGCTGAAATGAAAAAAGATATCTAACAAACAAATTAACAACAAAAGTTATCAAAACAACACATCAAATATCCAGTTAAAGAAAATGAATGACAAAATGTGAATGATAACATGCAATATACATACTCTAAAACAGATGGTGAATGGGGTGAATTGAAAAAAAACCCCTTGTAACATATTTACCCTTTTCAGGGAGGAGAAGGAGGACAGGAATATGTTCACTGTACCTCCACCATGATCTTATGTGTTTAGTTACATAAAGGTATCACAGTTAGGTTTACTGCAATGATGTTTAAATATGCTATTAATGCACCTTGTCTGTGTACGTGTTTTAACATGTTTATCAACTAAAAGACTAACCACATTTTATGTTGATGGTCTTGTGGTGTCGTCACAGTTTAAGAGGATGCTGAACCGTGAGCTGACACAGCTATCGGAGACAAGCCGCTCAGGGAATCAGGTGTCAGAGTTCATCGCCAACACCTTCCTCGGTGAGTTTGAATACCTGACGTTAACAAATGAAAGGACCCTCACTGTGTGGAAAAGAGAGATGTTGCACTAAAACATATTTAAACCAGTGTTTTTATTGAAGTAATAAAGATTATCTTAAACCTCAGTTGCCAGTTTTTAAGTCTAAAACTGATTCAAACTAATATAACAATCCTGCAAAAAAACTACATTTGTTCATTCATCTACATTCATAAAAGTTAGCTTGTGGTGCTGTGGTATTATATTGCCTTATAGAGAGGTGTTTGCAGTATTTAGTCTACTCCCATTGATATAAATGGGGTGGATGTCAAAATATCTTGAAATACATTTTAAACATGTTAATGAGGTCGTTGTCTTTCGTGCTACATAACAATTTGCATAATTGCGTCACCTGGCCTTATTGATTGTTCTGCTGTTAGTTGTGTTATATGAGCATTACACCATATGTTGCTGTTCAACACATGTGAATGGTGTAAATGAGATGGGGGGGTTTAAAGGATGTGGAATAGTTTGTTTTATTGGAGCAAAGAAGAGCACTGTTTTTTAGCAGAGCAATGTTTAAAGAGGGCAGGAAAGAGGAGAGCAGAAAGGACCTTTAAAAGAAAACCAAGACGGAGAGGAAAAGGATTTTTCAAGTAAAGATAAAATGAAGAGAGAGCGATATAAAGAAGGATTAAATGGATTAAGGAAGTAAAGAAAAAGAAAGAGTTAATATTGAAGAAAGGAGAAGTAAAATACAAGATTTATGAGATTTAAGGGGTGGAGGGTAGAAGAAGTGAAACTGGAGGATTTAGAAAGAAACAGGGAGAGGAGAATTTCAATATTTCTAAGGAAAGGAAAGAGAAGAGGAATGAGGAATATTTAAGGGAAGGACAAATGCAAGATTTTTTAAAACTGAAAATATGAAGAGAGCATGTTTCTAAAGGGGAGGAAGGAGAAGACGACTGTTTGTGAATAGGGATGGATGGAGAAGCTGAGGATTTTTCCTTCCCTAAAAGAGAGGGAGGCGCGGCGACAGACAGCATTCCCGGACACATTGTGTGGCGTTGTCGTAGCAACAGGGTGCAATATTATTAGACGGCGTGTTGCATCAATAGGAGGCTCAGTCTTCAACAGCCCTGCCGGCGGGATGGAGGTCCAGCCGAACGAGGATGGAGCTGTCAATCGGATGCCGTTTTGATATGAGTGCCTCAGCGTTAAGCCCGGCTGCGTTTGGAAATGAACACCATGGTTTTGGGTGTGAGGAAGAGGAGGCACTGTGAGAGAGGTGAGAGAGGCCAGACAGTGCCTCGTGTGACGCTGCCACTCAGGTCGCTCTGCATCCTTATGGTGGCGCGTGCTTGTATCTGAGCTCAGATCTGGATATTGTTTAAGCAATCACCCCTGCCGTGCTAATAAAAATCGTGGATTTAAAATGCTCAGGATGGTCTGTGGACGTGAAGTGAAACAGGCTGTCTGTGATGG
Organism: Sciaenops ocellatus; assembly: GCA_033000465.1. Lineage (NCBI taxonomy): Eukaryota > Metazoa > Chordata > Actinopteri > Sciaenidae > Sciaenops > Sciaenops ocellatus. The sequence goes on along the minus strand of CP136882.1, from coordinate 21,315,296 downwards.
TCAAAATGGGATAATTATTTCCATGGTTTGTACAAATACGGATGAGTCATTTTCAACACCATCGTGTCTGCTGGGACAGCATCTTTATGTCAACAAATCATATGGAGATTATGTTGATGCTGTCGGTGGAAACCTTGTTTTGATGATTTCTGTGTTTTTGCTTAAAGGATTGCAAGCTCCACTGTGAGTTAAAAAAATCTCCAACCTGTAGATGTGATGAAGCCTTTTCAAACTCACGTTCGGAAAAACACAAGAAGCGCTTCGTCATCAAGCTCAAGACAATGTTGAGCTCTTCAGAGGCTGACAGATTTTACCCATCATGCTTAGCTTTCTACTACTGGTATTTTGCAACTACTGCCATGTAGTCCATTTATTAATGTACACCTTGTTGTTCTCTGACAATATTGACATTATACTGCAGGTATACTGAATTATACCTGTATACATTCTTGTTTGTCAACCCACCGTCCAGTCATGGTTTATATATGTCATATTATACAACATATTGCTTAAATTTAAATCAATTTATAATTCTACCTTTACATGGCAGTTAGATTTGACATACTTTATACCACCTCAAAACCGACTCTGTAATTTCTCTCTCTAATTTACTTTTTTACAAAATCTGTGTTTTTATACTCATTGCGATCTACAGGAGCAATGCAATGTCTAGTCGTTCACAAGGTCATTAACACAGACTTTGTTATGCCTTCCTCCTTAATGTGTCAGCTCTTCAGAGAAGACGGGATTCATATTGTTACACACTTCACGTGATATATGTACAGTAATGCACATGTTTATGCGCTTTATATCCAACCACAAGGTTTTCTAGGACTAGTTAGAGGTGTTGTAAAGTATTAATTGTAGTTGTACCATCTTAGTACTAATTGTAGTGACAGTTAAGTCACATAGTCATAGGTCATAGTTCTAGTAGTTCAGTAATGGTAGTAGTAACTGATGTAAAACAGCTTAAAACTGTACATTTAGTAGTTGTAGTTTAACAGTTTAATCTACAGTTTGCACATTCCCGGCAAAACCTTCCATTTGATGCAAAAGACTCCGACTCGTTGACACGATATGAGACTCAGCCTTTAAAATCTTTGTACACCAAAGCTTGAGAACATTGAGGCAAGGCAACGTTTCAGTCAGTTGCTGGGAGGAGATCATATGATTTATGTTAGCTGGGGAATATAATTTATCGTAATCATTGGTTGCTAACAGCCTGGGTGTATATGAGCAAAGTCAAATCATATTTCCACAACATGTGTGCCTGAGAACCTGCACACCTCCTACACAAAGTTAAACTTTGTACAGAGTTGGTCACGTATTTCGAAAACATCAACTGCTCTATAAGAACTCCAAATTAGCTGTATTTGTCACAATCCCACTGACAGTGTGACAGTGTGGCAAACTGGGATTCATCAAGTAAAATATCAAGTAAAGTCTGAATGTTTGAAATTACTTGAAGACAGACATATTTATTTAACAGTATGCCTCCATGTCGGTTTGTACATGTTGCAGAGAAACAACATGACGTGGAGATCCTGTCTCCGCCTTCTAAAGAGAAGGAGAAGAAGAAGAGGCCGATGTCACAGATCAGTGGTGTGAAAAAGGCCACACAGAGCCCAAGCTTAGCACCCGCCTGCATCCCTCGCTTTGGAGTCAACACACCACAAGAGAATCTGCTGGCCAAGGTGGGTCCACAAACACACTCACACAGAGACAGAAATACAACACAAACACATCCTGTGTCTTACAAGTGCCCTGTTTTACTTCTCCAGGAGATCGAAGACATTAATCGTTGGGGTCTGGATATATTCAAGATAGCAGAATTTTCTGGAAACCGCCCTCTGACGGTGATCATGTACTCCGTCTTCCAGGTAGGAGGATCCCTCATCTGGAGCTCTGCTCACTTCATAAAAAAAGGTTTAAAAGTTAGGAATTCAGTTTTTCACATGAGGATAATTTAAGTTTATTTTAAAGGTGCACCATTTAATCATACAGAAATCAATCAAATATCATTTTAAAAATATAGGGATAAATGCAGGAAAGAAGTCACAGTCACTGTGAAGTTTATCTTACGCTGTGAGCCACCAAGTTGGATGAAGGAAGAATCTTCTGGTTGCAGGCAAACTTCCCCTCGTAATTTGAATCAACACCACAGAAGAGAAAAACTGTAATTTGTGGTTGATGTGATTCTGATTCTTCTCTTCTCTTCCTCCTCACCCCGCCAGGAGCGAGACCTTCTGAAAACTTTTAAGATCCCAAATGACACCTTCGTCACCTTCATGATGACCCTGGAGGACCACTATCATGCAGACGTAGCTTATCACAACAACATCCATGCAGCCGATGTGGTGCAGTCAACCCACGTCCTCCTGTCCACGCCTGCTTTAGAGGTGAGCTGATGAAGCTGTTGTCGTAGCTTCTGGTCATTTTATAGATTTTTGGATACAACTCACAAACACCTTTGGGGCTCTTGCTCTGCAGTGGACTACTTTTAGTACTTTTTGTTAAAAATTAGTCATAGTTACAATATAGTATGAAGTAGTGTTGTTTTGAATTAATATGCTTTCTGTTCTTTGTTTATCCCAGGCGGTTTTCACAGACCTGGAGATCATGGCTGCTCTGTTTGCTAGTGCCATCCATGATGTTGACCACCCGGGAGTCACCAACCAGTTTCTAATAAACACCAGTAGGTTCCTCTTCCTCTCAGGCTTCTGAACAAAAAACATCATTTTATAAACTTGAGGAATTTAAAATTCATCTTAAGAAATATGTTAGAAATCACAGATGAAATTTTGGGTATCTAGAAGTTAAAACATTTTAAAGATGTAACTGTTAGAGGTATGTTTGAGACAGAAAACATTCAGGACATTTTTAATTAAGAACCGTTTGACTTGCTGTGTACCTCATATTTTTAATGTGGCTTTTTTATTTATTTTTTTTTTTACTTCAGCTGAACCAGAATTGGGTTTAGGTCATTTTGACACACAATCTTATGTAGATTGGACATCAGCACTCATTCAGGACGCTGAATCAACTAGAATTTTGTTTGAGGTGTCCTGTAGTACAATTTAAAAAAAATTCTTAACTTACATCTGTGCAGGTTCAGAACTCGCGCTGATGTACAACGATGCCTCGGTGCTGGAGAATCACCACCTCGCTGTGGGCTTCAAACTGCTCCAAGAAGACAACTGTGACATCTTCCAAAACCTCAGCAAGAAACAGAGAGACTCCCTCCGCAAGATGGTGATCGACATGGTGAGACAGCTGCACTTTTTGCATGACATATTGGTATCCTCTTTAGCCGTACTGTACCTGAACAGTGTTTTTTTATTTTATCAAGGTTTGGTAACATTTGTGCACAGTAAAATCCTGCTGAGACAGCAGCTTTATGTATCTTCACACGGCCTACTTTGGAAAGGCTCATCATGTGGTGATGTATGACAGGCAGTTACAGTTGATGTTCAGTTATAACTGGATGGGACAAACAAAAGGAGAAAGTCAGAGCAGTCAGACAAAGCAACAGAAAAGGATAAATCACTGCATTAATAACAGAGGACATACAAGGGTTTATCACAACGTGTTAACAAGAACATGCAGAACAATCTTATTATTATAATATACTAAAAAAGGGATTTTGTTTTGTAAATGGTTGCTCTTGTGGCCTGTGTGTGGTGTGTTTGAATTTCTGTATGATTTAAAAAGAAAGATACGAAATAACCTCAGACCAATAAGCAACTGCAAGACAAATAAACATAGACTGACACTCACCTCTCTCCAACATATAAATTACATAATTTCATTCATGTACACACTCCCTTCATCCTTCACAAGAAAAACAGAGCAGTAGGCCACAGTTGTCTTTAGAAATATGGGAAAGAAGTTGTACTAAACATTTGAAATCTGTTTGTGCGGTTGTCGTCTTCATCAGGTGCTTGCCACAGATATGTCCAAACATATGAACTTCTTGGCTGACATGAAGACAATGGTGGAGACCAAGAAGGTGACCAGTCTGGGAGTCTTGCTGCTAGACAACTACTCTGACCGCATCCAGGTGAGAACGCCCGCTGCTGATATTCAAAATCAGAAATACAGACTACATAAAAGTGCATGGTGTTGTTTCCACACTAACTTTGTTCCTTCATTCACAACAAACTGAGGGAGTTAGTTTGAAAGTGCTGCCACCTGCTGTACACTCAGTGGTTATTGCACCTCATCTACACCATGTGTAATTGTGGTGATGGTTAAAAATATCTGCACAGTTCTTATCATCACTTTTTCTGAGTAATTGTTGGTAAGCTTTTGAAAACAGTGCACATGTAAAAAAGAGAACCAGCATGAAGTCTGTTCGTGTCTCCTCCAGGTTCTGCAGAACATGGTCCACTGTGCCGACCTGAGCAACCCAACCAAACCGCTGGAGCTTTACCGGCAGTGGACTGACCGCATCATGGTGGAGTTCTTCACCCAGGGAGACCGAGAGCGGGACAAAGGCATGGAGATCAGTCCCATGTGTGACAAACACAACGCCTCTATAGAGAAGACCCAGGTAACGCCTACTGACACACAGAGATGTAGTGAGAATAGAGATGTAATAGAGATGGTGGAAATGGAGAAAACAGAAATACTATAAACTTTAAGGAGTTTGAGATTGTGAAAAAGAACTAAATGTTAATTTTTACTTTTTGATGACATGGTCATTATCAAACTCTGAAGATTCTTTAACACAACCTGAACGATTGCAAATCACCTGCCACTGCAGACATTACTTCATCTTTTTTATTACTTTTATTTATTAATATCATTTCTATGACTAGGTGGGCTTTATCGACTACATTGTCCACCCCCTGTGGGAGACATGGGCAGACTTGGTGCACCCTGACGCCCAGGACATCCTGGACACGCTGGAGGACAACAGAGAGTGGTACCAGAGCATGATCCCCCGCAGCCCTTCGCCTTCCAGCCCTGAGGATCACCATGCCGAGGGGCCAGGAGGAGAAGCTCTGGGAGCAGGAGGGGCCATCCTCTCAGGAGGTGGAGGAGGAGGAGCGGACAAGTTCCAATTTGAACTCACTCTGGAGGAAGAAGAGGAGGATGATGAGGAGGTGGAGTCTGACCTGGAGAGCCCCCTAGAGGAGGAGTCTCAGTCGGGTGGGGAGCGGCACCAGGACTCTTCCTCCCCTTCTTTGTCCCCAGACCCCCGCAGCAGCAGGTACCGCCCCCCCTCGCCTCACCCATCGCGGACTTTGAATCTAGCTGCCATGTCGGTGCGGAGCCCCCACAGAACGCTGGCCTCACCGGGACGTGAGGGCACCAACAGAGACAGAGAACTGACCAAGGAGGGTGATGGAGTGGCCTGCTTACGTATGGGCACGTAACAACCAGCACAACCTGCCCCGCCTGAGAGACACGAGTGCAGGATGTAGTGAGACGGAGGCAGGGCAGGCCTTCACCAATAAAGTCTGTAAAATCACTACAGTCCCTTTACACTGGAGACACCCTCTCTGGAGAACAGAGGGACGTTCCCCCTCTGCTTTATTTTATATTTTAACAAGAAGAATCATTTTAGCCTCTTTTGGGTGCTTGATTGGCCTTTGTGTTCCGTCCTGCTTTGTTGTAGCTTTAGTTCGGAGTGTCCCAGACAATGACTGCTGCATTTTAACTGGGAAGAAGAGTGGAGCCGAGGCGTTACACTCTTAACAAGAACAAAAGGTAAAGGAAACGTCTTCCTCCATTAAAAAAACAAATGTTTGTGACATTCAGACATGAGCAGTGAATGAGGATCGCTGTGGTTCGACAGGGTCTTGGAAATTATTTTGCACCATCATTTTAATTTAGGATATGAAAATATTGAGTCGGTTGGAATAAGTGAGTATGATTTCTTTACTTAAGAATGATGTGTGAGTTGAATCATTTTACCAAATACAGGATGTAGATGAGCAGCAAGAAAATCAATGGACCTAAACCTCAGGGTATGAAGAGAAACATAAATCTAATGTAGCACGGATGTAGTGGGTAGCCCCAACCTGACCCCCCGACCCCAAACAGTCTTTCCTGTTTGATTTACCTCCAAACCAGAGACAAGTGCGGCTTTGTTTAACTTGCGTGTCTCTACATTTAATTAAAACCCTTTAAGAGAAAATTTGGCAACTGAAGCAATCAAATAATATATATTTAAACCAGCTTGTAGCAGCGCAGAGATTGAACATTGAAGAAGACTGAATCCCAGTCTCATCTGTTGAAAAAACAAGACACCACCTGTATAATTAGTTTATTTTTTTACCTGAGATGATTTTAAATGGTGTCGCTGTTTTAGGATTTGATTTTTGAACAGTTCTGTTGTTGTACATTTGCTGGTCTCGTCTGTGTTTATGTGCTTGAAAAGCATTTTTTGTTTTTTATCAGGGTGCCTCCAGTCCGCAGTAGCACTTTACCGTCTCTGCCCTTCAGCTCTTATATTCAGTCACACAAAGGGCTTCACCCACTGTAGGCCTACTGATCACACAAACACAGTGCAGGACATCTGACTCGAGGTACCAGAAGGCTGGACAGGAAACTAACTGGTTGGTTGATTGAGAATTTCACAAACTTCAGATCTATAACAGGATTTCACAGATGCCAAACTTTCACAACATGTGGAATTTATGTAATTCCAACATTATCTGATGTTGGAACTCTTTCTTTCTGAGATCCACTAAGACTACAGTATTTGCACCTCAAGCTCAAATTTTTATTGTTAACCAGTGAAAAAAATAGTTTATGGCACGAATAAGATCTGGAAAGGAGCTCAGTGCAAACTGATGTCCTCTTCATTATCAAATACAGGTGCAACCAACTCTGTCGACTTAAATATGTGTTTTATAAGTTCCTTGAATGTTGGCTACAATTTATTTATGCCCAAAGACTGACAACAGCACAGAGGTCAGCAACACTGAGCAGTCCATTGCTTTAACCTAAAGCGAATTTGATTGTTTCTTTTCTACTATATTTATACCGTTACATCCTTTTTCTCCTCCTAAATCAGTGAGGAGCTTAGATTTCCAAAATAATCACCAGTGAGTTACTTTCCTGCCGACAGGTTCTGATGTGGAGATCATTAGGAGACAGAAATGAATCGCCTATAGTTCAAACTAAACAGATTGTGCTCCATCAGGTTATCAGTCTTATTTGGTAGATAGTGCTCGACTGGGATAACTGTGTGCCATAAGTGTTGAAAACACACAAACACCTGCCAGCCTACGATGCTTTACATTTTTACACTAGAGATTTTAACCTGATGATTGTATCGAAGTCACTGACTTTATAGTGTTAGTTTTTACGAATGATTCATGTAAACAGTATTTAATGCAGACAATTTATTAGATTTTGTGCAACTTATGATCAGTCTGTTCAGACCTTTCCTAATCAGATAGCTGAGACTTGAGAATGTGTGTGTAGTTTCAGGAGTTCAGGACTCTTTCTGTCCATGTTCAGTCTAGAGCAGTGTTTGTCGCCGTCACTGAGGTAGAAAGACCAGGAAGCAAACAAGCACTACACAAGATTATGATGCACTTCCTGGTCAGGCAGTTGTAGAAAACACTAGTCTAACAGTATTTCATTAACTCAGCTACTAAGCTTTATTATCAGCCTTACATGTGATAGGACTGGTTGGAGCCTATTGTTAAAGAGCCATTGTGCCGTTTTTAGCATGCCGAGCCTCAGAGCATCATTTTATCTACAGTAACCACAAGACAGCTACTGTCTGCTGGTGTCTACAGTGTCTGTTTAACACTCTTTAAAAAGCACATTTCACATTACAAGTTAGATTTTGACATGAACTGGCATAAGGAAGCTCAGACAGCCTGATTCCTTAAATTTGTTTGAGCCATCTACATTTTCAGGAAGTAAAGGATGTTTTCAGTACAGTTTATATGAAAATCTTTTACTTTTTTTTATCTAAATAAACTTCTGTGCTTCCCTCCATGCGATGTCTGGTAGCTTTCCTGCAGCACAGGAAATTATGAGCTTTTCCATTTCCAGTTAGTGTGGAATACACTAAAGCCCTGTGTGGTTTGCACAAGCAGTGACTCCCACCATGAACAAAACGTCATGTACAAAGTTATCACTTGATAGACTTTAATGATCCCACACTGGGGAAATTCACTCATCACACCAGCTTGTATACACAAGGTGGATATGAAATTACTCATGAAGAAATATCATGCTGGAGTTAAAGAGTCTGACAGCTGCTGGAATGAAGGACCTGTGGTAGCGCTCCTTCTTACATGGTGGGAGTAGCAGTCTTTTTCTATAGGAGCTGTTTATGGCTTTAATTTATTCCTCAGTTTTTATAGCAAGAAAAGGGGTCACTTTTCTTGTTCATCATGGTGTTTTCATCACGTTGGATTACATTAACATTTAAGTCGATTTCAGATGCACCAACAGTTTTCAGTCAGCTGAATGTACCGTCTGTAGCTCGAGTGATCTGAGGTGTCAAACTGGCATGTTTTAACACAGAACTGTGGCTCTTTACAAGAAGACATCAGTGCCATACAGTGTTAAATGTGTTGACGAGCAGCCAAGTCTCTGGTCTTGCTCTGTTATTGTGTTGCGCTGATACTGCCACCATTAATGTTCATGCTGTCTCGTTTTCTCAGCCTCTGTGTCGTGCAAACTTCTATAAAGATATTTATTCTTCAGAACGTGTCTGTCGAGACAAAGTACTGTATCATAGGACATTTGATTTTATGTTCTGGAGCCGAAAAATCAAGTATACTTTACAAGTATGTATACATCTGCCACTCCAATGTTTTTGTCAAAGAAAATAACTATATTTTTGTTTCTCATTAAGCCAAAAGAGTCTCGGGAGTTCAGGGTGTTTTAAGTGGAAAATGCCAATAAATTATGGAAATTTATCAGACTGGCTGTTTTTGTGTTTCTTTAAGTTAAAAAAAAAAAGTTTTTTAAAAAAGGGAAATCAAGGGAAGATTCATGGACGAAAAGACTGATTTATTCCACTTTTGTCCTTTGTGTAAGAAGCACATAAAAATCCACTGCATGATTTCACTCTAACAAAAACTAAACATGTTAGTATGATGCTAGTTTGATCTGGTTATTAGGTACATAACTGTGTATGTTATGATTAGTTGTTATCCTGCAGGTAGCATACAGTTTAAAGTTGTTCAGCAGAAGCCTCTGTTCAGTCTGACCGCAGCTCCAGTGCAGGCTGGAGGCTTCACCCCCTGAGGACACAACACAAAGAGTTACAGTCACATCTCATACAGTGAGAAACAGTCACTGAAGCAAGACACACATCAGCTGAGCAGGACTAACAAATATGGAATAAATATTTATAATCTTTATTATTCCTGTGTACATTTCCCCCCTCTCTCTCACACACCTTGTGTGAAGATTCCCCAAACTTAATTTCTTTCACCAGCACCTCAAATATTCCAAAGTAGAGTTACAGTAACAAGACAGAGAAATAAAAACGAGTCGTCACCTTGTAGAGTTGGCAGACCAAATGGAAAAGGGACGACATCGCCTTGTCCTCATTCTCCTCTGTGTATTCCTGAAAAACAATAGTTTGTCATGACATCTGTACAGAGCTTCATCTTCTACAGTTTGATCCCAAACTGCATTTTCATGATGAACCAGAGACCTTCTTTAGATCAGTATTTGACCTTCTAATTACATAAAGGGCATTTAGTTTTATACTGTGTTCCTTCTTTATTGCCACTTTTAATGTGCACCTTTTCAAATCTCCACTCACTGATATAATAATTAAATAACAAATGGGTCCAAATAAATATTTGTACAGTTAAAATTTAATCTGAAGTTTGAAAATGCTTGGACACAATTTGTGCTACAAAATGATCATTAAAAATTTTCAGTAAAACTAAAGTTTTGTCTAAAATCTCTACAACATTTCCTATCGCTATAAAATGACAGATCTACTCTTACTGTAGGTACAGTTCAATGGTGTTTACTGTACTTAGTAACTTAAGGTAATTGTACCTGAGTCTTGTCCTCTCATGCCACAACCAGTTTGATCATTCATTTAAGTCAAAAACATTTCATAGTTCCAGCTTCACGTGTTTTTTATTTTATTTTAATTTATTATTGTATTTGTTATAATTTCTATTATTTTGAAGTTTGTATCACTGTTTGGACAAAACAAGTATTGTGAGAGCATTTGGACTAATTGTGATGGTATTTCTCACCGTTAATCAGGACAATAAACAGCTGATTAATCCACAATGAAAATAATAATCAGTTGCAGTCCTACAAGAGTTAAAAATTAGCTCCACTTCAAACAACTACAATAGTAAAATCTTGCTTTTATATTAATGTATGATTAATAATAATCCAGTGATATAACTCCATCTAAACAATCACAGGGGACATTTCTTCACTTTTAATACTTTAAGTACTTTTACTAAAGCAACATTTCTAGGATACAATACAGGAGTTTTACTTGAGTATTTTTACAGTGTGGTATTCGATCTGAATACTTCCTCCTTCACTTCAAGAAGGTTTTGAACATTACTAGTTAATTCACAATTGTAATTCTGAATTTTTCGTCGATAAGCACAAAAACTATTACTTCCAATTACGTCTATTACTTCTTTGTATTATTGTATATCTGTCTATCATAATTGGTTCAGTGTTTTACCCCATTGAAGGTGACCCAGGGGACGTGTGTGTGGGCGGGGTTCAGAGCTCTGGTCATGGCAGCGTTGGCGTGCATCAGCTGGTATCCCAGGTCTCCCGTCACACAGGACTCAACAGTGGACCAGGAGACAGAGCGAGTGTAGAGCTGGAGACACTGAAACAACAGGACAGAGCATCAGCAACAGTACACACAGATTACAACTACAGTCTTCAGGGACTTTGTCTGTTTTTAAATCTCACTGTTGTTTTAAAATATGCTCGCACGTCACGTTTGTCTCATATTTTGTCGTGTGTTTTGTACTCTGGTCCTGAAGAAACAACATTTCACTTTAACCGTTTTTGTTTTATATTTGAAAAGAGACTTTTCTCAATCAACTTTTTACTATCATTGACATTAAACATTTCTGTAAACACACGTCTGATGAAACAGATTACTGTTGAATGCTTAGTTATATAATAGCTGAAGATGGGTTTTTTAAAAAAAAATTCTGGTTGTTACTTATATTTCATGTTGTAGAGAAAACATAATACAATAATAAAAGTTTTCAGGAGCTTTAACTTGGAGGTCGTGGGTGCACCCTAAAACAAAAATCTACAGGGGTTTTAAGAACTGTGATGTAGATTTCCATGTCATGAGAATCTGACCAAGTGATCACCATAAAGTATTCAGAGAGATTCAAAGTGGAAATTCTGGTATATAAGTAAAGCAGAGGAACTTGGAAACTCTTCATTGTCGTTCTTTTGTATGATTTATCTATCCAAGTATGTATTCTGAACTTCACTTTGACACTAAAAATGTAACTTTAAGTTTAAAAATCAGCCTTTCTAATTTTGCAGAGCTACCTTCTGACTCAAAACATCACTGCAGTAATTATTGTTCAGTGGGTCAGTTTGCTGCGGACAACAGTGATGGACATTTCTGATATGTTTGTCTTTGTTTTATTGACTGCAATGAAATTCATAAATCAGACATTATATAGTACTGAAAATCTAGATAAATACAAATTAAACTCCCCTTCTTTCCCAGGTTAGCAAACTTAAACTTAGTTTTTACTCATCTGTGAAGAATCAGAATCTTTCAGGTTTCTTTAGATAATTTTTTTTTTAAACACCAACTTTCTTTAATCATAATTTATACAAGACAAAACAGAAAAAGGGTCTCCCTTTCCACTTCATACAGCTCATACAATTGGTTTTCTTTCTGAATATTTTCAACTGGAGTCAGGGCCAAAATGATGCAAATAAATAAAGAAGGGAAAAGCTACAGTTTTGTTTCCTGTAGATACTCACAGGCTGGGCAGCATTGAGAACATCTGCAGCCGACTCCATGCAGTTGATGATCTGAAATGCTGAGTGTCCCGTCAAATGGATGACACAGGCCTGAAGAACAGCATCAGTCAATCTAAAGTCATCACGTCTTTGCATTAATTAAAATGTGACAGACAGTACATGTCATGAAACATGTGAACCTCAATCAGGTTTCCTCTGCATTCAGGCTCTCCGTGCTGACAGGTGAAGGGAGAGTTTGCTGATGGAAGCTCCTACAAGAGAAGGAAGATGATATTTGTATTTTTACAGTAGTGAAATACTCCTGCCTACATTTTGTGTAAAGATTTTGTCAGTGCATACTTTTGCGTTCCCGTAGGGGACCAGAGTGACCGTCATGATGTCCTGCAGCATGGTCCAGGTGGGGAAGAGCTGCTGGCTGATGAAGACTCTGCAGGCTGGACACAGACTCTCATAGTACAGAGTGACAGATACAGGAGGAACAGACTGGTTTGCTCTGATAAGATTCACCTCCATACACTGCTTCTGAACCTACACAAGACACAAGACTTCTGTCAAAACATACATTCATAAAAAATAGATACAATAAGTTACATGACACCTGTAGAATATGTATTAAAAGGTCATAGTTTAGTGAAAAGAACATAACAAATTACAATAAAAATTATATTTAAAAAACTAACAATCATATCACAAATTAAAACACTAACATTTAATAAGAGTATCATAAAAGGAGGAAACTATTTTCATCCAAACACTGATTTAAGTAAGAGGTTTTGTCTAAGAGGATGATGAATTCAACAGTTAAATATTAAAAGACTGTGTCTTTGTTTGAGTTAATTTCATTGTAAATTGAGTTCTGGGGTGTAAAACACCTGGTCAAACATGTATTTTTGAGATGTCGCTGCAGGCTCTGGTGTTTTGTCAACGGGCATTTTATACTTTATAGATACTCCACAGATTTAAGTATAAATGAGAATCTTGAGTTGTAGCATTACAGCTAATCAAAAATCAATGAAAGCGTGACTATATAGTCTGCAGCTCAATGCTGAAAGTAAAACAAACTGTACTGTTTATTTTCCAGCATTGACTCATGTTTAAACTGATTAAGTGTTTGTGATTTGACCCAGCGCTGCTTCTCCGGTCACATGAAGAACCGCTGGTGTTCAATTTCTGAAGCATGACTCTCATTTAAACCCAGACCAGGCAGACTTTGAACTCAATTTACTCTTTCCTCATACATAAAGAAAGAACTGCATGGTATTTCAGATACTGACTAGGACAAAAGATAACTAGAATAAAGCTCAAAAAGCCTGGAATAAAGTAGACTAAATGGAAAGGAAATTGAATAAAAATATATTTTAGTATTTGGCAGGTTTTTCCACTTTTGTGAGAGAATACGGCGTATAAAACACTTCATATTTCTACCATATAATCAACATTTTAATCACAAATGAGTTAAGTACATCCCACTAATTTAGCTTTTGTTGTATTTGTTTTGCTTCTATTATCTAGTAACAAGAATAATGCTGCTCATTATTGATGTGAATATTTAAGCATTTTCTGCTATGACCCTTCATGCTAAATGACTACCATGTCTCCACTGACCCTGTCCATAGACTCCACTGTGTTTCTTCTACTCACCCTGCACTCTATTGCTATCTCCAGGGACCGACACCACTGAGATGGAGGATAACGGCAGGAAGGTTTGGGGTGAGACCCGGAGCTCCTCCGGTGAACACAGAGGAGTAAGAACACAACAAACAGTACTGACAGCTTCATGTTTGACTATGAGGAGAAAACTCCACACAGACACTGAGCATAGATGACTGGAGCTGCTCCTCCTCCTCCTCCGCCTATAATCAGCTGCTGATTAATGCCAGGTGAGAGTGACTGATGCTGCCTTCGGGGATCCTCGGACACTCCTGCTTCTGGCTCCTTGAAGAGGAGGAAGCAACAATAAATAATATCTGGTTGTTCAGAATTGGGAGAGGTTTAAGCGTGGAGAATGGCGTCTTAGTGGTCATGACAATACACATGATAATACACAAGAAAAAATAAGATTACAAATGGTATGGTTGTAATGGTGATAAAGCCTCCGTCTGAAATACCGGGTAATATTGGTATTATATTATAGTGCATCCCCCTCTAGTGGTCCCACATGAGCAATGTTTACAAGCAGTGTCTGATATGTGTCTGCATTACTCGAACAGAAACTCAACTGAGTTGAAAAGCAAAGCCTTATGGGAACTGTAGTTCTTGAATGTTGATGGAAAATCTAGTTTTTTCTTTGTTGAAAAGATGATGTGCTTAAATGTAACATGGCTATTTGACTAAATATGGACACAAATCTCCAGGAATATTTTCAGCTTTTCATGTTGAAATGTGAAAAGAGCCGCTGATGAGACGAGCCAGTTACAAACCGAAAGAGGACGAGAAGATGCGCCATCTTAGATTTCGGGTTCTTCAGGTGGGCTCTGAATTCACCTGCACTTTGCTTCGGCAAAGTCGGATGTTTCTTACTTTATAAACGTTTAAAATCAATGTAAAATCTCTTTCAGTGTGTCTGCTAAGTTCATCTTCCTTGTGCTTCTTTTGAATTATCAGTATTTACCAATAAGCAACACCCAAAAGTCTAACTGTTGCGTCCTGAAAAGCCATCTAGGGTCTGTAACCTCACGGTCATCAGTTAGAAATGAAAATGGCCCCCAGATTTTTACTTGTTTTGTCGGTGGACCTCTCCAGCCCGGTCAAACAGCTGTTTGTAGGAACAGGAGCTAACCCTTTCTTGGTAGAAGCCGGCGGTAAATGACTGGACTGGACGGGCACTGCTAACTGTAATGGCGGGAGGGAAGCTCCTAAAACGGATGTGTTACAGCCCTGCTATCAATTCTTCTTCTAATTATTATTATTATTATTATTATTATTATTATTATTATTCACAGTTGTAGACTCGTCTTCTTCTGTTTCAGTACCATTTCCAGAACATTAGCAGTTAGGATGTGCTACATCAGGTCATCTCAACTCAAATCAACGGAGCCGCTCTCTGTCACTGGAAAATGGCGGCCCTAAACTGGTAACTAGAAGAAACTCCTTGAAAGGTAGGACTCTACTGTGTACTATGTTTGGTGATTATAAGTATATGTATACACTTTGCAAGGTTTTCTGTTTCTGTTGTATTCAAGTGTTTTGCACACTTGAATGGCTGTAATTGTTATTTGACAGTAGACCACGGCATTCGACATGTAGGCCAGTGGCATACCAATTATCACTTGAGAGCATGGTGTCTGCATGTACAGTGTAAACATAGTGTTTAACCACTACACACAGCATGTCTGTGCAGTACACAACAGGATTTAGTCTTACCAAACACTATAAATCTATGGCAGAGATATTTTAAACTATTATGTGCAGTAAATTTTTAATCTAGGGTGCAGACTATGTTGTTTAACAATGCACACAGTACAGTGTGTAGTCTAGTGCATCATGGTGCTGTATGGTAAGCTTCATTGAGGTTGGAAACCTGTTTTGTATTGACACCTGGGCCATATTCTTCAAACGTGGCATGTCTAATTCAGGCTAGGTGTTCTCAGGGTGAAATAATACTGTTTATTCTGATCCAGCTAATTTGGGTCATTGAAAGCAGTTTGAGGGCTGATTGATTAATCCTGGATAACGTTATCTTGAATAAAAGTGTGCACAAGAAAAGAGCTGCAACAATAATCAGCTGAGTGCCGATCATGTGGTTGCAGAGGTAATTACACCAACAGATCACAGCAATGATCCCAATTTACCTGCATGTTCTCATCTAAAATCAGATTTATATCAACACTCATTATTAATAAAGGCATTGAGGCATTGATACTTGAAAGTTACTTCATATATGGGGTTTACCTTAATATGTCTTGGTCATGATCCAGCTAACTGTCAATAAACCTGCACTTTTGCAAGTTTGGTCTTAAGGATTTTTTTGCTCCAGATGGACTTCAAACCATCTTTAAAGAACCAAAAAATAAATCTATAAATTCAGATTAATCAAATTCTAAACTTTATAATTAAACCTGGTTATCCACGTACAAAGAACGGGACCCAGGAGTAATATTACTACGAACAGTAAATCTATGTGCAGAATTTCATGAATCTGCTTAGATGCTTTTAAAGCCATATCATGTGGTACTGTACATATTGTCTCTAGTTTTTGTAGTGTGTAATCATATTATGTGAATACTAAATGGTATTTGTGATGTATATCGGTTTACTATTTGTTCATTAATCATTAGTCGTGTTTGATCAAACACCACCTCTAAATAATTGTGCTGAAATGCTCAGGTTATCAAATAATGCTCACAACGATTGATTAAACCATCATCTCAAATTTATTTGGGGATTTAAAAGTGCATACATGAACAATGATGTTCTGAAGTGGGTAAAGTCAGGTTTTACTCCAACAAAAAAAGCTTAATGTTATTGCATAATCAGTACAGTAAATGAACATTTAACAATAACAGTGTTATTCAGTGTTATCACAGCAATAGGCTATTAACAAAGGGCTAATGCTCTAAATGCTTTAGATTAAAGCAGAAAGACCATAGTCCAAAGTCCATACAGCCACAATAGAAAAATTAAAAATCAAATTTGCAGAAACATCATATCAACAAGTACTACATTGAATGCGATGCAGACAAGTAGAGGTATTTGAACATATGCACAGCTCAAACATTAAAAAAAAACTCCAGATAAGACAAAAAACAAATCTTTCCCCAAAACGATGTGGTTTCTGTTTGACATGTTTCTGCTGGATCCACTATGTTTATGGCATGGAAGAAAGTGAACCAAACTCCCTCCTAACCTAACCTAACCCATAACCACACCAAACCCTAAAGCAAGATAACCATTCCTATACTTACAAGACTTTATCTATTACTAACGTTATACCAAACCTATCTGTACTTCTTATACTGTACCTGCATAACCAGTTCCTTCACTTACAGTAACTACATCTAACCTTGTACTTAAACATAGCCATTTCTGTTTAACAGCCTATTCACCACACAATAAGCTGATGTTGACCAATTCTGCAAAAGATTCAAAATTACATTTAGTGTAAACGTTTTTAGATATTCAGTGCAAACCGTTTTTAATTAATTATTCATACACCATCTGTGCAATGTAGTATGATTAAAGTTGAGCAAATGCTTAATTAAAATGCTTAATGCTTAATTAAGGTTGTGGAAAGATTGTTGTTGTGGTTAAATGTACACAAAAAACAAAGATTAATTATTGGTCTGAGACCAAGTTTCAAACCCTGGTCTTCATTATCAAAAACATTTTACATACCCATCCGCAATCCCAGCTTTCACACCCATCCCCTCTGCCTCTCTGCCTAAGTGGTACACACTACTTCCTGCGTTGTTGCTGAACATCGACATTGACGTAAATCCTGTCCTTCAAAATCATCCAATATGATCTTAATTCCTAGGGAGGAGGAACTGTCTGAAAAATACATCCCCCTTCTAGGACTTAAACCTAGCTGACCTAACTGTGGTAAATTGTTACCACCAAAACCATCACTATTTCATTACACCCCAGAACTTGACAAACCAGGTTATCTACTTTTTAACACATACACCATTGCTGTCATTCACTTACTCCTGCATCTAGAAAGTCCTTCATTTAAGCATCCAATTGGGTCAAACAAAGGTTCACTCAGTCTTCCATGCCATTAACCCACAGTATCTAGCACAAAATTTCAGAAATAAGAACACATCTCATTGATTTGAAACCTCCTTGGTGGAAGTTTTTATGGACCATGCGCTACTTAAAAAAATCAAATAAAAAAGACAGGATGCTAAATCTAAATGGCAATCACTTATTTTTTCTCTGTTAGTTATAAACATGGCATTTACGATGTCGAAGGGTCAGCAAGCTAGCTAAATAGCTTACCAACATAGCTAATACCCGGGTGTCTATTTAGGTAGTTATTAGTTGGACATAGAACTACTTAACATGATTGCATCTCAAAATACGTAATGACACACTTTTTTATAAGTAACCAATTATTCTCCTTTTGAAACTGTAATCATTTTGTTACATGTTTTCAGTATATCTCCATTTCATTTTTGTTTGTACAATAATAAAACAGTAAAGTTACAAAGAGAGACAGTGACAACAGAAAAGACCAAAGTATGCACATACAGTTACATATATGTATGACTTTACAGAACTAAATACTACTAAGTGGTCACCTCATTAAAAAGACAGAGAAAAAAAAAATATTTCAAAACTCATATTAGTGCTTTGTCAGTGCTACGACATATCAATCTCATGAGCAACTTGTCCATATTTAGCACCACCATGTCTACCTGCTTCAGTACCTCCACCTCACATGAGATACTTGTGTGCAAATGCTATGCTTTAAATCTAAACCCCACACAGCAGTGGTGTAGTCTATGTTTGTGCACATTTAAGCTGTACACCTTTTCTGTAATCCTGCTACAAATTAACTGGATATGTAAAGTTTCAATATTAAATACATTTCAAGTTATGACCTTAATTTAACACTCAATCTATTCAGTGTGAAAAAAGTAAAAAAAAAAAAAAAAAGTACAGATACCTTAAATGACAAGGGAGATACCTACGATTTCGTTTCACATGCCAGACGTGCAACCTACATGCCTTACATATTAATAGCCATTTAGGTGCATACATACATGTTAACTATGTAAAAAGTTACATAAGATGAATGTAAGACAGGATGAAAGCAGTCTGAGGACAGCAGGTGTGCGTCATCTATCCCTTAACTTAACAGTATATTTTCTTTTAGACTACACCACTGTTACAGAGTCCTAATTTGTACACATACACAGTGTAGTACTGCTTGTCCATAAGCACAGAACAGCGTGAATAACTGACCAACATTTCAACATGTGCTTCAAAGAGTAAATACACATAGGTTAAAAGTCCTGCTTGCACCGCCATCTAGTGGTTATGGCACGCTCCATCCACAACCTGAGCAGCACTTAACATTTTACTACTGTGCAACACTATATCTCTTTCGTGTGGTTACAAACAGATCGCACACAACATGAAAGCCTTTTCATTTGCTTTCATAAAGTCATCACAGTATCACTCGTACTGTGTGACTGACTGACGGGTGATCTCTTAGAGGTGCATTTAAGGAAAACTACAGCAATGAGTGCTTAGCACCGATAATGGACACAAAGCAAAAAAAAAAAAAATTACAGAATACGGCTAACCATGAAAGAAGGGTAACAAAACAAATATTTTATAGCTGGTGGTGAACTTATAGTACCAGAACTGGTATCAAAACAGCACCCAGCCGTAAAGTCCATATTCTGATTAGTAATACATATAATACCTAAGTAATCCGTTACACGTGGTGGCATGCAAAATTAAACATTTACACATTGTCACTGCCACGAAGTAGGAACTGGACATAATTTTTCCAACTCCCTTCATGGCAATAAACTGATAACTTCAAGTCACGCAATGAGTATCAAGCATGTGTTTGACTAACAACAGCTAAGAAGGAAGTGCATCTTAAGGTGACTCATTTAACAGGAAAAAATACGTACAGAAAAATGAAAGTATTGTAATCAAACCAGTGTAAATGTAAAATCAACTATTTTTATATGCTTTAAATTAACTCAAACTGACTATGCTAGCTTTAATGACTACTGGTATTCTCCATATATTTTGAGTGATTCACCGTAACCACAAGCACCGCTTCATTTCCACTCACAAAGTGCATTATCAAAGGAATCCGTTACCTATAGGGTAACCTATAGGCCTGAAATGTAAACAATTCTCATTTCAAAATGAAATATATCACTACAGATGTAATTTTCCATCACCATTTTGAATATACCTCACACTTAAGGAGAGCTGTGTAGCAACATTTATCAAACAAGTGATTTCCAATATTATAATTTTATCACATTTTATGGTAATGTGCTGTTATTTGGTCCACTATAGCTGGAATCATGCCGTGTTAGCTAGTAGCTAATTAGCCAGCAATGCTAGCTAACATGCCTGCAGAATTCAAGCAGACATGGTAAAAATTTTGGTCAATAATACATCTTAATGTGTGGAAGTAAGTAGTAGTATTTTTTACAGCTCCCTTTTAAATATTATGTATAATTTTGATATACATTTTGGCCTCAGCTTTTTCATTTTCCAGCTGTACACTTAAGGTCATGGTAAAATGTAACAATTATCTAAGTTTTTTTTGTTTTTCTAATTTTTTTGTATTAAAACTAAAACCCCAGATATATAGATCTACGTCATGTATGCAGCTTCTCATACCAAGTGTGATGTAAGTTCAATGTGGTAACTGCCAGTGAAATGAGGTCCATTTGACTCACATTCACAAAATATAATTTTTTATGATTTAAATGGTAACTACCTTTGATAACGCTTTTCTTGAGGGCACTCCAGGGTACTTGTGCTTTTGTAGCCAAACCTCAGTGTTCGGTTCATCACAACATTTTTGTTTACACCCAACATCACACTCATGTATGGGCCAAGACACCTGTCCTGAGAGTAACAAAGTAAATTATGACGGCTGGAACAGGAACACTTAAGGGCACTTTTCAACCAGGACCCGAAATCTAAAAGACTTGGATATTATCACTCCACATCAGGCTCCAGAGTCTTTTAGATCACTGACTTCAACCAAAATCCTCAGAAAAGAAATAAAGAAATTAAGAAACACCCGTCTGACACATCAAAGACTGATCTGTGCCAGACTGATATCTCAAATATACCTAAGTAACTGTGTTTTGCATGTACACGACACGCAGAAATGCTTTCAGTATTTGCCTGTGCTTTGTGTCTGCTGCTTCACAGTTCATACCCGCTCATATATTATTACTAACACTTATAAGTGTTAAAAAAGTGAGTGAGCTTAAAGCAACACATAGATTCTGCAAACTTTACCATGATTGTCCTATTTTTCTACAAACAAAAGTCAACATCTGCCATCAGAATAATTTGAAAGAAGCTATAATGACAATGCTTTAAAGCATAAACACACCTTAGAGGTAGAATCCACAAATTCATATTGTGTCTCATTTGTAATGTCCTGAAGATATTCCAGAAATGTGCAGAATGAAGACAGGACACGAGTGTTTTCACTCAAAGTTAAAACTGAATGATTCACAGATGTCGGTAATAAAATAATTTCTATAACCCTAATTAATGAAATAAAAACTTCTTTTCAACCAGCAACATCAGTATGTGAATCAGTGTTACGGTGCACAGCTCTCATCTCTGTGTCTGTTCTGGTTGTCTTGTTTTGGATAAAGTGCTTGTGTGTCTCCTCACTTCCTACACTACCCATAATGCACATGTGCTTGGTAGTGCAGAGTCCCATCCTGAGCTCAGTTTCCCAGAAGCAGCTAAACATTACAACTGCACTGCACTAATTATATAGATTTGACATATATACATATATTCATGGTGAATTTGGCTATACTATGCACTGGCTGATGCCTGGCTCAACACAATACAGAGCATTATTGATTGTTGGACATTATTTTAGTGTTTGTTTTGAGCCAGAAATCATCAGACCATGACTTTGATACTGTTCAAAACAGAATATTTGCTGCTTAAATATGTTCGGATTTATTGTAAGTGCCTTTTAAAATTTCATGTGTGGATCAGGATTAACTTCCAATAAGTTCTCTCCACCATTGAAATGTATCATTCGTATACTAAAAAACAGCCAAATTATATTTATCTGCTTTTTCCTTCAATTAGTTTAGTATACGTATTCTGAAAGCTAGATACTAGTATCCTGATATCATTATGTCATCATAAACCACTACACTGTTAAGATTTTTGCAACTTTAATACCAGCACAGGTTTGGGAAACTTGCTGATACCAGTACCGGTGTTGTCATGATGATGAGGTATTATTTCAGTACTGCTGCAGAAGATTTAATTCAATGTTGAATGCTGTAAAATGCTAAGTACTTAATCCCAATTGTGTTTTGCAAGCTGTATGTGCAGATGGCGAATAAATGGGATTTTTAATATTAGTAATAATAGCTTTAAAAAAGAAAATGGAAAAGTAGATTAGAGCTGAGCTGCAGTCTGACTGATACCAGGATCTGCATATGTAATGTATTTAACTGACAAAGCTGACAATGAACTAAACAACCTTTTTTGTGTTGCTGTAACGTCTTACCAGTGTAGGATTTTTAGATATCCAAATCTCTCATATGGTGACACTAACCGGTGCTGTGTTACGGTCTGGTAACAGTGTCCGTATTGGTGCGTCCTCAGTGCAAATACAGTGAAGCTTTGGGGAAAATGGCATAAGGGTGGCGTGCTGGTGTGTCTCAGCTGGGCTGCTGGCTGAGAGCGGGCCAGGCCAGGGTTACATTCAGCTGCTGGTTGTGCTGGATCAGGGATGTGTGTCGATAGTGCAGGACCAGCTCTCTCAGGGATGAGTATAGGTTGTAGGGCTCAGCGAAGCCATACCCTGTGGATGTCCTATAGATCACACAGTGCTTCACATCCCCATCCACACTGCATGAAGGGAAAGAAGAGTCATTGTCTATGCACTGTTAATAAATAAAATATAAAACTTTATGGTTGTTTGACCCCCAAAGGCCAATACAGACAAGGTTAGGAGTGCACCTACAGAGGGGAAAAATGTATTTTAATTAATTTTAATTTTAAATGCTGATAGTACTCACACAACTGAGCAAGCAAAGGAGCCTCTCTGAGTCTGGCTGTCTCTGATTAGGAAAGTCCCGTCCCTCCTTCCCCTCAGCAGCTCCTCTGCCTCCTTCCGTTTCATACCACCAACGTACCAACTTCTCTCCTCCTGGTGGGTGTCGTCTGCCAGGGTGTATGGGCTAAGGGAAGATGGGGATGTGGTAGGGTTAGATTAGTTAGGAAAAATGCCAGCTATCAATAATAATCTGAATAAAATGAGGATACTCACTCTTCTTCTTCATTCCTGATGCCCAGCCAATCATCAATCTGGCTCTGCCTAGTTCCTTGCTGTGTGAGCCAGCTGAAACACGAGCAAAACACAGTCAAAAGGCTGCAATATGTGAAAAACATGCTGTAAGCTGTAGCTTGTCAACCTAATTATATTAGATAACAAAAAGCCAAAAGATGATGCAGAAGGCTTCACCTAAAGCATATCAGTATTCATTGTAATGTCTTATATGCATCCATCAATAGACAGTATAAAAATGGACGTTGTATCCGTGACGTCACCCAAGAAATCAGCAAAGAAGCGGCTCATCAGCAGGCCTGAGGCAGGCTGAATGAAGCCTGAGCGCTCAAATAAGCCATCTGTAACGGCACCCACCTCCTCCTTTAGCAGACCTTGAGTCTCACATACTACTGCAACCTCACTTTGCTCTTACTTTGCTTTTTCCCCCGCACACACACCATAAACCTCTATCGTATTCCACACACACCAGCTTGTCCTCTCTCCATTTCTCTGTATCAAACAGGAACAGCAGTATTTTTATAAAGTCCCCCCCAAAAAACTCTAGGTTTGTTGTTAATGACATGGCTGATTAAAACGAATGTGGTACCAGCCAGGTATTTGTTTACTGTTACGGCCCATGCTTGTAAAATAAACACTTGCGCCTTAAACGCATCAGATATATCAGATAACGTCTCTCTCACTGTGTCTCTGCAGCAGATCTGTGTGACTGTCCGTGGTCTACATGGGAGGAGAATGTGGTGTAGATTGTTCACTAGCTAATTGATGGCGGATGGCATCATTTCTGATTGTCGATTTGTGTTTTTTAAATAACTTTGTTAGTTTGGATACTATCTGTACTTTTGACAGCGCTACCATAACCCCACCTCAACCCAACATGGGGCCCTCCGTTCACAACATTGATATTAGCAAACTGCTCGCCTATATGTGCCTCTCAAGTCAGCTACGACAACACACTGCAGTCATCTCAAGATCCCAGTGAGATTGACAAGCACTCAAATGAAGTTATCTGCAGTTACTGCCAGATTGTTACAAACAACATCGGAGACAGCTTATGGTTGTGAGTTCAACATTCAATTCATTGGCAACAACTGCGGTGGACATTCCTGCAGTCAGCGAGTGGCAAGCTGGATGTATCAATTATCTTGGCAAAGATGTGTCTGTTAACAAATTGTGTGCAAAAGTGCACAATGATTGATTCAACTCAAAATGTTAGCGTTGTTTATTTTTGTTCAGTGTAGAAAGCCTGAGCATTCTGGAAATCCACAGCTGTGGTAACATTGATAACAGCTGATTGCTTTTTCTATGTTTACAACTCAGCTGTGTCACTGGCATGTCACTGGTATGTCACAGACTGTTTTCTACTGAACATTTTATCAGTGATATCATAGATGGATTTCACCACGTGTTAGCTTGTCAGTTAATTAACCAGGTTTGGGACCCCTTGTGTGGTCACCCCATGCAGACAACTCTAAGACTGATAGACCTGATTGATACAGTACATCCAGAAGAGTTCATTTATTCTGACTATATATCACAGGCCAGTAAAGTACAAGAATCCTTTCTCCACCAGTATAAAATCTAGTACTTGAGTTGCTGAAGGATTGAACTCACATCAGGTATTGATCTCTGAGCTTCCTCAGCTGCACAAGGTCAGGCTTCAGGCTGTTCATTTTCTTGTCAACCTCCATGTGAGCCAGAGCCTTTCTCCTCAGCTCCTCCTCCAACTTCTTTTTGCTGCTGTGGATCTCCTCTACCCTCGACTGCAGCTCATCTGAATTGCTTTGAATCCTGGGAGAAGGTGGAAGAAAATCTTTAGTAAATACACAAAAAGTGACATTTTGGCATTGGGGATGAAAAGCATACATACTTGTCACTCTCTGTACTGCTGTCTAATGTGAGGAACATGTCGATGTATTCCTTGCTGTAGCGTTCTTGAGTTTCACACTCCTCCTCAAAGATCCGAATGATTTCACTGAACGCTTCTATGGCTGTCCGTTTGCTCTGCAGTTCCTGTAAAGGAGAGGAAACAAATCTACTTTTACTTTTAGGCTCTGTTGTAGTAAAGCTTTCTGAAGTAAAAAAATAAATAAATAAATATATATATATATATATTTAGATGATTACTTTTAACTGCTAAAAGCACCGTGTTATTTTTTAAATGAAGTCTCAATGACGAGGATGCTGTTGTACCTGCGAGGTTTGGTTAAACTTCTCATACAGACGGTCATACTCTTTGCTCTTCTCTTTGTATTGATCCTGAAATATCCTCAGCTGTTCTCCAACTGCATTGATGTCAACTTCCATCACAACCTGCTGCTATACAGACAAGAATGTACCGGATATTTAGGAGCCTAAAATCTATGATGCATTTAGTCTGATTTGAACAAAAATTCATTAATAGAAAGCTGCAACATTTTACACGTTCTTTCCACTGTCACTAAAATGTTTGTACAAATAAAAGCATCATAGAAATTAACTATCCATGTTCTGATGCAGCCAAAACCGCATATAGACCAACAGACTTTTAAGTGAAACCACGACCATAAAAATAAACTTTTACAATAAGACAAAACGAAAAAGATTATGTTTTAATATTTAGTAATTATACATGTAAAAAATCAAAACAGTGCTAAATAATTCTTGTAATAGAAGACAGCACACATTTACAGCTCAAGGCCTCATAAATGTACCTGCTGGTTCCTGGATATGGGGTAGAGTAGTCGTGTGTCCAGCTTAGAGTTATACTGGGCCAGAGACTTGTTCTGGTAATACTGGATCAGCTCCACCATAGAGGAAAAGGGTAGTGGTTCTGAAAAGCCATACTTCCCCCCTTGACTGAAGATCTTTATGAGTCTGTTGGAGCCATCCTTTCTGCAGAGGTCAAAGCCACACATACACACATACGTTATGTACTATTTTTTTTTAGACTTATTCTAGTCAAAGGAAAGCCTTTTTCTGTTTTAAAAGTATTTTCTGACTTGTTTTTTATGTTATTATGTTACTTTGTGCATCTCTTAATGCTTCCCCATTCTTTCTGTTTACTAAAGAAAGCTCATGTCAACTGCTCATCCATCCCATCAAATCAAATATCTGATGGTGCAGCAAGTGGCAGTAAGAAATCATTTTTCCTCCTTAGAAAAAGAGAAAGAATCAAGCTATTCTCGTATATTTCGAGTTTAACACTTAGACTCGTGGAAATTTTATGCGCCTGGTGTGTGATCCAAAAATTTCACAGGCCCTGCACAACTCTAGCACAAGTGTTGCTGGTGCGAGATATATTTACTCCTTATGCAGCCTGGAGCAGCCGGTCAGCATCACACTTGTGGAATCAGTGTGGGATGTATTTCAGATATAAAAATATGTGAGGCATTTCTTATTAGGCTTAACCCACTGATGTAAATGCATAGATGCCAACATTCAACCAAGAGTGTTCACAATTCATTCAACATCTCATCTACCTCAAACGTGAAATGAGGCCAGAAAGTTGGCAGTCTATACTGGGTCTGTTCAGCAACAGTACTGCTGTGCTCCCAGAAAAGAAGAGTTTTACCTCTCACAACACAATAAACAGTGTATGGACGTTCAGAAAATGTGCAGTAGACCTCAAGCCTAAGAAGAGCTTTTGGTCACAGTTATGCATATGAAGCACAAGCAGAGTGTAAGTAAGACAGGATTGAGTAAAGTTGGAGCGTGTCTTTTCCTTCAGACAAATTTGAGACGGATGACTGGAAAATCACGACTGAAACACATCGTCAGTAGACAGGGTGTTATGTTGCTAACCGCCGGGGTCTGCGCCAAACTCTAATCAACAAAGTTTTATATATGAAACCTAGTCTGTCCTGATTCAACTAATATTGGACAGAAACCAGGAAATGTATAAAGTTACATTATAAAACCAGTAAAACTAAATTAAGACTGTGTGAAACC
Source organism: Sciaenops ocellatus (assembly GCA_033000465.1). Classification (NCBI taxonomy): domain Eukaryota; kingdom Metazoa; phylum Chordata; class Actinopteri; family Sciaenidae; genus Sciaenops; species Sciaenops ocellatus. The sequence goes on along the minus strand of CP136882.1, from coordinate 21,288,430 downwards.
AGGAAACTAAAGTTAGACTTTGAAACCAGGAAATGATAACTGACCTCAGACTACATGTATTCGATTTGTGGCGAACATAGCCCTCCCACAACACACAGGGGACTATAATTATTATAGCATTAGCAGTTCAAAGGCTAAAACGCTACCCTTATCCAATTTTATTTTATTAAATGTAATGACAATATTGTTAATTTTATGAACACACAAAAACAGCATATACATGTGCACATAATAGACTTTAAAAATAGTTACCTCAGTGTGAGAGTGTATTCCCCCTTAATCTTACTGGAAGCATCTCGGACCAGGAATGTGCCATCAGGAGTGTTTCTCATCATCTCATTTACCTCCTCTCTAGATAACCACAAAGGACAACAAGGTTTCAAACAGTTCATGCAGGAGTTTTAGGAAAACAACTTGCAGACAAAATTAGTCTCAAATGTCTGAAACTTTCATATAGTACTGCCATTTCTGTCAATTTTAAAGGGATTTAATAGAGTTGGATTAATTTTTCTGCACTATGTTAGCCATATAAAAGCATTCAGTACCTCGAGATATTTCCCCAGTACCACTCTGCATCAGATAGATGGTTGTCATCAGAGCTGGCTGCCATTGCTTTGGATATGTTGTTCTTGGGTTGACGTTCTGACCACAAAGGCAATAAAATCAAGAAAGAATCAATCAAGGATCATTTTTGTTTCAAAGTTATGTTTTGCTTTCATTCATTCTTCAAATATAAATGACATAATAGACAGTCAATACATTGTAGTCTCCATCCATTTATTCTATTTGACTCTATATAATGATATTTTCTTATCAATCAGCAGCAGGTCATTTAGAGGGTCAAAGTTTTTATTTTTAAAATGACAAAACTACAAAACTGGAGAGGCTAGAAATTTGATGCATGAATTTAAAAAATAAAAACTAGCAGTCTGTCCTAACAGTCATTTTGTAATAGCATATGTTCTATATTTTAACTTATTTTGGAACAAAGGTGATTAAATATGCTACAAAAGATCTGTTACACTTCTAACATGCAGAACAAAGAGATCCTGAAGAGTACCTCCTTCCTCGGCAATACCAGTTCTTAGGACAGGAATCACATCATCATGATCAACAGGGGAGGAAAGGTCCTGCAGGAACGCTGTCAGGGTGAGAGACTGAGCCTCGCTGTCGCTTTGGCCCGTGTCAGGCTCCAAGAACTCTGTAAAATCAACTGTACAGCAACCCAATGTTAAGGACCCCAGGCAGGTCTGTATGTGGCTATCTGCACTTTGTGGCTGTTCAGCAGACACTACTGGCCCACTGACAAGGACTCCAGAGGGAGATATCGTTGTGTTGCTTAGTCTTGCACCATGTGGGAGACTCTGTCCAGACTAGTCTGCTGACAGGTGACACTGTCTGACTGCCTAAAATACCAGAACGGGCACTCCTCAACACTCAGGCACACTCAGCCAGACTCAGTGCTGCTTAGTGCTCGACCTCGCCTTGCCTCGCCTCGCCTCGCCTAACAAACAACAGCTGTCTGCAACGAGATGCCATGTCAGCCTGAAGGACTGGAGTTGATGTGCCACTGTTTCTGTTTGTGTTTATTGTTCCTGTGTGTGTTAATGTGGCATTAGGGGGGGCAGGGAAAGGTGAGAACCTGCCTGTCAGGCATTTTCTGAAAGCATTACATTTATGTGTACATTTCTTTCTGTGTACCAGTACGGGGCTATGCACACATGCACTGATGCATGTGCGTTGCGAAAGGCATGGCATTAGCAGTTGATGTAAATCATCTCTTCAGCACTTGTGATGGCATGCCTGGAGATGCATTAAATTGCTGCTGCAGACGTGTATGTTCAAGGAATCATATGTATGCTGTTGTAAAATGAGAACAGGCGTCAACTCATTAATCCAGGACCCACAAACAGTGAAGCTATGTCAAAACTTGCCTGGTATAAAAACCTAATAAAGCTGCATTTAATTGATCTTGAATCTAGGTGAATCATTCAACTCACAAAGCTCTTAAAACCCTGTGATCCCCACTGCTACGATAAACGATTAAGCATTTGATTAACACAAAATTAATTGGCAACTATTTTAATAATTGATTACTTGTAGTAAATGTTCAAACATTCTGTAGTTCTAGCCTCTGGATTTTGAGTATTGTCATAGTAAACTGCATGTCTTTGGGTTTTGGTGTGTCAGACATACTAAACTATTTTATGACGTCACCTTGAGCTTTGAGAAATTGTGAGGGCCATTTTTTCTAAATGATACATTGGTGAACTGGTGAAGTAAACAGCAGATTGATCAACCATGAAAACGGTTGTTACTTGCAGCATAATAGTTTAATGTAAGCTCATGTTATAGCCATTATTTCTGAATGGTTTGTTTCTGAGAAATCAAGAGCTTCAGTGACTATGGCATCGGTGCCACAAGAGGTGCCAATCATGACTTTGTTTAAATCAAACAATCATATTATTTACTTGCAACTCAAATTCTATGCTAAAAGTGAACCCTGTAAGAAATAAAATAACATCATATTGCTTCTCTCTTGAAATATATGAGAATTTGAGAAGACTTTCCAAAGGCTTGTTAAATGTACCAGTGATTTGGTTTGTAAATCTGCTTTGTTGCACACAAAGGATGACAAAGGAAGCCAGAACTTTTGTTGAGACAAAGTACATCACAAGAATGATTATTAATAAAATGTGTCTGTATTTATACTCAGAAATGCTTAATATAGCACCTTTCAGTCTTACCTTGAACTGCTGGTGATGGCTCAGGCCTAGTAGCCATGGAAATGTCTGTCTCCTGTCGTGATTGGGTAAGCAGTGATGACGTCATCACAGGCAATACAGAATGGGGCTCAGGATTATCCACCATATGGTTGGTGCTCTCGTTGATGGCTGCAGCCTCGTCCCTGAGATGGAGGGATGCTAGCGATGACATTGGGAAATCAGCTGGTTGGAGCCCGTCGTCCTCTCCTCTGAGTTGGAAACCCTCTTCTGCCATTTTCACAACACAGACTAATAGTCCAACTTTTTATCGAGGTGGTGAAGCAGCAGGATGGCAGGTGCCACGTTGGAGTTGATCACATACTATCAGCTTACAGTTACACTCATGGCTGAGGATAGAGAGGGTGATGGCGCAGAGTTTAAGGCTGCCCCGTGTTGTCGAGGTAGAGCATGTTCCTCAGCCTGAACTCCTGGTTTAAACTCAGCACAGAGCAGAGCGTTGACATTGCCAGAGGATGCTGTGTTTTCACTTTTCTGTACTGCAGTGGGACTTTTCTAAAGTCGATCACTGTTCTGCTCTACAGTCATCATTCGCTTTAAGGCAATCATACCTGGGATATTCCCAGAACCGCCACAGTTGGACACTGAACAGTGCCTGCTTCATAGACACCTTGACACTAGTTATTAAGCTGTAAACCGACCATGACAGACTGAAGCACAGCTGTTTGATTTCTTCTTCATGGACTTGTGCATCATTTCATATCCGAAAACCTAAAACAAAACAGGCATAAACAAGGTTCGACACTCATTACTTTAGAATGAGGGGAAATAATCCTTTTTGCATGTGAACATCTGGCCAAATAATTGTGTAATAATCTGCACTGTTTAATAACTCTACCCATATACCGATACATTAGTTATTTTGCTATTTGGGTCAGTTGACCCTTCATTACCCCTTCATGTTCCAGACTTGCTGCCCAGTGTGTTGATTTTTAAATTTAACTTCTGGCATTGTCGGCCTGAGTACTTGTAGGGGCTTCTTGTAAAGCAGGCTAAGCTACCCAGCCACTGCTGTTAATGACATGTTTACAGTATGCAGTGAAATGTTCGGCACCATATACTGTGAGACAGTAAAGAATTGTCAGCTGTCAAAGATTTTTCCATAACATTAAGACTGTGGTCCATATCCATTTACAAATCTTGTTTTTACATTTTGGGCAATGCTTCAAATAAATGCGTGACTGCTTCGTAGCAATATTGGAATTATCAGGTATGTAATTCACTTGATAAATAAAGTACACACATTCCTGTCGAGCCATTTCTTCCATAAACAGTTTCTCAATTGATTTGCCAAGAAATGTGATATATCACAACATACTTACATATCTAAAATTGCACATACTGTACCATGTTTAAAGGCTTTATCGGCATCCCTCTTAATGTTCAGAGTGATCGGGAGGAGCAGGACCAAGCTGTATGCCGAGACTGGTTGTATCAAGCATAATCCACTCTTGCGAGGATGCTTAATAAAAACAGAAACCTAGCTGTCCATCTATCAAGTATGAAAATATCAGGGTGTCATTTAGCTCAGTTGGTAGAGCAACCACACCATGTACAGGCTTAGTCTTTGCTGCGGCAGCCCAGGGTTGGAATCCAACCTGTGGCTCTTTCCCGCATGTCATTCCCCATCTCTCTCTCTCCCCACATTCCTGTCACTCTTCAGCTGTCTCTATCAAATAAAGCTCAAAAAGGACAAAAAAATATCTTTAAAAAAAATATATATATATATGAAAATATAATGTGTGGTTGTGAATATGTGCGCTAACAGAATATCTTCAAACATACAGTATTTAAGCAGATTATATGTGATAATTCAGTACTAGACCTTATTTGTCCCATGGTCAACATTTAACATCCTGATATTGTAATGGCAATCTGCACTAAAAACATCCTGTAACAAGGCTTTACAAATAAAAGACACCTCAAGTATGTCTCATCCCAAACATATTAATTTATCTCCATGAGTGTCACTGTTGACAGGAAGAGGAAAAAAAAGTCTCTGCATGTAAGAGTCTGTGTCAGATATAGTCTTTTATCATGAAACCTGTTACATAGTAAAGAATTGAGGTGGACTAGCTAAATCCTCTTCCTCTCCTAAGCATCTGGGATTAGTCAGCGGTTTGTTATCCTCCTCTACCCGTTACAATGTGACATCCTATTGAAGGGGTGTGAAGTAGGGGTATCGTTTAGCTGTTGTAATCAATATTTATTGTAATGAAAGATCTTATTTTGTTTGTAAACATTATAATGGATATGGTTTTAACAGAAAAATGAGCAGTCAGTTGAAACTAAACTGCGACTGAAAAAAAGTACCTTTATTAAGCTTCACTGACATGTAATTTTTTCTAAATCTGGATAGCCTTTTGCTTTCAGCATCAATTTTCGGTGTCAGAAATATCAAAGCTATCATCATTGAAAAGCTTTTAAAAATGTTTTTATGAGGACTCAAATTTGCTTTATCTGTATTGGTGTTGTTAATAGGAAGATGATTTATAATGCGGTCTGTTTCTATTAAAGAAGGATTGGGTCGTACCAAATTTCCTGAGTGACGCAACATTGCAGAGTAAAAGTCAAAGCTTGGGAAATGGCGTCAACATCAAAATATTTTGAATGGTACGCAGCCAATGAAGTCTAGTCTTGAGTCCATGGCTAAATGTCAATGGTACACTCACTCACTGTTGAGACGATGCATGATAATAAACTGAATTTCAAAGGAAGTCCTGCGATCTTCTTCACATAGTTCTTGCGTCTTAAAAAATGTTCCAGTATGCATCCATCTGGGGACGACACACGTATGGGTTATTCCCCAACTCCAATAATTGCATACCCTTTTTTCGGTATTAATATACGTTGCTGTTTATGTGTGCAAGTCAGAAAAAAAAAAATAATCACAAACTACATTGACCTAATCAAAATAAATAAAATGGTGTTTGCCCGGTTCATGCAAAGCGAAGTTAGAATCCTAACAAATTCTCATGGCGTATGTTACAATTTACAGCAGCGATCTTCTGAAAATGTCCCGTACTTTCAGTGTCAGGCAACTAAAAATCGTCAGTCCACCACCCAACAGATAATGATGAAGGTATTTATTTTGCCAATGATGACTGTCTTCTGTTTTTGTTTTTGTTAAATATTCGGTTGTAGTCTTGTTATTGATCAGTGTCCTGAAACGTGACGCTGATGTACGCCATTTCCCAACGCCTTTAAGCTTTCCATCGTACCGTACCAAAGCTGGTAATGACGAATAGATATGGAGGCTGAACATACAGAGAACTTTCAAAATGGCAACTTCTGATGTTGATAACTGACTGAAAAAATTAAACATCATCAGGAAACTCAGCAGGACCGGACAGTGCACACCTACCTGGGCCAAGACAGAAGGGACCGGGCAGCAGGGGAAGCCAATGTTTCATCGACATCCATGAAGCGGCGAAAAGACGTGGATGGACGCACACGTGTCTCAGATCAAACCAACCACAGGCCTCGGTCCTCACGCCATCCTGTGTCTCCCCCCCCCTCCAACTCCTCCTATCCCGTACTGCCTCTCCTCCTGTGTCCTCCATCTTTTAAAGATCCTCTCCATTTGGACGTGGTCAGTCCCCTCTGAGTGCCACATTTTCCCACGATGCCGTTCCTCTAGGTATTTCCTCTTGTCTTCTTTGATGCATCTCATGTCTTCATGAAAATCAAGCTTTTTCCGAGACATTTCCCACTTTGTTTTTACTTTTTCATGCAATGTACAGAAGAAAACTCCACTCATCTATGGCGTGCTATAAAACAAACCTAGAAAAAATATAAATAGTTCTGAAAAAAATCACTAAAAATGATGTAGGTTTACAGCTTATGCAGATAAAGGAAAGGCAAAACTAAAAGAGCAGCACTACTCTTCACACTGTAACTCTTTTTCACAGTTTGAGAGCAGTGTGTGGCTGCACAGTGGGGGGACAGGAGCATAAGAATGAGTCGGTGGGAAAAAAAAACTATATAAATAAATAAGGGAAGGATGCCACTGTTGCTATACAGAGCAGGGGGCTTAGTGGTCTCCTGAAATCCTATTGGCCGGGCTGTTGCCATGTGCTCGAGAGTCAGCAGAGATGCTGCTAACAAATCAAGGAAATGTTCTAATATTAGACTGTATGTATCTAGGCAGTGGGAGCCCCTGACCTCTCAACTCCGCTAGCGTTACGTTCCACTTCACAGATCAGCATAATGAAAGAAGTGGTGCGGAAGTAACTGGTTAAAAAAATGTTACGGCACTGTAGACAAAACAGCAGACAGCCCCCCCCCCACTACCCCAACTCCCTCCATGATATCCCAGCCAGTTCAGTTACAAACAAACAAACGAGAAGGAGGCGACATTCTTTTAATGCAGATAAATAATTTCACTGCATTTTGGCTCGCTGGACATTTGTAGAATATGCAGTCAATTAAATAGTTTTTGTTATTTAGGTGAAATTTTGATCATAAAAACGGCCTATTTAAACAAATTGCCACCAGCAAGCAAAGAAAAAAATGTGTAAAAAATTCTCTGCTGATGTGTATTTTACTGCCCTATACCCTTCATTTATACATTTTCTGAATGATATTCTGTCATACATTATAATCTGCATTATTATTAAGCAGTCGTACACTGTCGGTATTGCTAATTCCTCTTCATTTTATCTAGCAGTGCATGACCAACACATTCATCTGATAATTATCTATTTTCTACATTTTCATAAACACACTGACAGACTTGATTTTCTCATGCAAATGGCTTTGGCAGGATCCCAAAAAGGGATATCATGGAGCCCAGTAGATATGCGGAGCCTTGCTGTAAAATGCGAACATACCACTATTGTAAATGTCATCTATTATTTGTTTGCATGTTCCAAGATTTATCTTCTTGAATCAGGCAGGATAAATAAGTTCCTAAAATGCATTTCTATAATGTGTTACTAAATATCTCTCTGGTATGTGGATGTTTTTTGCGATGCAGGTAAGATGGTTTTGATGAGTTTACTGCACCTCGTTTTTTGATTAAAATTATCTCTTGACTCCTTCCATATAGAACAGGTCTAGACTGCTCTTTATAATATTAAATACAGAGACCCAGCAATTAACTCTTATGGATTACTCATTTTTGCTGTTTATTTGAAATTTATTTAATGTCTTAATTTATTGATCTATGATGTGATTATTGAGACGCATTAATCAGCAACAAACAAATCCAGTATGTATACCTTTCAACAACAACAAAGTGTTTCTATATGAACACACATAAATGTAAACAAAGCACACACCAAATAATCTGTACATTATATAACAAATCTAGCTCAAATATATTGTCCATAAATCCACAAGTTATAAAGGTTTTGTCGAGCCTGACCGATATTTTGGTCAGACAATATTATCAGCTGTAATTGGCCCATGGTAGATGGTAGTATCTTGTTCTTTTTTTTTTTTTCCAGTGTATATAATGCAGAAAAAATGCTTGTGGTGATATATTGTGTTACTGCATAGTTTATCCAGCAGAGTGCACTGCAATTTACAATATAGTAGCAGGCAAATAGAGTAAAAGAGGAGAAGCATCTCTCAGCCATCAACGACGTCAACCATAATTGGTTCACAATGTACAATGTGTGACATGTTGAACAATAATTAACTCAAATATTATTTTATGAACTTATTTGTTTAAATAAACAGCCTTTTGAGGACCTTGTCATATTGGTGAAAAATCAGTGCATGATCCACATAGAAAAATCTATTTTCATTTCAGCTCAAATATTCACTATCTTTGAATTTTTCATCATTTCTAATCAAATCTGGATTTTGACAATTTGTAAACAATATAAAGAGGAGAGAGGAGGAAAGCAGAGAATGACATAATTGTAATTTTCCACCTCATTAAGCCCATAATGTCCACAGATCCTTTCATCTCTGACTGCAGAGTGTGTGGATAACCCGGTTTAAATATGTAAAGATATATCATAAATACTTTAAACAGATTATACTTATACTGATTACAGATTATACTATACTTACACTGTCTTTAAAAGTCTCATAATTGAGCTGCAGTACCATCTAGAAAAACAAAGATTGTCCTTTTAAAACATAATAACCAGGAGAAAAAAGGCTGAAATAAAAATAAGTTTATTGTCATTGTACATTAGCATTGGAAGTTGTACTTGAAGCACCATTTAACCATTGCATTAATTAAATATTACCAGAAGCTGTCAATTCACGACCACGTGATTTCACATTTCAGTGTGTGTTTGGTGAGACATTTCCCGTGTGTGACATTCAAACAAGATAACAACATAAATACATACAAAAATATCAGCTTGAGAAGAGTCTCCACCAATGCCATGAAAGACAGCAATTTAGCAGTAAACAAGTTGTTGCTTGTTGTAGCGGTTTCCTCAGTTGAACTGAATATAAAATATTTTCACTTCCTCGTTATGAGGGAAAGGAACTCCTTCCTGGTCTTAGGATCATCACGAAATGTTCCCAGCATGACACTTGTAACAGTACTGGCGTTCATCTTCTGCACACCTCTCATCACCATACACATGTGGCTGAAATGAACAAAGGATGATCTTTAAATTACTGTACATCTCTGAAGAGTAAGTTATTGATTTGCACAAATTATTACTTAAAGTACTGACCTTTTCACTACATCTAGGTGACCACAAAACTACTATTTTAAAGTACTTTAACATAAACGTAGCCAGGAGACAGTAAAAAACAATGTTCATTTCAATGCAAAAGATAAAACAAACAAAGAAAGAATTGATGAAACAAAAGCTGAACACTCACACAGCCTCAATCACCACTGCCACTCCAGAAGCCTCCAGCGCCTCAGAGATGGCTGAAGCAATCTGTTTGGTTAGACGCTCCTGAACTGTGGAGAAAGTCAAAATGAGATTACAAAGGAAGGTGTGAGTCTACAGGATTATATCTATATCTAAATTATAATTATATAGTTATTTTTACCTTGAAGCCGCCTGCTGTAGATCTCAACAATTCTGAAAAACAAAAATAAAGACAATGACACACATGTCTAAGAGTATGAGAGTGTGTGTGTGTTTAATGTATGTTTTAATCACCTACCTTGCAAGCTTGCTAAGTCCAACAACTTTCTTGTTTGGGAGGTATGCTATATGAGCCTGGAACATTTATAAAAAAAAGTCATCATCATCATCAGACATATCAATGTACATGCTGCAAAAATGATTAATTTCAGTAAATATCAGTAATACATAAAAATGACTTATTCAGGACTCTGATTAACTTGTTAAAGTTATTAAATTACCTTGCCAAAGAAGGGCACCAGGTGATGTTCACAGAGAGAGAACAAATCAATGTCCTTGACAATCACCATCTCTTCATGATTTTCATCGAAGATGGCATCGTTCAAGATATCTGTGGATTAAATGTTAGCTTTACATGTTGTGTCTATACTGGGGCAAAGGATGAAATCAAAAGTGAGAGGGGTGGATGATTTATCCATTTATCAAAAAAATGAAACGAGTCCATGACAATAATCTTAAACACATGGTGGGGCTGCAGGGCTGTCATAATGCGTTATATAGCAATCATAGCAAGATGTTCTGTCCTTTATTATTTTTTTCTAAGCTAATATAAAAAGTTTTTACATTAAAGTTTAGTTTTGAACATGATAAAGAAAATAAATCTTTCCTCACCTTGGACGGTTTCTTTGTAACCTTTAGTGAGGAACTGCATGGCTTTAGCTGCACGTAGTGGTGTACGTAGAAGTCCCTCCCGGTCGACGTCCTCTCCAAGCTCGCTCAGTATGGTGGTATAGGCTTTCTCAGTGTGAGGCAGCTTGTCTGCATCTGCAGCATTCTTGGAGTCCTTCTCGTCTCTGCACCAACCATTGTGTTTGAACTGTTGCGACATTTTCAGGTACTCTGCAACCACTCCGTTCATCTCTGAAGCATGGTGATACTCCATTCTGGCTCTTAGCTCTACTTTCAAGATGCTGCAGGATGCAATGAAACAGGCCCAGTGGTATGCTGTTGGCTCAGTGGTGTCAGAGAGCACGTCCCCTGGTTTTTAAAGCCTGACATGAGACACTCAGGCTACCGCATCACAGGAACCTTAAGACATGCTTGCAGGACAAATCAATTTCAAATTTCCTTGTATCACACGCCACGCAGTATTTCACTATCATGTGACATAATTCAAAATACCTTGAAATACAGAGCAATGAATCTGTCAGGTTGTGACATTTACTCCACAGTCTTACTCAGCCTGATGAGTGTGTCTGCTAACTGCTGTAGAGTAACCATTACCAAAGAACAATAATTGTAATTCTAGGAATAATACACAGGGGAAGGCCATAGCAATATTCCAAGAAGCAGAAGAAAAAAAACACAGCATGAGGAGCAGATCATAAACCACGTAAATCTTAGAAAAATGTGTATGCCTTGTGCTACAAAATAATATCCTGAGGACAATGGAGTGAGAAATTGTGTAGTATGTACATGTAGTACTTGACGGTATTTGTTCCATTTGCTACTCAGCTTTTGAAGAAACTTTTAAATGTTTCACCCCAAAAAAGGTCCAGATGTACATGTTCCTGTACATGTTGAGCGCACATTTACCAACACTTAACAATAAAATGATGAATTATATTTGATTATGCAACAGGAGGCATTGTAGGATTGTTGCTACACACACCGGAACACTGGGACTTTTAGCTTGTTAACATGTATCACTTGAGCAATTTTACATAAGAGGGTGTGCTTTACCGTCATTATTGAGACGTCAGCGATGTGGTCATGGTCTGTAGTGCCTGAAGTGCCAATTATATGGTAAATTTCACCCTCAAAGGTAATATTGTCTTAACAGTTGCCAAAAAAATAAAATATAATTAAGTTGTATTCATATTGTGTGGCAATTCTCTCTCAAAATAAAAATGTTTTGCTTCTGTTATCTCCGTTCCATGGAGATACATGGGAAATAATACCTGGAAAACAATCAGTCACGTCAGTAGACTCCTATATGTAATGGAACCCAGTTTACTTCTCCGACAAGTAGTTCAATTCTTGGGAGACGAGTTGACAGCATGAGCCAAAGGGTTGAAATTGAACCTGGGGGCGTACACTGTAGGTGAGCTACTGGTTCATCACACTAGCATGCAAAATCACTGACCTCAGGCCTACGTAATGATTCATTTCCATGAAGCAGACTGATGACAACTGTGTCATCTGCAAATTTCAAAGTGTGCATGTGCTTTCATTGATGTCTACAGCCAATGTGGTGGAAGAACAATGGACTGACTGGACAGGAAGCAACACTCTTTGGGGATAGTCCCACTTGGTTAACACCATGCAAGTAATTAACTACAAAGTGAGCATCAATAGATAATTTATTACGGTATGTGATCATGGCATCTCTTCACACAGAACAACAGACAAACCATGACTGTAAGACACAGTCGAGTTATATGTGCAGCGCTGTTACAGAGCCTGAGATTTTCATTTTATGCATTCTTTGACACATTTGATAAAAATGAAATAATTTCAGTTAAATTGGCTCAATACTGTCAAATTAGGTCTAAACTTGTATGAAACATTAATGTTCTTCCTGAAACAGTTGTTCCTTGTTAGCTACAGCACGCTCAGGTTAAAGTCTGCAGTGCTCCAAGATTATTTAGATCTTTTGTTTGGAAGCGTTACTGTTTCCTCTGGAGGTTTTTAAGTTTATTTCTCTAAAAACAGAAACCTAGAGTCAGGCTAAACCATTCCCAGTGAATGAGTCTATTACAGGGCTAAAGTTTAGTAAATGAGTGCCAGCTGCAGTTTGCTGGGAGAATAATTCCTGGACGTTACTGATATCAATATTTGAGCCTTTTTAAGTAACATTACATTAAACACAGAAAGTTTTGAGAAGGATCTCCTAAAGTTAAAAAACAACATTTTTACAGAAAAAAAGAAAGAAATTATCATCAATAAATTATTGCTATTCTATCCACTGTACTAAAAATGTAATCTCTACTATCAACCAGAGAAACTTGCTGATTGCAAAAGAACAAGTGGTAAAATAAAATTAAATTTCTGGTTTTCCAACATTACATGAAACTCTCTATACGTTTTTAAAGGCTTTATGTCCTGCTTGACATGTGTGATATAATATCAGGAAAGGATGATTAAAAAAACAAAGAAATGCAGGAGTGGTGAATATTCTGGTTGTTAACAAGCCAATCAAGGATGAATAAAAGTAACTTGGCTGATGGGAATGAACGAGTCGCCCCAACATCCATGACAAGAGTGATATAACACATCAGGGTTAGTCTTTTAGTGCAGAGCGTGCTGAGGTGGCTGGACTGAAAACAATCAAACGTGTAATGTTGTTCACGCGATCCATGTCAAAACTTTCTCCTGTGTTTTAGGGATCAATGAAGTCACTTTAACTGTTTGTCTTTGTCTGTCTGTAGGATGGCAGCAACGCTCTGTCCATCGCACTGGAGGCGTCTCACAACGACACAGCTGTGCTGCTCTACGCCCATATGAACTATGCTAAGACCCAGACTGCTTTGGTGAGTCCACCCTCCCACCCATACACCTCCTCCTTTGAGGAGATGGGGTAGATACAATCTGAATATTTCTCATTTTAATTTATGCTACAACTTTTTCAAGAGAACACATGTAAAAGAAAGCAAATTAAACACAGTCAAACAAAGTTACAGACGTAAGTAGAGTCCCAAAATTTGGCCTACCTTATAGCAAAGTCACCTTGAGTTGTCTGGCTTTGTTCTTCTCACGTTTAACAACCTGCAAAAAAAAAAAAAGAATAAAAATCAACATTTGGAGTTTACTTAGTAGATAACAGTGTTGTTATCTTTTATGAATTTTTGGGGTCACCAGTTCAAAGATTTGAATTGAAGCCACCAAATTTACATCTGCTGAGAAAGGGCATGCGAGCAGGCTAAAGTGAGTGCAGGTCACACTCACGACATAACTGTACAGTGAGCAATGTCTCTTGTATTTAAAGTGGGTCGGATCAGTTCCATGGAGGGCTCCAAGCTTTAGTTTGGGTGTGGGCAGCACTGACTGAAGGTGCACTGCTGCCCCCTAAAGGTGTTGTCAAGCTCATATGTATTGTGTTTTCTGTTAGATGGCAGAAAACTGAACTGAACTAAAACATTTCCATTAAATGAAACTATTTTAAATACATTTTTATATAAATATAGCAATAAAAGTAATAAAGAAATGACTTATGAATATTTTTAAAGTAACCTCAGATTTGAAGTGTTTAGTGATGTCTCAGTGTTTTGCCATTTCCTCAAGATATAACGGCTCTTAACCCGCCAAAACATTAAAAAAAAAAAAAAATATATATATATATATATATATATATATATACTAATTTGCAGAATAAGTTATTTTAATATAATTTAGAATATAAAAGATAACCCTGTTCTTCACATCGTGCCTTTCAGGGTAGTCCAAAGGCCCAGCCGAGGAGCCCCACCAGTCCCCACAAGCCCTGGCCTTCAGACTGACAGGATCAGGGCTGCTCATGTGTGCTGACAGACCAGCAAACATAACTGGATCTGAGCTGTGAAAAGCTCCACTGGAATCTACTTAAATATATATGTATTTATATATTGCCATATGTCCTGCATTTATAATTATTGTTAATATGAGAATATTATTTTTCCATAAAAGTTGTGAATGGTTATATTATATACTTGACTAATATGAGCTCCAAAGCATGTCTGAATGAGGTCGCCGCTGTGTTTTTTCTGTGACAGGAGATGAGACCTTACATTTATTATTTGCACTCCACTAATATTTTACTGTTAAGGACAACACACACCGGTGGTTTATGATGCCTGTCATAAAAAGCACACATTATTTTCCATGTTAGCCTACACGCAAGATACTTCACTGTCTTTTAGTAAATCCCAGTGTCGACGCTGCAGAAAATGTATCATATTGGCGCCCTGGATCGACACAGGCTACTCTACCTTGACTACTTCTGACTGCATATCTGGTGTGTACTATGGACGTCAAATGACACGACGCAGCCTGTGTGTGTTGCCCTCTAGTATTCTTTCTGTCCTGCCTTGGTTAACTCATCTGTGAACCTCTTTGCTCTCATAGTCTGCACTAACTGTCTGTGCATTGTATGTTCATATAAATGTATACATATATTCATGTCTGAAATAAACATATTTACATAAAGGTTTATGGAAACTAATTGTTTCTGCACAAACATGTTTAAATGATAAATAACAGTTTTGTGAAGTATAGTCCTGAAAGAGTGTGACCTAGACAGCCTCTGAAGCATTAACAGTTCAAACTCTGTTTAGCAAGTAAACATTAAGGTAAGTAAACTTAATTAAACTTATTGAAAGTAATTGTGACATTACATTACATTCCCAACTGGGCCAAACAGAGGGACACATCAACAAACATTAATAATAACAAACACAAAAAATTCCAAGATTTGTTGGTGGGGACATTATTAAAAAAGGTAATAGTATTGTGCTGAAAATGATGCATTTAAATACATTTAAATACACACAGAATAGAAAGAGCAAGTTGTAATAGTGGTGGAAGAAGTACTTAGATCCTTTGCCTAAGTAAAAGTAGTATTACTGCAGTGTCCTAGACTTTTACTTTACATACTGTAGAGTAGCTTGTGAAGATACCTCAGATGATTAATAAAGTCTAAACTTGATGTATAACAATACGTAATTAATTTGATCAATCAATCAATCTGAATTTGCAAAGTAACTAGTAACTTAAGTTCTTAGATAAATGTAGAGGAGTACAGGTATAAAGTAACAAGTAAAAAATGTACTTAAGTACAGTACTTGAGTAAATGTACTTACTGTAGCACCTTTTTAAAAAAAAAAAAAAAAAAAATCAACATACAGAAAACTTAGAGTGACATTTACTTTTATTTAAAAAGCATTTTTACATGTAGACAGTATTTAGCACCTTTCATCTGAGAGACACACCTGTCAATGTATATGCTTGCATAAATTATAATTAAGATTTAGACTTGTTTTGTGATGAAGAACAATATTTGCAAAAATTACAAATTTAAGTTAACATCGATAATACATAAATATGACATTTTCAGGACTCTGAATAACTTATTAATGTTATTAAATTACCTTGTCTTAAAGAAGGGCACCAGATGACAAGAGAGTGAACAAATCAGTGTCCTTGACAATCACCATCTCTTCATAGTTTTCATGAAAGATGGCGTCGTTGTACATGTACACAGTGTCTAGCACTTTTCATCTGCCTCACAAAGCTTAATACAAACAAAAATCTTGTCTCAACTATGAACACCACCAATCAAAGCACTGATCTCGGTTGAGGTCAAATATTTTCACTTCCTCGTTATGAGGGAAAGGAACTCCTTCCTGGTCTTAGGATCATCACGAAATGTTCCCAGCATGACACTTGTAACAGTACTGGCGTTCATCTTCTGCACACCTCTCATCACCATACACATGTGGCTGAAATGAACAAAGGATGATCTTTAAATTACTGTACATCTCTGAAGAGTAAGTTATTGATTTGCACAAATTATTACTTAAAGTACTGACCTTTTCACTACATCTAGGTGACCACAAAACTACTATTTTAAAGTACTTTAACATAAACGTAGCCAGGAGACAGTAAAAAACAATGTTCATTTCAATGCAAAAGATAAAACAAACAAAGAAAGAATTGATGAAACAAAAGCTGAACACTCACACAGCCTCAATCACCACTGCCACTCCAGAAGCCTCCAGCGCCTCAGAGATGGCTGAAGCAATCTGTTTGGTTAGACGCTCCTGAACTGTGGAGAAAGTCAAAATGAGATTACAAAGGAAGGTGTGAGTCTACAGGATTATATCTATATCTAAATTATAATTATATAGTTATTTTTACCTTGAAGCCGCCTGCTGTAGATCTCAACAATTCTGAAAAACAAAAATAAAGACAATGACACACATGTCTAAGAGTATGAGAGTGTGTGTGTGTTTAATGTATGTTTTAATCACCTACCTTGCAAGCTTGCTAAGTCCAACAACTTTCTTGTTTGGGAGGTATGCTATATGAGCCTGGAACATTTATAAAAAAAAGTCATCATCATCATCAGACATATCAATGTACATGCTGCAAAAATGATTAATTTCAGTAAATATCAGTAATACATAAAAATGACTTATTCAGGACTCTGATTAACTTGTTAAAGTTATTAAATTACCTTGCCAAAGAAGGGCACCAGGTGATGTTCACAGAGAGAGAACAAATCAATGTCCTTGACAATCACCATCTCTTCATGGTTTTCATCGAAGATGGCATCGTTCAAGATATCTGTGGATTAAATGTTAGCTTTACATGTTGTGTCTATACTGGGGCAAAGGATGAAATCAAAAGTGAGAGGGGTGGATAATTTATCCATTTATCAAAAAAATGAAACGAGTCCATGACAATAATCTTAAACACATGGTGGGGCTGCAGGGCTGTCATAATGCATTATATAGCAATCATAGCAAGATGTTCTGTCCTTTATTATTTTTTTCTAAGCTAATATAAAAAGTTTTTACATTAAAGTTTAGTTTTGAACATGATAAAGAAAATAAATCTTTCCTCACCTTGGACGGTTTCTTTGTAACCTTTAGTGAGGAACTGCATGGCTTTAGCTGCACGTAGTGGTGTACGTAGAAGTCCCTCCCGGTCGACGTCCTCTCCAAGCTCGCTCAGTATGGTGGTATAGGCTTTCTCAATGTGAGGCAGCTTGTCTGCATCTGCAGCATTCTTGGAGTCCTTCTCGTCTCTGCACCAACCATTGTGTTTGAACTGTTGCGACATTTTCAGGTACTCTGCAACCACTCCAAAACTCTACAAAGTGAGCATCAATAGATAATTTATTATGGTATGTGATCATGGCATCTCTTCACACAGAACAACAGACAAACCATGACTGTAAGACACAGTCGAGTTATATGTGCAGCGCTGTTACAGAGCCTGAGATTTTCATTTTATGCATTCTTTGACACATTTGATAAAAATGAAATAATTTCAGTTAAATTGGCTCAATACTGTCAAATTAGGTCTAAACTTGTATGAAACATTAATGTTCTTCCTGAAACAGTTGTTCCTTGTTAGCTACAGCACGCTCAGGTTAAAGTCTGCAGTGCTCCAAGATTATTTAGATCTTTTGTTTGGAAGCGTTACTGTTTCCTCTGGAGGTTTTTAAGTTTATTTCTCTAAAAACAGAAACCTAGAGTCAGGCTAAACCATTCCCAGTGAATGAGTCTATTACAGGGCTAAAGTTTAGTAAATGAGTGCCAGCTGCAGTTTGCTGGGAGAATAATTCCTGGACGTTACTGATATCAATATTTGAGCCTTTTTAAGTAACATTACATTAAACACAGAAAGTTTTGAGAAGGATCTCCTAAAGTTAAAAAACAACATTTTTACAGAAAAAAAGAAAGAAATTATCATCAATAAATTATTGCTATTCTATCCACTGTACTAAAAATGTAATCTCTACTATCAACCAGAGAAACTTGCTGATTGCAGAAGAACAAGTGGTAAAATAAAATTAAATTTCTGGTTTTCCAACATTACATGAAACTCTCTATACGTTTTTAAAGGCTTTATGTCCTGCTTGACATGTGTGATATAATATCAGGAAAGGATGATTAAAAAAACAAAGAAATGCAGGAGTGGTGAATATTCTGGTTGTTAACAAGCCAATCAAGGATGAATAAAAGTAACTTGGCTGATGGGAATGAACGAGTCGCCCCAACATCCATGACAAGAGTGATATAACACATCAGGGTTAGTCTTTTAGTGCAGAGCGTGCTGAGGTGGCTGGACTGAAAACAATCAAACGTGTAATGTTGTTCACGCGATCCATGTCAAAACTTTCTCCTGTGTTTTAGGGATCAATGAAGTCACTTTAACTGTTTGTCTTTGTCTGTCTGTAGGATGGCAGCAACGCTCTGTCCATCGCACTGGAGGCGTCTCACAACGACACAGCTGTGCTGCTCTACGCCCATATGAACTATGCTAAGACCCAGACTGCTTTGGTGAGTCCACCCTCCCACCCATACACCTCCTCCTTTGAGGAGATGGGGTAGATACAATCTGAATATTTCTCATTTTAATTTATGCTACAACTTTTTCAAGAGAACACATGTAAAAGAAAGCAAATTAAACACAGTCAAACAAAGTTACAGACGTAAGTAGAGTCCCAAAATTTGGCCTACCTTATAGCAAAGTCACCTTGAGTTGTCTGGCTTTGTTCTTCTCACGTTTAACAGCCTGCAAAAAAAAAAAAAAAGAATAAAAATCAACATTTGGAGTTTACTTAGTAGATAACAGTGTTGTTATCTTTTATGAATTTTTGGGGTCACCAGTTCAAAGATTTGAATTGAAGCCACCAAATTTACATCTGCTGAGAAAGGGCATGCGAGCAGGCTAAAGTGAGTGCAGGTCACACTCACGACATAACTGTACAGTGAGCAATGTCTCTTGTATTTAAAGTGGGTCGGATCAGTTCCATGGAGGGCTCCAAGCTTTAGTTTGGGTGTGGGCAGCACTGACTGAAGGTGCACTGCTGCCCCCTAAAGGTGTTGTCAAGCTCATATGTATTGTGTTTTCTGTTAGATGGCAGAAAACTGAACTGAACTAAAACATTTCCATTAAATGAAACTATTTTAAATACATTTTTATATAAATATAGCAATAAAAGTAATAAAGAAATGACTTATGAATATTTTTAAAGTAACCTCAGATTTGAAGTGTTTAGTGATGTCTCAGTGTTGTTTTGCCATTTCCTCAAGATATAACGGCTCTTAACCCGCCAAAACATTAAAAAAAAAAAAAAAAAATATATATATATATATATATATATATATATATATATATATATATATATATATATATATATATATATACTAATTTGCAGAATAAGTTCTTTTAATATAATTTAGAATATAAAAGATAACCCTGTTCTTCACATCGTGCCTTTCAGGGTAGTCCAAAGGCCCAGCCGAGGAGCCCCACCAGTCCCCACAAGCCCTGGCCTTCAGACTGACAGGATCAGGGCTGCTCATGTGTGCTGACAGACCAGCAAACATAACTGGATCTGAGCTGTGAAAAGCTCCACTGGAATCTACTTAAATATATATGTATTTATATATTGCCATATGTCCTGCATTTATAATTATTGTTAATATGAGAATATTATTTTTCCATAAAAGTTGTGAATGGTTATATTATATACTTGACTAATATGAGCTCCAAAGCATGTCTGAATGAGGTCGCCGCTGTGTTTTTTCTGTGACAGGAGATGAGACCTTACATTTATTATTTGCACTCCACTAATATTTTACTGTTAAGGACAACACACACCGGTGGTTTATGATGCCTGTCATAAAAAGCACACATTATTTTCCATGTTAGCCTACACGCAAGATACTTCACTGTCTTTTAGTAAATCCCAGTGTCGACGCTGCAGAAAATGTATCATATTGGCGCCCTGGATCGACACAGGCTACTCTACCTTGACTACTTCTGACTGCATATCTGGTGTGTACTATGGACGTCAAATGACACGACGCAGCCTGTGTGTGTTGCCCTCTAGTATTCTTTCTGTCCTGCCTTGGTTAACTCATCTGTGAACCTCTTTGCTCTCATAGTCTGCACTAACTGTCTGTGCATTGTATGTTCATATAAATGTATACATATATTCATGTCTGAAATAAACATATTTACACAAAGGTTTATGGAAACCAATTGTTTCTGCACAAACATGTTTAAATGATAAATAACAGTTTTGTGAAGTATAGTCCTGAAAGAGTGTGACCTAGACAGCCTCTGAAGCATTAACAGTTCAAACTCTGTTTAGCAAGTAAACATTAAGGTAAGTAAACTTAATTAAACTTATTGAAAGTAATTGTGACATTACATTACATTCCCAACTGGGCCAAACAGAGGGACACATCAACAAACATTAATAATAACAAACACAAAAAATTCCAAGATTTGTTGGTGGGGACATTATTAAAAAAGGTAATAGTATTGTGCTGAAAATGATGCATTTAAATACATTTAAATACACACAGAATAGAAAGAGCAAGTTGTAATAGTGGTGGAAGAAGTACTTAGATCCTTTGCCTAAGTAAAAGTAGTATTACTGCAGTGTCCTAGACTTTTACTTTACATACTGTAGAGTAGCTTGTGAAGATACCTCAGATGATTAATAAAGTCTAAACTTGATGTATAACAATACGTAATTAATTTGATCAATCAATCAATCTGAATTTGCAAAGTAACTAGTAACTTAAGTTCTTAGATAAATGTAGAGGAGTACAGGTATAAGTAACAAGTAAAAAATGTACTTAAGTACAGTACTTGAGTAAATGTACTTACTGTAGCACCTTTTTTAAAAAAAAAAAAAAAAAAATCAACATACAGAAAACTTAGAGTGACATTTACTTTTATTTAAAAAGCATTTTTACATGTAGACAGTATTTAGCACCTTTCATCTGAGAGACACACCTGTCAATGTATATGCTTGCATAAATTATAATTAAGATTTAGACTTGTTTTGTGATGAAGAACAATATTTGCAAAAATTACAAATTTAAGTTAACATCGATAATACATAAATATGACATTTTCAGGACTCTGAATAACTTATTAATGTTATTAAATTACCTTGTCTTAAAGAAGGGCACCAGATGACAAGAGAGTGAACAAATCAGTGTCCTTGACAATCACCATCTCTTCATAGTTTTCATGAAAGATGGCGTCGTTGTACATGTACACAGTGTCTAGCACTTTTCATCTGCCTCACAAAGCTTAATACAAACAAAAACCTTGTCTCAACTATGAACACCACCAATCAAAGCACTGATCTCGGTTGAGGTCAAATATTTTCACTTCCTCGTTATGAGGGAAAGGAACTCCTTCCTGGTCTTAGGATCATCATGAAATGTTCCCAGCATGACACTTGTAACAGTACTGGCGTTCATCTTCTGCACACCTCTCATCACCATACACATGTGGCTGAAATGAACAAAGGATGATCTTTAAATTACTGTACATCTCTGAAGAGTAAGTTATTGATTTGCACAAATTATTACTTAAAGTACTGACCTTTTCACTACATCTAGGTGACCACAAAACTACTATTTTAAAGTACTTTAACATAAACGTAGCCAGGAGACAGTAAAAAACAATGTTCATTTCAATGCAAAAGATAAAACAAACAAAGAAAGAATTGATGAAACAAAAGCTGAACACTCACACAGCCTCAATCACCACTGCCACTCCAGAAGCCTCCAGCGCCTCAGAGATGGCTGAAGCAATCTGTTTGGTTAGACGCTCCTGAACTGTGGAGAAAGTCAAAATGAGATTACAAAGGAAGGTGTGAGTCTACAGGATTATATCTATATCTAAATTATAATTATATAGTTATTTTTACCTTGAAGCCGCCTGCTGTAGATCTCAACAATTCTGAAAAACAAAAATAAAGACAATGACACACATGTCTAAGAGTATGAGAGTGTGTGTGTGTTTAATGTATGTTTTAATCACCTACCTTGCAAGCTTGCTAAGTCCAACAACTTTCTTGTTTGGGAGGTATGCTATATGAGCCTGGAACATTTATAAAAAAAAGTCATCATCATCATCAGACATATCAATGTACATGCTGCAAAAATGATTAATTTCAGTAAATATCAGTAATACATAAAAATGACTTATTCAGGACTCTGATTAACTTGTTAAAGTTATTAAATTACCTTGCCAAAGAAGGGCACCAGGTGATGTTCACAGAGAGAGAACAAATCAATGTCCTTGACAATCACCATCTCTTCATGGTTTTCATCGAAGATGGCATCGTTCAAGATATCTGTGGATTAAATGTTAGCTTTACATGTTGTGTCTATACTGGGGCAAAGGATGAAATCAAAAGTGAGAGGGGTGGATAATTTATCCATTTATCAAAAAAATGAAACGAGTCCATGACAATAATCTTAAACACATGGTGGGGCTGCAGGGCTGTCATAATGCATTATATAGCAATCATAGCAAGATGTTCTGTCCTTTATTATTTTTTTCTAAGCTAATATAAAAAGTTTTTACATTAAAGTTTAGTTTTGAACATGATAAAGAAAATAAATCTTTCCTCACCTTGGACGGTTTCTTTGTAACCTTTAGTGAGGAACTGCATGGCTTTAGCTGCACGTAGTGGTGTACGTAGAAGTCCCTCCCGGTCGACGTCCTCTCCAAGCTCGCTCAGTATGGTGGTATAGGCTTTCTCAATGTGAGGCAGCTTGTCTGCATCTGCAGCATTCTTGGAGTCCTTCTCGTCTCTGCACCAACCATTGTGTTTGAACTGTTGCGACATTTTCAGGTACTCTGCAACCACTCCGTTCATCTCTGAAGCATGGTGATACTCCATTCTGGCTCTTAGCTCTACTTTCAAGATGCTGCAGGATGCAATGAAACAGGCCCAGTGGTATGCTGTTGGCTCAGTGGTGTCAGAGAGCACGTCCCCTGGTTTTTAAAGCCTGACATGAGACACTCAGGCTACCGCATCACAGGAACCTTAAGACACGCTTGCAGGACAAATCAATTTCAAATTTCCTTGTATCACACGCCACGCAGTATTTCACTATCATGTGACATAATTCAAAATACCTTGAAATACAGAGCAATGAATCTGTCAGGTTGTGACATTTACTCCACAGTCTTACTCAGCCTGATGAGTGCGTCTGCTAACTGCTGTAGAGTAACCATTACCAAAGAACAATAATTGTAATTCTAGGAATAATACACAGGGGAAGGCCATAGCAATATTCCAAGAAGCAGAAGAAAAAAAACACAGCATGAGGAGCAGATCATAAACCACGTAAATCTTAGGAAAATGTGTATGCCTTGTGCTACAAAATAATATCCTGAGGACAATGGAGTGAGAAATTGTGTAGTATGTACATGTAGTACTTGACGGTATTTGTTCCATTTGCTACTCAGCTTTTGAAGAAACTTTTAAATGTTTCACCCCAAAAAAGGTCCAGATGTACATGTTCCTGTACATGTTGAGCGCACATTTACCAACACTTAACAATAAAATGATGAATTATATTTGATTATGCAACAGGAGGCATTGTAGGATTGTTGCTACACACACCGGAACACTGGGACTTTTAGCTTGTTAACATGTATCACTTGAGCAATTTTACATAAGAGGGTGTGCTGTACCGTCATTATTGAGACGACAGCGATGTGGTCATGGTCTGTAGTGCCTGAAGTGCCAATTATATGGTAAATTTCACCCTCAAAGGTAATATTGTCTTAACAGTTGCCAAAAAAATAAAATATAATTAAGTTGTATTCATATTGTGTGGCAATTCTCTCTCAAAATAAAAATGTTTTGCTTCTGTTATCTCCGTTCCATGGAGATACATGGGAAATAATACCTGGAAAACAATCAGTCACGTCAGTAGACTCCTATATGTAATGGAACCCAGTTTACTTCTCCGACAAGTAGTTCAATTCTTGGGAGACGAG
The DNA here is from genome assembly GCA_033000465.1 of Sciaenops ocellatus. Classification (NCBI taxonomy): domain Eukaryota; kingdom Metazoa; phylum Chordata; class Actinopteri; family Sciaenidae; genus Sciaenops; species Sciaenops ocellatus. Next base: position 21,264,093 of record CP136882.1, on the reverse strand, counting down.
TTGACAGCATGAGCCAAAGGGTTGAAATTGAACCTGGGGGCGTACACTGTAGGTGAGCTACTGGTTCATCACACTAGCATGCAAAATCACTGACCTCAGGCCTACGTAATGATTCATTTCCATGAAGCAGACTGATGACAACTGTGTCATCTGCAAATTTCAAAGTGTGCATGTGCTTTCATTGATGTCTACAGCCAATGTGGTGGAAGAACAATGGACTGACTGGACAGGAAGCAACACTCTTTGGGGATAGTCCCACTTGGTTAACACCATGCAAGTAATTAACTACAAAGTGAGCATCAATAGATAATTTATTATGGTATGTGATCATGGCATCTCTTCACACAGAACAACAGACAAACCATGACTGTAAGACACAGTCGAGTTATATGTGCAGCGCTGTTACAGAGCCTGAGATTTTCATTTTATGCATTCTTTGACACATTTGACAAAAATGAAATAATTTCAGTTAAATTGGCTCAATACTGTCAAATTAGGTCTAAACTTGTATGAAACATTAATGTTCTTCCTGAAACAGTTGTTCCTTGTTAGCTACAGCACGCTCAGGTTAAAGTCTGCAGTGCTCCAAGATTATTTAGATCTTTTGTTTGGAAGCGTTACTGTTTCCTCTGGAGGTTTTTAAGTTTATTTCTCTAAAAACAGAAACCTAGAGTCAGGCTAAACCATTCCCAGTGAATGAGTCTATTACAGGGCTAAAGTTTAGTAAATGAGTGCCAGCTGCAGTTTGCTGGGAGAATAATTCCTGGACGTTACTGATATCAATATTTGAGCCTTTTTAAGTAACATTACATTAAACACAGAAAGTTTTGAGAAGGATCTCCTAAAGTTAAAAAACAACATTTTTACAGAAAAAAAGAAAGAAATTATCATCAATAAATTATTGCTATTCTATCCACTGTACTAAAAATGTAATCTCTACTATCAACCAGAGAAACTTGCTGATTGCAAAAGAACAAGTGGTAAAATAAAATTAAATTTCTGGTTTTCCAACATTACATGAAACTCTCTATACGTTTTTAAAGGCTTTATGTCCTGCTTGACATGTGTGATATAATATCAGGAAAGGATGATTAAAAAAACAAAGAAATGCAGGAGTGGTGAATATTCTGGTTGTTAACAAGCCAATCAAGGATGAATAAAAGTAACTTGGCTGATGGGAATGAACGAGTCGCCCCAACATCCATGACAAGAGTGATATAACACATCAGGGTTAGTCTTTTAGTGCAGAGCGTGCTGAGGTGGCTGGACTGAAAACGATCAAACGTGTAATGTTGTTCACGCGATCCATGTCAAAACTTTCTCCTGTGTTTTAGGGATCAATGAAGTCACTTTAACTGTTTGTCTTTGTCTGTCTGTAGGATGGCAGCAACGCTCTGTCCATCGCACTTTACATCTGCTGAGAAAGGGCATGCGAGCAGGCTAAAGTGAGTGCAGGTCACACTCACGACATAACTGTACAGTGAGCAATGTCTCTTGTATTTAAAGTGGGTCGGATCAGTTCCATGGAGGGCTCCAAGCTTTAGTTTGGGTGTGGGCAGCACTGACTGAAGGTGCACTGCTGCCCCCTAAAGGTGTTGTCAAGCTCATATGTATTGTGTTTTCTGTTAGATGGCAGAAAACTGAACTGAACTAAAACATTTCCATTAAATGAAACTATTTTAAATACATTTTTATATAAATATAGCAATAAAAGTAATAAAGAAATGACTTATGAATATTTTTAAAGTAACCTCAGATTTGAAGTGTTTAGTGATGTCTCAGTGTTGTTTTGCCATTTCCTCAAGATATAACGGCTCTTAACCCGCCAAAACATTAAAAAAAAAAAAAATATATATATATATATATATATATATATATATATATATATATATATATATATATATATATATATATATACTAATTTGCAGAATAAGTTCTTTTAATATAATTTAGAATATAAAAGATAACCCTGTTCTTCACATCGTGCCTTTCAGGGTAGTCCAAAGGCCCAGCCGAGGAGCCCCACCAGTCCCCACAAGCCCTGGCCTTCAGACTGACAGGATCAGGGCTGCTCATGTGTGCTGACAGACCAGCAAACATAACTGGATCTGAGCTGTGAAAAGCTCCACTGGAATCTACTTAAATATATATGTATTTATATATTGCCATATGTCCTGCATTTATAATTATTGTTAATATGAGAATATTATTTTTCCATAAAAGTTGTGAATGGTTATATTATATACTTGACTAATATGAGCTCCAAAGCATGTCTGAATGAGGTCGCCGCTGTGTTTTTTCTGTGACAGGAGATGAGACCTTACATTTATTATTTGCACTCCACTAATATTTTACTGTTAAGGACAACACACACCGGTGGTTTATGATGCCTGTCATAAAAAGCACCCATTATTTTCCATGTTAGCCTACACGCAAGATACTTCACTGTCTTTTAGTAAATCCCAGTGTCGACGCTGCAGAAAATGTATCATATTGGCGCCCTGGATCGACACAGGCTACTCTACCTTGACTACTTCTGACTGCATATCTGGTGTGTACTATGGACGTCAAATGACACGACGCAGCCTGTGTGTGTTGCCCTCTAGTATTCTTTCTGTCCTGCCTTGGTTAACTCATCTGTGAACCTCTTTGCTCTCATAGTCTGCACTAACTGTCTGTGCATTGTATGTTCATATAAATGTATACATATATTCATGTCTGAAATAAACATATTTACATAAAGGTTTATGGAAACTAATTGTTTCTGCACAAACATGTTTAAATGATAAATAACAGTTTTGTGAAGTATAGTCCTGAAAGAGTGTGACCTAGACAGCCTCTGAAGCATTAACAGTTCAAACTCTGTTTAGCAAGTAAACATTAATGTAAGTAAACTTAATTAAACTTATTGAAAGTAATTGTGACATTACATTACATTCCCAACTGGGCCAAACAGAGGGACACATCAACAAACATTAATAATAACAAACACAAAAAATTCCAAGATTTGTTGGTGGGGACATTATTAAAAAAGGTAATAGTATTGTGCTGAAAATGATGCATTTAAATACATTTAAATACACACAGAATAGAAAGAGCAAGTTGTAATAGTGGTGGAAGAAGTACTTAGATCCTTTGCCTAAGTAAAAGTAGTATTACTGCAGTGTCCTAGACTTTTACTTTACATACTGTAGAGTAGCTTGTGAAGATACCTCAGATGATTAATAAAGTCTAAACTTGATGTATAACAATACGTAATTAATTTGATCAATCAATCAATCTGAATTTGCAAAGTAACTAGTAACTTAAGTTCTTAGATAAATGTAGAGGAGTACAGGTATAAAGTAACAAGTAAAAAATGTACTTAAGTACAGTACTTGAGTAAATGTACTTACTGTAGCACCTTTTTTTAAAAAAAAAATCAACATACAGAAAACTTAGAGTGACATTTACTTTTATTTAAAAAGCATTTTTACATGTAGACAGTATTTAGCACCTTTCATCTGAGAGACACACCTGTCAATGTATATGCTTGCATAAATTATAATTAAGATTTAGACTTGTTTTGTGATGAAGAACAATATTTGCAAAAATTACAAATTTAAGTTAACATCGATAATACATAAATATGACATTTTCAGGACTCTGAATAACTTATTAATGTTATTAAATTACCTTGTCTTAAAGAAGGGCACCAGATGACAAGAGAGTGAACAAATCAGTGTCCTTGACAATCACCATCTCTTCATAGTTTTCATGAAAGATGGCGTCGTTGTACATGTACACAGTGTCTAGCACTTTTCATCTGCCTCACAAAGCTTAATACAAACAAAAATCTTGTCTCAACTATGAACACCACCAATCAAAGCACTGATCTCGGTTGAGGTCAAATATTTTCACTTCCTCGTTATGAGGGAAAGGAACTCCTTCCTGGTCTTAGGATCATCATGAAATGTTCCCAGCATGACACTTGTAACAGTACTGGCGTTCATCTTCTGCACACCTCTCATCACCATACACATGTGGCTGAAATGAACAAAGGATGATCTTTAAATTACTGTACATCTCTGAAGAGTAAGTTATTGATTTGCACAAATTATTACTTAAAGTACTGACCTTTTCACTACATCTAGGTGACCACAAAACTACTATTTTAAAGTACTTTAACATAAACGTAGCCAGGAGACAGTAAAAAACAATGTTCATTTCAATGCAAAAGATAAAACAAACAAAGAAAGAATTGATGAAACAAAAGCTGAACACTCACACAGCCTCAATCACCACTGCCACTCCAGAAGCCTCCAGCGCCTCAGAGATGGCTGAAGCAATCTGTTTGGTTAGACGCTCCTGAACTGTGGAGAAAGTCAAAATGAGATTACAAAGGAAGGTGTGAGTCTACAGGATTATATCTATATCTAAATTATAATTATATAGTTATTTTTACCTTGAAGCCGCCTGCTGTAGATCTCAACAATTCTGAAAAACAAAAATAAAGACAATGACACACATGTCTAAGAGTATGAGAGTGTGTGTGTGTTTAATGTATGTTTTAATCACCTACCTTGCAAGCTTGCTAAGTCCAACAACTTTCTTGTTTGGGAGGTATGCTATATGAGCCTGGAACATTTATAAAAAAAAGTCATCATCATCATCAGACATATCAATGTACATGCTGCAAAAATGATTAATTTCAGTAAATATCAGTAATACATAAAAATGACTTATTCAGGACTCTGATTAACTTGTTAAAGTTATTAAATTACCTTGCCAAAGAAGGGCACCAGGTGATGTTCACAGAGAGAGAACAAATCAATGTCCTTGACAATCACCATCTCTTCATGGTTTTCATCGAAGATGGCATCGTTCAAGATATCTGTGGATTAAATGTTAGCTTTACATGTTGTGTCTATACTGGGGCAAAGGATGAAATCAAAAGTGAGAGGGGTGGATGATTTATCCATTTATCAAAAAAATGAAACGAGTCCATGACAATAATCTTAAACACATGGTGGGGCTGCAGGGCTGTCATAATGCATTATATAGCAATCATAGCAAGATGTTCTGTCCTTTATTATTTTTTTCTAAGCTAATATAAAAAGTTTTTACATTAAAGTTTAGTTTTGAACATGATAAAGAAAATAAATCTTTCCTCACCTTGGACGGTTTCTTTGTAACCTTTAGTGAGGAACTGCATGGCTTTAGCTGCACGTAGTGGTGTACGTAGAAGTCCCTCCCGGTCGACGTCCTCTCCAAGCTCGCTCAGTATGGTGGTATAGGCTTTCTCAATGTGAGGCAGCTTGTCTGCATCTGCAGCATTCTTGGAGTCCTTCTCGTCTCTGCACCAACCATTGTGTTTGAACTGTTGCGACATTTTCAGGTACTCTGCAACCACTCCGTTCATCTCTGAAGCATGGTGATACTCCATTCTGGCTCTTAGCTCTACTTTCCAGATGCTGCAGGATGCAATGAAACAGGCCCAGTGGTATGCTGTTGGCTCAGTGGTATCAGAGAGCACGTCCCCTGGTTTTTAAAGCCTGACATGAGACACTCAGGCTACCGCATCACAGGAACCTTAAGACATGCTTGCAGGACAAATCAATTTCAAATTTCCTTGTATCACACGCCACGCAGTATTTCACTATCATGTGACATAATTCAAAATACCTTGAAATACAGAGCAATGAATCTGTCAGGTTGTGACATTTACTCCACAGTCTTACTCAGCCTGATGAGTGCGTCTGCTAACTGCTGTAGAGTAACCATTACCAAAGAACAATAATTGTAATTCTAGGAATAACACACAGGGGAAGGCCATAGCAATATTCCAAGAAGCAGAAGAAAAAAAACACAGCATGAGGAGCAGATCATAAACCACGTAAATCTTAGGAAAATGTGTATGCCTTGTGCTACAAAATAATATCCTGAGGACAATGGAGTGAGAAATTGTGTAGTATGTACATGTAGTACTTGACGGTATTTGTTCCATTTGCTACTCAGCTTTTGAAGAAACTTTTAAATGTTTCACCCCAAAAAAGGTCCAGATGTACATGTTCCTGTACATGTTGAGCGCACATTTACCAACACTTAACAATAAAATGATGAATTATATTTGATTATGCAACAGGAGGCATTGTAGGATTGTTGCTACACACACCGGAACACTGGGACTTTTAGCTTGTTAACATGTATCACTTGAGCAATTTTACATAAGAGGGTGTGCTGTACCGTCATTATTGAGACGACAGCGATGTGGTCATGGTCTGTAGTGCCTGAAGTGCCAATTATATGGTAAATTTCACCCTCAAAGGTAATATTGTCTTAACAGTTGCCAAAAAAATAAAATATAATTAAGTTGTATTCATATTGTGTGGCAATTCTCTCTCAAAATAAAAATGTTTTGCTTCTGTTATCTCCGTTCCATGGAGATACATGGGAAATAATACCTGGAAAACAATCAGTCACGTCAGTAGACTCCTATATGTAATGGAACCCAGTTTACTTCTCCGACAAGTAGTTCAATTCTTGGGAGACGAGTTGACAGCATGAGCCAAAGGGTTGAAATTGAACCTGGGGGCGTACACTGTAGGTGTGCTACTGGTTCATCACACTAGCATGCAAAATCACTGACCTCAGGCCTACGTAATGATTCATTTCCATGAAGCAGACTGATGACAACTGTGTCATCTGCAAATTTCAAAGTGTGCATGTGCTTTCATTGATGTCTACAGCCAATGTGGTGGAAGAACAATGGACTGACTGGACAGGAAGCAACACTCTTTGGGGATAGTCACACTTGGTTAACACCATGCAAGTAATTAACTACAAAGTGAGCATCAATAGATAATTTATTATGGTATGTGATCATGGCATCTCTTCTTGGTTTATAATTGTGCTGATGTTTTAACAGTTTGCTTTAAATTGATTCTCTCTGCCATTAGGAGAGCCTCGCCTCTATGTAAACTAAATGGGAATAAAAGTACATGTGCACTGCTGTGCATAAAGAATTTATTCATGCATTGTTAGTCAAGGTAGCATTGTGACAGTCAGCAAGCTGGGTGTCGGTCCTGACACGTGCATATAGAGTCATCCCATGTCATGATTCAATAATTAAACAGAGGTATTAGTTAGAAGAGGACAAATAGAAACCGTAAAATCAAAGTAAAGTCTGATGTGGCTGGATTCATGTTTATGTATTATTAAGACGTGTGTAGATACCATTGTTCGTTAAAACATAAGACTAAATGAGATGCTCAGTTGTGACGTAGAATGTGAACCCAGGTGTCTGGAGTCAAAGTCAATCTATTTCTATATTACAACAGAGCTTTACTTTCTGTATTTCAACGTAAAGAAGTCTGGCAGATATCTCTAAAATGGTATTTTTAATCAGTTTTAAGAGGTGAAGTAAAACTTGTTTGAAACAAAAAGCCTAACACAAACCATGTAAATCTATAAAAGAAAATGAGTATGTTAGGTTTTGCTAGATTTGTCTATTTCCCTGTGTTTTCCTGGTGTTTCCCTGCCCTTCATGTTCTGTGTCTGTTTTGTCTAGTCTCCCCTGTCTGTGTCTCTAGTCTCCCTTGTCCCCTGTCCCACCTGTTTATCTGCTTTGTCCTCCAGCCCTGCCATGGTCATGTTTATGGAATATGTAGCGGGGACACTGTATCTAAATGACATGACATTTCCCTTATCAAGAATCAATAAGTTTATGTTGGCTGATATCAAGTTATTAGTGTAGTGTTTCATAAAGCATTTTTTAGACTAGGCTTTTTATGTTTTCCATGTTATATCTTATACTCCATCCTCATTCCTATTCCACTATTTCATCGAATAAGGTGGTGATGGCTAGATTTCAGCCATGTGTTAACTCTTATTCAGCTTCATGTCACTGCCCCATGTAGACAAAGGATTCAAAAGAAAGTCAAGACGTGCATGTTAGTGCTGCAAGCACTTAAGACTGGTCTTTTGTGACCTCACAGCAGAGCATGGGACTTATAGGTATTTAAACTCAAATCACAGGATCAGTATAATGCTGCTCCATGACATTTGATGCAGGGGGACTTGAAATCGATTTGTACAGTGACCCTGTCAATGTGGAAAGTTTCAGTCTACTCTCGACAAGCTGAAATCAGCCAATTATTTAAATGCAGTCATCTCCTGCATGGGTGTCACAACTTGATAGATTCATTGCTCTGTATTTTTTCAAATCAGATCATGTAACTTCAAGGTATTTTGAATTATGTCACATGATAGTGAAATACTGCGTGGCGTGTGATACAAGGAAATTTGAAATTGATTTGTCCTGCAAGCGTGTCTTAAGGTTCCTGTGATGCGGTAGCCTGAGTGTCTCATGTCAGGCTTTAAAAACCAGGGGACGTGCTCTCTGACACCACTGAGCCAACAGCATACCACTGGGCCTGTTTCATTGCATCCTGCAGCATCTTGAAAGTAGAGCTAAGAGCCAGAATGGAGTATCACCATGCTTCAGAGATGAACGGAGTGGTTGCAGAGTACCTGAAAATGTCGCAACAGTTCAAACACAATGGTTGGTGCAGAGACGAGAAGGACTCCAAGAATGCTGCAGATGCAGACAAGCTGCCTCACATTGAGAAAGCCTATACCACCATACTGAGCGAGCTTGGAGAGGACGTCGACCGGGAGGGACTTCTACGTACACCACTACGTGCAGCTAAAGCCATGCAGTTCCTCACTAAAGGTTACAAAGAAACCGTCCAAGGTGAGGAAAGATTTATTTTCTTTATCATGTTCAAAACTAAACTTTAATGTAAAAACTTTTTATATTAGCTTAGAAAAAAATAATAAAGGACAGAACATCTTGCTATGATTGCTATATAATGCATTATGACAGCCCTGCAGCCCCACCATGTGTTTAAGATTATTGTCATGGACTCGTTTCATTTTTTTGATAAATGGATAAATTATCCACCCCTCTCACTTTTGATTTCATCCTTTGCCCCAGTATAGACACAACATGTAAAGCTAACATTTAATCCACAGATATCTTGAACGATGCCATCTTCGATGAAAACCATGAAGAGATGGTGATTGTCAAGGACATTGATTTGTTCTCTCTCTGTGAACATCACCTGGTGCCCTTCTTTGGCAAGGTAATTTAATAACTTTAACAAGTCAATCAGAGTCCTGAATAAGTCATTTTTATGTATTACTGATATTTACTGAAATTAATCATTTTTGCAGCATGTACATTGATATGTCTGATGATGATGATGATGACTTTTTTTTATAAATGTTCCAGGCTCATATAGCATACCTCCCAAACAAGAAAGTTGTTGGACTTAGCAAGCTTGCAAGGTAGGTGATTAAAACATACATTAAACACACACACACTCTCATACTCTTTGACATGTGTGTCATTGTCTTTATTTTTGTTTTTCAGAATTGTTGAGATCTACAGCAGGCGGCTTCAAGGTAAAAATAACTATATAATTATAATTTAGATATAGATATAATCCTGTAGACTCACACCTTCCTTTGTAATCTCATTTTGACTTTCTCCACAGTTCAGGAGCGTCTAACCAAACAGATTGCTTCAGCCATCTCTGAGGCGCTGGAGGCTTCTGGAGTGGCAGTGGTGATTGAGGCTGTGTGAGTGTTCAGCTTTTGTTTCATCAATTCTTTCTTTGTTTGTTTTATCTTTTGCATTGAAATGAACATTGTTTTTTACTGTCTCCTGGCTACGTTTATGTTAAAGTACTTTAAAATAGTAGTTTTGTGGTCACCTAGATGTAGTGAAAAGGTCAGTACTTTAAGTAATAATTTGTGCAAATCAATAACTTACTCTTCAGAGATGTACAGTAATTTAAAGATCATCCTTTGTTCATTTCAGCCACATGTGTATGGTGATGAGAGGTGTGCAGAAGATGAACGCCAGTACTGTTACAAGTGTCATGCTGGGAACATTTCGTGATGATCCTAAGACCAGGAAGGAGTTCCTTTCCCTCATAACGAGGAAGTGAAAATATTTGACCTCAACCGAGATCAGTGCTTTGATTGGTGGTGTTCATAGTTGAGACAAGGTTTTTGTTTGTATTAAGCTTTGTGAGGCAGATGAAAAGTGCTAGACACTGTGTACATGTACAACGACGCCATCTTTCATGAAAACTATGAAGAGATGGTGATTGTCAAGGACACTGATTTGTTCACTCTCTTGTCATCTGGTGCCCTTCTTTAAGACAAGGTAATTTAATAACATTAATAAGTTATTCAGAGTCCTGAAAATGTCATATTTATGTATTATCGATGTTAACTTAAATTTGTAATTTTTGCAAATATTGTTCTTCATCACAAAACAAGTCTAAATCTTAATTATAATTTATGCAAGCATATACATTGACAGGTGTGTCTCTCAGATGAAAGGTGCTAAATACTGTCTACATGTAAAAATGCTTTTTAAATAAAAGTAAATGTCACTCTAAGTTTTCTGTATGTTGATTTTTTTTTTTTTTTTTTTTAAAAAAGGTGCTACAGTAAGTACATTTACTCAAGTACTGTACTTAAGTACATTTTTTACTTGTTACTTTATACCTGTACTCCTCTACATTTATCTAAGAACTTAAGTTACTAGTTACTTTGCAAATTCAGATTGATTGATTGATCAAATTAATTACGTATTGTTATACATCAAGTTTAGACTTTATTAATCATCTGAGGTATCTTCACAAGCTACTCTACAGTATGTAAAGTAAAAGTCTAGGACACTGCAGTAATACTACTTTTACTTAGGCAAAGGATCTAAGTACTTCTTCCACCACTATTACAACTTGCTCTTTCTATTCTGTGTGTATTTAAATGTATTTAAATGCATCATTTTCAGCACAATACTATTACCTTTTTTAATAATGTCCCCACCAACAAATCTTGGAATTTTTTGTGTTTGTTATTATTAATGTTTGTTGATGTGTCCCTCTGTTTGGCCCAGTTGGGAATGTAATGTAATGTCACAATTACTTTCAATAAGTTTAATTAAGTTTACTTACCTTAATGTTTACTTGCTAAACAGAGTTTGAACTGTTAATGCTTCAGAGGCTGTCTAGGTCACACTCTTTCAGGACTATACTTCACAAAACTGTTATTTATCATTTAAACATGTTTGTGCAGAAACAATTAGTTTCCATAAACCTTTATGTAAATATGTTTATTTCAGACATGAATATATGTATACATTTATATGAACATACAATGCACAGACAGTTAGTGCAGACTATGAGAGCAAAGAGGTTCACAGATGAGTTAACCAAGGCAGGACAGAAAGAATACTAGAGGGCAACACACACAGGCTGCGTCGTGTCATTTGACGTCCATAGTACACACCAGATATGCAGTCAGAAGTAGTCAAGGTAGAGTAGCCTGTGTCGATCCAGGGCGCCAATATGATACATTTTCTGCAGCGTCGACACTGGGATTTACTAAAAGACAGTGAAGTATCTTGCGTGTAGGCTAACATGGAAAATAATGTGTGCTTTTTATGACAGGCATCATAAACCACCGGTGTGTGTTGTCCTTAACAGTAAAATATTAGTGGAGTGCAAATAATAAATGTAAGGTCTCATCTCCTGTCACAGAAAAAACACAGCGGCGACCTCATTCAGACATGCTTTGGAGCTCATATTAGTCAAGTATATAATATAACCATTCACAACTTTTATGGAAAAATAATATTCTCATATTAACAATAATTATAAATGCAGGACATATGGCAATATATAAATACATATATATTTAAGTAGATTCCAGTGGAGCTTTTCACAGCTCAGATCCAGTTATGTTTGCTGGTCTGTCAGCACACATGAGCAGCCCTGATCCTGTCAGTCTGAAGGCCAGGGCTTGTGGGGACTGGTGGGGCTCCTCGGCTGGGCCTTTGGACTACCCTGAAAGGCACGATGTGAAGAACAGGGTTATCTTTTATATTCTAAATTATATTAAAAGAACTTATTCTGCAAATTAGTATATATATATATATATATATATATATATATATATATATATATATATATATATATATATATTTTTTTTTTTTTTTTTTTTTTTTTTTTTTTTTTTAATGTTTTGGCGGGTTAAGAGCCGTTATATCTTGAGGAAATGGCAAAACAACACTGAGACATCACTAAACACTTCAAATCTGAGGTTACTTTAAAAATATTCATAAGTCATTTCTTTATTACTTTTATTGCTATATTTATATAAAAATGTATTTAAAATAGTTTCATTTAATGGAAATGTTTTAGTTCAGTTCAGTTTTCTGCCATCTAACAGAAAACACAATACATATGAGCTTGACAACACCTTTAGGGGGCAGCAGTGCACCTTCAGTCAGTGCTGCCCACACCCAAACTAAAGCTTGGAGCCCTCCATGGAACTGATCCGACCCACTTTAAATACAAGAGACATTGCTCACTGTACAGTTATGTCGTGAGTGTGACCTGCACTCACTTTAGCCTGCTCGCATGCCCTTTCTCAGCAGATGTAAATTTGGTGGCTTCAATTCAAATCTTTGAACTGGTGACCCCAAAAATTCATAAAAGATAACAACACTGTTATCTACTAAGTAAACTCCAAATGTTGATTTTTATTCTTTTTTTTTTTTTGCAGGCTGTTAAACGTGAGAAGAACAAAGCCAGACAACTCAAGGTGACTTTGCTATAAGGTAGGCCAAATTTTGGGACTCTACTTACGTCTGTAACTTTGTTTGACTGTGTTTAATTTGCTTTCTTTTACATGTGTTCTCTTGAAAAAGTTGTAGCATAAATTAAAATGAGAAATATTCAGATTGTATCTACCCCATCTCCACAAAGGAGGAGGTGTATGGGTGGGAGGGTGGACTCACCAAAGCAGTCTGGGTCTTAGCATAGTTCATATGGGCGTAGAGCAGCACAGCTGTGTCGTTGTGAGACGCCTCCAGTGCGATGGACAGAGCGTTGCTGCCATCCTACAGACAGACAAAGACAAACAGTTAAAGTGACTTCATTGATCCCTAAAACACAGGAGAAAGTTTTGACATGGATCGCGTGAACAACATTACACGTTTGATCGTTTTCAGTCCAGCCACCTCAGCACGCTCTGCACTAAAAGACTAACCCTGATGTGTTATATCACTCTTGTCATGGATGTTGGGGCGACTCGTTCATTCCCATCAGCCAAGTTACTTTTATTCATCCTTGATTGGCTTGTTAACAACCAGAATATTCACCACTCCTGCATTTCTTTGTTTTTTTAATCATCCTTTCCTGATATTATATCACACATGTCAAGCAGGACATAAAGCCTTTAAAAACGTATAGAGAGTTTCATGTAATGTTGGAAAACCAGAAATTTAATTTTATTCTACCACTTGCTCTTCTGCAATCAGCAAGTTTCTCTGGTTGATAGTAGAGATTACATTTTTAGTACAGTGGATAGAATAGCAATAATTTATGTTAATAATAATGTTTTTTAACTTTAGGAGATCCTTCTCAAAACTTTCTGTGTTTAATGTAATGTTACTTAAAAAGGCTCAAATATTGATATCAGTAACGTCCAAGAATTATTTTCCCAGCAAACTGCAGCTTGTACTCATTTACTACACTTTAGCCCTGTAATAGACTCATTCATTGAAGCCAGTGGGAATGGTTTAGCCTGACTCTAGGTTTCTGTTTTTAGAGAAATAAACTTAAAAACCTCCAGAGGAAACAGTAACGCTTCCAAACAAAAGATCTAAATAATCTTGGAGCACTGCAGACTTTAACCTGAGCGTGCTGTAGCTAACAAGGAACAACTGTTTCAGGAAGAACATTAATGTTTCATACAAGTTTAGACCTAATTTGACAGTATTGAGCCAGTTTAACTAAAATTATTTCATTTTTATCAAATGTGTCAAAGAATGCCTAAACTGAAAATCTCAGGCTCTGTAACAGCGCTGCACATATAACTCGACTGTGTCTTACAGTCATGGTTTGTCCTGTTGTTCTGTGTGTCCAGCGGACATGGGAGGTGGGGGCTTTTCCAAATGTTTTCCATCCCACCCGGTCCACCTCTCGGTCCAGCTGTGCTGCTCTGAAACACAATCCAGGAGCCAGGAGCCTCTGCTGAATGGCCAACTAACTCTGGCACAGATGTGAATACTCAAATATCTGTCTGCCTGGCCTGTCTTCAAGCATCCAGACCAATCCTCTGTAAAATCACTTTAAAACACACCGCTGTGCCGATTAACAAGACAAAGACGCGAGAAATGTCACAAGCAGAGTTGTGAGGAGTTTTACTCTGGAGTAAGATTTCTGCTATTTGAGAAAAGTACAGTAAGGGAGGTGATAGAAGTCAGTTGGTTGACAAAATGATCAATCTTATATAGTCTGGACCCTTCAGAGGCTAAAAGTACTTACTGATGAATCTTTTCCAATTTTGACTGTGAACAGTTACTTCTTACTTATGCATGGGTGATGTGGTGAAGTATGCAGAGAACTCGTGCAAGAGCCTGCAGGGCATTGTGTCTGAAATCTGCAAGTCTGCGGTTTTGAACAGAGGAGTTGTGGTTTTTTTAATTAATCCCCTGGGGGCTTGTGAGTTGCCCAGTGATTGTGTTTCCCGTAAACAGCGCTGATTTCAGTAGACGGCAGGCGAAACTAATCTGATTGTGGCTCTTAAGCTCTCGGACTATCTTGCTAATGAAGAAAAACACGAAAGAAGAGAAGGAGAAAAAGAGGTGACAAGGGGGGGAGCGGGAAGTGCATAGAACAATTTCCCATGAGGAGCCGCTTCCTGAGAACAGATTAAGCTGAATCCCAGACCAGAAAGTGCTCAGATGTTTTCAGCAGCCAGACATCCAACAGTTGGCTCAATCTGTAAGTTACAGTATTGTACGGTGCATCAACTGAACGGATAAACTGTAAATGCCTTACGTTATCAACAATGGATATGTCGCAACCCGGCTGTTCCAGGAGCAGTCTGACAATCTCAGCACGGCCATGTTCGCTAGCACACATCAGCGCCGTGGATCCCTCGTCGTCCTGCACGTTAACATCGGCACCACACTCCAGCAGCGCCCGCACCATCTCCTGCCGACCATGGCTAACCGCTAGCATCAACGCTGTCTGGCCCGCCTGCAAAAAGTTAGAATAATTATAAATGTCAGTTAGAAGTGTTTTTGAAAAAAAGAAAGAAAAAAGACCCCCTCCTAGCAACACTGATTTACTAATACCGATCCTATTGTTCCACTATCTGAAACAATATAAATGAGGAAACTGTTGACTTTAATTAAAGATTAACCGCAAACAGTGAAGTTTTTTTTTACTTTTATTTATACAGATAACGTTTGCTAAGTACACATGCTTTTTCTGTTTTTCAGCACAGTGTTTTAGTTTCAGTCTTTAGCACCTCTCTGAAAAGCTCTCAAGTAAACCACTTAAGATAGAACAATTTCAGTTATTATGCAGCAATAATTACCTCAACCCATATTTTTCTAGGCAGTGTTATGGAATTTTCTATCCTTTTGGTACACAGGGCCGCGCATGGGCCTTGGGGTCATAGACGGTGACGGCATTAAGCCAGATCAGAGAAGACGCTCTCTCGGTGTTTAGCTCAGCTGGTAGAGCAGCCGCCCCATGTCATTTCCCATCTCTCTCTCCCCACATTTCCTGTCACTCTTCAGCTGTCTCTATCAGAATAAAGCTTGAAAAGGCCAAAAAACAAAATCTAAAAAAAACGCTCTCTCTTTGTGTAATGTAAGGCCGTTGTTTGAAGTGCGGGAGGAGTGCAGGTGCCAGCCTATCTCAGAGTTGCCTGGTGACCAGGGTCGAAGACTCTCAATGTTGGCCTCCTAGACATAATAGATAGCTAGCTGTTGACGTTCCATTAACATAAACAGACAACAGTGTCTCCAGACTAGAATGTGTTGAAGGTGAACACTAACATGGGTAAATACATTCCCTTTGACTATTTTGGGCGTAAAGTATTTGTGGCGTCATCTGTAAGGGTTTAAAGTCTGACCACCAGCATGAGTTGGGCAGAATAGAGACCGACTCATATGCATACCTGATTGTATGTGAAAATGTCTCTGATTCTCTTTGATCAAGCTTCAATAAATATTACAGCATAAGACATCAGAGGCTCCTGAACGCTTTCTTCCCTCCTGACCTGGTGCCATTGACTTTCAGCAATTTCTCCACAACAGTCAGTTAAAAGGTTAAAATTAGTGACATTACCACAACAAACCTGCTTCTCTGTTGCCTCCCCTAAACAGTGCCCACTGTTACAGGCCCTTCACTCACATAGGTTACTCAAAAGCAGGGCCAGCAATAGGCTGCTATTCATTTTCAATTGGACCTGGTATTGTAGCTGCCCACGCAGCTCGCTGAGCTACAGAGACTAGGGCGCCCAGCGACACTATAGGGAGAAGTTGGGACAGCCTCAGCTTTATGCAAATGTCCAAATGTGCAAGTGACAGTTTTGATTCCCGTGAAAACGTACCCGCTTTCGGCAGGATTGTTAGCAGAAAGCAGCATACATGCTACAGACCATTGTGGAAAATTTTGAGGGGATTATCTAGGAGATAAATGTACGCACTCGGACACGAACTGGGGCTGGCAAACTTGTCAAAAAATATCTCCCAGTTCAGTTTTATATTGCTTTTTGCAAGGTGAGACTTGCGAGGCAGCTTGAGCTATCAGTACGAGGCTGACTTAGGTGACCTTTCAACTTGATGGGGGAATTTTTCTATTAAGAATGTGGTTACGCTGTGCAGACTGCATTTACACCGGGCTCAGATCCACATCACAGCTCTGGAGATGGTCTGGTCTGATTGCATGACCAGTGTGTTTTTCCTGATCCAGACATACAGGATATCCAGATACAGAGTGCATGTGCCAGGTATAAATGTGGTTTAAATACAACATGGGGATTAACAAAACAGTTCTGAGAGAACGTCAAGCCATAAAAGGGTAAATTCTTCTAGTTTCATGCCACCAGATTTGCTATAAATTTCAAAATCTGAGTCACTAAGTCAAACAAGTACTTCTGCAAATGTCATTCAGCACATGACTTCACGGTCCAAAAGCTAAACTTAAAACAAAACACAGCAGAAAATAGTATGACTTAAATTCCTGACTGTAAAATTGCATTGCGTGCCTCGTGTTATTACCCGCAGCAACAATAACTAGCGGCAGTAATTGGATTTATAGCCAGTGATGCTATAAATTCAGAGTCCTATGACTTGGCAGTGTGAGAGCCCGTCAGGCGCCATGTCCAAACACACACTACACAACCTTATTAGATCAGGCAAAGAGATAAAACCACTCAAAAGTCAACAGATTCTTACAGATGACTTGAGTGTCATGTAAGGCTCCTCATTCTCCTTAATCCAATTTAACACATAACCAATTATTCATCCCACTCTGAATGTAGTACTTCATATGAAATACTCTTAACACTTCCCCTGTTATCTCCTTTACCTTCACTTAAACTACCGGTAGGACTCAGACAGACATTCATTCAAAACTAGTTTGAGTTTTAACTAATCGAAAAATAACTCTCGCTGACATTCAAACATTTGCAGCACACACAAACACAACCAGCAGAGAAAAGCCAAGTTTTGAATCAGCAAAGGAATGCTGCAAAAACTCAATCTATCCCAGCTAATGCTTTTAACAGATCTAATTAGTGACTCGTTCACCTCACTTACAATTTTTCTAATTTGGCTCTAATATGTAGAATTGATCTGAGGTATCCAGATTACATTTTTCCACGTTAACAGTTTAATGGGTCCAAATCATATTTAATTCCTTGAACAAAGTCAGCTTAGCTCGAATCGACTCTTATAAGTGCTGACTACAGATTCACAAAAGCTCTTTGTGATCTTTATTGGACGATTTCATTCACATTTCTCAGGTGATGTGATTTTTTTTTTTGTTTGTTTGTTTGTTTTGTTTTTGTTTTAAATGGAGAACAGCATCTTTGCCAGATTATCGTGTGTCACAAATATTTTCACATTTTATAGCATGAGAACACATCATAATGACTAACTAATGTAATGTCAGAACAAAGCATGTTTACATCCCAAAATCAGCATGTTCTCACTAATTAAAGCAGGACCTACATATCAAATATGACATATGACAGGAATTAGAGCAGTAAATGACTGCGGGAACATGGAACAGAAAGTGGCTACTACAGAGTAAACAACACACAAGTCTGTTTCGTATGGTCCAAGTGTGATGAACTGATTGACTTGCCTGGCTGGCCTTGGCATTGACATTGCCCTGACCGAAGAGCTTCTTGACCACAGCCATGTCGTCCTCCTCCTTCACAGTAGAGAGAGCAGCCAGCATGATGGCCGTGTAGCCCGCCTTGTTCTGCTTGTCCACACTGCACACACCTGCAGGAACCGTGTCAGACTTTTACTGTGATATACAGAACACATTTCTTACATATAAATGCACACACTCGGTACAACTAGCTAACTGCTTATTCTGTCACTGACCTGTGTCCAGCAGCAGCCCCACCACACCAAAGTTGGAGTGGGACACACTGTAGTGTAGAGCCGTGTTGCCGTTGCCGTCGGTCATGTTGACTATGTGCTCCAGGAGCACTGACGACACCTCAGAGAACGCCATCAGGTAGTCTGACACCCGTGAAGGTTGAGCCATCTTGGCGCTAGAGATACGGAACCACTCGAGCTGGACAGTGTGGGTGCTGGAGAGCTGCAGGTGAGGGTGGGGATATCATATATTATGTATAAGTTTACATTGTAAACCAGCAGTGAGCCAAACAGCATCTGAAACAAATCTATCTCTGTGTATTCAGTGGACCTTGGTAAAAGTCAAACAGTATTAGTTCAGGGCAGCCTCAAATTCCACTGAATGTCAAGGGAAGTCATCTGTTTTTAAAGCCAACAATGATCCAGTTCCTGAGTCTTTTCTCAGTCTAGACTCCTGTTATTGTTACATGAGGCTCCTATTGTTTGTGATTAATGCAGCTGCCGAAAACATACATAAACAATAAAATACAGTCCCACCGCTCTCATTCGCTTTAAGTAATGATGATTTTACATTAATCCAGTAATAAAGTGATAAAATAGTTTGAAGAAGCATGCAGGAACGCACCACTTCCTTACTCTTCAGTGTTTTGATGTCATCGTTCAGGTGGTTCTTCATGATGAGGCAGGCCTCACGCATTTTTGAGCTCAGCTCAAACCTGTAACAGACAACAATGTGTGAAGTTTGTGTGACTTTCTGTACATAATTTATCTTTACATTACGATTGTAAGTACATGTGTACAATATGTGTGTTTATACGATGTATGTAAGACTTTCTCTTTGTGTCCTGAAACTTATTAACTCATTAACCAATACATAAACTTAGAAAATGTATTCTTTCTTCGCACTAACGACATACTTCTCTTTCACAGCATCGGATGAATAGTTTGTTGCCCTCAGGGTTTCCTCATCACTGTCACTCTCATCTAGATTAATATTTCTCTCCTCCTCGGATGTTTCTTCCTCCAGAGCTGCCTCATCTTCCTCTGTGCTGTCCAAGCACTCGCCTTCTCCACTTTCTCCAGAAGAACTCCCATCTTCCTCTTCTTCGTCCTCCTCCTCTTCTTCTTCACTGGATGTAGATTCATACCTAGCAGACACAAATATTTGCTTGAATACAAAACAAACTGAAGAAGAAACAGGGCTTTTGTTTCTTACTTATCAAACCTGTGACCTGGTCAAAGTGTTATTTACAATCTCTAGACCATCTGTCGCTCTTATTTTATTTTTACTGTGGTACAAAATAAAATTAGGTTTCACGTTACCCACCCTCCATTTAGGATGCCGACGAACTGCAGGCTCTTCTTGCCAGCAGTGCGATTTTCGCCTGAGTTACTCCCATCCTTCCTCTTCATGATTGATTTCAGCATACCTGTTATCATAAAGGAAGCAGTTGGATCAAACAATAGTCCAAACAAAGTACAAACGAGAAATGCATATGTTACACATGACTTTATTTGTTGTGAATATTAAATTATGTTCTTTCTTTACTCTGTGCCCCAGGATGCACTTAGTAATGTGTGCTATGTTTTTGCACCAGTGTATTTTGTGAAGAAAAACAGAAGGAACCACATATGATGTACGAACCCTAAGCACGTTAAACCCTACGATTAAGGCAAATACCTCCAGGTTCTCACCTGTCTTGGTGTTGCTGGATGCAGTCTTCTCTCCTTGGTTATTCTTCTCAGCCATACTGACCACTTCCTCTTCTGGTGAAACCTTGTAGTCAGCGATGGTCAACTGTCTCTTCTTTAGCACTTTCTGCTCCTCCATCTTTTCCTCAAACAAGTTCTCCCATTGGCAACCAGTGCTGACCACTGCAACAGGGACTGTTTTTGCAGTTTCTACTAAAGCCTCAGTCTGGGTGCCTTGTTCGATCTGTTCTGCTGTTAAACTCTCACCTACACATGCGTTGTTCACATCAGGACAGCACAAAACTGCTGCATGCTTTAAAACAGGAATCACTGTCTCTATATGGGCATCCGTCGTGTCTGGTTTTGCAAGAACCCCCTTCTCAAATGTGACTATGGAGGTTTTCTCCTCCATCTGGGCTTTCAGGATTACCATGTCTTTGTCGGCCACACTCAGCCGGTCCTCTAGAGCCACAATTGACTCCTGCTGGAATTTAATGGTGTCTTGTAAGGTGTCAATCTCGCGCTGTGCCTCACTCGTCAGCCCAAGTAGTGACTCCATAACCCAAACTTCAGCCTCTTCTGTCTCCACTCTTGCTTGTATTCCTGTCTCGTGAACCAGAGGGGCCTCTGTTTTGGTGCCTTTCTCACAAACATTTACCCTGGTGCCCTCAGAAGCATCTTTCATACCTTGACTGTAGTAGAAAACAACTGAGTCCATTGGCTTGTCGTCTCCAACAGCCACTGATTTCTTCTCAACAACAGGCACTTTTGCTGGAGCTTTTACTAAAATCTTTGTTGAAGGTTCTGCAGCTTTCTCTTCCTTTGACTCAAATTTCTCAGTCAGCCTTTTCAGCTCACTGGATTTTCCAAGGCCTTTATGTCCAGGTGAGGTTGGTGCAGTCAATCGACTGTGGATACTGTGATCAGTCTGAATGGTCTCTGTGGTTTGGGTAGAAGATTCTGTGGACGGTTGCTTCTGCTGGGCCATCTCCATGGCTACTTTCTTCTCTTGCAGGGCTAACAGGAGCATGTCCTTCTCTGCACGAAGCTTGGCCACCTCTTTCTCAAGCGCAGGAACACCCTTTACCCTCTCTTCCATCTCCTTCAGCTGTTTCAAGGCGGTAGCCATCTGCTCTCTAACTGTCTGCAGCTGGTTGGGCGGGATTGGAGTCATTGTGGTGCCAGCAGCTGGAGTGCTGAGCCCAGAGGTCTGAGGACTGGGTTTAGTCCAGTTACTCTGCAGAGGCTGAGTGGATGGAGAGGGCTTGGGAGGATCTGCAAGCTGGAAGCGCCCACCATTCTGGTGCTGGTGGGTTTGTTCCTGTTGGAGCCGCCGGCTGGTTTCCAAAAGTGTCCGCTCAACTCTGGGGTTGCGCTGTGGTGGAGGGGGTGGTACTTTGGTTCCAGCAGACAGAGGAGGAACACTTAGGAGAGTCACAGGGGAAAGACAGAGCCCTTCACAGGGTGCTGACCCAAGGCGGTTGCGTGGTGGTGGGGGAGGAGGAGCTCTACCATCTTCACTGGCTGGCGATGCCAGAGACTCTGTGGATGTCCAGCCACTGGCGCGTCCTCCCACACCAGGACTCCTCTGGGAGAGTTTGAGCCCTCGGCCAGAGCGCCGGGAGCTGACAGGTGCCCGACGGAGATTGTGCCCACTTTCTATCTCTTCTACATATTTGAGGAAGTCCAGATCCAGCTGGAAACCATATGGAGTCTGGACGGAGTAGGAGCCAGGCTGGTCAGCCTCCTCCTGATTGGAGTACATGAACGGAGAGCCCAGATCTGAAGGGAAAAGGACATGTAACTGGCCAATGTGGCTACATACTAAGGTGGCATGTGGAGTTTTATTGTGAACAAACAAAAGTCGAGTTTACTTTCAGTGTTTTTCACCAAAAAGTGCAGTCTTCTTTGCACATTACTGACACCAACTTCAATCAATGTAATAATGTAATATAAACAAGATAAACAAAAAAGATAACCGACCTATAAAAACATTCCTCCATAATACAACTAATGGTCAAACTCCATTAGTGTACCATTAATTAATTCTGCAGAAGGAGACAAATCTCAAATCAAAACATAACCAAAGAGGAGAGATAATAATATCATGTTGTAATCCAGTATAAAAATATTTAAGTTAAGTACAACATGTCCATGCCTTAGTGTTGACACAGAATACACTTTACAGTTAATACACCAACATGTTGCAATGTGTCGTCATAAATTGGTGCTGGATTACGGGTCTGATCTGTAGTGTTTATAGTACAAGCGACATAAAGACACATCAAACTATTGTTTCTTTATCTCAATCTCTGTGTGGTAAACCCCACAAACCTAATACTGGCAGATTGAAACAAATGATTGATTACAATAATAACATGGACAAACTACAGCACAAAGAGGAAAAGGAGAGAAAATATTAAATATCTACATTTTCACAGTCAAAAAAGAAATTCGGATATGAGGTGGAAATACAAAAACAACAGCATATTAATACAGTTTCTTACCAGGAAGCTTCGGGTTTACTTGCACCGACTGAGTCATTTTTCAGCACTGGGACCTTTCAGCACACGCACGGCTTCAAATCAACACCTGGCTAAAGGAAACACAGAGTGACATGAATGCATTTGTCATGGAAGGAAGAGGATATGATTTCCAAAACATTGCACAGTAGTTTGCTGAAAACGTTGGCACAAGTCCCTCATTTGTTACCCACTGACTGAAGCGTGTTGATTTTACGTTAACTGGTGTTTCTGTAAGGATCAAAATCACATGCTCTAAATATGACTATGGTTTTGTTAACCCAAGTGACTCCTCGCTGTCACTTTAATAGCGGACATAGATGCTTAGATAGACGCCTGAAGATGTTTATGTTGTCTTATGGCGTATTAGCACATGTGTCAGCTTGTGACTGAATTCAAAAGAAGGTGAGACATAAAGAGGTTGTTTGCTTTTCCTCTTTAGAGGTGATGGAGGATGTTAAGCCTGGCATCATCTGTTGAGTTTGTGTGTTTTCTGCTTAAATTCTTACTAGTGGTTGTTTGAGCTGTCACATCATCTATATAGTGATACAGTACAAGTTATTGTTAGTCACTAAGAGTCAAAGATTTCAGATGTTTTTGTGTTCATATAGAAGCTTCTGGCAAACAGTGAAGATAACAGTCAGGGGAAACACCTCAGAACAAAGTCAACAACAAAGAGCTGAATGGTGTCCAAACCCACAAGACAGCTGCTCCATTAACAACAGCGTCACAACGTTAAACTCTACTGAAGAACCACAGGATCCTTCTTACCGTAACACCGCTACACCTGCCATACAAACACACTGTGACATGTATTATTTTCTTTTGTGCATAATGTGCATTTATTCAGACATGTCACAGAGACTTAAGAGGGCAAACTGCATTGTAGTAATGAGACTTATTTTCTTTTAAATCAACATTTAAAAGAGTTTTTTATACTATGCGTCATCTTTAATACACAAAAATGATCTTATAAGTTTAGGGCGTTTCTTTGTTCAGTCATAGTAGCTCTCACTGCTCATACTAGCAACCTGGTTCTTCTGTTTGTTCAAAACAAGACAGGAAATATAAAACACTTTCTGTGTTTCAGGAAAAGAGCTACCAGTTAGCAAGAGTTCCTACAGCAAGTGGAAAACTGCATAAACCAGATACTTGGTGATCTGGATAATTGTATAACAATTACAGAGAAAAGAAGGATGCATTAACTTAATATGATAGATGATAACTTAATCAGCACAATGAATGCTATTATGTTGTGTTGGATTTTACCTCTCTCAGCCGCTCAGTGAACGGTTCATGCAGCTGGAGTTTAGGCTGGTTCCCCTCTGCCTGCTCCACACAGCCCTAAAGGAGAGTAGACGTAGACCGTCAGAGCAGTCAAACACACATCACACTGCAGAGACAACAGTACTGTACAGCATTTTAATCATTTAACAAGTGACAAACACAGTGGGTGCAGATACTTCCATAGACAGGACACAGGCTCTCTGAAAGCTTTGAAAATGGCCCTGCATTTCACACACTTTATCAAGGCGCACTGAAGCTGAACTGGAGGGTCGTGGTGGACAAACACCTTTCATAACGTCTACGTGGTCTATGTATTTGTCCGTGTACACACTCAACCTGGAGTGTTGGCCTTGATTGGAGTTTTTTGTTACCCAAAGCATTTTTTTTCAGCTGTTTTTTAAATATTGCAATTATCTTTTGTAGAAAGTATAAGAAGACCACAGATGACTATCATGTGACCATAGAAGAAGCCAGGATGTGCCCAGCTGACGGACAGGACACTGCGACAGTGTGTATCCACTTGCACTGCCACAAACCTCACTATCACAGGTGTGTGTGTTTACAGAGAAAATTATAGGTGTTCCTGTCTAAGTGGGTCACATAAAACCAAAGTGTTTTGAACATAAAACTACTTTTAGGGCATATCTCAGTTTCTTCTTTGAAACAAAAAAAAAATTCATGCAACACAAAAAACACACTCTGTCTTTGAAATATGAAAATAACATAATTTGTACCCCCCCCACACACACACAAAACCTCAGGTACCTGCAGTCATTTGTTTCAAACATACACACTCTTGTAGCAGCACACACACAGATGTGTTTTCCAGCAGCCTCAGGCACATTCCTAACACATGCTGTTGCAACACGTAGGTCGTCCTTCTAGCTGACTGACTACTGATAACATATAAACACACACACATCATCTGTCAGCCCAGACAGCAGCGGACAGACAGTTTATTGTCAAAGTTAAGACCGCAATATTCAGACAGGCAGACGCATTATATTATGGATCATTATGGACAATGGATTCATTCAAATATGCAGTGGAAATTTAAGAAAAGAAAGAATCTTCTGGAACTGATAACGATGTTTCTGCTCAGTGTCATCTTATCGCCCACAGCTCTGTTTCTCCTCAGAGTTTCTGTCAGTTTTCCTCTCAGGTCAAACCACAGTAAACATGATGCTGCAGCATCTGAGCCAATCACACACGAGTTACACTAGTAACCTCACTTCGCTGGTTTACTTTGGACCAAACCAGAGTTGAGGTAGTTTACTGTACTTTGAGTCTTTGTATTGGATTTGTTTAGGATCAAATACAAGCTAACCAGAGCTTATAAACACGTCACATGACTCAAACGTGGTTTGTTTATTGGGCAGTTTTAGCAACATGTAATTCTCACTGGTTGGAACGAGAAGCGATTTTGAAGTTGAAACATATCTGGCTTCAGTTTATGTAACTTCAGCTCGTTGTCCAAATGAATCCAATAGAGCTGTGACATGGTTTGTATCAATGACAACAAAGTATGTGTCTTTAAACATAGAACAAAGAGCACGGGCGTTTCTGGACTCAGAAACATAGGGTGCCATGTATTCCACAAATCAACAACTATGACTGTATGCAGACACGTACTGTAGGCACTACGTCATTCATTTTTAGATAGCCACACCAAATTTAACATTACAAATAATGCCAAATAAATGTGATGATGAGAGTTTCACCCAGATGTGCTGCAGATCGTCAGAGCTATAACACGTATGAATTCAGATCAGAAATGCTGGAGGTTTGGGACAAATCATACTCATCAGACTGTCCAGGTTGAATCCTTTAACCTTCATAAACTTGTTCTCATAAGATCAACTGAAGTTAGAACACAACATGGAGGAATCATTGAATAAGACGCCCAGTTTTAGTTGTAGGCCTTTTTCACATCACTAAACGTGCAGCCATTGTCGCGAGTTATGCTTTAGTTTCCACTCGTCCATTTTCTTGTCAAAACTTAATTTTGGCACCGCTCATGAAGTGGAACTAAATCCAAAGACCGCAATTAATAAAGCAGAATGTAACACAACAAAACAGTGGAAAAACAGAGAACGAAAACCTTCCATGGTTGTAAAAGTTAAAGTTTTGGGAAGCTCCAGGATATACAAGTTTTGTTGCTTTAACAGCACTACACTGATGGCATATACACCGGTTTTTAATTTAATAGTATCATAACCATTTCTTACACAAGACTTGTCTTGAAGACACAGTTATCCACTTTCATTTCTCTATCTATCATCCACAGCAGCCAGAAAGACAACTGCTCGGTGGGCCACCACGCTGTAAACTGCAAATAACTCATCAAATGCTGAGAAGTATCATTTTTCTAGAGCATTTTTCATGAAACTAAATTGCACAATGTTGGAAAGTTAATTAGCATCTGCTCTACTTCTCCTTCCCACATTTACTTTGTCTTCTCTGGATTCTTTGAAACTTCATTATTCTTCACCTCTTTCTTTGTTTATCTTCTTTTGTCCTCTTTCTTTCCCACCTCAACCCTTCTCACATGACTCATTTCTCCTCTCACCCACCGCACACACACACACTTCCCCCTGCTCCTCAAGTGTTGCTGTTTTTCTCTATGATTTGATGACAGACAGCAAATTACAGAGAAGCTGCATTCCTTCCCTCTACACCCCGAGTCCTGACCAGCTGAGAGCCACGCTGTCGAGCTTCTCCCTCTCTCACACACACAAACAGACACACCACTGAGTGCCAATGCTCATAATGACACTCACACAAGCCAAAAACAAAATTACAAAAATGCCCATAAACACATATATATAAGTGCATGCACGCACACAGCATCAGAAACACGGTGCACACTTGTTAAATCTGCATAAACACAGACATATGAGCACATATATTCACACAGACATCCAAAAATGTATCCACAGACAGACAGAGTCACAGGATTGTGCAGTCAGACAAAGACAATGTTCATGGCTAGAAATTTCAGTCATACCAACTTAATTTAGTAAACGCCTGAAGAGTTTCTGTTGTGAACAGATGAACTTCATTGTTCCACAGAGTGACTAAACAGCATGAGACGTCTCCATGGATGCAAATTACATTCTTGATTCAGTTTTAATGCAACACTGCGATCATAACTGCAGCAGCTCACACCCAAAAGTGTCAAATTAAGCCAGAGCTCTGTGAAAAGAGGTGGAATAAATGCTCCTACAATACATAACTAAGATGAAAACATACATATTGTAGTTTGATCAGTGTGATCCCAGAAGAGTCTACATTTTTATTGGCTAAAGAATAAACTGTTATTTATGCTTCCAGTTTCCAAAAAGTTTTCTGGTACCAAAAACAGAGAAAATATAGATAATGTTCACTTGTTACACTTCTAATTAATTTCTAGAGTAACCATCTTAGTGCACTGGTGCATTGGTGAAATCTGAGAACAACAACAACAACATCACTACAACAATGGAGTTAGATAATTACAGGTTGTAAACAAGCCAACTTTATAGCCAAAGTATCTGAACTAGGGATGCAATGATTATAGACTCTGAGGGTACGATTGTAGTCTGAAAAAAAATGTATTGATTTATTTCACAACACTATGGATGTTTACATCCCATAATCACATGGGCACCACCAACTATTTCACTTATTTTGGTGAAACTGAATAATTTTTTGTGGAGAAAATGTTTTCTGGTTTCCCCTCTGATGTCCTCTGACTCTGCGAGTTTCCTGATAGATCATAAACTGCTGTGAACTACAGCTGCTGTTGGCTAATGTTAGCTCAGTTTGTTTGTTTGCAATGCACAGACTTTGAGCTCAAAGCACAAGGGGGAGTGCTGACGTTTGTACCACAGGCGTTTGGACCACCGGGAAGAAGAGGAGGTTTACAGGCCCGGGGCTGACAGGGAGCAGAGCTGTGTTGTACCAGAAGCAGAATTGGGTAAGTGGGCAATGTGACTGGGCTCAGCAGCCTCTATAGACATAATGACTGATGATCGAAGGGGACGTTGATGGAGGAAGCTAAGAAGAGAAAATGAGAGAGTGAGCAAGCAAGAAGCAGCCGGACAAGAGTAAATCTGGGACTGACTTTTAGTCGTTGGCGAGAGCTTGGTGAAAAAAAAAAGGCTGAAAGACAGACACTGAGCTGGACTTCTTGCTGTCGGGCTAGTAAGTAATATTAGCTGGCCGCTATGTCTGTGTTTTTGCGCTTGCTTGATGTTCGGCTGTTAGCAAAGTTGGCGACTTGCTAGTTTTTCATCTTAAGTAATGTAATCATAACAAGTACATATACAGCTGTCCATATTTAGGACAGTGGTATTACACTATGAAACTGGGGGTATTGCAAAAAATACAATTTCTATACAATGTTGCTTTAAAACAGTACAATGCTCCTTTTCCTGTTTAGTTGCTATTGGTTTACCTTACAGTGGAAGCTGAACATTTAACTCAACACTACTTCACTGATTGTAGGTTGACAGAAACACTGTAGCTGAGCTTTCATGGTTACAAAATGTTTAAAAACACAGTTAATAGTAAAATCAGTTAATTGTTGCATCTCTAATCAGAACCAATGTATTTGGACGCTTAATACACAGTGAGCACACCTAAAATGTAACACACAGGGAAACTGGGCGTGCACGACTATCAAGTTTAATAAATGTTTAAATTTGAACGTGTAAACTATGATGGATGTTTACAACAGACCGTTTGGGAAAAAAAATCATAGTTTGCCTTTGTTGAAACTTTCTTACCTGTGTCTTTGTTTAAAACCAGTTTGATTGTGTGACAGCTTGTGTTTCTTTTCCCCTGTTGAACTTCTTTTTAGGGACATTATTATGTTCTAAGTGCTGTTTTATTATTCCCCGACCTACAAAAATAAGACCCAAAATGTAATAAAGTGGAATTACAGGAATCATCTACTGACCAAAACTGCTTTAGTAATGAAGCAGTCAGAGCCACAAACCAAATGAGCAGCTCATTTTACACTGAAAACACAGCACTACATGTTGACTTTGTCATCTAAGACCTAATGAACTTGACCTTAAATTGTTGATAGATTTAGCATACATTTATTACTATAAAAATAACTTAGATGGATTAGTACTTCAATGACAACAACGAGAACAATTTGTTATTTAAGTTTTATATACTTTTTTCCTCTCTGGTTCAGTAGGAACATGTGACGAGTGGAGAAGTACCAGAGCAGACTCGTGGACACGTTATTAATGAAGAAGAGGACACAGGGTTGTCCTGCATTTAGTCCGCCTCACGGAAGAGGAAATGTTGTGTTGGTTCGAGGCTCGGGTCCATGTTTTCAAACAGTGACCTCATCCCCACGCCACCCTTTTCCCGAGGAGAGAAGCCAGAAAAAGTCTCAATTTGACAGATGAGGAGGGGAGGGAGTGAAAGCCAACATCCTCTCTCACTGACAGCAACTTTTACTCTCTGACTGCTTTACATGAGAAAAAACCCATTCAGAAAACTGCACACACACACCAGAGACACACAACACCAAAGAAACAGAGATACACACCACAAATACAGGCTTCCACCCATATATGAATACCACACATACACACAGGCATTAGTATACTTGCGAGGACATTCACTGATTTCATTCAGTCTAATCTTATTCTCCTAATAGTCTATGACAGAAATTATTAATAAAATAGTCATACAAAGTACACTTTATTGGCAAAAAACACATTGACAGTTTTCACTGTTTCAGATAGTTGTAAATTTTATATTTTTGAGTAATCCTCTGGCTCTTATGATAATGTATACACCAATCATAATGGAAATACAAATTTAACAATCAAAATAATTCACAGTTGCAACCATAAAGAATTTACTGACTAACTCTGAAACTTCTGCTTTTAAAGGCGACTTGAACAACAGAAAAATGGAAACATGAACATCTACGGTTTCATGAAAACTGGGCAAAATGAAAATCATGTGATGTGATCAAAGAGCTGCAGATTTGTTGTGTAACTTTTGTTTCCAAGGTCAAGAATGAACTCTGAACCTCAACTTATTTGTTGCTTTCTGAAACAGGAAACAGTATTTTAATTTTTACAAACTTTACCTCTCATCCCAGCTAATCTTGAAGCTAAAACCGACTGCTAATCCTGAACTTAATCTCTTGTAAAAGCGAGGAGAAGATTTCTTTCATGTCTCTATCCTTGTGAGGCCTAATAGACATAGAAATACAAGCACACACACACACACACACACACACACACACACACACACACACACACACACACACACACACACACACACACACACACACACACACACACACAAGAGGGCCTCTCTGCTGCTGGGATAAATCTGCAGTTTCCTGATGGGAAGCCCACTACTCCTCCAATAAATCCCCCTCATCGCCACACACACACACACAACCCCTTCATGCCCCTATAGGAGACCTCCCATTGTCTCCCAGTAGGAACTGGAGGGGGGGAGGAGGGTCCTGCCAGGAAACCCATCGCGCCGTCCTGAAAGCTGCTTCCTGAAGGCAGCAGGAAAACACCGGAGAGAAGACAAGCAGAGACTGAGAGCTGAACAAATAGAGCCAAATAGAGCCAATGTGACATGAACACACACACACAAACACACGCACACACTGCTGCATCCTGCAGCCAACAACAGCACAGAGGCCGACATCACATGATGTATCACACTGAGGTTAGATAACGTGTTATCAGCTTTGGCCGAAGACTGGAGTGTTTAAGTGTTTGTGTGTGCTAAAGCTCACACACGCACACCTCTACATACAGGGATTCTGTCACCAGGCGCCGTTTCCTGTCTCTCACCTCTTCAACATGAATCACACACTGACGTCACATCACCAACGTCTTGTGTGTCCTGCTGTATTCGGAGCAAAAATCATTTTTTTTTTTTATCACAATCAGGTTGACTTCAAACATCACATGCGTCCTGCCTCCCCTCCCTCTTCCTTCCAGATTCTCCAGCAAACACAATCAGCCACATTCAGCCTCCACAATGAGGCATTATGCCTCTTTGGTGGCGACGCTGTTTTCGAAAAGTTTTGTGAGGCCTCGTTGTTTTCTCCACATCAGCCACCCCACCACCTCCACTCTCTGCCTTTTTCCAGACCATCCAGGTTCAAAATGTCACAAAGTGAATTCAATAAAGTCTCCGGGGAAGTCCGCCACTTGATGAGTTTTAAGATGAAGAGTCTGGCAGCAGAGCGCTGAAGGCTCCCACGGTGGATCTGAAGATGCTGAGAACTGATTTAAAGTCTGACATAAAGCTTCTCATGAGGGATAAAAAGAGGCCCCTGTGAATGGATGCCAACATCCAGTGATAACTTTGTACCTTCTGCTCTGTCAGATCTGCTCACTCTGTGATGTTCAACTCATTTGAGGTGTTTCGTGATGAGTTTTTCTACTTTGTTTTTGTTTTTCTAGTTTTAATTCATTCAGTCTGACACTGAGTGCATGTTAGCCAACTTCCTGTTTGGAGAACAGTTGGGGGAGTGTGATAGATCAGTCTTGCCAACATCACTTTGCAGTCCACCATTTTTGATTGACAATGAAAAGACTGACAACCATCAAAGAAACTCCAACTGGCTGATACAGATGTGAGATGCAGGCTAGACAGGAACTAGTCTATCGTCTGTTATGTTTCCCAAAATGTTGTAATTTCACACTAAAAAGAAAGCAACTTGAGAAATATCCTTTAAAAATCACTTACAATTGTAAAAGTATTTTGGTATAGATTCAGTGTGCCAGTAATAACTTTCTGCATCTGTTGGGAAAACTGCATTGTGGTTTTTTTTATCCAGTAAAGATTCAAACATGGACAACCGCCGAACCAAAGACCTGACTGGACATGAATGAATTCTTGGAATAGAAACATTATATGTTTCTTTCTGGAAACAATGATGTTTGCAGCCTAGAAAGCTGCACACAGTCTGTATCCCAGCAGCAGCGGCAGCAGCAATATCCAGTCAGCTGAGGCTGAGGCAGTCCCATGCCTGACGGCTGGCTGCCCCTCCCTGAAACAAAGCAGGGCTCACAAATCAAGTTTTCCCCAATTAGCCAGTTTCCAGCTCTGATGTCACGTTGCATTTTGGACCAAACACACCTTATTTTCTCTCTGTGAAGACACAAAACTCTACAGGCCTGTTTCCCCCAAACAAACTGAACCTTTGTAGAAGCTGCTTTTTAAGTAAGTATTTGGCCTTTTCTCTCTCAGCTGAAGTTTCCATCTCAACTGTAGAAATTTGTCTTTATTTTCTTCCATTTCCTTTTTCTCATTTTTCTAGCCAAGCACATAACTAAAATAAACCAGCGCCGGTCTGAGTTGACCTACATATCAGGTCCACTGATTTGAGTTTAGGATGAGACTGTGACCTATTTGTCTCTTTAACAACAGTAGCAACTGGAGTCTCCAGATGTTTGATTCTCAAAACTACAGAACAAGACCAGATGTCAGCCGCTGCTGCTTTCTGCCCAGAAACAACTAAAATATGTGTCTATTATCATGTTATTTCCTTCACTGGTGCAAAATTATAACAGTTCAGCATCTCTTTGATGGAGAGGCTCCAGCTAATGACAAGGCACTGGATGTACGTGGGTCTTTGAAACGCTTTGAAATGTCTCCCAAAGTTCCTGAGAACACACCTTCATCACCACGGAGCTGCTCCTGTGGAAAATACATGTTTGTGGGCTCTAATTCAGTTTTCCATAATGCACTGATTCAGTTAGCTCCTGAGATTTGGATCGGTCATTACTCGTGTAGTCGCACTGAGAGGCAATTTGATGTCTGCCATGCATTACGAAACTTAATTGAACATATCGATGCCGAGACGATCTGCAGAGTGATTTCATCCAAACTGCAAAAGAAGACTCCTTTCATAAAGTCTTCTTCTGTTGTCTCGTTAGATTATTTATTAAATTTATTCTGTCCTTAAAGTTTATTACCTCCGCCAAGGAGCTTATGTTTTCAGTGCTGTTTGTTTGTCTGCCAGCATGATTACAGAAACTTGGTGAAGGGCCAAGGAAGAACACATTACATCTTGGAACAGATCTGAATCACGGGGTGGATACCCACATTACTTTTCATTTTCGTTAATATTGCGAGATACAGCAGTGTCTATGGCAAAATGAACTGTAAAATATTTGGAGTTTTGAAGCTGTTATGTAATGCTTGACTCATGACTCATATGCATATGGAATGTAAAAAGGGCTAAATTGGATATAAAAGGTTGTTTTCATCTCGTGTGGATGCAGTGGGAACTGAACATGGCAGTGTTGGAGCCTTTTTATATGACTTCATAGGGCAGGGGTGCTTTTCCACCGGCACCTCAGTGCTAAACACAACATTTGTTCCATTATGAGCCAGTGAACAGAGGTGATCTCTGTGCTGCCATGGGTTTGGGAAACCAGTCTGAAATTGGAGTTCACGGCCTCTCTCTCACTTTGCCCTCAGAGACGTTTCTCGGACATCAGATTCAAAGAAGAACTGAAGCACTGAAGACAAAATCTCAAGATGGCGTCAGTTTGAATACAACCATAAACTCAGAGCTTTCTCTCCCTTTCTCCCTTCAATGTCACACAAAACTTTCATTGTTCGATCCAAAAATGAAAGTTGGGTTCAAAGGTTTGTGGCATCGCAGTGACATGCACTAAGTGTTTCCAAAAGCAGTCGTGGTTTGGTTCTTTCAGGGAGAAGCGCTCAGTTTAGGCAGAGCCAGTATCTTGGCCTCTGGCCACAAGAATCTGGTCTGTCTTCAAACCAATCTGCCACTTTCGCAATTTACCAGTCAGAAAGTTTTGTAGGGTCAAATCATGACCTCTAGCTCATCATCAGTGTTTGGCAGTGTAAACAAATTGAGCAGATGGTGCCAAAATGCTGCAGTGTTTGGTTAGTTTGGTGTTTTCCCACCCTGATGTTAGTGCACATAGTTTGATTAGTGCCTGTTTCCCAAGCTGCCAGCACTTGAGCTGACGTGGGTATTTTTAGCCCTGTGTTTTTCATTCAGAGTTTTCTCAGGCAGTGGAGATAGAAAAGGGAGCAACATCTGATCGGACCACAGTGGTTCATCTCACTGACAATCTTACAAATTGATAATATAGTCCTGTTTTGCTTTCCTGTTCATTCCACATTCCCAAGAAATGCACCAGTTACCCCTGTTTGATTCACATTAGCTAAAAACTACAGTGCCCACCTGTTTTTTTGAAGTGTTTTTGATAGGACGCAGTGGGCTCTGAGTGCCACAAATGGGGTATAGGGAACAGTATTGAAAGACAGACTAACACATAAATAACTAAAGAATGTTGCCAGCCGTCTCCTTTAATAACCTTTAATAAACTGTTCACGATGTTGCACCACCCCACTTAAAAGATCGCTGTTTTAGCAGCCAGAGCTCGAGGTAAGTTCAGAGCTTCAGGCCAGAGCTGACTGTAGATCCATTCAGAGAGTCGACCTTTGGCTCATTTTCCTTTTCCATTACAGCAATCAGTAAATACAACTCCAGAGCACAAGGGTGGTCTGTTAAGTATTTCATTATCTGGAGATCAACATCTGTTTTCCTCTTATCGCCACTTATTATTCCCATTATCTCATTATCTCACGATAAAATCATTCTGAAATGTTATTGATGATATTAATTTTTAAAGGTCATTATCATAAACGTCTCAGAGATGTCTGTCCAAGTCTCATAGCTGGACTGAATTCTATAAAGTCAAAAAGGAGACATCCCAGTTGATTGAATTTATTCAAACCCAGGATGAAGGACTCCATGATGAAAATAATCAGACATGGATTGGCAACCAAATTCAGCATTATTAAATTAAATTGGAAAAAGTTATATTCTTCTTCTGCAAACCCATCAATCTGTCATCTTGAGAGGACTTGAAACACGCCTGATATCTCGAGACAACAATTAAATTCAAACTCAATCTGAAAAAATTGAAGCTGCAAAAACACCTAAATCTTTTTCTTGAGTTGTACGAGACAGCAGGGCAAATAAAATTATAACCAACGGAGCAATGTCTACCAACTTCTCCAAGAAATTATTTTTGCCAGGACCCTACAGTGTTCTCACCCACAGCTGCCCTTTTTTTTACTCTTAAATATTTGTTTAATCCTTATTTATTACATTCTGCTGTGTACAGTGTACTTCCTGTTCTCCGCCCCAGCTTGGAGCCAATTCTGGAGCTAATAATTGAAAAACTAAAACAATCTAATAAAGACAAGTTTAGCATGTTTTTAAACATGCAGCTGCCTCTCTCAAACACAATGAACTTCTAAAGAGCTTCCTCTATTTTCAAGGGCAATTGGGAAAGCCTCACCAATCAGAGAAATCTGGTGTGAAGCTGAAAGGGGAAATTTCCATTTTCAAAGCCTGGATGCCTGCTAATTATGATGAAAGCCTCCTGCTATCAGGTTCAATGTAGCTCTGACACTTAAAACTAATTGTTTGCCTCAGAAAAAAAAGATCTCTAACTTTAAAATCGTAAACAAACCACAGCGACTTTCATAGAGCTTGATACGTTTCAACTCTCCTGGAATAATTGTTGTGAGTCCAATCAGTGGATATCAGTTTAGTGCTTTAATAACAAATAAACCACAGGATTTTTCCTTGAACTAATGAACAAATGGCTCTGACCTTTAACCGTTTGTGGCTGCTTTTAGACTGACTCAGTAACCAGAAGTGAAAGAAGTATTCAGAACTGCGCTGGGAATATAGCCATAATAAGGAAAAGTCAAGTAAGTAGAAGCATTTTACAATTGTAGTTTCTCCAGGTGGAGGTACTTTAACTTGTGATGGAGTAAACAGGATTAATATTTCCTTCTGAAATGTAGTGAAGCGGAAGTAGCATAAAATTGAAATACTCAAGAAAAGTAGAAGTACCCAAAATTGCATCCAAGTGCAGTTCTTGGGTAAATCTTGGGTCCAACGAGTGCTCGGATAAAACAACACAGGGTCGTCCAAAGACGCTGTGTTAGCCAATCAGATAAAAGCACATGTTCCTGGTAGATTACTGTATTACAGGAACACACATTTCTGCTGTTTATCTCACAGCTGTTCTGACAAAAGATAAAATTGTTGTGGCTGTGATAAGTTTGCAGTTGTAAAGTGTTACAGTCTTCTGTTTTGGTATCTGTTAAGAATTAATCTGTTACTCCAACTGGATTTCCTCTATCACGTTTTATTGTCTTATTGGTACCTGAAATAACATGTTGCCACCAGTGCAGCCACTCAGGGCTGTTTTCAGTCTGACTGCCCACCAACTCAGTGATGCTTCACATGGACTTGGGAAGAAACAGCTTGAAATTCACTACAAAGGAATCCAGCGAGGTGATGTCAGTAAACTCTTCCCAGCATGCTCGTGTTTACCAACCTGACTCGTCTGAGAACATCAAAGAAAGAAACGAGAAAAGATCTGAGGTTGAGTACGCAAATTTAAAAAATTAATTTGGCACATTCTCAAAGGCTGGGTGCAATAATGCAACCAGAGATCTGTCTGTCCGTCCACACCAAGAGGTGGCGTCAACAGTAGAGGAGAAGAGGCTGGAAATAAGCCAGAAAAAATCCAAACCAAAGAAACACAGGCTGTTTCTGAACTAAACATGTAGAAGAGGAAGAATGAATGAGCTCAGGGTGGAGGCTTGTGCACACAGTAGCAAATAAATCCTAATACATTTGTTCTGTAAATCCACCATACTACATGTGAGAACATGCTGATTTTGTTGTTGACTGCACTAAAATATCTTGTGAGTCCAGCTTTCTATTTTTCTACACTGCATCAAGTCCCTGCCGTGGACTGAGTAACTCTGTCTTGTGGTGCTAAAATTAAAACCACTCGTAATAGAGCTAAAAATATGACAGCCTGTATTTTATCAAGCCGCAGCGTTTACAAGTTTGAGCACCGGCCCAAATTTAATTCAGTTTTGATTTAATAATCTATCCTTCTGTTCAAAAGGTGCAAACAAGGTCAAGAAATTAGGAACATGAAAGAAAAAATGACAGGACAGGTATCAGAGTGTAACACTGACCCCCAGACACCTCTAACTAAACTTACAGAGAATCTATTTTTGAGGCGACAGCAGTAAGTCAAACCCGAGGGTCCTGTTGCAGAAACACAGTTTCCCCTGAGAGAGCTTCAGAAAGTTGTTAAGAGATTAACAGTAATTTAAAGGACGACTCCAGCTTCTGTTTGTCGCCTCATCCCAGCTTTGTACAGTACAGTATTACTGTTCAATTTGTGAACATATCAAAAATCTATCTTCAGTTTCTGTTTCATTTGATAAGAGGAGGCGCAACAAAAAGACCACCACATCCTGACATTCTTCATAAATACTTATAGGTTTCTCTTCTGATAATTATTCCTAAACCAGTCCATAGATCCTCCTCTTTTCTCTAACCCGACTGCCCCACATGGTTTGTTGCACAGAACCATCTGAGAAGTCATTGTTGGAAACTGTTAACTGGAAAAGGCACTTTCAAAATATACAGGCCAGGTGATTGGGTGAATCATCTGTCTATCATCGGCTACTATTGGGAAACTTCAAACAATCAGATCAACAAATGACAATGTAGTCAAACTTTTGCTCTCCAGGTCTGATGTAACTGATGCTAGCAGCCTGTGTGCTAACTTCTTTGGCAGCCGCCATTGTTTTTTGAGCAAAGAGTCACTTCAAAACCACACCCATAGCTGGACGCTGATTGGTCTATAACCACTGTGTTCTCATGCAAGTGCATAGTTTGAAGGTGGATTCTAACATGACCTCAAGATTTTGTGATCTTGCAAGTTAGGTCAGTTTTTCTCTTGATGTTACGTTCAAATGGTAGAACCTCTCATTTCTTATATCCAGATGTATGAACGGTGGTCCAACTCTTGGGTTCTTCACAAAGATGAAACCAGAACTTTTGTTAGATAAATTATTTTAGCCATTAACTTCAACCTGTTTCAGTCAGTACACAGGGTTCATGACCACAGGTCACTGGGTCATATACTAAGAACTTTGTCTTCCTCAGAGTCAGCTCCCTCCTCATGACAATCTGGTGCAACACCTGCATCACTGTTGGAGCCACACCTATCTTATTCTCTCATTCAGCTTCATTATATGAGTTACAAAGTACCTCTCCACCAACTTCATAGGGAGATATTTGGCCCTTTAGCTTCTGAATGCTCACCAGCTAGCTGTTATTTTGACTCTCTGTTGTTTGGTGTTGAACGGGCGGTGTACAGTTATGTCTTTAAAGCTTTTTCTGCTGAGAACAGCTGCAGCCGAAAACTACTCCATGAGCGGTGAAAGTGAACCAAAACAGTAAAGTTGTGAGCCAGACAGCTAAATATTGAGCTCACTATAAAGCTCCGAAAAGCTGGAGCAACAGTAGATAGAGGTGATAATTCTCTGCAGATTCATCCCTATGAGCGAAGTCTTTCACATTGTCCTTTGATACGCTGTTGTTATAAAAATTATAGATTAGAGCACCTATAAACACTTTTGGGGGAAACCCCCAGTTACAGTAATTTCAGCAACACAACCAACAAGCCACCGTCAGATCCTTAAACACTCAAAGCTCGTCAATCTGTCATGTTAAATGTACTCTAGGAGTCTCAACTCAAGCTTGTGATTTCCTGCATATCCCAGAATCCCATTCCACATTCCCCAGGGAAGGGGAGTGACAACATTTTACTGTTTCAGCCTCTCGTACAGTGGATTTCTCCATGTTTTATTGCTGTTTCATGCTTAGGGACTGTTCATGTTTTGAATCGCTGAATCATTTTCTGCTATCAGACTTCACCGCAGCTTCTAGAAATATCTGGATGTGACCTTTTCTGCAAGTCGTGGTTCATCAGACGAAACATGACCAGCAGCAGAGACACGTCGGCGGAGGTCGGCCTCACTGTGACTGACTCAGCATCTGAACATCCAGTGCCAGGGATTAAAACCCTGAGATAATGCAAAGTAATAAAAGCCAGGGGAGGGGTGCAACACTTCTGACAATAGAGGGGGCGTGGGGATTTCCATGTCACAGCCTCACCCACAAGAGTAACTGAGAAAAAAAAAGATATTTATACAAGATATATCTGTTCTATCTGTTCTCGCTTTTAGCAAGCAAACTTTACAACCTTTACAAACCTTTACAAAGCACTTCCCAAAACAGATGGACAAAACAAAGTAGGAGAACGGAAAGAGCCGAAGAACGAGCTGAATTAAGAGTTCAACCAACAAAATAAAATGTGCACTGAGATTATGTGGAAAACTTTTTCAGAGCCAATGAGCAACAAGCACAAAAACACAATGCTGTGTCTACATTTGCTGCAAAGAACCATATCTGAGATTATAGAAATGTGTCTGATCAGACACTCACACCACAAAACAACAGTTTTTTAGACCAACAAGTTCAATCTTAAGTAGAGAAAATGACCTTTAATTAGGTGATTTGGGGGTCAAATAGTACTGTACTGTAGGGTCAAAAATAAATATTTAATATTACAAATAATTATTAAGAATATCCTGTTTTAACAGTTATAGAAGTGACAAAAGTTGCAGTGACTTTTTAGGTCTATAAAAAGCAAAAATAGACAAAGTGGAAATCTGAATAACTTTAAAAATAGAAACTATAAGTCTCCATTGAGATGTCAAAGGATTTTGGCAACATTCATGGTAGTTTAAAACACTAACAAGTACAGTAAGCTTATAAACACAAACTGTGAGACACTCAAAGTGCTGAAAATATTGCAAAAGATTTTAACTTTAGTGCATCAAAAACAATAATTTAAAAAAGAAGTGTTTCTTAATGCGTTGCAGAGACAATAACATTAGTTATGATCAATAATTCACCACAACACTTTAAAACAGCTCCAAACTAAATCGTTTTGTTCTTTGTTCACAGAGTCGATCAGTCAGCCGATGATTATCTAATCAATACGTATCAGGATCATCAGGATCATGCGTGATAATCGATGCCTCTGGCTGTTTCTTACCTTCTGGCTCGTCTCCGTCCAGTCACAGTGAGACTTGTCATGACTTTCAGAGAAGGTAGGAAAAGTTTGGGAGGAGGAGAAGAACAAAAAAAACTCCTCCTTCCCCGACTGGTGTCAAGTTACATGAAAGGGGGAAGACGTTTTCCGCTCTTGGATTTCAAAATAAAAAACAATTTTTTTGTATGTGTGTTTGGAGTAATGTGTGCATAGATAGATAGATAGATAGATAGATAGATAGATAGATAGATAGATAGATAGAAATCTGCATCGTCTTTTAAATATATGTCTATGAGACTTTTTGGCTTTTAGGCCAAGACAAACATTTTAAAAAAATGTAATACAGTACAGTATTTTTGTTTTTGGTTACACCATTACAGGCTATATTTTAACATTTCTTGGACTGATTTATATATTTGGTTTGGGCTATGTATTATACTATACAATAACTAAACTATATTGTATATTTTATGTTATTATTATTATTATTATTATTATTATTATTATTATTATTATTATTTATATTGCTCTACTATAGTCCATATTATTACATATTGTTGTTATTGTTATATTGTCACACAATATTGCATTACATATTATATTTTACTTCAGGTATATTACGTTTCACTGTGATGAACTGGTGACTTGCCCAGGGTGTACCCCGCCTCTTGCCCAATGTCAGCTGTGATATGCTTCTAGCACCGCGCAACCCCGATAATGAACATTAAACAATATATTGTGATGTTAATGCACACAAACTTAAGTATCATTAATATGACTATAATATTCTGGTGTACTCTGTTTACATATACTATACCTGATAAAAGATTAAATGCATTGACTTCATTTCTTCATTACGCTTGGTACTAACTTAAAATAAGACACCAGAAATGTGTAAAATATGAGACCTTTTAGTTTTTTAATCTAACATTAGTTTCAGTATAAAAATTTTGGAGAAAGAGTTTTGAGTTGTAGCTTTCAGTTATGGAACTGACACTGAGAGAAAGTACCAAAATCTTGCTCTAACAACCACTACTTTAATTTTTCATGTTTATTTTAAAATGTTAACAGATGCAGT
Source organism: Sciaenops ocellatus (assembly GCA_033000465.1). Lineage (NCBI taxonomy): Eukaryota > Metazoa > Chordata > Actinopteri > Sciaenidae > Sciaenops > Sciaenops ocellatus. The sequence continues at coordinate 21,223,044 of CP136882.1, read as the reverse complement.
GAAAATTCAAAAGTTGTTGAAAGGCATCAAAAGCTTGACACGTTTTAATCTTTTTTTTTTTTTTTTTTTTTTACATTATACAACATTACATTTTTTAACAGAAGGTGCAAAGTTTTATTTTTTGTTTTGTTTTTTTGTTTTGTTTTGTTTTTTCAATCAAATTGATCAAAGCGGGAAAAACCGGAGTTCCCAGAGTAAACCCTCACAAACACAAAGAAACTCCACTGTGCTGTCTTTGGATGAATGCAATGAGAACGATGGTGGCAAGTAAGCCTGCTGCAAACACAAAGACCTGGAGTGCATCCTTACACCAGCTGCATGAAGTGGCTTTCTTGGCAAGCTGAGCAGACTTCTTCTGCAGGTCTTTCAGCACGGCCTTGCACAACTTCTTAATGTCCTTGACATCTGGGCAGAAACCTTCAATGACAGCGAGTCCCTGATGGTCTGGTCAACCAGTCAGAGTGAGTGTACTCCTGACCTAATTTACCTAAAGAGTTGCTGTGGACAGCAGCAGTGGAAGTTGATTGAGTTATGCTGTATTTTGTGGTGCATTACAAGGCTAAACAACTTGTTGTGGTTGTTGGATCAGTGCAGTGTAGCTCCACACATGGAGACGTGGAGTGTAGATTGTGCTGAGGCAGGCTGGATGAAGCCTACTTGCTCAAACAGCCCACCTGTCAACCAAAGCAGCCACACTGTTTATTATGCATAGCTTTAAGCCTTAATATAATTTACACGGGTGAGTTATATAAAAATTCACCCTCAGTACAGTTGTCATGGCCAGATAAAGTAGCAATCGAGACCACAACTGTTTTTTGTACCAGGCTGATGTACGCATGCATCAATGATTATAATCAATGGTTATTATCAAATAATATACATTGTTGTGAAATGAACCACTCTGAATGCGTTTGACGCTTTAAGTAGATGTTTTTAAATGCATAAATTACTTCTTCTTTCAATTGCCCTATTACGCGCTTTTATTTTGAAGGCAGAATCATGTCAGCTTCCTGTATAACTGTCGGTTCTGACGCAGCTTTAGAGTTTGCCGCTGATTACTGCATGACGGACTCAATGACAGACAGCTGAATCATCCAATGAGGAGCGAGATCATGAGTTTGTGGGCGGTGACAACAGAGAGTCGTGGTGGTTCGTTCATCAGTTAGGTCAAATGGCGCCAAAGTGACAAGGTAGGTAGGTAATTATATTTACTCATGGAGGCAGTGCCAGTGTCGGTCCACACCTGGTCCATTAAACACGGTCCACCCTTACATTACTGCCATTTTACAAAGGCAACGTCAAAATAACGCACACTTATAAGCCTATATAAGACTTTCAAGAAGCCAGTTTTTCAGAAGTTTTCTTCTGATTTTCTGATCATAATTCACAAAAGAAGCCCTCATACAACTTTTAAGATTATGCTAGTCACAGTTTAAGACACAGCTATATTTGATATTATGGAGATAAACGTAATAAAAACCGCATTATCTGCCACCGAGCAGCTGAGGGCGCTGTTGTCTTTCAGGTTAAAGTCAGTCTGCTACAAACTAATTTCTTTGAAGAAAGACAAACATATCTGCAGGCTGAAGAGGTTTCAGGTTTATTTGTCATGTGCAGGTTAACAGTGTAATGAAATGTGTTGGTCAAGAGGAACTGCTCAGCAGCTCAGCATTATGAGCACAATAATTGTGTAACAAGAATAGAAATAAGCTAAAGAAGTAAAATACAACACTGTAAAAAAAAGAATATAAAATATACTAAAATAAAATATGAGTGTTGCTACTGTTCAGTATGAGACCATATGTATGTAATGTTACAGACTGTTATTTGGCCTCTGCATGCCTGCACAGTGATCCAGTCCAGATAGACTTTAGTTTGTCTCTCTCTCTTCCCCACCCTTCCTCTTTCTTTTTAGATTTTTTTAGAGTTTTGTTACAGAAATGTCTTCCCCCTCAACCCAGTTCTCATCTGTAAACACTAACTAAACAATAGCTGTGTCACTGCTGTGAAGTCAAACATCTGGTTTGTATCTGTTGCTCTGGGAAACAAAACTGTCAGAAAAACATGGATATTTTTATTTAGTGTGAGTTTCCACTTTCGTTTTTTTCTTTTTTTACATTGAAAGGCCTTTAATAGGGCTCATATTCAGTTCACATCATCAGCTTATTAAACAGTATTAACAATAAAACGATTTAATTGGTCTATATGTGTCTTATTTTTATTTATTTATTGTATTATTATTAATATTTAATATGTGTAACATTTCTAAGTTTCTTCAGTATCTTCCAAAGTCTTTGTTTGGTGTGTTTAGACAGTAAATATGGTGTTCACATTGAGCGTTAAAGTTCATTCTTAACTTTGGAAAGATTAGTTTGAAGTCTGAGTTACTTACTCGCTTTTTCCTGAGCTTTCAACCACATCTCATGTTCCTTCTCAGGTCTCCCTCTGTGGGTGGAGTTTGACCAAGGAGGCCATTCACATTCAATGACAAAGGCAACTTTGAACAGAATAAGATCACCTGTTATCACATGACTGACACAAACTCCATTCACTGGGGAAGCCAGTGAAATGTGGTTGAAATATCAGGGGAAAGCTAGCAAATGGACACAGGTGTTCTTATCCGATTTTGAGATGTCCGTTATGGTCCGAAATAGGTCCGAAGTAGGTCGGATTAAGGTGTTTACATGCATTTTAAAAGTCCGAACTATGTCTGATACGATCAGAAATTCAAATTTTTTGCTGCATGTAAACGTACTGATTGAGTGAAGTTTGTTTGTTTGTTTGTTTGTTCGTTTGTTTGTTTTTGTCAAACTAGGATAAAAATGTAGTTATCTTAGCAAAGCGAGCTCAATCCACTGAGGAAGTCCATGAGATGTGATTGAAAGCCTGTGAAAATGCTAATGTAAGTTGACATTGAGTTTTGTGTGTTTGTTTTTGTGAAGTTAATTAAGGACATGTTGTCATACGACCAAAGCAAATTCTATCCTCTGAGGAAGTCCATGAGTTACATGAGTAAAAGCTGAGGGGAAAAAGCTAGTAAGCGGACCTTGAGTTGAGGTTTTTGCTTGTTTTCAAACATTAATAAGGGGTGATATTCTAAATGTTATCACATGACTGAAGTAGTTTAACTTTGTCACTGCCACAACAGTAAAATATCTTTAACTTGATCACTGTGGATTTCACAGATGAACTAAAAGTAAAACGTGTAAAATAAAATTATTTCAGCACTCCAGCAGTTGTTTTCATTGTGGTTGTTAACTAACAACAAACTCTTTATTTTTATTCAGCTGTTACTAAAGAGGAAGTCTGAATAAGATGCACAGACACTTCAGTGTGCAGACGTTTAAGTCTGAAGTGAGTTGTCGGGAAGCAAAGCTCGGCTCGCCGCTGACCACAGGGAACAATGCAGGGATTGGCAGGTTGTTGTGACCCAGCAGAAACAACAACTTAGAAATGAATTAAAATGGACAACATGACACTGTCAAAACACCAGAGCGCCAGAACAGGAAGAGATGAACAGTTTAAACATCTCTGAGGTCAAACCGACACACTGGAGGAACAGATACTACACATTAAGTATCTGTTCCTCCAGTGTGTGCTCTGTGATCATGATGGAAGAGGGAGCCTAAAACTCATCCTTACAGAGATAATGCTTCCCCAAAGTCCAAAATATATTTACTTGGTACTATAGTTAAGTATAATTTTGAAGTACTTGTAGTTTACTTGAGTATATCCGTCTTATACTGCTTCCACTTGACCAGTAGTAGAAGAAGTAGAACTAGATTGAAATCTGTAACCTAAGTGCAGAATACAGAATACAGATACAGATAACACAAAATAAATCAAATGATATTATGTTATATTATTATAACTAACTCATATTGTTAATTAAGTTAAATTACCTCCATCTTCACCAGCTACCTTTACTGCCCAAAGTCATGTCAGAAGATGAAAAGTTCTGAGTAATGTAACTATGGAGTGTCCATCAATGCACTCTGCAGTTCGCTCAATCACCAACCAGGTGTGAAGAAGATTGGGTCATGTCTCACCTCTGGTTGTCTTTTACTGTAGAAACATGGCGGTTCAACATGGTGGACTTTGTGGAAGAGGACTGAGAGCATCTGTAGATATAAAAGGCTCATTCTAAGGTAACAAAAACATAATTATTCTTATTTTCAGGTGATTATACGTTAATGAGAACATAGTTATGAATATTATATTATGTTTTTGTCATATTCTCTCAATAGAGCCTGCTAAATTACATACCGGACCTTTTAAAGCCAATGTTTTTTAATCTGAATTAAAAAAACATTTATTCATACATTTAAGAGTTATTTTAGTTATTTAGCATAATTTAGAATATTGATTAAATAATTGAATCTACTTCTTCTGCCTCAGCTTTCACACCACTTTAAAATATGAAATGTTGCTCCTGGTCTACGTGCAGCTGTTCAGAGATAACTAAAAGTGACTTTCAGCTTTCACGTCCAGCTGTAGGCAGACGTGTGCTGACCTGACGAACGTGCAGCAGGAGAGTTTTCTGATGGAGCATACAGATGGAGGAAGTTGCAGTTAGTTGTGAGCATTGAGACATTTTATGGCTTCTGTTTCCTCCAGGTCGATCTGACCTCTAGTACAGAGGGTCACACTCACAGTGAATTAGATTAGACCCAAGAGACACGAACACACCCTCATCCTCCCAAATCCTGTTTTACAGCTGTCAGCTCAACTATACTGCGACTGTAGCCTTTAAAACTTTTTAAATATGTGAACATGAGAAGTCATATTATTCTCAAAGAACAGTTTGTATAGATTTTCACAGATCACAAACACAGTCCTATCAGACCTACACCCTGACTAATTAAAGTGTTCTCCTCTTATCACATTATAAACTTTGCTGGCAATAAACGTCATACTTCTCCTCCAAATGCACTCAGGTCATCTAACCAGAACAAACAGGGCGTCTGCCTGGTGGAGAGCTGGCGCTGTAGCTCTCAGTGTGAGTCATTACTTCCATGAGATGGTTTTTATTCAGGAGTGAAACACTGACAAAGCCAGGAAACACTCATCCAAGCTCCTGCGTGCTTACTCCACACGTATGTACTCTGTGTAGTGATAGAATATCACTAAGTACATTTACTCAAGTACAAACTTGTGGTACTTGTACTTTACTTGAGGTCTTTCAGAGTACAGTTTCTGATAAACTGAAGGATTAAATGTTCTCTGACTTCTTAAACTAAATAATCTATTTTGGATTAGCAGGAAAATGCATCGTCACAACATGCATTTAATGAGCTCATGAGAAGCTCATTAGCTCATAAGCTGAGAAACTTTTAACAGATAGAGTGTTTCTCACAAGACAGCAAAGCTACAAACTATGATAATCACATAGCAAATAATGCATTATTGTAGAATACGCTACCCACCAGTATATAAAGCAGTTAAAATGAGCTCAACTTTAAACATCTACAGCAGTAAAATGAAACACTACACATTAATGCAGCAGTAATATTAATCCAAAACAAATATACAACAAACATAATAGTAAAACACTGACAGGGACCATTTTACTGCATAATGAGTACTTTTACTTTGAATACTTTAAATAAATGTTGCTGATAAAACTTTACATACTTTTTCTTAAGAGTTTGCAGGACTTTCACAGTATAGTATTACTGCTTTTAAAGAATCTGAATACGTCTTCCATTACTGCATGTATGACCAGCAGAAAATCTATCTCTGTTACGTTTTCACACATTTTACTAAACAAGCAACATTAGATTAAGAAAAATAAAAATATAGTCAACGCATATTTATGGATGACTTTTCAATAAAACTGAGCCAAAAGAGAAGGATCAGTTCATGGAAGAAAGATGTGACATTAAAGGAGTACTAAATTTGTTTTGGCCACTTGGGGGTAGCAAAACAATCCATAAACACACAAACATCACCTTATAGACTCATTACTGCAAATATGGTAACAGAGGCCTATTTACACAGTCCAAAGCAGTAGAGCAACAGTTATATAAGTTTATTAGAGTCGAGCCTGTGGCCACAAAACCACGTTGATTTGAGCTAAATATATTCACAAGCTATTTATTACATTAGTTGTTTAGTGCTGGCAGGTAATGTACAGTCAGTTTATCAACACTGATGAGAGCAGCGAGTGAACCACAACAGTAGAGTTGTAAATAATGATAATGATGAGTTCAAAGACGCTATAAAGCTCCATAGAGTTGACGGAAACTAGAGAGATAATTATCTGTGGGTTCATCATTACAAGTGACCTTTCTCACATTACACATAATCTGTGATAAGTAATTTGATCCATCGTTGATATAACAGCATTGATTGATGTAGCAATAAAGAGCTATAAAAAAAACTAGATTTAGATCACAATTAGCTACTGATCAGCAGCTGACCCCGTGCTGTTCACACTCTGTAAATGACATGTATATAAATACTTCATCTGACCTGTTATCTTCAACATGCTCTCTGTCATAAACAGGGTCAACAATAGCACAACACCTCACACACCCACTCCACTGTACCGTCCTCTGGATGCAGATACAGGTCTTTGACGTGCAGTAGGGCTCGTTTTGGCAGGAGCCTGGTACCCAAAGCCAGAGCAGAAAGACTCAACAAGTAGTGTACAATTCCAAATAATCACCTCTTACACACATCCTATAATTACAAATAATGGCATGATTCCCTCCTTGAGAGCAAAGCAAGTCCTGTATTTATCAACTACACCTTTTGTGTAAAAAAATCATGAAAATCATGTCATGATGAATAAATCAAATCATGTTTTATTACTTCTGCAGTCAAAAAAAATCCTCATAAAGTCGTGATACCACCACTAATCTGGGGTTTTAGTTTTAATATTTCCTAGAAGACACAGTAGAAGGTTCACTGATCTTTAGACTTTACCAAGACAAAAAGTTACTCATTGTTTATCTTTGTGAAGTCGGTGTAAAGAACAGGGTGTGTTACTCTCTACTATTTACAGTACTATCTGCTCACAGGTGACACTTCGCCTTTTATTTGTGTCTTTGACCCTTCACCTCAATCACTGGTCACTTGTTGTGATTTCAGGATATTAAATCAGTTCTACTGTAACCCACAATGAAGAAGAGCAGCACTTCATTGTCACTTTGTACAAACCTTTGTACACAGTGACCGACCCGGTTGGAAAAACACTTTTGGAGCCAAACACCAGCAGCTCGTTATCAGAACAAAAACCCGTAAAGTCATTTCCCCGCCAAGCAGCGAGTGGTACTGACAGGATGGAGATAGGAGGATACCTGTCCGTCAGCTCTGAGTGTGAATCAAAGTCCAGAGGCGCTGGCAGCAAAACATGTTTTCTTTACTGCGGGCCTCAAGGAGAGTCCAGGCAGGGCCAAACAGGAAGAAGTCATAAACACATTTGAATCAGTTTCAAGGCCTCTGAGGAGCCAAACAGGCTCCAGAAAAACAAGTTTAAGCAGTCATAAAATGCAACCAATGATTTCTATTTTAATATCAATTGATTTACTGTAGTGTATATACAAGTAAGTCACAAAATAATGAGTGTACAACACATTTTTAGTTGAAGATGACATCTTTAAATAGCCACAATGGTATTATTTTACACTCAAGTTTTCAAAACTTAATCAAATGGCAGGAATGAGTATAATCTGTGCATTTCTACTTTATGAACTGATAATTAAAATAGTGGGTTGAATAATGTCCTAATTTATTGATGAATCGACTAGCACTACATACAGAGGAATTTATTAAAACTGTATCAATAGCGGGCTTTCATCCAGTACATTGGATCAACGTTTGTCAGTGTAAATAATATTATTATAATTTGAAATTTAATTTTTATTGCACATTATATTAAAACTAATATATTAGAGGTTATCAGTTGTTCTGGTTAATTCCTCACTAATATGCATCAGGCTCGTCGGACAAGCAGCAAACTTCACTCAGGAGTGGATTAAGATGTTATGCTGTTTGTTGGTCTGCAGCTTTTTTGAAAACCCTTTCAAAAGTATGTGTCACAGTTATTGATTATAACCCTCTGACACTGATGAAAAAGATGTAACACCACACATCAAACTCAAATAGCTAAAACTACTCCTGGCTCGGTTGTTTGGTACTTTATCTCTGATGGGAAGAGCTTGTAACTGGGGGAGTAACAAGGCATCAATAATCTTTAAATAAATCTCCTAATTAACTAAAAAGAAGTAGAACCAGAAGAAAAAATGGGGGACATTGATATTATACACCATTAAAATGGAGCTTCAAATGAATCCATCATCAGGACTGTTGAATGATTGGAAATGTCTTTAACATGTTGTCTGATCAATGAACGATCAAAAAGGGGAAGTGTATGTAAATACCTGACTTTATTTTTATTTTGTAAAATTTGTTTGTATGCCCTCTGTTACATCCGACACTCGTCTGACACTTTTCGCCTCTGAAGTCTCGAGCCACGAGAGCAGGTTCATACCAAGAATTGAGGAAGTGAGACTGCTGGTGTTATGAACTTTAGATTTGATTCTGCCTCTTTTCATGTACACACGTCTTAGTTCTTGTCTTACTATTTTGAGGCATTGCCTGCAGACTGATAACTCTGTGAGCCCTGTACTCTTCTTGTACAAGAATAAAATACTAAAAGACAACTGACATTATCCAATTCTTTATTTCAGATTTCTCCATGGTCTTAAATAATAATTTTTCCACAACATACTTGGTGTCAGAAGTGAGATTCCTTGAGTGGTCCACCCAGCCTCAACTTCAGCCACATACGAGCCAGCGAAATGTCACCGCTGGGATGCTTCATTGTTTAAAACTGGACAAATTCCTGTTAATGTGTGTGATTCGGCAATGTCCAGTTAATGCTGAAATGTTGAGTTCAAGTAAAATATTTGAATAAAACTGTTTGTTTTCTTGAGTTTGGTTTAGTGTCCTTTCATCGTCTAAATATTCTTCCTACACATTATATTGAATATCATTGCAAATTATCAGTGATCTGCATCTTCTTTTTTTTTTTTAAACATGTATTTATTGAAGTTTTGTTATTTTAACAAACAACAACAATACAACAAGGCACATTACAAAAAATAAAAAGGCACTAAGGATCAAAGTAGAAGCTGTAGCATCCAAAGACATGAATCTGAACAAGTGTACACTCACGCTTACATACAGCAATAATTCACATAACCGTACAGCACAGACAGCACTCTACCATCAACAAGGGTATGTCTTACTTTAAAAAAAAAAAAAAAAGTACACATTTAGTCCATTTAGTTATCAATCCAACCATTTACATCCATATTGTTATTTTTAAGGAAATCGTAGAAAATACACCATATTTTCCAAAACTTGTCAAGCCTGTTTTTTGTTATGTAACGTATCTTTTCTAAAGCTAAGTAAAAAGTCATTCCCCTCAACCATTGTGCTGTGACACAGTGTGTGTCTGAATTCCATAGAGAAGCAATACATCATTTGGCTTCTAAAAAACAAATATTCAATAAAGATCTAATTTTGTTCGAGGTTATAAAGCCATCTGGGTAGAGGTTTAATAAGCACAATTTTAGGACTAAGAGGAACTTCCACACCAATGATCTGGCTCGCCAGATCCAACACTTGCCTCCGGAATGACAATATCAGTGGACATTCCCACATACAATGAAATAAAGTCCCTTTTTGGTCTTTACATTTAACACAAGTATCAGGTATGTTAGGATTAAAGTGGTGCAACTTAGCTGGGGTTATGTATAGTCTAGTTATCCATTTATATTGCAATAGTTTAGAGTTCGTATTTATGGATTGGGTTTGAGCTAGAAGACAGCTTTTGACCATTCCTCCTCTGTTAAATTTTCCTGCAAATCTGTTCTCCATGCTTGTAATAAGTTTTGTGATGAAGAGTGAGGGTGGAGGAGCAGGTGGGATGGATTGGAAAAGATATAGAAATTTAGGTACAATTGACAGTTTTAAGATATTGATTTGTCCAATCATCGAAATGGGTAAATTAGTCCACCTATTAATAAGCTGGGTAACCTTATCTGTTAGTGCGTTGTAGTTATTAGTTATTATTTCATCCCTAGTAGGGGGGATCTTAACACCTAAGTAGGTGAAACCATTGCGTGAGACCATAAAGGGAGTATAAATTGGGGGGTTCAATCTCTCCTTTTCATCCATAAATAATATTGGTGTAATTAATTCTGTATCCTGCAAAGGAGCCAAAGTTGTCTATTAGGTCAAGTAAAGCAGGTAAAGACTGTTTCAAAGTGGAGCAAAACAGAATTACATCATCAGCAAACAAGGCTATACGGTGTTCCCTATCCCCTATCCTTATGCCTTAAAAGATGGAATTATTACAAACAGCCATGGCAAGTGTCTCAATGGCCAATGTAAACAACAATGGAGACAGGGGACAGCCCCCTGTCTAGTTCCCCTGCACAGTTTAAAGGGTGCTGAAAACAGTCCATTTGTTAAAGCTACAGCCTGGGGATCGGCATAAAGAAGTCTAATCCAGCAAAGAAATTTCCTCTTTATGCCAAATCTTTGAAGAACCTCAAATAGGTAATGCCACTCTACCTTGTCAAAGGCCTTCTTGGCGTCCAATGACAAGACAGCATTATCCGTACATCCAGATTTTTCGAAAACAATACTAAGCACCCTTCGTATATTGTGGAAAGCGATCTGCATCTTCTGTCTAAAAACACCAATGATTGTTAATCCAGACTTTATGTGATAACAAAACAAAATTAAACTGTCAAAGTGTCTCTCAATGATGTTTTAAATCTTCTGAAGACTATTTTGAAATAAAAACAAGCAAGCTAAATTCAAATATTAATCTCAGAACACCATAAAAGCCATGAATCTGAATCAGCTAATATCAATCAGAACAAACTCAGTCACTTTAGCTGCACATGCACATGTTTCCCTTCGTTCTCACACGCCTCAGGCTTTCCTCCTGCTTTCTAGGTAAAAGGGGAACTGTGTAAAAGAGCGATTTGACCTCACAGTGAAGGTCATGGCCAAGCGGAGTGTTAAGTAATGTGATGGTGGGTCCATTGAACTAGGGAAGCCCCATGTGAGTAAATATCAGACAGAGGTTAATGCCAGAAAAGGTCACCAGGGGTTTTATTTACAGAAATGGAGCAGAGGTCGGCGAGTATTTTATATTTCATGTAATAAGACTGAGAAACAATGAGTTTAGACAGACTGTCAGTTGTGTTTTTTCATTCTTTGTGTAGAAACTAGGAACCAACATGAGCTTTTAAAAGGTAAAAATGTCTTATTTGATTTACTGATGTGGTGAACAAAGGTCATAGTCGAGAGTCCGCTAAAGTACAGATTAAGTTTAGGTGAACCTGAATCTCTTTGCAGCAACATGGACCAGTGAACTGAATGATACATTAATATTCTTCCTGTTAAGACGGGGATTAAGAGATCATCACACAAGGAGGTCTGAAGCACTAAATCCAACACAGCACCAGCAGCCTGTCCATGTTGCAAACCAAACAGGTTCAAACAAAACTAAACGTGCCACAGCAGAAGAGCCTGTCATGTCATGTGATGGTTGAATAATGCTGGAAATCTCCTCACCTCCACACAAACACAGCTTTCGTCTGAACTGGAGGTGATACATCCAACAATTTCTGTAATTTTCCAACGACACACACACACACTGTGACTGTCCAGCTGTGCAAAGGTGAGGAAGTTGGCAGGGTTTGAACTTCTCTCTCAAGAAGTCTTTCTAAGTGTAAAAGCAATGTAACCAGGCTCAGCAGCCTTTATGAAGCTGAGCTTCTTATGACCAAAGGAAACTCATGTCTTGTGTTGATGGCTGTCAGTTAGCGGTTGGCTCACTAGTTTTTGATCATAAGTAGTATAATTGTAACAAATACACGTGTACAGCGTTCCATATTTAGGACAGTGGCATTACATTGAAACTGGGGGTACTAAATCACAAAAATACCTATTTCTAGGCAGTGTCACTTTAAAGGCTTTGTGAGGCTGTAATGTTCATCTAGCTGTTTTTTTTAATCATAGATAGTCATAGGTAAGTAAATAAAAATAATAGTGGTTGGTACGATTTGGTCACAGATCAAACACGCTACATGAAAAACGCTACATGAAAACTTAGGGGATCATCAAAGTTATTTCAACTCATCCTGAAGGGAACACGAATGTCATGGCACTCTCAATCAAAAAATGTTTAGCTGCTGCTGGTGCCAAATGAAAAGTCAGAGGATCAATGAAATCATCTAAAATCTGAAGATTTTATGGAAATCCATCCAAGAGTTGTTGAGATTTCAGTCTGGATTAAATCACCACCCATATAACAAAAACATGTATAAATTACATATAAAGATTCATCAACAAAATGTATGCTAAACAATAATGACAAACACAGTTTTGTGCTTTTTAAAGTGTAGTTGATAATTCAACTGACAAGTTAACACAATTAAACTTAAAGTTAAAGGATGATCACATTAAACTGTGCATACAGTGTTTCCCAGTGGCCATAAAACCTCAATAAAACAGTCTACAGAGCTCATCTCTGACTTACAAGCCTACGTCTCTGTTACACTCTTTGATCAGAGAGTGGATGCCTCGGTAGAAACAACGCTGCTTTCTAGGTTAAAGTGCAAACTGGAGAATCGGATTGTAAAAAAAGGAAAAGGATCCGGTCCCAAAGCGAGTGGGAACACAAGGATACAGACACTGTGAGGAATCTGGGTAAAAGGTCGTCGTGATGCAAGTGAATGAACAGAGAATCAACCTTTGAAATGCAGCTGGTTTTAATGAGTCCTCCATGACATCAACATGAGGTTGAACACCAGCGTTACCTTTCACACACTTTTCTTCTGTGCCAAAGAACTACTGACCAGCTTATATATTAAGAAACGGAGAGAACTGAAGTCTGATTTTCAAAACTTATACTTAAGAGTCTGAAATAAATTCATTAATACATAAATAAAATAATTTTTAAAGGATTTTCTGGTTATTTGTGTTTGAAAATAAATAAATAGAAAAACTGATAGCAATCTCACTGACTGGAGTTGGACATGACTGCCTAATCTAGATAAATAAATGGGATGAAATACAAATGTAAAACGTTGTCTTATTATTTTTCTTTATGAACTGAATCAACACAAGGAAAATGTTGACATTATGAAGTCTGAATTGTTTGAGGCTTGAATTCTTGCTTAGAGTTCGATGAGAAGATTGATACGTCTCTTGTCTCTTTGGCAAATATAAAAAAACCACAGCTAGCTAGTAGTTTAGCTTAGCATAAACAAATGGGACATAATGTGTTAATTAGTTAGTTAATTAGAGAGGTGCTGGTGGAACTGGATTTTGTCATTTTCGGACAAAGCTAGCCTAGCTGTTGTTTCCCCCTGTTTCCAGTCTTTATGCTAAGCTAAGCTATCTGCTAACGGTAGCTTCAAATCTATCATACCAAACTCTTGGCAGGAAAGTGAATAAGTGTATTTACCAAAATATCAAGTAACTATTAATTAAATCTGCATTCATTGTGTATGCCTACACTGAAGTAAACTGACTCCTTAAGGGTTAAAAAGAATTTGTATTTATCACCTTATAAAATCACTATGCATATGAGCATAGAGAATCTGAATCTCTGCTTTGCTAAGTTTTTTTTTTTTTTTGTCTTGTGTTTCGGTGACCTGACTGTGTTATTTGAGGTTACTGATAAAGACTGCACAAACACACCAGGCTGAACATCATGACAAAAGCTAAAAATAAAACGTGATCCAAATGCACCACTTCTGGATGTTTTTGTCACTCAGCATGGCATCGCCCCCCAGCTGTGCAAGTCTCAATCTGAACAGAGTCGCAGGGTATTTTCTGCCTGAGAGGCTGATGCAACATGCCAGACACGTGACAACATCCTCACCTTTCACACACTAACCCACTGGAGCCTAAAAACACTCACTACCCCAACTACCACCTCCCCACCCCTCTGTGGAAGCTCACGTACTGTACATGTGCCGATCTGATGGACATGTTGTTTTGTTGTAATCTACACAGTTGTAGTGCCCTCAAGCTTCTTCTGTCTGTTAGAAGATGAAAACGGTCTGTGAGCGAGTGATGTGTTGAGATTTATAATCTGAAGATAACCACACTTTATCTCATATTTAGGGAGAATGTTATTTTATCATCTATCTGTCTGTCAGTGTCATCCACCTCGCTCATACTGCATGAAATACATATGTAAAACTTAGTGTATAACTAGATATGTCCTTTTGCTTTTTATGTGAATTTCGCACATGTGAGTTTTTCTTTCATGCATGTTAGGAGAGGGTGAGGTGTGGCAGAGTATTCATTTGGTTGCAATCTGCAACTTCACCACTAGGTGGCATTAAATCATACACACTGGACCTTTAAAGGTTTTGGTATGTAAATGGATGTTTTAGACTAACGCGGCCATTCTAGTTTATGTATCAAAACCCACCGGCTCCGTCATGGTCCGTTTCAGACGCGTCCCAGACATGTCTCTACGCTCGGCTACGCATGAATTACACATCTGTTCTATTTTTGATGCTTGACGCGAGCAGCACACGTCAATTTACACAGACCACCTCGAGCGGGCGGAAGCCAGACACAGAAAAGTCTGGCGGGCTAAATAATCATTAATACTGATATCAGTGGATCAGTGGTTCACCTTCAATAATCAGTGAACATCTGACCACATGGTTAGCCAGTTAGGTGGGAAAACGGTGACAGCCATGATGGATTAATCAATCAAATTAGTCAACTAGTCAAAGCAAAATCTCCCACCTATAAATGATCTGAGCAAACGCCACTTCATTATGATCACTCAGAGGAAAAGAAGAGTTTCTAAGCCAAAATGAGGACGAGAGGGGGTGATGATGTGTGATGCAAACGTGATTCTTTAGCGGTAAAACACAACGTTTATAGTTGCAGTCTTTAATTTTGACCATACACTGCAGCATTGACAAAAGCAAAACATCAATGCAATAACTGATTATAACTTTAAAGAGTCAAAAAATCAATGAAAATAAAGATGTTGAATCTTATCTTGAATTTGGCCCAAAAATAATTTGCTGGCAGGGTCAATAAAAATAAAACTAACTAAAATAATCTTTAAAATAATAATGCTTACTCATGGTGGAATTGTTGGGTCTCTGTGAATAATATTATAAAGAGTACGGTCTAGACCTGCGCTGTATGAAAAGTGTCATGGGATAACTTTTGTTCTGATATGGCGCCATATAAATTAAACTGAATTGAATTGAAAAAAATACACTCAGCTTCTAACTGGCTGCAGAACATCCTGCCTCTGAAGATTTGGTTGCAGGATTTTGTGATGACCACCACCACAAATGTAAATGAGGTCGATTTTAATACAAACAATCAGATCTTCCCAGCGTCTGAACTCCTGAACATTTATTCCAACTCACAGGAAAACAGCTGTTATTTTAACTCGCCCAAGTCACGGACCTGCAAGCTGCCACGTCCAACCAAAACCTCATCTACAAGTCGAACAGTGTGTTCTGATACAGCTGACTAAGGATCGAAAAAGCCTCGTCCAACAGATTCAGGATGGAGCTGCTACGCTCATAACGCTCTGCCTGACGTCAGCTGAGAGCAGGAGGTTCAAGGGTACGTGCAGAGCGGCAGCCTGCAGCACAGATACGTGCACTGGGTCACCAGCAAACAGGAACTACCATGTTCCTAGTACAGTGTAATAGTATATTCAGTGCCATGTCTGAGGTCAGTGCTCAGATTTTGACAATAGAAAAAGTAACAACATCATTTACTAAAGCTGTATTAAAAACACATCAGGTGTGCTGGTTCATACCAGACAAGAGTTTTAGTATTATCTTACTGCACTTTGTAACTGTGCCAAATACAAATATATTCCTCCTCGGCTGTTTACTTTCATTTTCAGTCATTGTGGTTTTTCTTTTCAGAAATGAAATAAATAAAGTTGTTTTAAAAAGCCTCCAGACAGGCTATTTTTAGTCTACTGATTCAGACTGAGAATAATTAATGACTGCAGAGAGAGATTAGACGTTTTATTTGCCATCTTTATTTTGTTTTACACCATAACAACAGTGTGTCACTCAGTGACTACAGTCATACATAAACCACACTGATGTTTTTCTTGTGTTGTCATTTTGCTATTTTTTAGCGTCGCTCTGTGGATGGCAGTTTTGGTCTGTCCACCACTTCGGTCCAGACTGAAATATCTGTTGGATATTGAACTGTTGGATGGATTGCCATGAAATTTGGAAGAAACATTCATTGTTTCCCTGACATTTCATCTTGAGGTTCACATGTGTGGTTCTGAGTGAAATGTCTCAACAAGTATAAGATCGATTGTCATGAAATTTAGTACATTCCTGTTCCCCACAGTCTAAAGTATTTTGGTTTATAAGACAGTCAGACAGTTTATTCTCATCAGCCTCAGAGGTATTAGTGCTAATTAGCATATGTTAGCATGCTAACATGCTAAGCTAAGACAGTGGACATGGTAAACATTATTACAAACGGCTAAACATCAACATGTTATAATTTACTGCGTTCCAAATCACATTTTCTTTTTACTTTTAGTACATACTGTTGCATGTGTACACAACTGGGACATGCTACTTCGTCACGCTCTTGCTCATACATCTGCGCAGTGTGAAAATTTGAAGTAAAACGAAAAAGTACGTGATTTGAAATGGGTGCACTGTTATTGTGAGTTTGTTTGAACGCTGACTTTAGCGTTTAGCTAAAAGCCCTGCAGTGCCAGCGTAAAACGTCAAAGAACAGCTAGCAGGCTGTAAACTCTCAGTCTTGTTATTATATTCTGTTTCTTTTTACTGCAACTGCAACAGTTATTTTTATTATTGATTAATCTGCCAAATATTGGTGAGCTTGCTTGTGTAAACTATCACTTTAGACAAAGAAAAGCAGCAAGTCCTCACAATTTAGGAGCTGGAAATGAGAAATGTTTGGCATTTCTAATTGAAAAATATGGATTAATTGATCATTTATATAGTTGGAGTTATAGTTATAGTTTACAGGGAATTATTCCCCTCGAAAACTTTTTCTCTTCTCTGAGTAAAATTTATAAAGTTGATACAGTGTCACAGTGTACTGCATGTGTGTTCCAGTGTATGGCATCTGTACCTCATTACTACATCATGTGCCTTGTGTCTGGCTCTGTCTGTGTGTGTGCGTGTGTGTCTGCACGTGTGGTTGTTGGATTTTTGTTGTCAGGAATGAGTGTGTAAAACAGCCTGAGGGTTGAACTTTCCCCTACTTCTCACAGACTCCTCCATCTTTGAATTTCTCCAGCATTCCTCATTCATGCTGAAGGCACACTGAAGGTA
This sequence comes from Sciaenops ocellatus, assembly GCA_033000465.1. NCBI lineage: Eukaryota > Metazoa > Chordata > Actinopteri > Sciaenidae > Sciaenops > Sciaenops ocellatus. The sequence goes on along the minus strand of CP136882.1, from coordinate 21,205,672 downwards.
ACTGGACTCACTGAGATAAACCAGTATCAATATTCAGCTGTCAGGGTTTTATTTGTGGAGAACAAAGACAACAAATCTGACAAATGACACCAGTCATTATCTCATTCTTTACCATCGTACAAAATTCCCTAATTTGTCTGGGTTTTTTCTGCATTTTGACACTAAATTTTAAGACTTCACAGAAAACGTTATATTTGTATTTGTATTACAGTGTGTCAGGGATGTAAAATTGGGGATTTTTTCAGGATGACAAATGCACATTAAATTGATTAGTCGACTGAGATAAAATGGATCAGGAACTATTTTGATTATCTTTTCATTTTTCATTCAAAAAAATCCCATTTAGTTCAATATTTACTGGGTCCAGGTAATAGAGACTAATTTTGTCTTTTGAATTAAATATTCAAGGTTTTGGATTGTTTTAAAGAAGACTGATGAGGGCAAAGAGCAGAATGATGTCAGCTTGAGCTCTAGGATATTGTGATGTTTTAGAGACTGAACTATTAATCAATCAGTCGAGAAAATAATCAGCAGATTAATTGGTTAATGAAAATAATCATTAGTCATAGTCCTACAAAGAAAAATTTAGTATTTGAATAGAAACTTTTTTACCACCACCAAAAAACAGTACAAACTGTGTCACTGGACAAAAATCAGATGCAGATTTGTAGAAAGGTAAATGAAAATAAAACTGAATCCATTTTATGTTTCTGTATCATAAAATGTTTAATCAGTAATTCAGTCCACTGATTGCATCATGGTCCCAGTCTTCAGGAGGGTGACCACTATAAAAGACTTTCCACACCCACAACTCCTCTTCATCCCCACCTCCAAGCTCTGACAGCCAATCAGAGGAGCCCTCTGCTGCAGCACTGAGCTATAAAAACCGTCACAGTGACATTCAGCAGCAGACAACACAGACAGAGACATCACAGCTTTCATACTGAACACACTCAGCAGACACAAAGATGAAGATGCCACAGCTGATCATCCTCCTGGTGACCATTTTGGTGCACGTAGCAGCCGGTTTCCCTGCCCTGCAGGGCCAGAGCAAACACGCCTCCTGGGACGACGTGAACGTTGTGGCTCATGGCCTCCTCCAGCTGGGCCAGGGTCTGAAGGAGCACGTGGACAAGACCAAAGCCCAGATGAGAGACGTCAACGCCAAACTGAAGGCCTTCAACACCACTGTGACCGAACTGCAGAGGACGCAGCAGGAGCAAGAAGAAGCTCTGAAGGCAGCACAGCTGGCTGAGGAGGTGAGGGTGAAGGTGGAGGAGGTGCGGAAGCAGAACGAGGACATCCACTCCAGGATGGACAGACTGGAGGAGAAGGTGGATGAGGTGCAAATTGTGGACAGCAGCAACAGCGATCACGCAGGAGTCCCATTTATCCAGGTGAGAGAAAAATACTGTTTTCATGTCAGCTAGACCAACGAATCCACATCCATCAGCGATCATTTAAACTCTTATAAAGCTGAGCTGAGGCCAAGTTAGATGTATCTGTGAAAACACAATGATGCTGTGAAGCTGATGTATTATTTCTCTTTCTGTTTCCAGAGGCTGGTGATGGCACAGAACAGACGCATCGATCAGCTGGTGGACAAAATCAAGCAGCAACAAGACAAACTGGAAAAGCAGAGTGTGCACCTACAAGCACTGCAGAGCAAGGTGAGTCACACCACATTTAGCTGGTCAGAGAGCACAAACCTGTGACCTTCCAGATAGTTAATTTTCTGTAAAGAGACAAAAGTGCTAATTTTGCTCTTGCGATCCATCAGGTTGCACATAAGAGAGTGAAATCACACAGACGGAGAGATGAAGAGACGGCACTGAGAGGAGAGGCAGAGCACAGCGAGACCACACCAGGTAAGAAAACAAACTGTCGGAAAAAAAGTTAAAAAATAGATAAAAGATGGAATGAGGGAGATTCTTAATGAGTGATGGTGTTGAAAAGACTGTAGCTGTTGTGAGGCTTTAACCATTAACTGCTGAGGTAAAGCTCACCTCCCACTCATTAAACCATCACTCAGAAGAAGGAAACGCTTTGCCCTCATTCCTTCTTCTTTAATATCGCCTTCTGTGAGCTACACACCTTATACCAATACACAGTATTCTGAGGTGAAATATCTGAGAGAGTACACGTCCACAGATCACATTAAATCAAAGCGTGGTGACATAAGAGCAGAAAAGTTCACCTTTGCACCTGAATTTATAATTTGACTCGCTGGCAGAGCAGCGCAGATGCAGTCCAAAGATCAACCGTTTCTAACACACACCTACTGTACTGTATGTTCACAGGACACACTAAACTTAACTGTTTGCATCTGTCTGCCTCAGTCTAAACAGAAACCTCAATCCTCTGGTTACTGAATCATTTGATCAAAGTTTTCTGTGTTCTGGTTTTCTCAGGTTTGGCCAAAGACCTTCTCCACAGCAGACAGAGACAGAGACCTCGCTGCAGACAACTGTGCTGAACAGCTCTCAGGTAAGCCTGCTCCACTGACATACAACACATGCAAATTGTCTGGATGTCTTCATATCAGGAAACGCTGGTGGCAGTCTCCTATAATAAAAATGCTCTTCTGCTGCAGGTGGTTGGTGGTTCAGTAGCTGTGGTGAGTCGAACCTTAATGGCAAATATCCCAGAAGGCAGAGCATGCTCAGACGACAACAGGGGATGTTTTGGACGTCCACAAAGGGACCAAACAAGTCTGTGAAGACCACGCTGATGAAGATCGCACCCGCCACAATAAAACAATAAGACACAATGGATCAAAGACAATATTAACTCAATAAGATGCACATTAATGATCCTGATCACTCAGCGGATCATCACATTTCTATGCTATGCTATATGGTGACTCATTTTGTCATATTGACAGTTTGAACTTTATTCCCTTTAAAAGGGTTTTACGTCTTTATCTTATTTTGTAATACTGTGTGTTTTAAATCCTTCTAGTTTAATAATGTATAGTGTGTTTGTTATTTTCATTGTCTTTGTACAGGTTTTTTTATATGAAGTGGATGAAAATAAAAGTTTTCAAAGGTTTAATAAATCCTGGCTCTTTGTTCATGTTTGAAGGTGTTACAATGTGCAAACAAACAGATTTTATACGTTTGGACTTAGATTAGCACATTAGATGTACACTGATTCTCTCTGAAATAATTCAATACACAATTAGAATGACTGCTTTATGAGATATGAGGTGACCCTCTAAACTGATGTGTGCCTTTATTGGCAGTTTTATGTTTACACAAATTTATTGCTTTACTTTGTCTTTCAAACTAAACGTTTTCACTCAAAGTGAGTCTATTGTCACAATATGATACCATCACATTTATCTTCTAACACATTATTTATACCACAGTTAGTTAGACTCTTGATTGGACAAGAATCGTTCCATGAGTGCTGATATAGAGAATAACAGCACCTTATCATACCATGCCAATGTATGTAGTTAAAAAGATAATTACTGCATGTAATGGCAGTTTATTACATTTTGATATGTTCATTGATGAGTTCATTATGGTGATGGCTTTGGGATAAAAACTATTAATCAATCTTGTGGTGTGTGTTTTTAAGGCTCTATAGCGTATTCAGTATAACAGCACTCTTTCTCATGGGATATTGCTTTAACATTAACATGTGAACTAATATCTCACACTCTACATCTCTGCTGTTGAGTAAATTAAATGTGATTTTGGTGTTTGCATGTTTATGGGGTATATGGTTGAAAATCAAACTACCTTTGGATGAACTGACCAGTGTCAGTTTGACACTGCTGCTCCCTGCTGGAGAAAACAGTAAAAAAAAAAAAAAAAAAAAAAAAAAAAAAATACAGATGTTGTATTTGAATGAGTCAATACAAACAAACGTAAATATTTCTCACTTCAGTAAACATGTAATGGTTTTCCACAGGAAATATATGAAGACTCTTAAATCTTACATTTACTGCTGCCTTCCACCATCACTTTAAACCAGAAAGACAACAGCTGTGTTTAGATCATTTATATTGTAGTTGAATGTTTGTTGTGTAGTTTGAGAGGCAGTCTCATGCAGCTCAGATTTTAAAGTAGTCAGAAGTAAACATAAGTTAAAGGTCCAGTGTGTAAGATTTAGGGGATCCTGTGAATATAATATTCATAGCTATGTTTTTATTAGTGTATAATCACCTGAAAATAATGATCATTGTGTCTTTGTTAACTTAGAAAGATGCTGTGGATCCTCTTCAAAGGAGTTCTACAGTTTTGCAGCCATCATTGGTTACTTACTGGAAGTTGAAGGTGAAACGAGAGGGTTGCAAGAACTGGTACTAACTCCTACACACTGCTCCTTTAAAGAGGAGTTGCCCGCAAAGAATTTACTAATATTTGGTTTCCATTATATTCAGCAAAATGCAATAAATTGGTTTATTGGTTTATAATTTCATGGCCCTTTCATTTCCTTTCCTCTAAACTAAAATATATAAATCAAAGCCCCAAACTGTTTTTTCTATAAACTACAAATATAATAAATGATACATTTCATTTGAAAAAGATTGTTCACTTCTGTTTATTTCTTCGATATCTGAGAGTACATTTAACCATGAAAAGGTCATGATAGCTCGATGGTCATCAGACACACATGTAACAAGGCTTTTTACTGTCGTAGGTCCTCAGACAGATTCCCTGATATATGCTTTATGAGCACGTGCTCTTAAACTCTTACAAGGCACCTCAGACCGCCAACAGTTGTGTCACAAATCATCTTATAGGTCAGTTTGTTGGCACCAAGGCAAATAAGTAATATGTGCAAAAGTCCTCAGCAGCAGAAGAAAAAGAAGTTCCCCAGAAAATTAAAGCAAGCAGGTGAAACAGCAACAGGTCGCTACATATTTCCACCATTTATGAATGCATATAAGAATCCATAAAAATATTTTTTAATACACAATAAAACTGTGGCGTGTACGTTTAGTTTTTTTTCCATTATAGATATATGTGTGGCACACCACGTAAAAAGTAATCTATGACAACACAGACAGAGCAAAGAGAGAGTATACAACAAAAGGGGGTAAGAGCTTGCTTGTCTGCTCTTATAGAGCTTTACATTTACTAATTTCACTCCAGTGTTTGTTCACAGACACACATAAATGATATCAGCTGGGTCCCAGAAAAAGAAAGTGATAGTTCAATAAAAATAATAATAAAAAAATAAAAAATAATAGGGAATGGCACAAAAGAAAGAGAGGAATATCTCCTGGGTGCAGCAGGTCCACTTGTGTACTTTTTGCATTGCCGACAGGTTTGTTGTTTAATGTTAGGACAGGCAGCATTTCAAAACATAAGTGTCATCATTGTCACGTTTTTTTTCTGCCATCACCGGAAAGCTTCAGCCCGGTTTGTTCTGGACACACGGCGCCCTCAGCTTGTTTTAGGGCTTAAAGCAATCCAGCAGATTTCCCTCCACTGTGAAATACAGTGTAAAGACTACAAGACTTCACTCCGTGATGGTCTCATTTGTGGTGATAATACTTTGTCTGCAGATGTTTAGCAGATATCTATATATAGTATATGTGACAATTTATTCATGAACATACTCAATCAAGCTGAATTCTTGAATCTCAACTAATAAGCTGTTGAAATACTCCAGAAATTATCTGTAGGCAGACTAAATTAAAGCGCTACTTCATCTCGTGACTTATTGATACGAAAATGCTTCAGCACCTTTAAGACTGACAAACAACTCTTGAGGTGTGATAAGGTTTGGCATAGCTTGAATTTAACATATCATGAATTCGAGTGAAAGAGAAAAGTGATGCATGTTTAAATAAATGGAGGAATGGGAAGGAGGGAGGAGGGTAGAGAGCGAGGAGGAAGTGAGGGTCGGTGTGAAGAAAGGCTCATCAGAGGTTCTGCTGGAGGAAGTGAAGCAGCGTAATTTCGTAATGTTCTCCAGACTCTGGACATCGGATGCTGTGTCGCTCGTTGGGATAAACCTGGAAAACAGAAACCCCCCAAAAAAAGTTTAATTTTAATTCTGTTACATCTTTATTTGACGGTGATCGATGACGTGTGGTTGGTAAAGAGGATTACTTTCAGGTGATTATCGTTATACATTTGTAGATGACAAAAATCTCCAGGTTTGTAGATTTACTTTACTTGATTAGTGGGCAGAGGTGGGTGAAGTTACGAAGTACAAATACTTCAGTAGTTTTTTTTCTCCAGGCATTTGTACTTGTACTGTTATATATACTTTTAACGTCTTACATTTTCAAAACAGGCTCATTACTTTAGTTTTATTTTGTGCATTTGGGGGTAATTATCAATGTATTTATTTATTTATTTATTTATTTATTTATCTGCATCACTGCAGGCCTTTCCGACATGACAAAAACAATGTAACAAGACTCAAACTCAGACACTTTTTGAAATTTCAGTTAGAGGTAAAATATCCTTCAGTGAAACAGAGAGTTCTTTTTATTTTTATACTTTGAGCACATTTCTGTCTGCACTTTTTTGGTTTTCAATGCAAAGGGGAAAGAGAGAGAGGATGACATGCAGCAACAGACCATGGGTTGGAATTGAACCCCAGCCGCTGCTGCAAGGACTCAGGCTTTGTACACGGGGTGCAGGTTCTACCCGGTGAGCTATGGGATGCATCACTTTTTTAAAAACACAAATATTTGTACTTCAACTTGAGTAAAGCAGGTGTATTTTTGCCACCCCGCTGTGAGAATTGTCAGTCAACAAAGCTTTTCCAAAGCCTACACTATCTACAAACACTGATGGTCTCACAATAAAGTCCTTTTTTCGAGTTTTGACCTCTTCAGATTTGTTTTATTTTCTGTTTAAAAAAAACATTTCACATTTTAATCACAGTTTATATATGAGTAAATTCAGTTTATATATGACTAAATCCTCTTACCTGCAGGCTGTATGGTTTTCCTGCCCGGATGAGTTGAGACACCAGGAAGTTGGTGTGGAAAAAGTGCACATTCTCATCTAGAAACCCATGAAGGATCAACAACCTGTTGGGTCTGCATTTAACAGAAAGACAGATTTCTTAGTTTCTCCACTCATGTTCATAAACATGCTGAGTAAATGATAACACAGGTAGACAACATGATGTATGGTGTAGTGTAATAAAAAAGGGTTGTATTATGTGTCGTGTCCTTTTCTCTCACAGTTTTAATACTGAAAACACAAGAGCTCTCACTCATTGGGGAGTTTGTCGACATGCAGGGCGACAGAACAAGCCTCGTATCCCTTCTGGTTTTTCTCAGGTGTGTCCAAATACCGCTCGGTGTAGCCGGTGTCGTAGGCCATCCACAACGTCACCGGAGCTCCTGCAATAGCAACCTGAAAACCAAACAGGAAGTCAAACAGAAGCATTTTTTATTTCTTCTGTTAAAAAGACGATTTGGAAATGCAAGAAATGATGTTTCATATTAACAGATTTATAAAGCCATGAGACTGTAACAGTAAATAAAGAGTTAAACAAAATGAATGTAATAAAGTAACTATCACGTCGCTCCAGTTTAGCACAGTAACAGAGTAACCGTCGGAGGTTTTGACCTTGAAGATGTCAGGTTTGTGGATGAGGCCCATAAGAGACAGGAAGCCTCCGTACGACCAGCCATGGATGGCAACACGACTCAGGTCCACAAACTTGTACTTGTCGGCTACGTAGTGCAGACCCTCCACCTGGTCTTCAATCTCCACCTGACCCTGATTGGAGGAGAACAGCGAGGTAAGCTCACACTACTAATTTAGTATACATACAACAACATAAAACACCACATTTAATCGATAAATGACACTCATTTCTTCTATAAAGACACATGTTCATGTGTTTGTCTCCTTCATGACAGATGATTTATGTTATGATTTACCATTTTGTCTTTCACAGCTCCTTCAAACCTGAGTCCCCGCTGACAGGAGCCCCGCCCATCGATGACCAGCACAGCGTAGCCCAGAGCCGCCAGCGTGCTCAGCCTCAGGTACTTCACTCCTTTATAAGAGTTATTCACTAACTGGACCTGAAGGGAAGAAAACATGATTACAGAAATGTTCCTACTGCTTGTTTTTCTTGGTGATCAGCTAAATGCTTAAAAATATGCCATAAATATGAGCTCTTGTAATGATACAAACACCAAGTGGTGGTTCATTAAGATTTAGATTAAGTGCTACACAGTCATACAAAGTCTATATTTTCTGCTCATCACTGCTGTGACATGTTCAGGGGACACATAAGTCGTATAGCTTCAAGGTGTACATGACATGAAATCTAAAAGATCAAACCTGCGGACCGCCGTAGACAAAGACAACGGTGGGATGCTTCCTGCCGGGGACCAGGTTGTGTGGTTTGTACAACATGCCGTACAGCTCGAAGCCCGACTTCCCTGTGAAACTGAAGATCTCTGGAGGACTTTGCTCGAATGGGAAACCTGGAAAAAAAACAAACTACAATAAAAAACTACACAAAAAATATACTGCTGTAATATAGTGTAGTAAAGCATTGTGTCATAAATCATCTTGTAGCAATTCAAACTGAAAACAGAAACTGTCACAGCTGTCAGTCAGCATTTCATATGTTATGTTTTCAGTACCAGAAGACTCCATCATGCTCGCCCAGAACTGAGGCTCTTTGTGCAGCGGGTCGCTGTCGGAGGCGTTCAGCTTGTAGATGTGTACACATGGTGCTGTGGTCAAACTGCTGTAATGGCTGACAAACATGTCAAACGTCTGTATGGAAGAAAAAAGAACACGCACACAGTTTAACAGCATCCCAAACTGCTGAAATTAGGGATGCAACTGATGATTATTTTCTTCATCAATTAAAGGTAGGGTCAGTCACACTAAAGATTTTAAATAAAATATAAAAATATATTGGCGGACCTGGGAATGAGACTCAACAATGATGAATGAATGTATGCCAGTATGACTGACCCCACCTTAAATCTGCTGATAAGTTGTTTCGTCCAGAAAATGTTGATCACTGTTACCAAAGCCCAACAATCTAAAATGTCTTGTTTTGTCGACAACCAATAGATGAGGATGAGATAAAATGAACAAATATAGTGTTATGTGTGTTTCAGGTTTTCCAGACTGTATTGTAGCTGTAGTCAGACATTATTTATGATTGATATAAACGATACATGATAAGATAATCTGTTACATCTCTAAAATTTGTCAATCACAATTGTTAAAAGTTAAGGTTAAGCTGTATGACTGGTGAAAGTACTGCTAAACAAGTTGAGTCCACTATCAGCAGCATTGGTTACCTACAAAAAAGTCAAATCGTGTGTGTGTGTGTGCGTGTGTGTGTGTGTGTTGACGTACCTGGCTCACAGAGCAGCTGTGGGAGAAGCCAGGTTTGGTGAGTCGGACAATTTCACCCGGCGACTCGTAGCTCACCACGTAGAGGTGATGCTCCAGTGGAGAGTCTTTGGTTCCCTGGAAGTAAACCAACTTTGCTGCCTCGTCCACCCAAATCTGAGGACTGGACGAGCGCTGAACAAACACCACAGAACGAGAGAAAGTGTTTAATAAGAAACAAGAATCAATATCTTGCTTTGAAGATGTTTCTTCATTAATTTGGTCCAGTCACCGCACAGGTTATGTTGTTTGCTATATTGTGCTTTTGTTTTAAGCAATTATAAAATGTTCTATTTCTAAATGATTCTAACAAAGCCTGGATTGTATGTGAAAAAACAAACCCTTAAATCTGTAACTCTACTCACTCATTCTGTATGTGGCTGTCATGCAGTGCACCTCTGATGTACTTTACAACTCTACTGCTGCTAACTACTGATGAGCAGGTGTGCTGCTTTTGGTGTTACCTTTGCTCCGTGATTGGCCAGCACCTCCCACTCCCCGCTGGTTACTGTCACCTCCTCTTTGACCGGACACTTGAAATCATCTGAAGAGAAGATAAGAGGATAAACTGATTTAAACATTAGACAACATTAAATAACTTATTATAGAACAAGTTTTACATCATATGGCATGACTAATTTTAAAATATCTTTGCCTGTGGTACTTCATGGGCAGAATTAAAATGAGTCAACAAGTTAAAGATTTGTTTACAAAACTGAAACTGAAATAAAAACAGATGAAACTGAAAATGAGCCCATAGACATACAGACAGCCTATTTACATCACTGTACTCTGTCGGTCACAGTAATACATTATTATTTTATATTTTATTTATTATATATATTTATCATATATTCACTTCCTATATTTTAGCTGCTGCGCTGTTTTATGTCTTAGACTCTAATTAGATTTTACTTTCGTAACATTTTTTTCTAAACATATATTTTTATTGTTGAAGGGAACCTGACATCTGAGAATTTCATGACCAACAACTGCTTTACTGTGATTGTTGTGCATAAGACAATACAGACCTTGAACCATTCAAATAGAATATGTAGAGGCTCATACATGTATAAACCACCTGGACTGATATCACATTGGTTGGGATTGGACAGTATGGGTGGGTTAGATTAAAACTATGAGGTGTTGTTGATAGTTTTACCTTCAGAGTGTGTGTAGCCTTTGGCCCAGTTGTAGCTGCCCCGCTGTAACAGCGAGGTGATCTTATAGAGGTGGCAGAAACCTGTTTTTGATTCATTTACTGTTATGAAGGTGATCTCGTCATCACTGGTTTGGACGAACGGGTGGAAGATGTCGTGGACCTGAAAGACAAATAGACATGATGTTGACATCAGTGACATTTTATCTTCATCTTATCGGCATGAATCATAACGTGTGGCTGCAACAGAAGGATGTGTTGTTGGGCCTCACATTGATCCAGATGTCGCTGGTCTCCTGGTAGATGATGAAGGGCTGTACGGTGTCTCCGAGGGCTTCCAGGCTCGCTTGCCTGCTCGCTTCGTCCTGATTGGCTGGGATGAAGAGTGCTGGAGGCAGCAGGACCAACTGGAGGTTTTGCTGCCGTCGGTCCATCATGACCACCCATGCACTAACACACAGACACAGGAGGAGTTGTGAGACCACGAGTCGTGTCTCCAAGTTACTCAATTCTGGGTCTTGGAGTTTGAAGGCGCTTTTAAAAAAATCAAAGATGTGTTTTTCTACCTTTTACGAAAGAAACTTACTATCTGCCATCTTTTGTCCATCCAGCTCTGGTGATATATTCAGCACCAGGAAACAGGCTGGTGAAGGGAACAGGCAACTCCTTTTCCTGCGTGCTAACAATCTGTGGGAGAAACACCAAGCTGACATTTTAGCATTTCTCTGAATAACCACAAGTTTTGTGCCACTGAACAGGAACTTACTTTGCCGAGATTGTCTGTCCTGATTTCTGCTATTTTGAGAGTAATATCAGGATTCTTGCTGCCTGGATACAAGCAAAACAGAGTTACGTACCAAAATATAATAACACATGAAACCTTTCTGGTATTAACAGAAGTCTGCCCCTGTTTTATTTGCATACAGGTAACATGTTGAGGCTAATATTCTAAGACACCAGCAAAGATATGGAAGATAAAGACTCCTACTAAACGTGGATGTAAGCTTTTGTCCTCAAAGATACATACAAGTGTTTTTGTGAGTGATACTCAATGTAAATAAAACTGATTACAGGAGCACCTTTAACTACATTTTTTTTAAATCATACAAACATAAAAAAACAGGAAACAACAAATACATCTTATGTCTTATAGTGTAAATCAAAAGTGTCTTTAGGTGTTTTTTTGTGTGTACCTGCGCGTGGGTATCTATAGACATCGGTCTTGCGCTCCTCCAAAGCTGGAGATGGGACATGAATGATCTCGACCTCAGACTCGTCCACCTCCTCGTACAGAATCTGCACAGTCTTACCACCCTCTGATTCTGAAGAGAGAGAGAGAGTCCAGTAAAACCAGGCAGAAACAAACTACACAGGTGAAACACTTTTGTTTTAGTCTGCTTAATCTTTGTTTTAAACCACTTTTAGAAAAGTCTCATTATTTTTGCATCTAATAATGAATTTTCCATTTGAAAACTACTAATACTATGATTATAATGATTGCTTAAAATAAGCCTCCTTGCTAAGAAACTTCTGACAACACTTTATGTCTCTGTGTGACTAACTCACCTTCACGAGCAGCTGGTGACCACCAGTATCCAGTGAAGCGGTCAAACTCCTCCTGTGTGACAAAAGTGGCTACACCAGCAGATTTGGTGTCCTCTTTTGGGTTATCAATGCCTGAAATGAACAATTAGAGATAAATAAAACAATGCAGAAAATACATACATAACATATATATAATATATGTCACAGTCCTGACCTTTACGGCAGAAGGTGAGCCTCTTCTCTTCACCCGTCTGAATGCTGGTCACCCAGATGTCGTTGTTGTTGATGAAGCCGATAAAGTCGGGGTCCCCGGGGCAGATCTTGGGGTCCATCCGCGTGCCTGAACACTGGCTCTTAATCTCAACAGGAGAGTTGATAGGAGAAGTCTGCACAAACACACAGAGAGGATGAAGGATGAGGCCGCAGCTGCCGAGACCAAGAGTTCACAAAAATATGCTGATGTATCAGACTGGTATTTGGTTTTTCATATAATGCTGCTGTGAGAGAAAAATCTCAGACTTCTTAAGCTAAATAAACAAAATGTTTTGCAGCAAAGCTGAAAATGGGAGTGTTATTCTTAAAAAACATTTTGGAGACGAGGATTCACAGGATAACATCAGTCTTTCTGATAAAGGTCTTCTGGTGATTCGAGAAATGTGACGAGTGCTGAAACAATTAGCTGATCGAGAGAAAATGTACCAGCAACAATTATAATCTTATCTAATCTAATCTAATCTAATCTTTATAATCTACAATATAATATTAAAAAAAGAAAAGTCATTTTTAAAGAAGAATATACCAAAATAGACTGGTTACAGCTTTTATAGTGAGGATTTCCTGATTATCTGATTTTTTTATGACCCTAAACTTAATATCTTTGGACTGTTGGATAGTAAGACAAGATATCAGTGTGTTACTTTTATTTCTGGAAAACCATACTGTCTGTTTTTCACCATTTTATGACATGTCATGGGAAGGAACAATAAATCAATCCAGAAAATTAGTAAAAGCAAATAGCAAAAATAAACTTGTCTGTGCTCTCTGGTACACAAACCCTGTAATAAGATCTTTTACATTTACGTTAAAGGTCCAGTGTGTAAGATTTGGGGCCTTTATTTTCAGAATAAGCCAGACATGGAATATAATATTCATAACTATGATTTCATGCATGTATAATCACCTTAAAATAAAAATATTTTTGTTTTTGGTACTTAAAAATTATCCTTTTATATCTACAGTGGGAGCGGGTCCTCTTTCATGGAGGCCGCCATGTTGAAACACCTTATTTATACAGTAGCCCTGAACAGACAAACTAAATACTGACTCTAGATGGGACCTTTCAAGTGTTGTTTCTCCTTTACACTAGGAAGGTGAGGGTGATGTGAGGAGATTGCAATGCAGCGATTAGTCCATTAGATGCAACTAAATTCTACACACTGGACCTTTAAGCAGACATCCGGCAATGATAAGCTAATATCGGCTGATATTTGCATAAGCGTGGCTCTATTCTACTGTCATCTGCAGGGTCGAGGGGCCTGGAGAGAAGTTTAGACTACACTGGTCGAGGAGCAGAGTATAGCCAGTTTAAAGTTTAAATGTAGCCACTCCTATTCTTACTGGGGAACTCAATAAAGGCCCCAAAGTGACCTAAAAAGACAGAAATCTCACCCTCTGGCCAAGCAGTTGCTGTGACTCTGGCATATTCAGAAACCTTATCAACCCCTGCAGGTCGAGAACAGTCACTGGCAATGAAAGTCTTACTTAACTGTCCTTTTACTCACAATGAAGCTGTTGTTTCCACCATCGCTGCAGTAGTACAGGCTGCTGTTGGCCTGGAACAGGAAGAGTCCGCTGGGACGGTGGTAATCATAGGAGGTGATGCCAGACACCCCCAAACGCTTCCTCTCCCGCAGCAGCTCCTCCTCCCGTGAGAAGCCCCCACGGTGAGGGCTAGCCTGAGGTCAGGGGGTGACAGGAGGACACACAACGTGACAATGCTGGCCGAGCGAGGTCAGTGTCAAAGAGAGTTTTTTCAAGGCATAGAAAACAAACAAACAGTAAGAAAATATTACCATATGTACCAACATAACAGGAGCTCTTGTCTTCTCTGTTTGTGAAATCAATACACCTCAGTGAAACAGTAACAATAAAATATTCTCTTGTGGCCTCAGCGGTCCAGATTATTTTATCTTTATGGGTAAATTTACAACAGAAGTTTTAAAGGAATGTTTCACAGTCATTCTAAATGCTCTAAAAGGTTACGTTTGGAAATAATCAATCTTGTTAAAATGCCAGAGAGTGGAGGGAGAGAGCTCAAAATCCTCCTCACCTTGAAGTGATTCAGCAGCTGTTTCCATGACAAAACCAACAGAGCATCTTTGCGGACCTTCTTGGGAATGTCTGAGTAGAGTAATGCATTGTCCCTGCTGGCGTAAGGCATTCCTGCAAGAACAGACAGCACAGACCAAGTCAAGCAAACCTGTTTTCCTGAGATTACTGCTCAGCCGCACGTACAGTGAGAGCCAACAGGCTCAATCTGGTTTATATTCTGGTGAATCTTCAGCTACAGTGCATATAAAAACTGGGTCTGCTTCCTTCTCTTCCTGTATGATGCTCTCAAAAAATTGCTTTTTGATTCACCAAAACCACAGAGGTTTTTGAAAGCTGAAACATTTTGTGCTGTCAAATACTACAAATCTAACTGTGCAGCACCCGAGGAAGAAAAATACAAAGTTAAGCACCCATTTTAAAAGTGTTTAAGGAGTTTATGCAGGATTGCTTGAGCTGTATTTGAGAATCAACACATGTAACAGATAAACAACAAAGCTCAGTATTTGGGGAAATCAGCGAGATTTTTTGCTGAACAGCAATCAGGATGATAGTTAACACTTAAACGTGGCACTAAAAGGTAAATTACAAGTATAAAGGCAGTGAAATGATTTAGTCTTGTCATTGTTACAGCAATATCTATTGATAGTTAGCTAAAGTTAGCCCCTACATGTGTTTTATGGCTTATGAACTTGTCAGCTGTAAAAGGAAGATTGTTTTAAAGTCACATAGTATCACAATATAAGGCTGACTGTTACAATTGTTTTGAGCTCTAAATACTAAAAGGGAGAATTTAGAGCCTGTAATAAATTATTTCCATCCTGGCATGACTGTTTGAACAGTAAACAACCATGCTACCATGGCTATAGGTCTTACAGACTCTGTGTAGTGCACATTACATCACTTAACACAGCTCTGGAAATGATATCACATGCTATAACAAGCTGTCTGACACATGGCAGCAAAGAACAGCAACCATTTTACAGAAATACT
The DNA here is from genome assembly GCA_033000465.1 of Sciaenops ocellatus. Lineage (NCBI taxonomy): Eukaryota > Metazoa > Chordata > Actinopteri > Sciaenidae > Sciaenops > Sciaenops ocellatus. The sequence goes on along the minus strand of CP136882.1, from coordinate 21,190,288 downwards.
GTGCACTACAGCTGCATCAGAAAAAAGCAGAAACGTGGTCATGAAGCAAAATGGTGTTCCTGGTTGACTTCAGCACGCACTAACTCGATCCACTGCGGCTCTCTGGATATCAAATAAGCTTGAAAACAGTTTCAGGCTGGCACCTCTGACTCACCAGCTGTATCCACAGATTATTCACAGAAGCATGCTACTGTTCAAAGTGAAAGGAAGCAACTGAATCTGCAGGCAAACCAGTCGCTGCCTGCTGAAAGCACCTTATCTGAGCTGGGTTTTATTCATTTTATTGCAGAGGATGACATTATTTGGCACTCAGCATAATTTAATGTCGTACCCTGCCTGAAAATTAATAAATTATTGAGCTGTGACAGGTCCCAGCTGTTAGGCCCCCTGAGCTCACCGAGGTAGTAGATCCGGTGGGAATGCGGACTGGCCTCGTCCTTCTGGACGAACTGGAAGTCGTGTGGTGCCTTGCTGATGACCACGCCTGTGTTCTTGCGGCTGTTGTGGATGATTTTCCGCAGACCATCCCATGAATGCTTCTCCACCTGGAACTGGGTGGAATTCACGTCCTCCATCTCCACCACCTCTGTGCTGTCTGAGAGCTCGTCCACCCCCATCATGCCTGCCACTGACTCTCTGTGGACGCTGTGGACAGACACTCTGATCAGCTCAGACGCAGCTACAGTAAATCACATCGAGAAAGTAACACTAGAAAACTGTCAAATACAATATGGGTTTACTCTTTGATTGAGGTTTAATTTTTCTACTAATTCATCAGACGTCCTGACAGATCTGATCTATTTGTCTTCTGATCATATGATCAGATAGATAATCTGTGTGTCGGATGAAGCGGGATCGCCATGGCGGTCTGTCAGTTCATCGATTAACACTTTGATCCAGACTGAAATACAGTACATCAATTATTGGATGGACTTTGATGATTAATTTTTTTATTTAGCGCCACCAGCAGGTCAAATATTTAATTTGTGCAATACTTTATGAATAAATGTGTGCACAACTAATAACATTCCCAACAGCCTGAGCTGTAATTTGTGCTCACTACAGTAACAAGTGTTAGCATGCAAAGACGCTGAACTACGATGATGAACATGGCAATAATTATCTGCTCCTCAGAATCTTAGGATGCTAACTTTAGCATTCAGCTCAAAGCAGTGCTGTGTCAAAGTACAGCCTCACAGCATGGACGTAATACTAAACAAAGAATTGTTATTGTTGTTACTATTATCGTCATTATTAATTATAATAATTATAATAAAACCTATAATAAAAAAACAACTGAGCACAATACAAATTAAATTATGATATCATCATAAATCAGGCCAGTAAAAGCAGAGAATAGAATAAAATACCAAACAGAAAATATTATAAAAATAAAGAAATACAACAAGACGTTAGAAATACACCAACATGATGACATTAATAAAAGGCTTTATAAAAGTGATTCTAATCTGCAGGCCTCAGACCTTAGTCAGCATAGAAACTACCTTCTTCGTTTCATTAATACATTTTCTTAGCACTATTAATATGTCAAGTGACAGCTTTTTGCACTTTTCTAAACATACAGAATATTTTTGGCAGCAAACACGATGGAAACTCTTTTCTTTGGCTCAAATGTTTCATGCGATCAAAATGAAAACCAAACAAATATAGTTCAGACAGCTGCAAAGGGGAAAATCGTCCCGTACCTTTCCTGGCCGTCTTCTGTTTTGTCTTCAGTTTTCAGCCTCTTTACTCTGTGCATTAACCGTTCAACAATCCTGGACCAGATCTGACATCCTGTGGGAAACCAGGTAAAACAAATGAGAACTGTAGAAGCTTGTTTCGAGTTAAAACAAATCCCAGAGGGTTTGCATGAAAGCACCTGGTCTAACTGACAAATCTAAATTAAAACAGACCATACCCTAAGCTAAGCTAAGCTAAGCTCACGTGCTATCAACAGTGAATCTGTTACTGAGGTGACGGCTCCGTTCAGGGCAGATGTCTCTGTGTTGCTTCATCGAGGAGTTGCTGCTGCTCTTCAGCCGACAACCGCCACACTTCCAGCTGTGTGTTCCTGATATGGAGTCTCACTGAGTGTGACTCAACTGCATGACGCCGACACTTCAACGTCTGTGTCATAACTGTGGCAAATGTTACACAGTTACTCCACATTTTACTGCAGGCTGTACACTGTAGGCTGTTCTCCTGCCTGGGGCCTAAATAAAGTGCAAATTCAACAGAAGTTCATTCCCAGAAAACACTGCAGGAGCCCCCTTCACTAATTCATGTGTTATCAGAGGAACAAATTTCATACTTTCATTTTCATTCCTGAGTTGATTGGAGTGAATTTTGATGCAGGCATGACTAAACATGACTAAACCCGAGTATGAAAGTTCATTTCATTCATTCTCCCATATAGGCGGTGGTGATCTGGCAGTTTATGGGACCACTTTGGTCCAGGATAAAATATCAACTGTATTTATTTTACTTTATATGATCAAGCTCTTGCAATCAAGGCCTCCTGCCCCCAGCTCTGGAAGTCCCCGAGGATCTGAGGCTTGCCGATTCGCTTCTTTTACCAGAGTTTTTTATTATTAGCATTTATCTTTATCGTTGGGGAGTTTATTTCATTTTATTTCTGTATCACTTTATTTGCCTCAGTCCTGAAATGTGTTAATCCTTTTTCATTTAAAGCACTGTGTGTTCTGTATAAATAAAGTTCATGACCATTATTATTATTATTATTATTATTATTATAACCACCTGTTATCATGTGACGATGAAGGCTGAGATGAGGTTAAACGGACCTCCAGTTTTGATTCTTGAAGACAGATTTTTACTATGTAATGATTGTAACTGCTCTGAAAACTCCTCGGTCTGTTTGTTCTGATGTCCTTTATTTTATTCTACTGCACTGTTGTCTGATATTTCAGGATATGCGCAGTCTCAAATGTTTTAAAAGCTGTATGAAAAGCACTTTGGACTGTCGTTATGTTTACAAGTGCTACTGTCACAAACAGGCTAATGCGCCAAGTCCATGCAGTAGATTCACTTAAAACAAGAGTCATTTATTTAAACTAAAGCTCCTAAACCAAAAGACAATGATGTAATGAGAGAGAGAGAGTGAGGCACAGGGACCAGCTTTTATTGTTCAAGGCCCAGGTGAGTTTAATCAGCTGATGACCCTCCCATGTCAGCTGACATAGACAAGGACAGCCTCCAAGCCCTGACCCAGAGTCCACATCAAGATGCTGATCTCAACATGGATAATGCCACATAACATCAAGAGCAGACAAAGGGCACACATTTATTTTACAAATTTATGTTACAAACAATTGCAAAATGTCATAAGCAAAGATGAGCCCAAGCTCCCAGCTCCTACGTAATTTCATTCACTATCTGACTAGTCTTTGAACAGATACTGGTGGTGAGGATGCAAGCAATCAGGGAAGTGGCAACCCTCCAGAAACCAGGAAAATCCCCCCCCAAAACATTCAGTACGTTTACATGGAGCAAAAAATTCGAATTTCTGATCGAATTATGTCTGATACGATCAGAAATTCAAATTTTTTGCTGCACGTAAATGTACTGATTGTCTTCACCTTCACACTGAGATCAACCACTTCAGCCTACAAAGAGGACGTATGACTCTTACCAAATGAGACACGGCCAGTTACATGCACCAATAGATAAATAACTAAACAATGGCTTTGGTAACCAATTAGTGGATAAACTCTGCTCCATTCAAACATTCACCAAAACTGCACAAAGGTAACCAACATAACCTGAACAGTCTAAACAACACAACATTAAACCTGTGCAATACTCCCAAATATTATAAGTCACAATACCAAAAGGGAATATAATCTGTAAAGTGCTTAAACTGAGATTAGCAACAACCAACAAGGGTCACAAACCGATCTGTCACCAACAAACCAATCAACAATTCCTGCTTCGTCACACAAAGGCTGGATTTAACCTTTACAACCGACGAGCCCCTATTTGTCACAAACTGGCTCAGCGAGTCCATGCAGGAGATTTACTTAAAATAAGAGTCTAAACATAACATAAACCAAAAGACAATGATTGCAGAGTGGATGTCGGCTGTAATAAGGGAGAGAGTGAGTAAGCAGAGGGAACAGTTCAAGGGCCAGGTGAGCTCAATCAGCTGACAAGCCTCTTATGTCAGCCAACTGTCTGCTGAGGTTGGCCTGGTCAGTCTCCAAGACAAGGCAGGGGGAAGGAGTGTCACGCTACGCATACTGTATGTACATTAACATTACCTTTTTATCTCTTTATAGTTGGACCTTTACCATCTGGAAGTTGGTTCAATTAATAAACCAGCGGCATGACCTACTTCAAAAGCTGAAAAAAAAAAGTTTATGCCGCCTGCTCACCGCACTATTTATTTACTAATCATAAACAATCACAAGTAATACAAAAGGATCCAAGTTGATCTTGTTTAATAGAATAGCATTTAAAAAATCTTGTTTATTTTCCCCACATAATTCAGTTTTGTATGAGTCCAAATTATTCCTCTAGCCATCCCAGCCGGAGAACAACTGGACTAAAGGATGCTTCAATACCATATCAAATATTAGCAGCAGTAATTATTCTGAAATATTTTTTTCATGTGCATCTTGTTTGCACTACTGTGAAAGAGCACATTTAAAGTCAGATTTATCTTATACGTTAATTTTAATGTATGTTGCTACTGGATGCCGTCTGTCTGTCAGGTTTGTTCTCTGTGGTGCTGCTGTGTCTACTTTCAGATTCATCTCTGTTACTTAACATTCAGACCAGTCTCAAACACATCCAGCTGGTTTAAAATGTTAGATTACTGTTATTTTGGTGTACTGTTGTGTAGCTTTACCAACTTCCTTTATTCCTTCCTGCCTTGATTTAGTACATTTTATCATGAACTCAGCAAACACAGGACACCCCTCATAAAGCTGAGAACAGCTGGTATTTTCAACCCTTCTTTCAAACACACATATCTCTGCTATTATCCTCTTAGTTGGTGCATCGTTTAGGTTGTCTAGCATCCATGTAAAAATCAAACAAAGTGTTTTTAGTTTCCTTTCTGCTGCATCCGCTCATGAAGCTAACAGGTCCACGAACTGACCGACATCTTCACAGCACACAGACAACATCTGGCTGAGTGTGTCCTCACCTGTAACCCTGACAAACCCCGATGACACACGGATGACACACGGATGATAGACTGATATAAACCCTCTGTGGACGTTACACGGAGCTAGCTCGTCAGTTAGCCGCCCGTTAAGCAGTGACTGATGTTAGCTCACGTCCTAAAACACTTCTACATCAAACACATCAAAACAGTCAAAGCTCATTCATTGTTTGTCTTTTTTAGCTTACACTTTCTGCCCAAAAATGTTGAAGGCTTTTCTCCTCTAGTCGAAGAAACGCCCGTGTAGAGAACAATCACTGAAGTCAACTAGTTTCAGAGCAGGTAGCTCAATGCTAATATGCTAACAACGCGGAAATAGCTGCAGGAATCAAACGGCCCAGATTACGACCTTTAACCCGGAGATGATTCATCAACTCTCAGCTGTCTCTTCCCATTTCATATATTTTATTTATTTCTAACTGCTCCTGTTTTATATCTGGATATTTCAAATATCTCTCCTGCTCTCCTGTAGAAAATCTAACCCATATTAATAATGTAGAAAACTCCAGTCTTTAAGCATTTGAACACTAGTAGTATTTCAGTTTAGTTAGTTTAATGTTATTTTTACCAATGAGCCCCCTCTCTCTTTTCTAAAAGCCTGCAATGATTTTAACTATCAGTTATTAAATCATTCAGTCTTGAAATATCAAATAAATAGTGAGATAATGCCCATTAATGTCTCTGAGAGCCCACTGTGACTTGTTTCATGTGATCAACAGTCCAGAGCTCAAAGATATTTCATTTACAGTGATATTAAATAGAGAAACGCAGCATATTTTCACATTTTAGACGGTGGATTTACCCTTTTCCTTGAAAAATGACTGAAACTGTTAATCAATCATCAACAAATCTACGAATGCACCACCAGTTCTCAAACTATGGTGCACGACCTTCTTGTGATAATACTTGAAGGAATCTTTGAAATCATTTTTGAAAATGAAATAAATTCAAATTCCCCCCCGCCCCTTCCACCATATTAGCTCTCCTTTTTTAACTGTGAACTGTCTGTAGCTGAACAGGGTCGACTGTATTTTTATGATGGTGGTACTTGAAGAGCTGAATTTTTTCTGAGGTGGTACGTGGCGTAAAAAGTTTGACAAACACTATACTAATGGATTAATCGACTACTTGTTTCAGCTCTACTGTGTAGGTCTTCCACTGAAACAGTGAAAACAAATACATCCACAACCGAATACAAACATCTGGGACAAGCGCTGTATCCTTAAAACATTTATTTTTGTAATAATTTGTCCTTTTTTTTCTTTTTGCGTTAAGTGCAAAAAATGCACCCAAAAGAGCCACCTGAGGGAAGTCTACATCTTTAAATAAAAAAACAAGCAAAGTGTACATTTATAGTACAAAATTCTCTTTTTAAAAAATTGCACAGTTTGTGTATAATATATATATTCATAATCTCCATTTTAAACAAACTTTAAAGGCTCAGAAAGTAAACAAAATTCACCAAATGAAAAATAAAAACATTTTTTCCCTAGAATTTAAAGCTGAGGAAACTTGAGACCCTGTTTTCATTTGTGTCCACCATAAATATACATATTTATATGCAAGTCTCTTTACATATAGTCTCTGTGCTAGTGTTTGACCAGACAATCAAAATTATTGCAAAGTAGTTTAGTTCTACTATAAAACATGGGGTGGGGGGGGTGGGGGATAAAAGCTTCTTTCTGCTGAATGTTCCTTAAGTTATGCAAAAAAAACCTGGGTTTCTTTACACCCCATTTGAATTCACTGGAATCCATGCTTTCACAAAGGTTTCTGTTTCACAAACTGTGTGCGAACAATATTCCCATAGAACAATCCAGAACTCCAGTTTTGCTTTTTAGCGAGAACACACATTTCCCTGACTTCTTTTTTTTGTTGGGTTTTTTTTTTCTTTTTCATATTTGAACTTTACACAGCGGCCCTGGCCAGAGGTGGTGGTGGTCAGCGTCGATACGGGTGGAAGCCCTGTACGTTGTGGTTCTGCCCTCTGCCGAACGCACTGGCAGCAGGCTGGGGGGCGGCAGCGGGCTGTGCTGTTGGGGCCCCGTACGAGGCCGTCGGCTGGCTAGGGTCTGCAAAGCTGTGGCCGAATGCTGTCAGGTCCTGCCCGTACCCTGAGGAGGTCGACAGAGAGGGAGGAACAAGAGAGAGACAAGAGGACTTTAATGTCAGGGTCACCAGATGGTGTTTAGGGAGAAGTCTTAACGCTTTAAAGGAACATTTTTTTTTATTATTATTTTAATGTAAAGGAAAAATCCACCTCTCACCCTTACACTATACAGTGTTTTCCAATTATTAGTTTTGGTTAAATGTGTTTATTTTTAGTGAACTGTCAATCTACTGTAGCTATTTGAAATACAGGTATTCACATTAAAATGATTATTCTCATCATGCTGACTTCTTGTTCCAATTTAATAAATTTTGTCCCTGAATGTACTTTATAACCAGCCCTTAATAACCACAGATTTATTTCCTGATAATCACACTCAAATTTAATAAAATGTTTTGTCTTATTACTATAATTACATCTTGACTAGATCTACATTTTCAGATATGTTGAGATTTATGTATTCTTATTATTTTGTCTATGAATGGCTATGTTTGTGATAAAATATACATAAATTAACTTTGATAAGCGTTAAAAGGTTTTATAGTGGATTTTTCCTCTAGATTCAAATACTGTATTCATTCAATGAGCCCTTTAGTGTTCAAAGTTATTGTGTAACAATGTTTAAATGTATAGAGACAAAAATGACTATGTTTAGGTGAGTTCAATAATCATTTAAAGTTGGGCTTCATTGAGGAAAACAATCTCTGTATTCTCTTGATGATCAGTGCAACACGCACAATGTTCTTCTATTCAAACACTGGATGGCACCATCTCCCTGCAAACAGACAAGGGAAACAAAGTGACACCCAGGGAATGAAAATAATCTGCCTGAAAAAAAAAAAAAGGCTGCTGCAACCCAAAATTCAGCAGCCACTGTCCAAGCCAAGGGGACTTTAAGGTTGAAAAAACGTGTGGTTTGCTACCAAATGGCTGGTTAAAAAAAACAAATTAAAAAAAAAAAAAAAAAACAGTCGCAGCCAAATCGTTCCACCATCTTACTGGTAAACTTATTTTCCTGCCATGGCAACATCCAGTTAGATTTGGAAATGTCACCAATAAGCACTGAAGTAAGGAACATTTTAAATAACTGGAATGGAAAGACAAGAGATAGAAAGACAGAAAGAAAGAAAAAAAGGGGGAAAAGTTAGAATATACAACACATTTCTTTTGGGGTGCTCCATGAACGGAACAAAAACAATAAATCTGAAGAACAGGAAGCGGTCCCAACAGGACTGCCCGACAGAAGAATCTGAGAGAAATTGGAAATTTACTGGCATCGTGTCCTTCTTTAAATCTTCCTTCCTTTCTCACCCCTTTAGCTATAATGTAGAGACAGTACATGGGGGAAAAAAACAACGGGTGAATGGATTGCTGATGCATAGACAACTGAACCATGAACAAATTCCTGACAATTAGATCATCCTTTTATAATCAGCAAAGCAATGCGGACAGAGAGAGTGGACAAAAAAGGAGGACATGGTTAGTCTTGGTATAGTAAAGCTACAGCCGTTGAGTGAGAAGACTTGCTTTGAGCGCCGAATGTAAAATCTCAATGTAAATTTCTTTCAAATGCACTCAGCTGTAAGACAGTCAGTGGCTGTCTTGTACTATACAAGAGTTCACACAGTAATTTGTATGTACATGCAAAATGTACATGCAAAATACAAAACACAAAGCAAAAGAAAAAAGAACCAGGTTGCAGCTCTATAAACACTACAGTACTGAACAAATGCTACTTTTTGTGGTTGGAGAAGACGATGCTGGCACCTACCTGCACTATATCCTCCCTGCTCATCCTGACCATAACTGTGAGAAGGACGCGTTGGTCCGTAGGCAGAGGGGTCCTGAGGGTAGTTACCCAAGCCTATCAGGGAGATGAGGAGACCAGGTTGACTGAACCCAGATACTGCTGGCCGACTACTTTACATAGTTCCCCCCTTACTGAGCTAACAGAGCTGTACATATATACTCATTTACTGCGTCTGCACTATGCTTGGAGAGGCGTCACTGCTCAGCTTCATCTGGAAGTCAAAACAAAATGGAGTGTGAGAGTGTGAGCTATCTGCTCAGCTAGCACGCCTGACTTTTTTTTAAATCATGCCAGCCTGGTCTCATGAAATTTTGTGAAATGTGCATGATATGCTAAGATGCAAGTAACGTGAGCAATATGTTTTCCTACCAAGAAAACATCAGGAAAAGGAAGAATACTAAAAACAGGGATTCAACCAACCCTACCAGTGGTTTTGCATGTTGTAGTCTGTAAAATACGACTTATATATACGTCACAGTGTTGCCAAACATTTTCCAAAGAAGGCCATACGTTCCTACGTTGATTTCCTATCTTCCAAGCTGCCATTGCTCTCCATTAATTTCAGCCTGATGTGAAAATAAATTGATATGAAACATTATTTATCTTTGTGTTACATTACATTATTGTTTAGTGTACTTTTGTTGTAAACACTGATTATTTTCAAAACTTTAGGTTAATAGTGTAACCCTGCTTCTTAGGAAAAAGAGTGCTAAGAACGAATCTCTCCTTGCTGGGTCATTCAAGGACATTTCAACATCCTGGAGTTGTAAAAAGCATCTCTATGAGCTGTATTGTTGAAAAGGGAAATCCATAAATCCAGCATGGGCACAACTTTCCAGCAGACAATTCTCACATTTCAGATGTCAGTGTTCTTGAATGCACCAAGTAGTTTTGTCAACAAAGTCAACAAAATGTTTACTGTAATAAATAACCTACGAATCAATTTTCACAGTGTAATATATGGTATGCATTAGAAAATGACATGGCATTTAATTAAACATGTGAAACCACTGGTTTGATCTTTACTCTAACCAAATTATTTCAACTCTCCAACTCCTCATAAGCCAAACTTACTGACCTGAACTGAAACCAAACTTGCTTTATTTGTCTAACCTCAACCATTTACGAACCTTACACAGATGAAAGTGTCCATTTTTCCTGCTACTGCCACGTACACTTTCGTGGTAGAGGCGTGTGTGATTTGTGTCCACAACATCAGCATCATCAGTGTTTCTGATTTTCTGCTCATTTCACAAAAACTTTGTGAGACTACTGACGTCAATTACTGGACTAAGTGCCTGAACAGGCGGCGGACACTAAATGCAAAAAGCTGGATGGAAGATAAGCACAAGCAGGAAACACTGAACACGATGAGCACCTGTCATGACTGACAGCGATCACATGACTGAATTTAAATGTAGATCCAGCAGTGTGAAGCAGCTGTAAGCCAAGTCAGAAGAGAAATACCAGCCAGCCAAAGAACTGAATGAACATCTGACTCTTATCCGACTGTGTGTTTATGGGCGACTAAATGGGTGGGTGTTAAATGAAGACAGAGCTTGTTCCTTTTCCATGGATGCTGGTTAGTTTTCACAGTATCTTGGCCTTTATCGTTACAGAGCTGAAAACCTCCAGCCTCCATTTGTGCACTCAGCATGATCTCAAACCCTTAATCCTGTATGAGCATACAGTATGCCACTCGAGAAGCTACATCCTAAATGTCTGAAATCACAGACATCAATGAGGCACATCATTTTCTACATTGAAACTAGAGTGGCCTTGATGATATGTCTAATTTTAAGTCCCTACACGCTGTCCAAAGATAATGTTAGACTACACTAACAGTCCAGTTCTAAGACCACGAAGACACCAGCCACAAAGTAAAACCTACAGACAGTCAACATCTAACATCTGCATGTATTTACGAGGCAGAGGAGCAAAGTTTACATTTTGCAGACAAGCATGCAAAGCTCCGGAGTGATAAACTGATGAAATTTTTTGATAGGTAGCTTGGCAGGTTGGACATGCCTAATTCCAGAAATAAAGGTTTCATGGATATAATGCTGTCATGCTGGTGCTCTTCTATGGCGATCGTGCCAAGACCAGGAAAAGAAGCCAGCACAGTCATCAACAGGGAGGAAGAGGAGGAGGTGTAAAGGGAGTAATTAAAAGGTAGGAATATTTGTACAAAGTCGAATGTCTAGTACAGTCAGTCAGGAGGAGGTTGCACTCCCTTGAAAACCAAAACAAAATCAAAATGCAAAACAAAACAAAAAAAGAACATTGCAAGGCAGGATGATCTAATTCAAACCTACCAAGACCTACCAATCTTTTTACCAATCCACAGCCCAGCTGGAAAAACTTGACAGAAATGACTGCTGAAGACTCCTGGATATGGTGAAACTTCAGCAGCATCTTCACGGCAGAGCCAGAGGGGTTCATGTATGCAAGAAGCATGTATGCATGTGTAGCTATTCAAGCTAAATGGTACCAAGAGCAAGCTCCTTGCTTGTCTAACGTTTGTAGATATGCACTTAAATGAGCTGTAGTTGCATCCAATAAAATATCCAGGGAGATGGGCAGGGCTGAGGGGTGAATCAAAAAAAGTAAATGGGAGAGAAAAGGGCAGCAAACCGTTTGATGCGCAATGCTTTTCTTACCATACTGGCTATAAGGGAAGTCAGGCTGCCCAGTGGGAGCTTTGCTCAAGTCCTGAGTTGGTGTGGTGGCGGGGGCAAAGCCCAGAGGTGCAGTTCCCGGAGTGGTGGGCGGAGGAGGAACCTGTGGAGCATACTGGTCTGCTTGGGGTGTGCCGAAACTGTAACCTGCTGGAGAATAATAAGATCATTTCTATGACTTTACTCTAAAGGTCATTAGTGCTGCTTTATCACAGATAGTTTACAATGTATAAGTATAAAGGCCTTAGACCAGATGACCCTGGTCATGCCCCATTGTTATTAGTAAAACACAGAAGTACTTCCATCTTGTGACACAGTTTGGATGTAAAAAAGTCCAGTTGATCACACTGTAATATCAAATTAACCATAAAATAACACCACTAGTTAAAAGTATTAATCCATTTATCCACCAAATCTTTCTTCATTTTAGGCTGTAAGAATACACATTGTACATCCACGTGTCATTTAAATATCAGCTGCCAGATCAAATTGTGAACACTGCCAACACACTTGTAACAGATCGTTTTGGGCTTCTATCCCACCATTTTTTCTAATATTTTGCTATGTGCTAACAGGTTTAATAAGACAAAGGCTTTTTTTGCAACATTTCATGAAATGCTGGGTGTCTGTGAGTCACACTGTCCATGTCTGATAAGGCGGAGGTTCCTCCCTGACCACAGCAATAGTAAAGCTGCCTGGAAAACCTGTCATAGATTAAATTAACACATGCGACACATTTTACTTAAAATAAAAATGCTGCCTTGAGGAACAATGGGAAATTGTTTTCAGAGTTGCTGATCTAAAAGTAGTTTTTGCAAGAAGGAAACACAGCTGACCTTCTTCGACCTTCGTCAAAAATCAATACCCGTTTTCAGAAACTCCTCATCTCCCCCTGACTGACAGTGGTTTCTTTACATACACCACCTTACCTGTACGCACTCTGTAGTGATGTCAAAACCCCCAAGTGTAATGAGTGAGTGTATCAGTATTACTGACCAAACTGAGGTGCTGTGCTGTAGCCCTGCTGAGGGTAGCCCTGAGGTGCAGCGAAGCCGCCCGCCGGGGTCGTGACCAGGAATGCGTTGAAAGGTGATGGAGGTTGTGTGGGGGTTCCACGACCTGCCGACAATGGCGGTCCATACCCGCCTGCTCCAACACAGAACAGATCTATTTTATAGAAATGTTTTGAGATAAATATATGCACGTTTTTTAGAATAATAATAATAATGATGATCATAATAATGAAGAGAAGACAGATGTACTGTATTTGAATCACATCAATTTGAATTTATCTTGGTCTTATTGAACAGCTGAATAAAAGATGTAAAGTTGATAAATAAATTGTCACACAGAACACAAACTGAAGCTGAAAGAAACTGAGCAAGAACATGGCTGACATTGCAGTGAGCGTTGCAGGTTGACCCGGAGGTGGTGATATGAAACTGAGCCTGACCAATAGCAGGGGGAGGCTGGAATCTATTCAAGGCTGCCATCTGTCTCAAGCAGCAAATTATCAGCAGCCTCAGCCATTATGAATCAGTGATAACACGTGCTGTTAACTGTCATCAGCTTATTGGCCAAAAAGAGTGCAAACCCATTTCTGTGACAGAAGCGCTTCAAGATAAGCACATGATCACATGGCAAAAACACAAAATCTATCTCCTATTTGATCAATTCAGTTATGCAACAAACAAAAAAAGACTAATTCACTAAAAAGGAAAGAAAAGATATTTTGTGTTTGTTGTCAAGTGGAGATCGAACACCTACCTATGGGTTGGCCAGTAGTCGACACCCACACTCCTTCAGGAAGACAGAGAAAAAAAACAAAACGTTAGACTGAGGACAGTACTGTGCCTAAAATGTAAAATGTTCACAGAATCAGTTGACAGTGCGAGCAGTGACCTACATGTACAAGGTTAATCTCAAAGCAGAGGGTTTAACACATTTCAACAGTTACTATGTTTTCCTCTGAACAGCGAGCCTCACTGGCTCAGCTTTGGGACTCGTTCCCACTCACCCTGTGGCCCGTAAGGCTGTTGCCAGCCCTGGGCAGGCTGTGTTGTCCAACCATTAGCTGCGCTCAAGATGCCCCTGGGTGCCCACTGGCCAGGGCCAAGCTGGCCAGGAGCTTTGCTGTCACGAGGTTCAGCCTTCTTCACTTCCACCTGGACAAAGGGACAAGGAGGGCACATTTGGCAACACCAGTATAAGGTCCATGAAGTCCCTCACCTAGACAGACCTGTCCTAACACTGATTATTTAATCTCAACATTTTGGGCCAGTTTGGAATCTTGCACTTTATATTTATTAAAGTAATGAGGGGCAACTATGTTAATTAATATTACTGTGTAGCCAGGAGAGCTGTACAGCTATGTGTCTCAGGTACTAATTATCAAGCGGGAATTTCACTGTGGACAAAAATCACAATGCAAAGCCAGTAAATGATTCGCAATCTTTCTGAACTGCATCATATCCAGATCACAGACTTTTAAGATGTACCTGAGAAACATAGATTTATTATTTTCCTCGAATGAATTGCCCTATATATGATAAAGACATCTAATGGAAGGTCATGACTTACCTTTCTCCAGCTAATGCTTATCAAGAATCTCTTTTTATTTTATTTGGAATAAGTTTTAGGGGTAAATGGATGTAGAGAGAAATTTGTATCTCAGTTTTAACATAATACATAAAGGTAAACATGCAGATAGTACAAATAAATTGTCTTTTCAGTCAATCTAAAATTGAATCTTCATACTGTGTCAAAGGTGAGACAACATTTTTCAATAGAGCACAAGTGACTGTTACACTTTGGTCCCAATTTAATGTCACTGCTGGAGGACCTTAAATGTTACAAAGGTGACCTCAAGTTTCTTTTTGACGATAAGTCAATTATAATAATAAAGAACACCAATTCTTTGGGAATTACTGCCTTATTTTGTCAATTTGTGTACTCAACACTCAGAAACTGACTTCATCGATCCATTAAATCCCTTAAACGTGACTTTTATATATAGTTATCAGTCATCACTGTTTAATGGTTAAATCCCTTGGGTCAAATATAAATCTATTGCCCCAATAACAAAACTTCCCTTCCTGTAACTAGGCAAAGCTACCAACAGTTAACCAGAGCAAAGAAACAGGCTGAGACTAAGGGGGAGCCAACCAGAAATAGACTGAGGGGTTGAGTTATTGGGGTCACCTTGCAGGAGGAAAACGAATCACAAATTCCTCCCAGCTTTAAGGTGTTGCCACCTTCCCCAGCCTCCCCTCTTCCTTCTCTGTCGACCTAATTACATGCACATGTTTCCGGCAGTGGCCCCGCCGCCGCCGGCAGCTACCTGAGCACTTTCTCCCGTGGGCATCACAGCTACGAGTGATGGATACCATGACTTCTGTATAGTCCCCAACAGCAGAACTGGGATTTGTTCCACAGTTTGATGTGCTCCATTTTCTAATTTTGTAACTCATATCTCCCAGCCTCCCTCAAGTCCCAGCATAAGGTAATGTCAAGTCAAGAACAATGGATTAAGTCGAGCCTTGATTCCTGCTGGAAACCAGGGCAAAGTCAAGGGGGGCGGCTATTACTGGAGAGTATACAGGCTGGGCTGAATCATTTTCCAAGGAAGTGGAATTCAGATCATCTTTGAAACGTAACAATCAGTGACATCTCAATGAAAATGTCTTGTTTAATTTGACTGATTAACAATTAAAATCCAGTTTAATCTGATTCAGGGAAGCTTTTTACAACAACAACCTGTCTGGTGGCTCTCTTTTGGGAGAAAAATTAATTGGTGCACAAGAAAATAACACTTTAATTTATAGTTTGTTTACAGTAAACAGATGAGGGCCTCCCTGGAGGTCAGGAGGTTTAAAGCAACATTATGCAAGCATTAGTATTTTTTGTGACTTTGCGCCCCTACAGTTTTCAGAGTGCAATTCCCTCTCGCGCCAACGACTAAAAGCCAGCCCAAGATTTACTCTTGTTCGGCCTTTTTCCCGGTCTCTATTTCTCTTTTTAGCTTCCTCTGTCAACGTCCTCTTCAGTCTCTTTAACCTCTGCCATGATATCCATACTGAGAATACCAAGCTAAGTCACATAATTGGCAGTGTGTGATGTAGTGCCGTCAAGCATTACACACTTCTCACGGGAGATAGTACTCGCTCGACCCAGGTTACAGGCATTGGGGGTGCAAAGTGGGAATTATAGTGAGCGCAGCAGCAAAATTATTTTGAAGCTGTTATTTTAAAAAGGGAAAATAGTTACAGAATGTTGCTTTAAGGTCCTGACAACAACCCAAAATATCCATAGTTCAAGTCCACTCCCTAGTGTCCACTGTCCTCTCTCTCAAATAAATCCCTTTTTCATAAGACAATGCTTTAACATTTAACGCTGTCAATAAGAGTTAAATATAACTAAATATACACAAAGGTCTTCTGAGTGTCAAGTGTCACAAACTGACCTTCAATATTTAAAACACTTAAGCAGCCATATAAAGATCAGGGATAGAAATCAGATACATGTGATAATATGACTGAGTGTTTAACTTTGATCATTTTCTTATGCTCACAAATTATTACTGTTGGCACAGAGGGCAGAAAGGAGACTGTCTCTCTTCTGATAACTCTGTAGAGTGGTTTAAAAGCTGCTAATTACAAAATGTCTATTGGGGAAAAGGGGGGTTGCTCATGAATGAGAGCTTTAAAAGTGCATTTAAAACCCAAGTGTCAGGCCCAATCCTAGCTAGATATGTACAAAGTAGTACTTCATTTTACTACAGCGCTACAGTTTTTTTAATGGTTTGTTTTACTCTGCCAAGGTGCCAGGTGGGTGGTGTTTACCACATGCAAAGGAACAATTAAAGAAGGTTAGCAGGTGTGTTTAAATATATAACACCACAATGAATTTACTGTTTCCTTCTGGATGGACAGCTTACCTGACACTATCTGAATTGTCTTTGTGCAGTAAACCACATCCATCTGGTGCACACACTGAGATAAAACAAACACTAAGAAGTGACATGCAAATATTACTGTGAGACTCCTGTCTCATCCTAAGTAGTATTTTAGAGAACTGCCATGTGTTATTCAGAGAAATGACAGACACAGTATGGAGATTCTTCAACTGAGGTCACTGAGTTGAGCTTTTCATTTAATTTTTCGAAAAGAAAACATGTTGACGTGTAAGTGACCTGCCAACAAAATATCAGAAAACAAAAGAAACAGAACTGATTGGACCAATCCTTTAGGTGTTTTATATTCAGTGAAACTCTTTGAGCTTTGAGGTCTTGACTTCATCTTTTCTTTTTCTTCTACAGAACACAGAAAATAATGTAGCTTTAATATTTTAAGAACAACCTAATGCACTTCAGACATCCTAAAGGAGTGGTCAATTTAAACAAAGCCTTGGGCGACAATAGAAACTGTGATATAACAGCATTTGTGGAGGATCGTTGTGCCTTTGGAAACTAAAGCAATAAGAGTTGTCGAATTTAGAGCAAATAATAATAATAATGATAGTAAGATGTGTTAAATTAATTTAGTGGCCTGATCATTTTAAGATTGGCTAACTTTGTGCTATATGATGCTACAGTCACTGATGGGAAGCCACTGGAAAATGAACTCTAACTAATAAAACAGCATCATAGTATAATTGTGACTCCGTCGCCCAAGCCTCTGTTTGATCTTAAGGGTAAAATAAAACTACAACTACACACTTTTTTGCCCATGATGTCGTGAAAATGCATGTTGACAGCCTGGTCCACTGATTGTTCGGCCTCGAAAGTAATAAATCCAAAACCTAGCCAACGACCAAGAGTGAATCAAGGTAGCAGGGGGGTTGTGACAACACAAGATGAAGAACAGTATTGGGCTTCAGCAGAGTGAGGATCCGTCAAGACTGAGCAAGAGGCTCCTGGGGTTCGGATGATGTCGCAGACTTGCAGAACAACACAAATCCAAGGCTAAAGCCTGGGGGATTGAAGGAAACTTTTCTCTTTACTGTGCAGTGAAATATTTTGTGAAGATTAACAACACAGGACTGCTTAACTGCTAAACATGAAGACATGATGACTACAGCATTTGACTTAACATTGATAATTGCCAATTGAACCAATACTACATTTTGTTACTTCATGCCGTTTCATCCAAACCCCACCTTGATCTGTCCCTTGGTATATTGCTGTGGAGCACACACTCGCAGCAGCCATTGTTAATGCATCACAAAAATATGGAGAAACACAAACTGTAGAATGCCTAAAGCTTTCTCCAAGCTTTCCCAAATTCAGTATTTTACTTTTGAGTCAGCCAGGATAAGCCTAAAATGGACAATTAAAATATTGCTCACAACGGTGACACAAAGATATAGGCCATAACTGGTTGCCCAAAGCGGCGATTTACTGATTTTCTTGGGGGACAAACAAAGTTCATCAATGCAAAGTCCAAGAACGTTTTGGCCATGCCAACCACTCACTAAACTTTTTTATCCGACTATCTGGAACAGAACTTTTCAGAGCGTTAGCCGGCCGTACCGCGCTGCAGTGATCTACTTTCAATTTGATTAACTTTCCGCAGTGGCAGAACTGGGTTGTGTGCACAACTCTACTTGGGGACCTAACCTGAATCCAATTAAAAGTCCTACGAGACAACTGAGATTTTAGAGACCTCTAGTACCATGCCAAGCATTCCCAAGCCTCATGATCTATTGCTATTAATAACATCTGTCAATGACCCGTCCTTAATCTAAATTTGAAACCAAGTTGACACATTAAAGAGTTTGACATATCTTGGTTATGCTGACATGTCTTGGTTACAATCAACAAAGTTGAGTTAAGACTTCTTACTTAAATCAGATATCAACTTAACTAAAACTTTTATCACTCGAAACGACAGATGTAGAACTGGGATCATTTATAGAGCAATAGCAACTGTTAGATAATCAATTAGTCAATCAACAGAAAATTTATTAATTTATTAATTTCTCCTTGAATCTTCTTGTTTTCTTACTTTTTTAATGATTGTAGACTGAATATTACAGTTTTGGACTAAATGAAAACATCACCGTGGACTTTTTAATTCTTAATACTAATATTAAACTATATTAAACTGATTATTGTTGACCAATTAATCTATTAATTGTGGAAATAATTATTAGAGTAATGTTAGAAAATTGTTAGTTGGAGCCTTTATCATTTATTCTGTCTATAATTATGCTATTGGAAAATTATTTGATTACAGTACATCTTGTAAGACACTAAACAAGCATTTTATTTAAAGGGATGGGCCTATTTTTGAGAAACAGGTCTGATATTTACTGATATTTTGTGTCAATCATCCTCCAACTAAATGATTCAGAGGATGACTCGACATCAGGAACTTATTTTCTACCAAACATACTGATTTAAGAAGGAAAGCTTTAGTTGCTGTGTAACTATCAACTCAACGCTTTCTCTCTAATTACTTTGAACCTTCACACCTTGATGTAACTTTGCATACACCCCATTCTGACCAAGTACAAAAATTTGGGTGTTTTTACATTTGGCCTGTACCTCTGTGCTACCAGTAAATGCACAGTAACCTAAAGGAGAAAAGACAAATCTTAAGAGACACCGTTAATCACATTCAAACCATTCACAAGGAGAAGGGGGACAGAAGAAAGAAAAATAGAAAGGGCTTACTTACAAAAATACTTAACTTTCTACATATGGGAAAACACATACTATGCCATTTAAGATACATCAGTTACGCTTAGATCAAGGTAAAGAAAACTTATTCCAATGTTGAAAGTCTAATGGTTTTAGTAAAAAAAGTAAAAGTTTCTACTATTAAAGATTATGTAATGATTGTTACTGGTACAATACATCATGTTAAATTCCAATGACAAACTATTCTGGGTTTGTCCCAACAGAGAATGAATGGGGGGTTTGAAGGAACAGCAGCAATACATGTTGTGGGTCAGTGGCCGCTGCATCATTGCTATGTAGGACAAATGCAGATGAAACAGCTGTGACTGTAACTCAGCGGGCAGAGTCTGACACCAACACTGCCAGTGGCGTGGAGGTCTGATTCCCAGTGAGTCCATCCGTGCTAAAAGTGTCAGCACATGTCATGAACTCATGATATATTTATGATTAACTTGACAAACTTTTCTGAGATGTTAAAGGTCTGTCGAAATAGGTTAGAGAGACTTTTGGAACAGCAGAAGGATGTTCCATTGTTCTACTGACAACAATGTAATGTTCACCTTCAGCGTTTGGGCTGAAACCAGCCTCTTTGAAGGACAAATCCCCCCTTAGATACTCAAACTGTGCTCAATATGCCAGTTGCATGTTGTGATAAAGTACTGTATTTTTTGGAGCACCTACTTTCCTGCAAGCTGCCTTCTCTCCTCCAGTTAGTGATTTCCTTTGCCTTCAACGCTCCAAATAGATGCATGAACGTCTTGCACTTAGTTTAATTAGAGATTATTTTATAGTAGACAAAAAGACTGAGGGGTTGCACTGCAAATATGATCTGCTTTAATGACGCTACTGTGGAGACAAACTGGCATCCCTACTTCTGAAACAGACTTTCCAAATTAATCTGAGCATTTTCTTAAGCAAACATGCCAGAAATCAACTGAAGACTGAACAAAACAAGCAATTTAAGGGTGTTTAATATTTTCTAATATTAAAAATCAAACAAGAAATCGATTAACAGTAATTAATCAATAACTGACATAAATATAACTCTTACTAGCCCTACTTCATGTGCTATAACATCACATTTACATTTGGCCTGTTATCCACAGCAGTGGGAACAAAACAAACAACAGAAAGGAGATCAAAATGTTGAGTCCATCACCAGCTAATGCCGCTATTTGTTTTAGGGTGGATGTGTCCTTTAAAAAGGTTAGGTTCACCACAGTCTGTCTGTGAAACAAGACATATGAACACTGCTTCCTGTAATTCTTCCTCCTGTTTATACCGGCCATTACAAGATCCCTTCCTAATGTGGTTGCAGTGTAAGAGATGAGTGAGTTACTGCCTAAAAAGATCTTTCCTCGTGTGAGTTTTAAATAAACTTGAATACATTTTTGCTTAGAGTGACACTGGAAACATGCTAGGAAGGAATCTCTTGACAGTGAACATGAACTGGAGGAATAATCATACCAAGAAAAACAACTCTTTAAATGTTCAAATGAGTGTCTAACAATTGTTTTAAGACAAACTTGAAAAACTGTGAACCTCTCCTTTAATAATTTAATGCTGGTGGAAATTCTTCATTACATCCTCAAACAAACCTGAATGTTCCACTGAACTGTTTGAATCTTCCTCTGGAGGTTTCCCAACGTTTATGAGGGCCCTCTGTGCACCATTAGCCGGACTAATACATTTTAGTAGTAATCATAATCACACATAATAAAGAACACTACTCATGCAGTAGGTCCAGAGAATTTTAAAGTTGCTCTCAAGGATGAACATTTTCACTATTTCCGCCCCGATGATGGCCTTGTGAAGTTGAAACCAGGCTGTGTTTTAAAGCAGTATTCTTGACTCAAAGCTTTTAAGATTACTTCTCTCCTTGCTCTGCACGAAAAACACATTTTTTCTGAAAACAATATATTTAACCGAGAACAAATGTGGCTCATGTGGTCACTCAAGGTCATTAAGGACACTGCATCAGTCCAAAAAACAATTTTTAGATTTAAGCATATCGAGACGTATTTTAAAAGGTGCCATCTACGGTTGTATTATGAGGGTAAATTGTACAAAAATGTACCGCCTTAATTTCATATTTTGCACAGGAGAGAGGTGTAAGCCTTTTCATCCTTCCTCTAGAAGTTATATTTTCCATTTGACGTACGCTGTGGTGACTTGGTATGAGGTTTTAGTGAACATGCTTTTGTGTGTTATTGTGTGTCTTTATCAGACACAAAACCCTTGTTATGGGTGACAGTGTTTAAATTGAATTGAATATCTGCGGCTGAATGGGCTTTTTCTCTTTGGGCCAGAATAGTTTGTCATGAGATTTAAGATGGTAAGGTATGGAGAGGGGAGAGAAAAAACGGGATCAGCTTTTACCTCGGGGCCTCTGCTTCTCCGCATCATAGATCATTACCACCTCTGTGACCTTGAATGGGACAAAGGGAAACAGTGACTCCATTTAGAAAACCAGACATGGTCCGTTCTTAGTCCAATTAAATATTCTGCCTCAATTTGGACAAATAATTAATTGTCCTATCCCTATTCCCATCCCGCTATTTTTTACATTTTTTTTATATTATAGCATTGACCCTTTTCAATGTCACATCCATTCAAGCAGTCTTAATGACGATATGAACTGACTTGCATTATGCACACGGCAATACTCACCACTCCGAATCTATTGAAATAGTCCCTGAGTTCAGGCTCGCCGCAGTTATGGGGGATTCCACCTACAAATATCTTCTTTGATTTATTGCTATCGGCTTTGCTGCCCTTCTGAAAGAAAACAGGGAGTGTATGGATTTCAATGTCTGTTAAAGGATCACTCTTGGAAGGGGCCAGTTAGCCATCATCTATTCAGACAGTGCAGTAGAAATTAGGTTCTCCTCTTGCCCTGGGGTATAATTCTTAACATGTCATGTCAATGCAAACACTAGTCTCCACAGATCAGAGAGCACGGTTTCCTGCACTTACTCATAACCACTAAGCATTTCACCATTGCTGTGCACTGCACTCACGCTGTAAAGGCTAGAGGCTGCTTACGATAATAATGATTTCTAACAATTACATCTTCTGCTTTGTTCAGAAAACATTCAGTAGCAGCTACGTGACTTCACATCAGTGAGAGGAGTTCCAGTAGCAGGCAATGAGCGTCATTAATAAAAGCTTCTGACTTGCAATTTATGCTTGCAGCCAAATGTGTGACGTATAAAAGTATTTTATTGACAACAAAGGTGCAGTGACTAAAATCTTTGCTGCCCAAAGGAACAAAATGATCTGATGTACAGTGGCTTGATCATTGGGCATTGTTAATCGACCCACAAATTACCCAAGTTGGTGCAGAGATTTTCTGCATTTCAAAAAAAAGAAAAATGCTGAAAGCAATTTTCTGTAGCACACCAGCCTACTCGTCTCTAAACCTACTGTTGTTTTTTCGGCTACATATTTCAGCTGAGAATGCAAAAAAAATTCAAAATCGAGAAAACACACATTCAAAAAAAAGGTCATGCAAAACTGTTACTATAATTCCAATATTTAACATCGTGATACAGGGTAGAGTAACATTTGATTTGACATCTTGATCACAAATAGAGGTCATCGACTCTTTTAATGCTTCTTTGATTTATCAAAACCATAAACAATTTCAATCATTCTCATAGTGTACTATGGCTGTACCCTGTGAGAAAATGGAGATTTAGACCAAAGTCAGAGTGTTTTTTTTTTATAAATGAAGCTCAAGGTCTCCTCATGGCCCATTAAAAGAAACTAGAGTCCGACCCCAGGAGGAGGGGATGCAGAGACTGACGGACTGAGTCTTATTCCAGGAGAAACACCTAGCCTAGCCTCCATAGTAGAAATCAGATTCCTCTTACCCAGCCCTCCTTGGTTCGAGACTTTTCAGGTTGCATTCCTCTGGGAGTGCATGGCTTCGGGTCAATCTGACAACACAGAGGGAGAGAAAACGTTTGACATTAGCCCCAAATAAAAGGCACCTTCAAATGTTCTTCACCGAATCCATTACGGTATATTGGCTCACCCTCACACAACATGTACTGACACACATTAATTTAAACATGTGGCCAATAACATTTCATGCCCTTCTCTGCCTCTGTCAACAGTACAAAGGAGGCAATATGTCATTCATGCGGAGCTGACTGTATGGAAGCATTAAAGCAGCGGGGAAAACTAGATTAACAGCATCTGTTTCTTTTCAGCCATCTCAGAGAAATCCAAGTTTAGCTGCCAGTTTTGTTCATTTGAATCTGAACAGGTAAGTCTTGTTGAGCAAACAAATGTCAGTCTTTGCAGAAAGCATCATTTGTCCTAATGTCTGCAGACAGCAAGAACCCAAAGCAAAAATGCACTTCTCCTTGAACAACTTCTAATCACTCTGGATGATGAAATACAGGATGAGCTTTTTCACATTGCACACACAGATTACTCAACACGATTTGCCTATCTGCTCCTTTGATTTAAAATACTCACATTTCTTCCATCGAGATTATGCGGCTTTGTCTCCAGCACTGTCCGTACACAATTGGGGTCTTTGAATTTTACAAAGCCGAAGCCTCGCGACTGATTTGTAGTTTTGTCCTTCATGATGACACAATCTACTACTTCCCCGTACTGTGAAAAGTAGTTTCTCAGTGTCTCTGAGAAGAGAAAGAAAATGACATAACAGCACTGCTTCATAAAAATAAGCACAGAATACAGCAATACTGCAAAGGTGAAATTATAAGTGAAGATATAACTTAGCCCAGTTTGCCCCCTGAACACAGAGAAATGCAGTGATGATTTATAGAACTCGTCCTTTCATTATGATAAATGAGGCTAAGAAAATATCTTTAGCACTTCAACCTGTACTAAAACTGTAACTGGGACCAAAACAGGTGTGGGGGGAAAAAAAACACAAGCACCACTCTATAAAATCACACAGGGAACACTAGAAGTCATTCAGTGACCTTGATTTTGTCTTATAGCAGAATGTTGGAAATTGTACTGATGTTTTTTTCATGTAGTTCAAAACAGCGCAGTCACATTCAAAGAACTGACCCACTGTCATGTTACACAGCACTAAATGTACACCCAACTGCTATAACGCCCGCACACGCCCACATAGGCAAGGCGTGCGGGTTTGAACAAATGAGGACTCACTCTGTAAAGGGAGTTATCATGATTGCTTTTCTTATTGCTGGGAAGCCCTCGGGCATCGCCAGGGAAACAAGCTGAGAGTTACGCAGTGCTGTGGTTCAGATATTAATGCTAACAGGGCTGTTAACACAGGCTTGTACAAAGTTACACAGTGGCCAACCGAGCATGAACCAGTTAAGTCCTTTAGACAAACTAGACCATCTCTGGACAACTGTGAATGAGAGGACAGTGTATACGCACACCGGATATACATTGTACAATGCAGACCGAGCGGCCAGTGTTGTTACGGTTTGCAACTGATCATCAGTAATTATGCGAAAAGGGAAATCACAATGACAAATTCCAACACAGGAAAACTGCATGAATAAAGACAAATAAGTAGAACAAGTCGACTCTACCAACACTGTTAAGAAGACCATTTTTATTTGCATAAAGACAATGAAGATGGCAGACTGAAGAAATGTCCAGTACAGCTGAACCGCGCTGTTAGACTGCTAACACGTTTCTATTATTTTGTCCACTTATCATGATATACGTATCGTATTAGCACTGTGATTTGATATTTTCTAAATACCAGTATGTATCAGTGGTGTCATGTCACATCATATCAGTACAACAATTGATATTATTTGGAATGATGTAGTTATTATAACAGTGGTAGTGGTAGTCGTTCTCAAACTGAGGGGCAGGGGGGACGTGGATGACCAGAGAGGAAAATACAGAGGGAATCTAAGTGGAATGAATATGATTTACGCAGGGTCAATAAACAAACAAGAGTCTGCTGATGCTTTTTAAGTAGTCGCTTCGTCTATCATTGTTAATGGTTGATAAAAATTGTGAACTTTTTTCAGCTTCTGAAGGGGGGCATGCCAGAAAAAGTTTGAGAACTGCTCCATAGGTGCCAACATGATGCCTACCTTAACTGAGTGATAAATGTCATTCAACAAAGCGCGTTGTTATTTTACAAAATCAACCAAGCTGCTGAAATGTGTCTTAACGAAGCCGCATGAGCACTCTGTCCAACATAATATGAACAGAACAGTCATTTAAATCAGTGACCACATCAAACACGTGTCTGAATTACTGTATTGCCATATGCAAAGGATCATACAACCCTAATCCTCATATTTCTATACTATTGCTCAGCTCTCTAGGTATGACCTGTTAAGAGTTTATTCAACTTTGATTCAAACTCCAAACAACAAACCACCACCACAATACCACGCAGCTACGTCAGCGTCACCTAGACAAATTAATTTAAAAAATAAAAAAACACTTTGCACATCAAGTGACTGAGCCTTCGCAGGTTCAACAGTGTGACTTACCTTGTGTGGTACTCCAGTCCAATCCGCCCACGAAAAGTTTCCTGAAAAGAGCAGATAAATCACCATTAAGTCAGTCACTGATCATCACTTTGGGTGAATTATAAACTGTCACATACTAAAAAGCATAATTACAAAGTGTTGTCTGTCCAGAGGCCTTAAAAAACTACAAACACACACGTCCTGGTGGAGAACAGTGAAGGCACAGTTTGAGAGGCATAACAACGCTACAGCTGACTAAACAGCCAAGTACACAGATATTACACAACATGAGGCAATGCTGCTACCAAAGCTGCAGCAGCTTAAGGAGATGTGTACACAGCTCCAGCTGAAAATGCCCGTGTTTTATGTGACTCATGTTCAGGTCTAGTCCTGGCCGTGGATGTCACTTTGGTGCTCTAATACTGAATGCAATGGCCTCGATAATAATAGTCTTTTTATGGACCTCCTGCCACGTAAGTTACCCCGGGACAGACAGACAGACAGACAGACAGACAGACAGAGCCGTAGCGTTTAGCAGGCTAACACAACAGTTTGAGGAAAACTGACTCCAGATGCTGCAGCAGCAGCAGCAGCAGCAGCAGCCACTATCCACCACCGGCTCCAGCTTTCATCGCTGAAACCCCGAGTACAGTCAAGTCGGAGCGGAGGAGAGCGGCTGCTCGGCTCGCTGCATGCGGACCGGTGAACTCGGATGCTGGTTGCAAAAAAACTGTAAGTTTAACGACAGTTTAAGCGGCACTACTGTCAAACTAGCTGCCGAGTTTATTAATGTGTGACCAAGTAAGTATGTAGTGTGGCTGTGACAAAAGTGGAGGGTTAGTACAGAGGAGGATGCTCCATCCTCCAGCAGTGCCCGCTAAATGTCCTCGCATCGGCGAAGTCAAGAAGAGGAGACTTTCGCTTCGCTGGCAAGCGTTAGCTAAGCTAGCTCAGCTGAGCTAACCGAAAGCAGCACTGAAATAAGTAACTCCACGTTCACTCATCCTCCTGACAAGCTAAGTGACAGGACTCCGGACAAACATGGTCTATTTCACCGCAAACAATAACAGTCACAACTGAGCTACTTTGTTGACTACTTTCACTTTTTGGCCGTCTTTCCTCAGGCTAGCGATCTCGCTAAGTTACTACGGCTAGCCTAGCTTGCTAGCTAACGTTAGCTGTCAAATGACAGCTTGACAAACACTGCACGCTAACTATAAGTTACAATGCAGCATACAATGTCATGCGTCCGCAGTGGAAAGGCTTTGTTAAATGGATCTTACCCGACTTCATCTCCGACTAAGTTGTTGTTCATTTCTGAGGCTAAAGCGGGGGACTGTAGGAGCTGTGACCGGCTTATTGCTTCAGTGCTGCCCCTCTCAGACTGAGAGCGGAGGAAGGTCACTCCGCTTTTTGGTTCAAACTGTTTCTGCGCAATGACGACGCTGCAGGGGGCAGCGGCCTTTAAAGGAACATTACACCCAACCACTCACTCTCCTCACTATATTTATCGCTCCTATCCTACAGGGGTAGCTTTAGTTCATTAAGCATTCCTATCAGGAAAGTGTTTTTACAAGGAGACAGCCCCTCATAACAATAAATACTGGCCAGTTGAAACATTCAAACAACAGGAAAACAATGAAAAGCAGACAGTCCTCTTAAGACATAATGGGACAGAACACAAGGAAGAAAGAGTGGTCTGAAATCAAAAGGTTATGTTATGTTGTGTTATGTTAATGTTTATGTTATGTTTATGTTTATGTTATGTTATGTCAGTGTTTGTTATGTTAATGTTAATGTTAATGTTAATGTTAATGTTAATGTTATTGGTAATGCTATGCTATGTTTATCTATTCGATAGACCTGCATATGAGAAAAAAAAATGCAGGATAAAAGCTTAAACAGATTTAATTCAATCAAAAAATTAGTTTTTTTCCAAAGCTGCATTTGACCATGAGGTACAGCTGGTGAGAATTAGTAAAATATCTTGACATCTTTTTATATATTTTAAAACTTGAAGTTTAGCCAGAAGCCTAAAACAAAGGTCATAATGAGCATTAAAGTGTATAACATAAAAGGGTGTCTATATTTACATGAATGTGTACAACACAGTTCAAGCCATTACTTTTCAGTTACTGAAACCAGGGCTGAGATGATCAAATGACTCTTTTTCTGAGTTAAAAAATCATCACACAAGTGAAGTAACAAGCATTAAGCAGTGACATTTAAATCATGAAATGCAAACTAACCGACAGAGTTGACACATAATGTAGTGCAATTAAATAACACCTTGTCAGGCACAATACCCATTTCCTTTTAAAAATAGTCTGTGACATCATAAGCAACAGAAGTCTGAGTGTTAACAAGTCACAGATGCACAATGGTGTCCATGAATGTAGAAACACACTATATTCATTTATAGATGGAGATCACAGGTATGAGGGATGGTGGTTGCACTGCAGACACTTGTCAAAGTTGTAAAAACACAGGTGGATTTAACAATAACAATGGCTCGATTCCATTAAGAGTCCCAGTAACAGTGACAGTGATCCAGCACACACAATAGCAGGACCTCCACTGAAGGGAATGCAGCAATTATTAATATACCTGTGAGTTACCTGCTACTGTATGGCGTGTAAAAATGTTTGCTGTGCAACCAGTCCATGGCAGTACAGAGAGAGTCAGTGACTGAAACTTCATTTATATATCAACACAGGTGACAAAGTGCTTTACATCAGCATCCATACAGCATCAGTATAAAATCAGTAGGTTACATGAAAGCAGTACACAAAAGTGCAGAGAACATGCAGAGTGCACAACACAAATAACATATAAATTATAAAATATCCTCTACATACAAACACAACAAATGTACAACCATATATGTAGGTTGTACACAATAAAGAAACATCTTCACAATGACATTTCACGTGTAAAAGAATTTAGGTGAATACTAGTGGTGGAAAGTAACTAAGTACACTTACTCAAGTACTGTGCTTTAGGGATGCAAAGTTTATAAATTATGATGGTACAATTATATTGTCTGAGGAAAAATCATGATTTTGTGATTATAATACATTAATTTACTCACAACACTACAGATGTATGAAATCACATGAGCATCTTTTATTTGTTTGTTTGTTTGTTTGTGCAGTTTTAGTACAAATGAAAGAAGGAAATTGAAAACATCTCTTATGCAGGTGTTATGCCCTTGAGAGGAGTACATGTCATTTTGGTGAGTGTTAAATTTCTAAATGTAAGTGCAATGTGCCTGCTTTGTTGCTGTTGGTTTACATTGCACCAAAGAAAACTTGGTGTAGCTGAGCCTTTACACTTTCTGACATCTCAGAGAAAAATACTGTACTTTTTATTCCACTACTTTTATCTCACAGCTATAGTTACAAGCTGCTTTTCAGATTAAGATTTTAGTCACGTAGCATATAAGTTTATTATATATAAATGTATTATATATTGCCATATGTGGTTGTGAATAATCATATTTACTTACTATATTTTCTACTTTTATTCATATTCTCTCTTTTTTTAGTTACAGTTCATATTTGTCACTACAATTAGGCAATTTTTCCATGGGCATCATTAAAATTTTGGCAAAAAAAGTAGACTACTCTTACAAAAATGTTACATAAATTATTTGTTTTTTTATATTTTTTAATTAGATACAGGAATTTCTTACACTGAAGCGTCTTACACATAAACAGGAAGGCTGTGATTTTCAGGGTAAAACTGTTTTACTAGAGAGGAAAACTCATTGTGTTAGAAAATCAGGCTGAGGGTGTGAGAGCAGCCCACCGTTCAATTTCTGAATAGTTTAACATCCTATCATAGACGTTTTACTGAATTAATGCCCAGCACTTCCTGAAGGTTCAACAATATCTACATTCAAGTCATGTCAGATTTAGTGTTCTGCCAGAGGGGAAAAACCATTCATATCAGCCTCTACTAGTACCAAGAAGTAGGACATTTAGTAGTAGTAGGTCATAAACTCATACTGTATATCAGCAACTATGGCGGTGAACCTACTAAAGTTGACTTTCTTTACTTTAAAGGTATTTAAGATTTACAATTAGATCAGATTTAAGATATCTGTTAACAGAAATATCTTGTGTACTACTTCACTGTGAAAACTAGACTAGCGCATTTGTACAAATGCTGTCCATGTAGCTATATAGTGTGTCATTTAAGGCATGTGCAAAGTCAAATATGTAGCTCACTTCATGCAATAATTGTAGAACTAATTAACAATAAAAATAGAAGTACACATTTTGGAGTATTCCCCATGCCTACACAGAGCTCCCAGTGGGAACTATAACTGTCAGGATGCGATTCACCTTCTAATAATGTTTGTCTGAAGGATGTTCTTGTTTGTCTTTATCTCTTTAATATCATTTTTGGAGGACAAAATGAGGTCACACATCAGATTTATAACAGACTCTCCGCCGGGACTGGAGTCCATCAAAACGGAGTTTTTAAATTACAATGAAAACAGCTTGATCATGTTCCTCAGAGGAGATTGGCTTGCCTGAGATGTTAATATATAATGTTAATAAAGAGTTCAAATGGAGCAGGAGGAGGATGGTAATGGTATGAAGATAGGATTATCTCATGTCCTCTAAACTCTGTCAATTAACTAATCAGAATTGTCAATTTATGTTCAGCTACATTCACACTGTGGATTTTTGTACTACATTAAACAGAAATGTTACCATTTCATGTATTGTACCAGAGTTAGCTCAAAGCTATAATTTTGACCTGCAGTCCTTTGGTGGGTCACATTGAAAGCATACGCACAGCGACAGTACGCTAAACAACAACGCTAAACAAACACATAACACAAATTTTACACACAGCAGTACATCACACAGACATACCATGTCAGCAGAAAGTGTATGGCAAAATAAATGTATAGATATTTGTGTTTAAAGTCAAAGGCAGAGTCAGTGGTTACAGAGCTGAGTAGCTTTAAGCAGACTTTTCTACTAGTTTTGCTTTAAAGGCACTGACAGAACTGAAGCCCTTTGTGAACAGGAAACTAGTTCAGATATTTTCCCCGACACAGACACAATGTTTTCTAATCAGGGGGTCATATTTTCTAATTATAATCTGATATAGATAAAAGCTACAGTTCAACTTAGGTCCCAAGGCATTCAACCAGCACTCAACACTACAGTCTAAATAGAAAGACTGTCATGAAATTCAGTCTTGCATTATCCATCTGAGACAGATGTCATAAAACAATAAAGCCATAGACTCCGATAACCATGAATTATTTCTCAAGCTTCAGACTTGTGAGAAAAAACAGCACCCTCTTCCTGTTGTACGACACACAGCAATCCAGCAGATTTACAACCACCAGCCTGCTCTTGACAGCAGTTTGCCACATGCCTGCTTGGCTTTGGTATGACGGGGTGAACATGTGTTACTACTGCAACCGTGGAGTCACCGCAAGGTTACTATAGTAACTGAAGTACAACCATGAAAGGGGGTCAGTTCACCCAAACACACACACACACACACATACACACACACACACACACACACACACACACACACACACAAAGCAGTTTCAAGCCATGCAGACAGGTTTTTATGTTTTCAGGTTTTGAGGTATCCCTCTGTGAGATTTATGCCACCACCCTAACACAGTGGGGCCGAATCATTTTGTTTGTGGTTAAAACAGAAATATATCTTTCACAAAACAAAATCCTGGTTACTCTTCTGTTCTAGTTATACAATTTTCACTGACGCAGAAACCTTTGAATGATGAAAAAATGATCTACATACAAAATTTAAACATAGTATCTAGTTTAGGTTAACAAAATAATGCATTTTCAGACTTAATGTTTTATATTTTATGTTGTAAAATAAATATTTACTGATGTAGTGGCTGTTAAATGGGTGTTGTTTTCCTGTGTGAATACTACAAAATGCTCATTACACCTTCACATGTGCTGCTGTAAACACTCTGATGGGTCTTATTATAAGGTATTTCCTGTAGTTCATATATTGCAATTTGGAAATATCTAATTTACAGTTTCTGGATTTGGCAGTGCAATATAAAGAGTAATCTCTTCAACATTACATGTGGTTAAAATCTTAACTTCCACAGTCAATAATCATGGTCTTTTGGCCTCAGTAATCATCTTGTTCAACAAACAGTCCCAGTTTATCTTCAGTTATGTGCTGAAACTAAAATCTGACCAACTATGGGTGTACAGATTTATTCCTTCTTCACTACAGCAGTAAAGCGTCCTGTAATCCCTTCAAGCTGCTCATTTGGTAAGACAGAGAGTTTCTCTCCCTCTGGAGATGAGCAGTGGCATTCTGGGTATTCAAACAGCATCTGCAAACAAAATGTGGTTTGGTGGAGAATGTATGAGGTTTAACCTCAAACATGTACATTTATTAAAGTCATCCAATCTGTCCATTTTTACATTGTACCACAGACCATTTAGAAATGTTATTAATTTTGCTGTAATCATCAATCATCACATGATTTTCACTATTTGTGCTGCCAGAAGACATCAAGAGTGTGACACACGTCTTACCATAACTACCACTAGAGGGCTGCTGTCCTGGGTTTGTTGGAAGATGTGACATAAATGTGTAATGTGTTTTTAAAACCAAGACCGTTTGTCATAATCCTGATGGACAATTAAACTCAATCTATAAATATTTTGTTTCCATATGTAATTCTGCAAGTTAGTGTGTGTCACTACAATACAGTATTACAGTACACAAAACAGTATAAAATGACTTAAAATGACAATACACTGCTCTGGACTGCAAAGATATGTTTCTTTTTCAAAGATTCGCACATTCCCAGCACTTTACTTTACACATCACTATTCCCTTTAAGGATTTATTGTCAAAGGTCAACTTAAGTTCTTAAAGATGCGATTCACATTTTTGTTCTTTGGCGGTACTTCTGTGTTGAAGTCTGTTGGAATGTGAATTGGAAAAGGGAACTCTGAACTGACTGATAATGAACAGAGGTATTATCTGGCTGACCTGTGAGA
Organism: Sciaenops ocellatus; assembly: GCA_033000465.1. Lineage (NCBI taxonomy): Eukaryota > Metazoa > Chordata > Actinopteri > Sciaenidae > Sciaenops > Sciaenops ocellatus. Next base: position 21,157,323 of record CP136882.1, on the reverse strand, counting down.
AACTTTGTCTGCCCTTTGGCGCCAATTGCTGGACATTGCCTTTCGTATGTGCCGGATAGAGGAATGCTGAAGACAGCAACTAGTCTGACAACTAGTCTGAGATAGAGAGATAAATGTGTGAGAGCCTAACAAAGATGAAGTATGATAATGTGCATTTCTGAAGAAGAATTATGATATTGTTAGGACATTTTAGGACACGGAAACAGAAACAAAACTACAAGAATATGCGATAAGCGGGAAGTATACATGCTATTGAAATATTAGAATGATTAGAGTGAAATTAATATTGAGATTTAGATATTTAGCAATTCTTGGGTTTCATTTTATTTTGTTTTATTTATTATATTCTTTTCTATGCTTTGATGATTAGCTTTGGTTGGCTAGGATGAGAGCACATCTGTTTACATTTTTTTTTTTATATTTTGCAGTAATCATGTGGTTTAATGCTAATCCCATGTAAAGAAGGAAACAACAATAAAGGAATGTTCACCTTTAGTTTTACTTTAGACCTTGAACCAGTTAACAATCCCTGCTATGAGGACTGGAGTGTCAGGACTGTCATATTATGCATTGATATAACTGGTATCCTTGAAAATACTGTAACTGAAATCATTGGAAATGATCCCAGTTAAGTTTCACTCTCGTCTGCCCAAATAGTTCCTGCAATTCAATATCAACATTTACCAAAGTGCGACGTTTCCTGGAGCTAAATCTCATCAAAAGGTTTCTGATGGGCTTTTTGGGGTTGGTGACATGACAGCATTTGAGAACTGCAGAAAAAGAGTAATGGTTTATTGTTTCCCATGTCAGAGTGCTGTGGTTGCCGTACAAAGTATTTTTCAAAGGCAGTGCAAGTGAAGAGCCTCGTGTAAGAGTGGTAGGTGGATGAAAACCTGCGATTTGATGAGGACCCTCACTGAGGAGCCGGTCCCACTCAGCTTCACCTAATGGGACTGAAGTGGATGATGGGTAACCAGAGTAGAGGGGCTGTGAAGATGATCAGATGATCCATTTTTGACTGTCGTCCTGTCCCATTGTGCAGTGAGTCATATAACACACAGGAAAAGGCCAAGTGACATTGAAAAATAGATAAATTAAGGTTTATTAGGGGTTTGGGGGCAGAGCAGACCTTGTTGTTTTCAGGTCCCCTGTCATTTCTAAGTAAAATATTTGACACTCTAAATGAAAAAAATTAGATTAAACATGATCTTAATATTATTCCCATAGTGAATTACATTCTACACAAACAATTTTTCATTATCGATTAATTGTTTCCCAGAACGCTGACATCTTAAAAGGTTTTGTTTTGTTAGACCAACAGTCCAAAACCCAAATTTATTCAGTTAACTATCAAAGAAAACAGAAGATATTCACATGTGAAACCAGTGATTGTCATATTTGTTTAAGAAAGTAATGAAAATACTAATGGATTATGCAAAATACATTTTCTTCTTCCTACATGGAACTAATGTCCGAGTATTAACTTTATCTTTATCCTGTTATGACCAAATATACCTGTAATATACTCAGACACCTGCAGTGTTTGTGATAATCAGATGTAAATTTATAGTGACTTTATCACACCAAATGCAAATTTTATATAATCCCACTGGGACTATAATAGCCCTGAAGAGACTTAAAATATTTACACATCATCCAAATAGAGGTACAGGAAGAATACTTTTCCCCTTTTGTTAAGGAGCATCTGCATAAGTTATGTTTGTAAAGAGAAGAGGATAAAATATTCTTTAACACAGAAGCTGAAGGAGTGTCATTTAAAACAGCTGTGAACTTGCAACAGGTGCATTTACAAGACAGTTTGAAATTTTACATGAACATTTAGGGTCGTAATACAGAAACAGGTATCAGGTATAGCAGCTATTAATACGTCCGATAAAGCAACATTTTTTGCTACATATAAAGTTCATCAAGCTGCTCAAATAATGTTATGCAATAAGAGCAAATGTACATGTGTCCTGTGCAATGGTTGACTTCAGCTGTCCATGCCAAGACTCAGAGAGCAGAAAAATAACAAAGAGCATTCACTCTGCTGTTCACTCTGTGGACCACACTCAGGAAACACCCTCTGGTAGGACAATCTCAACTTCCAGTGATTTTAACAGAGCTCCTGCTGGACAATTGGCCTGATACTACTCAAAATTGATACTAGTCTTTGGCTTAATCTGTCAAATATGAAGCTACACCTGGGTGAAAGTTATCTTAGCTTAGCATAGACATAGAAACAGGTGAAACAACTAGTAACAAAATCTATTACCAGCAGCTTTAAAGCGCACTAATTTGAAGGCAAAAATATGCGGTGCTGGCCGCCGCCATGTTGGATGTACTGCTTCTGCTCCTTCTGCCTCCTGGCTAATCTAAATATTGGCAAGCGTGGATCATTGGCGGACCTGAGGCAGTCTGAATGATGACTGCGTGCTCAAATAAGCCATCTGTAATGGCACTTACCTGTCAGTCAAAGCAGCCACGTTGTTAATTATGCATAACTTTAAGCCTTAAAGGTACAATGTGTCGGATTTAGTGGCACCTAGCAGTAGAGTTGCAGATTGCAACCAAATAAATACTCTCCCATGTCCCACCCTCTCCTTCCAAACATGTAAGAAAAACTCATATTAAAAGCAAGAGTCCATATCTAGATCAGTGTTTGATTTGTCTGTTCTGGGCTACTGTACAAAAATGGCAGTTCAACATGGCGGACTCCATGGAAGAGGACCCGCTCTCACTGTATATATACAGGCCTAATGTTGAGACAACAAAAACATAATGATTCTTATTTTGGGTTGATTATACACTAACGGAAACATACTAATATATATTGTATTCCATTGCTGTCAATAAATACTTCTAAACACACTGGGCCTTGTCTATGGAGACCAAAACGGTATTCTGTACCAGGCTGTAAACACGTTTATTTCTGCTGTGAAGTTGGACATTTTTATATGGGCGCTTATGGAGATTGACTCACTTCTGCAGCCTGTCTCAAGTGGCCACTCGAGGAATTACAGTTTTTAGCACTTCTGCAATGGCTTCATTTACCAGCCAGAGGTTGCCGTTTGCCGATACCCTGCATGTACTATGGTTACTGTTGTTCAAAAAGTAGTAAAAACACATAACACGGAAATACACTGGGTGCTATAGACATTACAAATGCAGGTTATAAACAACAGTGGACAGACAGGGCTACATAACACATACAAATCCAAAGGAACTACGCTTTATTCTTGCACATGCCAACCACAGGGGGGAACAACTCGCTCAACTATCCCAGGATGGTGAGCCAGTTATTCGCCGTGGAGTGAGTCCTCGTCTCTCCAGAGGATCTCGGTGCGCTACAGTTCCTTCTCTGGGAATGTGACTTGACCTGTAGTATAACTCCCGCCGTGTCAGCACTTCTCGGCCCGATATAAACCGCCGCCTCCCGCTTTTCACCCTCTTCTGTGCGGAGACACAGTCTGCCAAACCGTTTATCCAGAACCAAACAACAACCACAGCCTCCTCCAACACATCAAAACAAAATGACCTCCGCCGCTCAGCCCATATTCTCAAAGGGAGAAGACTGCAAGGCCTCCTGGCACGACGCAAGCGCCGGCTACAATGAGACCGACACACACCTGGAGATCATGGGCAAGCCCGTGATGGAGCGCTGGGAGACCCCGTACATGCACTCTCTTTCGACCGTTGCAGCCTCAAAAGGTAAAAGTGACAGTTCGGGTAAATCGCCCGAGAGCGGCATCCATCATCGGACACGGCGTTCTTTTAAAGCGTGTGTCCGACAATGGCAGCATATTAACCACCCCAAAATAACCGTTTTTGAACCGTGATTTACAAGTTAATGCCACTGAGTGTCATAAATTATTATTAGCAGCCATTCATAAGATAGTATGTCATTTTACATTTTGCTTTGCTGTCAGGTAAATATAACATCAAAATATTGTTTTTATATGTCATTATAAATATAAATTATATTTCACTACACACCTTTATCCTAATGGAGTGAGGTGACAACACATTGTGTTTAAAAAGGTGAGGGGCATTATATATATTTAATTTATCAGTACAAACAGAAACCCCTCACAAAAAAAAAAACCCAAAACAAACAGTCCAACTATATGTTTTAAAAAACATATTTTTTAAAGATGCAACATGAATTATATAAATGCATAAAATGTGGTGGTGTTTTTATTTTGGAGATTTTGTCGATGATATTTTAAAATTAGTTTTTACACACATTTCGGCCTTTTCCTTCATTCTTTGGTAAGTGATCTGGAGGACACGTGTGAGAGTGTGAGCAGCATGGAGACCAGAGCTCTGCGAATACTACAGCAGCTGTTACTCCACTCATGGGAACCGGCCAAGAAGTCTGCAGGGAGCAACAGCTCATCTGCTCTTAGCTTTATGTGCGAGTTCTCACACTGAAAATGCATTTTCTTACCACAATGTTGAACAATTTTAAATATGAACATGTAAGGAATGGAAAAATAACAAATAGCCTTTACCCCCTTAATCTATTTATGTGCTCCTCGTAGAGGAAATAAAACCCTTTGACCTTTTCGTCCAGCCACGTTACAACCAACTGGCTTTCCTTCCACATGCAAGAGGGACTAAACTTAAACCTTAAACACCAAAAATCTGAGGGTCTATGATCCTGCTCGCCCAACAACCTGCTTTATCTTGGGTGGGGTTGTACAAGTGAAACCCAAAAGACTGTAGTTTATTTATGAGCTTTTTTGTATTTCATTAGTTATTAAAAATTGTAAATATGTCTGGCTGCAATTGAACTCATAATGTTGTAGTGACATTATATGCTCCTAACATCACTGGCCATCAGAATACCTAAACATAACTTGTTCTGTTGTGTTTTTGTCTGTCAGGTGGTCGGGTTCTGGAGATCGGTTTCGGTATGGCCATTGCTGCCACAAAAATCGAGTCTTTCCCCATCGAGGAGCACTGGATCATCGAGTGCAACGACGGCGTCTTCGCCAGACTGGAGAACTGGGCCAAGTCTCAGCCACATAAGGTCAGTAGACCCAACCAAGACAATATTATCTTCCTATATTGATTTATCACAGATATGTTTGCTTGCAGGTCTAGTTTACAGTTTTTGATGCAGACAAGTGAAGTTGATGTTTATGTTGCTGTAGATCGTCCCTCTGAAGGGCCTTTGGGAGGACGTTGTTCCCACCCTCCCAGATAACCACTTTGATGGTAAGACATTAAACCAGATGTGGGGAACTTTGGTCACACATGGAGATGTTCAGTTTTTTATTGATGTTTACTGTTTGATATAAAGAGTTACCACCATCTATCTGGAGTATCAGTCTCTATGTCACAGTTAAAAAACATTATAGTGCACCCTGGTTTGGCCACTTTAAGTTACTGATTGCTGAAGATCAGTGTGAGGACGCTAATCCATTCAAGGGTCCTCACTGACCACTGGAGTCTGAGATCTCATGTCTGATGGACAAGATCTGAATGATTAACTTGTTGTATGCACACTGCTAACATTGTGTCTGTCCTCTCTCAGGTATCCTGTATGACACATACCCTCTGTCAGAGGACACATGGCACACTCACCAGTTTGACTTCATTAAGGTAGGTAGTTAAAATCCACATGCAACACACCAGCAAGTTACAAGTCCTAGAAAGATTAACATTCTTGAGGATAATCACTGAATGCCTGGCATTGTTTCCATGAAATATGTATTAAAATACTCAATAATAGCACAAAATATGCATCAATAAACAGTATTAGAGACCTTCATTTGGTGCAGATACTGTAGCCTGTCTGTTTTCTTTTGGTCATGTCCCAAGAGTAAAGGTGATTGATTTGTGTCTGTGTTTGTCTGCAGGGTCACGCTCACAGGATGCTGAAGTCCGGCGGTGTTCTCACCTATTGCAACCTGACCTCCTGGGGTGAGCTGCTCAAAACCAAATACGACAACATTGAGAAGATGTTCGAGGTACGTCTTAGTTATCATCCATATTTTCTTTATGCAACAGAAATTTTGTGTAAAATCACAAAAAAACATTTGTGTCTCAGTTCTATTGCATCAGAGTGTACTGCTTTTTCCATTTAGCATAAAAGAAAACAGCATATTTAAAAACACATTTAAACTTCACAAATGTCTTTTTTATACTTGTTTGTTTTCCAAGAACTTTATGAAAATGTTTCACCACCATTTGCAATTTATTGTTATGTATTTCCTTTGTGCATTATGGGACCAGAGTGTCCATCAACAGCACACACAAAATCAAGTGGTTTTAATATACATACTGACTTTTTTTGGAGTAATTTTGTCACTTGGGGGGACAACACTAGGATCAGGATGTACAGTACATGTTTTAATTGAAGACTTTAATGAGCTGAAGGAAATGTCGTCAGTGTTTTTGTCATGTGTATTAGAGTAAATGTACTTTATTTAGCATAGGAAGGGCAAACATTGAAGTTACTGAATACAAACAGTCATAACACATATCAGTATAGTCTTTCAGTCACTGATATTGTATGCTTGTCAATCATCAACATGTTGTTCTTCCACTCCTGGGACGTGCATTTCAACAGGACTTTAGTGTTTCATTCATATTTATCTCTGTTGCTCTGAGTGCATTTCTCCATCAAGGTTTGAGCTGAGTCTGACCTGGATTATGTGCTGTGATAATTTCAAAGTTAATGATAAACAGGCTTTAAGGGACCCGATAAAGAGAGAGCCGCTTCACATTGACCAGCTCTGTCTCTGTTAATGATTTTCAGGAGACCCAGGTGCCTCATCTGCTTCAAGCCGGCTTCAAGAAGGAGAAAATTAGCACCACCACCATGGACATTGCAGCACCCAGTGATTGCAAATACTATTCCTTCAATAAGATGATTACTCCCACCATCGTCAAGGAGTAAAGTCCGGAGACACTGCTGAAACCTTTTTTTTTTTTTTAAAGTGCCTTCTTAAATGATCCTCCTCTTCATTTCATTGTTTGTCACATTTCAATAAATTCAAGTCTGTTCCAACTCAGCTTACAACGTGCTCACACTCATTATACATTTCTTATATCACATGTTCTTTTCTCATTTAGTTTCAATTTCAATATTTCAGACTATTTACATTTTAAGTTCTTGTTCTGAGTCAAAGCCTCTGTGCTCAGCATGGTCGTCCAGTCGCTCTCCCCCAGCAGACTGTGCTACATCAGTCCACTGATACATTTTATTCTTCACAGCAGCAAATATGTGACACAACAACAGCCTGAATCCACACGAAACCACCACAAATGCATTTACACCCCACTGAGCCTCATCTGTTTAAAGTCTTAAATCACCCAGTATCTTTCTCAGCAAGCATATCCCAATTTTAGACCAAGCAGCAGATGTATCGCTGCATGTTTAAATGCTTAGTTTGTCATGAACGTCAGAGAGTGTAGTCTATGATGCAGCTTCTCCACTCTCATTGTTAAACACTGCAAACGCATGTTATTCCTGTGGAAAATTGTCTATAAAATGACAAATGAAAGCGACATTGCTCATCAGCATGTACACCAGAAGTGTCTCCAAACACAAACATGGCTCCTAAAATTGATGAAAACCTGAAAAAAGTAAGCAGGTTAAAATCTTTAATTTTACTTATTTCATGACACACCAATAAAGTGAGACTAGACAAGTGACATGCATAATACATTGGTGTAAGGTGTTAAAACAATTAGCTGTTTAACGGGCTACTGAGCTGGACACAGTACAGTATACTATATGTTTTCATTTATGGTCGTAGATAACAGTGCATGTTATCTGAACACGTGCGAACAAGTTACCACCTGGCCAGGACGCATTAATCATTAGATGGATGGATGATGCAACACAAGGCTGCAGTCAGGTGGGGAACTACAGCAGCTGGCAGATCTCAGGTCTAAACCAGGAGCACATGACTCATATTTTAAGTTAAGTCAACACTCTCATAGAGAGATATATGAAGAGCCAAAAACAGATCTTATGGTTCAGAGAGCAAGATGTTACTGAAACAAATTCATCAGTCATTTTTCAAGGAACAAATCAAAATATTCAGTCAGCCTCTCAAAACTGAGGATTTGCTTCTTTTCTTTGTCATATCTGACTGTAAACTGAATATCTTTAGGTTTTAAACTGTGGAGGATGTGAAATTGCCTCATGGGGTTTGGGAAGTAATAACAGAACGTTCCTAACATCTTATAAACAAAACAGTTAATTGATAAAAAAAAAAAAATGAACTGATTGATAGTGAAAGGAGTTGTTCCACCTTATAGATACCACCAGCATCTGTAAAACCTTACAGTACTTCTGCTTACATAGTTACCTGTAGGGGTTGGGTAAATAATTGATGTCGCAATATATTGTTTGTGGTATAAGATCTTTTTTGAGCACCAATATCTTGATATGTTCTGTTGTGATGATGAAGCTTAAATGTTTCTGTCTTATTCTGTTTATGGCTGCCCAACATGATGCTCAACAAGCTGTGTTTGTATTAAAGCCTGATATACAGTAAAACACTTCAGCACAACCAATATTATATATACAGAAGACTGTAGCTTATCACAGATATATTGGAAAATATAAATTGGTAAACTGAGGCCATACTTCTGGGATTTTTGTGTTTTTAAGAGCACCACTGTCTTAGTTCATAATTCCCAGTTCATATTTGTATCAGCACTAACAAGTTTATTTCTCATTCAATGTTATTTATTTTTTGTTACTTTCTACATTGTAGATTAACATGAAATACATTGAAACTATCGAATAACATGTGAAAATAAAAAAAACAAAAAAAGTGTAAACAAATCTTAATATATTTTAGATTATTCTAAGTAGCCACCTTTTGTTTTGAGTTTTGCACACTTGATCAGCTACATGAGGTAGTCACCTGGAAAACGTTTTAATTAACAGGTGTGTCTTTACAAAAGTTTCTGGTCATCCAAACACATTTGAGACCATCAGTTGTGTTGTTCAGAGCTAGTGTTGGTATGCAGTAAATAGCTCTATGCAACTAATGTAGTAATTCATTTTATGGCAAGAACCACTCAACTAAGAGAAATGACACTCCATCATTTCTTTAAGACATGAAGGTCAGTCTGTCCGAGAAAATGTCAAGAACTTTGAATGTATCATGTGCAGTCACAAAACCCATCAAATACTATGATGAAACTGGCTCTGCCTCAGTAAAGGAAGACCAAGAGTGAGCTCTGCTGCAAAGGAAATGTTTTTATAGTTACCAACCTTAGAAATCACCAATTAACAGGACCTCAGATTAGAGCCCACACAAATGCTTCAACTGTTCAGAGGAGACTGCATGAATCAGGCCTTCATGGTCGTATTACTGCAAAGAAACCGCAACTGAGGGAGACCAAGAAGAAGAAGAGAATAGTTTGGGCCAAGTAACAACAAAAAATGGACATTAGTCCAGTGGACATCTGTATTTTGGTTTAATGATGGTGAACGGATGGTATCTGCATGTGTGGTTCCCACTGTGAAACATGGAGGATGGGGTGTGATAGTGTGGGTGTGCTTTGCTGGTGACACTGTTGGTGATTTATTCAAAATTCAAGGCACAGTTCACCAACATGGCTACCATAGTACCATACCATCAGTTTATCTGGTAAATTTCAAGAACTTTGAATATATCATGTGCAGTCGCAAAACCATCAAACGCTATGATGAAACTGACTCTCATGAGGGCTGCCCCAGGAAAGACCAGGAGTTATCTCTGCTGCTCGACTGTGTGAATCAGGTCTTCATTGGTGGAATTTCTGCAAAAAGAGAATTATGACACTTAACCCATTCATATGCACATTCATGCACTAATGGCAGAGGCTGGCATACAATAGTAAGCTCACCCATACACACACATTCACACACAGAGGTCAGAGCCATTGGGAGGCATTTAGGGTTCAGTAACCTGCTCAAGGACACTTCGATTGGATAGAGGCAGCCAGGAATCAGATTACGCAGTCTACCACTTGAGCCACCGACACCCCTGGATATGTGGGCAAGTGGAAATGTGTAGTTTAGTCTGATGAGTCTAGATTTAAGATTTTTGGTTGCGCTTAGCAGGACAATCAATTGTTTTTCAACAGGACCATGACCACAAACACACCTCCAGGCTATGTAAGAGCTATTTGACCAAGGAGAGTGCTGGAGGGCGGCATCATATCAACTGGAATCTACACTCAACCATCAGAAACTCAGTTGAGATGGTCTGGGATGAGTTGGACCACAGAGTGAAGGAAATTCCAACAAGTGCTCAGCATATACGGGAATTACCTCATGAAGGTGATTGAGAATGCCAAGAGTGTGCAAAGCTGTCATCAAAGCAAAAGGTAGAATCTAAAATATAAAACATATTTCACAATTCCACGTTATTTCATAGTTGTGATGTCTTTAGTGTTATTCTGCAATGTAGAAAGCAACAACAAAAATAAATAAGAAAAACATTGAGAAGGTGCGTCCAAATGTTTGACTAGTACTGAATATCTTTTTATTTTAAACTCTAAAATATTCAGATTGGCCATCCTGTATCAGTACATGAGACTGAAACCTCTTAAAAAAAACAGTAAATACTGAATATGACTGATTCTCCTCATCCTGTTGCCTTTTTAATGTGTAAAAGAGTCACTGTAACTGGGTAAACATTATGCAGATGCAGCTCTAAAATATAACACATACATCAATCTTTAACCAGTATATTTGGTAATTGTCAACACGAGTGTTTCACTTTAATCTTTTAGGTACTCCACAGCCATCACAGCAGAAACGAACTTTACTTTTATTCAAAGCAACTTACAGGCAGGACGAAATTAAGTGTCTCACTCAAGAACCCTTCAACAGTACAGAGGACTGTACCTGTGATTCTGTTGATTCACACTGGAGATGCATAAAATCAACTCTTTTTTTCTCTCTCTGCATACTTAATTATAGGAACTGTTTAACAGTTCAAGCTGAATACACAAAATACTAATTTTGTTCAAAGAACAAAACAATTTTCATACAGCTCAGTAGAAATTGGTATTTCACTCTGTGGATTTGCAAAGTGTTTAAACAGGTCATGTTTTTTTTTATTAAATAACAGTTAACACACAATAAAAATGCATTTTGCTTCTAACCACTCGTGAGTGTGGACACAGAACAGTGAAGGTCAGAGCTGGTGATCCCAGGAGCCATCTAGTGGCTTTAACTAGACTTTGGTGGAAAGAATGACACATCAGATGTTAAAATAATGTATTTTCATGTAAGCCCAGTTTATTTAAAATATTATAGGATGACACTCTTATCTTACAGTCATAACTGAGTCAGAGTTTGATATTGAAGATGACAAATAATGCATATCACTACTTGAATAAAGATGAATTATAATTTAAACTGTTGTTTCTGACAAGCGCCTGCCTTTTGGGTTTCAAGCTTACAATCTTATCCTGTTACAGAAAGAGCCTGTAGATATTAATACTGCGCTAACAGTGCAGAAAAACTGAACTGTGACCGCTGCTGTGTTCGTCTGAAAATAAGCAGCAGTGCACTGTGTGTAAATTACAACGATGATTTTATTGAGTTCCTGCAGCTCTACATGGAGGAGGAGCAGTGCTCCAAATTAACCAGAAATACAACATTTACAGAGCAGATACACGCACACATAGAACACAATCACTTCCGATACCAGATCCTCAACTTCTTCTCACGCTTGATTTTCTTCTGCAGCTGTAAAGTCCCGTAGAGGAGAGCCTCTGCAGTGGGAGGACAACCTGAGAACAGGAAGGGAGAAAAAAATGAGCAACTCCTGATTGTATTGTATGATGGAGAACTAACAGTGCCACAGTGGCACAGAAGTTCAGTCTGACTGATGAACAGCACCTGTCATTAATTCTCTGATAATTCATACTAATGTCACTCACACTGATCCTATCACACCGCCTAATCAAGACTGGAATTAACTTTGTAGCTATATGCAGTATGAAGGCTGCTGTATTTGCAGTCATACTGACAACAAGACTACAATACCATGCAGTCATCATGTGCTTCCACTATTTATTATTACAATAAAACAAGTACAACCAGCACAAATATTACCAGTATATTAATAATCTAAGTATTTAGGAAGAAATCTACTATATAACAGCTACTAGCAATAATAATAATAATAAATTACTAGTGCATCTATCGTTGATATATAAAGCTACTACGATTAATTGTACAACTATGTTCCTAAATGTGATCATTAAAACTAGGGCAGGTAATGTATTTTTATAAGCGTTTTTTGTTATACAGTATAGGAGAAATTCTCTTTACACCCTGACAGCAACCAATAAATCAAATGCTGGCTCACCTACCTACCTGCATGTACTCTGCCTGTGCACTCACTGCATATGTTCATGTGCTTTGGAGGAGTGACTTTGAAAAAAGGCCTGAAAGGAGGGGCTGGGATAAATGTGCACCAGAGCTATGGCTACCATGACCACTGAATTTAAGCTGATATTACACAGTTGACTGGAATTTGTTTTGACTCGACATACATGGCCAAATGTGTGTGGACGCCAAATCATTTCACCCATATGATACTGATGAACATCTCTTCATAAAACATGGGCTTTAATCTGCTGCTATAACAGCCTCCACTGTTCTGTGAAGACTTTCCCACAAGACTGCGTGCAGGGATTTGCTCTCAGTCAGCCACAAGGGCATCAGTGCAGTCGGCAACTTATGTTGTAAGTCAGCATTTCTTTTCATCCCAGAGGCGTGTGATGGGGTTGAGGTCTGAGGGGGTTGAAGTTTACCTGGAACATAAATGTCCACTGGTACGATTCGGTCGCAACCTCTGACGACAGCGTATGAGTAGTGGTAGTAGCCTCCTCCATTAGCACAGCTAGAAGAGCACAAGTATGAGGACATGTTTACTTATTAAGAAAATTACTGCAAAGTTTTAAACTCTAAACTCTCAACCTTACAACAACAGGAACACTTGCAGCACACCACAACCACAAAACAAGACTCTTCAGGAGTTAACTTACCTTCCCATGGAAATGACGTATCTGGGCTCAGGCATCTGGTCATACACCTGTTGGGAAGAAGGTGTACTTCAGTCACTCTTATATAATGTCTGACTAAGAGCTAATCTGTCCTTTCAGCTGGAGGGAGGCTTCATGCCAGCCTACCAATCCACCAACAGACTGATCATAATCCAGCCAGCATTTTAACAGCTATACTGTTCTCAGCACTACCGCCCTGCAAACAGAGAAGTCTGAGAGAGAGAACTTGCAACTGACAATGTCTGTGAGCAGTGCAGAAAATCATTTTTTCCATCATTGTTCCTCCATTTCATAAACTTAGGGTTGTTTGGAGCATCATTACTTGAATTAAACTCACCTTCCGCAGAGCCGGAGCCATCTTATTGGTCAACGTCCCTGCCACGATCATGACATCAGCCTGTCGGGGACTTGCTCTGAATACCACTCCGAAGCGGTCCATGTCGTAACGGGGTGCTGCCATGTGCATCATCTCCACGGCACAGCATGCCAAGCCAAAGGTCATTGGCCACAGAGAGCTCTGAGGGGTATCAGAGCAGCAATAAATCCACAAAACACTAACAGCAGACAAATTAACACAGTTGCTTATTTAAACACAAACACAGTACTTTCTTCAAGACATTCTTTAACCAGTTCAAGACCAGCAGAGGGCACAGCTTTAACAGATAATGTCAATACATACCGGGGGTCAACATTGGCGGAAAAATTAACAGATTAATCTACTGTAATGTTCACATGCAACACTGTGAATAACCACATAAAAACCACCTGTACTGACCCCCGGTCCAGTTGTTGGTGAATGTGGAGGATGAAGGACAAGCAAGTAGACAAATACTAATAATGTTAACAGCCAGTGGCAGCTAAGGTGACAGGGCAAACAAGTGGCAGCAAGGTGGTAAAAAGCATTCATCTGCTTCCTGTGGTGTTGACATTAAAAGTGACCGCACAGTCGGTGTCTCTGTTCATCTTGTCTCTCCATTCCCGTAGACACACATAATCTGTAAGTTCTGTACATTAAATGTCATTGCGATTGAGTTGACTTTGAAAATAAACACTATTAAATTATTATAGTTAAGAAATTTAAATTCAAATGATGTGTAATAACAAGATTGTGATGGAATTTTTACAATCTGTCTGTCAAATGAGAAATAATGAGAAAGTCTGATGCAACCTGATATTGACATTCTCTGCTGATATTTGGCAGATTGTTTAATTAGTTCTTGTTTTTTTTTTAGACTGTATCCCAGAAGAAAAACCTGAAAATGTCACAGCAGGGCAATAATCTGGAAATTGTCTATAACTGCCCACCAGTCTATGTTTGGCACGTTGTCGACATTTTTAAGATCTTTCTTGTTGCCATATTCCATAGTTGTGCTGTGTTCAGATCTACAGCCACAGAAATTCAGGTAACAACTCTCTGACCTCACCTTAGTTGCTAGTGTGAACGACATAATGCACCAGTAATTCATACAAGACATACTTTCAATACAATTGCTGGTGAACAGGATCAGGTTAAAGGTTCAGATACTTCACAAGCTCAGAGAAATGAGCCTTCAGACTTAAACAAGACAGGGGCAATTTAAGCTAAAGACATAAAGACTAATTAACAAGAGGCAACACCACCAATCCTGTGACATTTTATAGCAACACCAAACAGTCACATCACACGTTTCTAGACAGAAGACTGGTTTTATTTCCAGGTGTCAGATCAAACAGTCTCATGCTCAGTTGGACAAATGAGGACGTAATGTAAATGAGAGTTTAATTAACCCACTCCGCATGTGTGGGTTTTAACACAACCATCCATCTACTCACCCTGCGTGCCCAGTTAACCAAGTCGTCCAGCTTAGTGATGACATACTCCCCCTTGCTGCTGGCTACAGATGCTGGTTTAGCTGCTGCCACTGCCGTGCTCTTCTCTCTGACTGGAACCACACTGCGACAGACGGATGGAGGGAATCTTTACCATGTGCAGAGTGTTTACCGCGTGTCTGTTCATCATTCGCTTATTTACACCAGAGTATTTTTGGTAAACTCACGTCGTGGTAGTGTTCTCGGATTTTGCACTGCTGTGCAGACTCTTCTGTTGAACAGCAAACACTGAAATGGGCCTGTTGGATGGAGAGCAAGTCAGAGGGAGAAACAAAAAAAAATGTTGGCAGGAAAAATGAAGGGAATGACACAAAAGGTAATGGGATGAGTTGATGTATGACTAATTTAATCATAACATATGTTAAAACAGTCAATGCAGTAAGGAAAGCTGCCAAACAGTTTCATTTCCACAAGAGGGCAATATTCATAATACTACAGTGTGAAATTCAATAAATTCAAGACACTGTGTTTGGTGGACAGATGGCCAGATTTTATTGTGGGATACGATTATTTTGTCTGAGCTTCCTAAACTTGATGCTGCTTTAAAGGCTTAACTCTGAACAGCATACCAGCTGAGGGCTCCTGCTGCCAAAAGCACAGCCTGTCAAGCACAGCAAATGCTTCAGCACTTGTTTTTAAGTGAGGATTGTTTCAGCTTGGTATTCTCTTCAATGGGTAATAATCTAAAATTGATAAATATTAACAAAATAACAACTGAGCAAGTTGAAAATGAGTTAGGATCACATACAGAAAACACTGTAAATATCTATGAATGCTACATCACCTCCTGTGATATAGTAAACACATATTTTTGGTGGATATTCCTCCCTGCAGTGACCCTACTGAGGTTGATTTCAGTTAGTTGACCTTTACGATACCTGAGTAATAAATGTGTTTGTGTGGGTATGAAAGCCCACACCTGTAAAGGGGATAATACTCAAGCAGCTGTAGGGCCAGCAGACAGAGTTACAGTAAAGTAAGTCTGTAAACAGGACTGGGAGATTCTTACCTTGTTGAAAAGCAGCCAAACATGGCCAGGCGAGGCGCTGCAAAATAAAAGCATTTAACAAACTCAGGACATTTTATAATAATAGTGAATAGATTCAACAGCTGTATTGTCCAATAACTGACCAAAGGGCTCAAGACAATGAAAACACAAGTCTTATATAGGTTATTATACACTAATGCAAGGCATGTCCAAAGTCCGACCCGGGGGCCAATCAAGGCCCGCTGTAAGATTTCATGCGGCCCGCAGCTTCATTTTTATAATATATTATTTATGACCTGCTAGGATCTGCAGATTTGGCTTTTTTTGGTCGACATAATGAAGCATTTGAATGCACTAAACGTTAACCTCTAAGGACATAATTGCTGGTGTTACCTGTAGATGTAACACAAAATATCACTTTCTGAATGATCTTGTTAAAGACAAGAGCAAGAGTGATACGTTTTAAACTTCAATCTTAACAGACTTTGCATTACTCATTATAAGTCATGTTTAGAATGAACATGATCTTAAGATTTGTATCAACTTCATACAAGTTTATCGTATTCCATATAATTTATTCTTTGTTATCTGACTCCAGATGTGAAAGAAAGGAAGAACTGGTTTTTAGATTTGTTCACGTCTGATTGGCTTAGATTTGGTTACATTGCCATTTTTAAAAAAATGATAATTGTGACAATGAAAATAAAATTGTTACAGAACAGTGCATTTGTATGTAACTTTTATTGGTAATCTTTTCATTTTAAAATGTTAGTAGTGGCCCCCCGGGCATCTTCACATTGTCAAATCTGGCTCTCTTTAAAAAAAGTGTGGACACCCCTGCCCTAATGGAAACATACTAATAAATATTATATTCCATATCTGCTCAAAGATACTCCTAAATCTTACACACTGGACCTTTACACTGTTACATTCAGGTGTCACTTGTTACTTTGCTGACAAACATTGTTTCATAACGTTACAGTACAGTCAAATACTATTTTTCTTACTAAATTAAGTGATGTTATTTAATGTATGCCGAATCGACAATACAGACGAGTACCCTGAAGAGTCAAAGCTTTCAGGAGAAGTTTGGTTTGACAGTCCGCAGCGGATAACACACACTGAGGCTGACGACATATATCCTGTATGGCAGTCCACCCACAGTGTAGATAATGAAGTTACAACAATAACAAACCCTGTGTTAGTGTAGAGATTACATGTGTCGTTACGTGTGTCAGCTAACCTGGTTAGCCTCCGTGCTAACGCAGACAGAGCAAGGTCAGTGTGCGCGTTGACTAAAAGTTACAAACCCGACCACAGGGACAGTCACAGCTCCGCGTGCTGCACTCTCCTGTGTTACGTCTTCTAAATACTGTGAACAGCACGCGTCTGAAAACACGCGGCTGTTTATTAAAAACGTCTCTTTTTTAGTCAAAACATCACTTACCAACCAACGCCGCCATCTTTGATAATCTGAGTACGTCAGACTGCTTCCTGTGCCGGTATGAGCGCGTGCTGCAGAGGGCGCTGCTGTGACGTTGACATGATTCCAATGAGGTCATCATATTTCTGTGCTCATAATGTAGAGGTTTATAAATGAATAAGGTGATAACATAGAGAGGTGATCTTTAAATCATTTAATATTAGCAGGCAACAGTGCACGGGTAGATTAAAAAATGTACCTGCAACTGCTGCTGCTGCCAAACTGTACATGTGTTAATACACTGTTAAAAAAAATTAAAGGAACACTTTTAAATCAGAGTATAGCATCAAGTCAATTCAACTTCTGGGATATTGATCTGGTCAGGTAAGTAGCTGTCATCATTTTCATCTGTTTTGGTGTTAATGAAATTAACAACGGGTGCAACGATGAGACGACCTCCAAAACAGGAATGATTTTACAGGTGGAGGCCACTGACATTTTTTCCCTCCTCATCTTTTCTGACCAATTTCTCATTAGTTTTGCATTTGGCTAGGGTCAGTGTCACTGCGGGTCGCATGGTGCGGTACCTGGACCCTACAGAGGTTGCACAGGTAGTCCAACTCCTCCAGGGTGGGACATCAATATGGACCATTGCCAGAAGGTTTGCTGTGTCTCCCAGCACAGTCTCAAGAGCGTGGAGGAGATTCCAGGAGACGGTCAGTTAATCTGAGACCTGGACAGGGCCGTAGACGGTCCTTAACCCATCAGCAGGACCAGTATCTGCTCCTTTGTGCAAGGAGGAACAGGATGAGCACTGCCAGAGCCCTACAAAATTACCTACAGAAGGCCATTGGTGTGAATGTCTCTGACCAAACAATCAGAAACAGACTTCATGAGGGTGGCCTGAGGGCCCAACGTCCTGTAGTGGACCCTGTGCTCACTGCCTGGCACCATGGAGCTCGACAGGCATTTGCCACAGAACACCACAATTGGCAGGTCTGCCACTGACGCCCTGTGATTTCACAGATGAGAGCAGGTTCAACCTGAGCACATGTGATAGACGTGAACGGGTCTGGAGACGCCGTGGGGAACGTTATGCTGCCTGCAACATCATTCAGCATGACCGGTTTGGTGGTGGGTCAGTGATAGTCTGGGGAGGCATATCCCTGGAAGGATACAGACCTCTACAGGTTAGACAACGGCACCCTGACTGCTATTAGGTATCAGAATGAAATCCTTGGACCCGCTGTCAGACCCTACGCTGCTGCAGTGGGTCCTGGGTTCCTCCTGGTGCGCGACAATGCCCGGCCTCATGTGGTGGGAGTATTCAGGCATTTCCTGGAGGATGAAAGAATTGAAACCATTGACTGACCCCTATGCTCGACTGACCTAAATCCAATAGAACACCTCTTGGTCATTATGTTTCGGTCCATTCAACGCCGCCAGGTTGCACCTCAGACTGTCCAGGAGCTCAGTGATGCCCTGGTCCAGATCTGGGAGGAGATCCCCCAGAACACCATCTGTCATCTCATTAGGAGCATGCCCCGACATTGGCAGCCATGCATACAAGCCATACAAACTACTAAGTACCATTATGAGTTGCTACAAAGAAATTTTGGCAAAATGGCCTGCCGCATCATTTTTTTGCTTTGATTTTGGGGATGTCTTTGAATTCAGCCCTTCAGATTTATCTTATTTATTCAGTTAGATATATTTTTCAAATTCAGGTAGGGAAACACTGAATTATTTATTCAGATATATAGTATTCTGTGCTAAAGAAGAAATACAGAGGACTGTCCCTATGCTATCTACAGTCCTGCATGTTTAGTCTGTTACTGTGTGCAGACAGGAACCTCCATCACACAAGAAGTGGATCATGGCTGTAGTCAGTCGTGTGCAATGTGACACCAACCCCCCTCAGCAACCAAAAACAGTTTATAGAATGTTTTAAATCAATTTAACTATTAAAAAATACTTTCTATGAATTGTATCTCTTACATGAAGATTTAAATGCTGCTCATCAATGCTAGGAATATAATTCTGATGGAAAAATAAATCCTGTACACTAAGTGTAATATGAATACACTTGTAGAAGGTAAACAGTTTCTGAGATTGTTGTTGAGGACATGTTTTCACTGTCTACCAGTGGCTCTGAATAGGACAACACTGATATGTAGTATGTGATATTTTGACAATGTATTAAGGAATAGATAGTCTGTCACTGTTTTTGTCTTTTGTCTTTATTATATAGCTGTTTAGCTCCCCCCAGTGGGCTTCATGCTCTGCATTTTGAAAACTGTAAAGTGACAAACTTTAAAAGTGTATTTCTGAATGTCTCTCTATCTTGCTCTGTTTTTAAAATATTGAAGTAAATTCCACTGGACTGAGTGGGTGTTACCGTCACTGACAGGTTTTAAACAGGTTTTTATGGAGGTTATGTTTGCGTCTGTGCAGATGTGCAGCAGCAGAAAGTGGCTGAGCCATTGGCAGCTGAAGGTCAGGATTTATGACTTTAAAAAAATAACACTGTTTTATTTCACGCTATTGGAGTCTATGCGAAATACTCTGTTTTAGTATATAATTGACTTAAAAACAGAAACAACTGCCACTTCCACCAAAATCCAGCATGAGGATTCATCAGATATTTTTCCATGTGCTCCCAAGTGGATTAAACTAACAACTGGATTTTTATTTATTCCCTCTCAGGGTAATCTGTGAGAGATCTTACTTACTAACACAACCACAACGTTGGAGAATCTAAATGAGTTAAATTTGCACTTGGCTTTCAAAGAACTGATTTTGTGCTTTCACTTTAGAGGTTAGGTCTGACCCAGATAATTTAATTGGCACAGCAGCCTGGCTCTACTGGTTGAGCTGCCTTCATGCCATGTGTTGTCATAACAGACTCGTTGATTCATCACATGCATCAGTAAATAATACACCTCTCTCTTCTCATGCCATATAGAACTACCTGAATCTGATTTATGACGTCATCATCTACCTATTATGACTGCGGTTGTATTTTGTTGTACTCTATTTGCATATGATCACATTTCCAATAATGCAATGGTGATCGCATTGAACCTTTTCTACATGCTGAAAAAATTACATATTTTGCAGATAAATAACCATTAAATGTTTAAATCCACACAGACAGTGAGATGTGGTTAAAAGTTTAGTGGAACTTCATGCTGATATATATGTATATATTTTTTCATAAAGATAAACTTATAACCTAAAACATTTCTTCATCTGGCGTTTGGTTTCACAGCAAAGCATCAACACATTGTTCATAGCAACACAGTGCACAACAACCAAATGCAAGACCCAGCATGGAGAATACAACAAACATTGTTGTAGCTCTTGAGCAAGGCAGTTAGTGGAGCTGCTCGGTGGCTGACAGACTGTGGTTTTACTGGACAGCTTTCCTGAAGAGAGAGCTGATGGATGTCTTCCCGTGGATTTAAAAGAATAAATCCTGAAGTGCATGAGGTCGTGGCAAAACAGCATCACAGGCATGGAGGAGAGCGGCCTGGCACTGCGGCTAATAAAGTATCAATTAATCATTGATGAATCATTTAGTATATAAACCAGCACTCTCAAATTACCTGCAGGCCAAGACCAGGTTGGGAGAAACAATAAAACTCAACAGCTCTTTTCATCCAAACAATATTCTAGATTTAAGGAGCCTGTCTTCTTTGCTCCATCATAAATGTTAAACAGTTCCACTGTGGCTTCAATATTTCTGGACAAAGGCAGATTTTTATTTTGTAGACCAAATGTTTATCACTCTAAGAAGTTGCACATTCAGTCACAGATTGCTGAATGTTAAATTTGAGAGAAAAAAACTCTAAAAGTGATCTATTTGCTCAGATTTTGCAATGTAGGAAATAAATACTTCCTAGAAAGAAAGAAAGAAAGAAAGAAAGAAAGAAAGAAAGAAAAAGAAAAATCAAAATAGGAAAAATATATTTAAATACAGGCAAACATTTATTTTTTAAAGCTTTATACTGGTATTAAATCTGTAAAATGTAAAATTGTGTATGAACGTTTTAGTCATGTCTGACTGTGTGCAGGGCTTAAACCTTTTCTGTCATTAAACTGCTAAAAGTAAGTAAATCTCAGCAGTTGAGGCTGAAACATGTTAATTTTGACATGATAAATACCTTGTTCAGTCAACTGAATTGCCTTTAATTAACGTAATTTGCATAGCTCTTTAATCTCCTCTTGACTAAGTGGTCAAAAGCCATCTTTAGCATGCTGTTTTTGTTTTGGCCTCGTTTTTTGCGCCACAAAACCGAGCGAGCAACATCAGCAGCAGCGAGGACGCCAGCAGGGTGGAGATGGAGAGCAACCAGAGAAACATGGAGAGCGTGTTATCACATAATGACAGTCCCAGCACTGCAGTTTCTCCAGGAATAGACGCTCAGTCAAAGCAAAAGCAGCAAAGTCAGTGAAAGAACTGAAAACTGTCCGTAAAAGATGAAAAGACGTTTTTACAAATGGCTTTTATTCTGTCTTCATCATGTACAAACTTTGTGGACAGTTGAAATAATAATAAAGTCTGACAACTGAAGTTGCTTTGCTTGTGGTTTTTAAGGTCAAAGCAAATACAGCCACATATATAGCAGAGCTTTTAAGTACTTCAAAACATTAAATATAGGCACTGGAATAGCTTAAAAGGACAAATGTTTTAAGACTACAGCATTGTTCAAAGGCCTCCTCCGCCACTAGCAGGGAAAGCATTGCATTTCAGATAATAAGCATGAATCCACATAAAAAAGTCCCGTATAGGAGGAGCAAAAATACAAGTTAAGCCGTCACAGACTTGGAGGTTATAGTTGCAGCGTGTGTTGCTGTGCTGAACTGCAGACCACAGGAATGACCTATTTTTGGAAAGATCTCCTCCTCTCAAAGAAGAAAGAGCAGCTCGCCTCCTCACTGAGAGTCCAGGATGTCTGTGGGTAGGATGTCTGGTTTGCCACTCGGGCTTTGTGATGTCTCCCCTGACCAGGAAGAGGGGGTGACCTGATTATAGAGGACGTCCTGAGAGCCAAAAAGTGGCTCTTTGAGATTCAGGGTGTACATGAGGAACAGATTGAGAGCTACCATGGCAAGGAGCGGGAAGATAGTCAGGCCAGAGCCGAAGCCTCGCCAGGATCTGCACGCGTTCAGGCTGACCCAGTAAACAAGTCTGTAGAGGATTTAAAAAAAAAAAAAAAACACACACAAACAGGAAATCAGATCAACTTCAAACTCACTCACTGATAAACACTCACAACCTTTCTGATGGTGTTTTAGAAAGCAACAGCTAAACTAGGCCAGAAAGCACAACTCAGAACTGTTTTCAAGTAAAAGAACCAAAGAAATGATGTTAAATTTACTGTTGAGCTGGAAGAAACTACTTTATACTGTATATTATCAGGTAGCTTTAGTAGACGGTGGTTCAAGCAAATCTATATTATTTTCTTTAGTGAAATATTGTGAAGTATTGGTGAGATATTGTATAAATCTACCTCTTTGTGACTCAAATAACTATACAAATGACATGAGTGTTTTAGAGGAAAAATGTACTCTGAGGTGAAACTGCAAACATCTGAAGTATATACACAGCATGTGAGGGGTAAACAAACCAAAAAGGTTGTGAACTACTAGTTTGATCTTTAATAATTCATTGTGTTTTATAAACTCATTGTGTTTTATTGTGTAAAATCTGAAAGATATGCTAGCTAGTGGAGTTAAAAATTACAGAGACGGGGACCAGTAGCTTCCTGGAGTTTTTGCTGGTTGCCTAGCAACTGCTCCCAAGCAAT
This sequence comes from Sciaenops ocellatus, assembly GCA_033000465.1. Lineage (NCBI taxonomy): Eukaryota > Metazoa > Chordata > Actinopteri > Sciaenidae > Sciaenops > Sciaenops ocellatus. Next base: position 21,134,186 of record CP136882.1, on the reverse strand, counting down.
AAAGAGTCCGGCATGTACCCCCATAAAACGGTGAATTGTCGTCTTTTACACTTTGGGTTTTGTACAGCGCAGATTAAACAAACAAGATCAAACCATGGCTGCAAACTCAAGTGGGTAGAAAGAGGTGACAGTACAGAGCCAGGCTAGCTGTTTCCCACTGTTTCAAGTCTTTGTGCTAAGCTAGCTCCATACAAACATGAGATTGATATCTCATTGTTGTTCTCATTTGACACAGCAAGAAACCAAATAAGTGTATTTAGCGGAACTGTTCCTTTAAAGTCTGTGTAAAGTAAGAATAAATATGTGTTCTGAGTTTGTCAGACCAAAGAAGAAAGTGTTATTAACCACTCAAAGTTTATGAAATTAGGTGTTCAAATCGGGTAAAAATGAGCAGTATTCTGCGCTCCAGGACTGTGGGGGCGTGTCCGCTGAATGTTTAAAGCAACTGAAACGTGTCAGACGAGTTCAGAAAATGACATGACTAACTTTGAAACACTCTGAGAGAAATGAATTAATCTCTATCTCTCTGCTAGGGGTGCAGGGGTATGCTCAGGGTGGCCTCAGCGTGTCATCGAGCCACCCTTTAGGACTGCCCAAAAAATCCTGGACTGAAAACTGGTGAAAAACTGTTTTAACCTCTAACTCCACATTTCAGTGATATATCGTTCAAAGTCTTTTCACACGTTTCCAGCAACTATTTTCCAACATATTTGATGTATTTTGAGAGAAATCTCAGAATTGCTTTTACATGGACCGGCCAGAAACTGATCCATTACAAACAGAACAGGGGCAGACAGCCAGTCTGAAGTTATTAAAAGACAATTTAAATATTAATATTTAAAAGATTTTCATCATGAGGAGGCTGTAATGTAACTTGTACAAGTAGAACTTTAGTTTCTAGAAAAGTCTAATTCTTTACTTTCTACATAAAAAATTATGTGGCTTTGGTTCAATTTGATACTATGGCATGATGAGAAGTCTGCAACAAACTGAGCTAATAGAAGAGTTCAGTGAAGCTGAGTCCATCTTAACTTGTGTTACAGTTCAAACTCTGCACTACAACAACCTGCCAAAACTTCTCTTTGGCTTTGTTAATGACAGTGGTTGTGTTCATTTTTAGCCATGCTAGCGGCGTGGCTCCAGGGGCGGCAATGCCGGTCTGTCAGTCCACCACTTTGTTCCAGAATGATATAGTTTAACAACTATTGGACGAACTGTCATGAAACTTTGTGCAGACTTTAATGGTGCCCAGAGGATGAATCTTACTGACTTTGGCGGTTCATTTATTGTCACCTGCAGGTTAAATGTTTGACTTATTTAGTACTTTTGAGTGAAATCCCCTTTCATGGAGGCCGCCATGTTGAAACACCTTATTTATACAGTAGTCCAGAACAGACAAACTAAATACTGACTCTAAACAGGGTCCTTAAAGTGTTGTTTCTCCTTTACATTAGGAAGGTGAGGGTGATGTGAGGAGATTACAATGCAGCGATTGGACCACTAAATGCAACTACATTCTACACACTGGACCTTTAACATGCTAAATTAAGATGGTGAGCATGGTCATTATTACCTGTTAAACATCAGATCAGTGTCATTGTGGGCTGACATTAGCTCAAAGAGTGTGTTTAACTAAAGAGCTGTTAACATGGCTGCAGACTAATTTTTTGCCTTTACATGTCAACTTTCTTTATTGTAAACTGGTCTGTGTTTATTGTCTCGTGTCTTTATGATCAAGGAGCCTTTTTAATCCAGAATAAAACATTTAGTTTGGTGCTTTTAACACACATTTAAGCCTCACCTTCCCAAGATGAACATCGCAACCATTATAGGCACCAACTTCAGCTGGTCTTGAGGCAGCAACGCAGCCATGACGACAAGGTTAAGGACGTAGAGGAGTAACAGCTCCAAGGACGCAGTGACAAACAGCTGCTGAACCGCCCGTCCTCTGGGAAACGACTCCTGCAGATTGAAGGAGCCTGTGCAGAACTGGCACGCTGCACCCATGAGCATCGCTGCGAAGGATGAAAGAGCAATAAGTCAGTTAACATCTTGAATCTTGGCCATCTTTCCACAAACAGCTCTCAGCTTTGAGCAACTCCTCACTGCACTTGATCTCATCTGACAGCATAATTTGTTTTTATTATATCTTCATTTGAATACAGCAACTGCCAGCCGATTGGCGCACATGCAAATACTCCTCCATCAGCTTGACAAAGATATGAGAGGAAACTGGCCTAGGCACCCTGGTCGAATGTTGCCACCTGCCCCCTTGTTCAGGTCACCCAGGTTGGAAATAGATTAAAATATTCTGAAACAATTAGGCCACAGCCTGGGAGATGAGAGGCACAGCCAACCTCTTATTGTAGTTTCCATTTAAAGCTATGTGCAGGAGAAGGAAATTATGCTTCTCTCCAGAGGCCCAGGGAGACGTCTGCTGCACTGAGGTTGAAAGCGCATGAAATTAAAGGGGACAGGAGACATTGAAACATTCCAAGACGAGGCGGCCAGACAAACCAAATCCTCTCTTAATCTTTATCTTTCATTTGTGGCTGTTTTTGAATGTCAGTGTGCAGGTGTTTGAAGCGTACCGAGCAGGATGGGGATGGCTGCCACCACGCAGCAGCAGAGGGTGAAAACAACGCGGCTGGCTGCGTCAGGGCAGTCTGGGGGTTTAATGGGGACATAGAAATAGAGTGCATAGAGGATCCCGACAGCACACAGCAGAGAGGCCAGGACCGAGAAGAAAGCGGGAACTCGGCCGCTCTGACAGCATTTACATGGGCAGCAGCGGCAGCAGCATCGTCCCCCATCTGAAGCCTCCGCCGCGGCTTCACAAGTCTCTGCCTGCTCCTCTGAACTCCACACAGTCAGCTCCATGCTCTCTGGCGGCGGGCCTATCAGAGGTCGCCCCTCGTCCACGGAGCAGTCCAGATTGGTGGATTCTGGACTCCATCTCGGTGTGTCTGTGCCGTTGGGAATGTCTCCCTGAGAGGCTGGGGTTGGACAGCTGATGCAGTTTTCCATGGCGGCATCCAAATTGTGCGCTGTGATGATCGGAAAGGAAAGAGTTTGATCCAGCTCCCCCTCCTCTGTCTGATCTGCTCGTGGCTCCTCCGGGAGGTCGTCTCTGTGCTGCTGGTGGCAGGGAGCAGAGCCTGTTCAGAACAGAGCACATTTTATTACAGAATCCAAAACCAGATTCTGAAAACAATCAACTGCAGATGCAAACTAATCACTCATTCCCTCACTGCATGTCAGGACTCTGCTTTGCCTGGGCCTCACATAACATGTTGAAATGGTAGGCACATGGCTGGATTAACCTTGCTGTCAGGACCCTGTTGACCCCACGTTCCACCTACCAAGTTCCAACAGAAACCATGCACCAACCAGTACTCATATGCAACAATACGACATGACACAAAGTTTCCTTTGTGTCAATGAGTGTGTGATAATTTAATTAATTTATGAAAAAGCACCATGTAAACACAGTACAGACTAAACTAACTACAGTCTTGAAACTAGACCCTCTACAGCACCACAAGATAAGGTCATGACACTAAGACGAAATTGTACTTCAGTGGTTATTCAAATAAAAACTGACAGTGACCCTGAGGCTTTTGGCCAGTTGGTAATCTCTAGAAACAGATATCTGCATATGAACACACAATCTGTAGAGAGGTAACAACACTTTGGAGTTGTTCTGGTTTTTGTTTGTAGTCTGAGCAGCATTGACCAATCATGTTTGAGTATGCTTTGGTTTGCAACAAACCATGTGGAAGGCAAAAGAGGCAGCGCTTATTCTGAACCCATCGGCTGCAGTCTATCAGGATCCATCAAACATCGAAATGAAATGATTTCTTGGTTGAAGCATGATCAACCAGGAATACTTGATGATGACACATGACTATAAATATCGTTCTAAATCATGTCTGTTTTGACTTCAAACCAGTACAGCAGCTTTTTCGAGGTGACTGAGTTATGTGTTATGCATATGTATATGTTCCCAGCCCAGACAGACTTTGATAGACAACAAGACTACTGTTGCAGTGGTGAAATGTTTGGCAGATGCAAACAGAGAAGTTTGTCTCCTCTCCCAAATGTGACAAATAAAAAGGCTTCATTCCTAAAACACAACTCCAGTTCTTCAATATTCCATATCGAGAAAAACAAGAGAAACAGGGAGAAGCAGTACATTTTGCTAAAAAGTGTAGTCCTTAAAATACTGTATCATATAATGAACAATGAACCATGAAATGGACTTCGAACTCTTCAGTCGCACTTAAATCACATCAGAAAACAGATCATGACCCTTAATGTAGCCAGACTGGATGTTGACTCACTTTTTACTGATTAAAACAAAATCTAAATTCAAAAACAGATTTATTTTTTTTTTCCCACCTCCAACTGCCTTGTTACATCCTCCCCAGAACGACAAATAACCTGTATAAATGATTTAAAGGTCCTAAAACTTTTAAACTTGACATGGATGTTGATTTAGTCCAGAGCTCCTGTAGGTAGATCTACACATCTGCTCAACCTTGAAATACTCCTTAAACATTATTTTTAAATTTTGGAGAGACTTGTGTTACTGTTGCTGTGCTTTAATCAGTCCTGACTCTGTCTTAACTCTCTAAGGATCCGGTCTGGACTCAAATTCGACTTCAGCCTTTGCTAATTTGCTCTGGCCTCTCCTCAAATCCTACAGCTCTGTCAGACAATAAAAAGCAGCAGTAATAACTCACTCCTTGGCTGATTGGTTGCTGGTGGCGGTTCAAGGGAGTGCTGTGAGCCGGAGACGGAGTGGGAGGACGAGTGCAGCTCCTCCACCGAGGACTCGGGACTGTCTGACACAGGTGCCAAGGAGATCTGTGTGTCCAGGTCCAGGAAGGGGGAGAAGGAGAGCCTGGTCGGATCGATGTCCTGGAGCTGGTTGATGATGTCGCTGATAGACTCCTTCATGCTGTCGAGCTCCTTCACATTCTGCCGGTTAGTGGCCTGAAGCCCCGAGGTGCTCATAGTCACACACCCTAAGAGGAGCAGGAAGAGATCCAGACAAAAACCAGGCCAGAAACCAGTTAAAAACACCAAACCAGGGACACACAGGGCAGTAAAACCAGCTCCGTTCTCCAAGTGTCGGAGAAGCCAAATCAGAACACAACTGCACCGTAAAACCCAATGTCTCATTTTTACTTTTTAGTAAGTAGAGTCAGTTTTTCACTTTCTCTCAAGCATCTAGTGACACTTGTGCCAATGTGCAGAAAGAAGCCACGTCATTAAAAACCTAACAGAACATTTAAGGTCATTAAAAAAGGAAGTTGGACGTTGGATTTGAAGAAGAAAAGTTATGACTTGTACAATTCTTCTTGTTTTTATATATCGTCCTCTCTGTTCTCTGCTTCTTTTATCTCATATATTTCCATTTTCTTCTACCTGTAAATCACTTTCTATAATCTGTTTTAAAAGGTCTGCCTGCTTGCATTCAGTTCACCCTCCAAATTAGGCAAGTATAAACTTTATTGGGAGTTTATGAGGAGTGATGTCAAACTGGTTATATGACGTGAGGAAAGGGACATTTTTGGGACTACAGGAAATCAATGTTGATATGAGTTTATGTCTGCAATCATCAATGACAGGAAGCCAGAGTTTATCTTCCTCTGCAAGGTAATGTTGCCTGTGCAGATTTGAACTGTTATTATTGAGGTTTTTTGAGACCTTTTTTCTCACAAAATCAACTCATTAAATTATTATAATCTGGTATAATTTTGATGACATGACATTATAGGACTGAATAACCCAAACTACAGCTTTCAGCCCACTAATAACAAACATTTTCTGTAGAGTCTATGTGACTGGCACACACTATGTGGAATACATATTTCTAATCCTGCAACAGTCAAACATGTAGCCACGACAGTGAAGTTTTCTTCTGTGAATCTCAGGGTTTCTTATTTGTGGTGGTTGATTCTGGTATGTTTAGATTCAATATGCTTAAATTTGACTTTTCTGCCATCAAAATATAAAGTATTAGAGAACTAGGATTGGATATCCATCCATCCATTGGGCAAGTTGCAGGTACACCCTAGACAAGTCGCCAGTTTGGTTGAATATCAATATAATTGTAAAATACTGTAAAATAATCTAATTAATATAACCTGTTTTGAATTTAGATTGATCCCTCTCCTATTTGTCCATTTAAAATTAAAACTATAGCAACAACCAGCTATCCTAGCATCCTTAGCATAAACACTGGAAACAGCTAGCCTGACTCCAAAGGTTAAAAAACAAACAAACGTTCTTTAGCTTTGGTTTTTGTACTGATTAAACAAATGAGATATAACGAGTTGATAAGTGGGATTTAGGGGCGCTGGTAGGATTCTGTTTCTTGGGACAGGCTAGCTGTTTCCCTTTGTTCCCAGTGTTTATGCTAAGCTAAGCCAACTGTCTCCATATTAAATAGACACACATGATAGTGGCATCAATCTTCTCATCTTCATTTTAACATGAAAGCGAATAGGTTGATTTCTTAAAAAACTTTTTTAACAACAAAATGCATCAAACTGTTCTTCGCAAATCTTTGCATGTAAACAATATGAGCTGAAGTTGAAAAGCCAGTACTCTGACCAAACATGATCTACTTCTTAATACTGCTATTTCACTCATTTTAACAACCATAAATGGAAAATATCAAATACTTCACATATTATGAATATTTTTAAAGGCCTGGAGAGGTGAATATGAACAATATTTAACTAATTAAGTATAAATCCTTCTTTATAGCCCCAAAGAAGTTAAAAAATAAATAATTTTCTGTTTCTTTATTACCACTTTGATCATCTGGTGATCCTTCATATTTATCTTGAGACCCTATGGGGGGTCCTGAACCCGACTGTAACAGCATAAAGCATATAGGATGATCAGAAATGACACAAGGCAGTATTACGTCAGTAATAGAGCAGTGAAAGTTAAAGTACAAGAAGAAAAATATTATTGTGATTTCTTTTGGGCAAAATACCTTCAGTTACATATCACCAAGAGGATAACTAAGGGTTAAATCATCTGGTTATAAGCAGTGGAAATTAACTTTGACTCGAGTACTGTATAAGGACAGTTTTGAGGTACTTTTATTATTACTTTTTTACTTTTTACTTCTGTTATTTTTCTATTTTATGATACTTTATACTTCTACTATTTGTGTTTCTTTCTCCAGTATATTCATTTAACAGTTACTTTTCAGATTAAGATACATAACATGTAACATGAGATTATAAAATATGATGCATAGTTACTAATTAAACCTCCCAACAGTAAATGAAACTGTTAAATTTAACTTCGACTAAATACATGAAAGTAAAAGGGATCCAGTGATAACGTTGCATAATGAGTACTTTTACTTTTTACGCTTAAAGTACATTTTGTTGCCATTACCCTACATGTGAGTAACGTTAATGCATACTTTTACCTGTAATAGAGTATTTTTTATAATGTGGTATTGCTCAGATAAATTATTTGAATTCTTCTTTCACCACTCTGGGTAATTATTGTGTGACGAGTTGGACAAAAGCGTCAGACAAATGAATGTAATATAACACCAATCACGCGCTTTTGTTGGTCTGCCGTTATTTGACCTGCATGGTGAATTTCAGAGGCTTTCATTCACATCTGCACATTGAATTTGGAGCATTTTCTTCTGGATGTTTTTGGCGCACATCCAACGGTGGCGCAGAGTACGGCACGCAAAATCTGCGGCGAGGATCTTTCTCCAAACAAATGAGGACTTTACCATGTATAGAGCGCAATTAGGACTCGTCTGGCTTTTTAGGTCGGAGGGGAATAAATCTTGTTGGTCATAATCATCAGAGTTTGCCGTGGATGTGGAAACGCGCGTATGGGGGACAATGTGCTTTTACTCCCCGCTCCCCGAAAGAAATCACTTTTTTCTCCTGCTGCTGGGCAACTTTCTCAAACAAGAGATGTATTACAAGTCATTTCCCACAAAGCAAGGAAAGTCTGGTCTTGTCTGATTTAATATAAGAGCCGCAGGAAATGCCTAATTTGGTGATAATTTGGAGCCAAAACGCGCTCGAGTCCGCGTTTAATGTGTGCGTAAAGGACACACAAGTCATTCTGAAAGAGCAGCGCTGAAACCTTATATTTAGTGGCCATTCAGCAGCAATTACAGCACTCAAGAGTTAGATTTCAGATCTATGAATTCATACAGCCACTGGAAATGTCTGTCTAAGCGGTTTGCTCAATTAGAAACATGCCTCGTATAAATTGACTTACTTTAGTCGGAGGTTGCAGAGTATTTGGTGAGTTTACTCTTCTCGCAGTAAAAAAAAAAAAACCTCTCCTCGTCCTTCTCTGCCTTTCTTCCCTCCCCCTCCGTTTGCTTTTTGTCTTCCAGGATCCTGAACTTCTGAATCAAATTTCAGGACGGACAAAATACTAGGCTTTTCCTCCGCCCACACAGAGTTTTTTTTTCTTCCTGGGTACCATGTCAAACACCATATGGAGCAAATAAAGCCAGAGCAGCAGCAGCAGCAAGAGAAGGAGGAGGAGGAGGAGGAGGCACTTTCTCTCAGTTTACCTTTAAATCACAGCCATCACAAACAGCTCATCTAAACAGCACGGTAAACATTTACACTGAAGCTAAAGCTCAGCCCTCCTCTAATACTCATACACAGGATGCACTAATGACTTTAAACTGTATTTATCACTGTAATATGAGAGATTTACAAAATGCTCACATGGAGTTTGTTATTGGTTTCTGTACTTTGTTTTCTTTAGCACTGATTTATTATTAATGGATAGTCATTATAGTAATTATACATTATGATCAAGTGTGCCAAAAGTGAGATTATATTGACTGCACTGTGCTTCTCTTGTGAAATATTCCTCCAATGATTTTGTGCCTGGAACTATTAATCATTTATGAAGCAGAAATATCAAACATGTGCTGCTTGTCTGTTTCATATCTCTGCACACTGAGTAGATTTGTGCTTTGGACTGCAGAAAATGCTGTTTGAACAGGCCACATTAGGCTATTTCTCACAAAGATTTAAGACTAAATGATTAATTAATTGAAGAAATAATTGAAAATAATTGTCAGTTTCAGCCTGAGTCTGTTTTGTGGTGTAACTATCATATTCATATATTCCTGAACAGATAAATAAAATGTAAAAAGCAACACATTTTTGACTTATAAACTGTATTTAGGAAATCTGTCTGAGGTGTCAAAGATAACTTTTACATCCCACTATGCTCTCAACACAAATCAAAATAAAGTCATGACAGTATTCTTATATTAATATCTAGTTAAAGGATCCTACCCAGTTCACACATCTTTTCCATTCGCTCTTTAACTCTGGTGGCTCTTTCCTGCTGCACAGGAAGTGAGGAGTTTTATTTTTTCAGCAGCAGGAGCAGCATTTTTTTTATTTTTTAAAGGAACTAGTAAAACAGCACATAAAGCATTAAAGACAAAACGATCATAAATACCACTAATGGAGAGGATGATGAAGAGGTTCAGACGGTCGTGTGGAACATGTCGTATTAATTTGTCACTTTAAAAGTGACAGGATGAAAAGTAATGATTCATTCTGCTGCTTCACTGATGATATTTACAGCTGATAAACCGCTTCCTCAGCAGCTTTCATGACAAGTCGCTCGCCTCACACTTTGGGAAATCTACATCGTGTATTAAATCAAGTATTATCTCAAAGAGCTGAAACAGATAAACAGCTGAAGAGCAAAGCCAGATGTGGTTCATTTAGCCATTTGTTATTCAGGTCATTTTATTGCATAAAAAAGCATATCTAAAATATACAGAATAACAGCTGTTCATTAACGATATCAATAAATAAAAAATCATGACTATAAACAACATGTTTCGTTTGGTCTTGTAAATATACACATACACTGGGTAGCAGTTTATTGCCCTGTGGAATGAGTCTCAGAGAGACAGGGGTGTTTGGTGACGGACGACCAGCAGCATGTTTGAAATGCCAATCTGCCGTCCTTAAAAGTCATCAGGGAGGACGGAGGAGGGCGAGCAGGTCCACCTCAAACGAGCAGGCTTCAGGTTTGTTCATTTTAACTGGATTCTGCTTTTAGCCAAAGCATAAAGAAAGCAAACATGAGCTGTGAAAGTCACATAAAGTAGTTAAAGTGGGTGGAGAGTCCTGTTAGTCCTCTGACAGCAGCCTGTGGAAGTGATCCTTCCTCTTCTTCAGCACCTCCCGAAAATCCTCCTGAAAAAACACAACGGGAGATATTCAGACAGAACGATGAAACCGGGGGAGGAAAGACATCAGACAGATGCTGCTGCAGATAACCAGCTGTTTTATACGGAAAACATCTACTGGCTGCACTGATCTGCTTCACACTTCAAACAGAACTCGACCTTTTCCTCTGACACTAAAAGACATCATACGTACTGATTCTCTTACATACGATATACAAAGTAAGGATGTCTGCAACCAACAGTTGATCATTTCCCCGATTGGGCTTTCGATGAATGAATCACCATTTGAATTTACAGTCAAAACAATATAGTTTAATGAAAATAATTGCTGCTATCTGTCTGTAATAACGTCCATCACAATATCCCACAGCACTAGATTAGATTAAATATCTTGTTTAATCGGAGCAACAGTCCAAAATATTAAATTCATCATCGTGTGAGAGCAAGAAAAGCAGCAGATTTTCACATCATAAAAGCGGTAAAACTATCAAGCGGTTGACCATCAACATCTTTGCTTGACTTCAAGCTTCAACCTGACTTCAGCTGCTGATTGATTGAACCTCACTGCATCAAAAGTATTTAAGTTAGGTAACACGGTACAATTACCACTGAATTTTATACTGACATGACTAAAAGCATTTAATATAGGTCAGTCACTTCATGGCAGCAGTATCAGCTCGGTAAATCCTCACACATTTTGCTTTTAATAGTTTGTAGGATCTGGAAATGCCTAACGTTGGCGGCTCCTAGTGTTAGATTGTAGACTCAGCTGTGTCATACTGATATTTACAAATAAAACAAACATGTAATAATCACAGACGCTGACGTACCGCTGCCGACAGTTTCTCCAGGGAGGGGATGAGTTTCTGGAGTTCTCTGTCCTCTGACTCTCCGGACCAGCTTTTGATGGGAACTGTGTTCATCAGCTGCGAAAACACCAAAGAAGGTATTTTATATGTAGGTGATAATATGGAGAAAAAACAACAACGCTACCTTAATAATATTTTTGCTGTCTAACCCTTTTATATACACCTCTATCCCCAGATTATAGGCTCAGACAAATTATAGGCTTACATGGTACGGGTATGTGTGGGGCGCGTTGTCCAGAACGACTGTCTTGGCGAGATCCCTCCCGAGGACGCTGAGATCTTTGATGTAGTGGCCGAGAACGCAGGCGCAGTCGTCCTGATACAGACGATGTCTACGAGGGAAATCAGACATGTTAAAAACATTTATACCCCTTTCTGTGAAGTGTGTCACTATGGTGTGTGTGAGGTGTGTTATCGCTCACTCTCAGACAACACTCAGATCTACACTCAGTGGACACTTTATTAGGTACTTTTACAATTCAGTACAACACCTCTGTAATGTCCTGTTTATTTACCGAGGTCGTAGTTAGCGTAGAAAACATCAGAAACACTTTCAGCTTTACCATCAGCGCAGACATCGCCTTCTTAAATCTGCACCAACTGATTTTTTGCCCACTTGGGGGCAACAGAAACTGACATATCATCTCCTCTTAAGTTGATATGTTGAAGTTGACAGCACACACTTGTTTATTCACACATCTAGGGCAAAATTATCATTTATTTGGAGTCGTGTTTCTGCCCCCTGCTCAATGTAAGTCCAATATTTAGCTCTGTCTACTAATTACTATAATTCTTTAGCTGCTACATGCTCCACTATTTTCACCAGGTAGTTAACTGTGTCTGTCTGCTGTTTGGTGCTGAGCTACTGGATGAAAACAGAGAAACAAAACTGCAAAGTTGATGCCAAACAGCTGAACAATGAGCCGAAACTCAGAAAAGCCCAGTAAAGTAAAGTCGAAGGAAGCTGCAGACAGGAGATAATTCTTTGTAGGTTCAACACGTCAAGCAGGTTTTCAAACATTAAGTAGAAAATATAGACTATAAAAAGCAAGTACTAACAAGTCAAAATCTGTTATTTAAATGAAAAGAAGTGTTGTGTTCACCGGGGAATGAGCAAAGATTTATGAAATGTGCAAGATAGAAAGCAAAGGGAAGTAATCCAGATGTGTCACATCTGTATTTCTTTGTTGAACTGACTTAAAATGCCGTTTTCTGATGCATGTGTGTCTTTACTTCTTGCTTGAGATATTAACCACCTGAAGCTAAACATTAAAACTTATTTCTCCTGTCCTCACACAAACACATCTCCAACTAACTGCCCGACCACAGACCATTTAGCAGCGTCCAGAGATCGGTGCGCTGGTCACAGATGGGACCGGTAGCAGGCTGAGTCTGATAACCCCGCCAGAGTGCACATCTCTGCGGTCAAGCAAAGAGTTCATGAAACACAAGTGGAAGTAGATCATTAGGAGGCGTACCGAAACAGTTTCCTCTGCGGGTCGAGGATGTTCAGGATCTTCTCGGCGTATTCCTTCTTTGCACACGTGTAAACAAACAGCTGTAACAGAGCACAAAGCCCACATGAATCACATTCAGTTTAATTTATTTTCACAGACAAAGAAAAATAAGAACTGTGGGTTAATTTAGATGAGTTCAATGAAAATAAGAGGGAAGGTATGAGAAGATCACTATTTGAATTTCCACTTTGGGACAATAAAATATCTGTTATCTGATTTTAAATTGATAAAGTTCACTTTGTCTCTCTGAAAACAGACTGTAGATAGATTGTCTAGAGCCGACTGCACCAATAAACAATCTGACAATTCAATTTTATGCCAGATTAATACAAACCTCATAGATTTTTGCCATGGACTGCAGAAACTCTTTGACGTGTGGTCGTAGGATCATGTATACCTGTTGATAAAAACACAGCAGAGAGGATAAAAAAAATGAAAATGTCAAAACATATTTTTTTCCACAGTCTCTCTCTCGTTAGCCATCACGTCCAACCAATGTTATTGTTAGTTCTGGTATTTCTCCACTTTTAGACTAGATTTCTTCACATCTCCTGCTTCCTGTCATCCCTCGCTGAAGAGGACAAACACACTGAAGTGATTCCTCCATCATCCATTTACTCTTTTTACCATCTGCAGTCATTTTCTCTTCACTTGCAGTGCGTGGTTACCTTGTACTGATGATCCTGGAAAGTTGTGTGGAAGGTGTACTCTGCTTCATCGATCACGTTCAGAGAGCTGAACATCAGGGTCTCCTCCTGGAAGGACAGACATTAATGTGACTTCATTTTAGTATAAAAATCGAAGACTGATTTCTCAGTTTGGGTGCAACAGAGATGGTGTTTTGTCTCTGCTTTAACTAGCCACATTTAAGTCAAACATTTAAACTTTGCCACAAGCTTAGCCTGTGAACTCACACTCCTGTCTTGCAGTGTGACCGAGGCGTGTTCTCTCCACAATAGAGCTCTCTGAATTAAGAAACAGCAAATAACATCTGAACCAAAAAGTCCAGATTGAAGACAGATGGAAAAACCAAAACAACCACTGTGTTTGAGCCGAGCTCAGGAAAACAATGTGCAGCTATTGTGAGGCAACAAGCGTGTGACGTATTACATGTTAACCGCTTTACGACTAGGTACTATACAGAGTCCACCAAGTTTGGACTTGCATAGTTTGTGAGTTTGAAACATGGAAAGTTCAGCAGCACCATCAGTCAGGAGAGTTCTCGCCAACACGGCACCACCAGCTTAGAGATTACACTTCAACACAACTGTACCTAACTGCACGGAGACTAAATCTCAACTCAAAACGTCCTAAGAGACTATTTCTGACAAAAACAACACAACCAACACAGTAAAAACATACAACTATTATCCGATCTGTGATGCATATATATTTTAAAAATGCTACAGAGACATCAGTGCTAGTCTGAAAGGCTTTGCAGAGATAAAACTGTTGTTGCCGGGATGATGACGGGCTGCAAAGATACCTTCATGTCTCCAAAAATGCCAGCGCTCATTTCCAAAAAGACATTATTTACGTCAGCCACATATTCAAAAATTGAGACTGCCTCAGGTCATCTGGACTTTGAATTGGAACAGCACTTGAGCTGTGACTGATGATGTTTCACAAGAACGCGGGAACACAAGTGCAGGCAAGAACACACACTGAGAAAGTCCTACTGTTTGGCTGAGGCCCGCTCTGCCACGGCCGGTGTGGATTTCAGTTCATGTTGGCGCCTTTGTGATCCCTCCATCTTCCACATTTACATCACTGCAGTCTTCATCGTGTCTTAATAAGTTAATATGTTACTGCATGCTCTTTGTTAAGCTCTCCTTGAGTTAACATTACTTTGCCAAAGTTCAACTTCCACTTTGTTTATTCATCTGAACTGCTGTGCCTGTGTATGAGAGTAGGAAGCTCCAGAGCATCAAACTCACCAAGTCGACCACCAGCGTGGCCTCTGGAGTGCTCCTGGTCTTTGGGGGAATATCTCTGATTTGAGGTCGGGAATGCTGAGACTGTGACGGTATATTCTTGATGAACCTGAAGCTGGGAAACAAAATAACACTCTTAGAGTGTAAAGAATCTAATACACGAGTGTGTATGTTCTTGTGGCTTCATTCAGACATTACAGCATGTTTACAGCATGAGCTGCGTGCTCGAGTGATATTTGGCTCCTAATGTTTAAAGTTATGATAGCAAGGAAGAGGAGTGTTTTATGTTTCATCTCTTAAATTTAAACTTTCTGTTAAGTCTTAATGAGTGGGAGGAATGCTCGCTGGCACGTCTAACAATAAAACTACTGATGCGGTTCATATCAGTTTCATCATTTAATGTCATTTGATGGCAAATACTGTGGTCTGTTTTACAATCTGAATAACAGGATGTTGCGACTCTCATTTAATGCCTATTACTCACATGCTGTTAAGACTTTTATTGGATATTAATTTATTAATAGACTGTTGGTCAGATTATTACTGTATGAGGGTTTTTAAACCACTTCCACCCCACTCGCTCTGCAAAAGGAAAATAGTCTTTGATTGACTGTTATAAGAGAACTGATCTCCTCCGCGCCTTGAAATTGGATCTTTTACGGTGTACGATGATGCATAAGAGACGATGACTGAGGCAAACTTATTACGTTTATTGTAGAACGCTGTACAAGATGTGCATTTATCTCTTTGCATTTTTAACTTTGTGCTGCTGCAGCATATATGTCTGTTCAACAACATTCAATTGAAAGACAGAAATGTTATGAGGCCCAATCAGGTCAGACTGTCTCATGTCTGAATAAGCACCCTGGTCACTTTTTCATAAAAGTCACAAAGGCAGATTAACATAAAAGCACTGCATGTGGGAAATGGACTTGATACTTACGGATTAAAGACGTCTTCCTCCTCCTCTCCAGCCAGAAGGTCAATGGAGCCATAACCAAACACACCTTGTTCTGGGCTCATCAACACGTTGTTTCCAGTACCTGCACACTTCATATCTGGACAGAAGAAACACAGACACACAAGTTTGGTGTTATTAGCTAATCTGACATGTCAAAGTGTAATATCGTCAAAGAAATGACCAACAGTAATGACTCGTACTGCATCTGAATTTTAACAGCACACTGAGTCCTCTACCAATGAAATAAACCACATGAAAGCCTGCCAAGCAGTTCAAGAGGCTCTCAATGTTTTTCCTATTTGATGTGCCCAGGGTGGGAATATACCACAAGCCACCAGAAAGATGCTGGTACAGTTATACTGTGGTTGGTAAGTGAGTTTTCTCCCCGGGGCACTTTTGCCATAAAAAAAAGAAAACAACCTTCAAAAAGGATGGCTGGATATCTCCCAGAATGACAGACCCACAACACAAAAACAAATAAACTATCTGGATGGGGAGCTGATGGGTCTGTTAAAGGCAGTACAGCCCATACACCGAGTTATACTCACTCTCTTTGCTGGGTGTGAGGAAACGCACGATGGGCGTCGAGTAGATGTTTCTGGCTGTGGTGTTACGAGGAGTCACCGGATCGATCTCTGACAGTATTTGCTCACGACGCATGATGGGCCTGATCGGAGTCTTGAAAGCCAAATCTAGACCACGACAAGAGGACGATCGGTCAGAAAACACAAAGACAAAAAAATCCATATATTCAGGGAAACAAAAAAAATTTAATATATAAAAAGCATCCATGAAAATAGCTGGAAGCTGCCGCACACACCTGTTTCTCTGTTATCAACAGCGATGGCTCTCTTCCTCAGGCGGCCGCGGGGCAGAAGTCGCCTCGTCATTGTGGGAATTTCATCATCTGAGTGGTGGGAATCATGATCCGTGGGCTCTTCATTCTACACAGTAAAGGTTTAAAAAAAAAAGTAATTTCAAACCCAACATGCTAGTTTCACTGTCACGTAAGGTTGTCACAATACCTGAATTTTAAACTTTGATACAACACTAGTATATAAAAAAATACTTGTTTGTGCACAAATTAGGATAATTATTTCTCTTTTTGTAAATTTACAACCAGCACAGTGCTGGTACAGAAAGTGTAACTGGAGTGTGTTTTATATTTTATATGAACACATTACCATATTTCTAATATTTTATTTCTACCTTATTTTACTGTTCCCTTGCTCACACGCAGCGGTTTGCTTGCTCTGTCTCTTTCTCTTTGTATCAAACATCAACAGCAGTATTTTTGCATACTCACTACTTCAGTAGGTGTTCGTAGATGCTAAGACATTGTACATAAAGCCTTTGACACAGACAAACACACCAACATAGATGCTACAAGACTACGAGCTATTGTTCAAATGCAAAACCGCCACAAAACGACAAGAGGCTTAACTACAACAAAACAGAGTTTAAATGTCTGCAGTAAAGAAAAGCTGTACAACTATGTAACTGCATTGCAAGATTATGCATCACCATTTGTTGTTGGAACTTCTGTTTTTGTCCTTGCGTGCATTAAAGCAGTACAAACTGTGCCTCAGTCCTGTATTATACAAGGTGTATCTGGTGTATCTGACTTACTTCTGTCCTTTAATTCACACTGTACATAGCCGGAGTCCTCTGTATAAACAGTCTGTGTGCATGTGTCCTGATGACCTACTTTTACTGGGACCCTCTCTCACATGTAACTGGGCTGTTTAATCCTCTGCCAGACACCACCTCGTCTCAGAGCTGCATATGTGAACTTTAAAACCTCAGACCGGGATGAAACCCTGGCAGGGCATCACACAGGAGGATACTAAGGACTGGTGATGGATATATGCTGCAAACATTCATAGACTGGAGAGGATTTGTAGCTAAATGTTAAGGACTGCTTTGCTTTGTCCAAATCTCCTTTAAAATGAGGGGAAGAGTTTATAATGTTTGTCTCATGTGGAAGAAAACAGCCTCAGACTGAGCTAAACGCTAAAACTCATCAATGGGGAGACTTAAGGCCATTAAAAAAATACAGTAAATATAAGACTGATAGGTAACGTTACCTAACAACATCCAAAATGGCGATAAAGTTGAATAAACACCACTATGCAACAGTTTAAACACAGACTGACCACTACAACCTTCACCTACCTATAGTTTGTTGCAGGACTGCGTTTGTTTTTAAGCTAAAAGGAGACTTTATCAAAATATTAAACTAACCTAACAGATACAGCACGCAACACTTCCGGGTTGTCTCGTAAACTTATAATTTATTTAATTAAAGAGAGAAAGGTCGTAGTTTGTACGTAGAGCAGGCATGAAAACCCCCTCATCGTCCAGCTGCTGCTGCTTCAACAACACAACAGCAGCTAACGTTAAGTTAGCAGCGCTGTCCACTGTTTTGTTAGCACCAGCTAGCCAATATCCGGTGTTTCGGTTTAATTAGCGACCGTGTTAACTGGCGACCTTCCGCCGAATGCTACTGTGGTTGTCGTAGTTACGCCAACTGTTGAAAACAGGAAAAGAATGCAAACAAGGCCTCAAAGACGAGCTACAGACCAGCTATGTTTTTCAATACTGTGGAGTTGATAAAAAGAATAAATAAATAGGCATTTACGAGGACGCATCTTTCTGTTTTCAACAACTGTCGTAATGACGACATTCACCAGTTAACAGGGTAGCTCGTTAAACCGAAACACCGGCTAACTAGCATTAGTATAGTTCGCTACACTGTGCTAACAAACACAGTGTTTACTGGTACCACCAACGTGTACATGTCTGTTATCAGCGGTGCTGACTGTTAACATGATAGTTCAAACAGTAGTTTGTTACCTTGGTTTGAAGCGGGCTCTCGGTCACCGATAGGCGCGTTCGTTTGTGTGTCGCTTTGTTGGACCGTCGGCGGTTACTCCTCGGCGTCTCCGGGCAAGTTGTAACGGTTTTCTGAGACCTCAGTCTCATTGTTCTTCTTTATACGGCACTTGTACACATCTACTCCTCTGTAATGAAGGTGATGGCTTTAAAAGTCCAATGCTCTGCTTTTCTTTTTCTCCACCACCTCCTCCAGCAGGGTCGCTCGGTTCAGTAGCCGACAGTCGGTGTAGCTCCGCCCCGCTCATCCCCCAGTGTCTTCTCGAATCAGTCTGTGTTTAAATCTGCCGGGCCGCGATAGGTTCACCGCTGCGGACACAATGACTGGGCGGTGCTTCGGAAAACTCCAGCGTCAACGTGACACGCAAGTCACATTGCAAGGCCGACCCAGTGAGTGCGTGATTACATCTGAGCCACGCATCATCTAGATAGACGCAGAAACCCACGCAAAAAAAAAAAAAAAAAAAAAAAAAAAAAAGTTTCTGTTTCATGTCAGAGTTAAAATACTAGAAACCGTACACCAAATAGTCTTTAATGTATATCTTCTGCGACTTAATACTAATACTCCAATCCAAAGACAGTGTACGTTTTACTCCATTTATTTGATTAACTGTGATTACTCGTTAATTTAATGTAGATTAATAACACGAAATATAATCAACATATAAATTAGGATGTATTTATAGGCTAACATAATACTTTATTGGTCCCTGGGTGAAATTCAAAAGCTACCCAGCACTATAATAAGTAAATATATAAGTAGTTTAGATGACTATATTTTGTGTGAAGTTAAATAAATATATAAATATAGCAATAAATAAATAAGACTCACAGTAAACTTTGGTAACCCCTCATTTTGCAGAAGAGGATGTAAAATGTTCCTGTTTTTAGGTGTTTTGTCACTTGTGGTACCAGCATCAATGTTATATAGTCAATCAATAAAGACCAATTAAAAAGGACAGAACATATTTTATTTTTTAATCATACTGATTAACAGGTTTGCTAACTTATCTTGGGAAACATAAAAAACACCCAGAGCTCTGGTGACATTTAAGAAAGGTGATATTTTATTAATTTCAGATTCAAAATAAAAGTATTCACACAAACACATATTGAGTAAATAGGCAAGAATAGCTCTTCACCCTTCAAAAACAAAGAAGAAAACAAAAATAAAATAAAAACAGTTGCATTGCTCACCGCCACTTCACTGTTACCGTAGATAACGGAAAACATCCCATTCATCAAAAAAAAAAAAAAAGTCATCATTTATAGAAAAAAAAAGGAATAAGCACACATTAATAGACTGAAAACCAACTCACAGTACTAACAGTGGTACTAGAAGCAGTACTTGTTGTAGTACTAGTAGTAGTTATCTGTTGAGCTGGAGGTTCCCTGTTGTTGATGCTCAAATAAACTAAACAGCAGAAGTGTTACGAAGCTGTAACACAGAGAGAGAAACACAGAGACAGAGACAGACACCCTGGTGTCCAAAATGAACCTCTCAGTTCACATACAGGGTGACGTTTACATCCTTTTTATTTGTTTCCAGCCAAGATAATGAAATAAATACACCACAATACTTGTTCTCAATACAATCTCACGTGTGTCATGAGATCACGACTAATCCTAAGTACGGTACTAGTATGTTGAAGTTCATTTCGGACCCTGGTGCCCACCCTCACGCCCTGTTTGTGTACCCATTAGACTGTAACTTGAGCCCTTGCTGGGTTAAATGCATCAAACTGGAGGTAGAGGTAGATTTTCCTGAGAAGTTGTGAAAGACAAAAGCCTTGTTTCAGTTCTAAAGTTTCCTTGAAGACACGTGAAGCCCCCCACACGTCACATGCTTCCCTAAAAATAATCACATTATTATCCTCATCATTAGCGCTATATTAATAAATCTGCTCCAAGTGTAATCTCTGTGTGCCGGGGTTGCTACAGCAAATCCAGGAAGGAAAATAAAAAGCAAAGAAAGAGCAAAAAAACAAAAACAAAATATAAACATGATATAATTCACAGCCCTAAAAAGCCATATTTCAGAAATATTCTATTTAATGAATCTTAGTAATACAGATTAATTCATACAACAATTGTCACAGCAGAAGGCATCTTGTTATTTCTCATTCCTTGTCTGTGGTCCACCTGATGAAGGTAAAGTCAGTGGTGAAGTCCAGTCAAAAGCCCCTACAACCCACATGCACCTTAACCCGTAAATGTTGCAGCAGAATTTCCATGTCGGCAGCATGTGGGAACAGGAGTAAACAGGAGTTAATTTTCTATGCAAGACAATCCGGGCATAGTAAGATTTCGAGACGTTCTTAAAGCTACGGCTCTGGTGGAAGTAAAAGCAGCAACATTTCAATGACTTTCTTTCATTGAGACATTTTGACATAGAGCGAGCAAAGCCAACCACAGAGATTCAAAGGGTTTTTGTGCTGATTGGAAGCTGCAATATCCCAGATTTGGGAGCCAGCCCCTGAGAAAAGAACATTATTTATTACCTATATTGTCAGGAAATCAAACTCTGAGACAAACAAAATGCATTTTGCATGAAGAATGCAGTGAATATTAGTCCAGATAACTAATTGTTCCAATCTGTACAAAAGCATGTGAATACAACAGGCTCCAAGTTCTCAATCCAAGCGTTTAACGGCACACAATAATGTAACTTTGACAAAAAAATAAAAAAAAAATAAATCCAAGAACTGCAGACACAAAGTCGTGTGCGAGCATTGCCTAAACTTCTACAAGTGAAAGCGGCTGGAGACACATAGACACAGCAGGTAGCATTCAGAAAAAATAGCAATCTGAACCATAATCTGCTAGAAACTCTTTAAAACATCTCCTGGCTTAATACTCTGGGCTGTTTCAATGTTTCTTAAAATATATTAGCAACTCTGATATGAAGGAACCTGCTTGACCACAGCTACAGAGAAACAGGCAACACATTGTTTGATTATTGATTGTTTCTGTGTTTTCAATAAGTGAGTAAATTCTGTAAGTGAATGATTTTACTGCTCCGTGATGATTTAAATGCTGTTTCTGAGGCTTTGTCACCTCAACATGGGCACAACTCTGGAAACACTCAAAGTAAATAATGATATGAACACTTAAAATGTCATTGTTTTTGCAGTACAGAGTCATATTGAAGGAGACTGAGTCTTTGCAGTCTTGGGTCAGACCTGATTGTGTTTCCCTTTAGCAAATATAAACTGATTGGGTGCCATAACAAAACCTTCCACTGAGGGGCGCTCTTTGTAAAGAGGCTGAACTGAATCCTCAACTATCCTGACGTCTTTGGTTCCCCATTGCATAAATGAAATTGATCACATTTTTCAGTTGATATCTGATTGTCTGTGGTCTTTACAATCTCTTTCATAAGTCAAAGTGTTTATGAACCAGCATCAACAACGTTTTGACAAGGTTTTTCCTGCGTGAAGAAACCAGCAAAAGCTTTAGTTTGAGGTAGAAACAGGGTTCGTTTGTGGCGTTTTTGGAGGTATACAATGTTGTCCCCTGATTGTCGCTACCACGCAATTGCCAACCTTCCCTGAAGATGTGGCTACGCGCATACTGAAAGAGAGACAGAGCTGCAGTACCTCCACTGTTCAAATGCAAATATCTGACAGCGTGTCGATAGATATACGATAAACATGGATCCATTGAAGGGGCAGGTGCTTGAATGTTGCCTCAGGGGCCAAAAGGTCACAGGGTCAAATCTAAAAAAGCAATGTTGATCCTTTAGATCAGTATTGATTGAATTTTGCTATCTCCAGCAGCCCTCCCCCTCCTAATCCAATTCTTTCAGCCACAGCATGTCTCTATTTGATTGTCAGCCATTCCTTGCAACTGTGACATCTGCTACTCATGCAGAGAGAGAAAGAGAGAGACATGGAGACAAACGCTTAGCTTTCTGTCACCAAACTGAATACGCAAAAACATCCATTTGATCGTAATATATGAAATTTACAGAAGAGTCTGCTTACAGGAAGGAATAAAAATACAAGCCTAAAATGTGGTTTAAAGTGAGATTTTTTCTTTCCTTCCTTGGTCTCTTTGTCAAAATTATGGCCCGTACATTATACTGTACCTACAGATTAGCATAGCATTTAGGCACCACTGTTTCTATAGAGACTATCCTGCACAAAAGGACAAAATACAGTAACTACATATTTAGCCCAGACTCAATGAACCAAAACCAAAATCTGACTTTATGACCTCTTTCCTTGCACGTAAACAGCATGAAGAGAACTATAAAACCAAACTGCAGTGACTGCACTCCAGCTATTTAAGGCTAGCTATTGAGATAGCATAAGCTATTTACCAACTGTTTCCTGTTTTTATGGAAATCAAAATGTATATTCATGCTCGAAAATCTTATAACTGAGCTTAGATACACAAATGTTGTTTCTAAAACTACAACAATACGATTTCAAGATGGCTGTTGATACAGTTGAATGTGCTGTATAATGCTTTGGATAAAGGTGCACAAAAGCCAGTTCAGCTTTAGTTGCATCTGTACATGACTTTCAACCAAGTGTCCGCAATGAGGAAGCAGCCAGAGGCCACTGCCTATCTTACATGTGACATATATCCCTGTAGAAACACACTGCCTTCCTTTGTAACAAACCTACACTGAGAACCTGATCAAAAGTCAAACAGGGCAGTGAGTCTTTAAATCACACTAAAACTTCATGAATGTTATTCACACATTAAAGAGGCCAAATGGTTGAAACAAGCTCTTCCCCGAATAACTAAATTCATCACGTAAACAACGTATTTGACAACCTGTGTTTTTGTGATATCTGTAAAATGACTTCTCCGCTGATGAATGACTTCATGTTAGGATGCATAAAATGCAACAATGGTTTTTGTGTCTCCCACCTATACAGGCTGCTGACAGAAAGCTGTAATCTCACACAGACTGGAGTTTCAGTTGTGCAAATGTTTCTATATAAAAACTATTTCAGTGATTGAGCCATACACCTGCAGTTTGTGATCAGATACTGATGCCCAGTGGGAAAAATGCAGAGGGAGGAAAGATAAAACTCCCTCTGTTATCTAGGTTTGCTGTTTAGCCTCGATAACATCAAGTCCAAACTAGATTTAGTGGTCTCGTTACCCTGCTGACTTCATGAGCCCTCACCTAAAACCTACGAAAACCAAATTCAAGGCACCGTGTCGTCCGGTTTACAGAACCACGACATCAGCAGCAGCAGTTTCAGAAATGCAGGTGCACTTGCAGCCAAACTGTACCAAAGAAAGTAATAACTGCAGGCAACGACTGTTACAGATGCAGGTTTTCTTCCTTATTGCTGTTTGTGTTTGAGCTTTTGCATTTATCACTTTAAACTGGCAAAACAGGCTTTGTTAAGACGCTTGACAAAGTTCTGTATTTGTACGATAAACTTACTGTTGACACTGAGAAACAATCTCAACACAAGGTCCAGTCAGTAGCTGTTCTGGAGCTTTTCGAGTTTTTGTAACACACGACCACGTTTTGGTGGAATAGTGACTCTTTCTTTAACACATAGGGTCACTTCTCTGAGATTTACTTCTTTTCGAGTAAACTACCAGTTAATACAGGGATTCTCTATTACTATTTATTGATAGTGTGACGGCCCCAGCGCCCTTTGCCTTGGTCCTGTGTAGTGTGTGTGTGTTTGTGTGTGTTGCAGGCCCTCGGCTGGGTAGAGCTGAGGTGCCATTACGGTAACCAGGAACATCTGGCTAGTTTTTCCTCAATTATTTAAGCCTGCCTGCCCAGACAACAGTGTCTCGATCTCTGCAACTCAGATCAGCCATTGCATTCATAGACGTTTATCCATCACAATTATTATCTACTTTATCAGATTTTTTGTTTTAGTTTTTAGTTTGTTTTTGGCAAGTTTGGCATGCATTGATCATAAAAATGAACTGGGCTGACAGATGTAAAATGTAAAATCTCAAACACACCACATCTGCAAGTCAAAACTCCTCCTGCTGCTACTTTTCTTGCCTTGAACTGGTCTGATAATGACCCAGCAGGACCCCCTTGTGGAGCTTAATGTGAATAAGTTACAAACTGGTTTCATTAGCTGCTTCAAATCTAAAGAAATGCATTATGATTTCATGTTTCTATTTACATTTGAGCAGAATTCCTCCTTCAAAGTGGGAAAACAAACAGGTGCAACTCAACCAATGAGATCCTGCCTCTGCTTCCAACTAAAGCTCCACTTGTCTTTTCTCGAAAGTGAGAAAACAAGTGAGGCTGAACAGTTCGCCTTTGTGTCACGAGGTGCTCTCGCTATTATACTAAACTTTAAGACTTACATGTCATGTATGCGTCTTTGAATATGTCGTTGGCTGTCTGAGTATAAAGAGTACTTTTCAAAACTGACCAGTGTTTGTGCAGCAGCTGGTGGTGATTTCCCACAGAGAAGAGTCCAGAATCAAAGCCACGACAGCCATCTGGTGATATTTGACTGGAACAGTAAAAACTGATTAGACGGAGGTACTGCTCGCTCTCTGGTCATCTCATGCTGTGTTAAGGCCTCAGAACAGAACCCACATACAAAGCCTGATTTACTTCCTAACGTCAGTAGGAATGAGGCTGCTTTGCGTAGGGGTAGGGACATGGGGGAGTAACAATCTTTAACAGCCGACAGTCCAGAGAGGTAACACAGGTTAAAGTTCAAAAAGCTGAATGACTGATCTGCTTCAGAATGCAAATACGCAACTACTTATGAATGATACGGTATCTGCATCGTGGCTGCTTTACAAATCTAACTCCAGTGAGTGTTCGTACAAATACAGAGGCACAAGCAGCAGCTACGATTACCTCTGAGCTCATATTGTTAAAAGCCTGAATTAAGCAACATCTAAAAATAGTCAGAGGATCACAAGACATTCTCTGTTTTATCCCTGATAGGTGGCAAGCTAGGCTCAAGGAGACCCTGTCCTTGTGACGGCACAGGATAAAAAGCACTTGGATCAGAAGAAGCACTAAATCATGCAAAACACAAAGCTGAAACAAAAAAATAAAAGGCATCTGTAATGTGTAATACAAAAAGCAAAACAACAAATCGTCAGATATGAGCTGAATAACTGTCAGGATATGTTTCTTCTGAAGCTCAGATAGTGTCACCTGACGCCTGATTGTCCGCGTGTCTCCACAATGACAAGGATTTAGTGGACACATGACTCATGAAGTTTTCCTGCTTCATTCCTGATCACTGAGGGGCTTTTATCTACAAATATGGGCATGCATCTGACCATAAGACAGTCACTCCACAAGAAGGCCAAGTTAGAAAAAAAAGGGATAAAAATTAGGTCTTTCCACAGAGAAAAATGTTGAAAAGCATTACTCCGTCAAGATACTGTACAAAGACGACGAGCAGACGGACACCTGAGAGCAATCGAAAACATGTATTATACAGGAAACAGTCGGTGTGAACGTCGCTGAGGCTCAAAGAGTCCAGCCTGTTGAGGGTGCAGCGAGGGGAAAAAGAAAACCTCAACAAAGGCTTTCGTTCATCTTACCACCTGCACATCTGACCTTATTCTTACAAACAGCCATTTTGAACACTAAGCTTGACAAACTACCTACAAAATTGGCAGAGATATGCATCGAACTGGCCTCATGTCAACAAACAGGTGAGGATTTTTAGATAACAAGTATCCCGCTGTCTCAGGAAAAATAAGCTTGAATTGCTTGAATTCAGCAGGGACGTCAGCTGTGTAGCATTCTAGCTAACAACCTATATACCCTGGCAGCGATCAATAATGGACCACATGCGTTAAAAAGTGAACCAATAACCTTGCAGATTCTTCAGATCCAGCTGTTTTACATTTGTGTCACTGGAGAATCTATGGCATTGATATGAACAGGAGCACACACCTGCATCATGCTCGCTCTTCTACATAGAGATCCAAAATGGCTGCCATGTGAATATGGTTATATGGTTTTACACAAAATGAGGTCACAACGGTACATTGTTATGTGCCCTGAAGAAAAAAACATATACCTTTTAAAGCTTTTCTGATTAAAAATAGAGGATATTCATATTTTCTTTTTTTTTATAGAATTCTAAATATATAGATTTTTTTCCTGCAATGAGAGGATTGTTAAAGATTTAAATGATAAAACACAATAAAGAGAATAACAATAATGATAGTAAGGACAATGAAAAGATAAAATAAAATAAAAAATCTCCCCCCCTAGAGGATAAAACATTGCTGTCTATCAGTAGCTCTGTTTGTGTGTGTAAACAGTGCATTACCCTTCCTAGTTATTTCCTTCTCTTTTGTTCTCCGATAATCTGTACATTTATGCAGAAATAAATAATTCACAGGTTGTGCATACATATTTGTTTAGCATATACTGGCTCTCAGTTGGTATATTTTTTTTTCCGAAATAATTTTTTGGCTACGAAGAACAAAAGAGGTGAGTTGTGAGAAAAAACCTGAGATAGTGTACTTCAAGTGATGTGAGTTTCAGTTTGTGTCTGTCTATACAGTTTATGGTTCTTCTCTTTTTGGCATAGATTATGTAGAAAATGAGGTTGATTTTTGGCTTTACTTAGCGTGTAATTAAAAAAAATAAAATAAAAATAAAGGGCAAAGGCTGGGGGTTTGTTAAGACAATGAGTTGCTGGAGGTTGAGGTAGGTGTGTTCGGTTGCTGCTGCTGCTGCTGCTGTGGAGCGACACGACTGCTGACCGTCTTGTTGGAGACGGACGATCCAGACGCACCGGACAAGGCTGACCCTGCTGCCTGAGCAAAAAGAACGCCTAGATTGTAAAAGAGACACAAAAATGACTGTTAGAATACAAAATATGACTGTTGAACTTCATCTCTGTTTTAAAAAGAAATAGTTAAACATATTGGTAAATACACTCATTTGCGTTCTTTCTGTGAGTTTGATCAAGCTATCATATTGTTGTGTTAAGTACAGAACCAATTGCCAGGAGGAGAGCTTAGCTTACAGTAGAGGCTGGAAGTAGAGGGAAACAGCTAGCTTGGCTCTCTATTTAATATCTAAAGCAATAATTCAACATTTTGGGAAATAGGTTTATTGGCTCATCATAACCATGTGATCATACAGTCACGACAAGGCTCTGGGAAGTCACTGCACCTGGCTGTTGTTCACACAGGGTAACATCACGTAAGCTTCCCCTAAAACCACAAACTGTTCTATTTACATTTGTGTTTGAGACAGATTAAACAAACAGGACGCAACCTGTTAATTACTGATCTTTGAGTTGATGGTAGGCAGCAGAATGCTTAATGTCAGAGAGAAGGCTTCTGTTTCCAGACTTAATGCTAAGCTAAGCTCATCACCCCCTGGCTCTACAGTAGCTCTGTGCTTAACATACAGACATGTGAATGTTGATTTTCTTATCTTACTCTCTGAATGAAGGGAAACATGAAAGGAAGTGATCCGCTGGACCTTCTGTGCCACATGACGGTGATACTTACCAGCATACACCACTCCATTGAGCTCCACCGACATGCTAATGCTGCTTGTGCCGTTGGTGGTGAGGTTCAGGGCCGAGTCCTGCCTGCCTTCTATAAGGAAGACGACCACAAAAAAGAGTTGTGTTAACAAATCAATGTTGTTCTATTCAGTGGAAAGACTAATCCAGAAATGACTTCTCCCTTAACTTTCTATAAAACAGGCACCTCAAGACCACAATCCTCTCTCACAGCACAAAAAACTTCCGAAAACGTCCAGTTCAAAATTTCTCTGAAGTCATCTGTACGATCAGTACTGAGAAAACGCCTGCATGTTCTATCAGATAGAGGGTAACTAAGACAAACCCTGCTATATGATCAAAGTGGGAATTCCCACACAGACAACAGACACACATGTAGTGTATGCATGCATGCATCTGCTTCTATGAGCAAAACAGGTCAACATATAGGGCTGCCGCCTCACTGTTGAGTGCTGTGGTTTGTGGTAAGAAGACAAAAATGTCTCGAGATGCAAACTGCCGGGAAGGGTGAGAATGCTTGAAAACCAGCTCAGGTGAATTCTGGGGTAAAATGGTGATACCCACAGTAGGTATGGTGGAGTCATATCGATACGACTTAATGAAACTCAGAAACTGAGCAGATTGTGGCAACGTTGTCTCACACTGTGTTGACTGAATACATGAATATGGATGTTCAGATCCTTCAAGGCAGCACCTGGCAGCATCTTCTATTATCCATGTACATATTACCTTCAGGCAATGTCATTCAGAAGAGTTTGGTTTCCCCGATAGTTCAATGTAGAGGCAAAATCAGCCTACAAACCTCAGCCTGTCTTTGTTTTGCTCTACTCGTGTGAGCTGAATATATCAGGAACTCCAGTGTGTCCAGTACCTTGGTTGTTGATGCGGATGTTCATGGGTATCTGAGCAGTCATGGCCAGCAGGTTGTGTTGAAGCGCTCTCTGCAGCAGTCGGTGGTGTTCCTCGACAGGCAGCGCCATTTTCTTCTCTGGCGGCTCGCCGGCCTCCAGTTTGTCCCTCAGCTGCTCCAAAGCCGCCACCTGAGCCGCCATCGCTGCCTGAGCTGCTGCTGCCTGTACAGCAGCCACCGAGTGACCCGCCAAGGCCCCCACTGGCAAACGAGCCATACCGACTCCGGGCAGCGGCTGGCCTCCCTCCTCTTCTGACCGGACACCACAGAGAGGGAAAGAGAGAGAAGAAGGAACTTAAGTCCTGCAGACTCATATACAAATAAATATGATGTGCTATCCAGGCAGGATATAAATTACATTCCTCCTGAACCACAATGACAGAAAAACAGCTTGCTTAGGTAACTGCTTCTGTGCAGCATGATATACAAATCTCACCTTTCTTGGTCTTCTGGATGGGAGTCAGTGAGGCTCCGTTGGTGCCCACTGATAGGCCCGCACTGGCCGTGGGGAGCTTCGGTGACGAGAGCATAGTGGGTGTCCCGTTGGGCGAGTAGGTGAACAGGGAGCTGCCAAAGCTCTGTCGTCGGCCCTCTCGCCGATTGCTGTCGATGGCTGCCTGGAGCTCATTGGGGTTGCTCAAACCCCTCTTATCACATTCATATGGGTACAGGTACTTCATGTATCTGAAAGGAACACAATGTTTTTATGTAAAATACATACATCATGAGGAGTATGTAAAGAGTTGTATAATGTCTTCTGTGTCTCTGGAGTGGCTTTGTCAAGTCTGAGAGAAAGACCCTAGTCATGTCGTAGTGATGTCATCAGGATCACGTGTCCTGTGTAACAAAACTTGGGTCATGCAGTTTGACAGACATTTTGACAGAGACCAGAGACCGAAAGATATGTTAGCTTCTGCTGCGTTGTTTCTGAAAAAACAGCTCGAGCATAGGAGATAATGAGTGGAGATACTCGTGAAGATAATCTTGAAACTACAGGTCTCTTTTTTGTAAGTCAAATCAGTGGTGAAGCTAATTAAGAGTGAGAGCGTGCTGCCATCTGAACCAGCTCCAGGAAATGACTTCAAACACAGGGGTTAATTGGTAAAACGAAATAGTTGTTGACATCTGATAGCCAGCAGCACCACATGCTTGAATCACTGAGCAGAACAAAAAGGATTATAAGTATGGAGGGTTGTTGCTAAAGTTATAGTAACCCAAATCAGTTGGGTTATTACTGATCTCTATTCTGACAAGAAGTCAGTCATCAAGTCTGTCCAATAAATGAGCTGCTTGTAAGTTTTCTTTACAGGCTCCTGTGGATTGTAACAAGAAGTGTGAATCAAAAGAAATACTGTAACTGAGTAACCTTTCAGGTGTGTGTGTGTGTGTGTGTGTGTGTGTGTGTGTGTGTGTACTGACTGTGTACGGAGGGTGAAGGCTGCACTGGTGATTGAGGTAGGCAGGTTGAGTCCCTTGGTGATCTCCCTCCACAGTTTCTTGTTGATGACCTCCACCAGGCCGCCCTTCTCTGTCACCAGCCTGTAGAGCATGTACAGATCCAGGACCTGCTTGGCCATGATGGGAATACGATTTACTGGGGTTCCTGAAATAACACACACACGCACACAGACACACACACACGCACACAGACACACACACAGACACACACACAGACACACACACACAGACGGAAAAGGTCATGGCAGGACACTTATTTTCTCGCAGATGTTTGAAGAGAGCACACTACAGGCAGGTTAAACATTTTACCAGCCAGTTACATGTTTTTAAGCTGATCAGGACAAACGACATTCATCATACACACAGCGAGGAGCAGAGCAATCAGAGCCATCAAATATATCGACTGATTGAAGGACTATATAAGGAAAGTAAAAACACCAACTTAGAAAGATGACAAAAATGACAAACATTTGTCTGGTTCATGTTACTCAACCTGACCAGACTGTTCCTCTCTCCAAACCAGAGATGACATTAATGTTTGTTAATGACCAACCAAGTATGAGACAAAGTGCCCTGGGACATGATTTAATCAATACTTACAATTTTGTAATCATTTGTGACAAATGTCGCTTTCCTAGCGAGGAAAATAAAAGCCTTCACTAATGCTTCCTTCAAATTTTATTCATTTAAATTGACCCCAAACATGTTTGACACAGAACATGTACAACCCTTTTTCCATATTAAGGAGAGTCATTGATTTGACCTGCAGATGGCGCTCTCAGATTCTCAGAGTGGACTTGGCAGGTCTTCCCATTGCTGGTGGCTCTGACATTGTAAACATTTAGTACTGGTTTTTCATCTGTGAGCACATGTCTGTTGTTTTTCATGTCAGCCTTCGGGCATGCTCATCTGATTAAGCCACGAGTCAACACTGTCACATTAATAAGGCTGCTTGGTATGTTAAATATCTGAAATGAGCCACACATGTAAATCCAATATTACACAATTCACACCATGATAAAGAGTTGCCTGGATGAGAAGAAAAGCAAATTTCGTTGGGCTCGGTTTGCTTATCTGATGTTATGTGCGTCATCGGTGTGAAGACCCTGCGTGGTGGCTGAGTCAGTGTTTGTAACTGTGTGTGTGTTTGTGTGTGTGTCAGAAGTGCAGGCAGGCAGTCGTAGGGACAAGCAGCAGGATGGAAAGGTAAACCAATCCATTCCCAGGCAATGATATGATATGTCTTGTCTTGTTATAGCCTGGGAACGATGAGGGGCTGCACAACCATAAAGCAATCATCTCCAAAATGAATAAAGACCCCACCCATGTGAGTGAAAGATGAGTAGACGGCGTTGTGTCATATGTCAGAGAGAGACGGGGGAAGGGAGATCATCCCACTCTATATCCAACTATTAAGAGGCTCTTTATAACATTGGCTGGAGATAAAGCGAGGATATATAATATAGCGAGATATAGAAGGATCAAGGCTTTATTATTACAAGTGAGAACAAATGTACGAGATGTACTCGTGATATAGTGTTTATAGAAACGTTAAAAACACACACGGTTACATACCTCTCTTTTGCATGAAGCTGAAGAGGTCATCCAGAAACTCTTTTCTCTTTGGGTCTCTATCCAGTTCATACAGCTGTGGAGAGGAAGAGGAGAGAGATGAAGCAACAACTTGTGACAACAGTTTGAGATCTGACAAGGGAACACCAAGACGACAGTGTTAGGCTGTTAAAAAAGCAATCCAACAAATAATGATGCGTCCATTAGCTGACAGAAAATGTCCTTAATGCTCCCGATGTTACTATGACAACCCATGCAATAATGTGTGACTGTAGATGATCGCACTGTAAATGATGACATGGATATTCATCCTTTAAGATCATGTCATGAGAAACAAATCAGTTGCCTTCTGATCATGAGAGGAGATGACAGAGAGAGAAACTTAAAGAAATGCTATGGACCTGTGAGGCTTGATGAGAACCTGATGTGGGTCCAGCTGCTAGCGGGGCCCCGGGCTCTGGAAAGTTCGGTGAAAGTTAGCAGTAAAAGTGGGGCGCCTACTCGGGGGCGGGGGTAGTACAGTGAGGCCATTGAGCCTCACGTTGTTTTTCTAGCCTAGTTTGCCAGTGTGATAGTGAAATATCATGTTGTTTGTGGGTCTTTCTATGAATCACACACGTTCATGCTTCAGTATCTAACTCAAAGACACTTCAGCTGAGCTCACAGTTATATCTACCGATCAACTACACACAGTATCTATGTGAGGTCATTGGGTTTCATAATCTGTTATTGAAAATAACAGGTTGTGAAACACAGTGTACAACAAAGGCAGCGTATTGTTACTACACAGACACAACAGGCCAGGGTTAGCACGCCAACCACAGCTCAGCCAGAGGCAATGCATTGTACGACAGCTGTTTTTGTAATTGATTAACGGCCAACCGCTTCCTGCTTCTGAATTTCTGCTGCTTCATTTCGTCTTGTGACAATAAACTGAATATCTCTGGACTGTTGGTCAGACAAAACAAACAACTTGAAGATGTCACAATGGACTTATACAAAATAGGACTGAGAAAGCTCATTTGTGATATGTTGTAGAGCAGAGTCTTAGGTACAAATGACCAACATCGACAAGCTATTATTACATGCAGCTCAGCAAGCAAGAAAGACCGTTTGACAATATTTTTTATTAGGGGCTGAAACGGTTTGGTTTATGTCTAAACATTGGGAAATGTCTAAAAATGTCTGATATCTGATAGTGATGAAATATTTTCAGTTTACAATCATACAAAAACAGAGAAAAGCAGCAAATCCTCACGTTGGAGAATCTAAAACCAGATCATTTCTTTTGCTTAAAAAAATGACTAAAACAAATAATTAAATATCAAGACGCTTGCAGATCAATTATCTGTCAGTCAGCTAATTGATTGATTGGCTACTTGTTTCAGCTCTGTTCTTTATTTAGGAATTTTCAATATAATCCTGTAACATGTATTGGCTGCCGCACTGATAAAATCACCATTGAACGAGAGAGAGAGAGAGTGTGTGTGTGTGTGTGTGTGCACGAAGAAATTGAAGAAACTGTGAGCTCGTTTGACATTTGACTGAAATGCGCACACTGAGATTGATCTGTACTTGCAAAAGACCAAACTCCAGTCACTTAGTTAGCTTGCTTTAAGCACTCGGCCAGTAAAAATAAAAATGAAAGGCCTGTTCAGCTGACGTCTGGTATGATGGTGACAGCAGTGGCCTCTAACCACTAACAGACTGTCCCTCATTGTGGCATTCAGCCCTCATTAGTGACACCAAGCTGCCATCAGATCTTATTATGTAGTGGATAGGGGGAACAGAGGGCTAGGGACTGTTGGACTGAAGAGGGTTGAGGTGGATGGGGCGGTGGGTGGGGGATGCCGGCTAATGTACAGGCCTGCTGGAGGCAAGGGGGAGTTTTAATTACAGGATGCATGCATTTCGTGAAGTGCCGCACCATAAATCTTGGAAATTACCTCCTCAACTCCCATCCCCCCCATGTTGCTTTATTTGCTCTCTCTCTCTCTCTCTCTCTCTCTCCTGATCACACAAACAAATATTTCCCTAGTGGCATGGTGGGAACGCTATCACTTGGAAACAAGGGGGATAAAGCTCAGATCCTAGTCCCTCTAGTGCTCCAAATGTGGTAAGATGGCTGCTCACTGGAGCGCACAAATACATTTTGAATTAAAATATTCTCAAACACACGAAGATGGTTTAATTTTGAACTAACAAAACACAGTTGTTCTAGTATGGCACCAGCTATCAGTGTAAGCGACACTAAACAAGCTACTGAAATTGAGATTTTCATTGTTCATTTGCAACAATTTAAAGACGTGCCACTGCAGCGTTACCATGTTGAAGTTTTGCTGTTTCCCTGCCAACTGAAGGAGCTCAAAGACTACAGTGAAGTGTGAACTGTGTTGACATGTTCACAGTATCCCTCTTACTAAATGCATATCAAGTTTCAAGTCTCATTCAGTATTCGCTGTTAACACAGACGTGGACACGGCATCCTGCTTGTATCCACGAACATGTGACTATAATCTAAATTCCTGCAGCTGTTACCTTCTGTTTGTGTCTGCTGCCATGTTTCTAACATTGATTTGTACTTTTGAAGGTTCACCTGCCAAAACTCGGATTGATGGCAGTACTTGGGATACAGAGATCCATTTCCAGATCTCACATCAGTGTTTGTATTAAGGTTACACAACAATTTGTCTCTGTAACCAACATGATTTGAGCCGACACAACCTAACGCAATCCAATAATATTAATAGAATCACTGACTTTCCATTTCCCAGTTACTTTAACCTGAATAAACACTCAGCATGATTAATAAGTGAAAAAAGTTCAAATTTTATTCAACAGGATATTATCATCGAGGCTGTATTGCAATTTTCACTGCAGCCAACACATACTGCAATCAAAACGACGCATGCTTTGCCTTGCAAATCTGCCCACATGTATAGCTGTGAAAAGAACAGCTTGGAGAAAACCTGCTAAGATGTAAACCATGCTAGCACCATGACAGGAAGGTTGGGTTTGTAATTAAATACTGGAAATAAACAGCATGCTTTAGGCTGTGCTCTGTGGCAGGTAATAAAAACACATATTCAACAAGCAACCTATCAACTAGTATGCCTTATTTAGAACAATGTCCATGTTAACACAGATGCTGATAAAAATGCACTGAACAGGGTTTGTTTAGTAGCTTCAAGCATACACATCACTCTTCATAATACACTTTAAAACATGTCAACCTGTGGCTTGGACAGAAGCTGGTAATGGAGGATTGTGGACAGTGATGCATGTTATGGATAGAGGGGGTTGGAAATGGCTGCAATGACGATCCTGTCCAACCGGTAAGACCACCGCCATTATACGTCCTCTGTCTTTATCTCTATTTGTCCTCCTTGTCTTTGTATCTGTTCATCTCTCTTTTCTCTCTACCCGTTTTTCACCTCTGTCCTTTACACTCTTCTACTTTCTGCATTTCCCCATTTGTCCTTTAACTTCTGTCGGTTTCCCTCTCATTTTGTTTGTCTCACTCAGCTCCATGTATATGTACATTATAACTCCCCTGCTCTCCAGTACCCCCACCCGCCTCTCTCTCTCTCTCTCTGTCACACACACACAGACAGACTTTATCAGGCTGAGGTGGGTGTGGTTATTGTAGGCTTACATGGGTTTTCATGTCTATAGTATGTGCAGTGGGGCAGGGGCCCCTCCTGGATTAAAGCTCTGCTGTTCAGATAAAAGGACAAGAAACTAGATAAACGACTAGAAACTGGGCCAACTGGTAACGGCGGGAGTCAGTTCAAACCCGTCACCAAATGCACTGCAACAAACGGCCCATTAAAACTGTAGAGCTCACTAGAAAACTGCACATTTCCAGATCATTTAAAAAGCTCAGGAGTTTCTAAAACTTTAAAAACAACTTTTTCTACACTTTAAAACAAATAATGGAAAAAAACAGCCAAAGTTACACATTATACAGATCTTTTGTAGTTGCTGGTGTTTGTGATGTTTGTTCTGGTGACAAATGGTGACAGCGGAAAGGTAGCCAAATGCCGGTTACCTGCTAAAGTGTCAAGACTTCAGACTTCACAGCCACTTTTAAACAAGCAATTAGTGTTTGACTGTTGTCTGATAGTTTCCCACCCTGGATGTGTATGTAGGTCAGCGGCAACCCGTCTTGCAGATAAATTATAAACAGGTCTCTGACACCGAAAACAAAGTGGATTTATGCTGCAAATAATCAGTAACCAAAGAGCAGACTGTTGCTGTGGCTCTGCAGCCATCAAAGCAGTTGTGGTAGGTAATACTGTAAGAGGGGGGAGTATGTGTGTGTGACGGGGGAGGGGTTCACTTCACCATTAATGCAAATGGAAGTTAGCAAGCCAGCAGCACACAAGTGTCACATAGCACATAATAGAGGCTTTGCAACTGAAAACCAAAACTGAGAGGAGACCGGGGTATCGTCTACATGCTCCCTTACACCTGCCAATCACCTCCATCACCTCGAGGTGACACACACACAAACACATTAGGGGTTAAAATTGCTGCAGCAAAATCATTGAAATTAGTGGATCAGCTTGGTTGTGTTATTACAGGCAGCTACAGTCGAGTCCTTGAGTGTGATTTAACACTTTTTTTAGAGATACATAGTGATAACTGGATGCGTTTAGTCCTCCTTTGCATATGTGTTTTATCTCAGGGATGTTTGTTCCTGTGACTGCAGACAGCAGAAACCAGGTTTACACAGGAACTAAATCCCCTTTAAACAAATGTTGGACGACCAGTTTCACAACGTCGCATTAATACAAGTTGTTTCTTCTCATGAGATTAGTAAAAACTTTGCCCTGCTTTACTTTAACAGGAAAAATGCTGCTGTCTATATCAAATTAAATGCTTTAAAAAAAGACTGATGAGTGATGGACTCACAGAGCCGAAATAAATAAATAAATAAATAAACAAATAAATAAATAAATAAATATATATGTATGTATGTATGTATGTATGTATAAACACGACAGTGGGGGTAGGGAATGTATGGCGAGCAGGGAGCGGGGTTAAGGGGGGGGTGGGTCTTGATACAGCTCATGAACACATGATCAGCCATATTCAAACACTGCATTGTTCCAGGCCAAAGCCCTTTTATGAGTGTCATTAACGTACCAAAGCAAACACAACCACCAGCATAGCATTGCGTCAGTGTTCCCACAAATAGAAAGTATAATCTCATAATATGTACATTATTTTATCTCCACAATGCAGTGGTCCACTTTTTTGTTGTCGAGATGACACATGTGTAAATTACAGCCATCTAACAGAACGAAATGTCAGCGGTGACGTAAAATGATTTGAACTGTCAAGTGTCTGTCATGTGATGAATATGAATGAGTGAACAAGGAACACATGATGCTGGTTGTTACTCTTGTGCTGTAATCGTTTACTTAAAGGTGTGCACCACATATCATCAGACAAATTATAATTAGAATAAGCCTTTTTAGCATGTTAAATTTTTAAAAACCCCAAAACATAGAGGTCAACCAATCTGACCACACTGTTGTGGAATGTTTTTGTAAACGGACAGATTTCTCTTTGTCTGGACAACTAAAAATATCTCTATTTAGGAGATTTGTTTGAGATTGTTTAGGAGGACATTCAAGGTGAAAAAGCTCAAAGAGAGGTCAAGGCTAAATCTAATCATGGTTGGTAAAAGTGGTTCATCAGCTTTGGCTTCAGTAAAAACACAGCTTCTCCTGTGTACAGAGGGAATTTTACTGAGTGGGATCAGCCTATAATTCAATTTTACTGCACTGAAGTCTATACTCCGACTATTGAAGCTGTTATCCGATTACCATCATCACAGTAAAGTCATAAACAGAAACGGCAGAGCAGTTAACACAGCCGGGATTCTGCTGCACTATCGTAGGTACAAAACACTGCAGTCAGATTTCTGTTTTGTCTCCATGAAAGGATGCAGGTCAACGTCACAACAGAACCGAAATTCATTGTGACAAGACTGGAATATTTTAGAAATGTTCCTATCTTGGTTGAGCAACCAGATATTAAAACATCACAACAACTGATTAGTCTGTCTGTTCTGCTTGACTTCCAAATCAAAAAGAATCAGTTTCTTGATGTGTCAAGCTGTGTTCTTGTTTTCATTTCTCTTTGTGCCACCGGGTTGTGTTTTGCTGCTATTTGCACGACACTTTGCCAGATATCACCTGTTAATCACGCAATGTAAGCAGCTCTGACGCATCCTTCACTTGTCGTCTGTCACTGTTCATCATGTAATGCCTACAGTAATAGCAAATACATGAAGAATGTAATGTAACCTCAAGACACTCAAGACAAGCGAGTAAGCCAATACTCAAGCTTCTGTTATACAAACACACACTGCTTTGATCAAAAACTGCACATATCACACCCCTGGAGTCATAAGCCAAAAACTTACAAACTGAAACAAGACATGGACTGATGGCTAAAATAATGTGCAAAAAGAAGGCAAACCAACAACATTTTGTCATAAAACAACTCCTGGAACATGTCTGACTGCTGACATCTCAAAGTGTAAGAGCATTTTCTTCCCACCTAGAAAAACAAAAGGGTAAAAAAAT
Source organism: Sciaenops ocellatus (assembly GCA_033000465.1). Taxonomy (NCBI): domain Eukaryota; kingdom Metazoa; phylum Chordata; class Actinopteri; family Sciaenidae; genus Sciaenops; species Sciaenops ocellatus. Next base: position 21,095,746 of record CP136882.1, on the reverse strand, counting down.
AAATAAATCTAAAGTGACAAATTTATTTTCCTCATGTCCACTGAACAGTTAAAATACAGTGGAAATTAGTTCCACTCATTACTTTGTCAAAACCAAATTAAATTGCTTCCTTGTGCTTCTTATGTTCATTTGGAAAATAACTTAATCCAGTCAGTTGACAAAGCTGAAAGCAGCGTGACAGAAACTGCACCGACATGTCTCCGTAAACTGACATCTATAATGAATCCATTTTTGTCTCTGCTCTCCGCCCAGCCCTTCCCCATCCCCCGCATGCACACAATTAACAGCAACAATAGAGCTGTCCGATTGCAGATGCATCGAACAGAGTTTTATTGACAGGCGGGATCAAATGCGTCATAATCCTAACTGACCGACTGACCCCGTATAATTCAACCCAATCGACTGAGGATGCAGAGACGCTGTGACTGACTGAATCTGATATCATCTGCTGCAGTCACATTTACCACTAGACATTTATACATTTACCGCTAAAAAAGAAAGCAATAAACTAGTTGGAAAATGACAAGTGTGGCAGCAGTACTGTGTGGAAGCAGCAGTAATTCATGAATACCCTTCGGACATGTTTTCAGACAAGGTTCAACGTGGACTTTATGTTTTTTACGGCTAAAACAGCACAGATAATCTACAAGATTAACTATTAACTATCCTGGTTTGTTAATAAAGTTTCCCAGCTTGGTTTCTAAACTCCAATTAAACAATTCTGCTATAAATGACATGGAAGTTTCCCTTTTCCTTATGCTGGAATACGCCACTGGGAATTCAGTAACGTGCCAGAAATCGAATGATCTTTGAGCACATGGTTTGTTTATGGTCTGAGAAGTTGTGAGACCTCAGTCAGGATTTTTATGCTTTGCATCTGTTTGATGTAATTGGATATACAGTATCCCCTGCTGACATGAGAAAAGGTGAAAAACAGTTGATGAAGACAGGGCATGAAACCAGAATGAGCACTATCCCACACTTACATGCACTCCATTCCTGCCCACTATTGCCAGCTACCATGGCTTGGAGATTTGGATAAGAATCAGAAATAGCAGGCAGCTTTCCCAGGGCCCTTGAGAATCTATGTAGCTGTGAGCAATCTGTTCTAACCGCACTGCTAATGAGTAGTATCATGATGATGTATACCCAAACTGGGCAGGGCAAAGCTGTACAGACTGAAGGAGGGGAAGTGGGTGTAACAGCAATTAAAGATCATAAACCGACGTATTGAAAGAGAGCAACCAAATAACAGATACCGCTCAAAGAATCAGTTATTTGGTACTCCTGGTACAAAGCCTTCAGTGTTATTTTCCTCTGAGAAATACATCTGTTTGTGAATTTGCCTTCCCCTCACAATTGCAGAAAAAGACTGACCTAGATAATAATCTAATGAGCTTTTGTGTGAAAGCTGAAGGTATTTATTCAGCACCAGTGCAGATGACAGTGATAACATTTGCGTCTGAAGGCAGAAAGATGGAGACATAGATAGGAGGGTAAGTGAAGGTTCAGGGAAAGGTCTGTCACAGTGCTTGTATAGACTGCTTGTATATGTGTGAACAGGTCAAAGACATGTAAGAGATATTTAATCTGGTCCAGGAAGGCTAACAAGGTGCACCTCAGCATGGAGCACCTTACCGGGTGATGGATGGTCAGAGCAATGAGAGTAATGGTTGATAACAGTCTGGCACACCTAGTTCCATGGAGGGCAGATATCTGTCCGGAGACTGAGATATTGTGGCCATGTGGCCCAATCAATACGAGGGTGGCCTACAGCTTGACCTAAAGTGTCCTCTGGGTTTGTCCTCTACACGAAGGGACAGTCTTTAAATTCTGAGCAACTTCAATTTGCCCTTTGGAGTTTTTTTCTTAACAAAAAGTTTTCAGCCCTAACAAATGCGGCAAATGCAAAGAAAACATTTACATAGTTGACGAGGCAGTTTACGCGCCATGTTTGCAATTGTAGATGTAAGAGAGTAGATGTTTGTATACGGATATATTTTTAATTGCTCCTCCGCTATCACTGACCTTCATTTGGATCATAAGCTGATCCCTGGCTTTTCCCTTGCTCTCGTTTGTGCATTACTACAATTCTTGACCCACCGTCAAGCATGAAACAGTTGGCAGGACATCGGCGTCCTCGTGCAAGAGTGAGAGATACAGTATAATCAAAATGGGGTCATCAAAAGTAGGACACATGAAAATAATACGACCAAACTGTCCTGACATGTTTTATTATAGTATTTGCCCCACTTACTATATTTGTGTCTTTATCAGATATTAAATTCAGCTCATGAGTAATTAATAAAATGATTTTCCATTGAAGCATTCCAGTAAGTATGTACATAAGCAGGGCCCTGAGACTGGTGTACATCTGAATGGTATGCAGCCATTATCAATGGCTTTCTTGTTATGGCATGTCAAAATATCAGCAGTGAAAACAGGTCCATTATCAGCTTTTATTGGTGTGAAATGTAAGTAAAGAATCACCAATTGTATCTGCAGTGTGAAAAGAGCCAACAACTCAGACCTCCTGCCGTGCCGACACAATTAAAGAAGGTCTGCTATTATCATACAGACAAGGCATGGCAGACTGAGTGTTGTCACATGGGTTAAATGTGCCTCGAAGACTATTGATCAAAGCACTTATCAGGTCTTTTATGATACAATGTCAGAGAAGTGCGCCCTGCTCTGCATAATGTTTGAGCTGTTGACAGCACAGTGGGGGACTTGGACCTTGAAAAATGCACAGATAAGTATCTCTGTCTATGTTTGACCTATATCTTAATTGATTCTTGCAAGTATGAAAGCTTTCAGCACAGGCTACCTTTTCATAAGGCATCTGAAGGCGACAGCACACACGCACTGCTTTTGTTCAAATGAATGCCTTTCACTGGCTTGTTGTATGAAAAGATGCCACTTAGGGCTGTTTGATGACAACTTCAACCTTTCAGTATAGATCTATTTCTGTGCTCACATTGAGACACAAGGCTACGGTAAAGAGTCCTTTATGCAGGGACAAAAGGAGAAAGAAAGACACGAGGCAGTAGTCACACATTTCCTTCAGAAAGGGAAAAAAGAGATCAAAAATAACACACACCACATAACAGTGGAAAAGCCACGGAAGGATTTGTGCAAGTCTCCCTGCTCCAAAGTAATCATTTCCTCATTTTATATGAAGGCTGCCACACGCTGAAGTTAGGGGGAAGCTTGAGAGAGTAACCACACAAGTAATCAAAGAATGTGACAAAATTAAATCAATTCTGTACAATAACACACGACATAACACAAGAGTCGAAGAAAGACAGGCTGAAAGAGCTGGCCTCAGCCTTTATGCAATCTTTGTTTACATTCCTGCTATAACCCCCCCCCCCCCCCCCCATCCTCCTACGTATTGAGCCTCTGCCTATTTCCAGAATCCCCATGGCTGTACAGTTTCTGACATCAGCTCTGTGCTGCACGCTAGGCGTTGGACACGAATCTAATGCTCTGCAGCGCTTCACAGTCAAAATGAGCATGTACTACACACTCTACTTGGCAGTTGTTCAAAATTCAGTGCCAACTGACTTTTTTTCTGCTCCCTCAGTCACACCTACTCTTTCCTCCTGCTACGCGTCTCCACTCAACAGGAAGTCTTTCCATGCTGCCTCTGCCTTTTGTTTTCATGACATGAACAGGGCCCCCTTAACCTCTTGTTTTCTTGTTGTTAAACATAGATCGCTGCAAACAGAAGTTTCTACGGGTACAACATAATAAATCAAATGAAAGATCTCATATGCTCAACCCCTGTAGACTGCTGTTAGGAAAACCAAGTCCAGATGATGTGCTTTACTTAAATAGTTTGTTGCTTTTGAGTTAATGGACTCTGAAATAATTAAAGTTAAATTTAAGGAAATGGATTGTGAGTGGTATATAAAATGTTGCTCAAGTTGTGCAAAGACAAAGCTTGGTAATTCTTAAACATAGTTGGATGTTAGTTATTCATATACAGAAAAGGGATTAAACTTTATTCACTGAGTGATTTTGTCAACCTATGGACACTGCGTGCGTGTAGAGAGAGAGTTTGTATACTTTAATTTTAAGGCAGCACTCAGTGGGTTTCAATTTTGCCCTTCCAGTGCTTTTTAATTGAACAAATATACAGCTGTGAAAATGCACAACTTCATATAAAAATTCAAAAACAACATGGTCCAGCCTATTCATATAATCCCAACGCAGATCAAAAGACCTCCAAGCAAAACGCCAGAGGAATATAAACCCAGCGAGCACTTATAAGATAGCTGTATCAGCACAAACCTGATGGGCAATCCCAATAAGTGTCGCTCCCAATTGGCTCTCATTCGAGCTACACTTCCTGTAGTCACTAACTGCCCCCTCCCCCCCGCTCTCAATGAGTGTATGTGTGTGTGAGCAATTTAATGTTTAATGCCAACTCCCCTCCATTCGCCCTGATCATGGTGAGTGCCATGAATTTTTAAAGACATCCCTACTTTACTGTCCATCTGGGCTCCATCTGCCCAGCTGCTGGTGTTTAACGCAGACAGAGACACTGGAGAGGAGACTTCAAAGGCTCTACATGGCCTCTGGACGATTTCTGGCCTGAGGAGGATATTATTTACAAAGGGGGCAGTGGTGTGGGGCAGTTGTATAAATGTATTTAATAGCATTGAAGAGACTACACATTGATGAAACCAGATTGTGATTGTACACAAATATTTTGTCGATGAAGAGCTTCTCTGAAGCTGAAGAGCCAACATCTTTCTCGATGGACTGAAAAAAATTAATAGCAAAAGGTGAAATTAAGTACATAATTAACGAAAATATATTTTTTCACAACTTTTCTCATCCTTTTAACTTGGACAATAACCATGTTGGCAGTTAAGCAGTTGGCCAACAAGTTTATCAAGATAGGCATTAGCTAACTGTTGGCATACCGTCAAACAAAGTGCGGCACACAGCACAACACAACACCGGCACATTCAACCCCGTTGAACTCTGTGTGCTGTGACGAATACTCGCATGGCCAAAAGAAACAAGGCAGCAAGCCAGGCACCAAAGATGGAGAAAAAATATATTATGTGTTTCTGAATGTCCTGAACTGCACAATATAAAGAGGAGAACCAGAAAGGAGAAGGAAAGCCCTGACATGGAAGTAGCCATATCAAGTGTGTTTTCACAGGTAGGCAGTATTTGTAGCCTATATGACAAACAAAGCTTATGGTTTACAAAGTGTTACCCCTCAATAGCACTTTGTACCACAATTTCCCCTAAAGGCCCTTAACAAACCAACAAGCCAACAAATAATAGTTAGCTTATGTAGCTAACGTAACATTGGGGTAGAATAGTTGACACAGTTTACATGGCACGCTAGCTTGTTTGCAAATGGAGACGTAAAGACTGCTTCTCCACTACCGCTGACCTTCCTCTGGACCTTTAACTGCTCTTCTATCTCTATAATTTCCCTTGCCTTAGTTGGAACATTACTATAATTCTTGACCCACTGTCAAGTATGAAACAGTTGGCAGGACATCGGCATCCTCGTGCACGTGTGAGAGATACAGTACTACCAAAATGGGATCACCAAAAGTTGGAGGCACAAATCATATAATATCATATTTTTTTTAATACTATTGCTATTTTTACCACATATTTTGCTCCACTAGCTTTTGTAACTAATGTAAAATCGGGGGAATTTCAGTTCTTATCTCAATGAAGACAAAATGATTTATAATGCTTCTTAATACAACTGAATACTTAGTATTAAATCCTCTTCGGATGTACCACAGCTACATTTACTTTAAATTCGGGCAGCTCATTCAAGTGGTTTTATACAACTAAACAAAATATGAATACTAGAAATATACATGTTTTTTGTAATGGTTACATGTTTTGTTACTTTTGAGAGGATTTAGGATTAATGACAATGAAAACTAATGTTTGTTTTTTTTGTTTGTTTGAAAATTTCACACACACACACACACACACACACACACACACACACACACACACACACACACACACACACACACACACACACACACACACACACACACACACACACACACACACACACACACACACACAACATTGTCTCCATTACTCTGCATAATCAGATCTCACTCTAACTCTCTTAATGACAGTGTCGGCATGGTTGAATATCACTGGGGACGGCAAAATATACATTTCCCTTCAAAACCTTTCCAGCATTTCACTCGGTGTCTGATTGGAACAGATGCATGCAAGCCTATTGGCAGCAGGTTAGCCCATGTACCATTAGCCTTAAAAGGAGTGTAAACATTTCCCGGAAATAAAAAACGCAGAGTCCGATGCAAAGAGTGATAGTGATATGGATATTTAAAAGAACAGATGTATGGGGGGGAGGGTTGTGTCGGTATCACTGAAATAACTCAGTTGAAATGGCACTCCACCAGCAAAGCAAATCAGTTTCAATTACAAAATTATCCAATGATGCTGGCATAATTTGATAGCTTCTCAAATCCTTGTCATTTATTTCATTCTGCCACAGACAGATATGACAGTGCTGGCAAAGTGCCTTGAATATTTTGATTAATTCACTTAAAACCACAGTGTAATCAGACAGCCTAACAGACAGCGCCTCCTGGCTAGATTTAGTTTGACCTTTCAGCTGAGAGTGTGGAGAGTGGAAGGTGGCTGGGTGATTCTCTAGGAATGCAGGTTGGCTGGTACATCTTAGCCACATACAGCCTGAGGCTAACCTCACCTAAAAGGTTTGTGTGCACTTTTCCTGACACCTTGACTCTAGATAGGTGTGAAGAACTGATGTTCAACTTATTCATGGACTCTTTTTTTCTGGCCTCACTTCACTGGGTCAACTTATTTTATTAGTATTATTAGAGCAGGTTCACTACATTAGTGCTGGACCTTTTATTAGTTATTATACTACAATCTAATTTGCTACCTCATGTTTTTTTTGATCTAAGTAGCATTTTGCCACCTACGGAATCCCATGTGATGTGAGGAGGAAGAGGTTTCTTTTGAATTTTCTCTGTATAAATGGCATAGTTTGCACGGACAAAAGGAAAAAGACAGTTCTCAGTTTAAAGAGCTCCAACTGCAGCACACTGATAGAGGCACGCCAGGTTTCTGCTGAGGATCTGGGGTTCCTAGTGGCCACATTATCACGCTCCCTCAGGCACATTCCAACAGCCTCCACCCACCTGCCCAAAATAAACTGTACAGCCTTAACCCCTTCCTCTCCACCAAGGGACCTCCAAATTACTCAACCTGCACACGATTTACTCATGGAAGTGGAGGTTGTAGGGTCCCACAATGCTGTTTCACTCAGATTGGACATCATGACTTTCTCCGGTGATTCTTAGAGACTTTTGAAGAGAAAAAACACTTATTGCATATTGTCTTTGTATAGATAGAACAGACAATGTGATCTTCACTGGTTAAGGGCAAAAAAAAAAAAAAAGAAAAAAAGAAAGAAGATTATAACAAAATTCTGACTGAATGATTCATCCATTTTTAAGCCCTTTGTAATACAGACATGAAACATGTCTCATGTATGATTTCATACTTACTTTGGGCTGTTATCTGCTGTTTAATCAACATATTCTGCACTTCTGTCTCTCACTATTACTCTCCATTAATGTATGAAGGCCCTGTTATTAATGTCTATGAGGTTGGCTGACAGGGGTTTTCAGGTGAAGTTTTACTTGCCCTGCTCTGTGTGTATGACATTTAGCTTAGGGGCATGTGAGTCACCACTAACCACTATTACAGATATTACAATATAATTTCAACATTTTAACAAGTCTTAACCTCTTAAACAAGTGAAGAGAATGTGGAAGTTTGCACCGAGAATGCTTTAAAAGCTGTGGTCTGTAGATTTAACTACAGTGTCCTTTTCACATGATGAGAAGAAACCACAGTGGCAGTTTCAGAAGAGAAAGAAGAAGCAGAAGAAAAATGGCACTCATCAAATACATATTAAGGCCGAAATCATTGAGTTTGATTTGCATTGGGTTAGAATTATCAGGGGACAGGCTGTCTTCATCATAAAAGATCTGTCATCCGTGCTTTACACACATGCAGACACAGCATGTGCACAGAGGATTATATCACAGACCTAAGCTGTAATTATTACTAATCACAGTAATCATCCAAGGTCAGAATTATTTCTGTGCAACTAAAATCCTGGATTCATAATATTATGAAGAAGTAACAAGGTTGACTCCCTGCAAACAGATGTGACCGTTGTTGCTCTGTTCCCTATATCATGTTAAAAAACAGAAGGCTTCAAATGAAAGTCTGCTGTTAGGTCTCCATAGTAGGAGGAGTTATATGTTGTATAGGCGTGACATACCATTCAACTTAATCAACAATGGATTGGGTAACACTATCTTAACAGCCAAGCTGTCTTGATTATGTAACCGTCAGAATGACTGACATATCATGATAAAAATGCACTGAATGTCCTACCTGACATACGAAAACCACCAACTGTTGAGAGTATCAATTCAAGTCATTCACACAAAGCTTCACGTAGAGAGGGGTGGACTATTTAGAGAAGCAGAGTATATGTTTTAGGGGAGTTTTATTCCATACGCTCTGTAATTACAAGAAACGCCTTAAATTACAGAATCTGTGGTTAGGTTTAAAAATGAAGCACATTCAGGCTGGGTGAAATGTGTTGGAGGTGATTTACCTCCAACATACTAAAGCCGGTTCACTCTTCTAAAAAGAGTTTGGTAGTCTCTGCTCAGATAAATTACAGGCTCCTGCTCATAATGTCAAACATTTTAATGGTTTTCAAACTGCTACAGGCCACAAGTGTTTGCATTTCAACAGTGGCTTCCATTATGTCATATCAGATGCATTAAAATGGTGGCTGGGTAGATACCACACTTTAATCCCAGTTTTGAGTTTTTACTCAAAGTCAGAGGAGAGTTTAAAAGGGCTTCATTAAATAATAGATTCCTGCTTTACATTTGACAGACACACAGATACCAAAGTTAAGGGCATGAGGAGGCTATTCATTTAACCAATAATCAATTCTTTTTATGTCTTTTTTTTAGATTTCTTTAATGATCAACCTACCAAAAACAGAGCATTCTCACCACATTTCATATGATACTAACGGTGAGGGACAATCTAATTTGTAAAACTGTCCATGTGCTCTACAAGATGAAAATACAAATGAAATTAAATATTAAACAATTACAGATGTCTTTTTTTATTATCAGTAGTGATTTCACATCGGTCCCCAGTCTCTTGGCAGCAGCCCTCCATCTTAACTGAGCTGTTGACAGACTTAAATCTCCTCACGTAAACAGCCCATCTTATTCCACCGGGGCCTCCCTCATAATATCCAGCCCACTAGCATGTTTACAGTAAATGCCAGCATGGTAAAGCAGTTAAAATGCACCCTAACCCAATGCCTCCGCCCCCACTGCCCTCAGCTTCTCTTCCTCAGCATGCAGTCCTATTCATGACAGGAAACTAGCCTTTTTTTTAACTTTTGCTTAGCAAATGTCAAATCTCAGAGGGGACCAAGCTACTCCACCAGAATAACTGATTGTTTAGACCAGAACCTTTAACAGATGTACTCTGCCAGAATGTCAGGTGGCAAACTCAAACTTAAAAGCCTCAGCTTAGAGTTCATCAACATTTGGCCAGTGGCTGGTGTTAATTTCCCACCCTGGTCAGATTACTTTATGTGCAGCTGAGAAAGTGACATGATGTGAGGGGTGTGAAGGCCAGATGTGGCTCGCTGGTCAACAACCAACATTTTTAGATTTATGGAGTGCTACAGCAGCTGACTTTAGGATACTTTAGGACTTTAGCCACAGTGACAACATGAAGGCAACAATCTTCAGCTCCAAATATAATCAACCAACAGTAAAGACTGCATGAGTCAAAGCCGCATACTGTGATATGACTGACGCCTGGACTGCACCGGATATGGCTCTGTTACGTCGCAGCCGTGACACATTTTGGTCCATTCTCCACATGGCTTCATACCCACCACATCAGGAGCTTTTTTCCCACCACACTTTGTCAGATTTGGTCATTTTTCCTTGGTTTATGTTCTTCTACAGGGCATAAATATGCTATGTAGTTAAATAGTTTCTCTTCTGGTTGTTTTTACAGTCAGAAGTTTGCACAGGGTGTATTTTGAAAATGGGCCGGATTCTGTATGCTATTTCTGTGTCTTAACGACTTATAGCTAGCTAGGTCTACTTTCTGCTGCTTGACGTGGCATGACAGCATTTTTTGTGCCGCTTCTAGTGGGATAACAAATATTGTCTAGAGCGGCTGCGATCAGGTCCGGCAGCCAAAGTGCAGCCATGCTGGCGGGATGGAACCTTGAACGTTTTTTTTATGTAATTATTCAAAATTAAGTCATAGGAGTAGGAGGTATATGAAGACATATGAAGACATCCTACCTGTCTGAACTGTTCCTCATAGGTCCATTCTCCATGATCCTGCCCACCCAGATGGCTGTGTGTGGCGTGGGGGGGCAGGATGGCTACGCGGGCCTCCTGGTCCACACTGGGACGGGCCTTCAACAGCTGGGAGTGGGGGTGGAGTTGACGATGGGGCAGCAGGAGGATACCCTTCCCAGGAGCCACTGCATCATGGCCCGTCGGCAAACCCTCCTCAGCCAGGTCATCGTCAAAGTCTTCTTCCATCTCGCCTTCAAAGTCTTCCTCGTCCCATTTCTGTTTGCTGTGTTTATCAAAAACAGAACATTGTTTAAGAGATGCTCACTAATGAAGACCCACCAATGATGTGTTTTAGGGCAACTTGACTAAAAACAATAAATTCAGTACTTACAGCTGCTCTTCCTCATCTGACCCCATCATGTCCTTGTAATGCTCCTCCCCTTCATCATCGTCATCATCGTCACCTTCTTCTTCGCCGCCACTGCTGCGCTCTGACATGGGGCTGTCCGACACCCTCTGCAGCCCAGCCGCCACGGCACGCATGGCTGCCAGTGCCGCTATCTGGGCCTGCTCCGCCTCAGGGGCTGGGCTCCCCATTGGCTCGTCTCCTCCTCCACCTGTGCGGATCTGAGTGTGTTGGGCCGCCGCTTGCTGCTGTAGCTGCTGCTCCATCAGCAGCTTGGCCCTTTGCTGCCTGTGCAGGTTCTCCATGACGGCCTGCAGCTTCATCTCCGGGGAAAGCGGCACGGTGTTCAGCTGCCTTCCTTCCCCTCTCTCCAACACTGAAGGAGCACCAATCGGGGTACGATGATCGATCCTTCTTCCCAGGCAGAGTGATTGCCAACCGTGCCTGTGGTGAAGGAGCTAGTAGCGGGCTGGAGGCTGGGAGGTTATGGTTACGTGGAAATGTGGGTCCTTGAGGAGAAGTGGAAGGAGGAGGAGGAGGAGGAAGAGGAGGGGGGTCGGTCAGAGCTCTGAGACATGCAGTCAGTGGTCTGCTGGAGACAGAGGCCTCTCTCTTGTCTCAATGGTTTTACCTGCAGTTGGGGGGAAACTAAAGCCGGCCACAGAGCTGAGTTGCGCAGCGTTCAGTGAGGCACAAGTAGTGGGTGCGAAGGCTGGAGTACAAGATGCTGACAGACTACAAAGACCTGAGGGAGAGAAAAAATAACAGTGTCAGACTGCCACTTCCCCCCTGTCTGCTAACATCAGTTGACTTCGGTTGAAGGGCATAAGTGTTTTATTGTGGCAAAGGTCCAAAACAGTTAAACAACTTTTCCCAAAGCATCAGTCAAATACATCTCTGTTTCCATTCTTTGGCCATTCACGTAAGAGGACATCTTTAACATCCTCTCCTCTGAATTGATCCTGTTCTGCAAAATCAAATACCACAGACTTCTTTTTGTGTATGTTGTGTTGTTGTTGTTGCTGTTGCGTTGGGTTTGTTTCCCCGTTTTGTAACCCACTTATCATATAAAGAGTTACAGAAATAAAAAATGTTAATGGACGATACAGCGAGAAAAAGTCCAACATATTACTTAAGAGAACTTGATCACTATGGAGTGACTGACTGTAGTTTTGTAAAACTTTCATGAGCAGAAGAGCAGAAAAAACTACAGCCATGACAACCAGATCACAAGTGAGGAAGATGTCCTATTTCACACACAGAAATGCCAAAAGCTTAAATACACATTTGTTGAGTTCTTGTCTGTTGGGCAACATGTGCAGGAGTACTCACACAAACAGACCCGACAGGCTGCACACATAGAACACAATGTTTTTAGCCTCCACAACAAGAGGAAGTGAAATCACAGGAAGAACCGTCACTTTCTTCACCTGGTTGGCTCTGTGCCAACATGAATTTCAGCCCAACAGTAAAAGTAAGCAATGTCAGTCAACATCACATCAAGTTGGTTAAAACACACAGAAATAATATTCAGAGGTGAGACTTTGCTCAGGTATGACTGGTATGTTTTTCCCCTCATTCAAAATGTTTTATTGCAAGCACAAGACACAGAGGGGAGTTTTTCTATGACTTCTGTAGGCGGTTGTGTTTCTCCTACATACCTGTTCCCAAAAGTGCTCAGGTATGCAAAGCAGTCTCTGTTATAAGCATCAAGCTTCAACTTTCTGGTGTCAATAACATCTGTTCCTGGTTGCCAACTGTTAAAACAGTGAAGCCACCTATACCTGAGTATCACACTAGTGGGAGAAACTAACTATCCTGCCCACTCTCTGTTTACTCAAAATGTGTTCAAAAAGTTAAGAAGTCTGGTTTTGGGAAGGTTGTGTCTCAAATCAGTCAGGCAGCGATAAGAGCTGAACACCAAGTCAACAGCGTGTGGGGAAATAAATTTCGAGCGCAGGTGCTGGACATGCTGAAGCACGAGTCATGACAGGAGGCAGCAGTGACTGTACCCCACCACTCATTCAGATACGCTGACTAATACAGGAACAGACCTCTGTAACCACCACCTGTTTTCATCTTGTCTCCAAGTTTTGCATTGTACTCCTACACCGAGTACACTCTGAAAGCATGAATGGCTTGATCTTGAGTTACAGTTAGATTTGTGTTATTATTACAACCACTCGGTGCTGTTAATTTGGCTTAAGGTTGCTGAAAAACACTTTCATACTGTAATTTCATAAGACTCCATTCACATCCATACAACACGTTTTTTCAAATTAATGTCAACGCAACAGGCTTAGCTTTGTAGTTTTGAAATGCTTAAACTTCCCTCCAATTGAAAACAAGGTTTCACAATTTCTTTTGAGTCAGCAGCTCCTAAAGGCAAAATGAAGACGCTGAAATGTGGGCACCACAGTAATCCTTGCCCACAATACACCTCATCATCACACTGCAATGAGGATATAACCAGAGGGGATCATTTTTTCTTGGGAGGGCTGTTTTTCTCCTGTGTGCGGCTCATGTGGCTCTGAGAAAATCATACCAACTTTTCATGGGTATAGTGGTGTAATTAGGATGTAGGCGCGCTCTGAAGATGTACACAAGTCTCTCCAATATGCTGGAGAGTGAAATTAAGTTCTTCTCACAGGAAAATGGACTGTATTCCATATCTTATGTTTACATACTCATGAAAGCATGATGAGAAGATAGACAACACCCACAAACATCCTGGTTGTCAATGTTATTCTGGAAGTAGTTGTTTCAGCCTACAGCCAGAGCGACAATAAGAGATCCAAATGGAAACTAACAACAAGCTCATGAACACAAGTCTTATATTCACACAGTATCAGTGTGTACCGCCAAATTCATGCAGAGTTGTGACGCATGTGTGATGTGTCACATTCATGTACATTTCCTCATGGAAAAAAAAAGTTTACACGCCTTAAAAAAGTACATTCCTCTACAGGAAGCAGAGTAACCTCTTAAAATGTGTACACAGAGCCACAGTTTGTGTATCTGTGGTCAGGAATAATCATAATGCAGAGGAGTGACATGAACTGGCTCAGCCGCAATAACAAGTTTGAAGAACAACAAGAAGACAGATGCCGTCAGTCCCAACTAAACAGCCAACCAGCAGCAGTCAGCACACAGTTGATACACTGCAGCTCCTCACTTAAACTGGTCAGAGCAACAAAATGTACTTAAAAACCACAAAGTCCTGCCACTACAGCAAACAATGTTAAAAGCAGTTTAATAAAACGCAACATGGCAACAATTAAAACAAGCAGGAGAGTCAATAAATGATGCACAGCATGCACAGGAAAGATTAATTTAGGCACCCTATAATATGGCCGCATGTTAAAGAAAATGTTGCGCAAGGAAATAAGAGCTGTGAAACTTGTGTTTCTTCAGAGAGTGAAGGAAGTGACAACTGACGGAGCAGATGCAGCAAGGCTGCTGACAGATATTCAATACTGATTCATTACATTCTTTAAGAGCGAAGTGAATGCACTGAATGCCTGGAGTTGTCAGATGGAGAATAGCACCAGTATAAGCAGGATTAAAACATCTTACCTAGAAGCATCTGGTTCGACTGAGACAACTTGTCTCTGTTCTACTTCACTCCAACACAAAACTTGTGCTCAAAGTGGAAACGAAGAACTACTGGTTGCACCTCTAGAGTATGCATTTATTTTGCATTAAGTGACTCTAATGCAAATTCACGAGAGAACAGCCCATCATGTTTGTATGTGCACACTATGATATTTACAATACCCATTAATCAACACATCAAGTAGCCACACTTTGAACTTGTTTGCAAATCAGCACTAGATCTAGTGTTAACTCCGTGTTTGATGCAAAAACTAATTCTGCCTCGGATACTCTCCCTCTCTCTCACTTGGTGTGGTTATATGTATGTATATATGTTATTTCAAAGATAGAAGTGATTACAACAAAGCTGCAGATTCTTCCTGTGCAGAGGGAAGCAGAAGTGGTTGCTTTGCTTCATGCTACTGCTCATCACAGGCTTCATGGTTTCCTACATGCTAGATGGTGCAAATTACATTGCGCCACTACATACATTTTCCTTGCTTCCTCAAATGAGGAGGCAGGTTTTGTGCTTATACAACCTTTTCTATGACAGTGGTAATGGTTGTGTAATGACTAGAAAACATACATAGCACTTGATGTATTGTGTCACTGTAAGGAACACTATGAGCCAAAGACAGAAGACAAGTCATGACGTGTGTGCGCGTATCCGCCCATCAGGAGGGATAATCAACTGTGGGTTGCCTGATCAGGAACAATAGCTCAGGCATTGATCCACCAGTCTAGTTGTTTACAGTCATATAAACCACAAGACTGCAGGGTGTATTCCAACCACACTACAGTAGCTGATCTGAATCTTCAACACACCTTCAACTGCCCCTTCATGCTCATGTTCGACAGAAATGAGCAACAGGTGAACGCAGGCATTCACACTTTTCACTCTGGTGTTTTGTGGCTGCACATCCAAAATGTTGTCACCTTTTCCAGATGAAATGACATCTTGAATATTCTGATTGATTGACTCTCAGATCTTCAGTTCTCAATAATGACGATGCCCTACTGGCAGTCAACTGGCCAGATTTCCACAATACACAAAAATAAGGTTTTAGGAAGCTGGTAGAGCTACGCCAACCAATTTTGGGAGCAGCTTCGTTCTGCAGACTGGCTAGAAGTTGCCTTTGATATCTCGTTCTCGCACATTATGAATAACCAGACCTTGACTAAAGTGATAAGGCATTCAATATCTAAACCTTAGTTTAGTCTCAGTGGTCCAAGGATGAATCCCCTTAAAACCCCCTGCTGGGGCTCTTTTATACTGTGGCCAGTGTGGGGAATCACCACTGTACTTTACGTCAACCCCTTGGGACAGTAACCAGCTATTATTTGGAAATGCTGCTTTGTTCGAAAACTGTTGCATTGTCAAATTTTGACAACAGCCACAGAACAAATGGGCTTCATGGTCTGCCTGTACTCTTTTTGGTGTCAGTTAAACTAAATGACTCATCACTCAGCAACATTTAACATATCAAAGTGACTTTGATATAGACCATTTGCCACATATATTTAGCAGACTAATAGAAGACTTCCTTCACAATTTCCAGAGATTTATAAAAGTGCATGTTTGCCTGCCTATAAATACAACTACTTGGCTTCTTGTGTTTACCAAAGACCAAAGGACAAATGTAAATCCTGCTGTGATGGCTGACTGAGTGTGAAGAAAACTCTTTGTGCAAGAAAATGACATAGGAAAAAGGAATGTTTGCTGAAATGTGTCCCCTATCTGATGCCATTAACTACTCCACCTGAACACTGCCTGGCATGTTGTCTTTTTCCCACATTAATTTGTATTTTTGACAGATTAGAAAAAAATACTTTAACTGGAAGAATTGGATTCTGTCCTCGAGCGATATACTAAGTCCCAACCAGCATTACCGATATTCAGGGCTTCTGCTCTGTACACTGCATTGTCATAGGACATCATGGAGAGCACTAGGGGACCAAGATCACTGACTATTTAACCTCAAGAGACATAGAAATAATCACACTGTGCAAAAAAATGCTTTGTACAACGTAAAAGACAATCCCTCAAAATGCACAGCTGACCCTCTAAGACCCTTGGGGCTCATTTAACACCTTAATTGGCTAAAAGGAGGCCAGCCTGCTGGGATAGGTGGCAGGAGACATAAGTTGTGCGGGGAGGAGCCACTGGAACACCAACTTTAAGAGTTGGCTGAAAGAGGGATAAAGTAGAAACGATGACAGCTAATGGGTTAATCCTCTTTTTTTTAAACCCACATTTGAGAGGTGGAAGATTGCAAGGTCTGAGCAAACAGTGATAAGAACGAGAGCTAAGGGTCTAATTCCAACGAGATAAAGAGACCCACATGGCCTCGCATAGATGCATTTATATACACACACATGCACATAAAAGACTGGCTGCTTGCATAGACACAAAGTCTGTAAAAGGTACTCTACAAAGAGCATTAAAGACTTCTAATTTCACATTGTGGTGAATGTGAGGGAATTCGTCTTTGTGACCTCTTTTCAAGAGCACAATGAATGCACGCACGGTGCTTCCAACATATGTGCTACAAACATGACAGTGCAGTTAAAAGGTCTCAGAAAGCAACAGACATAAAAACTGTGGGTTTTTCTTCAGTAAGTAGTTCTGTTTTCATGTGCCAACCTCCGTGCAGATACATATCTTGCATTTCAAAATATGGAATAAAAGTCTATATGTACTGAAAGCATCTTTTTTTTCTTGCCTGATAAAGCTGTGTGGTTTGAGATGAACTGGGTGAGGTCTTTGTGTGACTTAAAACTAGGTATTAAAATTAACTTCTGTCTGTTCTGCTTGACTAGAAAAATGAGACAGAACCTGAATCTTAAAGACATATGCTGAGCACTGGTGTTTCTGCGCTTCACTTCCTAAAGATCACATGTAAATCAGTGTGGGTGGTACTACAACGTCTTCCCTGGATTTTCTGGTGATGCAGTTTCTGTACGTGGTACTTGCTGTACTGTACTTTCTTTATCAAATGAGCTATCGTGTTCATGCTCATGCTACGCCTGCTTTGACTAAAAAGATTCCAACCTGACTTGCAGTCAGATGATTTCTATCATAGCCAGCATCAGTGTACGGTGTGTACGGACGGAAGATTTTTATGTGTCATCACCCAGCAGCATTGTCATGCATCGTGTCAGTGTGTACTATACTGTTACGTTAGTAGTGGAACAGGCTTTGTGCTGTTGTTATCAACACAAACATTCCTGTACAAATATGACACTTGGTTCCTGATCAGAGTAGCTTCAGAACGCTTCTTTAGCCCGTCTCTACTTTTTTATATCAATATTAAATACAAAATTTGATCCAATCCTGATCAGTTTTATTAGTTTAATACTTGACAGGGAAGTTTGCAGCACAAAACGTTGAATGATAATAGAATACAAGACTTTGAAGGCCTCTCTTACTTCAAACTCCAAACTTCATACGTTTGTATAAGCCCATTTCTGTTTACACGTGTTTACATACCTTCCTAAATAACAGGGGGAAGACAACGTACTTAAACATAGCTCCTATATTGTCACATCTTTAAAAGAAAAACAACTGACAGCAAATAACTTCTAGGTTGTTTGTTTTACACAAAATAAATAATTTGTTTCGCGTAATAGCTTCCAGTTCTTCCCTGCAGCTAAAATCAAGCTGGTGAGGCGACTTTGTGTCTTTCTTCCCAGGAGAGGTTACCAATGACGTGCACATGGCAAAAATATGCAGACTATGTACAGACAAGATCTCACTGACGGGCCTATGGTTGACAGAATAAGAACCATCTACAAACTAAATGAGGTGGTGAGCAAAATTTAATAATTAATAAAAAGGCTTTGTGGTGTAGGGAAACAAATACATTTTTAAAGAATTTTGGTTTTCAAAATACTAGTAGTAACATAGTATTACTACTTCCTCTATAAATGACATGTATTTACATGTACTCTTTGTAATTATCTAGATTGAACTTAATTTCAATGCAACAATATTTTATATTTAAATCTTATCTTATATTTTGCAAATTATTTAATATTGGTATATTACTGAAGTGTTGTGTTTTTATTCATTTTGAAACAGTTTTGTTTACAGCATTAACTCTTCATGTAAACACTGGTTAGCATTCAGTGTGACAGAAGTTAAAGAGTAGCCGTGTGGGGAATAGCCAAACAGTAGCCATTCATGATCCCTTCTACATTAAAAAAAAAAAAAAAGGGAAAAGAAAAAGCATAAAAACAAGAAGTTGGTCAGTGGTGCTGGTCTTGATTATGGGTCCCTCTCTCACATTCCTTGCAGTATTACCTCGCAAGGCAATAACACAGGCTCCATTGAGCCCCACTGCACCAACAACAAGATCATTGAGGAAGTGTCGCACAGGCTCGTCACGCACTTTCCTCTGACCTCTTCCAGCGAGCCGAAGCAACACAGAGAGCCAAATCTGATTAGCTCCAGCTATGCCATAAATTAAGTGGGCATACAGCGAAAAATAATCCAGTGATCCACTTCTCAGCAGTGAAATCTGTGGCTATTTATCAAGCAGCAGGAGTCAGCTGTGCAAGCGAGCGAGGCTCAAAGTGATTTGTAGTAACTGATGTTACAGTATGAATGATCTGAAGTTCCTGCTCATAAATATAAAAAAAAGTCTGGATTCACGTGGAAATTAATTGAAATAAACCTGATCTATGTGCTGCAAAATTGACATTTCGTACATTTATTTGGCTCCTATTTAGAAGTGCAACATTAGAAAAAGCTAAATTTGTACTACTAATTAGATTATCGATGTCGTAGGGGCTTTTGAATTATGAAAATAGGACAACACTTGTGGTATTAAAGTGAAATTTATTATTAGATCCTGGCACAATGTCAGCTGTGAGTGACTCAGATAAAGAAGTATCAACCTAAAAAACCCACACTATTCTAAATATTTAGTTATTGAGTAAATAGAGTGGAACAAAATATTCCTATATGGGCTGAAAAGACAATGTATATTTCTATATGTTAGTCAAGTGTTAAATAAAGACAGGACAGCCCACAGGGAAAATGTACAGAAAACAAATTAGGACTTCCTCTAACCACAGGAAAGTCATCAGATGAATAGTTCAAATAAAAAAAAAAAGAAAAAGTCTCTGCTGATTCAGCTGAAACGTTTGCTGACGTTTATGTCTGCCGCCTCACTGGTGGATATTGACCCCGCCATGTTACAACCTCACCTATAGCTTCACGTGGGGAGACTCGAGTATTATGAGAGCAAACATAAATCTCATGTGATGACAGCTCTAGTGGAGAAACACAGGCCATTCTTCTCCTTTTAAGATTGTTTCTGGCCATTTATTTTTGCCTTTATTGGTAAGGACAGAGCCAGACAGGAAATGGGGGAGAAAGAGGGGTACGACATGCGACAAAGGAACCAAACAAGTGACAGTTAAGACCATGTGGCCATGCGTGATGCACTATGTACATCCAACTACCAAGGAGCTCCAACACAGGGCATTTATTACGAAGGCAGACACAGTGACGACTAAGGAAAAACAATAAGTCCCTCCATCAGTTTGTCTAACTCTGTTGTGTTTGAAATGTCATTCCAGCTCTTGTTCGTGCCTTTTTTCCTCTTGTTCCTTGAACTCAAGCTCAATCAACACATCAACAACATCTTGGAAAAATTTACACAACCAACACTTATCAACAGAGCTGGGTGCAGGGCTATTGCACTCTTCTTTATTACTCAATTCCATAATGTGATCAGTCAGTTTTACCAGAAAACCACATGATGTTTCATGTTTCCTGAAATCTAATTTGTAAATGTTTTAACACTGCTTTAACATAACTCTACAGCGTAGCTAAATATATCAAAAAATGTCTTTAAATCCATGCCGTTGTCTTGCTTCTTGTGAACTGCACTAAGACAAATTCCTCACGTGTGCAAGCTGACTTTGCCATAAAAACTTTCAGACATGTAGGAGACAAGCTGCATGTTGCTGCTCGCAGAGTTCAATGCACTGCTATTGTAACTCTAAACTGACGCTATGATGATAGTTTCCCTAGTGCAGGAGAGGTGCGGTAGGGGGGTTTGCATTTTCATTCAATGGAATGAGCGTCCCAAACTGGATTAACGTGTTGGTTTATTTGGTGACTGCGCAGTCACGTCATGGAATTTTGATCTTAAACAATCAAATTTTTTGTCTGCAGAGAGGCAATGGACGTGTGGAAAACTTAGATAAAGAGTTCCAGTGCATTGTACACGGAGACATCCAGAACAAAAATTGTCACTTGTGTGCTAAATGTGGATTAAAGTTTCATGTGTCAGCGCTCTGCCTAATAAAAACTGACAGCTCTTGTCTGCTCTTGAGGGATGAGTATCTTTTAGCATGGATCTGATTAAATTAGCTTTTGATTGCTTGGGCAGGCTGCCAGCGCTAGCAGACGCAAATGCAAAATACAAATGCTTCAGGTTTGACAGACATGTCAGCATGTTGCAGCTGTGTGCTGGTATCCAGGCAGACAAGTACCAGGATAGATCATGCTGACACTGACCCAAGTGTCGGCCGCAGACTGAATACACAAAGCCTACAACTGTTGTCCTAGCAGCTCGGTTCAGGAATTGCAGGGTATCCCAAAAGCTCAGACCCTTCCTTTTAGTCTGCTCTCTGCCTGCGTCACTGTCAGCCCTGCTGGGATTCCCCCATGGCTCCGGCCCAGGCAGTGAAGTAACTTGCGAGTTTTTTTTTTTTTCCTGCATTTTTTGGCAGGATAACAGAGTTAAAGCTCCACGTGCCGCACAGGCCCTTCAAAAATGTAGCTTTTGGCATAGGAGTAGCTGAAAATCAGCCAAGCCACGCTGCTTCCCACTTCTTTAATGGCAGGAGAATTTGTGGTCTGCAGACAGCACTCACGTTCTCTGCGATACAATTCAGGCTGATGTTTACAGGTGGGTTATCACTGAAATATTCAAGCGACACAATGCAGGCCCTTAGGCCAAAGCCCACACCCTTAAGCCTTGAGGGGTGATTTAAATGCAGTGACAACATGAAAAGCAACCTTTACAACCCTGTGAAGGACCATAGTTTGATAATAAGAAAACAAACAGGCGTATGACCTGTTTGTCTTGTCTGTGCATGTTTGTCTGTCATTAATTCACAACCCCTAACCAGTTTAGTGGCTAAATGCCAATGACTGCCGATCACTCAGCCATAATGCTCAGAGGCAAACGGAGCATGCCATTTTACACTTGCAGCTTCCAAATGTTTTTCAAACATCCTCGGGCTGAGATCAGGTATTTGTCAGGAAACTGTGTGGATCTCTGCTTATAAATGTTTGATTGACAACATGGCAAGCGTTACACGACACGAACACTGAACAAACTTAAAACACACCAAGCTGGGAATCTGCAAACATCAAACAACAAACAGAACTGTTTCTCCAGATGGGATACAGATGACTTGGTCTTTGTTTAAGTTGATTTCAATACAGATCTCACTAAACACAAGTGTCACATGTCAAGAAAGGTCATTTTAAGTCATGTTAAATGTCACATTGGAGAGGCTGGAACTAGCCTGTGTTGGGACTTTTTCTTGATCAACGATTGATGATGACCAGCAGTCTCAGCACTACATTAACTTTCTAGAAATTAAATATTTTTGACTGAATTAACTGTTTGTTTTGTTTTGTTTTGTTTTTTTAACAGCACTTCATATTTCTGTAAAGACTGCTTTCTAGTCACGTGTTAACTGTTACAGAGGTATTTCCTTCGTAACAGGAAACTTCTTTAGGCAATACATACAATTTTTGCCATCCTTCGATTTTGAAAGTGACT
Organism: Sciaenops ocellatus; assembly: GCA_033000465.1. Lineage (NCBI taxonomy): Eukaryota > Metazoa > Chordata > Actinopteri > Sciaenidae > Sciaenops > Sciaenops ocellatus. Next base: position 21,073,499 of record CP136882.1, on the reverse strand, counting down.
AATGATTTGTAATATGATTCATTTCCAAGAACTGTAACGATGATCGGGCTACATCACGATAGTTTAATTACTAAAAACCTATATATATATATATATGACCTTATATATCACCAAGTCAAAGTCACTTTTTCAACACCTCTCTTTTGTGGGAAACTATAGTGCATCTATAAAAATACAACACCGGAATCAGTCCTTCAAATCAAGAGCAACACCAAGCGTCTTTATTTAAATCTGGTTTCATAACAACCAAGCTTACTTATTAGGGCCAGTCCACATTATGCAAAGGCAAGGCTAGGCTTTTAAGACCTAAACTTGAATACCGGCCGTACGTTTCTAATCCACACTGTAAACGCCCTCCCACCCGCTCGCAGCAGCAGCAGCAGCAGTATTTCTCTCCATTAGAAACACTGAGCTGGTGTCGGCCAAAGGATACCATATGCCAGATTGGACCAAACAGATTAGTGTGGCACTTTCTGGGCAAGCCTCTAAGGGGGGTGTGGGGTGCAATAAGGGCCTGGAAATCTCTCTTAAGACTTTCAGTGCTTAATAATCACATCACATCAGGAAACCGGAGGGGACGCATTTTTACATGGAAGACCCTTGGCATTTTGCCTGCTCAAATTTTAAATGGAATCACACGAGTACATGATGACTGGTTTCCTGTCGTAGTAGCGGGTAACATAAGAAACCAGGTGCAGTAAAGCTTGACCAGTATTCGACCAATGGCTGGTGGTAAATCCTCTTTTCAAATTCTTTCCCCATAAAAGTCTAAAAGTAGACTTCCAAAGGAAAAGGCTGTCCCGGCCTCCCTCATCATCCTCTTCCTGTCATGCAGATTTCAGGTTTCAAAATCTGATTTCCTCATTAATTTGCGACGTCACAGTAAACCAAAAACCAAAAGTACACTTGTGGTAAAATAAACTTTCATCATGCCAAGAACATTTCATAACTGTGTGCCAATCTCTTGTATTCTTGTGACAAACCCCCAAGGTTGTACTTTAACATTTGGTCATTTTTACACTCCAACATGTTCCAAGTTTTTATCTTGACAGGAAAGAAACCTCTAAAACTCCATTTAGAGTAGATCAGACTGGAAACATAAAGATCTCCTCTGAGACTAGACTTTCTCACTGTTTCCCGAACATATTGTTTATGTTTAGGGTCATTAAAACAAAGTGCTATACGAGGCTTTAAAACCAAACCAGCTTCCTGTGCCTGTACTCCCCCCAACCCCCGCTACCTGGTGAGAAACTATAATACTAACCACAAACCAAGTCAGTTTTGGTTGTGGCTGTGAGGTTTGTCAGCTTGACGCAACCAAGTCAGTCTCTCCAGTAAAAAAATACACGAAAAAGAAAAACCCCTTCTTGAATCCACTTGGGATAAAAAGTTTGATGCCCTTTTTTCATTTCTGCTGACGTCACATGGATGAATACACTGCCTATTATATATACAGCGGATTTTCCCACCACTCTGCTGTAGTACTGAAGGCAGCTCATTGTGTCCATATCACTCCCCTGACATGTTGGACTTGACTTGATCTCAGCCACTAACAGATGCTGACAGACTCTTTTATCCGCCTACTCCACCTTCGTTTCACACTTTTGCAGAAATACCTTACGATTTACGGGATTTCACCTGCAAGAAACTCACGTAGGGCAAAGATTTCAGTCAAATCATATCGGTTGGGTGATAAAATGAGTTAAATGGGCGCTGCGTTGATCCTTGACAGGTATTTTGACATCTTTAAACACATGCAGGATATTTGTGCGTGTTTAGCAGCCCTTGAGCAGGACTGAATTTGCAGAGTCCTGTCTTTGGACCTGGTCTAGACAGTGTAACTCTGTAAAAAGCTTTTGGTATCATTAACATGCGGAGCAAAAAGACCTAGAATGCAGCCTCAAATTAATTCATGAAGCCACTTTTATCTCTGAGTCATCCTACTGTCTCCGGTTTGACCCCAAACATGACATTTTGTCCGACCAAACTTTCTTCAAAAGGCCCAGTTGTTGATGCTGTCACATGAATTGGCTTTTATATGCAGTGTTAAGGGCGATAGGATGTACTGTAACGTTGTAAAATGATACCAACTCAAAAATGGTGGGTTCAAATTGTGCAGGAGGTGTCTTCACCAGGAACTTTAAAAAAAAAAAAAAAAAAATAGTTTTAATTAGCATTTCAGACCACAAATCTTTAATAGCACACACAAGAGCAGCTGGTTTATCCAATATTAGCCTCAAGCACTGGATAATCATCATGTCACAGTAGCTGAAGTGGCTAACTTGACCAAGTTACGGTCACTTTTCTGGCGAGAAGACAAATTAACGGTCGAAATTTGAACGTTAGTCAGCCGTTGAAACTGTTTGAGTTAGTTTTGTTGCTGGCACCAAATTGATTGCCAATGCTAGTTTATAACACACATTTTATTGATATAGTTTAATCTAAATTCGGTTTAACCGCCGAAAAAACAATATACAAAAATTAAACACGGACATTTCCGTTAGATTTCACATCAAGACGTAGTGCCATTGCACCCAGCGTCGTTAAATTACGTCCGTTGGCTGACATATGGCAGGTGAGTCCACCCCGCTACCTTAGCAATACACTATTGATTAGGCGATTTGATAACGTCGCAGCGATTAAAAAACGAAAAAAAAAGAAAAGCTGCGTCCTGTAAATGACGAGTAAAACAGAAGAAGAAGAAAAACAAGGAAGCCACACCAATGAAAATTATCTTTAACATATGATAGATATATTAGGCAAAAAAAAAAAAAAAAAGAAAAGAAAGAAAAGAAAGAAAACAACTTACCACATCGGCTTCCGTTCCGTTTTTACACTCTTTGGAACCGGAAGAAACATTCCTGTTTTCCCCGTCTGTGAACGCAGTCTTCCCCCGTTCTCTCTCTTCGATTACACACAGAGAAAAACACACCAAAAAGAGGAAGAGCAGTGGTGGTTCGTGTGTTTATCAGCCAGAATTAAAGTGGTTTCATGTGACTGCATGATATCCACGCATTCGGCTTTTGCGTGCAATTGTGTTTTCAGAGTTTGAGTGTCGGTTTGAGAGCCCGCAGCGCTCAGTCAGACAGACAGACAGAGCGAGAGGCGTGGAGAGACTCTCCGGCTTGCACAGTCAGATCATTGGTTGACAAACAGTAATCAGATGCAAATTCCTAACCTCTGAATCAGCAGGGGCCAGCCCCCCATACTACCCACCCAACCCTCCACCACCACCCTCCAGAGTAGGGGATGTCGGTAAATGTGAGGGTGTGAATTATAAAGTAGGCTGGAAGTGAATCAAAAAATGAAGAATAAAAAAAGGTGGAGATGTAACTGCGGGAGGCTGCTCAAAGATGATGCACTGACTTTATATTTTATTTCACTACAGTATTAAACAGATTAACCTTTAACAGGACTGTACACACTTCAGACAGACACGTGTTTGTGCAGATTGAAGTTCAGTTCTCACAGTATAAAACTGGAGATTTATCTACCTTGATAAATGATGAATCACTGAAGTCATTTCTCAAGCAAAAATGCCAAATATTCTGTAGTTACACCTTCGCAATTGTGAGGGTTCAAAACAAGCAATGCAATCACCAGTCACCAAGTATTTTCTGACATATTACTTGCCCCCAAAATGATTTGATTAATCAAAAAATGATCTGCAGATTCATTGTTGTTGTTTTTTTTAATTATTTTCTTTGTTTTGTTTTTTCTTCACATGTTCAACTCTAAAATCCCTTAAGTCTGTTTGTGTCATATTAGTCATATTGTGTTTGCCTTGGTGAAGACAGCAGGGAGCCTGGATGGGAATATCAATACAAGTTTTGGTGTGAAAACTGCATAAAATAAGCTTATAACAGCCTTTAGTATTACTGACTCATAATATTTATTCTTGATTTTGATTTGATCTGAATAACTGATACATTGTCATTGGATTTCATACTGCTTCAAAACATTCATTTTGAAAATATGAAGGTGGCAAAGTGGTTTATTATTACTGAGGGGAACTCACCTAAACTCACAGCTAACTGACTTCTTGCTTTCAGGGCACATGTGGGGCCGCGCTAAATGAATGAATGACTTAGACTGAGATAAATCGATTATTAATAATAAGCACAGGATACTTAACTTCTCATGGGAACTGACGCTTGTTGGAGTTGGAGAAGTCAGAAGTCTCTCAATGCCATGTCTGGTTTAGATTCAAACCATTGAAACCTGCATTTAATGCTGAAAAACTGCTGGCAACACATTTTTATACATTATATTTTCCCCTCAGTACCCTACATGTGCAAAACAAAAATTACTACACAATTTAATGAGCCATTTTTTACAGCTTAATTGAGGTAAACCTGTGTTTAGGACTATAACAAATAATCTGTTAAAACACAGTTAAATAAACTGCAGTCTGTTCTTCCCTCATCCCTCGATTGTTGACAGCCAGCAGCCATGTCATCTATTTCCAAATATGGTTTTACACTACAAAAAAAGGCCTGAGTGCTGACTGCTCAGTACAAGGTTGCAGCTGTTTACTAAAGTAAAGAGCTTGAGATATTTAAAACAGAAAAATGATCCTCCATCTGCATCATCAGATGTAAGGGAGTCCTAGAGAACACAGTGTTCATTGCGCTGACCCTGTGAGAAATAAAATTAAAAATCGAACGTGCACATGACTGTATGTGGCAATGACAACTATAAATTCACAAGTGATATGAAAATAATCATCACTGACTGATGCATTTCAACAAGTTAGTGTGTCAGTGTGTGGTCATCGCAGGACATGATCAGTTTTATACCCTCAGTGATATGAGCATTAAATAAAACAGGTGATGAAAACACGCCACAATAACAACGCCACATAACACAAACAAGCTTTTAGAAATGATTGAACGTCCAGGGAACAGATAAAGCTTTAATCACTTCAGGTTAATATTAACAGCACTTGTGCTACCTGATGTTCATTTCTTAGAGTGCAGCAGGTAGACAGGTCTCTTAAACGCTGATATGAACAAGTGCTTTTCATATAAACACAAAACTCACACGACATTTTGAGTATTCCTGTTTTAATGTAAATACTTGACTTTGTGCAACTAAATGTTTGACATGTAAACAGTGTGTGCTGTATTCAAAGTATATTCAAAGTACTGAACATTTTCTAAATGTCTAAATGTTTAGCATCTCTAATACGCAGTTTCATGATAAACTGATTAATTTATCTGATTAGTTCTTGTTCTTCAAATACAGTAAATAAAAATAAATAAATGCAAGTGTTTGAATGGATTATGTTTCAATAAGGAGCCGATAGCTAAAAATAACTTTTTAAGACCATAAGTCATCAAAACACTTCAAGCAACACTGAAAAGTCAAATTCATAAATATAAATAACAATTAGCACCATTAGTATTAGCAATTAGCATCTGTCAACCCTTCATACTGTACATGATCGTTACTTATGCTTTGTTGTTTGGCATATGATAATTTGATTTTGGAGAACTAACTTTTTGCATTATTTAAGCTCACTGATGATATGACTGCTACTGAGCTCTAGCTGTTTTATTTTGAAAAGTGCTCTATCAAAGTACAGATTTCCTTCTTTAATGGCCGACAAATGCTGGAAATTGTGCATCATTCACTGAGTGTTTACATGATTATTTCTACTGCCTATGGTTTAACATATTTCAACTCTGGTCCTGTGCAAATCAAATAAAGAGCTATTAAAACAAACACATTTTAAAAACATGAACCATGTGTATAAATGGTGTATACAATGCATTACTGATTGTTGTTGTTCTCTACTCTGGCCTGTTTCTTTGTACTAGCACGACCTCTAGTGGCAGAAGTCTTCCTGTCATACTACAATGTAACTTTTTAGAAACGTTACACAATATCTATTTTAAATAGTTTGAGAGGATCACATGTTAATATTCACTGAATAATCTTTCTAAAAACAAAGAACACAGTTATCGTCCCTTAGTTGTTATCACTTGTTTGTACATTTTACAGTATAAAACTGGTCACTTTGCAGTTTGTCAAGTTATGTTTTAAGATTTTATATTACTGGTTAGCTACATTGAAGTCACGCAGCCTTAAAGTTCTCAACATCCTCACAGATGATAAAGTGAAAGAGCCAGACAAGTTTCATGCTTCTAAACTTCATGAGTGAATCTGAAGATTACGTGCAGTTGTCTTTATAGCAGAAGTCCCCAATTCAACAATATAGTGATGTGTTCGAATGCCGAACATGTTCAACCCTTGCACTGTACCAAAATGAATAATACGAGCAAAGGAAATGTGGTCACACGTGGTGTGGAAGAGAGAGTGGTGGACATTCATTAACTACATGTCAATACTACAATCATCTATTATGATCCAGTAATATAAAATATTACATAACATTTTTAGACATGGTATTCTGTGTGACATACTTTTGATACTTACATTTTGTTGCTACTACCTTTTACTGATCTGAATACTTCTTCCATCACTCATGACCAACTGGTTGTAAATAATATTTGCACAACACGTGAAGTCAAGGCAGAAAACTGAAGAGTGAATTCATGTGTGGCTTAGTCGAGTAAAAAGTACACAATGACATGAGAAAAGAGAAAAGAATATCTTAAATCCTTTAATAGTTGCAGTGATAATTATAAATAGGTACTGTAGCACACACGTATCATTATATACACAAAGATGCATCAGTCTATTATATAAAGCTTTCAGACTATTGTTGGCTTTTTCAATTCAAATGTTGGCACACATCAATTATCTGAGTTCATTATTTACAGCACGACGATGTCTACATGTATTTCAAAAGTTGGCAGCGCCCCAAGAGGCTGATCGTAACAAGTTCATCTTGAAGATGGTATACAGTACACAGAAAAATGACACCATGTGAGATCATTACATGACATTCAGAGTGAGAAGTTGAAAGCCTGAGAAATTGGATTTCCACAAAACAAACACACAAACTTTGGTTGTTGACAAAACGCACCAAAAGGTCAAGTTTCGTTACACTGCTGATGACAGCATAAAAAAAAAAGAAGAAATCAGGACTTTTTTTTCTTTTCTTTTAAATAATCTGTTTCCAAAATCCAGTCAAGTACAAATGTAGAAATATATGTACAGAAAAAAAACACAAGAAAGTTGTATTCATAAGGCAGAAGTGCTTTTCAGGGGTCGTAAATGTTGAGATGAAACACACCTGAGAGTCACAACTCAGGAGGTTTTTACCATCATAACACCTTAAATGTTGTTATTTTCCTACCAATATAACACATCTACTGTACATACAGTATACCTTGAAACTATGATGTAAAAAAAAAAAAAAAGGCATTGAACATAGCTGCGTGTAAACTGAATGCATGTTGCCAGAAATCCATGAATAAATCGACAGGGATACCATCAGTTTTTAACTATAATATAGTTCCTTATTTTGTCTTTTATTATACTGACAATGACTGAAGTAACATTTACATCTTGTCTACACCGGTGTGCAGTGAAGGCAGCACATCAGCAGTCTACACTGGATCAGCCATACAGCCATGTACTTTAAACTTCTAAGTGGAAACAGACGAATATTTCAAGTCTCAGCTGTTGTGCGGTCTGTATCCTGAATCGTTTAGGTGAAACACGCCGGTGTAGACAAGCTGACAACGCTAGCAAAGAAAAATACACAAAACAAAAAATCCTAAAAGTAGATCCCGAAGACATTGCACTTAAAGATTTACAGAGATAATCATCAAAGAACTACTTTACGTCCCAAGCAAGAAGCTGCTGTTTCATGCCCCTGACGTAGGACATTTGCGTTTTACTGACAATGATGAGTTTTGTGTTTGTGCATATAATGAAGAGACTAATAATATTCATGCTTCATACCTCACTACTTACACAAATCCTACAGGATAATCCTTCAGGCAGTGATGCATTTAAAATAGATCCTCCTCGACTTAGCACCTCACACAAAATGCCATTCATTTGTAACAATACAGAGTTCCAAGTACATTTTCCATTATTTTTAAGTTAATGTTGTCATTATTTAATCAGTATTAAGTCCACACAGCACAGTACTCATATTTTATGTTGTGAAATTTGCATTATAAAAAGGGACCACATGGATTAAATGTAATTTGCCTGTATGAATTTGTTATTTTGGATTCTCCCAAATGTAATACAATCCACATTATTTTAGTATATTTCTGATTATACCGTAAATGTGGGAAAGATCATTTTATTTAATGCCCAGTGCTGCACAGAAACAGTAGATCATTTGAGCCACACTGCTCCATGATGCTGTACTTCTTATTACACACCAGGAAGCAAAGCAGTCAGATGATAAACAGCTCTGATAACTGTTTGCTATCTGTTTGATATCTCTACTATTATTTTTATCTTTATTAGCGGGGCAGAAACCAAACCTCTGCACAGAGGGAAGGCAAGTTGCACTTTGTCAGCCTGTGTCAGGTCTGTGTCATCCTCATGTATCCGGCTCTAGCTATACTTTAAGATGAATGCTAACTGCGCCATGCTAACATACAGTTAGTATGTAACATTTAGCATGTAGATCCCCGTTTACATACAGCGGCTCGGTTTGTTTATGGATAAAAGTAATGGAAAATTTACTGCAGAAACCATCCAGAAGAAAAAGGAAGATTTTCTGAGCTTTGTTTTTTTGATCTTGGCAGACATTAAACTTACATTAACATACAGACTGCGCACCTTATCTACATCTCTCAGAGCTCGTGCCTGCAGCAGAACCGTGTGGAGGAGACGGGACGTGGCCCTGGTCTCAGCTCATCTGCTCCACGTAGGCGGACAGCAGAAGTCTAGGAGGGAGAAACTCTTCTTGTTTGTTCACCACTTCAGTCTGACGTGAGCCATTGTTGTCTGTGCCTTAAAAAGTCCAACAAACAGACTTTGATCACTCTCATGTGACAGAAAAACACTGAGCTGGCTTTGTAAGTCCAACCAGGCTGTGTAAATAGGATTACGTAAGAGCAACATCAGTAATTGTTTGAATAATCTTTAATACATCTATAAGCTTTTGATGATCGTTACAAATACCAATATTTGTCAATGATTAACTGACACTTCCTGACATTATTTCTGTTACGACGGACAAACAGACTTCAATAAATGGCTGTCCAATGTTCAGAGGACGTTCTCCATCATATTTAGGGTGGGTGGACTAGTATAGTATTGCAATATGTGCATTTACTCACTTGCAGAGACGAGGTCCATGTACTGGCAGACGGCGTGAAGCAGCAGCCTCTCGAAGCTGATTCACAAACATAAACAACAGATACATGACTCACTGTCCTTACAGAAACAATCAACTTGATCCAAATAGAGTACTGTTCCCGGAATGAACAAGTTTCCCAGCACAGATCAATAAAATTAGTATACGTGTGTGCATGCCATTTTTTTCACATCATGTTTTTGTTTGTTGTGCTGTATTTCTTGCTACTGTTGTGTGGATCATTGAGGTTTTATATAATCTAATATAATCTGGTTTTCCAGATGGGGAAACTTAATAATTATCCATTAGTCTAAGTGTGTCAAAACAACAAAAGGGGGCTGCATTAGTGGCGTTGTGTTGTTGTGTGAAACATGAAATATGATCACAAGTCAGTGTGAGTTTGCAGGTATTTGATAGGCCACCACAGTGCCAGACTGGCTTCATTCAAACAAAAGAGAGAGAGCTCTATGTACTGGAAGCTTATAATTATACAGAGTTTCAGCAGCGATTACCTAATTAAATCCTTTAAGACTTGTGGATGGAAATGGAAAAACAGAAGGGACAATATGGCCTAAAATAAATTAATATTATATTTATTTACTACTCATTATATGTTGTTTTTTCAGCACTTCCAAGGAGTGTATAACAATAATTCCTAATAATATAATCAACTATGTTAATGTGACCTAAACCCCAGTAAGTGGCAATAAAAGGATCAACCAGTGAAAAATTATTCAATTAATTAAATTAATTATTCATAATTATTATCATTATCTATGATTAAATCATTTAAGTTACTGCCAAATTGACACTTGCCCATTTTGACACGCTTCATAGCTACTGTCGCTGCAGTAGTGACAGTGTTTGTTTACTGCAGACACGATGAAATATTAAAGACATTTGTTTATGAATTTAATGTTTTTTAAGACTAAGAATATAGAAAAAAAGGATTTCTACCTGCTGGCGAGGTTGGTTGTGTAAACTGAGTGTGGTTGAGCGTTGAAGAAGCTCAGGAGGTTTTCCTCAAGTAGTTCCAGAGTTCCCTGAGAGGAGAAGAAAATATAATTAGTGGCAGTCAAGGAGGGAGAAAGGTAAGAACCGTGTGTCCTCAAACACAATACTGAACTCAAGGTGAGTTGTGATTCCTTTACTGCTGCCACATCCGTGTATCTCGTCTTAAAGCATTAATAATAATTAGAAGCTGTTGTATCTTTAAATTTAAAATTCTTCAATTTTTTTATTGGTCGGTCAGATTACAGGGAATCAAGCTGATTTATATCCAGCTCTCCCTCACTGATAATTCAAGGTAGGGGCGGGTGATCTGACCAAAAAATAAAATCAGGATGCATTAAATCACAATCCACCATCTAAAATGCGATCTCCTCTCAATTTTGAAATGCCCCTTAGACTATAACAGATGAATCTCTCCATTTGCACTATTAAAACACTATTACATTAAAGAAACAAAGAGACTACACAGATTTTAAAATGTCGATAACATAACCATAACAACATAACATTTTTTAAGTACCTGCCCCTCAGTTGCATTTACAATACATCACCCAATGAAGAGCCACGTGAAGTAATTCACCCAATCAGCATAGCCATCTAGTCGGCTACATCACTCTACTGGTTTGTTCATGTAGCATGGATCTGCTTGTCAATGAGGTTATGTGAAGTTTGGAAACAGAAGTAAGAGCGCATAAACATCACAATCTCTACAGTTTGTCTGAAAAGTAGATTGTGGACACCTTACATCACAATCTTGATATAAATCATCAGATTGCTAACCCTTAATCAGAGTAAATCTTCCAGGACCTTGGTCACCTTCCACCAGTTATCATATCATCATATGGACAGAGAATTGAGATGAACTTGAGGCTATGCCATCAGACTTAAAGCTGTACGTGCATAGACTGTGACAAACGTTCAGAGATGACACTCACCATGGGGATTTGTTTCCGTCTCAGAGTCGCTCGAAGCCTGCGATCGATTCTCTGGAAGCAGTCCTGAGCAGTGAAGGCAACATTTACTGTGAAGAGACGAGTGACAGTCAGCCAAACAGCCGCAATTTGAAAAACAACCAGCCCACAACAAACAAGCACGAACTGAGGCGCCCACCATTCCTCTCGTCTTTGTGGGGCCGGGTTGTGTTTTTCTTCTTGGCCCCCTCCTGCTCCAGCAGAGACAATAGCCTCTCCTGTTCCTCACCGGAGCAGTTCATGAAGTCATTCCACGGCTAAAAGAACAAGAGAGTTTGAGTTCATTCTCTGTATAGACAGCCCTAAAACTTAAACACAGGATACTTAAAGTCCAGCTCAAGACAAGTTACCTCTACGTAGTTTCCGTTGGTGCAGGCCTCGGTGAAGATGGATGGGATGGCCGGGTTACTGCAAACTTCCAGATCATCTTTGGAGCACTCATCCCTCTCAAGAAGATTTGCAAGAAAGCGTGCTGAGAAGAGAGACGACAGACAGAGAGTGGTGATATTGGCAATGACAGATTAATGACTTTAAGTGTTAATTCTTGTGCGTGTTCGCAGGCGTGAAATAAGAACTTACTGTTCTCCTGTCGGCGGAGGCTCTTCTTGCCTTTGGCACGGGGAGTGAGGTCAGAGTTGCGAATGGCTTGGTTGATATAGAACTGCTTCTTCTTGGCTGGAGACACTCGCTTGGCAGGAGAGCTGGGCAGGGAGGTGCATTTACGCTCCTCTATCAGGCTGAGAAAAGAGACGACAATTTAGTCACACAAATCCGGAAGGAAGGAAGGAAGGAAGGAAGGAAGGACCTTCGTGATCGTGTTCTGTCTTTGACCAATCTGCCGGGTGTGTGTGCGCTTTGAATTTAACATTTTCTTAAGCACACAGATGTGAGGTTTCACTGCTTCAGGCAGGAGGTGGATACTATTTGTCTCTTCAACAACGGCTTACTGCGTAATTGAAGGATGCAATGCATCTATATGAGCATGCAGTATAACATTACACCATAATCGTATTTGTTATCCGAGGAGAGAAGGAGAATACACCTAATGCCTAAAGTGTCAGAGAAAGGTGAAGATCAAGCTGATGTAACACATATTTTTATAGGGACTGTATGGTGGATATGATCCTGTTTCATCTGCATTATTTTAAATGGATTAGAGCTGGATGAGCATCCTGCAGGAGGTGCAGATGTAGGTCAGTGGGTGTTGTATGAGGACCGCCTCTGCTGCCTGTGAACTTGCCATATTTAGCCTGAGCCCTGCTGGCTGTTAACAACACTATAGCAACATAATCTGATATCATATCTGCATGGGTTAGTTCGCTTTTTCCACAACGATAGCAGCGTATGTCACTTTGACATGCAAACCTTAGCTGACCAGCTAATGGGCTTCACACAGCTTTTACAGTATGTTCCTTACACATATGTTGTTACTTCTGTAGCTTAACCTTTGCATGTTAGCGAGAAAATCACGACATAATCTGAACAAGATGTGTTGTATGAAACGCCAAGAACAAGGCTTATCAGGTAATTTGTTGGTAGAAACTCCCTGGCGTGATTTAGCTAGCTACCAATTTAAAGCCTTCACGTCAACCAACATATCCAGGTGTTTCGGTTTAACGGGTGACCGTGTTAACTGGTGACCGTTAGCCGAGTCTGTGGTTGTCGTAGTTACTTCAGCTGTTGAAACAGGAATATAATACGTAACTGTCAAACAAGACACGAATCAATTAGTATTATTTGACAAAAAAATAACAATAAACAAACAATGCATTCACGAAGACAGATTATTTACACTGTCACTGGTTTAAACGCCTGTCGTAACTACGACAACCACAGACGCATTCAGCTAACGGTCACCAGTTAACACGGCCACTCGTTACACCGCAACACAGGTAGTTAGCGGCCAGCTGCTAAAATGCTAACAGGGGTATAAAATAAAACTAATCGGCGTCTTAAAACTTTAATATTAACGTCGAAACAACCAAACTGGGAGTTTGTAGAGATTTGTTGATTGGCAAGTGATCTAACATAAAATTTCAGCTAAGCTAAACGCGTTTATAACTCGTAGGAAGCTAAGCTAACTATTTAAATGGAGTTGGAGCATGCAAATATTGTACTCACATATAATCCTGTTCTTCATTGTTATTTGTCAAAACGACCATCTTATTCCAGCAGAATAAAAACGTAAAAAACCCGAGCTCTGGTTGTGTACGGGACGTGTAGAAAATAAAAACACTTGGTCGGAACAACAGTGAGAGTGTTTGGCAGGTCAGGGCGTAAATAACAGCTCCGTGGCCGCTGCAGGCTTCAGTGGGCTGAACCAGCAGCACAGAAATAGTCGTTGTCCTCTCAGCACAAACAAAGAGAGGAGAAAAGGTGAGAGGTCGGTCTCACTCACTCACTCTTTATCTAAAATCACATATCATCAGCACGTTACACAGTTACCATTGCTTAATAAAATTATACAGTGATTCATCTTATATATAAAATATATAAACAAGTTTTATTTTCATCTCGAAGGAGCATCAGATGGAGGTATTAAAAATGATTTGACGGGAAAACTTACCCAAGCTTCACTTATTGACAGCTGGTTTTGTTAATGAGAATTATAAAACTATAAAAGTGCCACGACACTTTAAATGACAGCTGTAATATCAAAAACAAAGTATTTACAGTCTTTCAAATTCTTGAATTCTCAATTCAAACTTTTTGCTTTATGGTACAGGCAATTATTGCAGTTAGTTATGTTAAGTTATTATTTATTTTAGTCTTGAACAAAGCCAGGTCGCAGCAGGAACATGAAAGATATCATAAAACTGCTTAAACATAGCAATGAGCAATCAAAATGCTCCAGTATTCATTATTGTAATGCAACTAAACTGTGACTGGCTTATAAAAATGCTTTTGATCTGTCTGTCTCTTTAGCTGCAAAATGCTCCACTGACACAGTCTGTTTGTTCTTCAGTGCCTGAAAGGTAATGTTGAAGAATTAAGAAAAGATTTGAATTTGAACAAACAAAAAACATCATTACATTTACTGTCCCTTAGATAGACAGACACCACAACATAACCACAAAAATAAACGTAAAATACAGCACATTTTTCCACATATCCATATCCCATAATAGCTCCCAACACATGACAGAGACCGGGGTGTTTTGTTAAGAGATTTCCAGGCCAGGGATGCGTATCTGCGGCCAGATGGGAGCAGTATAAAGGATGATGTCCCTGGCAGTAACATAGTAAGAAAATTATGCATTTAAAAGAGTTAATTCATCTCCATATGCCTGACCCTGAACCAGCACCTGACCCCACTACCACCACCAACACACAAGTGTGCAAGTATGCTGTGTGAGTATCCAGTGTTCTTGTTATTTGTCCTATTGGAAGATTGTTTTATTAATTTATGGTGATAGAAGTAAGAGGTGATTGGTCAAAGGAGATTTTTCATTGTGGAATTCAGCTCTGCACCTGAGTGGGAGAAGATGTGGAAAACAAACAAACAAAGATGGCAATACGTTGTTTTATTTTTGCAGTTAGAGTTAATTGTATTTGTGACTCATGTACAACCAACATACAGATACAAATGTGCATAACTGCAGTATGCTATAGTTTTTTTTTAAACTCCTGAGTGATTCATCTTGCTAATAGACAATCTTTGGTTCATCTCGTCCAACAAATTCCTGTCATAACTTACAAAATAAAAACTCTGCCACCTCCATCATCTTTATAATCCAGCCTCTTTGCGTGCTTTCGGCTCAAACAACATTTTTTCCTTTGACATAATCTGAAGTAACAATGACTTTTCCCCACTCATTAAGGGTTTGTGTGCATGTTACCATAACAGCCAGTTTAATAGGCCTGCCACAGAGTCACCTAATTGTTCTGGGCTTCTCTCACTGCTGCTGGAGAGAGACAGTTTAAGAGTCCGAGAGACAAAACATTTGGACAAAGTTTGGATCTTATTCTTTAGAAGCTTTTTTGAGAGATGTTTGGACGATATCAGAGAAGATTCACAAACAAACGTTGGAATGTGGAAAGAGAAGAAGACAGTAAAACTCGAAAAACATGAACCAGAGACATGTCCGATGATCGTGATGAAATCACTGCCCAGGAAGAGAGCTGTGAAGTCAAAGGAGAAGATTAAAGTTACCACAACAAACAGCAAACGTCTCACTACTACATGTGAGACATCAGGGAATGTAATGAGGCTTTGTGTCAACCTGATGCCTGTTTTGGCTGCAACCAAGGAGCCTGTGGAGGAAGAGGAGGGGGAAGAAGTGGAAAACATCTGGACGAGTAAAAAGAAACCAGAAACCAGCTGCAAAAATGAGCTGGCTGACTGTAAATCAATGGAACAAACATTTGATTCCTTCACAGGATTAAATTTGGACCCTGACACCAAACAAGCAGTAAATGCTCAGCCAGTGCTGCCACCTATAACTCAACCTAAACCAGCTGCTGAGTGTCAGGTCACCAAGAGGTGCCACACACCTCTACCTCCTATCAGTTTATCTGAGCAGAACGCGACCATCTCTTCAAACTTTACAATAAAAGACTGCAGCAGTGATGTGTTAGTTACAGGACAAGAAGCAGACAGCAGGCCCTGGATAGACAACCCCCTGTTCTCTAAAAGTGTGAGTAAAATCCTGAGATGGGATAAGAGTGCTGTAACATGGTTCATTTTCCAGTTAAAGGACATTAAGGAGGATTTGTGTCATGTGAGCAGGTCTGGCAGAGCTTGCAGTTGCCTGTGATTGAGAGGAAATGATTAGGTCACAGTTTAACACAAGAGGAAGCCAAGAAGAGTTGAAATCACCAAAGTTTGGGCAATAAAGAGTTTCAAAAGTGTCTTCCTGAACAATAATTGTGTCACTGGTATTGATCAGAAACTATAAGAATGCACACTGTCCAACAATACAGTACAAATCTTCTTTAATATCTTTAATGTTCAGACAGTTTTACTTTTCAAATGTTAAATTTCAAATGTCCTTGTTCTCTGTGCAGAGATCTGCTGAGTTTCGGCTTCCTGACATCTCCTTGTCCAGTCTGGACGCTCTGTTGCAGACCGTCACACAGAAACTGGGGAGGAAGAGGAGAGGTGGAGATGAAGGAGCATGGAGACGTGTCCAGTCTGATCATCTGCTCACGACTGTTAGTGAACAACGTGCCAGGCAGCAGATCGGTCGCTGCACAGATGACCGAAACCCGGCCAACATGTATGCATTAATGTAATAAAATGGAAATATAGAAAGTTAGAGTTACACATTTCATTATTTATTAGATAAATTAAATTGAATGTTGTCTTCATAAATCACTGTATCTGATTAGGCCAGTATGAGATGTGCAATTAGTACAAATACTGACTATTAGAACAAGATGTATTCATTGTACATTAAGTATTGGGAATGGCGGACCCTGTCACTGACAATTAAAACTATTATATAGAGGTAGCTAATAAGTGTCAATACATTTAATTGCATTATAACAGAAAAATACCACCCATAGAGTCACACATTGGGTTTGATATGATCTCAAGGATCTTAAATCTTTAGGATTATAACTTTAACTGACTTCTTAGTAGTCTTAAAGAGCAACTGACACTAATGTTAGTGTTACATGATGGTCTAACTAGTTTCTACCTGAGCAAAACATAGACACAAATAACTGAAATTTTGTATTTCTGAGTCATTAAAATGGTCAAATGTTATGAGATATTTAATGTTTAAAATATTGGTCTATACCCACGTGCATACCTTAGATAAAACTAAACATGTTATTTAAGTCAGTTTACTTTATGAAGATTTTTTGCAGGTGGCTGTAATTGCGTAAACTATGATGTTTATTCATCTGAATAACTGCATTAGATAAACAACTTCAGTGTAAACAAAACCATCCAGTAAATGTAGTGTCTTGTCTTTCTTTTAACAGTGAAGCAGAAACACAAACATCAGTGGGCGGATGTGGTGTAAACAGACGGAAGCGCCTCACTCCGCTTTTTCCTGCACCCAAACCAACGCTCATCCTCACTATGACAAAGAAAGATCCCCTGACGTCCAACACACTGCAGTGATTCATCTACTGTAAATCAACAAAGTGGACTCACACATACAACATACAGCACAGTGTTCGTAAAAATTAAACAGGAAACCATAAAATTTTATTTTCCTTAAGGACAAAACATTTACAACAGATATGTACCCGTTTTTTTCTCTATACTAGCATATTTTCAGTATATAAGATACATCTTATAGTAGGTGCACAGATAAATTAATGTTCAAGTAGATCTTTTCAAGCATAATTAAAGTACATTCAGTAGGACAGACTTTCATTCCAGAATGGGACATCCACCGTTTAAATCCAGCTTAACGTTCAGGTTTTTTTTACAGGTACATGTAACGTTTTTAAACATTTTATTTTAATACAACACTTAACACATTTTGGAATGAAACCCTTCAGATACTTTATGTTTGTCTCATGCCTATAGTTACTATTGTAACAATCTTTTGAATATGTAACACTGCATTATAGTGCAGTAACAACCTGCTTTGGACATTCAGTCAGCTGTGTCATGGTGTGAGTTTATTAACTGAAACTTAAAATTAATTAAAAAAAACAACTATTGACCAAAGGAATGTAGTCATGTCTTGTGTCTGACTGAATGCTACTATTTATTCTTTGATCTGTCAAAATTGATTGAATTTGGAGTGTTTTGTACAAGAGTTTGTAGACACGCCTGTGTGTCTACAATAATTTAATATTATGAAAATATTTTAAAATCTTGTGAAAAGTAAATTAGGTTTCCAGATGTAGAGATGAGCTGTGTGGGAAGCCTGGATGACTTCCTCTATGACAGTGAATACCAGGCAGAAGTAAAGAAGAATACCCTCTGTTTGGATAGTCACACTGTTACACAACAATAAATCACACAAAATAAAAAAAACAAACATTTTTAACAGATGAAAGACAAAATATATTCTTAATTTACAAAACAATAACACTTGTAAAGTTCATCATTAAACATTTGAGAGGTATTTAACCATGAACTTGCAGTAACATGTCTCTCCACATAAGAGATACTCCTGTATAATAATGTTCAGAAACATCTCCTCAAATGAACTAAAAAATCATTTTAATAATTACGTGTAACTTGTGTACTTCAGCTGCTGTTTGACTGTTTGCAGCATTTTCTTTTTTTAAAGTGCTTTCTGCAAAATAAGATGATTGCGAGGGGTCTAATGATTGAGCCCTGAGGAACACCACCCCTTGTTTTTACATCAAGCTTTGCATAATGTTGTTTCAGGATAAATAAACAATAACTTTGGAGTGATGCGATTGATACGGAAAGACACAGTGTACGATTTATGAACCCAAATAAAGGGTATAAAGCTACAGGTCTGTTAACAGGATGAACAAGGCACCACAGCTACATTAGGAAGCAATAACTTTTGGTTCTGTCTTCAGATAAATTTACCTGTAATGACTCTGTTTCACTAAAACACCTTTGAAGTCCATCTTTTTCACTGTCCACTGTTCCATGTTGCATATTGAGGTCGCTGCCAACACTGAGCAACATTCAAATGAACATACAGTGAGTAATACAAAGATTTTGACTGTAGTTGGTCCTTTCAACTCAAGTTGCATCAGTCCACTTCACAGTGCGCTGTCCTGTGTATTGCTGTCGACCATAAAGAGTGCAGAGGGATGTTTACTGGAGCTCCCTGCTTTGTGTTTAATGGATTCTCCCTGAACTTCACCGCTACTGCTGTTTGATCCACTGCTGCTACGTCGGCTCACCTGATTCGTCTCCTCTGGCTGAGGCATTCTGGTCATTGCTGTACTGCTGCTTTTCTCTCCGTTAGCTTTGCCTTCTCTAGATTTGACCTTGCTAGCTTTCGCCTTTGTTGATTTACCCTCTTTCGGTTTGCTGTCAGATGATTTCTCGTGCTGCTGTAGAGTCTTGCTTGACTGAGGAGGTGTGATTGGCGGCTGTGGTTGGATGGTGGGAGGGTTGATCATGGTGGTTAGTGCAGTCACACTGGTCTGCACTGTTCTGTTGCCGATGACCACCTCTGTGAGGTCGTCAGTTTGCTCCTTGGCAAAGTTGACAAAAACCTACAAAATGAATCACATTATGTCATTCCTAACTAATTTATATTAGTATGATCTATATTAGCCTTGCCAGTCAGCTGTCCATCACGTTCTTGTTGTCACCATATCTTAGCATTGATGCTAATATATCTATGGAAGCATGGAGATAAAAGGCATCAAACTGAACAACTAATTCACTGTTATCTTGAGAAAGAGTTGAGACTAGATAGAACTACAGACAAGACAGTTTACTAGAGTATGTCAGTGCATTTGTAAACAACTATCTTGAGCATGTAACTCAGTAGATCAGCTAGCTTTTTTGTTTCTTTCTGCTTGTGATTGTACGTTAATACATGTTAAAAATATTCAAATTCATGTCCCCATCCCTCTATAAATGAGTCATAGAGCAAAGACTGACAGGAAATAACATCCCTGGAGCTAGTGACACATTGAATCAATAAAGGATATTTGAGATGTTGCGCTACATTTGCAGAACATCCTGGATCAAGACCTTTACGTAACCCTTCTATACGAACAGGAAAGCTTTCGTCCTTGTTGCGTCATCGCCCTCACCTGGTCCAGAGTTGTCTGTGAAACAGAGAAGTCGACGATGCCCAGATCCTCGTAGTTGTTTCCCAGCACATCGAACACACGAGCCAGGCAGCAGGCGTGTGACGGCAGCTGGTACTGCAGCACGTTCTGGTGACGCTCCTTCAGCTCGATGCTGGGGAAAGCATTCTTCATATAGGGGCTGATGGGACACGAGTCCGGGTCAAAGTTAGTGTCATCCAGCCGGAGGATGATGGTGTAGCCATCACCAAACCTGGAAGATGAAGGACGGAAAGAAACAACAGTAAAAATGTATATGTAGGGGGTGGTCAGGTGACCCGACAAAGATGGCAGCATAGAAGAGCGGCTCAGGTCAATCGTGCACAAAAGTCTTTTTATTCCCCGGATAGTGGCTTAGAATTCAGTTTTTCAAATTGGCATCAATTATGTCATCTCACACGACTAAGGAATGCGACATTTTTACCAGTGCTCGAAAATCGACCGCTCAAAACAAGAAAGGGGCCTCGTCACCCGAGCAAGCCAACGCTAGTAACATGGCCGACATAGAGCAAAAGTCGCTCCGCTCCGAGTTTGGGCAAAAACTGGACAGCATTAATAACCGCCTCGGAGAGGTGACCAATGCTATAACAGCACTAGAGGGCAAAGTGGTTGAAGTTAAACAGGACGTGTCGGAACACACTAAACGTATCGAACAAGCGGAGGACCGAGCGATGGCGGCAGAGGAGGAACTTGGGAGTGTACGGGTGGAATTGACTTCAACTGTAAAACGGCTGACACATTTGGAGATGAAGACTGACGACTTGGAGAACCGAAGCAGGAGGAAGAACCTGCGTATGTTTGGTCTCTGAGAAGGCGCCGAGGGTACGCAACCATTGCTGGATTTTATCCGGGAAATGTTACTGAAGTGGCTGGGGCTCAGCGCGGATCAGACCCCGGTATTGGAGCGGGTGCATCGCACCTTGGTGCCGGCAAAGCCGAACCAACACAGAGCCGTTCTTATAAGCTTCTGGAAATTCCAAGATAGAGACTGTTTATCGTCTTTCATCACAGAAGAATATCCTACACGATGGAGCTAAACTCACTCTGGTAAATTTAATTTCAATTTATTATTATTTTATTATTTTTTATATAGACAAATCCATCCCTTTTTGAATATCCGGGGAAAAATAATAATTATGATTGTTGTAAGCGTGGTGCACGGTTGGTGATGGGCTCAAAGACCCACGTAGACTAACTAACTGCTCCTCATTTATTTAGTGAAAGATGGGGAACAATGGGAACACTGTTGAATGTTCAGGTTTTAAAACACTTTAGTTGGGGAAGTGTTGGGGGGCGGGAGGTGGGGATATCTGGCAGAACGGTATATGTTTTTTTTGTTTGTTTTTGGGGTTTTTTGTACGCCATCAAGGCTCCTATCAGCAGTGTCTTTGTTTACTTATTTGGTCTGTCTGGCTGGATAGAACTGCATCTTACTCACGAGATTAAAACACCAATATGTCTAAAATAAAAATCACCAGCTGGAATGTTAGGGGGCTGAGAGGAATATCCAAATTAAAGCAAGTTTTAAACAGACTCAGACAACTTAAGTTCCAAATAGTTTTCTTGCAGGAGATACATTTAAGGGCAGCAGAAATTGATAGATTGCAAAAAAAGATGGCCAGGTCAGGTTTTGTGTGCTCCATACAGTAATCATGCTAGAGGTGTGCTCATACCTATGAGGTTTGGTCCAAATGATGACAATCCAACATTTTTTCAGAGTCTCTTCCTCTCTCTGTCTACCTTGCAAGGTATGTACATTATCGGTGGTGATTTTAATTGCACTTTAGTGCCCAAAAAAGATCACTCTACTAACCTCGACTCTACTTATATACAGACAAGGAAAATATTGGTGCAGTCCTGCAAAGATTTGAATTTGGTTGAAATATGGAGGGAACTGCACCCAGATAGAGTTGAATACTAACCAGAGGATTTCCTGCTGTGTATAGAGTAGTAGCAGACATTATACCCGCAGATAGATGTTTGTGGATAAAATAAACAGACAATTTAGTATTATGTGACTTTTGGCTCAAGTTTAATTGACATTAATGGTGACTTGATGAAGTGTAAATTCAGCCAAACTCTGTTGAGATAAACAGTTTACGGGTCTCAGTTTACGAGTACTCTCTGTGGTTATTTCAATAATTCAGGACTTTCCAAACCCTGACAGCTGTTTTCAGACGTCTTATGACTGTAAACTTCATCACGTGACTCAGTCAGCTGCTTTAGTGTGACAATAAAACTCATATCAGCACACAGAGAGGGTCCTTCACAGATGTCTTCACCTCCATGGGGATAATGAACTTATCAAATCAGCACACTTTGGTTTCAGCAGCACGAAAAGGCCCAGTGTTAATTTAGTGATGAGGGTTAGTGTCAGTACAAATCTCGTTCATTCATGACTGATACACTGTGTCTGTTTAATGACATGTTTTGCCATATTTTAACGACTGAATATGAAAAAACAGTTAAGATAGTAAAGTGTGTTTACCTGTTCTTTAGATGTTGTACAGATCCGAGACACTGGAATCTGCCGTTGACCATGATGGCCATTCTGGTGCAGAGAGCCTCACATTCCTCCATACTGACCATGCAGACACAAGATAAAAAACACATTAACATATACTATGTACACACAAAGCTGACAGGAGCTGTGGGCCACAGCCATGAGTATACATAAGAATAATTAGGGTACATCTCCTCCTACCTGTGGGATGTGAGAACTACAGCTCTTCCCTCTTTGGTGACGCTGAGGATGCAGTTCCACAGAAACCTTTTGGCTTTTGGGTCCATGCCAGTGGTCGGCTCATCCTGACAAGAATCAAAGAAACAACAAAGCATTCAATTAAAAACACAAAGACATTTTAGCGACCTTATGGAACACACAGCAGTGGTGGTTGGTGAGTCAGTTCAATTCTCACCAGGAACATAACAGGCGGCGCCCCGATGAGAGAGATGGCAGTGGAGAGTTTTCTCTTGTTGCCACCACTGTAGCCTCCAGCCTCCCGCTCAGCGTACTGGGTCAGTCCCAGCTTCTTCACGCCCCACTGTGCCACCTACAGGACAGCAGAGAAGGTACGTGATACAATCCTGCACAATGCCGCTAAATATACCTGTCACTCCACATCTATTTGAACACACTGTAAAAATAAAGACACTACATGACTCAATGTTGTTAAATTCAGGTTTGTTTCTGAGAGTTGCTCCTTTACGTTACCTTGGTGACAGACTCCTCTGGGACTCCCCGCAGGCGGGCGTACAGCTCCAGATGTTCCCGACCCGTCAGTAGGTCGCTGATGGCGTCAAACTGTGGACAGTAACCCATCAGCTGGTGGACTCGCTCCATCTCTGTCAGCACACTGAAAACCAGAGGAACACAGTTTCACACGACTTCCAGTACTTATACTGCTGCTATGAGTAGTACAACTGCCACAACTGTTGCTATTGCTGCTAGGACTATCTATAGTAATACTGATGCTGCTTCTACTACTTTAGTTATTGTACTGGTAGTGCTACTATACTTTTGCTACCCCTACTTCTACTGATGATGTTACTACTTTCTTACAGGTACAACTACTAATACTACTACACAAATGGTACTCCTGCAACTGGCAGGTGCAGTATTACAAATACTTTTATGGATACTACTACTGTCACTAATAGGGCTGGTAATTCTTGTACTATGACCAACAGTAAGACCACTACCGATACTGCTTGTACTACCACTTCTACTACAACCATCACTACAAATACTACCACTCTACTTTACTATTCCTACTCCGACTACTTCCACTAATACTAATACTACTACTACTGCTATGGTTACTGCTACTTCAACTAATGCTACCACCAGTATTACTACTACTGCTGATAATACTTCTTCTACGTCTGGCACTCTTTCTACTACCAATTTACTACTACTGTTACTCCAAATATGACTACAACCACTGCTCTTGTAGTTTATATCAAAGTTATATTGAGATATTGATGGCAAATAACTGAATACATACATTAAAAAAATGTTTTTTTGTTTTATGTGCTCACAAAGAAGAAAATGCCATTATAAAAGTTGAATAACTGGCTGGTGGAGGCAGGTTGTACCTGTGGTGGTTAAGGAAAGCGTCTCCACAGGTGATGGCCGTGTCTCCGGTCAGCATGCGAAAGGTAGAGGTCTTCCCTGCTCCGTTCACCCCGAGCAGGCCAAAACACTGGAGAACATACAGAGAACACAACAACAAGTCACAGACATATCTACACATGCAGCAGCTGTGGTCAGCAGCTGGGACGATTCCCTTGAGACTATGTGAAGTAGCAGGAGCAGTAGAAAGTACTGTTGGTACACTGTGGTAGAAACAGTAACAGTCGTGGTTGTAGCTATAGAAGCAGCTGGGTATTTATAAAACAGCAGTTGCAGTATTAGTAGCAGCTGTAGCAGCAATACTGCATTTGTCTAAGAACAGTCGTTTCAGCAGCAGCAGCAGCGAGGATGAAATAATTGCTGTGTCTGTTTTATGAGAAAACAGTGATTCATATGATGACTGTATCTACAGTGGATATACATGACTGACAAACACAGTGCTGATTAGAATAAAAGCCACACAATGTGTGTGTGTGTGTGTGTGTGTTTTGATCTTACTATAATGTAATGAGTGCTGCTTTTGGTCTGTATATCTCTTACCTCGCCACGAGG
Organism: Sciaenops ocellatus; assembly: GCA_033000465.1. Lineage (NCBI taxonomy): Eukaryota > Metazoa > Chordata > Actinopteri > Sciaenidae > Sciaenops > Sciaenops ocellatus. The sequence continues at coordinate 21,048,892 of CP136882.1, read as the reverse complement.
AATCCCAAGACAGAGACGATCCACCGCCGGCTTCATGCCTGCTTTATAAACCTGAAAAATCAACCAGGAATTCACAACGGTGCATCACAGCAAGAAATGTGTCAGGACAGAAGGAGGAGGTTTACAAAGGAATACAAAAATATACAAATTTACCTCTCACAAACTTTAGGTCAACTGAATGCAGAGCTTTGCTGCCATTGAGCCATAAGAACTTTAATGAGGTCAACAACAATTAAAAACAGTTTCAGTTTTACTTTTTTAGGATTACATGCTGGTTGTACCTTGCTCAGGTTGATCATGGTGAGAATGTCTGATTGGGCTTTGCCATTTAGGACCCTCGCTCTCTCCCTGGCGACGTCCTCATCCTCTGGACCAAGAGGAGGCATCTCATGCTCGACCCACCACGGCCTGAACAGAGGGAGGGATATAAGATCACCCTGTATTGTTTGGTTTTGCTACTGTAGAACAGAGCAACTTTGAAAACTATCTGTCTAATGTCTTTAGACCCCCCCTGTCTATTACTTGAATTCACACATTTATTTATTTAATCAGTTTTTAGGAACCAACCACAAGCTCTGTCTGCATATTATCAAAATATTTGCATCCCACTACCTATGATCATCTGCTATATGGTAGAGAAGTTCTGAGAGTTGTTTTAAACATACCTGAAGCGAATGAAGAACTTGTATTGCAGCAGTATGGTGAAGATGAAGAAGATAACACCTTCAGCCGCCATCGCAAACAGGTTCTTCCCCACAAAGTCCCAATGAAGAGGGTCCAGGGTCTGCTTTGTCCCTGGAGGAGGAAGAACCACATGCAAAGACATTTTTTATATACATATGTATGTACATGTATATTCTTGGGGTAAGATATTTTTCAGCTTTAAAATACTGAACAGAGTTTTGGATGGTTGATATCTATTTTGAGGCAAATATATAGGCACCCAATCTCAGGAAGGCGTCTGCCATGGCCTGGTTTTTGGCCATGTCGATGAGTCCCCGTCCCAGGCAGAAGTGTGGAAAGATGAGAAACACCTTCTTTAGGATCCTGTTCACCTCGTTCAGATGCTGAAAAGAAAAAAAATCACTCAGAAATCATGGAGTAGTTAAAGGAGCAGTCAATAAAATGATCTTTGGTACATTGCACAGAATAATTCAACAATCAAGACTTTCCTATTTCACTTCCATTATAAATTAGTTACATTTCTAAACCTTTCACTCTTTTATGTACAGTTGTGTAACTTTTGTTTAGTTTGATGTTGAAGCATATCAGACTGGTGACGTTTGTACCTCATCAACAAACAGCTCCAGGACAAAGGTGGCGATACTGCCGTTGATTCCGATGAAGAGGTTGATAGAGGTCAGAACGACATAGGCTGTGCTGGGGACGGTGAACAGAAAGGATGCTGGGTACATCAGAGGGGTGATGGACCATCTAAAAAAGATGATTGGGTTATTCGGTTAGTAAAGACAGACAGATTAGGTTTGGTACAGACCATGAGAGAGACAATTTCAATAAAATATTGAGACACACAGATCAAAATAACTGTTTATCTTTGAGCATGAGTCACTCTGATGATTTATGATGCCAGAACATACCCATACAGCAGGAGCAGCAGTATGAGAGCAGGCAGGTTGGTCTGTGAGACATATGACTGCTGCTGGAAACTGATGAAGATCAGCACCACCATGGTGGCAGGGACGGTGTAGTTCAACTGACAGGATGACAAGACAAGCTTTTAGAAAAAGAGGACGTGTTTCTTTCAGTTTATCTAGTGACTATTATTTTCCATTAATGCAGACTGAGTGAAGAACTAGCTCTTACACCATCCATACATTAAAGGCCCGACAGTGCTCCAGTTGATGACAAACACAAAGAAGTGTACATTTTAGGTTAAGATGTTATCAAATTGCAGAAAAATGCCATGAAAATGCATGGGGCTGGATTGAGGGGCAAGATGATGTTGATTTGTGCTGTCGAAAATGTTAAGTTGCGACAAGTTAAAGTTTATTCTTTTGCAAGAGACTTCTGCATTGGCTTCTGCTGCAACAATATAGCAGCATCACTGAAATGAACGACTTGACTGCATTTTTTATACAGTGCTGTGGTGTGTTCAAACACAGCTTTATTCATGTACAAGGTCTAAAGCAATAACGTGTAATTCATCATAGAAAACCAACTCAGTCTAAAATATGTAGCGTAATAATATATCATAATATAGCGCGTGTGTGACTTGAGGTTGACAGAGTAAAGAAACCGTCTTCTTTCTCTTGAGCACTGACCATGTCCCAGGTGAAGTTGGCCAGCCAGTAGAGGATCGGTTTGACCCCACTGACAAACTGAAGGTGTTTGGCTTTGCTGACTCGCTCCTCAATCAGAAAAAGGACAAAGCTAGCTGGCACAAAGGACATGGCAAAGATCACACAGATGGAAACCAGAACGTCCACCGATGTAGTCATCCTGAAAGAGGAAGCAGGGAGAATACATATTAACATACACAAAACCTGTGTACATTGTGGAGCTATGTACTTTACAACTCATACTTTGTTCCCCTTTTTTACTTCTGACATTGTTACACATCTTTCTACCCTTCAGATAGTTTCCACTCAAGTTTACTTTTTCCTGCATCCTTTTAACATTTAAATCCAGCACTTTAAACTTCCTGTAGATATTAATCCATCAGAGTTGAAGTGTCCGGATAAAACTGGATTTATCACAAGCACAAGAAACCAGATCTATCAACCTCAGCTATAAACTGCACAGCAGTGAACTAACATGGCCATTTCGGTGAGTTGTTCCTTGGTGAGGTTGAGCGGGTGGTTGTAGGCAGTGATGCCGTGTTTTCTCCTCTCTGGACCTGGTGGCAGGCTCGCTCTCAGCAGGCCGTTGTTCATTACATTGACAAATGACACCATGGCATGCCATCCTTTGTTATTGTACCACACCTGAGTGCAGAAAAGAGAAACATTTTTCACTATAAAACTTTATTGTAGTTACTGGATATGTCTTAACACCCAGTCTGAAGATTTTTGTTTGGCAAGTTGTTGCCAGAAAGATGAAAGATATAGTTTCACACAAAACATGACTTAGATTTTACCTTGACAAATAGACAAAGATTCACCTTGACATTGTTTTGACTGTTCAGTCCTCCTAGAAAACCCGGCAGTCTGTTCAGCAGATGATCCAGTGAACTGTTCTGTGATGAATCAAAGAACATCAGAAAACATTTAAGAACATTCAGGAAAAAACACAATTTCAGTTAAATGCGACTGAAACCTCATTCATACCTGTGGAACTCGATAACGAGTCCTGATTGCCATTACTGACTCCTCGACATCATCGACCTGAGGTAAAGTCTGAGTGGCGCTGCCCCCAAGGGAGAAGCCTCCGTATCTGCAACACATGAATGAAACTTTACGTAACTTTACGATGTACTAGAGTTAGTTTTTTGTCCGTCCTTCAGAAGAATACATTTTAAATGAGTCTACACACCTAAAGCTGCAGATTATTTAAGCACTGTAGATATTTTGCTTTCAAAATGATGTTTTATAACAGAAGATTACCTGAATTCATTCACCCACTTCTTGGTTTTTAGGCTGTTAATGAAACAAAGAGAAAAGAGTGATTTCTAAAGGAAACACAAACAGGGAAACACAGGCCTTAATTTTCTATATTACCATCAGTGTTTTAATTACAGCAATCTGATATTCATTATGTCAGTATTATTATTTTTTTTTAGAAACGTTCATTTTAATTCTTGTATTTCATATCATCAGATTGGTTTCAGGATACACACAATGAATGTTCTTTATAAAGTGCAAAAATATTTCATGTCACCCTTCTGAAAATAGATCAGCTGTTGGCAGCTTTAATATAAAACTAAGAAAGAAGTTGAGAGGTGAGTTTCTAAACAACACCAAGAGAAAACAATGGTAATATATTTTAGACAGCAACATTTATTCTCAGTAATCTACATCAAAACCAAAACATAAACTAGTGAACATTAACAAAATGAATACTAAATACTAAATACTAAATGCATCGTATTGTATTTTGTTTAGTGACGTACCTTTTCTTGAGGATCTGAGAGTAGGTTTTCACCAGGTAATCAGAGATGTTATAACTTGTCAGATTTTGGAGGATGTCTCCAGTCAGCCTTTTAATCTGAAAGGTAAACATTTAAGAAAATGAAACAGTTGGATACAGACGCATGCTGCAGTATATTCAGCATATACAGTAATACCATGAGCAAGTAAACATTTAAGGAAAATGTTATAAGGTTCCAGAAAACTTTAGATTAACGTCAAACTAACTCAACTAAAATATAACTTTGGTCCTTGTATGTGCTTCTTTTTGAATTCAGTCCAATGAAAAAGTCAGCTCATTCAACACATCATTCTGTGAATAAGTCTGTCCTGACCTGTGGAGGCGGCAGTCCACCGGCCCCCTGTGGGCAGTCGGGGAGCATCCGACGGACGTCCTCTGTGCTACACTGACAGTCAGGTGAGGGTCTGTCCCTGCTCCAGTTGCCTGTGCTGAACATTTGCCAGGTGGTGTAGGGGACCTGTGGTCGCATGAACAGACCACCACGCCCGTTTTCACACTGAGGACTCCTGCAGAGAGAACAGGGAGTGATCATGGAGTAACGGTCTACGGTTCAAGCTGTAAAATGCTTCTTGAATGTCTGGTGTTAAAAATAAAGTGCATTAAAACTACTATGAACGTTTATAAAAACCAGAAATTTCTATTTGAGATAAAGCTTAAAACTGATATTGTAATTTACACTGAATGCCAGCAGAGATCATAGTACTTCATACCCCCAATCAAAAGCGTACACTTTGTGTAGATCACAGGGGCATAACTTTTACCTTTACCTTAAAAGGTAATCCCTATTTTGCCATCTATCAAGTGTTTTTCATTATTTCTTTGCATTGTGTCTCAGAACAATGTTTCCCACCACCTTTATTACTGTTGGTTTTAGTTCCTGTTCCTTCTGACGTGGATGAGACAAATTATTGTATTTACTGGAGTTGACTTACGTGCTATTGTTTTCTTCCTCTTTGTCCATACACTTGGTGCCAAAACCTGGCTGGTCCAGCAGAGCTTCCAGTAGGTTCTCCATGGCCGGGTTCCCAGGCGCGTCATTGCTGTAAATATTGAAACAGAGGTCAGGAAGGTCTTCAAAATATTAACATCATTTGCATCGTATGAAGAAAATGACCAGTTATTTCACAGATTTAAACCTTCAGTTTGTAGCTGGTTACCTGTGACGGAGTGATAGAGCTAATTCAATGCAGAGGATAGATTGATTTTTCTTCTGTGCTGACTAAGGTAATGGTGAATATTTGTGTGCAGGCCTACCTAAAAAAGGTGTACTGTTCTCCGTACATCCAGGGCTGCAGCTGCAGCGCGGGATACTTTCCAAACGGAGGCACAATGAGGCTGAAGAGCAAAGCGACCAGCACGAACACAGCAGGCAGGACAATCTGAAGTACAGAGACAATGATTAATTCACCATAGAAAGACCATAGACTAAGCAGCCGACCATTTTTCAGTCAAAGCAGCTATAAATGAACTGATGAAGAATAACAAATCCTAAACCGTATGACAATTGATCCATTGCTCCATAAAACAGCTGTTGTTTGTCATCACCTGAGCGAAGAAACCTCTGCGGCTCCTTCGAGCATAGAGCCAGCGTTTGATGAAGAGAGCCCTCAGCTGCTGCCATGTCAGCCACCAGCCGGTCATGGGAATCCCACCTCGGCCATCTCCACTGAGTAGGTCTGTCTCCTGAGGTTCTGCAAGCAGGGAAACAGTGTGAAATATGTTGGGCTAATGAGTACATCGGAACTAGTTAAACATTTTTCATTTAATTTCCATACTATTACTGAATACATATGGCGGCTCATTAAGGCTTAAACAGCTACATCAAGGTCTTTGTCCGTCTGGTTTTAATGGAGAGTTTATGTCCCATGTGTGTGTTTATGGTCATTTACAGAGCCTTTAACCTTTAAGCCTTTTAAGTTTTAGTGATGTTAGACAAAGATTTTGAAAACAAGAAGCAATTTCAGTACAGAAATCTTGGTGTTAGCCTTTATGAAGATAAATGCTGTGTATCTGATCTAGAGGATTTCTTTTCTTGCCTTGTCAAACCAAAGGTTCATTTGAAGGTACCTTTCTTACGAAGTCTTTTCCTTCCTGGCAGCATTATGGAAACAAACAGTCACAGTTGGAGATGAAATAGCACACTGACTGTACATGAAAACACTGTGTGGTATGTACACAAACCATGTGTACAAACTATGCCAACCTGTCTCTGGTTCTTCAGCATGTTGTCTCTCTGCCCTCTGCCTGGCTGATGGCTGCTGCCTGTGAGGAGATTCAACCTGCTGCTCTGGTTCAGCATCCACGCCAGTTTCCTCTGCCACTCGCAAAAAGATCTGGAAATAAACAGAATGTTGATGATAAAAGACTAAACTCCTCCTAATGAAAGCAACAAGCGGCTCTTTGAGAGGTATCTAGTGTGAAAAGAACAATTAACTTCCTGTGGTTGGAGAACAGCGTAAATCTACAAGGTCTCACTGAGGACATGAAACTCATCTCTGTTGCAGCCAAACATTTAATGAAAACTCTCATCTACAAATTCAAACCAAGCCACTAATTACACCATGTCCACGTTTAAGCTGCCACTGCCACTTTACTTGCCAGGTTCACATTTTTTCATTGAAGAACTGCCCTGGAAGTTGCCTTTGGGCCCTGACGGCTGAAGCTGCAGACAGCAGGTGGCAGTAAAAAGGCATGCAGTGGCAACCAGAGGTCAGGAGGGCAAAGAGTGAGTGGCTTACTCATACTGAGTATCAGGCTTCACAAGTCCACTATCAGGACTAATCTGATGCTGACATTAAACCCATTAAGACCACGGCTGCTCCACAAATATCACGCCCTCCTGAGAGGACCTGGTTTAACTCCTGTAGCTCACAGAGGTGGAATAAGGATGGTGATTGTGTCATGAACCCGGTAAGGTTAGTGGGAAAGTGTTTCAGGGCCATGCAGGCTGCTTTACTGTGTGCTGAGCCGTGCTGTTTAATTTGGACATAACACCTTTATTTTTAAACTAACAGTTGGTTTCAGTTTAAACTAGAAGCAACCACTGCTGACAAAGGTAGCAATTTAACTGACTAACTTTGTTCTTTGGTCTGACGAACTCAGAACACATATTTATTCTTACTTTAGACAGACTTTAAAATCTCTTCAAAATGATATGGGTAACCTGTGCAGTGTCTCAAGCAGTTGGGTTTCCTCGTTTTAATCAAAGTGTGTCTAATTACACTTACTAGCGTCTATGCCAAAGGCTTTGAAGGTTTCTGTCAAGTGACTTATTTATTTATCGATCAAAAACAGTGTAAATGTCTCACCTCCTCCAGTGTGCTGTCTGACAGGCCGTAGCTGCTGATGCCCAGCTCGATCAACCTCTGATCCAGTTCACACAGGAAGATTGCCAGGCTGGTGTCCTTTGCAGCCGTCTGTGGCAGGTTGACCACCGCCTCGCGCCCCGACTCCTCCACCAGCCTCGCACCCGGGATGTGGTGCTGTGCCAGCGAGAGCAACGCTGCAAGGTCTGCGATGAGGACAAAGTAAAAGGGGAGATCTTTAACCTGAATGTCCTGCAGTTTTTTTTTAATTTAATCATCAATACAAAACTTGTGGTTGTATAAATTGCAAATGCACCAAAGTGCACTAATACTGAACCACTTCAGCTTAATGTAGAGGGCACACAGTAGGTTAACACTCACATGAGCTGCTCGCCTCACTTCCCAGCCCGGTGTCTTCACTCATGGATGACTCACTGTCCTGAAACACAAAGATGAGAACATTTAAAGACAAACATTATATTTAACATTATTACAAATAATACATTTTTAAAAGCCATTTGCCTTTGTTTCACTCCTGTACTTCTGTTATCACCCTGTCTAACTTACTGAACTTTTTACTGGACTTTTCTGTTTCATCTGTAGATGAACACTCAACTACATAAACACGTCACAAAATAACAGACCCTGAGAGGGGGCAGCTTGTTGGTGCTGATGCTGGTACTGGTGCTGATACTGGTACTGCTGGGAGTGCTGGTTTCCAGTCCCTCCCTCTTCACCACAGTGAGGTAGTAGCCAGATCCAAGGCAGGATTTCAGAAAGAGCGGTGAACCACAGCAGCACAGCTTCCCCTGGGAGATGATGGCGATCCGGTCACCCAGTAACTCCGCCTCGTCCATGTAGTGAGTGGACAGGATGATGGTCCTGTCTGATGGGGAAACATGGCACAGATACATATTGACTATAACTGTCGTCTGTTTATTTTATGGGTCTTTCTTTCAGGTTTAGGCTCTTTCCTAACAGTCTCTAGGTTACAGCTAATAACGTAGAAACTATACACTATTTTTTCAATACTTTCTAAAGTCCACACTTGTTTGAAGTTATATAATCTTTCAGTTCAAGCAAAGACAAATAAAGCTAAACATTGTGGCAATTCATGCCTTTCCATCTGCAGCTTAATCTTTTTGGTATGGGCCAAATGTGGTTTTCTCTTCCCGTTACCTTTCCGGTATTTGAGCAGCAGATCCCAGATTCCTCTGCGGGAGTAAGGATCAACCCCGGCCGTGGGTTCATCCAGGACAACCACCTTAGAGCCTCCAATAAATGCTATCGCCACAGAGAGCTTCCTCTGCATGCCACCTAACAGAGAGACAGAGAGAGGGATTTCATTTTGGACAAAAGTTGACACAGACATCCACAAAAAAATGCACAGTGACTCTACCAAATGACTAAAGTGAAGATCAAGTCATGTTACTGTACAGAAGTCAAACTAAGTTTACCAGAGAGGTTTTTGGTCTGTTCGTGTCGTTTGTGCAGCAGGCCAACGTCACCCAGCAGAATGTCAAGCTCGGCTTTCACCTCTGCTTCAGACATACCCTTCAGGCACCCATAAAACCACACATGCTCCTCAACTGTTAGTCTGACAGACAGAGAGATACAGACACAGAGAGAAAATATGGATCTACTCCTCAAACAACATCTGGATATTTTCTGAGATAATATAGTGTTTTCCAAACTCATCATTCATTTTATAGTAATGCGAATAATGAAATTGACAATATCCAATAACAATAAAAAAGTCACTCTCAAAATAAGCTTGCTGTAAAAAGTCAACAATTGGAATTTCTATAATGTATCAAATTTAACCAGAGTAAGTCAGGAACAATGTGCAATAACAGCTTGGCATCTGTGTTTTGTGACAGAACACAGCAGACATTGAAAGCCAAGCCTTACATGTCAAACAGGACATTGTGCTGTGGACAAACTCCCAGCAATCTCCGGATAGTGTCCATGTCATCACGTATGTCCATCCCCTTGATGTACACTGTGCCAGAGGTAGGTGGGAAGAGGCCAGTCAGAACAGATCTGAGGAACATTAGACACATTAGAATAAATGTTTTGTTTCAGGACACCTTCCACTTTGAATTAAATCCTGATCTTGTACCCTTTTCCTGTGACCATATGTGTGTCTAAAGAATTTAGTGTTTCAGCCTGTGTGTGATTTATTCTGCACTTTGAAAAGAAAAACTCTAAACTGCCCTCATACATAAAATGACAGAACACATCTGTGCTGATAGTGGATGTCTGTCACGCATCAGGTCTGCTCCTTACATGGTGGTGGTTTTGCCCGCTCCGTTGTGCCCGAGGAAAGACGTGATCTGCCCCTCGTAGAACTTTAGGTTGAGGTGATTTACGGCCAGTTTGCCTCCCTTCTTGTATATTTTCACCAGGTTATTGATGCTCACACCGAGGGTCAGATTAGTGGGTTCTGGTTCAATGTGATCTGATGACAGAAATGCATTTTATATAATTAGAAGGGGCAATATACTGTTTAAGTTAAATGCACTAATTCTGCTTTCAAAGTGATTTAACATCAGTAATAAAAGTAAATCAAGTAGTTACAGTATGTTGTACATGCTGACATTGAAGACATGACTCATAAATGGATTCTAGGCAGTACGCAGTCAGTCAGCAGTCATACAAGTCTTCTTGTTCTTTATCCTTGTAATTAACAGGTTTATTGTCTCAGTTCGTTAACCTTATTTATAGTTAATTGGCTTAAACATACGAAACTACCTGTATGGTCTTTTAACTGGTATTAAGACCAGAATAGAAGACCAAGGGGCGCCAGATAGCTCAGTAGGTAGAGCGTGCGCCCCATGTACGAAGGCTCAGTCCTTGTTACAGCGGCCAAGAGTTTGTATCTGACCTGCGGCCCTGTGCTGCATCTCACTCCCCGTGTTTCTCCCCCCACTTTCCTGTCACTCTTCAGCTGCAGCCCCCAAAGACAAAAAGAACAGAAGATCGCAGACGGCTGCCAAAGTCTGCAACAAGGTGCAATGACAGACTACTAAAACTCTGTTAAATAAACAAGCCACTTATCAGTGATGTGACTCCTATTTCCAAACTGATGGTTGCTTGTAAACAGACTTTTTTAGACAAAGAACTGGTGACACGATTGTACCGTATGACCATGACAGAAAAAAACAGTTTAACTCAGAAGAGAGAGAGGAACAGATGCTAATGTCCAGCAGCTTCCAGACTCTAGTACCTTCACTCTGCTCTGTGGGTGCAGGGGGGATTGGCATGCCCGTCTCCAGGGGAATTCCAGCCCAGAAGTTCAGCTGGAAGATAAAGTACCAGGGCTTGGGGATCCCATATTCACCTGGTGTAAAACACACATGCACACATTCAGTCATGACAAAACGTAATTACTGAGTCCAAATCAAGCACAGAAAGCTTTTGTGTTTCTGAGGAAAGAACCGGTTTAACCGGCGTTTCTCTGGCCACACTGCATTCTTCCGTAAAGCTGTTTTCAGCAAAGCTCATATCTCCTGTAACTAAAACGCTGAGTACAATCTTATGCTAACCCACAAATACAATGGCTGTTATGACAACAAAACAAAATATCCCTTTACTAGGTTAAATATGCTTTTCTTTCTAAATTAAATTATTATGTCTAGTTCTGTCTCTGAAAAATAAAATGCAGGTCGGACACAATTTTCAAAGTGATACTTTCACCAAAGTTTGTAGTTTGCTTGTTTATGAGACAGTACGCTGTGGTCATCATACCAGGAAAAACTGCTTCGATGTACCAGGCTGCGATGGCATAGATGAAGGCGTCCACATAAAGCATGACTATAGAAGTAGTGAAGTTGTATGAGTCTCCTTCCACGGGGCTGGAGTGGAGGTTGTACCACTGAATGCCCACGCCTTGCTCTTCATACTGAGAGAAATACTCACAGCCGAAGCCAAAGGCCACAGGAGACAGAAAACTCTGAGGAAAGACGTATAAACAACAAAATCACATACATTTAATTGTACAATTGAATGGTACAATTTCTGATTCAATCTGCACATTTATTCTTGTTAATGATGTTGTTTTGTTTTAATTTATGTACAACTAAACTCAGTTTACATAACTGTATATATCGATTTTTGATGAGAAACCATATGTTTATAGCCATAAATATTGTACTCACAGCAAGGACTCTGTGTTTGGTGTTGAGGCGGTCTCTCCAGGCCACACATAGTACGTATGGCAGGTATAGGCCAAAGTATATAAGTCCCCCGCATGCAGCAGCCAGGTTGGCTTTGGAGAAGAAGGTGCTGATGAGGAAACACTGCATGATGGTGGCGGTGGCAAACGCCGTCAGGAAGAAAAATACCACAGACGGGTCGCTGTATGGAAGGATGTCCCCCCACTGGAAATAAGATGGAGGAAAAGTAGAGAGGTTAAACTGTTGGAGACAAATGTTACAGAAAATGAAAGCAACACTGTTGACATCAGCTGTAGCATTTAGAAATCTGACTACACACTATTAATAATTTATTTACACTCAGACACTCAGAGTCAAACCCAGACAGCTATGTGGTATATTTTGAGTGAGTGGTCCTCTTGCCTTGAGCAGAACAATAAGGAGTTCAGCAGAGATCAGGAAAGGAACGATGCTGCTGATGAACCAGCTGAGCCACAGTGTTCCTGTTCCCAGACCCATGATCCTCATGGTTTCCTTCAGCCTCGCCTCCTTCTCGTACACCACGCCTTTGACGATCATGGCCACCGAGTAGATCCAGGCCAGTGTCATGAACAGTGGCAGCGAGCGATTCAGCACTCGAAGGAAACTGTTATGAAGGTAAACACAGCTTAAATTTATATGCTAATGCAAAATAATGATTTGGTTATAGCCTAAAGTAGGAGGATGTTAAATGGTTTTCAAAGTATGTAACTATACTTTTTCTGCCATGCTCTAATCTATGGGGGACTGCCCATAGATTAGTAACACTGAACCGCCAGCTACTCCAGACTAGCAGATTATGGCTGTACTGGTCTATTCCCAGCATGAACATGATTAAAACATCATTTTACAACAACATAAGACTCACACATCATCCACATAGCAGGGGTAGGGCATCTGCTGGATGTAGATGCCGGTTGTTTCTTGAACTCCAGTCAGGATGCGGCTCACAGCTCTCTCCACCAGGTCCTGGACGTACACGAAGCCGCCCCAAATGTAGCGCATGTCATTAAATGGGTCAGCTCCAGGACCAGGATCCCAAAACCTGAAAAGAAAAAAAAAAAACACCCAAATGATGTTATTGTATTATAAAGTGCTGGAAAATTTTAAAACCAAAAAAAAAAAAAAAGTACCTTCCAAATGCTAAAATATTTCAAAGTTTTTTCTCCTCTTTGAGTTTGAAATTCTTCAAATAGAAAACAGATCAGGGTGTATCTCAATCTGGTTTGTCCAGTGCATTTGGCTTTTTTCAGAGCATAGAAATAGAGTACATATGGCTTATGAAATGGAGTAACGTGTTCAGGGAAAGGCATTTTCACATCAAACAAAAGCTTTTCCTTGCAATTACAGTGAGTACTAGATAGTACTGAAAAAGAATGGCAGCATAAAAGTAAGATGTTTTGGTGCTTCCTCAGTACCTGTCCTTGATCTTGTTGGTCCGGGTCACATCATCAATGTCCATTCGGATTTTGTAGGTGACATGGGGCGGCAGGTCAGGGGATGAAGAGTTGGGCAGCAGGAAAACCACTCCCGCCCAAAACTGCCTGTCCTCCAGAAGCTCCAGAGCTCTGTCAACCATCTGACCTTCAGTCTCCAACCCCTCGAGCTTGTTCAGGGAGAAACACTGAAGAGATAACAGGAAACCCAAAAGATATGAATGCTAAAAGACTGTGAAGAGAAGCTAAAGTTGATGTATACTTTACACTGTTGAGGGCAAAATTAAACTAAACTAAACTTCTCATCTAACAAATAAGGTAGTCCTGTATGGACACCTTGCAACTGTTTTATGAAACTGTGTTCCCTATGCAACAGGTACATGTTGAGACAACGCTATTTGGCCACACTAGTTTATAACCAGTATACGGTGGTTTGTTAGAAGCTATAAGTGCAGTTTAATATCTGAAATTGTAATTGTCATAATCATCCCACCAAATGGAGAGTGCCATGAAGAGAAAACAAGAACACCAGAGAACCTCAGTGGCTTGTGCGAGAGTGGTGATGGTGTGGCTGAGGTCGTTGTAGATGTCCAGCCAGGTGGGTGGTGCTCCAGGCTGCCTTGGGGTATCTGGCGAGGGTGTGGACAGGAAACGTGCGATCCGTGAGGCCGTCCAGGATGTGTTCTCCAGACGCAGGTTGACCAGTACGGCCACCTCTGGCCGCCTCAACAAATCCTGTCACACAAATGAACACACACACACGCTATGAAAATATTTTTGTCTCCAAATGTATCATAACACACACACACAGAGCAGCTGGTGAGTCAGACCTGCAGCAGTTGAATCTCAACGCTGCTCTCCATGTAATTCTTGATCCGTGGTCCAACCTCCACCCAGACCTCATTCAGCTCCTGCAGGATCTGCAGGTCCTCAAAAGTCTTGTTCACCTTCAGCAGACAAAACGTGTCACTAACTTCATAATGATGTATTTGTTTCATAATGCCTATTGTTGGATTACAACATGTAAGATACTTTCGATCCAAAAATCAACATTTAGATTCAGAAATCAACATTTAAAACAATTGGTTCTAGGTTGATATATTAATATTATATTTTCAACAAACACCCAGTGGACATGTTGGTGATATTCTGACAAACAGAAATCAATTATATTTTTACAGTCATTCTTAAAAAGTTGGCAATCACTCTTCTTCCTACTGAACAAAAAGTTAACTTGTCTGATCACTTTTAACAACACGACAGAATCTCTGTACCTCTTTCATGACTTGTCTTACTGCAGGAGTGTCCGGTGTGTACAGCAGTTTTCCAATGAACAGAGGTTTTATTCCTCGCCACACAATGCGAGACAGAGGATTGGACTCCAGACCTTGGATCAAACTTTTACAGAATGGAGCTGCACAGAAGAAAAAAAACAAATGAGACAAAAATACCAGGTTAAATGTGACAAACAGAGAACACCAAGTTAGAATGTGATGCTCACTATGCTGATTACTAATATAATTGCTGATCTTAAAGATGACAAAAGTATCCGATCATGAGAAATCTTTCTATTTATTTATGGTACTTAAATTAAATAAAGTTTAGAATTATAAAGCAAACGATTAACTTAAGCTGCTACACAGGAATCCATTCACTATAAGTACACGTTTCCAGTCTTAGCTATCCATAATGGATGAGAACGCACATACTGCACTCAGACAAAGACATCCAAAGCCTCTTACTAGTGTTGTTGTCCTGGTCCAGGTCTGTGTCTTCAGTGCCATTTTTCCCTAAGAAGGATTTTATGTCATTGTCTTCATACCAGTTGAGTGATGGGATTCGCTCACCGCCAACCTCAGGGTGACCGCACATGATCCTTGAAAAAGCACGAAAACTGTCCCTGGGCAGTGACGAGCGATTCTCCGGAGACAGAAGACGGAGAGCTGCGTTCATCTCTGCAAAACTGGACAGAGACGAGAACTAAAGGAAGAAAGAGAAATGATGAGAAAGGAAACACAGAAATACAAGGATGGAAAAAAAGGTGACATTTTTTCAAGTCCTGTCAGAAAATGTGAACAATTTTATTCAGTCAGAAAAACATAATGTAAGAAAGAACAGACAAAACCAACAACATAACAGTACATTCAAGGATGGTCTGATTTGTTGACCTATTCATAATAAATGCAAATGTGGAGCACCTCTGACCAACAGATCACATCAAATCAGGTGTGCTCTTACATCGTCAATGAGGACTGCCAGCTCCCGAGAAACTGAGGTGACGGTCTGACTGATGACCCGGAGGTCTTCAGCGTTAGCCATCAGAAGGTCTCTCTGATGAGAGGGACAGACAAACAGGTTGACTGATGGTACTTACTGTAGTGCATGAAATATACAAGGAACCCAGGGTCACAGCAAACAGACAGAAAACTGTGTTTAGCACGAGAAATGTATTTTTGCAAAAGGTTTCTCTGTTCACTGGTTCCTACCGTAACGAACTTGGTAAGGTCAAGATGAGAGAGGAAGAGGCGTTCGGCCTCCTGCAGGATGTCGGCTGGCACGTCACACAGCTGAGTCTGAAGATCATTCATGGCGGCTTCTCCTCCGTCCACCGTCAGAAACCGTCCCAACATGCTCGCATTACACACTATGTCTTTCAGCTGCAGCTGAGCTCCAGCCATAGAAACCTGGATGAGGCAAAATTGATAATCCACATTTACTTTTACCAGTGTTTGGCTTTGAGATAAATAAAACATAAAACATGTTCTTAACTGTATTTATCATCTATGTTAAAAACACCTAGAATATTTACTTTTCAATCTAAAGTTATCCATTTATTTTTAATTTAACCTTTATTTAACCAAGCCAGTTCATATCACCTATTGTATTTGTGAATCAGGACTGTAAATCTTTTTTACCACCCATAATTCATTTTTGTTTTTTAATCTTTTTGTAAAATCACCTGAGTTGCATGAACCATAAATTAACGAAAGCCAAATACTGTGGTCCTTATTTTAGACAATTACAGCTGGTATCTCACTTGAAAATTGAGCCGAGCCTTCAGCAACTGGTCCACAGTCACAGGTGACAGGCTGCTATTCGTCAGGAGGAAGGTGGAGAATGTCTCATTGACTCGCAGGTATTCTTCTACGGGGAGATCTACAACGGAAACACATTAAACACTGCTCAGTGCAACAAATAAAACACACTGTATTACAAATAAAAGTCCACACTAGAATAAGCTGAATCCACTGCACTAGACAAACAACACAGGGAACCTGTCAATAAAAACAACAACAAAAAAAAAAACTGCTCCCTAGCACTACTAGAGGTCACAAACACCACAGATCACCTCTCAGCAGGTAGCAACTATCATTTGTGAAACCTGTTTTCTTTCTGTGATAAAACTCAGACAATTACAGAATATTTTCAGGAAGATATTATGGTTAAGTTAGTCATCTGTATTTTCCATCATTCATGTCCATGACTTTTATAGTGCTATGGTGGGCAATGGTCTGTTTCCCTTTTCTGTAAGTCGCTTTGGATAAAAAGCATCAGCTAGATGTGCTGGTGGCTTGCATGGATAGACTGGACTAGACTGGAAGGTTGACTAGGCTAACTACAGAAGTTTTCCTAAATAACTTATTTTTAGTATTTTTACCAGCACAGTCCCGGGCTTCAGAAAATAAGTTCTTTACAGTACAAGTGGGTCAGGAGTTTAGGATTCATTTAGGCCACTTACACGAGATTTTGTGCAAGAAAAAACCCACATTGAAGACCTACTTTCATTCATCCAATTGTTTGTCTGAAGTAGTCATGTAATCTAATCTGCCCGGCGAGGAGAGGCAAAACAGCCACTCTGTGCTGCTTTCACAACAGCAGTAAATGGCCACATTGAGTTGGTCACTCGACACCCGTTTAAAGCCATTCATACAGATCAGCTACTGGCTGCTACTGTAACCTCTCAGTCCTGCTCCGATAAGTCTGGGAACAGTACTGGTTAAAAGAAAATCTGAATAAATTCAATGCTTTTATTGTATTTGACGGGTTGCACAGACACTCCTTGTTTTGAATGCATGCTTGTTTTTTGTTTAATAAATAAAGAAGTTGTGTAAGTCATGAAAGAAAATCTGCATAATGATCTTTGAAACCATTAGTGCCGCAATACCTGAAGTCAAGAGCTCTTTGTGCTGTCTTCACACTGTGGTCATCTTGTCTTCCTGTATTTTACCACAGGATGACTTTGTTTAAACTGCACTACAACTTCACTGACAGAAGCCAAGTCTCTATTGGGTTTCTCCGTATGCATAATTTATTCCGATTCTTTAAAAGCAACCCTCTAAGATAGACCTTGACATAATATACTGAATTTTTGTGTGTTTTGTCTGCCAGCATGACTAAACTCATTCATTACTGGTATTTTAATGAACTCTAATTAACTTTCTGGCTAGTATTGCCCACTCAGGATTTGTTTTGTCAGCCTGTAGAAAGTAAACAGTGTCACTGTGTCAGACCGCCAAGGTATCCCTTCACGTCTGTGCTAGAGGAGATTCAAACAAGCTGTGGTACTTGGCCAGGCTCCAGGTCTCTCTCCCAGTCTCCGGACACTCTCCATCAGGTCCTGAAAGCCAGAGAAGCTCCGGTTTCCACTGTAGGACAGAACAGTCTGGGCGTCGACGAAGAGACGAGACAATCTGGACGAGAACAACAACAATAAGAGAAGTCTTTAGTAGGATAAAAACATACAGTTAGGTTACATTTAACTACAGTGTGAAAGAATTTTAGTTTAGTAAACACTTCCCATGTGCAAACACTACCAACTATAAGAAATGAAGTGAGAAATTAAGAAGTTGCAGGAAACAGGTTTCAGGCTTCAGATCAGACGTGGGACTTTCACAGAAGCAAAAAAAAATCAGTTCTATCAATCTTCTGAATACTCATGACAGAGTAACAAGTTGCCGTTTCAAGTAAATTGCCATTCACAATTTACTTGAAAGAAAGAAAGAAAGAAAGAATAAAATTAAGAAATATGTTAATAAAAGGTGACTAATTGTTGACTTTAATAGATTTCCAAAGTTTCAAGTAGATTTCACATCACAGTGACATAAAATACAACCAACTGCTGTCTGGAAAGTAGGGGAAAGTCTGCTCTGGTTGTCTGGGAAGCTTATGGTAAAAACAAGATTCCAGGTAGACACTGTGCTCGGCCAACAAATAGTGCCAGCTTGATATAATTTAATTCCACTGTGGTTGTTCAATATATCCCCCAACATCTCTGTCTCAAGCCAATTTAAGACCATCAAGTTTAGGTGCATTGGCATCTCTGATGAACACCTTTTTAAGGCTGACATGTAGTCGGCTTTGAATTGTTTGAGTCGGGGTCAAGATCTCAGAGTTTTTATGCAGATTAAACAGATATATGATTTGTAATGTCGTAAAACTTAAAGGGGCTGGTAGGCACATTTTGTTACCTTCAGACAGAGCCAGGCTACCTGTTTCCCCTGCTCCCAGTCTCCAGCTAAGATAAGCTGCTGGCTGAAGCTTCATATTCCATGTACAGACATGATACTAGTATCATTCTTCTGATCTACTTCTGTAAACACCGGTATGCATATTTCCCAACATGTTTAACTATTTGTTTGATGTATGCTTATGCAAAGTCATGTTTAGTAAGCAAACTGTTGCTAGCACAGGTAAAGTCTTTCCGCTAGTGAAAGATTATGCCATCTTGCTCAACGGTTATGTATTACTTTGTCTAATAAGACTAAGAGCACTGGAGTGGGTTTTTAATCGCAGCTGCACTCTTTACTACAAGTCTACATTAAAATGTATGCCGCAGCAGCAGTCTGGTCTATCTTTCTTGACATAATCATTTTTAATTCTAAAATAAATCTTGACTGACTGCACTTTGTATGTTTTTATTTTGGGCTAATTTATCCTAAAAGCAATAATCCTCTGGTAATCTCCACCACTCCAGACAGCTGCCTATGTTTTTACCTCCAGTTTACCTACATGGAGTTGTCAAAGTTGCCAACTTGGCCCACCATCTCCCCTGGTGTCGGGCTGTGGAAGCAGGGGTTGTTGATATTGCAGATAATGCCCTGAACCCAGGGCAAGGTGCCTGCGGATGGCAAGGCTTTGTTTGGAAAGTGACCTACAAGGAAGCACAAAACACAAGCAGTTCAGTACCAGGAGATTAGCCTGAGATATGAAACAATGGAAATACTGTGGTAGTGACCTAAAATACAATCTACACACAATGGACTGAACAATAATCCTAGCATAACCCAAGCTGCTGTTATTCATCAAAAACTTTTTGTGTACAACTAAATTGTAGTAATTCCTTTTTATAATATTTATTGTCTTCAAACTGATGTGAGTTGCCTTTACATGCATGACTGACATTACAAAAACGGGAAAAACAAGCATGTTCTCATTTAAGAAATGTCTCACACATGAACAGTAAACATGCAGACATGTGCCGCATGCTTAATGTCCACTCCTTTACTTGGAATACAAACAATCCACAAAAAAGTACTTCTTTATATGAATAAAGTTTCATAATATGTAAGTTTCTTTTTGTGATTTTGTTATTGAATTTGTTAAAGGTACAGTGTGTAAGATTTGGGGGCTCTATTTTCAGAATAAGGCAAACATGGAATATAATATTCATAACTATGTTTTGATGCATGTATAATCACCTGAAAATAAGAATCTTTTTTTGTTTGTTACTTAAAAAATATCCTTTTATATCTACAGTGGGAGTTGAAACACCTTATTTATACAGTAGTCCAGAACAGACAAACTAAATACTGACTCTAAACAGGGTCTTTAAAGTGTTGTTTCTCCTTTACATTAGGAAGGTGAGGGTGATGTGAGGAGATTACAGTGCAGTGATTGGACCACTAAATGCAACTAAATTCTACACTGTACCTTTAATGTCTGCAAATGTTTACAAGCTATATTTACTTAGATGTAGCTTTATGTGACACCGAAAATGTAACACGCTGACCAACTGGCCTACACTGTGTTGTGTCTGGTCATGTTTTTCTTATTATGTTACCATGTCATGTTATGTCACCTTATGCTAATGCAGGACATCTTAAAGAAGGTCAAGAACACAGCAGGTTAGGAAAACAAATGTGCATGCTACATGCACAAGAATCACTCTCAATGAGTTGATCCTCTTTAGCTGGTTGGCACAAACCCATTTTTCTGTCCTTGTAAGTGTGTGTGTGTCTGAAAACACACCCATGACATAATACCACTCACATTGGCTCTGTTTGTAAGGAGGATGTGAATGACGAACAGCGATGAGGATGACGAAGAGGACAAGTGGCCAGAGGAGCTCAATGATCAGCTGGATCTGCGTAAGAGGAGAGCTGTTACAGGTGTACGCCCAAGCTGTGTCTTAAATCACAGTTTTCCATACGGACTCAATAAAACTATTTTATTCTTTTCTGTGAAGAGAAAATTTGCCCACCTTGTTCCTCCTGCGGTATGTGATGTTCTTCCAGAGCAGGAGGAAGAGCTGCCTAAAAAACCCCATCACTCTAAACAGCTACCTGGCCATGATGCAAAGCTGGAAAACACAAAATGCCATGAGAAAAAGACAAGTTGCTAAATTGTTAGGGACACATGCCATATGGCTGCTAATAGTGAGTACCGTAGCAGGGAAACAGACCTTTTTTCCCTGCAGAGGAAGTTTTACATAATCCTGAGCAGAAAACATCTTTTATTTATTTATACGTGCTCTCACCTTAGACAGAAATATGCTGAAGAACGTTTAAAATCCTGTACGTGATAGATCCAACAGGCTGTTTTTATATTCATTGTGAGTAGAAGTTGTCGTGATCTGCTCAAGACAGACAATCCCCTGAAATCCTCCTGATCCTAACAGCTTACCTGGTTCACCCAGAGACTCTAAACATTTACTTTTGCTCTGTGAATGCCTGCACGGTATGGTCTGTCCCTCGTGTTTGTCCTGTAGTAAATAATCTGAAGGCCTGGTTTATGATTTGTGCCAAGTTAGAGAGCAATGGATAGGCTAATTTCCTTTGCAAATCTGTGTAACCTCAAAGTCTGACTGTTTGCATTTATCTTTTTGCATCAAGGTTTTGCAGACGTCAATTACAAGTATAGGATGCAGATTTGGTAGCCACTGTATTTTCTTTGATTTTTACCTTTTCACCTATGTTTTATGGAGGTATAAAGCTATAAAACATATATAATATCATATATGTGTCACTTAATGTAACAAGTTAATGAAAAACATTAACATTAAAATTAGTTAGTTAGTGACAGTTTAAACAATATAAAAAGCATTTCGACGTTCCATTAGGTAAAATTAAATGTAAAGTATAAAAATATAATTTAAATGCTAAATGTTATTAGACATATTGATGTTACCCGTTAACTCGTTCATAACTGGTAGCTAACGTTAAGAAAACATTTATCTAACTCTTAGCTAACGTTACATTCGGACATAGCTTCCTCTTCCTAGCATGTTACACTGATGCTACTAGTTGTTTAATATTACATTTTTAAAAACAATAAATACAATGTAATGAGCTCACAAGGCTTATTGAACTGTAGTTAATGATTACCTTTGTGTAATTTCGGTGATAAAGCTCCTTTCTGCGTGTCGTACACACCAACAGCCGGTAGCTTGTCATTGACTCTCCATTTCTCTGTTTGTAACAGCAGGTGTGAACTGTACAAAGTCCCGCCCACCAGCGACTCTGATTGGTTAAAGTACATTCCAGGGACTAGAGGTCGTTGAAACCGGTTAAGATTTGATTGGCTGTCGTCTATGTTTTGGTAAATGAAGACAGCTGATTGGTCAAGCACTGGCAGAGCTGTGTTTGCTGCACGCTCACAGTGCCTTAGATAATAAATATTATATCTGATAATAAAACTCACATAAATCAAAGGCATTACTTTATTAGCACAAGCAGCACTTCAGTACATTGAATACTTGTAGCTAATCAAACAGCAGTGAAAATATGAATTGAAATGACATTCTGCAATAATTCCATTCATTTTTTTTTTCATAACAACTGCGCTATTATCGATTTAATATGATTTTCAGATACATATATTGCAGGGACAACATGTTTATAGAGCTGTCCAAATTTCAGTAAACTCATTTGTAAATAGGTATGGGATTTGTTTTTAAAATTATTTAATTGCCTCTGGTACAAAAGCAACTTCGCATCTGAAACATATTCACCGACCACTGCCTGTCAATAAATAACATCAAGAAGATATCTTACAGATCATTTTAATGAACATCCATAACAGCAGATCCTTAAAAATATACGCACCTCTCTATCAAATAAGGCAGTTACCTTTAATTGTGTATGATATCTGCTTCCTGCCAGGCAGTCAGAAAAGTATGGTATGAATGAACCAGAGCACTTTACTAAATAGCACTCTCTGAAGTGTGACAGACACTTGTTGATGTGTATGTGTGTGTGTGTGTGTGTGTGTGTGTGTGTGTGTGTGTGTGACTGGAAGTACATCACAATGAAATACAGGGGCTCTTTGTCCTGATTCAATAAGGTTTCCACTCCAAACACATTCAGCTCAGGCACACTGGCAACACACCAGACTGGAAGACCAGAAACTCTAGAGTACAGTACAACACTCCACACCATGTAAAGGTTAGTGAAGTCAAAATATTCTGTTTATGAATTATTGCATCTCAGCTACTGCCTGCAATGTTAACCATCAGATAAATATAAATGGAGAGCTACCATCTATCCCTGTCGCTTTAAAATACGCTTTCATAATATTTCAATGCACTTTACATCTTAAAAATATATAGCTAGACTACCTAGTTGTATTCAGTGGTGTGACAACAGCTTATGATATGCTGTGTGATCAATTGCATAATATTTTCTCAGTTTGGCAAAAGTTCATGTAGCTTCAACACTGTGCAGTATTTTTGTCCATGGTGCTGCAGGAAGTGCTCAAAGAAACACTGGCTGCTCTTGTCCTGTTAAGAGTCGATACGTTGAGGCTGGCATGGTCTTCAAGTGAATCTGCCCGAGAGACAAAAAACATAATTTAAACAGTGAGAATGTGTTATAACCCTGTACGTCTGTATTTATGATTAAACATTTCATCCCTTCTCACCTCTCCGACAGCATTAGTCAGGATCTGGATGATCTTATCGTGTGGTGTGGCGACAACACTCTGACCGTTGATTTCAATGATGCGGTGTCCAACACGGATGCCTCCTCTCTCTGCTATACCACCCCGCATCAGACTGCAGATCTGCAGCAGGAAGAGAACAGGAGTTTTCACATTTAAAAACAAATAAACATATGAGACGCAGTTGAAAATTACCAGCAGGAGGACCTTGAGTTAAGAATATTTTGTCAAAGAAGTGAAGAAAATAAAACAACAAACTGTTGAGGTGAGATTCCAAACAAAACAAACTTAAGGTTTGGTAGTGACAAACGGTGAATATAAAGACTTACAATGCCATCCTCCACACTGAAGCCCAGCTGAAACTTGGGATCTGGCCTCCTGATAATCGCCATGGTGACTGGCGGGCAGTGGACAATGCTGAGCTTCACATACTTTTGGCTTTTTAAGTCCTGAGATAGAAACAAAATGTGAATTAGTTTACAGCAGCATCTTTTAAAAAAATGTTTTGTAAGTGTTCAGTGGCTTTGACCATTGTTTTCCTCATTGATGTTTTATTTTCTGTTCCTGTCTCATCACAACTACACAGAACCACTTTTTGAAAATTCATCTAAATTACCAATTGAATTTGTTTGCTGTTAGTTCAGTCTTTATCCCAGCTATGTGTGACGCACTACTACCTTAAAGGTCACACTTGTAACACTTGTTACTTGTGTTCCCTTTAGTCAAGTGAATTCTTTCTGCGTCAGCTTCATTAAACCTTTTAACACCATTTTTAATTTAAATTTCTATGTGAATGTAAGATGGCAGATGTGGACTGTTATTTAGTTGCCATTCAGCCTCTCCTGTTCACTACCCTCTGCATCTAATAAATAGGCTGAAGCAACATAGTTCAACAACATGACTGCACCAAATACTAGCAATACACAAGTGGATGGATACTAATGGATGGATATTAATGGATGGATACAGTTAATATCTAAATCCACCGTCAGATCAATACTTGTGTTCCTACAGTCACACTGCATAGAAACACACTGCCATCTAGTGCATCCAACAGTACATTTGCTGTGAAAAAGATCACTTGAACCTTTTAGACTTTATCAGGAAATTCTGCCATTCCAGGATAACTTACTGTTATTTTTATAGTTCTAATTGTTACAATCAGTCTAAAATCAGTATTTTAAGTTTGTCCCGTGTTCCCTTCTTACCCGGATGATGTTCTGGCAGGTGGTGATGGGTAGACCCACCATGCTGGTGCTGTTGACGGACATGATGCGGTCACCGATGCTGAGCTCGCCACACCGCTCAGCAGGACCTCCGTGAAGAAGGTTGGCCACGACCACCGTGGGCAGGATGGAGCCCCAGCCCGACTCCACCACAGCCAGACCCAAGATCTCTCCGGGAGCCTTGGTGATGACGACCTGAACCACAGACACACGGCAATCAGTTATTTCAGTTATTCCCCGACAAAGTTGTAATGTGTTTTAATTTGTGCTTGCATTATTTTATATTAAAAAGGTGTCGAATTCAGCCACAATGAGGAACAGCAGAAAACACAATGTAAAGCTGTAGTTTGCACACTTGCTTCAGTTGACCACGTTTCTATTCTTTACTTCCTTGAATGATTTGGAGCAAATGGATGTACAGTGGAGAAGTAGATTACACTGCACAAAAAGTTTCTCTGCACATTTTGACACTTTTCTTCCCCCATTACTGGGTCACTATTTAAATACATTGTAACACATAAAGCTGACTACATCAGCTGCCCTATATGACTTTCTATGCCTTTATTTAGGTCCCGTGTGTCAGATTTAGGGCTCTATTTACAGAATATGGCAGAATACGGGCAGAAGAGAGGCGACAGGAATGGGAGACAGATTAAGAGAATGGAGGCAACAAAGGTCCATGGCTGGCATCGAAATTGGGATGTTGAGATCACAATGGGGTGTTAACAGAACACAAAAGTTGGCTGCAAGGTCAGTACAGCAGGAAAAAAACAAAATCCAAATGCTTCAGGACACATTTCATCTGTTTATCATTACAGCCCTATCCTATGGATCTAAACCATTAGGCCAAACAGACACCTTTCAAATCTATGGGGAGGAAACGTTATGTTGCGATATTTTAAAGTTATATTTTGGCTGAAGGGTCCCTTTTAAGATGGCAGCTCTTCAGAATAGATAATAGATGAGAAAGATGATGAGATGAGATGAAATGAAGAAGAAAGAACAATTGTTGGGACATGATCATGACCAAAAACAAGAGTAGATTCTCTCTCCAATTAGAGGCCTAGTAGTATGAACTTCTGAACCACAGCTGCAGTTCTACACCATATTTTTGAAGATATTTCTAATGTCTTTTAGAAACATCTTGAAAAAGCTGAAACATGATGTTGAGGAATTTTGTTCACATTTAAAGTTAAACATCAATGATTAATGATTTCAATTATGTATTTAACCACCACACCTCATATGAGTATTCTTACATGTGTGCTGTCATAATATCGAGTGACACCTTAATTACATGTATTTATGGCCACTTCCTGCAACTGAAGACTAAAAAGGTATGTATGAATCACACAAAGATTACAGAGCACCCCCAGAGAACCCCAATCACTCAATCGCTTACATCTCGGATGTTCTGAGAGTCAGAGAAGTGGGCCAGGTCTCCGTTGTAGAGCTCCTGACTTTCCAGGTAGTCGCTGTACTCGCCAGGCCTCAGATCGCTGGCTTTGATGCCGTTGGCCTGAAGGAACTGCTGGTAAGCCACTCCAAAAGCCTGACCGATAGCCTGGGCGATGATCTGAGCCTGGATGGAGAAGAGAAAACTCAGGTTTCCACATTGTTGTTACATTTATGTCTCCTTAAAGACTTTGTTGTTAAAGCCATTGTTAAATAAATACTCTGCATTTTGTTTTGCCCTCCATTTTCATATGAACAAATTCAAGCAAATGAGTTCATTTGCAAACATTCAAGCCTCAAAGTACCAAGTCTGAAAAAGATCCCTTGATTCTTATATTCACTCACTCACTTACTACTTACTTACTTACTTACTTACTTGCGTCCACCCATTGTA
This sequence comes from Sciaenops ocellatus, assembly GCA_033000465.1. Lineage (NCBI taxonomy): Eukaryota > Metazoa > Chordata > Actinopteri > Sciaenidae > Sciaenops > Sciaenops ocellatus. Next base: position 21,022,618 of record CP136882.1, on the reverse strand, counting down.
AAACTCTTCATATATTAGTAGAGTTAAGTTTGGAAAAACTAGCAGTAGACGCAGTGGCCTCATGGCCTTCAGTATCCCACAGCTAATTAGTTTCTAAAAAGAAACTCTTCCTCCTCCTATTCAGCCTTGCCAAGAGTGGGAAACTGGGACGACAGCCAGAGTGTTTTTACATGCAGGAGAACTCGCTGGCTGTCTCGGGGAAGGAAACCAGGCCAAGCTGAAGCTGAAACTGTTGTCCAGCTGTAAACCAGCACATTTGATCTGAGATACAAGGTTCAGGGGAGCAAAACACACTTAAATAATGTCTTGAATTGTGAGCCCACTGGTAGGTTTTGCAGCCAAAGGTTCAAAACTACAGATGAATTGACATGATGGGGGTTCTGGCTACTATGAAGATCATAAAAGCAGAGCAGGAAACACTTCAAAATATCGGACACATGAAGGCTTCAGAGCTTTCAATAGACTAACTCACATCGTCAGAGGAGAAGACGTGACAGATCATTAAGCACTTCTTCTGAGACGCAGAAGAGGATGAGGAGGAAGAGTCACTATCCTGCCCTTTACGTTTCCTTCGGGCCATCAGGACCACGATGTCACCAATGTCAGCAATGTAAGAGATCATCTGCAGAGCGTGATCCATCATGGCTTCCTGAGTGGAAAAGAGACAAAGTGTTAATAATATCAGAAACAGAGAGAAGGCAGGAGGGCCTGGTTTTACTTGACTTCACTTGATCTCAAGGAAGTTTCATGTCTCTGCAAGTTAGTCCATTACAAACAACAATGCCCCACCTTTATTTTTTCCTCTCTTTTAGGTAAGCTTTTATTGTGTGCTACTCGTAGGCAGAGAGCAGAGATTCTCTGGTGAGGCATTCAAGGACACTTCAATATGAAATCAGTAAGTCTTTAATGTATCAACTTGAAGATGACAATGAAATAATACAAGGAATACAAGTTATAACTGAAAAAGTAGTGTGAGAAATGAAATCATAACTATGTGCTTCAAATTGTCAAGAATATTATTTGCAATTAAAAATATAAACTAAAATATTAAAAAAAGAAAAAGAAACAAAACATCTTCATTAGTTTTTATATCCATAGGCATGATGCAACGAGGAGCAACCAGCCATGCAAAGAGGGAGCTGACAGCAGCTGACCCACTTTGACTCTCCTGACAATTCAACCAGACAGTGGAAGAAAACTAAACTCTACTATAACTGCAACATTACTGCAGAGCTCCCATATTAAATCACCATCCAGGTCTATATTAAGGATTCTTGCTGCGAGGGCTCGGCTTGAGACTGAAAATTTAAAATCTCAATGCTGCTTTATAAAAGAAAATGATGAAATGAATGCATGTCTTTCTATGTTTCCATTCTGTGCTCGTAATGAGATGGTAGGTAGGGGCACTTAATCAGGACACACAAACAGCGGACACACACACAAACATTTAAGGGTTCTCACATCAGTTTTACAGACCCCAGGGTAAATAACAGACCCCAGGGTAAATAACCCCATATTTTCTGAATGAGGTAAGATGACTTTAATAATTTTATTTGACATATGAACATCTTGATTTCTGTTCACACTATTATCTTGTTTAAAATCATCATATAACCTTAAAACGAATTACATTCGACTGATATCCATAATCAGGATTTGTTGGCTCAAAGGCCAGAAAAACTGTGGTACTACTACCGGTTTAGTGAAGCAATAGTAAGGTGGTAGTAGTTCTACAAGAGAGCAAAACTTTTAAGTAGAAGAAAGGAAGGAAAGATTTAGAAGGAAATGCAGAGATAGCTGTGGCCAAAATCCTGAATAAAAGGAAAATTAACATTTACATAATCGAGCAGTTTACAAAACATACCTGTGTGTCAGCGGTGAGCACTTTGATTCGCTGGGTTGAGATGAACAGATCCACCTCTGTCATCGGCTGAGACTCGCCCTCTGGAGCCTAACGGAAACAATCACACTGATATCACACGTATTTCTATCCCGATCACGACATCGCAATCAGCTCATGTCATGTCAAGACTGAAAACTGGTATTTTAATCTAAATGACTAGAACGACACCACGCAGAAGCACTATCAAGCCTTCTCACTTTATCTGACTTCACCTTAATGCGGTCCACAGCCTCTTGAGCCTGGGCCATCCGGGCGTTCGTAGACGGGTTCTTCTCTGATTTGAGCTGAGTGGAGCCGAGGTACTTGGCACCAAACACTACTCCATCCAACAGGTCTTCAGGGTCACATGGACCAGGCACTTAAGAGTAAAACACATTAACATGAACACAATGACTTGGCCTTATTTCTTTGTATGTTTGTAAAATAAAAGGTGTATTTAAGACAAGTGAAGCGCACTGAGGTGACTCACCGTCTTTATATGAAGGATGATCAGAACTCTGCAATGACAGCAAAAAGAAAAAAATAATGAACAAGATAAAAGTGGATTTATCATCACACTCACTTCTCTACCTGTCTGCAGCAGCAGAGGTGCAGACATCCACTGACCAGAGCTCAATAATACTACTTAATATTTATACAGAGACAGGACAAAAAAGGAGATTGCCTGCAGAAAAGCAAGCGAGAAAGTTGGACTACCTGGTAAGTGTTTAAAATATGTGTCTATTATTCAATACCAACTATCAGCTGCAGTTTACTATGAACTAAGTTACTAAGCTAACTAAACAAAGCCCTCATCGATTTGAACTCCACTCACAAAACAAGCATTTTAAAAGTTGTTTGCATGTCGTCTTATGGACAGACCTGACAAAGTATGAATTATTTTAGAAAATGGCCATCATGATGGTTATTTCAGCACCGCTTTGACGTGTTTACTGCAATAAAACCACAACAGAATCTGTTTATTTTGGTTTTATTCAACTGTAACATTAGTAAGGGGGTTCAGCGGTTCATAGTTACTCATGCAAGAAAACACAACTAATCCTGTGGTCATATTTTAACCACTTGGCATTACTGGTACAAGAGTCTGGTCGAGAATTAAATATTGCTGCTTTAATGTGACATAATAAAATAGTTTGAAACATATTTAAGATACATGACAAATCAGGTCTTTTGTAGAGAATAAAATTAATAATTAATTTCATTCAATGATCACTGTTCATCTGCCTTTAAGATGATTATGTTAATAGTACTTCCACCTACCTGCTCACTCTCTGCAGCAGCCTCTTCTTCCTCTGGAGGCTCCTCGCCCAGCTTCATCCACACTGGCTCTGGATACTCATCGTCAGGCAGGGAGGCGAGGGAGTCGTCCCTGTGCCGTCGCTGTTGACCATTCCCATAATGCCCCCCCCAGAACCTTTGAGCATCATCCTGGCTGTAGGAAACTGACACTACAGCATCCACCTCTCCTCTGTGGGGCAGACAGGTGGGATGGGGTGTAGGGCTGATCTCTGTGAACTGCAGCATCCCGAGCAGGTCTCTCTGATGGCTTTCAGAGAACAGCAGCCCCGTCGTTTCAGTGCTGTCGTCTGTAATAAGGGAGGGAGCGCACACTTCGGGCTCAGACAGGCTGGAGTACTGATGCCGGGCAAGGTGAGGTGGTGTCTGTTGGCTTGGATGAGGCTCTTCCCCCATCAGCTGTAGTTGGCTGAGCAGGCTATGGATGCGGCTGTGGTCTTCATCACCTGATGTCCTGTTAGCAACCTCGGCCTCCTCTTTACTAACCCTACTCTCAACATCACGTATGGTTTCCTCTTCCTGGTATTCCCCAACACCCTCCAAGTTCTCAACCCTCACCCCTTCCTCTTCCACCTCAGTACCCTGGACTGGTTGTGCAATACTTCCCACAAGCTCCTGCTGATTCCCATTGAATGTAGCTGCAGTGTCAGTCATGTTCAAAGGTACTAATACTGGTTCACCTGGACTGGCCTCGTCCAGATTTTCAACAGAGGGGAAACTGGGGTCATCCAGGTCACCTGCTGAGCCCACCTCACTAGAGGATTCAGACCTCCAGTCTAACGGAGGAGGCTCGATCAGGTTGTAGGATTCCAGATCCTCCGCCTCTGAACCTGGCAAAGCTGCAACAGTCTGCATGTTGACCTCAACCTCAGGCGCTCCACCAATGGGGCCGGTGGCAGAACACAAAGAGTCTGAGGGTGCAGAAGCTGAGTGATCAGCAGGGCAGACGTCTGAGTCCATTTTGAAATAAAGTCTGTGGGAAAAGGAGGTTATTAGGAATCAGGTTCACTTGGTTCCTCACTACATGAATGCCAATGATATAAAATATATTTTTGAAAGTAATAGATGTAGAGTGACTGTCTCACATAATCTCTAATAGTCTACTATTTTCACTTTGGTTAACACTATCTCAGGTCCAATCATCTCCGTATCCTCATTGCCTCATGACCATCAAGATAGGAAAAGCAGCTTAAAGCTCAAAGTGCATGGACAACATGTACGATATGTGTATACAGAGAAAAAGCCCTTCAGTGGCATTAAAAATATATATTAATGAATCCTAAGATGAATTCAGTTCCCTGGAGCAAACCAGACTTCATTAAAATATGCAATTTTCAAAGTATCCTTGATTAGTAATGTAATAATCTGTCCAAACAATATTTAATAATAGTTTTACAAATCACTCAGGTCTTCTGGAAAATTCAGCATATAAATATTAAAAAAAAAAAACGCTTTTTAATCCTCGGTCAAACCACTAACTTAGTCGTTAGCACGGAGCTATCTGACACATTAAAATGGCTTATTAAATACACATTAAACAGCTGCTTGGGATAGATTGACAGATGTTGACGGTTTAAAGAGTGGTCCGTTATTCAGCAGAGGGTCGGTAGTGTGACTTTATTATGTTACATGCTTTGAAAATAACTTTAAACAGACTAAATGTTGATGAAAACTCAGAGTAACGTTAAAGCTCAGCTCGGCTAACTAAAGTAACTGTTAGCTCGGTGCTAACTAGTTAGCTGACTACAAACCGCAGCATCACAAGAGGAGCTCATTAACATGATGTTATTTCTACATGAAGCCAGTGTTTAAAGCGGAGAAAAGAGCAGCTCTCACCCGATAAACTGAGCTCTCACTCGGTTTCTTTGTGCCCAGACACAGACTCCTGTTTGTGGCACCAGAGACAAGTTGACGTGGTTTGAGGTTTGAGTCTTTTCCAAAACTTTGGCTTCGTTTTATTCTTCATACTAACAGCAGCACAGTTACATAGTGTCATAATAACTCCACATGAACCAAATGTAGCAAAGTCATGGTGTGAAACAGAGTTTTTCTGTCAGTGTTTCTGTTGTCGACTGCTGCTTTTAATTATTCACTGAGTCTCGAGCTGTGCTGCGTTCACGTACTGCTGTAGCTTCGCCCTCTCTTGGTTTCTTCTTCCTCTTCTTTGAGTATACACACATGACTTAACCACAAAATCTATTTATAGGACTATTTTCAAATCTCGACATAAAAACAAACCTCTTACTTAATCCAAACACATACTTGTAACATGTTTACTTTGAATTTAATCATCTGATTTACTATTAAATGTTGCTATCCTAGTGCTGTGTTTAGTGACAATTTATAATGTTGAAAAAAACTAGACCAGCTCCGCTCTTGCAGAGTCAAAGTGGGTATTTGATATGAGATTTATTATTATTTGAGATCGAAAGGCTCTTTTTTCAATTACGATCTGTCCGTCAGCACTTGAAGGCAACACTTGCACACGTCATGTTGAACCTTTCAGACCTGCTCAATCAAACGTCAATCTAAAAACGATCCGAGAGAAGAAAAAAATCAATTTATCAATTTTTATGAGTTTAAATCATCTAAAACATTTTTACATATAAGTTCATTTACATTTAATTGACTGTTTCCTGCAAACCAGATATTTCTGCAGCTAAGTTCACCAACTTCAATGCCTGAGGAACTTCTTGGTGAAACCAGTGGTGCTGTGGTGTAGTTTGAGGATATTACATCCTATAAACAACCACCAAGTGGTTTGGGTGTAGCAGTGATGATAAAAGTTACAAAAAAAAGTGTAATAATTAAAGGTGCAGTGTGTAGGATTTAGTGGCATCTAGTGGTGAGGTTCCACATTGCAAACAACTGAAGACCACATGCAACAATGAACATTAGGAGTATGGAGTGCATATTATTGTATTATAAACATATATAGGCAACAATTTACCACTCTTTCCACAGTGTCATTGTATTTATCCTAAAATCCCCACAGCTTTCATTTCTAGAAACAACCATTCATCCGTTTCATCTTATTGTGCAGTGACCTTCTAGTGTGACCGACTGAACAAGTAGAGGTTTAGTGTCCCTTTGCACATAAACCTCCTGTTAAACATGGAGATTGTTACAGGAATCAGCTTGTGACCTGCCAGGTACAGGATGAAGTCACAGGCCACTTTGCATACTGAAAAACAAGGATGCACACAGTGGTCCTCAGGCAAAACTGTTGTTGTCCCAGTGGGAGCTGTTGTTTTTGGGAGCTTGGCAGCGCTGAAACAGTCTCAGAACAAAAAGTGGGAGGTATTTTGTGCTAAATGCAATGACATGTACTCCCAGAGTGCCTGTGATTGACCATAACATCATTAGGTAGTCATTCTGCTTTCTGAAAACCTCTACACTAAAACAAGAAGTAATTTCTCTTATCTGCATGTAACAACACATCATTCCTATATAAATTTCACATTTGTGTGATTGTTAGCAGTTATCTGAGGACAAACTTTTGATTGATTGATCTTGTCATCAAATCTTGCCTCCGACTGTCTGATGATTGAAATGTCTAGATGCTTCTCCACTGTAACACTTTCAAGAGGTTTCAAATCACATCTGATTAAGCACTTGCATGATTGGATAGAAGTCTGCTACATTTTACTTGCTAAAAGAGATTCATCACCACAATCTGACTGAAGTCTAATCACATTAAAGATCTCCTACACTCCTACAGAAATCCTTTCACTCAGCATTTTCCAGCAATGAATGTCATTTTCTCACTGCGACGTGAAGATTATGTACTGTCTCTCTGGTCGCTGTCGCCTGCGTTCATCTGGATCAAACCAATCAGAGATGAGACGGTGCCCATCAGCCCCACCAGCCAGTTGGGGAATCGCCCCGCCCACAGGAAGCCAGGTGGCATCCAATGAATGGCATTACTGAGGTCAGCCATGCTGCTGAGGACAGAGAGGACCTCCCCTCGCATCTGCCTGCGGAGCTGAGAGCGGCTGCAGGAGAAAAAACACACTGGTTTATCAGGACACGTTTATCTCACAATATCTCTCTCTACATTAGCTGCAAAGACAATAAAGTGTAGATACAACACCTGCTGCCACCTCCATTGCTCTCATGTCTCTCCAGCTTCTTCTTCAGTAGAAGCAGAACTCGGAGGGATCTAAAAAGCAAAAGATTCACATGATTTATCTCAGACTGACGGTGTTTTTGTGGCTGTTTACTCCATCAGCAAGTTCAGTTATCTAACTTGTAAAGTGACTGTTTGTGCTCAGTCAAAACAAAGTGCTTCATGAGTTATTCTGTGATTTCTTAACATGTTCAGCATTTTTAAAGTGAGAATTTGATTAAAAAATAGATTATGTAAACAAATAAAACAAACTTTGTATGTATTCTGACTGATTAGATGGTGAAGGAAAAATATAAATACATATTTCATTTACTAAAAGTCTGGAATTATTCTATATTATTCTTACTCTTATCCGATCACACGAGAAGACCAAAACCAACAATGTGTTAGTCCGTCTTTTGATTCTCCTGATTTATTTATCCTTAAGGTGGCAAATCTTTTAAACCTGTACACAAATATATAGTTTCATTTATAAAAAAAAATGACTCAATAATTTCTTAACAAACGCTATGCCAACAAGAGTAATTAGTGTATTTCTTGAGGACTACTTTCAGCCACGGATTAATACACATTTGGTGTATTATTTGGTGGAGGTTTTCAAAGTGAGAGGAGGTGATCTCCTCAGGGGCTTTTGTTTTTCCCACTTTCCCAAAGTCTGAAACTAATAAATGCTGTTTGACAGACTTTTTTTAATGTATTTGGTGTATTCTGAAGTAATGTCAAGCAGAAATATTAAGCTATCTTGGCTCAATTGTTGAGTCTGTGCGATCAAATAACATAATCATGATTCCGCAGGCATCCAGGAACTAAGCAAAATTAAGCAAGTAAAGAGGGGTGTGGAGGCACAGAACCCACGCTCGAGAGGGGATAAAGTATATCAGGCTTTGTATACAAAGAAAATACCTGTGAGAAGGATCAATCCATTGTTGATTTTATAAATATATATAATTTTCCCAGCCTCATCATTATACTCACACGTATTATTAAGTATGAAATCCATATTTGAACCATAAAATAAATCACATTTCATGTCGGTGTATCCAGACAGTTTGGTATTTGTTGGACAGCTGATCTCAGACCTGAGTATTCCCAGCAGCAGTGAGGTCCCCCACAACACGGTGCTGAACAGCCACCACTTGTCAGACTTCACTTTGATGAGCTCGGTGTCAGCGGCCCACGCGATGTGTTCACAGGGGTAGTAGAGCTGGTCGGCCACGTTGGTCAGCACTGATATCCACCGAACAGCTGTGTCCTCCTCCTTTGAAACACATCCAACATACATTAATGCAACATAGCAATGATAATTAGACAGGAGGAGGAGGAAGAGACTGGAGCAGAGTGTTGTTCTGTGGCTCACCCCAGCTCCTGTCCCATAGCTGTGGGAGTAAGCCATCATGGATAGATCATCAAACAGCCTCAGCACCGTCCGGCAGTGACTGAGCTGAGCAGAAAACAGCAGCAGACTTTTCCCGAGTCGGTGGGATGAAACGTCTGTCTCTGCTTTCCGGGAAAGAATCCCTCCAACGAGCTGCGAGCCATAACAGACCGTCCTGATCTGAGGAGGGAAACAGGACAAAAACACTGGGTAGTACTCAAAATACTTTTAGGAGACAGTACTGTTTATCACAGAGAAGGCTTTACTTTCAGGGATTTAGTAAAGCTCATGTTTTTTGTTGTTTTGTAGAATAATATTTAGACATAAGGCATAATTTTGTACAGTTAATTTATTATAATTTTATTGATGATTGTTATTACACACAGCATGTTATTCTTGCTGTTTGTATGGTAATAATATTAATAGCATACAGTATTTATGCAACAATAGCAACCATTTCCTGAAATAAAAAGTTAAAAAACAAAAAATATATATTTTAGTATATTTCTTTCGTATTTAAAATATTTACTGCTGTCTACTATTTCACCCTTTATGGATAGTTTATATGTTCTTACTAATATTTTGTTAAAACAAACAAACAACAAAAAAAAAAAAAAATCCAAAAACCCAAACATATTCACTTCACCGGGATGTAATTAAAAAGATGAAACTCTTTGAGACAGAAAGATTAATGGATTCTCCACATTGATACTAATTAAAGTTTTCCTGAATGACTGCTGGACATTTTCAACATTTGTGAAGTAACATCACACAACAAAATGATACATAAATAAACAGTTTTACCTCACTGCTATCTAAAATTGACCACTCTGTAATGTTGTCCTAATGGTTAACTAAAACCTCATTAATGCTCAGTATTACTGTGTTCCTTTTGTAAACTCTTGATGCAGCTGCAGTAAAAAAATAACTAATCCCATGTTGAAACTTCATCCTCTTATATGAACAACATGAGCACTTACAACTTTATCTCTTCCTCTGTATGACTCCAGTAGTTTCACCAGAGCCTCCACAGACTGCTGCATGTCTGTCTGCTGCTCAAACACTCACAACACTGTACGAGAAAGTGACACCGACCTGCGAAGCCCCTGCACAAACATCTCTAATGATAACTAACAGAACCGGACCAGCTCGCAGCTGGACTTTGAAACAGGAAGGACCACAAAGAGACTCAAGTAGACGATCACCAATTCAATCGATCTTCTTCTTCTTCTTCTTCTTCTTCTTCTTCTTCTTCTTCTTCTTCTTCTGTACTGCTGCCCTCCTCAGTTTGGGCAGCACATTTTTTTTTTTTAATTTTATTTACAATATTGACTGATAAATGCCAATAAATACACTACATTTTTCTTTACAAATCAATATTTAAGAAAAATGAAGTTTGAACAGGTCGTGAAGAATCTCTACACGTTTCTTTGCTCCAGCGTTTTCCAACCAGAAGATTTAGATTTTGTGGTTGTGGTGAAACTTCTCTATATAAAATATTTACACGTTTCTCAGTGAATCCAGTTTCTACTGTTTCAGTTGCAATTCCATCCATGATAAAACCTGATTTGCAATTATTTTTCTATAACCATACATCATTATTCTTATATCTATTTTTAACCATGGCCCATTCATCCCAAATCCCCCCCCCCAGAATCTGACTTTGACACCTCTCCTCCTTCTCATTACCTGATATCTACTGGATTAAATCTAGTTTTTAGTATCTGGACTTGTAATCACTATAACTGAATTTGTTGTCAGCTACACAAAGCAACTTTTCAACATTAGATGAAATTGATTGATATTAATGATTTGCTTAAAACAAACAAACAAATTGATAAATACTCACATCTTTTTTTCTCATTGATTATTAAAATGACCATCCAACTCTCAAATAAGTGTTTTGTTTCTGCAGTTATAGTTTTTAAAAATATATAATGAAAGCATACAGTTGTTAATTGTCAGGTACATTTGGCTCACTGCATACATACAGTCAAATGTTTTTCCAAGTTCAAATTCAAATGTAATGATTAGTCTTGATGTACTTATTTCACGTCTTGAGTTATAATTTTGTATTGTAGTTCAGCTCATAGATGATTTTAATGCTTCTCAGAGATATTCTGAATATATTTTTCCCCCATATGTTTTTCCTGGTTAATTTCTTCTATATTTCTATATGGTCCATCATCTGCAAATACTCCCCATTCCTCCTCCATTTTATAAAGTAAAATACTTCCATGGGTTAATGTTTTTTTTTCTTTTTTATATTAAAAAAACAAAAACAAAAAGTCAGTCAAATAAAACAAATGAAACTGGGACACAATTACCAGAAAAAAAAAAAAACTTTATTCATTTATTTTACATTATCTCAGAGGTCAAGCAAAACACAAAGCTACAGTCATAGTGTATTCATTTTCAGCAAGCAGTTTGACAGACAATGCAATGTTGACATTTTTGTTATTCTCAGCACAGGACATGTACAGTCGGTCTGTGTGAGTGAGTTTGTATCCATTCACCACATGTTGTTTTAGTTTTATATATTCTAGTTTGTTTGTTTGTGAGCCAGACGGACACAGAAAGCCTGGCTGTGCAGTGAATCCTGTTGCTACTGGCGGAGTCAAATAAAGTAAAACTGTTTATAGTTTTGTACAGTTTAAGTTTTCAGTTTTTAATTTTTATGTAGTTTTTTTGTGTGTGCATGTGTTCAGTTTGAAATGTTTTAATCATCAGTGGGAGTCGTTGTCGTAGATGTCTGAAATAAAAAAAGGAAAAAAATAAATTTTAAAAATGAGATTTAAGTCAATATTTCAGATTACACTGGAAATGACAGTAGCACAGTTATCATGACATTTACTACAGCACATAATGATGCAAAGATAACTTACCACCCTGATAGTCAACATCATCGTAAATGTCTCCTTCCCTGCAAAGGAAGAAATATTTATATTTATATTTCTGTATAAAATCTAGACCTGGAACTTGTTAAAATGAAGTCAAAATTGAGTTTACAACTTTGCTTAAATGTCATCTTGGATGAGAACAATTTGCCTTAGATTTAAACACTGACAAAACAGATGTGTATTGTTGATTGATAGACAGAGTTAAATTGATCTACAATTTACAATTAAATCTACATTCAAAAACAAAAATGAACAAAAATAGAAAACTCATTATTTGTTCATTGTATAAAGAGACAAAATCACAGTAATGTGCACACACTAAACTGATAAGGCTTCACTTACATTGGAAGAAGAAGAGATCTGGACACATAACCATCTGTGAGAGGTGAGACAAAAGAGATCTTTATGTAAAACAATCGCATTGAATTAGTAAAATACAACTGTTAATTAATGTATTTTATGTATTCCACTGTTTATTGGGTTATTATCTAACAAACACTAATTATTGTCAGTTCAATTGCTTGAATGGACAAGTCGCCAATTAACCTGTATGTCTTTGGACTCGCAGTACCCGGAGAGAACCCATGCAGACACGGGGAGAACATGCAAACCAGAAGAAAGGAAACCAGAAACCTTCCTGCTGTGAGGTGACAGTGCTAACTACTGCAAAACTGCACCACCCAATTTTATAATGCTTTTAATGCCACCCAATTTTATTAATATCATCTTTTCAACAAACTACTAGTGAAGAGATTATTAGGTGAGGTGAGGTTGGGGGATTTTCTTTTGGACATGTCATCCCAATCACCGAAAAACAATAAAAGAAGAAAAGCCGTAACACAGAGCTCCTGATTCACAGGTAGGAAAGAAGAAAGAAAAGAAAAAGATACCTTTGAAGTTCATGTCACAAGCAGCCATATAATATTGCATCACATCATACATCTACATGTTTTCATTACTATTATAAATCTGTAAAACCCATTCACATTAATTACCAAATGTTAGCATCCTAACATGGTAAACTAAGATGATCAGAATGTCAGCATTGTCATTGTGCGCATGTTAGCATTTAGCTCAGAAAACTCACTGAGCATCAGGTATACCATTACTTCAATGAACTGTATGCTCTATTTTTGTAAAGTCAATCACCACCACAAACTGCTCCTGTATCACATGCTACAGATTAAATTAACATTCAAATTTAAGAGGGATGAGACGTGTTTACATACATTTTCCATGCCGGTTGCAACACAGAGCTTTCTTGCTGTTGGTGAGCTGGATCACGTCTAAAACTTCGCCCTGAGTAACGTGTAGATCCTTCCCTCCTGGCTTCTTTATGATACTATTAGGATTAACCATCATGGTGTGCAGCACTGTGAGAGGCCCTTCATACTGGGAAACAAAAGTTACGGTCAGATTTTCTAATTTTCTAAATGTCCTCAAGGATCCACCCTGCTCTTTTCACTGTATACATTTGTCCTTTTGGACAAGTAACATATAATAAACATACAATATAAAAATTTCATTTCACTTATATGCTGATGACACCTTGCTTTATTTACCATTAAAACCAAAACATGTAGTGTGAAAGTGTGAAAACTATTTACCTTAAATTTTTTTCTTAGGTCCTTCACCACTCTGGGATCTATGCTGAAAAAGGTGATGATTTAACAGTTAATCAAGAAGCATACAAATGCATTCATCACCACATTTTCTACGATGGATTGATAAAATAAATTAAAGGTAGGCTGCTCCAATTTGACATTACCTCACCTGGTCTCATCACTTATCAGATCTACATAAAATAAAGCGTTACATTCTGATAATACTCGAGCTGCACTGAATCGCCAATATCTCAAGCTCTCATTTCCTGTTCCCTTTCAGTGAACCAGATGAGAATAGATACCTAATTTCAGGCGGTGGTGGGGGAAAATCCTGAGTTAGTGGTTGAACGTCATCATAGTCGTCTGAGGAAAAAACAAAAAATTACAGTGAAATTAAAATGAAAATGATCTTGTCTTCTTGTAACTAGATGATAGTCATTATCTGTTGAAACAACCAATCAGTTAAAAACAAACAAACAAAAAAGAATAAAATATAGTAGAACTAACATGACTCAAAGTATGAGGTCGTCTTCCTGAATCTTAAGTTGTCAAATATCTTACCAGGCTTTAGCAAAATGTATGACTGAGTCAGTGTTAAATGATATTAATAATATATAAAATTTGTTTTTGTTGTTAAAGAAGATTTTGCACTACTGATTAATGAGCTATGCCCTTTGAACTATTTAGTGTTTTTAACAAAAGAAAAACTGATTTAAACTAAACAATCTATGAGCATTTTGTTTCTGTTGAGCAATGGTCAGTTAAATACAAACTGTGAGATTTTATCTGGTATTAATCTGCCAATAATGTGTATGTGTGGTATGCTGTCACTTACCATCATCATCAGCTAAGCTGCAGATTAGAGGAAACACAACATGTTAGTTGGAATAGGCATGGTTGAAACTGAGACAGCAATGCAACCAAACATGTGAGCCAGCTGAGTCATTACAGAATAGCTAATCGTCTGCTGAATACGACTTCAGAATTTTTCGGGAAAATTGATTTGTGTTTAGTCGTTTCTCTCACAATATCAATACAACAAGATTAACATGATCCACTGTACCTGTCTCTGCTATTGGACTCCATACTTGATATCTGTGGCGGGTCAGGAGGTGGTGGAGGCAACGGCGATGCATCTATTTTTCTGGACTGGAGCACTTTGCGCTTCACTGCCTCATAGTCAATATCCACACACGTGTTACTGATGTATCCATCTGCAAGACAAGACAACATCAAGATGATGTACTTTGAGTCTTTTATGGCAATTCAATGTGTGAATCGACAGAAAACCATCTAATAATAATAACAATAATAATCAGTATCATCACTGGGTGTATCTACAGTATATAAAACAACAGAAATAATTTTCATGTTTAGATATATTCATTGATTGAAGGAAAGTTAAATAATCATGGAATGCGTCTTATTTAATGCTGAGCCATGTATCTCTTTTGAATCAATGAATATAAAGTTGTGTTTTTATCATATGATTTGAATACATGCTGTGCAAATGATTGGGAGAATGGTTACAGTACAAAGGAAGAATAGTAATAGTAATATTCTATCTGCAATAACTAATTGGGAACAACATAAACAGACAGGTGGACGACTTGGGATTTTATTTCAAGACAAATAATGTCTAATTTGTCCCGCCACACTTTCTGTGAGTGAAAATATTTTTACACTTCAAGCAGAATTAAGAGTCAAACAAATGACGGTGGACGTGAATGAGATTCGGTTCAAAAAGTTGTTCTACGTCTGTAGTTATAAATCAAACACCTGAATGGCACGGAAAACTAAAAAGAGGACAGGAGAGTTCAGGTTTAACCACAAGACCACGAGTCAACAGCTGCAAGCTCCTCAAACAAATCAAACTCAGTATTTTATAAAGTATCACAAAAAAAAAAAGAAATTAATGTGAACTAATTCAGTTTTGGGACTTGATTTGTCTTGACTCGAGAATCGGTCTTGTCCTGCCTTTGTCTTGGTCTTGAATTGGTCTTGACCCCTCAAAGTCTTGGTCTTGTCTTGGTTTAGATGGTTTTGAGTACAACAATGCCAGTTAACTCACTGCAGAAATCAAGATAATTCATTTTCTCAATGCGGAAAATGTTACTCTGCTTTGCTTTATGGCATTCTTCATTCCTGTCTGTCAGTGATTTTTTTTTATACTGGGACATCTCATCCCCAATAATTGCTTTCATATTTTAGATTAATTTCAAGAAATGTTAAAAACACTGAAACACACTGTTGAAACACTATGATATGAGATTGGGATATTGAAAGGGACCTACCCGGATTTTAGTTTCACAGATAGAGTTGAGTATCATCTGCATAACATGATAGATAATAGTTTTATAGAGCCATGGCAAGGCCACAGTCCTTTCAAGAAGCAAGGATCAGAAAAAGTGTAACAAATATTTTAGCTTTGTTTGTTTTTTCCAGTTTCAGGTGTTTCCACTCAAGTTTTTGAATAGAAAATACACATTTGAAAGGCAGAACAACAAACATGATGTTAGATCGATAACTTTGAGTCGTGTCAACCAAAGTCTCTGCAGTGCTTATCTGTGGAGGCTTTATGCCTAACTCTGAGATGTATTAATGGCACTAAAGAGAGGTTCAGACTCTTTTTCTATGCTTTATGAAATTTGAAGTGAAACTCACAGTCTCCATTCAGAGAGCGAGCCAACCATTTGCCTCCTGGGTTATTCTTCACTCGGAGGATCTCCACACTCTCGCCCTGATGCACACTGAGGTCCAGTTTTCCTCCTCCAGACCAGTCATGCCGGACTTTAGCTGTATGAAGAACCTCCACCTCCCCTTGCAACTACAGAAGGACAGAAATAAAGATGTGACTGTTAAAAACTATTAACAGGAATTAATTAGATCTGGGTTGGGATGGAGTGGGAAGATGTAAGGAACCTACATGTTTTAGGACATAATAATAATTACAAAGAAGGAAGATATATATATTCAAGTGTATGTATCGTATTTTTTATTGATTCATGATCGTAACGTTCATGAAGTTAGAGCTAACTAATTAGATAACTACAGGTGCTATTATTAGATTAAATATTTTCCAGTGTCATTAGTGTTAATAATGTGTGTTACTAATAACAATAAGATGTTTTGTTTTGTTCTGTTCAAGTCTCTCAGTAATTTATGACACTGTCACAGTGAGTGGCACAATATTCTTACTTTTGGCCCTTCAACTTAGCTTACAGTTTTATTTCAACTAATAAAGTTATTCTTTAGCTTCAAAAATTTAAACTACTAAACCCCCCAAAAGTAAATCGCATTCCTGTTTCGCAAGGTGGTGCATTTTCTTGGAGAACAAATGTTTTTGGTTTCTCACCTGAAAGTTCTTCTTCAACTCATTTTCTTTTTTCTGACGTGCCATCTGCTCTTTCTTCTCCTGTTCCTTTTTCCTCTTTGCTTCTTTTTTGTTTCTCTTCTCAGCGTTTGCCCGATTAACCTCTATCTGGTCCCTATAAAGGCACCATTAAAATAAGAAATCACACTTAGTTTTTCACATGACTGTATAAACCTACTACATGAATAACAAGCCTGTACAAGAACCTACAGCCACGCTAGTGACTCTCTAACATCAGCATGTTTAGCAGGTATAATATTTTCCATGTTTAATTTATGAGTTACCTTGCTAACTTTAGCTAATTGGCACTAAACATGAAATACAGCTGAGTCTGATGGGAATGTCAGTAGTTTGACCATAAATCACAATGAGTGCGTTTATTAAATTTAGTTGAGATGTTTCACTCAAAAACGCAAATGTGTGTGTAGGCTTAATTATCTGGCGGTCATGAATGTCTCCTACTAAATTTCTTGACATCCAATAACAGACTGACATTTCCATCCCTAGACACACCACATGTTTTATTTCTTAAATTCGGCCCATTACTGTGAATCTCTGGAAAATTGTGTATATTTGTGATTAAATACAAACATCAACCAATTACACATTAGCACCTTAACTGTTACCAACTGCAGTATCCTGCAGACACCCTGCCTTTCGCTTTTTCAGTTTGTTCCCGTCTGCCCACATTTCAACAGTCCCCGGTGTTTTGTCACAATATCCTGCTTTAACAGGAAATACACTGATTCACAATAACAACATATAACCATTAAGAAATATCAGTGCACACTTGTGCACATTTAATGTTGCTTCACAAAGAAATTCTGTCCAACTACACAGAAACTACACTACAAATGTTTTTTGTGCCTTAAAGGAGCACATGTTGTTGTCAGTTAAGAATAATTTGAAGCACTTTTTTGTTAAATGCTAAATAATAATAATAATAATAATAATAATAATAATAATATAAAAAAGTCTATAATTGAGAAGACTTTTTAGTAATAGTGGCTGTAGTGGTTGCACAAGTAGCTGCTTCAGTGGTACAAGCAGCAGGTACAAAAATAAAAGCAGCAGCATCAGAAATAATAGAAACACTGTCCTGTCTCATGCAGCTGCAGCCACTTTCTACTTTTAGCCAGTAGAACGCTCTACTACAGACACAATGGTCTCATGGCGGAGACAGAAGGTTTTACTTACTCATCAATAGACTCATAGACGTCTTCATCGTCCTGCAAGAGAAAACGTTATTTACACAAAGAAAACATTCTCACACAGGGATTATTGGATTACAGGTGAATGCCACCCATTTTAAGAAAAGTGTTAAAGAATCAAACAAAATACTTGAGTCTAAAATCAGTGTCTGCTCCACTGACAGTGTGGGAGGTTTAATCATCATTTGTCTCACCAATTTAAAATATGAACAAATGTAAACTGGAAATTAAATTTAATTTTAATTTTTCTAGTTTCTAGTTTTAGGGAGGAGTGTAATAAGTTCACACAAGAGAAACCACGTAATACTCATTCTTAAAATGGGTGACAGTCTTTACAGTAAGTTAAACTTTAGTTTCAGTTTTCCGTCCTTACCCCGTCCATACACTGTGAACTGTTGTCACTCCAGGACTCTGCACAGTGATATAAACAACAGAAAGGCACGTCATCTATTTGAAAACAGCATTCTCAAACAAAATGCATGATAATCATAATAAAACATGGGAATCATGAGTCATAACGCTTTGCTTAGTCACTTAAAATGCAACAAGAGCTTTGAGAGTGGAAGGAGCTGCAATGATGCACAAACAAACAAGCTGTAATTGTTACCATTCTTCTCAAAGCTTGCAATGTCATCATAGGTGTCCTGGATATCCTCAATGTCCCTGCAGTCAATAAACAAACATGATACCTGGTCATTATTAAGAAACTATACATTTTCCTCATGAAAAGTTTCATTGTATTAATCAGACAATCTGATACTCAACACTGTCTCCTTAAAAGTTAATCAACCCATCATCTGGATGGTATTACACTTCTTTAAAAGTATATTTCCTGTTGCAAATTTGTTGTATATGAGCTTAACTTTTAAGAGAGAGGTTTTATTGAGCCTTTCTCACTCAGTAGCACTGACTGCCATTTGTTTGTACATGTTACTCTTTTAATTAATAATCTTCAGTATTGTGGCAGAAGTAATGTTTCTACCATTGAATTAACTTAAACTGTAAATAACCGATTGGCCACTTTGTTGTGGATTTGACTTTGACATTGACCTTTTTAACCTGAACAAGAGTTTGATTTACAAATCCAGCAAATACGGAGCAATGTTAACATTGATTTAGAATCGTGTTTCTGGCCTGTGGTCTCTACCAACTGAAATTACTTGTAATGGTCTATTTAGATAGTTGAAAGTAAAATGTATCAGGTGACTGCGAGAGAGAGAAAGAGAGATATCACATGTAGTGAAAGTCTCTGGTCTCAAAACAGGAACATGTTTAAGTGACATATATCTGGGACCGCTTCTCATTTTATACTGTTTTTTTTTTAAACTTTGAGTCTCTGACATGATTTGTTCTGTTTTAAGTGCATTACACTTGGATGTCAGCTCATGATTGTTGTCTATTGCTGCTTGACATATTTACCGTACATCATGAAGACTGCGATGGAAATATGAATCTGATTTTACTGTACCATTTTCAGTGATTTTATTATTGCTGATAAATGAGATGAAATTAAAAACAAAGAGGAACATCCCTGAACGCACCTCAGCATGTAAGCTAGATTAATACTCACATGGAGGCTACTTGGCGTGGCAGCCTGCTGGGTTTGTTGGTTCGTTGTGGTGGTTTTGGAGGACTGACTACTGCAGGTAAAGACATCTTTCTACCTGTGGAGCCTGGGGAACCTGCTGGAAGAACCAGAGAAAATGTCTTTATGTGAAGACATTTACGGCAAAATGAGACTGATAATCAATTATGGACAGCCACACCTACGCACTTGAATTGATGGTTAACAAAAAGGCGAAAATTAACGGCAAATATGCAGAAACCTTCTCATTTGCTTCATTCGGCTTATTTGTTTGATTTTCTGAGCTTCACTGTTGTGAATAACCTCATTTCCACACTGAGATGAAACATACTTTGGTATCAAAGAATCCTTTGAGACATGAAAACTGTAACCGCTGTTACTGATCGCACACGCGCAATTAATTTTCTTTTAATTCAATAAAATTAAGAATAGTATTTTACATGTAGAAATGAAATGTACAATGACAACATGCCTCGTCCAACAGGCCCTTTTCACTGCAGACATTCTGACTTGTTGACTTGACATTAAGATGTCATGATGGTGTCACAGTGAGCCACCATGCACAATACCAAGACCCTGAAACTGAAGCAACTAAATGGAATTTAGCCATCATTAATATAGAAGTAACACCTGTTTTGTGACATTTCAAAATGTCTCTGTGAAAAAGGTCTATGAAAAGGGAAAAAATGTTAGCAGAGCAGGAAAGAACTACTTTGTCCTTGTGCTATATTGACTAATCGTCCAAATCCAGCAGCAACCGTCATGATTTTGCCAAGTTAATTATTTTTAAACAGAACTAACCTTCTCCTGGGAAGGAGCAAAATAAGCCTCCCACAAACATTAAGCCAGATTGAGATATAAACAAAAAACACCAGGAATATCTAGATTACCTTCATTTATTAGTTAAGTCCTACAAAATTACAAATCTGTAAGCGAATAAGCCTGAGAGACTCACTGTCTGGTTTTCTTGGAGCAGGAAGGGCAGGTCCTCGGCAGGTCCTCATAAAGGGCTCCAGGCTGACATTGGGGGGTCGTTTGGGTTTCAAAGGCAGAGGTCCTTCAGGGGGTAGCGGCCTTCTCAGTGGGGTCACCTCCCCTGCACTTCTTTGTCGAGACTGCTGTCGGAGCGGCGGAGGGGCAGAGGAGGGAGCTGGTATTGGAGCCTGGACTGGAGAAAGAGCTGGGCCTGGTTTGATGCCAGGAAGCCTCTGATGCCCCATCATCATGTTCTGTAGCATATCACCTGTCTGCTTGACTTTGTTGGTGTCTGTTGGCTGGATGGATGGTCTGACTCCAGGTTGGGGAGGCAGTCGAGGAAAGGAAGCAGGTCTGGAGGGGATGGGGGCTGCTGTTGGTTCTGCCCTTGGGAACCTCATCAGGCCCGGCCCAGCCATCACAGCAGGAGGAATTGTAGGAGAAAGTCTGCGATGAGCCAGATCGTTTTCCGTCACTGGCAGGGTCACCCTGCCAAACCCAGGTCGTGGAGATTTCGGGGAGCCGCTGTCTCGGCTGCTGGTGTCCGAGGTGCCGGTCTTATTGTTGAACCTGGCTCTCAGAGCCTTGACATCAACGGTCTCCTCCTGAAAACAATACAAGAGCACAAACTCAAGTGTTGCAGCTCTACTTCTAAAGCAGGAAGTTAGCAGCACAGCAAGGCATGACCCCCACGCACACCAACACACACAAGTGAGAATGCATGGTGCAACACAGTTTCCTGGTTGTTTTGATCTTCACAAAGCTGATAAATCTCCTCCAGCAGGCAAAAGCACTCTGAGCAGTAAGATATGCAAGGTGGCAATGAGTAATTATGTACCCTCTCAGAGATTGTGATCATTGCAAACAAATTAGATTATCACTAATGACACAATAAAATGTTATTTCTGTTAAAACAGGTAGCTTTTAACTCTTTAACTTTAAACATTACCTGCAATTGGCGTTCTTTCAATGTAAGTAAGAGATTGCTGTGACAATAAGGGAACTGAAACACATTTTATAGCGACACTGACAAACAAAAGGCCAGTGCTAGTGCCGATACCCATCCAACATATCACATTTGTGCATCAGAAGCTGATGTCAGTCAGTTTATTTTTTACACTAAACTTTAAAAGTTGTTTCCTGTGTAAGTTCTCACACACTGAACTCCACCTTGTTGCTGGGAAATGGCACTCCGTAGTTGCTAGAAGGTGACTATCACCATACAGCAGGTCACCATCTCTAAAAAAGCTTTATACCACACTCAGTGGCCACTTTATTAGGTACACCTGTAAACTCTAATGCAATGCAACACCTCAGCCCAACTGCAAATTGACAAAAAAAAGGATGCTAGAAATGGATTTAGAGACTAATGAGCACCAAAACATTCAAAAAGTAAAAAAATAAGAAGTAATTGTGTCTTAAGAATCTTAATAAAAGATAAATGATGAAAGAAAACACAAGCAATAAAAAATAATAATGACAGAATAATGAAAAAAGGAAATAATAAAGCAATAAGATTATGAAACACTTAAGAGCTATAGTACATGATAAGGTGGCGAGGAAGTGTAAATGTATTCTTTGGAGTGTTTTTGAAAACATGTTTAGTGTGAATGAGTCGAAATGAAAGTAAATTTCCCCTCATCAGTGCCGACATGAGTCTCAGTTATCTCGTTAGGATTGAAGCCCACAGTTTCATGCGTCTCCATGACGTTATTTTGAGTCAAAATGTTGTTATTCTGAACTAAACTGGAGGAGGGAAGTGCTCATAACTGTTTAAAAAGAGCTTCGGTTGTGCACAGTCAGAAATAATATCTAACATCATTGGCTGACTACAATAGGTGGCGTCAGAAAGCTTTTTATAGAGCAATGGTTGGCTTACATACAAACAACAGGGAGGGAAACGTGGTGGAAATAAAAGCAAATTGTTCTGTGAATCAATTTGTTTAATACTCTGTTATGTGGACAAAATGAAAACGGGATGATAATAAAGTAATCCCACCATCTTTTGTTTGAACACCTTAACTTGTAACAAAGGGTATGAAGAAGAGCAGGAAGCGCTCACAACCACACACCTCTATACCTCAGCCAGCATCCTGCGGCCGTTACCATAGAGACGCCCTCTGCTGTAAACTCCTGCACCAATAAGCTGCAAGCTCTGCTCGCAGTCCTCTCTCTCATTACAAGGAACAAAGGAAACTGAGAGAAAAAAATCCTCTACACCACAAAACACACTCAAACGGGGTTCCACTTTCAGTCAGCAAAACACAGTGTGTGTGGGTGCAGCTATACGCGCGTATGTGTGTGTGTGTGTGTGTGTGTAGCCTCCTTTGGCACTGACACACATCGCAGATGTTTTAAAAGGTCTCGCCGCAGAATGTAGCTGAGCAGGTGTGCTGCAGTTAAATTTACAACGAAGCGACAAACTAAAAGTAAATATGACTTAATTACAGTCATAAGTCATGACTTACTTATTTAATTACTTTCAAGAATATTGATGATCTCTTTGTTAAGACTAAAATAAAACATTTGTACTGTTTCATCAACTTGTCAGTCGTCTGTGAAGCATTTTGAACTGCACTAACCTGTGTGAAACATTCAATGCAAATTAAGTTGACTGAATGTGTTCAGGTAATTATAGTCTTTTATCACATATAGGTACCAGGTACCAAAACACATTGTATTAGTAATTTAGATGCTGGAATTACAATAATTAAAGTAGATTTTTGGAGTCATGATAGTCTTAAGTCTTTGTACGGGGAATAACCTGGATGAGGTACAGGATCCTTTAGAATTTTAAGACTAAATATCAACCACCAATGACATTTTTTCAACATAAAAAACATATTAAAATACAATTATCATGTGTAATTTAACAGAAATGACTAAGATAGGAAGATAGAAAAGTAGAAGCCAAGCATAACTGATTATACTGTCAATCATTAACTAGTGATAGCTGTGCATAATAAAGCTTTCTTTCTTTCGTCATCAGCAGCATGAACATTTCTTCTTCTTTTTTAAAATCCAACTTCCCCTTTTACCGTGAAAACCATATTTAATCACTGTAGGGAACAACTGTAGCGGAATATTTTACTATACTTAGCAGAGGGATGTTCTGTTTCTTCATGTCAGATCATGTTTTTGCAGCATTGTTAAACACGTTAAACGTTTTTAAAAGGTGATTCAAAAAGTACTTTGAAGTTTTAACCACAGAGAAACAAAATACTTTCTATAACAGTGAGATTATTCATAGACACCTTGATGGCCAGGAGGAAACGACCAGAACAGACAACACATGAAGAAGAGGGTGAAAGGTGCTATGGAGAAGCTGATCATCACTCCACTCAGTCATATATCACCAAAAACCTTTCTATATAATATATGTATGTAAATATATATATTTCTTACCATATTTGCCTTTAGTGATGGTTTAGTGATGGATAAAGTGCTCCATGTCTGACAGTTAATCTGTATCCAGGCTGATGCTACTGTACAGGCAGCTACATGACACTAAACTTACATCAAATGAGGAAATGCTCAGTTTGGGCAACAGAGTGACTGACAGTGACACAACCTGGGATTAACGGTAGAGAAACATTAACATGCTGCCTGCCTGTTTGTTTCATTTCTTCTTTGAAGGTCAGTAATGTCAATATGTATTTTTTTGCAAAAAGGGCACTGAGAGGACATTTCAAGTAAAGTTGTCTGTTTCTTTTGTCTTTCTGGTGTTTATATGTTTTCTTTTTTAACAAGAGCAGCAAAAGAAGCAGAACAGAATGAGGATGTAGATGTACAGTACAAATGATGTACTGTAGTCTGAGGAAAAATAAAACAAGTTAAATGAGTTTTCTCGCATGTTCTGTGTTTTATTCTGTATGTGCAGCCCGTGGACAAACCTGCAGAACACACTGTGTACTGTATCTGAGCAGGACACATGAATCGTATAAATTGCTGACACTGATATTAATATTACAGTATTATGCTGCAATTTGAACTATCATTTATTTTTATGAGAAACAGTGAATCAGTTTTGTTTTGGCTCAAACCTTTGTATTTTCCCAGTTTAAACAGACAGCAGACATCCTGTAACTCTGACTGACATGTATGTTTGACATAACATGATTTTTTTAATCTTCCAGTTTTCTTGAAAAGCAACACAAATATTTGATTATATAGACAAATAAACAAAAGAGTCACAGACAGAGAACACTAAACATTTTAAATTAAATTTGTGTGCTGTGGTGAGCAGCTTTTTAGCGTTTATATTTTGTTGTTGTTGTTGGTGGCGGTTACACAAATAACACTAGATCAATCTTTAGCTAAGCCTAACTGCTGCTGTCTCTAGTGTATTAATAATAATAAATATAATACTACTACTACTACTACTACTACTACTACTACTACTAATAATAATAATGCTGCATTATTTAGAGCTGAAAACAAACACCTGCATCATCGGTTATACTGTCATCTTATAAAATGTTAATCCAAAACTTCCACATAAATCAAAATTGGGAATATTCATTGGCCATGATTGGAAATATAGAAATATTAGAGACATATTCAGTCTTAATCATAGCAGCTAAATCCTCTTTGGATACATGACATTAACTATTTTCCCATCCAATTAGTTCATCACAGTAAGAGATCTGAGGTAGGGGGCAGTGGCTGCAGTGCTCCTGTTTCTCCAGCCGGAGCATAGAGGGAGTTTAAAGGGGTGGGGTGCCCCATGACAGCAGTGGGTGAAGTGGGTGAAGCAGGTAAAGTGGGTGTGTTTCCTCCCCTCATGAATCCTGGCTGAGAGCTGTGAGCCTCTATCTGGCCGCCTGGATTGGGCACTGCTATGCCTGCTGGTGCCCACGCTGTCATATTTCCGGGCATTGAGGGCCAGGGCGCCACAGGTGAGCCTCCTGCCCATTGATTTCCCATAAACCCCAGTTGACCCCAGGGCATGGTAGTGGGAGAGTATGGAGGAGAGGAGTATGGAGAGCTCCTTACTGGCTGTGTGGGGAACATGGAGAGGATCTGAGAGCTGGAGAGCGTCGGCTGTGGAGACTCTGAAGGAAAAGAAGATGAATGAAGTGGATCTTTAAAGATGCTCCGACTGATCTGATTACAGAACTATGATGCTGAAACAAGCAATTAGTTGATCAATCTGAAAATTACTGGAATACTTCCTGGAGACTAGTTACTAGTTACCTCACAGTACTGACAAAACTCAAGGAAGTCACTGGACCCAGCCCTTTTGTTCCCAATAAATAGTTCCAGCACGTAACTCTGTGTGAAACCACAATTTGTCTCTAGTGTATAAATTAAATATAGAGCAATTCAATTAGGGACAGGGCTAGGCTATCTGTTTTCACCTGTTTCCAGTCTTTATGCTAAGCTAATCAAGCTCTAACTTCACATTTAATGAACTAGTATGATTTTGATCTTCTTTGATCGAACTCTCAGCAGGAAACAACTGCAACAAGTGTTCTTCCCAAAATGACAAACTTGTCCTTCAAGATATGTATGAAACAGAAATGCCAAACATTTGTTTCTGTTCTTTATCTGAGGATTTGCTTTTCGCTGTTTTAGATGTTGTAAATTGATTAACTAGTGGAGTTTAGTGGTGTAGTTGCGACCCCCTCCAATCACTCTGCCATTCCTAGCATGAAAAAGAAACCATGGTGGCTGTGAAAAATGCAAAAATCATGAAAATTCATGAATAGGTCATATTTAGAGTCAGTGTTTAGTTTGTCCATTCTGGGCTACTGTAGAAACATGGCGGTGGCAAACATGTAAGAGGACTCGCTCCCTCTGTAGATATAAAAGGCTCAATAGAAGTTAACAAACATAACAATTCTTATTTTCAGGTGATGATTCACTAATGAAAACATAGTTATGAATATTATATTCAATTTCTGCCATATTCTGTAAATAGAGGCCCCTAAATCTGTCACCACACTGGACCTTTAAAGGAATCACCTCCGGCCCTGGGACATTGTGATGCACATATTTTCTGATACTTTACATATTTAATAATGTATCAGTTAATTAGATAAATCATTAGTTGTAACCTGAAAGTTCACTGACAACCGTGATTATTAACTGGTTATTCTAACAATGTCCCTGCAGTATGGTCAACGTGTGGTTCAGTTAGGTAAGTAAAACCACACAAAGAGACAGGAAGTGAACCTCTGATGTCGAAGGCGTACGTTACACCACTGTGCTTCAAACATTTGCTGTACTTTTTCCATCATGAGCAAGCAGAGACAGAGGAGACCGAGATAACAGTGTGGGAACTGAGCATATATTGAGAGATCATCATCATATTTTATACATAGAAAATGCACATTCCTCTGTCTTACTATCATGTTAAACACAACTGATGCTTGGGTTTATATCAGCTGAGCCATGGGAATTATGTTATTTCTTACCACTGTTTGACATATTAAATACGTCATGAATATGGAGATCATGGGAAAATACTGTCTCGTGATCTCTGCTGCCTCGCAAGTTTGGGTCAAAGATTAGAGGCACTGTAAGAGCACCAATGTATGGCTCTCATCTTTTGAATTTATCTCATCATGTTTAGTATATTAGATAAGATCAAATAAAATAAACCTTAATTGATTCAGTTGTCAGTTAGTTTTAAAGTGCTTTGCTTTAATCTGTCGCAGACTGAAATATTGTGATTTGATGTTTAATAAGGATGTGAATGGAGTTTCAATGTGCAGCTTATACAGTACTTCAAATGTTTAACCACAGTTTCAATACTGTATGTTAACACTGTGTAGAGGTGTTAATGCTCTGATTCAATAGGGAATCTCCTTAAAATATAGATGGAAGTGGTCAGTATTTGTCTGATGGTCACATTATTTTATGACAGCCAGATGTTTTTCATGATATTTATTTGGACTTTAGCACTTAAAACACTTGACCCATTCACACACATTCATACAATGAAGGCAGAAACTGCTATGCAAAATGCCAAATGTCGTCAGGAGCAATACAGCGCTTTCTATCCAAAGCACTCACGACATATATGTGTATTATAATACTGAGCTCACCAATAACCCCGCTCTACCACCTGAGCCACAGTCATTTGCATAAAAGGATATAAAACACTGAGCTAGATCTCTGTACGAATCCTTCCTTTGATGCGATGGCAAAAAGGACTGTGTCAAAGACATATTTTGTGCCTTCGTGTATGTTAATCACAATTCAATCAAGCCTACGACTGAAGTAATCTGTAAAATCGTACAAACTAAAGTAGGCGTTTCACATATATGGCTTGAAACAACTTCCCTCTTCTCTGTTTAATGAAGTTTTATAACTAGGTTCAGGATCAAAGACCACGCCTTGAGCTCATCCCATTTCCACACCTAAAGCACTTATTTTATCCGTTCACTCCCTCTTTGACTCAGTTTTCAGCCCTCTCCAGGAAAAGGGCCTCATAGGGAGAGACTCAGCACAAGGCAAATACATCCCATGAGGTAACTAACCTGGCTGACTGGTACATGAGGTCTGTGTGGGCATCATTGGCTCCTCCATCTGAACGGAGAAAATTTCCATCAGCTCATTAGTGGAAGAAGCCTGGAGACAGACAAACACAAAAACATTGCAGTCTGCATTTGATACCACAATCACTCATATGTCATTAATGAATATGAATGACAAATCTATTTAAAATATAAATACTATGTGAACTCCTCTCATTTAGTTCATTTAGTTTGGAAGGTGAGCAACAAGCTAAAAGTGATAAACTTTTTGCCCTCTAATCTCTGAAGAATAATGATGAGCTTGGCATCAAATTTATTAATCTTTACTTGTGCTAAAAATATTAAAATTTTGAAATGTTTTGTGCTTAAATTGGGACCAAAATGTTCATAAACCTTTGTACTTTTGCGAGGCACAGTGAATACAAAAAAAAAATCACATGTTGTGTTTTTGCTGTTTTACCTGGTTTGACTGTCCTGATGAAGAGTCTGGACTAAACATATCCTCTGAAGCTGGACCCTGGAAATAATGATAAATTCATTTTGTCAGTTTTGTTTTAACATTGGAACAAAATATATCAAGAGATGTTCAACGTTCAACTGCAGCAAGTTGCTACTCCAGCAGATTTAGTGTTTTTTTAAAAAAAACAATTTCATTTTTATTATTTTATTACTTTATTATTTTATTTACCTCAGCTGGAGCGGCTGGACTGTCATTTAGAAGAAATAATGAACTGGTCTGAAAAAACAAACAAACAAACAAAGAAACAAACAAGGAGAAACAAAACTGAATTTGAAAAACTTACACACACACACCGAAAAATATTTATAAAGATTTTCTCTGACTTGTGTTGGTGCCTCTGCAGCTTCCTGTGGAGTCTCTTGGTCCACACCCTGACAAACCTCTTCGATGTCAACCAGGACTGGATCTGCCTGAAAAACACAGATAAAACATCACACTTTGGACCAAACATACTCTGCAAGGTGGTACAACATACAAAAATGACAGTTGTTCAGTGTCATAATAGTCGTATTGAATTGTTAGTGGTGTCTTAATCTATAGTCAGTGTTTTTGGAGAAGACAGAGGAGCTGCTCTTGTTCCCTCTCAGACATTCATCCAGCAATTAACTTTTAGGGCTATCGGCCATACCACTGCTGTTGTTACTGCTGGAGAAACACAGCCCTCCAAAGATTCCTGCTTCAGCTGACCGACACCGACACTCAGACATTAACTCATATATTACACTAGAGGGCGCTATACAAACTATGAGAAAACAAAAAAGAAAACTTAATACAGGTTCTCTCTTTTTTTTTTTTTTTTAAGGCAGAGCTATTCATAAAGTTATTTTATCATTTCAGCCATGAAGCTGCAGCAGGTAACTTTTATGAAAATAACTGAAACTCACTGACAGTAGTCAGTAATTTGTGAAAAAGAAAGATAGATGATTGCTCAGTCTCATTCAGTTTGTTTGTTAATGTAATTAAGAGTGTTAGGAGGAGCCAGAGGATCCATACTGTTCACTTCATTTCCTTTTTACTCCCCTGATTCTTTGACTGGAAACATTTCTGCATCTTCTGACTCCAAACCAGGTATTTACTTTCTTGTTTTCCTTGTTTAAAAAAATAACCATTACTAATATTTATGAATAACAACATCATTTAGTTATATGTCCTTAAGACGTCTCATATGTTTCCCATGTACAGTAGTACTGTGTGTGTTGTTACCAGGTTGGCCATCTTGATGTAGTAGAGGATGTAGGTGTCTTGGTGTTGGTAGACGTATGCCAGAGCTCTGGGGTCAGATTCATCTTTCCTCAAAGAGCTGATCCTGGTCCTGTCATGGTCATATAGTAAGATCTGAAAAACAGATGATGCAGAGGATTTAGGCTATCAGTTATGTTAGTTTGTCTGATTTTCCACATCAAACAGTTTCTCTTTCGCTAGCTTTTGTGGTGGTGCTTTTCTGGATCTTGGTTCTTCGCCATTACCACCACCTGAAAACAAGAGAGTAGGACCGGACATCGAGTTCTTAAAGTCCTTGTAAAGTAAGAATAAATATGTGTTCTGAGTTTGTTAGATCAAAGAAGAAAGTGTTATTAACCACCCAGCCAAATTTGAATGATTAAAAACATCGACAAGTTTATGAAATTAGGGTAAAAATCTGGTAAAAATGAGCAGGATTCTCAGATCCAGGACTGTGGGGGCGTGTCCGATGAATGCACTGAAGCCACGCCCACTCGTTGGAGCAGTCAAGCAGTTCAGAAAATGACATGACTAACTTTGAAACACTCTGAGTGAGATGAATCAATCTCTCTGGGTGCAGGGGTATGCTCAGCGTGTCATCGAGCCACCTTTTAGGACCGCCCAAAAAATCCTGGACTGAAAACTGCGGAAAAAATGTTTTAACCTCTAACTCCACATTTCAGTAATCTATCGTTCAAAGTCTTTTCACATGTTTCCAGCAACTATTTTCCAACATATTTAATGTATTTTGAAAGAAATCTCATAATTTTCTTTACACATACTTTAAACATGGTGGCCACAAAAGTCATGAAAAATGTGAAAGTCCCTGTATCCGGTGTTTAGTATGTCTGTTCTGGGGTACTGTAGGACTTTGTGGAAGAGGACCTGCAGCGTCTGTAGATATAAAACGCTGAAGGTAACAAAAACGTAACAATTCTTGGCAAATCTCTAAAAAGTTTTCAGGTTCAGATCATACATTATGTTACATAATGAAAACATAGGTATGCATATCTTATTCCATTTCTGCAATAATCTGTAAATAGAGACCCCTAAATCTGACACTGGACCTATAAATATCTCCAAATGCCAACTTCCACATAAAGTGCAGTATTCATTTCACGTGGGAGGCACTACTTCCTCATTTCATTAACCACCCTTTTATTCTTAACAGATTATTATTAGAAGGAAAAAAATATAAAAAATAAAATAAAATTATATAAAAATATCAAACTTTGTGCTTTTCAGGGAAGAAAATAGAAATTTTGACTCAAAACTGAGGAGAGTTCATTTAAAAATATATCTGTGGTGAACTAAACTGGCTTTCCCTTTTGTCTGGAAACTAGAAAGCAAAGTATTGTAAACTGATGCCACTGATCCATGTCAGATGTATAAATATTCTTCTTTAACCCCAAAGGAGATCTCTAAAAAGTTTTGGAAAATACAAAACAAAGCAAATGTTATCTGGCATAGTAATCAAAGCAGGAAACAGATGTTTTTGTCCACTGGAGAACTACAATGGTTATTGTGGTTACACACAAGAAAAATATACCTTTTCAAAATTAACCATCAAACTGAGATGGGCGCTACTGCTACAGGACAACAGGATGTGGAGAGAGAGAGAGAGAGAGAGAGAGAGAGAGAGAGAGAGAGAGAAGAAGAAGAAGAAGAAGAAGAAGAGATACTTTATGAATCCCTCAACAGGGAAATTCTTTTTTCACTCAGTTTATTTTACATGCATATTTAATCCCAAACACACATAGATGGTCTCATAGACATGCTCATAGACATGCACACATACAAGGGCTCATAGACATGCAATGTGGAGAGAGAGATGGTGGAGTGATGGGCAGCCCCCCTGAGGAGCGCCCTGCGAGCAGTTGGGGGGATTTCGTGCCTTGCTCAAGGGCACCTCGGCAGTGCCCAGGAGGTGACCTGGAGAAAGAGAGAGAGAGACAGAGAGAGAGAGAGAGAGATCTGGGGTAGATTTAGTCAGTATAACTCACCCCGGTCCTTTCATCCATGATTTTGAGGCCGCTGGAGGAAACTTTCAGCCAAACTCTCTGCTTGTGTTTCCCCTGTCTCCTTGCTGCTGCCTCAAAGCCCTAACACAGAAGGAGCACAGTCAGAGGAGCAGATCTACACAAAACTGAAACTAATGTTTATATTGATATGATGTATATTACAGTCAATATGTGTGCAGGTTCTCTCTACTGAATACTGATGATCTAATCATAACGTAGCAGCTGTAACAGACTACAGGAGTTTTAAAATCCCACGCACAAAAGGAGAAACTTCACAGAATTTCTCATCTGTATGCAACAACTACTGTAATGCAAATAAAATGGAGTCTGATCTTGCTGTAGTAACATTAATGCTCTGCGGTGAAAAACAAAAGCAGAAGGCTAAATGAATGAAAGTGGGGAGTGAAATGTGCACATCCACTGTGTAGTATTTTATCATTGTGTGAATGCATTAAAGCATGAGTTCATTATTGTTTATTATTGTTCATTATTGGAAATAATCCTCATCCTAGAAGCTTTATAATGTTCATATATTTATATTCATCAGCAGCTGAATTCATTCACACACTATTGGCAGAGCTCCATAACAGCTTCAGTTTAATTTCCAACCGACCTGTAGGGGATCATACCACACTTGGAAACTAAAAGATGTGTTCTGTACATAGACTGCATAAAACACAGAGTCTGTGTTGTAGTCAAGACCAGACCAGAGTGTATCGAGAACGAGACAAGACTTTAAGGGGTCGAGACCAATTCAAGACCAAGACCGCTAATCGTTGGCAGTTGTATCAGCCACAGGTCTCAGGGTTCAAAGTCCCAAAACTGAACTAGTTCACATTAATTTCTTTTTTTTTTAATGACCTGCTTCATAAAATATTGAGTTAATTTGTTGAAAGAACTTTGCAGCTGTTGGCTCGTGGTCTTGGGGTGAAGCCTCAACATGTCCTCTCTTTATGGTGTTTTCAGGTGTTTGCTCTAAAACTACAGACTGCAGAACAACTTCGAACCTTTTCTCAGCCGATTTCAGTGGTACACCAACGTCGGTTCGCCATAAAGTAAAAGTAAAACTTTTATTCGATCTGAAGTGTGAAAGTATTTTCAGTTAATTATGAAAGTGCAGCGGAACTAGCTAGACATTATTAGGTGATTAATGGGAAAGACTGGTGACTGACCGGTCTTTTTGACCAAAACTGAGTAAAAATGCAGTCAATTCTGAGACGAGACCAAGACCTTCAAAAAAAGACTGATCTCGAGCACTACAGCACTGACACAGACATAGTAGTTTGATGTCAGGTGTTGCTCTGTAATTTAGTAGAATTTAATTTTCTGCAATTAGTTTAGCATTATACTCACTATCTGAGGCTAATGTATAAGTTTAATTTACTGTTGTGCTGGTATGTTCTTCTTCAGTCGTGGGCTCAATGCTTACGTTTACTAGCTTGATTACTGTGTTGTACTTCCTGTTGGGAGCTTTCACTAGTGATATATTTCCTGAAATGACAAAATGTCTCAGTTCTCTAAATACATCTATAAATATATCCATCATGTTTATAGATGTATTTAGTGAACTGAGACGTTCCTATTGCAAACTGATACAATAGCAGCTGCCTGTCACAGTGTCTGTTTTTACCACTTGGGAGCACCAAAATCAGACATTATGTACACGTGTATGAATTTAATGGAGGGATAAACTATTTCTTTTCTTTTTTTGTTAAAGATTATTTTTTTGGCCTTTTCAAGCTTTATTGCAATAGATACAGCTGAAGAGTGACAGGAAATGTGGGGAGAGAGAGAGAGATGGGGAATGACATGCAGGAAAGAGCCACAGACCGGACTCGAACCCTCCCGCAGCGAGGGCTGAGCCTTCGCGCATGGGGGAGCTGCTCTACCAACTGAGCTAAACACCGCCCCACGGGATGAACTATTTTTCAATGACACTGATTGACCTCCTGTTCCCTCTTAAGTGTTCAGCTCCTGTGGTGTATGTTTTATCATTTATCTTTTGTTTTTTAGTCTTTTATTAAAGCTGATGCATAATACTAAATATATACTCATGTAAAGTCCTGTGAGATATTAGGGCCTGAAGTCACTGAGTGGTCAGGAGTGAGCAAGAAGTCACATATATCAGAGTTCCCTTTTCCACAACAAGAACTTTCCCACCACTCATTTTCAGTCTGAAGAACACGCTTCATTTGCCATAGTTTATATATACTGTATACATACTTTAATGCCCCCTTGGGAGTTATTTTCATCTTCAGAGTAGATTTAATGCGCCTCTTTTGACACGGATCAACAGAATTTGATGACTAATGCTGAAGTGAAAACAAGTTTCTACAAAGTGATCTAAAATGATTACAAATATAAAAAACAAAATACACGTTTGTCCCTTCCAAGTCGGTATTCAGTAAACACACCGAGCCTTTAGTCTGTGTCTCTGTCAGCTTCGCTCATCCAGACACTGCACTCTTTCGGGTTGCATGGGAATCACGAGTGAAAAGTTTTTAACATCAGCTCTAGAGATAGCACTGTCAGTCGCAGAGTCCGCCCAAGGCTTTTGTTCAGGCTGATATATATAGCCGAATGGTTAAAGCATGGCACATAACTACACTGTCTTTTTTGACTCTCTCTTTGTTGCATGTCGTACTCTCTCTCTATACTGACTGCCAAACAAAAGCAAAAAGCCAAATTAAGCTCTAGTTAAAGTTCAGTGAGGATTATTATTTTGCATGCCAGGCCTGTATTCAATTTCTCTTTCCATCCTGCCGTTCACTCCTTCACATATACTCACACAAATTTCCTTGCTGTCTTTATCACCTGCATTATTATCGTATCATCTTGCTGCAGTATGTTTAAATCAGATTCTCTTTCTCTGCCTTCAGTACGTTCATGCTGCTGTTATGTGCACCCCTCCACATCGCTTTTTCCACTCAGTCTTTTCAGCTTCATCATTTCATCCACCAGCAGCTTAGGGTCATCAGCCACCACCACCACCAGTCTTGGGACTCCATGGAGGAATTTAACTTGCGGTTGCCACAACAACACATATTGGATGGAATACGGACATTTATGGTCACAAAAGGATGAACCCTAATTTATCATTTTGGTTATTAGTAAAATATGACGTCAACTATTAAATGCACTGCAATGCAATTTTGTTGTGATTCCTCTGGATGAATTCCTCTTCATCCACCCAGTACCAAATACCTCTAATATCAATGCCATTCCCTTCACTCTCAGCTGTAGGGCTGCTTTGTGTTCATTTCTAATTAGAAATTGTTAGCATGCTAATACACTGAACTAAAATGGTGAACACTGTAAACATTATACCCAATGACAGTGATTATACCTGCTAAACATCAGCATGTTAGCACTGTCACTGTGAGCATGTTAATGAGAGTCTATGGTCGTAGACTCTCATTTACAGAAAGTTCAGCCACAAATTTTTGTTTGGATTGAGATCCATTCCTATCTAATCTCAGTTTGCTATCAAAGGCTCTTTATTAGTTGGTCAGTGTCTAAAAGGTCACACTAAATATAAATCATGGAAACTTCCAAGATGGGTGAATTCCTTTTATAGGCACAATACTTGGATAGATATACTAAATATAATCGACCGATTCGTCAAAGCAGTCTATGAGTGTGTCTCCAGAATGGAGAACACATTTTAATCTAATCTAATGACATTAGACATGTGATGTTTATTTTTAATTAGACAACCGACCAGCTTTAATTAAAAGAACACTGAGGTATGCTGACTTTGGCTGTGGAGGACAGAATACCTTTAGTTTCATCATAGAGTCCCAGCACATCTTTTCTCCCTGGGCGTCGGGTACCGGGTCCACGCCGATCAGCTTGGCCTTGTAACGAACTCCCTCTCCAAGGAAACGGGAGGTTGAGTCACTCGGTGTTCTGGTCACTCCTGGGAAAGAGATGAAGGGTCAAACTGTGAGGACAAATCTGTGTGAGAGCAGGAGGATGCGTGTCTGTGTATATTTGTGTTACTTAGTTATGTCTTAATTATGTTTATGTGTCACAATTGAATCAGAGTTTTGTGTATTTGTGTTTTTAATTTGTTTGCACTGTAAATTTGTGTGTGTTTGTAAATGGATAATCATTACAAGTATGCAGTATTCATTTTCTCTGTGTGTGCATGCGTGTGTATGCAAATTGCTGAGCGAGCGTTTCCCTGATCCTTGGTCAATGTTTCATCTAATTTCCTGGAATAAAAACAGTAATTTAATGGTTATGAAAATGTCCTACGTGTTGTTGTACCAAAGGTCGCCTCTTAAACAGCTTCACTCAAGTTGTGTAACAGTTTGCTGGCTTTTTCAGTCACCATTTAGTTTAATGTTCAGCACAAATACACGTCTGCATTTAACAGGTGAGTACAAACCAACCAATGACCCCAGCTGGAGCCAAACAACAACTAAAAATACAAAAACATTTTGTTCCCTCTGTGAAAAAACAACTGGGAAACAAGCCAATAAAATCCCTGCGTTATATTTTTTCTCATGCATTAACACATTTTCCATCATGCCATTTGTTACTGATATATTGAGTGTAAACTTTGAATAGTGCATTTCCTCCTGCAGTTAACAAGAAAACTAAACCAACTTAGGTGTTGTGGAGAAGTTGTGGAGAGGCCTGAGTTGGCAAAAGAAGCTGCAATAAAAGCAGAGACGATACATGACATGAAACAGGAGCTGCAGGGTAGAATTCCTACATGGATCGCTCACTGCATTGTTTTATGTTTTAGTCTTTAATTCATCGATGTTTGCACCTTCAGGGGGACTCTCAGCTCCATGTACGCCTGTTCTTGCACTATGTAACATTGTGCTCCAGCTACAATGACCAGTAGAGTGCCAAGTACGTAACACTTTGCGCCACTGGTGAAACTGGATCATATTTTATGGAAAAAATGTTTTCTGATGTCCTGCACATCAATTATCTGTGATTTACAGAGTTTCCTGGTGGACAGTAAAGTAAACTGTAGCTGCTGTTGGCTCAGTTTGTTAGACAGGCTACCCAGGGTGTGAACTTAGAACATCAGAGAAGTATTAGTGTTTGTACCACAGACATGTTGGACCACCGGGAAAAGGAGGCCTGGGATTCAGGGGATCACTGATGGGGAATGGAGCCAGCGTTGTGCCAGAACTGGAGCTGGGCAAGTGGGCAATATAACTGGGCTCAGCAGCCTTTATGGACATAATGGCCGAGACAAAGAGATGGAAGAAGGCGTTGATGAAGGAAGCTAAGAAGAGAAAAGGGGGAGAGTGACCAAGAAAGAAGCCGCCAGACAAGACTAAATTTGTGACTGACTTTTAGTCGTTGGCAAGAGCTTGGTGAAAAAAAAGGCTGAAAGACAGACACCGAGCTGGGCTTCTTACTGTTGGACTAGTAAGTAATATTAGCTGGCTGCTATGTCTTTCTTGATGTTTGGCTGTTAGCAATATTGTTGACCTGCTAGTTTTGTATCATAAATAGTATAATCATAAAAGTTACACGTGTACAGCTGTCCACATTTACCATGGTAGTGTTGCAAAAATACTAATTTTTACGTAATGGCGCTTTAATGTACACTACTTTGCCATAAATGTTTTAAATGTGTTTTGTTTTACAAAGCCAGGGTCTTTGACACTGCAGACTGTGGTTCACAGCCTCATGTGATTTGCAACAATATCACTCACAATTAGAAAAAATTTGGTTTTTAGTTTAATGTTAATAAATTAATTATTGACTTAAATATACCACGATACAGATCATGACCTTTTCCTATGCTGTTAGTGCCACAACACAAGAGTGGATGTACAGTATTTGCAAACTAGTCATACTCTGAGGGTCACTGAGGTGCAGATTGTGCCTCTGAGGTTACAAACTCCTTCCCACTGAACCCACCTCTTTGCACTTGCTTTTGCTGACTTTTCCAGTCTGTTACAGTTAATCTATTCTACTAAAGCATTTTGTAATGTCAGGTCTATAAAGGTGTTGTGCACTGCAAATAAATATGACTTACTTACTTACCCATGACCTTAATCTAATCTCCAAAACTAAAGCGAGGTGAGAACACAGCATCTGATTTCAGGATGCTTTATTAGCTTTTACAATCTTTGCTTCAGGATTTTATCGTCAAAATATAACTACTGTAGGTTAACTGCTGTTTTTACAGGCACAGGACTGAAATGCACCTGCAGTGATCACATTCTCATAAAACCATCATTGCTCATGATGGCTAATGGTTAACACGTCAGAAAAGACCAAACTATGTGAAATATATATTTTTATAATGCTCACAGAAGCAAAAGAGAACAGCTTTGTTGACAAATCAGATGTTTGCAAATGGAAATATTTGAAAAAATGATAGTTTTGACGCAACATGAGCTGACATGAAAGCTTCTCCATGTTGTAAATGTGCTAATGGGTTTCCAGTAAAACACTTCTGTACTGCAGCTTCACAAATAATGTAAACAGTGTTACTCAAACAGATGGAACAGCTGGACACCCTCCAGTGAAGGTCTGAACATGAAGGACGAACAAGAGAACAAAATAAACAGTGTCACCTGAACATGCTCCCACTTCCCATCAGATGTTAGCAAACTCACTGAACCCAGATTCGATCAGGGGACACACCATACTGTACTTTACCAACATTATTTAAAAACATTCAACACGCAAATTATAATTATATATCCAACATGCAGTTACAACTGAGTGTCATTCGTTGTCACCAAACGAAAACAAATGACGGTCATTTAACTTTTAGAGAGTGAACCCTCTGCTATTAAAACACTGAGCAATTGAGAGATAGATAATACATATATTTTTTAGATTAGTTAAAGAAGAAAACCTGTGACTTACAGGAGTATTAAACTTCATTAAATCTAAGACACACGTTTCAAAAAGAAGAGTCAAAATCAAATCAGCGGATGCTCACATATCGTGATTTTAACCCTAGTGTGTTCAGACAGAAGGAGAAGTAAATTTAGTGAGATGGCGACAAGGATTGATGCAGGCAGGTCCACGCAAGTTGTATTGTATATCACACAGATATAAAATAAAACACATAAACAATGTGCCAAACTGTGTCCAAAGAAAAGGTACTGCACTATACCACTGTACTGTGAATTCAGCAGGTTTTTAAAGGTTTTCCTCTAGTCATAGGTTACTAGGCTCTGTCAAAACTCTGAGCTGCATTTTTGTCAGAGAACCAACCCGGACAGTCAACGGTAGCCGAACACTTGTACCTCTTGAGCTGGAAGAGAGCCAGGTCCTGACAGGAGTTTGGTCCGGGGCAGGACAACTTCCAGCTGTTTGTTCTGTGTCCATCATGACAGTGGTTTGTTTGGAAATTCAAGGTTGTGCTATTTAGGATGCAGAGAAAACAATGTGGCTGTCACACTTTGGCTGCTGCATATCAGTTCAGCAGCTTGAGAAGGAAATAACAGGGTTAATATAGAGAAAATTAAAGTTGTTTACAAGTGTTAAAGTGCAAAGAAAAATATCTCAAGTTCTGTGTTTTTGGTCTCTAAAAAGCAGAAGAGAAAATGTTTGATTCACCTCACCTGCTGGTAGTGTGTCTCTGCTCTGACCTCGCTGAGCACTCGACTCACAGGCGAAACTTCTCAGAGTCAAAGGTCAGGCTGCAAGACTCACTGCTGAAATATTACATCTGCTGTGAGGTTCAAATACATGGGAACTCTTGCAGAAGACTGACGAGGGTCCAGTAGGAATAGCAGTGGAGCTTTCACTCTCAGGGGTTGAATGAGAGGTCATGTGTTTCCCTCAAGGAGATGTTTTGAGTGGCATTTTTAAAAAAAAATAAATTGCAGCTGCAGTGTGTGTCTGGCTTCCAAAATTGTATGAAAACCTCTGCAGGAAGGAAGGTTGAGAGAATCCAGAAAATAGTCAATGCTAACAAAAAAAACAACCACTGAATCTTTCATCTTAAGGAAGCACTTGAGATAATTTGATGGATAACAGTTCATGAACTCACCAGAGAGACACATAACTTCTTTCTCCATAAATAATTGTTGTAGATGATGATGTTGATGATGATAATTCTTCATATTCCACTTTAAATATGATTATTAATTAGTCTGTGGCAAAACTGAGGAAGGAAGAAACATGTGGCCCAAGTACTGTGACACTGTGAGGTACTTGTTTGACTTGACTTTATACAATACTTGAATTTCAGAGGGAAATACATATTTACCTTCCTGTCCAATACATTTAAAGGTCTAGTGTGTCAGATTTTGTGACATCTAGTGGTGAGTTTGCAGATTGCAACCAACCTGATACAACCTCTTCCTAGCATGAAGGAGAAACTATGGTGGCCTCGACACTTGTGAAAAAAGGCCTGTCTAGAGTCAGTGTTCGGTTTGTCTGTTCTGGGCTACTGTAGAAACATGGCAGTGCAACATGGTGGAAGAGAACCTGCTGCCTCTGTAGATAGAAAAACTCTCAATCTAAGGTAACAAAAACAACAATCCTTATTTGTTCTTATACACTAATGAAAACAAACTTAACATTATATGCATTTCTGCTAATAGATCCTCTAAATCTTACACACTGGACTTTAAATTACAGCCACAGTTAGATACATGCTACATTCAGAAGAACATGACATATAGGGCAGGATAAGGATTACATTTTAAAATTGAACTATGGGCCCAGATACACCACATATGGCAGACCAGCCAGCACTCCTTCAGGTTTTATGTGTCAGTGTGTGACAGTTCAATTAACATACATTTATTTATTGGCACCATGTATGGAAATAATAAAAGTAATAAATATTTTTAATATTCTGAATATTCCTTACTTAACGCCCACTTTGTGTTTTTTCCTGGATCAGACACTGGTTTTCCGGCACTGGTCTGGGCTAAGGAGAGCCTCAGCACAGTGTGTGTATTATGTCATGACAGTGTGTGTGCATGTATGTAGGTGTGTGTAGATATACATATATTTAGGCATTTGTTTGGGTATTGTTATTACTCACTAGTCACTTTAGTAAATGATCTGAATACTTTTTCTACTTTTTCCTTTGATTCATGGTAAAAATGTTACCCAGAAGGCTGAAAACAGTGTAAGAGGATCCAGAGAAAGTGGCCTCTTTTCGAGAGGGATCAAAATGCAAGCGATGCACTTTCTTTAAATAAATATTTATAAACCAAATTGCTTATGACATCATTTTAGGCTAGTAAAGAGGTTTTTGGGCAAAACAGGAAGAGCTTGCTAGATTAGGCACGTATTTCCTCAAAATCTCCTCTAAATGAGAGCGTTTCATTTAAATGTTAAAATAACAAAGGCAAACCCACAATATGTACAGTTGGCAGAAGAATAGAGACTTTAGTAACCTGGGGACAGGAAGCTTGAGTAAATATCAAAGAAGGAAAGGGTAATGTAGATTACTATCAGCACTGAGGGGGTTTCAGGTTTCCTTTAAAAAGAAAAAACAATTATGGGATAACACATTTCCCAACAGTAAGAGTTAAGAAGTCCTCCACCCTGCACTGGGACCAAGATTCATTAACTTGTGTGTGTTGGTCGCTTTCAGTCAAGTTATCAAGCAAGTTCCTAGTAAGAAACATTGATTAGTATGTTTGATATTTAATTATCTCCCAGGAGTTTAATACCTTGTCCACACAATATTCAAGAATTTACAATCAAACACATTCAAGCAAGGCAACACACTACATTTTCACTACAACAGAGTCACCTCCAAGCTGTCTTGATTTCTTGATTTAATTATTAATGGTAGTGGATATGCAGCATGTGTGTGTGTGTGTGTACATCTCATGTTTTAAGGCATGTGCTATCAGGTGACAATCCCCCTTTGCTAAAACACATAGACTGTAGAAAACATGGACGTCGTATCTGTGACGTGACGTGTGGTAGTTCTGACTGCCACCATGTTGGCAGTCCTGTAATAGCATGGACTTGTCAATCAAAGTGAAAAAACAAAGTTAATATAATTTGGAAGGGTAAGTTATATAAAAATTCAGACTCAGAGCAGTTGCCATGTACAGGGAAATTAGCTATGAAGACCAGAACAGTAAAAAAAGAACAGTTTTTTTGTACCAGGCTGTAAACATTTATTTCTGCTGTGAAGTTGGACATTTTAATATGGAGGCTTATGGAGATTGACATGTCCTGTAGCCACCATTAAGTGGCTGTTAAAGGAAATGCAGTTTTTGCCACTGGCTTCATCTGACAGTCCCGGAAGTTGCGGCTTGGCTAAAAGCCAAAAAAAGCTGACATGACCACAGTATCCTCAATGCAGGTCCTAATTTATGGACTTAGTAGATCTATGCCTGAGTGCTGAACCCATGCCAGGTTTGTGATGATTGATTCTCCAAAATAGTCAAACAATGACCCCAAGTTAGCCTGAATGCTGATACGTGGAGCTGATTCTCAGTCTAAATCGGACCACAAAAGTCCACAAAAAAGAATAGTAACAAGTCTATCAGCCAAATTTGGTCCTCTGACGTTAAAAACGCAGCCAAATGCAGCAACAATCATCCAAAAACTCAAATAGTTACTTTGGAGAATAAGAAAACTTGTTTTCTACATATCCAGACATGATTTCTGTCCCACATAGTTAATATGGACTCTTCCTGTTCATTTAATGTCATCCTAGTGCGTCAGCAAATGCCTACAATGTCATATTATGTGGCGATCACTGTAAATGGAGTTAATGCAGGACTGGATACGCTCATCATTTCCCGAATAATCAATTCAAACACGACCGCATACACACACTCATGACTGAACGGTAAAATCAAATTCATCAGAAGCTCTCCAACATGTTGATCTGAGTCTCAGTCAGTTTATTCTAACTAATACTGTCAGGTGTTTGTTTGACATCATATGAGGAATGACAACAAATCTGCTGCTGTTGTATGAATACCTCCTAACCCCACTTTTGCGGATTTTCATGTTCAAACTTAAACTGGAGGATTATATGTTCTTCTGTGAGTTGTGGAAACTTTGTGACCTCTTGATTCAAAACCTCACCGAAAAATGTTCTGTAACCAAACAACACACTGCTTCTGTCAGTTTGCACACAGTCACAATGTTTGCTGACTAGTGGTTATTATCTGAAAAAAGACTTTTGTCAGGTTGCTGGTGTTTAGGGTCGTCTGTTTTCGTTTTTGCATGAACTGCATTTTGTTCTCAACATAATTCAACAGAGGCAAGTTGCTGTCCTGTTTTTAATGCTCATTGTTATTTTAGTGACATGTTTTCGAGCTGGAAAGCAGTAATCATTGTGCAAAAATGCTGCTGCTGATACAAAGGAGTTAGTTAGCTTGGTCTATCCCACATTGGATTACAAGACACTCTTGCATATCATACATTAAACACATAAGAAATCTTTCAGTAACTCGGGCAGCACAAAAACAAAAACAAAATATATACCAGTGTGAGTCTTTTTTTTTTTTAAGATATTTTTTTGGAATGTGGGGAGAGAGAGATGGGGAACGACATGCAGCAAAGGGCCACAGATCGGATTCGAATCCTGGGCCGCTGCTGAGCCTTTGTACATGGGGCAGATGCTCCACCAACTGAGCTAATCGACACCCCACCAGTGTGAGTCTTTTAGTATTGAGTATGTGCAAGATAGAGTCTGATATCATACATACCTAAATGAAAGATGTATCTGACACATTCAAATAACAGCTGTAAGTTTGACCCACCTAATTGTTCATTCGCTACTTCATCTGAAAACTGAATTTCCTGATTTAAAACTATAAAGTTAATGACTGATTTGATATGATTCAAAGTTTCACTGGGAGAATGTGATTCCTGAAACTGATGTGACCCGGAAAGAAGATGCATCACTTTACCCTCCCCTCCCCGTCCCCACCCCAACTAATAATGCAACTAATAAAAAAAGGATCCATGTTAAACTTTAGTTAAAACATCAGCAAGGTCTTGTTTATTTTCCCAGCATAATTCACATTTGTTCAACTTAGTTTCCCAATGAATTTTTGTCTGGTCATCCCCAGCCCCCTTGCAGTGGCTCTATGGCTCCTCAGTAGTAATGAGCAGACCAGTTCTTCTCAAAGAATTGGTCCCCCCAAGTTGATAAATCAGTTTTGATATTTGATCCTACAAAATATCAGTTTCTCCTTGACACATGTCATTTTATGTACACATTTCACCACTAGTACTGCCTGGTATACCAGTCATCATGTATAAGTTTACATTAATATATAGTATGTGATTTCTCACTTGTAAGTAGGCTATGTAAGCTTAGTACTTGATGTTGCAGAAATTTGAGCAAACTTCCCACTCCCAGTTCGAGTAAATGGTTCATTTGATATCATTCAGTGTGTGTGAGTGTAGCTGCCAGGCTCAGTGCTGGACTTAACTTGAGTCACTCATTGACCTAATTTGAAATATTCCTCAAACATGGGAGCACCCAGGGGCTATGTTGTCAGTCCCCTGTTATACTTCCTGTACACACCATTACCATCATGTTTGCTGACAACAGAGCTGTGGTGAAACACTGAAAACAATGAAAAGGCCTATCTGAAGGAAGTAGAAAACCTGATACTGGACGTTGGG
Organism: Sciaenops ocellatus; assembly: GCA_033000465.1. Lineage (NCBI taxonomy): Eukaryota > Metazoa > Chordata > Actinopteri > Sciaenidae > Sciaenops > Sciaenops ocellatus. The sequence continues at coordinate 20,978,454 of CP136882.1, read as the reverse complement.
AAGAAGCAGAGGAGGAAGTAAGTGCCTCTTAATATCATTGAGTCCTCGGTGGAGAGAGTGGACAACTTCAAGTACCTTGGTATCCCATCACAGAGGGAATGACCAGGACGCTGCATTCTGACTGAGAAAGCAAGGCAGAGACTGTTTCACCTCAGACACTTGAGGAGATACCAGGTATCCCCTCAAATACTCCTGACAGATCTGATTACTGTCTGGTATGGAAACAGCAAGGTGTTTTGTTCAGCTGAATGCACAATAGGTGGTGCTCTGTCTTCTAGCTTAAAAGACATCTATACCAGACGCTGCATAATTTAAGCTTGGATGCCAACCTACCAGATATCAGCCTTTCTTCCCTGTTACAATCAGGAGGAAGGTTCCTGGTACACCAGATCAGCAAAGAGAAGCTCAGGAAGAGACCAACAACAGGATCCTAAATGAAGCCACTGCCTTAGACTGCACCTTTAAATGCTTTCCTACTTTTCTTATTTTACTCATTAGTACTATTATTGTTGTTGTTATTATTGTTACTACTATTATTCTTACATATTTATTATTATTATTATTATTATTATTATTGTTATTTATTTATTTAGTTCCATTAAGGTTCTTTTTTACTTATCTATTTACTCACCTTATTTCCATAATAACCATTATGATTGTACCTGTATGATTATATGTGACAAATAAATTGTCACTCATACGCTGGTTGTTCTGCTTGCTATGTTTTGAGTGACTGCACCACAGCAGCCAGTGTAATAACAGCGAGTGGGTGTGGGCAGTATGAGTGGGAAAAGTCAGAGGTCTTTCATGAGCAGTGAGCACTCGGTACATTCAACAGGGTGACCAAGTACATACCAGACACTAAAAACATTTTTTTTTTGCCTGGCACTACCCCACCAGTTTAAGAACTACTGGATTATACTGTACTGTGGTGTTGCAGAGAGACCTAGTTTTATTTTGGCCTGACATCAACTTATTGCGGAAATAAATGTTAATTAGCTACAGCTGCTGTTTATCACTTTATGTATGTATGTATTTCACCAACCTGGGTGTCAAAACAGAGTTAATAACCGGTATGATCAAATAATCAGCTTTATTTATGGTGACACTGAATCATATGTCAGCTTCTTTTTCCTTTTTAGTATTTTAGTATTTAGTATTATATATTTAGCATACTTTTTTAGTATCTGGACTCCTTTTAGGCCACAGTTTAAGCCCCACCAGTATCAACAATATACAAATGAAAAAAGCAAAGTCTAAATCCCTGAAATATAAATGACTGCTGAGTAGTTTATACACACACAGTAGAAATGTTTATTTTAACTTCAAGAACAGTTGACATTTACACTACAGTAGTAAGCTAAACAGGTTGAACACATTGTGTTCTCAGTTGTAATCACGTAGTAAACTCAAATTCAAAACAATGACTGGTGTATGTGCGAACAACAGTAAGTAAGCTGATGCAACTTTGATAATTTTCCGTGGATGAAAATACAAGAGCACACCAACAGTTACAGCGTCTGTTGTCCAGATTTGTGGTAAGATATGTGAGGAAGCTGGGGAATTGTGCAATTAAAAATAATTCCACACAAGCAAGATTTAGTGGAAAACGTTTTGAGTCTCTATGGGGGGCAATTTTGATCTGTTGGGCGATCCTCATTGATCCAGAATGAAATATGTCAAAATCTATCAGATAGATTCTCATGAAATTTTGTATTTTAGAAACTTAAATGATCCGTACTGATTTTGTTGACCTTTTCACAAGCATGACCATTGGATACACACTTTTTGTGGTTCTGTTCTATCAATGTTGAGGTTCAAGGTAAAAGTGGTCCATTCAACATTTAAGTTCCAGATTTACAACAAGCCTTTAAATATTAAACAAAATGGTTTTATTTTACATGGGATTCAAAGAAATAAATGGTGAATGACTAATTGGAATTTGGATTAATTGGTTTAAATTGTTTTAATCTGGGATTTTTGATTATAGTGCGCTGGTTCACAGCATGAATGTTTCTGGTTCAAACCCTGGCTGGGGCCTTTCTGTTTGGAGTTCACTCACCATGTCTGAGCTCTTTCCAGGCACTCCAGCTTCCTCCCACAATCCAAAGACATACATTTATAGATTAATTGTTGACTTGTCAAGCGTTGTTTGTCTCTGTGTTGGTCCTGTGATGAATTGGCGATGTACAATTTAAAAAATGGATTCTTGTGAAATTTGTTAGAAACTTTAATGGTGCCCAGAGGACAGATCATGTTGATTTCGGTGACTTGTAGCAATCGCCACCATGAGGTTCACATGTGGTTTACAGCAACTCCAAATTCATTGGAAAGGAAAACCCAGTACCACCCACACAATTTTTCATGAGGAAGTATTTTAACCTCTTCTCTCCCTGCAAATTACATACAATTTATATGTATGTATTGTAATACATGGAAACAACCTGACCTGAAAAGAGAGCAGCAATAAAAATGACTTTTTAGAGACTTAGCCACAGCTCTTATCCTAATCTTATTTCTTTTTTTTAAAGATATTTTCTGGCCTTTTCAAGCTTTTTTAAAAAAATTATTTTTGATAGAGACAGCTGAAGAGTGACAGGAATGTGGGGAGAGAGAGCGATGAGGAATGACATGCAGCAAAGGGCCGCAGGTTGGATTTGAACTCTGGGCCGCTGCTCCAAGACTACGTCATGTGAGTGTCGGTGATCAGCTGGACAAGATGGCAGCCTAGGCTTTCAGCTCCCGGCCCAGCGTTGCCAAACTGTTGATTTTTTTTTGTAGCTACAGGTTTCCACATTGGCCTTCTGTGTTGTTTAAAGATAGATAACAGCGATGGCTACAAGAGCCCAAAGCAACCGTCAAGATTTCGAGGCTCTTGCCAAGTCCATACTGCAGAAGCAGTGTGACTATCTTGAACCGCGCCTCTCCGAGATTCAACAGGTGGGGAAAGACACCAACGAGAAGCTAAGTGCTATCCATGCTGAGCTATCCATGCTGAGCTAGCCACGCTGGCGACCGGCCTCGGCACTATTAAATTCGACGTAGATGCACTTAAAACCACTGTCCGAAGTAACTCCACTACATTGAACAAGCACGACCAGGCTCTTCAGGCTATGGAGCTCAAGCTAGCCGACATGGAGGACAGGAACATAAGGTGCAATATCCGCATCACTGGCCTTGAAGAGGGGGTTGAGGGCTCCAGTGCCACTCAGTTTCTTTCATGCTCCCTACCCAAATGGTTCCCCACTCTCGGTGACATCCAGATTGAAATTATGAGAGCGCATCAAATCTACAACGACAACGCCCGCAATCGAGGAGCTAACCGCACCCTGATTTTCAACGTGCTTCGCTACCCGACCCGCCAGGCCATTCTCCGCGTTGCCAGGAAAGAGCCTCTCACCATCAACGGCCGGAAGATTCGCTTCTCCCCAGACTACAGCAACTTCACCGTTAAGTGTCTCTTTTTTTCTCCTTTTTTACATGTTCTGTATGTTGTGTCTACATCTCGTTTATGTTATGTAATGAAGGACCTTACTTTGGGTGCAATTGTGCCGTGGTTGTTCCAGAAGGAGGGCTATGGTAACATTTTCTCTTTGACCACACTCAGAACATTTCCTTTAGATTATGGGTGAACTTAGCATTTTAGTATGGAACTGTGGGGGATTGAATGCTCCTCACAAACGTGCTAGCACTCTTGGTTTGTTGAAAAGAAAAAATATTGACATAGCATTGTTGCAGGAGACTCATTTACTGAAAGCTGACGCTGGTCGTCTTGCTAATAGATATTTCCATACTGTAGCATTCTCTGCTGCTGACACAAAAACTAAAGGTGTGGCCATTGTTGCTAGATGCGGTCTTCCAATGAGAATAATAATGTCCTGGGCTGATAACATGGGTAGAATTGTGATTACTAGTATAGAATTTAATTCAAGGAAAATAGCTCTTATATCAGCATACGCTCCTAATGATTTTGACAGCAATTTCTATGATTTAATAACAACAAAAATGTTAGAATTAACAGACTATTCCTTCATTGTAGGTGCAGACTTCAATGCAGTTTGGGACCCAGTTCTTGATAAGTTGAGTGCAACCTCCTCAGGGGGGCAGGTCATGGCCACAAACGCTCTAAAATCTTGGGCCAGTAATTTGGGGCTTGTGGACATATGGCGTTTAATCAACCCCTCCATCAAAGACTACACCTTTTTCTCTGGCCGACATAAATCTTTTTCTAGAATAGACTTCCTTTTTGCTTCCCCCCAGCTCTTTCACTGTATTAATACTGCTGTTTTACTCCCGATAGCTCTGTCAGACCACAAAGGAGTCTTCTGCTCTGCAACTTTGGGCCATCTATCTAAATGTGCAGTCAGATGGCGTTTTAATACCTCATTATTAAAAAACGAAGCATATATTAATCGGTTTATTACAGCATTCAGAGAATTTGTTGATTTTAATGTTGGCTCTGTAGAGGACCCAAGAATCCTTTGGGATGCTATAAAAGGCTTCATTAGGAATAACAGAATATTATTTAGCTCTAATGCACGCAAATCCAGATCTCTTCAATTGCAGAATCTTGAGGCAGAATTTTCTAGGTTGGATTCTTCTTTGCAATCTACTTTTACAGAGCAAGTTGCTCTACAGCGTATACTAGTGAAGAAGGAAATCAACAACATTTTGAAGCAACAGTCAGAATTTCAAATTCACAGGACCAGACAAAAATATTACTTTCATGGTGCCAGACCTAGCCATCTCCTGGCCATGAGAATTAGGACCAGTGACCATTTTGCAGACATCCCAGCTATTAAGTCGGCAGATGGCAATATTAGCACTGACCCTAAACAGATAAATGGAATATTTCAAACATTTTACTCCGAATTATACAAATCAGAGGTGTCCTTAGACAAAAGTCGTTGTGATAATTTTTTAAATCAATTACATTTTCCCCAACTATCAAATACAGATTCTACTGGCTTAGATAAGCCGATCTTATTAGAGAAGGTGTGGGATGCAGCTAAGGCTATGCAGAGAGGTAAATCACCAGGCATAGATGGGATCCCTCCTGAATTCTACGTTATTTTCTGGGAGCAGTTGGGCCCATTTCTTCTGGATATGATTGTTTTTTCAATTGAAAAAGGCAGATTCTCAAGGGACGTTAACACGGCCCTCATCTTTTTGCTGTTGAAAAAAGATAAGGAGCCTACTGACTGCTCTAGCTACCGCCCTCTCAGCCTTCTGAATTCTGACTTAAAGATTTTTGCAAAGCTCCTTGCCCGCCGCCTTGAGCACCACATGCCATCATTAGTCAGTCCTGATCAGACAGGCTTCATAAAGTCGCGGCTTGCAGCAGATAATGTTAGACATTTGTCTGTACTTTCACTTGATGCTATGAAAGCCTTTGACCGATTAGAATGGTCATATTTGTGGTCTGTTTTAGAGGCAATGGGCTTTGGTAACACTTTTATCGGTATGATTAAGACACTGTACTCAAACCCCTCTGCACAGGTACTAACTGGTCAAACTTACTCCTCCCTCTTCCCAGTTTCTAGGTCCTCGCGCCAGGGCTGTCCGCTAAGCCCTGCACTTTTCGTGCTCTCCTTGGAGCCACTAGCTCAAGCAATTCGCCAGTCCGATTTGATCTCCCCCATCTCTATTCATAACACCTAGCACCAGCTGTCGCTTTATGCTGACGACGTTTTAGTTTTCTTGGAAAATCCTGCTCAGTCGACACCACACCTTTTGTCCATCTGTGAGGAGTTTGGTAATATGTCAGGTTTCAAAATCAACTGGTCCAAGTCTGCTCTCTCACATCTGAATGACACTGCTAAAACATCTATCCTTCCAGCCAATATTCCCATAGTACAACACTTAGGATTTAGGAATCGAAATATTTTCTTCTTTAAATCAGATCATTAAGCATAACTATTCACTTGTCCAGAGTAAGATCTTGAGGGACTTGGACCGGTGGATTGGTCTCCCTATCTCTGTTCGAGCCTGTATCTCTATTATAAAAATGAATATTTTGCCCTGGATCAATTTTGTAAGTTCTATGGTTCCTCTTCCCCCTCCATCTGATTACTGGACCAAGCTCCAATCTGCAACCTCCAAATTCATCTGGAACTGGAAACGGCCTCGTCTGAAATTGTCTATTCTTCAGAGAAGGAGGGAAGATGGCGGCCTGGCCATTCCTAATTTTGAACATTATTCTTGGTCTTTCGTGCTCAGGCCTCTGCTCTCTTGGTTTGATTCTCATTGCTCTGTCTCTTGGCGCATGATAGAGAGCAATATAGTTCAGCCATGGACACTTCAAGATGTTCTCTTTAGTAACATTTCTAAAAAACAGTGTCAACTACGCCTTGGTCCCATTATTTCTCATCTTGTGTTGGTATGGAGATTAGTTGAAACACACTGTCATCTGTCCTGCAAGTGTCACACCTTTTCTCCAATATTCAATAATAAGGCACTTCTGATTGGTGGAAGACCTATCTCTGCTCCCCAGTGGGAGCAGAGGGGTGTTCATTATTTAAGAGACTTTTATAATGATTTTGGATTACGCTCTTTTGCTGATATTAAGGATGCATTCAATCTGCCAGGTTCCACTTTTTTCTTTTATTTACAATTAAGGTCAGCGCTTAGAGCACATGGCGTACCCTGGCAATGTTCTTTATCTACCCACCCACTCCAAGATTTATTTTGCAGGTAACAGACCTTGTCTCACTCCCTGTGGAGAGGGTCTGGAGGAGAGATTGCCCAGACCTAGCTCAAGATTTTGATTGGGATCCGGTGTGGTCCAGCATTCATGAAGCATCTCGTAATCCAGACCATCAGCAGATTCACTTTAATTTCTTACACAGAACATACCTCACCCCTGGTAAACTCCATCACATGAAAATTATTAATGACCCGTGTTGTAATCTTTGCTCATTGAAAGCTCGGGGCACATTTATTCACATGTTCTGGGACTGTCCTCCTGTCACACAATTCTGGGGCAATGTTGCATCCAAACTGTCTGATTTGATACATGAACCAGTGCCTGTGACTACATGTGTGTTGATTCTCAATGATCTGTCAATCCTCAATATTTCTAAACTCAAAAAGCGAGTCATCTTTGCTGGACTGACGGCTGCCAAGAAAATGATTGCAACTCGGTGGAAGCCACCTCATTCTTCAACTATTCAATCTTGGATTCTCTCCCTTCTGGACGTCATATACATGGCGCTTTCAACAGCTCGGATTAATGGTGCTAATGAAGGAACCCTTAACATGTGGAGTAGCGCCGCTGACTCTTTGAAAAACATGCTGTAAGTTGATTTTGCCACTGGCTCTCCCACCTTAGTGCCTCTGTATATCAAGTCCCTTTTGTCTTGTCAATATATGTTTGTGTATGTAATTAATACTTTCACCATGTTCCTTCCCATGACACGTTTTTATGTCCTGGGCTAATTGTCTTTCTCTGAGAATTTTGTTGGACTTAATGAAAATGAAAATAAAAATTTGATCACAAAAAAAAAAAGACTACGTCATGTAGTCATGCTCCGGTCATAACCTACAAGTAAAGGTGAAAGAATGTGTAACATCTGTTACATCTTACAATTACTGAAAAGCTGAAAGAAATGAGCTGCACTGACGTTAGAAAGGAGCAGTCTTTTTGTGGCTGGTTAGAAAAAATGGAGGAAGAGATTCTCATTCCTGGTTTGTCACAGCTCCAAGACCAACAGTGCTTCAGGGACACAGTGTTTAATTTGCTTTGGCGTTCCATAACTGAGCATCTTGAGAGACATTCACTTTATAGTCCTTGGAAATCCATTTAATTTTGTCAGATGTAATTAGTTTTGGTTATGATCTTTTATGATTGAAGTTCACAAGAACACACAAGATTTAAATAATTTTAATTTGGAATTTTTGATTCCAGCCACAGACATATGACATGAATCTGTCACATATCATTATTGTTTCTCCTGTTGTGACAACTTTATTATTTTTTATTACCCCCACACTGGGTTGAGACACTGGTTTAAATAACTCACTGCTTGTATTTCATAAAAAATTCAGCTGTGCTAAAACAAAAGCAGATGTAACTGAAGTAAAGAAAGTTGTTTCTCCAAATGCATGAAATTGCTGAAAGTATCAAATCTACAGGCAGTTTTAAAATATATGTTTCAAAAATATTGTCATCCTGTTTTTTCATATTATAATATTACTATTTTGTACACAAAAGATATGCCGGTACTAGAAGAGGGATCTCTTTCTGGTTGAGATTTCTTCCATATTTTCTTCCATTAAAGGGTTTTTCTTTGATCGGTCTAATGAATTCAGTGTGAAGAAGTGCCCTAAAAGTGATGCATTCACCTCATAAATCATGACACATGGATTTCCCCTGCATGATTATACATTGATGGCTTGCATAAAATATCATTAATAATTTGAATCAGCATATTAACCTTGCTAGGCAGCTGGACTTACAAGATCATGAAATCAACCCTCTTGCCAGGCTGTGAACTCGGGTCACAGTGGTTCGAACCAATCAGTGTCCTTACATGATGAACTACTTGCAGCTACAGCTACAAGTAGTTTAACGCTAAGTGTAATGGAACATAATGGACGCCAAGGAGCGATGTAGTGCTCATGATGATACTAAGCTCACCTAAGCACAATCACACTCACATGCTGACGGCACAGCCATCATGAACTGTCAGTATCTTGACCAAGGGCATGTAGACTGGACAGATGGAGCTGGGAATCTAAACAATGGCACTCCAATTACTAGAAGACCTGCTCTACCACCTGAGCAACAGCCACCCAAAGTAATGATTACTCAGTGACATAGGTATGTGTGTTAACAATGGTGGTTAGCGTAGATGCTGCTAGCATCAGAGTATTTCTTCAGAAGAGCAGCAAACAAAACTGAAGACTTGTTGTATGTGGTTTGTTGATTTGAGACACGTGGTTCATCCAATCACCTGCCAAGTATTGTTGGAAAGTCCCTGCCCTTTTCCAAGCAGTTTACTATGAAATAAATGTAACGCAGGCTGGATTACATTAATATAGTGAAGAAATGTTGTATGAATATAGCATTATTGAAGGCTTTCATAGTTGAAAGAAAGTTTTTCCTTGCCACCGTCACAAAGTGCTTGCCCCTGGTGGAATTGTTGGGTCTCCGTAGATGTTATTAGTAGAGTAGAGGTCTGGACCTCTATATGGAAAGTGTCATAAGATAACTTTTCTTATGAATTGGGGCTATTTAATTAAATTATGTTTAGACAACCACAACACTTGATAATGGTTCAGGAAAAACGGTGGTTTTGGTTTAATATAATGACAATGATCATGGAACAGAATGTGTTTATTAACATTTCACTGAAACTACAGTCTTTCATAACTAAACAATGTCCTGCACTTTTGGTTGCAGGTGAACATAATACAGGCAACGATAAAATTTGGCAACGTAATTGGGTGAACAATTTAATAATATTTAAACAATATCTAGATGACAGAGTTGGGCCCTAGAATTGCTTGGTTTCTGACTGAATGATAAAAAACACATCTGATTAAAGAAAATACCACGAGCACTCATACCACAATACAGACTTATAAACATATTTCACCTGTTTTAGCTAAATCAAAACTGTCCACCATACCATAACTGTCTCCTTGAATCCATTTGAACAAGTTTGTAATAACCATAATAACAACAACCAGCAGTGATGTAACACTTCTACATCACTGCAACAAGGTTAGCAAAAGCAAAAGTAAAGACTTCATAATAGCAGCTGCCTAATTTTACTTGATCAGTCTAAAGTTTTTGTTGGTTCTGTCCACTGAAATTTATTGACTTCCTTGTTACCTTTAACCTTGTTATCTGACTAACGCTTGACTTTACGTTCCCTAATGATTTTAAATATACACAGGAAATCATCTTGAATCACTTCCAGGAAAAGTGAAAAACAGTATGTTTCCCACCTTCCTTCCTTAAAATACCCTGAACATCTGTGTGACAGATAAAAATATCACTCATATACATTTATACTTACTTTCCCTAAGTTTCCTCATTTAGTCTCACAGAGAAGTTGATTCTTTCCATTCCAAAGATTTTGTAAATAATATCATGCCGTTCCTCTATAGACCGCCTGTCTGGCTTAAGCCATTTCGTTATAATTACTTTTCTAGCAGCAGAAACCCAAAGAGTAGTTCAGAAAGCAATTTTTGGCCCAAATATTGGACAGAAAAAGTGATAATGATTTGCTTTCTGGGAACCACATTTTCTCCAGCAGCTTGAGATGATGAGATTGCTGAATGGGTGTAATAAAAAAATCTGCTAAGACTCTTCCAGGCAAATGCTCTCCAAGAGGCTGAGCTTGATATCTGCCATTGAAATTCACAATATTTTGTCCAGACTGTTGTGCCCGGCTCATTGAAGAGCATAACAAAGAGGGAGGACCACATAGAACCATTTAAGTGACCCAAAATTATTTATTAAATACAACTCAATTTAAGCAAACAATACTGTGTCAGCACTCAGAAAAGAGTGTGGGTGTTACGAAACTATGTGCTAACTTGAACTATGCGTGACATGAAACAAGGCTACACTAAACACAATCAACAAGCAAATCAAGAGCAAGGGGCAGCCATCTTGGTGTCACCCAGCCTATGAAGGCTGCAAGCAGGTGACATCATAACTAAACTCCGTAATTAAATACTCCCATAGAATCTCATCAAAAAAAGCTCTAGCCAGCTCTAAAAGGAGCAGAGCGGTACATGTGCCAGGGCCGTTCAGCACGGCAGTGGACATCACATCAGGAGGAGGCCCAAACCCAGGAGCCTCAGGTTGTGGAGGAGATCTGGCGTCACCACAGTTGACTTGTTCGCTTCAAGACAGTTGGTATAGTGCCAGTCCACCTCTGGGGTGGTATGCCCTGGTGCACCCGTAGACCCAAGGCCTGCTCTATGCCTACCTCCTTTCACTCTTCTCCAGAGATAAAAAAAGAGAAGGATACAGGTGGAGGGGGGAAAGGCCAGTTTTGGTGGCTCCCTTTTGGCCACATAGAGAAATAAAGCCGTGGTTTCCAGCGATTCTGCTGCTCTTCCTGCTCCATTGTTTATTTTGGTTGTGAACAAGCTGGCTGAAGGGGATGGATTTCCATTTTCAGTCCTGGCCAATCGATGAGCCGGGTTTTCTTCTTCCTCATGCTTTTTTTCTTCCTGGTGTGTGCTCATTTTGGGCAATACTGCCCCAAACGAGCAGCTGTTGTAACTGCATGACGTTGTCCAGGCGGTTTGGTCTGCTTTCAAAAGTGCAGTGTGAAAGTGAAGCACACCAAATGAAGGGGGAAAAATTTTCGACATTTCCCACCCAGTTGAATCGAGTCCCTCGGACTATCCTAGTGTGAAAGCGCCCTAAAGCTGCAGTAACATCACTCTAATCAGCACAGGGTTGAGAAACCACTAAAGATTCAGTATTTAAGATTGTTATTCAAATACGTTGTTGTCAATAAATGTCGTCACTGTTTTAGCATTTATTGTTTCGAGACTAGTTGGCAAAAGGGCCCTTTTCATTTGCTTGTGACTGATGCTGATTCATATGTTCAGATGGGTTTACAGACAAAGAAATCCTCTAAAATGTCCTTTTAGGGCTACGATGTGGTATGTTCTACATTGCAGCTTAGTCACACACTAAAGTCTTTTATAGGTCCAGCTTACTGCAGTGGCCACAGACAGAGATAATACATTTAAAATCCATTTGCAATAAATAAATCACCTTTACGACATTTCAGAAAACTATAAACCACACAGGGACGGGTTGTACATCCCATGATTCATAACAAACTGAAGTACATACCAGTCGGCGTTGGAGTTTCCAACCCTTGGCATCACTTAAGTGCTTTGTTGTTTTTAGAGTCTGCCAGCTCCCTTTTGTCTGCAGCAGAGATGAGCAGTGGTGGTTTACCTCTCAGAGAGGTGTTGTGTTTTGTCTTTTAAGGTCGGCTGCAGACAGAGACCCCTCGCTGCTGCTCCTCACTGTAAACACAAGTCACGCTGTAATGAATCTGCGATGGCTGAAGAGTCAGAGCAGACTAAGTGCACTGACGTCTCGTATGTTCAGCGCTGTCCATCAGCCGTCTGTTGTTCTTCACAGCCATTTACAGTCATCTCTGTTTGGGCTGTGCTGTGTGCTGCACAGAAGAGACAGAGGTTTGTCAGTGGGAAAATACCAACCACAACAATTGGAACACATTTTCCAAACATATGTATTTATGTGTTTAATTAAATATTCTCCAGCTTCTTCACTGACACCAAACCTTTGGTCAGTCCATAAAGTTTTTCCACATGTTGTAAGCACTCTTTGACAGATAGTTTATACTACTGCTGAAGAGGAACATACAGAAACTTCATTGCAAAAATTTCATGAAAAAGTAAAGAAAAGTCCAGATCAGAACTAGAAGTAGATGAGGAGCGATACAGATCTGTAACTCATTTATTTTCAATTAGTATGTTTCGATGCTGTTTATTGGTACAGTCATCGTTGATATATACTGACCAGTATGTGGGGTGTGTGCCAACATTGTGAAATTAATTAAACTTCTTATGAAATATGTACCTCAGTTTTAAGAGACATCCCTTTGTGTGATAACGTGATTCCACTAATAGTGAAAAAAAGTTAGACTTCAGTCAGAGTTATTGGTTTGATGTTTATTGGTTATGAGTTATTTATTGGATGATTTTGCAGCTTTAATTCAGTTTGTGAACAACAGGTCAACAACTTTAAGATTGATAAGGCACAAACTCAGCAGGAGTGGGAAGTGTGTGAGTAATGAACTACTTCTGAGGCTTCAAAGCACTGAAAGTGTGTTTGAGCAAGAAACTCCCTCCTCATGAAGAAAGACTCAGTGTGCTCATAATTCACAAACATGATGTAAAATCACATGAACCATTGAAGGGACAGAAAGAAGATCAACAACAATATGAAATAACACCAGAAGACGAGTGTTAAATACTCACCTAGTATTTCTACAGTGAAAGAAAGAAACGCTGCATTGATCTGAAGGCCGTAGTTTGGCAGGCATGCAGAAACTCCAGGAAATCTTAATCTTACCATCAAGGGGTGCAGATAAATAAATGGAAAAGACTAAGACGCTTCATCTTCAGATTTGATGAGAAAACAAATTTAATCTTTGAGCAATATTACAGTTTTTATTGCCAATACTTGAAGAATAAACATGTTCTTTTTCCTGGATTTCCTGGATTATTTTTTTTTTATATGTAATATTTCTCTCTGCCCTTTTGTGGTATCTCGCCATGTGTTTGGGTTTCATTTCCTCAGCATTTTTTCAGTGCTCAGAGTATTCAAAAAAACATGTTTTTGCAAAAACAGCATCATCTTAACTCTTCTTGGAAACTGCTCATATGTGGAATTTTGTATTTAAACTGTTCATTCATCACCACTTTAATGAAGCAAATAGAGCCTAAACAATCTGTGTGGTTAGATAAATGTTTGCATATGTATTTGTAAATGTATTTATCTATTTGTAATTTGTAACTTTGTTTACAAAGTGCTGATTATACAAGTTGAGTGAGCAAAGTCGATCAAACTGTTGCTACAAACAAACCGTCATTTTTTAAATCTGACTCATGTCGAACTGGTTAAGAAAAGTCTGGTGAAGCCTGTGGTGCCTCTATATATCATCATGTTTGTGCGCTCCATCTGTATTCAGTGTGGTCGGTCAAGTGGACCTCCTGACAGGCTGACACAGACATTACGCAGCGCAGTGATGACGTCAACAGCAGATGTGACACGGAAAGGCAACAGAAATAAACAAAAACGTATATTTTTCTGTTTGTCTCACAGCATCTCATCCGATCCTTCCCCGTCAGTCTGCTGGGTGGTTCGGTATATTAGAGGCAGCCCGCCTCTTGGCTTACAATTGTGCGCAACTCCCTCTGTGATTATCTGGATTACTGGAAAGGAGAGGGGATGAGACTGCCAGGGAAAATATGACACCATATCATCGGATTCGAGTGGTTAAAAGGGAAATGCATCCCCAAATCTACAACAGACCAAAGGAAATGTCATTAATAAACACCAGCCTGTGGGTATATTTGGCAATGGAAACCCCCAACTTTACGCACGGATCCAAATCCATCAACGAAACTGTGATTCAGCAATCACAGCTGCCCACGGTCGAGACAGCAATCGCTTTACCGATTTTTATGTTTGCTGGAGGTGCCATTGGGAATTTAATTGCAATAATCGTCCTTACAGTGTCAAGACAAGAGAAAAAGTCTTCAGCTTTCTACACTCTGGTTTGCGGTCTGGCGGTGACGGACTTGTTGGGCACCTGCCTGGCCAGTCCGTTCACCATAGCCAACTACCTGGACCAGAACGTGTTGAAGTACCAACATGTCTGCGAGTTTGACTCCTTTCTGTTGCTATTTTTCGGTTTAACAGGACTGAGCATCATATTCGCCATGGCAGCAGAGCGGTACCTGGCTATATGCTGCCCGTACACCTACGAGCGGTGGGGTGTGGACCGACGCTTTGCGCAAAAGTTCCTTTTGTTCATTTACATCAGTCACATTTTATTCTGCTGCCTTCCGATGATGGGCATGGCAAGCAGCGAGCTGCAACCGTCCGGCACTTGGTGCTTCATCGACTGGAGGACAGACGAGCCTGTTACCTCCGCTTATTCTGTCCTGTACGGCGTCATCAGCCTGCTGCTCATCCTGGGCACCATCATGCTGAACCTGGCGGTGTGCGGAACGCTGCTGCTGATGCGCCAGAGGACCGTGCAGCGGCCCGTCACCAGAGGCAGTGTCCGGGACAGGTGGAGGGCTCTGTCGTCGGCTGCAGAGACGCAGATGATCTCGGTGCTGGTGACGACCTCCGCTGTGGTTCTGGCCTGTTCAGCCCCGTTAGTGGTGAGTCAGTGTGGGGTTGTGATAATAAGTGGTTTGCATACAATCCCCCAGCACAACATGAGGAGAGACTTAAGTTTTTTCCTTCTATAAACTAACTGTACTACTACTGTATGTACTGAGCTGCAGGCTCACTGCAGGGCTCTTAACAGCGTGACAAAATAACTCACGGTGAAAGAATAATTCAGATCATTTACTCAATTAGCAGTACTCAATGTACAAATACTTTTATGTTGACTCACCTGTAGCCAAAGTACTGTATATTTATATAATAATTATAATAATCATTCATACAGAATGGAAAGACCTAAAGACTGCAAACATTTGCTTCATTACACCAATTGTATTTCCAATTTTTAGATAAGATGACAAGAGACTAAAGTAAAATTAAAAAACTTCTGAAGTCTGTTGTCAGTAGATTTATAACCAACATGAGTTTAGAGTTTTAACCTCACTGTATTTTGGGGTAATTGCATCCAATATGATATATTCTGTTCTCAACCCTCAGAGTTGTGATTTCTTCTTCACAAAGCTGTTAACTTTTTAAAATAGTTTTGGTCTTTTAGAACTCCAAAAATATTTGTATGAAATAATTTGAGAAGGGAAAATCAACTCATAGACACATTAAACATGTGACAAGAGGTCTCATGTTGAAATTGTCCTAAGTGATCATGAGCCAGAAAGGTTGTGAACCAGTGATGTGGATGTTTTATTATAGTTCTCTCTTTTAAAAAAAAAAAAAAAAAGTTTAAGAATGATAACCTTGATCTGAGTTGGTAAACCTGAATAATGATGAAAGAGAAGACATATTCCAGTTTTATTTACAGTATGAAGATCTGAGCTGTCTCAACTTGCTTTTCTAATTCAGGTCCGAGTGTTTGCCAACCGCTTCATGCTGAAAAATGACCCACAAGCAGACCTTGCTGCCATCCGGATAGCCTCAGTTAACCCCATCCTCGACCCCTGGATCTACATCCTCCTCAGGAGGTCTCTGTTTCGTCGACTGCTCAGTTTATCCAGGCAAAGCAGCAGCATTCGCAGTAGTACACCTTCGACACCGCAAAGGAATCTATTCTATCCTGAGCTCATAACGGACAGCCATGTGTTCACTCAGCTAATGTGCAACGCAAATGTCATCACTCAGCTGCCTGCCACCACCAAATTCATCCTGTATGACACAGAGAGCCTGCAGCAGACTTAAAACAGACTGAAGACATGTTTGTCGTCTGTGGATGTTTGCTGCCTTCTCACGCTGCAGGCAGCTTTATGAAGGGCCAAAGACTTTGTGATGACTTCGTGGGCTCACAGCTGGACAGGACCCTCAGAGCTCCTGCCTGTGGATTATTTATTCAATAAAAGCAGGAGGCTGCTCTAATTGCATCTATGTAAGCATCTTCTGCAGTGACAAAGGACAGATACAGATGTTATTACAGTAGTGCAACAGTATGACATGACTGAGCCTTAATTTTTGTGCCTTTTACTGTCAGCCAGTCGGTGCTCTGGCATTTTAAAGTTGTACGTTTCCTCGTCCAGTTTATGTGAATTAATCAGTTGGATGCTACAGTATTATTATACAGGCAGGGAAATCTATTTAATCTATAATTTCATCTGGAGACAGTGTTCAATTTACCAGTGAGTCTGTGTTCAAAGTCATGTTTTCATATAAAAGTGCATAGACATCATAAGACTCTGTTCTTAGACCAATCACAACTATTTTTCTGAGATGTGTTTTTATGGTTTGGACTCCTCATCCTCGACGTGTCCACAGGAAGTTTCTCTGAGGAATAACTTTTACATCAGGAGAAACATTTGAAACACTGGCATGAGCTCGATGAAGCACTGAATAAATGCTACTGAGGTATGTTTGCATTAAGGATCCTAACCTGAGCCTTTTGTCTCTGTTTCAGAGTTTCACTGTTTTAGTCTTGAATGGAACTCATGTTAAAGTGTGCTCACCAGCGATGGAAAGTCAAGTACTGTAAGTGAAGTACCATTTTAGGGTACATGTACTTTACTTGAGCATTTCCATTTTATGCTAATTTAAACTTCTACTTCAATATATTTAAGAGGGACATACTTTTACTTTTAACTCCACTACGTGATGATTTGAGTTTAGTTACAAGACCATTTACAAATTAAGATTTTATAGTACAAAAAAACATATAGTGCATTTCAGCTCTAAATTCTCACATGGATTTATTTAACGAAAGGAATATTCAAATGATCAATCTTTTCACCAAAAAACAAATATATAGAAAATGTAATAAAAAAAAGAGAAGAATTATTACCCCATCAGATTTATCTTGTGACCCTTCGGAGAGGCTGATATCTAGGTTGGGAACTTCTGGACTAAACTATCAAACGATACATAAACTGGTTAAAAAGGTCTTATCTTAAGCAGCTGTAAAAATCCAGCTTACACACAGTTTTGATGCAGCAGTTTAATAATGTTGTATATTCAGTCACAGAGGACATTTCACTGTATTTACTTTAAATAGTTTAAGTATACTTTGCTGATCACACTTCTGTACTTAAGAAGGACTTTGAATGCAGTAATGTAGTATTTTACATGGTGGTATTGGTGTTTGCATTTAACTTGTAACACCTTTGACCTCAGTCAGAGCGTCAGTGTTATATTTCACCTTAAAGCTGATTTAAACTCAGACACAGTGGTCCTTAAAAAGGAAATGATTAATCGCCGATTCGCCTTTTCTCAACTTTTTCTACTATTTTCTACATGTGATCATTAATTGCAAGCTGTTAACATTGATCTCTTTCAAATTTATAAAGAATCAGTTTAATTTATTCATTAATAATTATTTATTTATACTGAATCTGTCCAGTTTATCCACTTCATCACCATTCAGTGCCTGTTTGCAGCCTTCAGCCCTTCAGGTCTGGTCTGAAAAGATGTTTTTTTTTTTAAACAGCATATAGGCAGTCAGATGAAAAATTAAAAAGAGAGGAAAAAGCTATCTTTCATCATGAGCAGGAAAGGGATGAAATCTGCAGATTTTTATATTTCCCTGGAAAGTTAAAGGAAATGTGAACTACACTGAAAACATCCGTTGCCTCACTGACTCAGAATTACATGTAAACACCACCTGTGAAACCAACAGTATTAAGTTTGTATGAAATCTTTGCGGCTGAAATTGGTGCTGCATTAAATGATCTTTGGCCACTAGGGGGCAGAAAAACTCCGAATATTAACTGCTCTAACTCAAACTGTAGCCTGTTTTCTATGAACCTGATGAATATAAGTCAGTCAGCAGGCTTTTATCACCTTCAGCTCCTGAGAAAAATATGTGGCGAGCTTTCAAGAGGCCAATAAACTGCTGTTAAGTTTTATTCCGGGTGAAGACATTTGCCTCCACTTGTTCCTGCATGTCCTGGCTGATTGTTACAGAGATATTCAAATGTTTTAACGTGAGATCAACCAGTTTAATCTGGAACCAACTGACGTTCAGTATCTTGTGGGCATCTGGCAGCACATTTTTCTTGTTTATTGAACCTGGAATCTTCAGGTACCATATAACTACTATTTTCCCTTAAAATTACACACACATTATAAAAGTGAGACAGAAAATACTTAAATCTGCATCTTTTCTGCATTCAAAACTTCATAAAAAGCTTTACTATGTACTATGTATGTCGGCCTGGTGTTTTATTTCTACATTAATAAAAGTAATCACAATCAATACGTTCAGTATTCCATAATGCATTTATTTTTTCCCCAACATTTAAAAATAGCATTTACTAAACATAAGCAGACAAGACTGTGCATAGCTGCACCTCTGTACAACATTTCTGTACCTCAACACCATAAATAAAAATCTATAAACATCCGTTAAGTAAAAATTCTGTCTCAAGATCCATTAAAGACGCACAAAAATAATAATTATACAAGTTTTACAAAGTAACCTCCCCCCTTCCTCCATTCATTTACATCCCAGTTAAAAGCTTTACAGGAGAGAGAGAGAGCCAACATCTAAATCAACAGTTCTCCCAGTTTGCTCACTGTACAGAAACAAAACAGCCAGCAGGACACAAAACCATTACACAATTCAGAAACTGCATCATGTTGTAGTTTATGAATGTCTACATCGTGTCTGCAAACAAGCCTTCATCCTGTGGTGCATCAGCATCAAAACATGTGATACAGTCTGCTTTTGGCAACATGAGGAGGGACTTACAGAAGACAAACATAAAAAATCTGCAGCAGTCGACAGTGATTAACCACTAAAAGGTTCAAATGTAACTTACGGAAATACACTGTTGCGCCTCTCTTCCACTGAAATCTGACAAAAATGCGACCACATGTTGTTAATTGTTCATGTAGATACCTCTGGCTATAATTGCAAAATTTTGAGAAATGAGCATAAAATCTGGCAGACAGATTGCACGTGAATATTACATTCCTAAAATATGAAAGGATTGTGTAACATAAATTTGGGTTGGATGTTGTCTGCCACACTGTGTCACTACTACTGTACAAACTACTGTTTAAACATGTAATCACATTTCTTCTTACCTAATCATCTCAGGGTGAACGATATGTCACATTTCACCTGAATTTATTGCTCCAATCTGATATGCAGATTAAGTGTGCATTTTTTTTTTACCCATAAAAGGCTCTTGGTGTGTTGAAATGTTCATTACAAGCTCATTTGATCTGTAAAAGCTTTACATGAGGCAACAGTGTGACAATCAACTTTCTAGGTTATCATGGATCCACCTGTTGTAGTGCTGCAACACAGCTGATTATTAATCAACTTTCAGCTTCTCAGATGTAAATATGTTGTGGTTCCTTTAGTCCTCTGTAGCAGTAACCTGAATATCTTGGGTTGGGTTGTGGACAAAACAAGATATTTGAGGACGTCTACTTGAAACAGTGATCAACATTTTCTGAATCATAAGACTAATCAAGAAAATGGACAGATTAATTAATGAAATAATCATCAATGCAGCCTTACCAAGTTGTAAAAAAAAAAAAAAAAGAAAGAATGCAGTTTGAAGAGTGACCTGTAAATATTTTTGATTTAGAGTTGAAGTCACGTGTGTGTCCCCTCTGTCTTGACTAATTTCAGGTGCTTAGTGTTTAGCAATATATGCGGACATGTCGAGACATCTGTATCTTCATACAACAGTGGTAGAAACTAGGAAGATGTTAGTGAAATAATAAACATTAATACATTTCTGTCCACCTGACAAATGATATCCACTCTTCTGTATCACAGCTCTGCTCCCCTTATAAATATCTGGTGCTTTAGCTGTTAAATGCTCTGTCAGGAAAGTAGCACACGTGGGCTTTATCACAGAAGCTTTGAGTGGCTGCTTGTAGGAGTTGATGAGAGCAGTTACATTTTACTATGTGAGATATGTGCAGCTGTAAAAACCAAACAATGACAGCCAAAGAGCTGCAGAGACGGATGTTAAGTCTCTGCCGTTTTGGTATCATGAGCAACACTTTCTTATTACAAGGTGATGCAACTAAATATTAATATAGAAAATGTTACTTATGCCATTCTGACACTGAAAACAAAATGTTCTAGTAGATTATTTTAACCTTTATGAAATGTATAAATTTACAATCGATGCCGACACCGTCTCAGTAGTCTCGCAATATGAAACGACTGGAGATCTCACCGCCAATCTAATCTACCTACAAAGGTTTTCGTTTAACTCCTGTCATTTTTGAGGCTGCTGTTCGTAATGTCCAAGTGGACTAAATTAGATTTCCTGCATAATTTATCTCAGTCCAACACCACAAAGCACAGCCTCACAACTACAACGGCAGTCTTAACAACAAAAAAGAAAAGGACATTTGAAAAAGGAAGAGATTTTTCCAGGTCTGTTTAAATTCACTTCAAGACAACAAATAGGTGTTTTCTGATCAGTGTAAAACAGTTGACTTCATATCTTTTTTTAAAAAACAGGACCTCTTATGTTACTACCTACCAAAATGGTGATTTCTCACCTTGCTGGAGGAAAAACAGAGCAGCTTTGTGTTCCCATGACCCTACAAACTATCTCAGCGACACGCGATGTCAGCAGTAAGTAAGTGAGTTTGATCAGTAAATTTAAAAAGAGGAGGAAACAAACAATTATTGATACTTGTTTGTCTCTGAAAAGCCCAGTGCGCACAGAGCTCTTTTGGGGTTTTTCTCCAGACTAAATACTGTGACAGTGTTTTAAATTTATCAAAGAAGGCAAACATTGTACACAAAAAAAAAAGACATCAGAATATAACCGCACTATCCCATACCCACGTCTACCAGAGATTATACCTGGAAAAAAAAAAAAAAAAGAAAACAAGATCACAGGCTACAACTGGCACTTTTACAAAAAATTCAATTAGCGTGCGTTGTCCCTACAAAATAAAAGAGCAGAAATACAACATTGATTTGAGATGCTGAGACATTTGTCACAAAAAAAGGACATAAAAACTTCATATTGCTGCAGTGAGATGCTCAGTGTACATCAGAGATAAAACATGGTGTTAGGAAAGAAGCAAGATGTTTCCTAAATTAAATAGTTCAGGCAATAAAAAAAAAGGTTTTTCATTATTAAATGATTATTGGAAGTTAATTTTGCAGACAGTGTAATCAATGATGATACTCAAACCTCTTGTCTACCTGACATTACAGTTGAATCTTTAATTGCACAAACCAAACCTCTGATATCATGCACGTCTCATTTTGGATCGAGTCTGTCCAGTGACTGTCTGACAGCAACGTTACAAAAATGCTTTAAATTACACATCAGGACTATAAAGCCACTTGACAGACCGTCACAATCTGCATAACACATTTAGTTGTTTCATGATGTGCAAACTCCAACCGGGCCTCCGTTTAAAAAAAAAACATAAACATGACAGAGCAGCTTTGGTTCAGGCTGGAAAAAATAAAAACAACAAAAAAACAAAACAAAACAAAACAAAAATCGCCTGACAGGAGAGGAAATCTCACTCTGCCTGAGAAGCTTCGCAGATCAATAAATACTTATAATCAATACAAAAAAAAAAAGCTAACTTTAAAACTATTCTTCTACTCCAAAGTCTGACAGCAAAATAATGAATTTAACATCTCTATTACATTTTACATGATTAGAGTCCCTAAAAAAGATGAAACACGAGCATCCTTACAGTGTGCAGCTGTTAGTGCCGAATGAAAGGATGCTTTGTTTTGATAAATCTAATTTTACGCTAACATCTCACATTAATGCTCTATAACACATGATGAATCTACCTATACTGAGGGGAAACGGACAGATCTGTGGGAGGTCATTGACTGTTCTGGGTAACAGAACCGATCTCACTCTTAGTTTTCATGAAAGCCTTTGACAGTGGCAGTTCCTTCCGAGCACAATGAATGGATTTTTTTAAATTTTTTTTTTTTAAATTTGGGCATTTTATCTTCATCAGGCACTTGTAATTCTGAACAGCTTTGGAAACAGAGCGCAGTCATATTCACGTCTACAAAAGCATCTCGTGTACACTGAAATCAGACCACCATGCTAGCAGCTCTGTGAGGCTCAACTCATGTACTTGAACTAAATGCTACTGTGCTCACATGCTAACATGCTCACAATGACAATGCTAACATGCTGATGTATGTTAGTATAGCATGCTAGAATGCTAAAATTGACTAATTAGCACCAAATGCAAAGTAAAGCTATATCAGATTTCATGACAACCCATGAAAATGGGGTGGGGGGGCTCATCCTCTGGGGACCATGAATTTCTGATGGTGGACAGACTGACATTTTGCATACATCTAGCATGAATGAATGAAAAATGCCTTTTTGATCATCAAGTTATCATACCATCAGAACAAATCTACAAAACCACAAACTCCCTTTTTGGTGACCTCAAATCCTTCACTGCCTACAAGAAAAATAATTGAATGGTGGAAGACGTATTCACAGAGGATAACAACTTCCACAGATCATGTCTCCTCACATCATTACAGGTGCCTCATGAAGAAAAATGTTAAAACCTTCCTGAACTTTGTTATAAAATGTAACATGACAGACTCTTGTTTCAGTCCATGTCACAGTAAATAATTACAGCTGACAACCCAAAACGAAATAATGGCTGACTGTGAAAACAAAACTCAGACATTTCCAGACAGTAAGGTGCAAATCATTCATTCATCAACTACCTTTTACATGTCCACCTGCTGTGGTCATCTGGCTGTCTGAAAACAGGTGATGTAAGTTTTGTTTTCTGTCAGATCATCTCATACAGTCCTATACAGTACCAAAGCAATAAATAAACAATGACAACGGTGAAGCTGTCAGAAAGTGAAGTTTAGACAGGGAGGAGCATGGGAGAGGTCACGTCACTGGCCCATCATGACCGACTCATCTCATTCTTCCTTATCCAGAACAAACAGCACTTGCCTTCAGTCTCGTGCGCAGGGCTGTAAAGACCCACTGCTGGGAGGTGGGGGTGGCTACACACAGTAATGTCTATGACAGCGACCCAGAGTGAGGACAGACTCCTCCTTTACACCACATACTGGTGGTTGGTGCTGCTGTAGTTTGTCGTGTAGGTCTGCCGGCTGTACTGGAAGTGGTCGGTCAGCACGTTGTTCCAGTTGTGCTGCTGCTCTGAGCCGTGGGAGAAAGGCACTGACCCGTTGGGCTGGAGCTTCTCCAGCGCCGGGTTTTCAAAGGTCATCAGGTCCTGCTTGGAGCTGGGCAGCAGTTTCTTCTCCTTGTTAGCATCATACTTGGCCTGTTGGCAGAGGAGAAGAGCAAACAGATTTTAAATGACTGGGTGGTCTTAGTAGTTTGTCCCCTAGCACTGCACTGCGGCTGCCTGCTGATCATAAATAGTTTGGGTGGGTCAAATGTTTCCTCAAGAGGATAAATAAAGGTTCATTTAACTTTAATATTTACATTGAAGTCAAACAGCCAAGTTGAATAAGAAGCTGCTTACAGGCAGAGTGCCAAGTAGTTAACATACAAGGAAAGAACAACTGTAAATGGAGCAAAGGGCTGATAGAATATATAAGGTCTATATATAGAGCACAGAGTGCTGGCTGGTTGCTATGGAAAACTATGTATTATTATGCAAAACAGTTCTTTTAATTTGTTACCACAAAATAAGGCCAATGTGACACTTTTTCTGAAGAACAATTTAAAGCTGCAGGATGACTTCGTGATCAGAAACTTCTATAAACTGGACAGATATTATGTACACTGATATTAGCTTGTCACATGCAGCACTGGTGGAGAGTACACGTTTTCAATTAAAGGAATAACAGAAGATTCATTTTTCTTTTCTCCTTTAACTTTTTCCCCTACTTCTCCCTCTGTCAAAATTCACTCACTGTGCACTCTTCTTCTGCCCTTCCTCCATGCCAGTGGTCGCGGTGACTCACCTTGTTGTAAAGGAAGACACCGACTATGGCCGTCATCATACCCAGCACGTTTGTGAGGGTGACCGGGTTGCGCAGCATTAGCAGTGAGATGCTAATGACCATGATCCTCTTGGTGGCGTTGGCGACGGCGTAGCTGAGCGGGCTGACGAGGTTGAGCACGCTGAAGGCGATGACGTTCTGAGCGAAGTTGCAGAAACCGCTGATGAGCAGGAGAATAATGGTACCAGACCTTCCCGAGATGTCCGACTGTAAGGAGAGCAGTACGGTTAGGTTACATTCAGGGCCATAAAACAAGCCGGGTGCTGCTGAACTGATGACATTAGCACCACTTGTTGTGGTGTTTGGTAAACTCTGCTACTCACCAGGTCTCCATTAACAAGAAACACAGAGAGATCCACCAAAACCCAAGTGGGCAGCATGAAGATAACAGCATTAAAGCCCAGGATGTTGAGGAGCCTCAAGTGGTGGATCCGTGTGTCTCGCAACACCTTAGAAAACGGGAGGAAAATATTAATTAAAAGCCAAATGTAGAGAAAAATAAAGGCACAAGTGCACATGGAAATAGTGATGTAGAGTCCCTGTTTAGATCCTTTCTGTTGTTCTCTACACACTTACTAAAAGTTTTAAATTACAGAACGTTAATCTGCTCACAACAAATCAATTATTTTGCCAAGGAAAACCCTGAACACAATCCACTCCACCTGCACCTTTAAAACAGAAAATCCATCCATGTAAGTCAAAAAAGTCAGATTAATACAAGAAGAGTTGTTTTAAACTGAATGTTTGCAGTCTTGGTGACTGTGTTAAAAACTGATCACTTTGTCATAGAGGTGTAACGGCTGCTAACAGCCAGGCTTGAACCAGACGACAAACAACAGCCAGATAAGAGAAGGTGTGTGTATAAAATAAGTGGCAGTGAGAGATGGAAATATTTTAATCTTTTGTTCCATTTTTTTGTCTATTTCACCTTGACACTGAGTTTTAACAGTGTCATACTCATAAGGAAGATTAGTGCCAGGGTGAAATGCAGTGACCATCTTGTGGTGGTAGACCGTATCACACTCATCGCCTCATTAGCATGCTTAAAATGTGTAAAGGTATCTAAAAATAGACACTAACTCACATTATTAACACCCAAGTCTTATTTTCTGATACTCAACTGCCCAAGACTTACATTTATAATTGATAATAATTAATATAATTGTTGACGTCATTAAGATGTTTTCCAAGTCGTCTGTTCAACTTATCAATTTGAACTGTGCACTAGCATGAGTCAGCCAAATGAATTAAAGACTTATGGGTGATTACTCTGATCTCTACAAGAATCACTAACTGTGTTAACAGAAGCAAAAAACGAGTATAGTAAAAGGCGAACAAATAAAGTCACTTTAAATCAACGTGGTGAATAATTAATCATGACAGCAACAAGATCAAAGTTGAAATTAAAAAACAAAGTTATCCTTTGAAGCCCAATTTGTTATTCCAATAAGTAGCCACTTGTGAAATCCACTTATCCCTTCCTGATTTGATCAACACAGAACGACTTCTCTTCTCTGCATTTTTATACACTCAAACCTCCAAAAACCAGGAGGCAAGTTTCACACCATGCCTTTTTCAGTCGGCTCCTTTCTGCCGCCCTCCTTCGTGCGGGGTTCATGTGACACATACCGGCGTGAGAGCGAGTTACCTTTTTGGAGAAGATGTTCTGCAGAGAGAAGCAGAGCGTGGCAGCCAGAGCGCTGATTAGTCCTGAAACATCAAAGGACAGCTCAGTCACTGTGGCCAGCAGCACTCCACCGATGATGGGGATGAGCGATACGTACACCTACGACAAGGACCACACACGGAGAGACATGAGGCAGAGTCAGCAGAAGATAGAAATACAAACAACAGTTTACTGTGCTGGATCCAAACTACTAGAAATATTCTATATATAGTGTGAGGAAGATGAACATGCCACCTCAAGCTTTAGGAAATTATAATGGGCAAAAATAGGTCTGCACTGCTGTAATTAGTATCAACAAATCATAATCAAATTAACTTTGACAGACTAATAGTAGTAAAGTGTGTGGTCTCAGCCTGACATTCATCTTTTGCACACAAATATAAGGTGGCATCAGCCAAAAATCCAAAGCACAGCCACATTTTAACTTTCTGAGGAAAGGTGGAAAACTTCTGCAGTAAACCGCACATGTACTGCAGCAACACGATTAATCCAGCCACACATAAAGAGGATGAAAGAACACCTGCAAGTAGTATAAAAGAGGCTGCAGCTGGACATACTATCGCTTCTGTCTCGGACCACACATTTGGGGATAACACTTCATAGGCTGAAACCATCAGAACATCTCCAGCGAGACTCATTTGCATGCTGAAAATATTGCATCATGAGAAATGATAGAGACCTGCAGTTATTATGAAACCCGCTCGTGCGCCCACTCACGCCCCTCAACCTCCCACGCAGAGTGAAACTGAGAGAACAGAGCACTGAGCACTTGTCGGATGATTTTTGCTTTGTTTACTGCCGTCGCTTCAATGCCTCAACTGTTGGCAGTTTTATTGTCCGAGTGAGTTGTCTTGCATACATGTGAAAAATACAGAAGCAAGAGCAATGCTATTCAACAAGAAGGAGGAACTCAGCAGTAAAAGAACATCCTGTGAAGGAAAAGGAAATTATGTCGGGAACTTGTTTAAACCAGAAATAAACTTCGTCGTACAGCATATATGTTCACCTGCCAAAGCTGGAAACACACAGGTGAACAGTAACAACGCCTTAATTCAATTAGTACACCTGTGAGTTTCCTGCTATGACGTGTCAAAATGTCTGCTGTGCGGCCAGTCTCTTGGTGCTAACACAGGTAGACTCTGTTGGCTCTACATCAAAGCTGCAGCGCACTTTGAAAACAGCTCTCTTAATTTACCGGTTGATGATTAAACGCTTGGAACAGGATTCACCACGAGGAAGCAGAGCAGCTCCTCCGGGCAACAACTTACGCAACACAATCAGGACGAAAAGTAAATAAAACTATCTTCTGCCAACACAATGATTGAACATGCCGATGGGTTCAAATAAGAGCCTGATCTACTTGTGCTTTTTAAAACACCAGTGTCGTATTATAGAGCGGCTCGTTCGGAGAGGCCTCGTCTATTTTGGCAGAGGCCTAGATTTCTGTCCCATTTCAGGTGTCCTGACTTGTTCTGAAAATTCGTCCTGGAGGCTTTCTGCACCCAAAAGGAAAAGTTGGTAATAATATTAGAATTCAGTGTCCAGTTTATTAGGTACACCTGTACAGTCTAATACAACTGTTCTGCCATAATATCTACTTTTAGGATGCGTGTAATGTTCAGTTTTTTTACACAGTTTTTACCACTGAGGTCACGGTGAACGATGGTGTTACTGGATGTACTGGACCGTATTATGTTGAGGTGTATCTAACAGTCTGAACAAAAGGACAAAAAACAACACCACCTTAGCCATGACCTGAGTTATACTTGAATTTATACATTTCTGACAAACTGGACAGGTGTTCCTGATAAAGTAGTATATTCTGTATAGTCGAGAGGTTTGAAAAGCTGGCCTGTCATAAAAAGTTCCTCAGCAGAGTGCAGTGAAGCGTCCTGCTTCCTAAACAGGATCTCCGCGCACAGTAACACGTCATCAACACCTACGTTGCCTGTCTGTGAACGCAGCCTGTCTGAACACTGACCTCATGACTGTAAGGTAAACATGACGGGCTGATGTTAGACTCAGAGGCCTCTTTATTCACGTTCAGTGAACCTTGGCTGTAAAATGTTTCCGCCATCAGGAGGGAAAATTAACCTATATTCAAGAAATGTTGAAGTGTTGAATTTTTGTATTTTAGTCCAGCTCCAGTGCACACTGTTACCTCAACAACCAGAGACCAAGATAAGCCGAGGTGTCATCTTTATAGTCCACCCAGCAGATTTATAGATTCATAAATAATCAGCAGATTGATGAATTAAATTAATCATTAGATACAGCACCAGATCATTTAATCATATAATTTCAATATTATCAACTTTGTAGTAGTATGTAGTGATATGATAATTTTTCAGTTTGACAAACTTCACAAAGTTCTGTGTAGGATTAACCTGAGCTAACGCGTACTCACGCCAGGATGTATTTATTTACATCGACAAGTTGATCTACCAGTCCATCTAGTGAAAATCCCTCCCAGTGTTTTCCACTGCTTAAAGATTTATATCACACAAAGAGTTTGTGCACATAACTGAAGATCTGTCCCCCAAAACCACCTCCGAGCCAGAAACTGTGAGATGATACTTCCTCTAGTTCTCGTGTAACTCTCCACCCTGGTCTAGAAATGCTCAACCAACTGTCTGAAGCCTTTCCACCGCGTGCACCCTGCATACCAAAACACTGCACAAGAAAAACGGGCTACCAGTGACACACAGAAACACAAACCCGGCTAGCTAAATAAATTAAAAAGTAGCGAGTGCATTTGGGGATTTAACAGGTGAATGTGGCCGGTTGGCAAAAATAAAAAGTCCTCCCCTCCCCACCCCCCTGACTCTCCACCCTCCCATGAAGCATCTGATCAACTTCAGGGACAAAAGCCCCTGCAGATGGCCGTAATACGAGATGCAGCACAGGCGCAGTATGGTGCCACATCACCAGTGCTGAGTCTAAAACACTGAGACACAGGCTGAAACAGAGAGAGCCTTGTGCCTTGTTCGCTGTGTCGAACCTACTCACCTTTGTGGTTTGCTTCTCCCTCATGATAATTCTTGATAACAGCACAACCCATATTGGCATTGTGGCTTTGACTGTGGAAAGAAAAGAGAGAGAGAGGGAGCGACGTTAGCTTGGAAAGTAGTTTGCTTCTTTAACAAATGCATTATTATTTAACAGATAGGAGAACAAAACAAATTCCATTCGGACTATAAAGGATAGGGTCTTATCTTATTTGTAATGCTCTTACGTCAGAGTGGGGTCCACGCCTCTGTCAAACATTAAATTGGTGTCACTCAAGAATTCACATGCCTCAATTGCATTGCGTCACCAACTGGCTGACGTACTATTGGGTTTTTCCTGGTGTGTCACTAACAATGACGAGACTTGTGACACCCTGATCATTGAAAAGGCGCTAAAATCATCAACACACACTTTCAGACTTTGAACCATCAAAACTAGATTCAGCACCACTGAAAGCTGACCCCCACAGATATACAGAAACTCATTATTAAAGTAAAGAGCGACTCTCAAATTGGCTCCAAGACAACCAAGGTTGTTTACAATTGTTTAGAGGAGGTGAAAAAGAGGTGGAGAATAGTTTTATTTGAAGTCAACTTACTTCTAGTTGAAGTCAGATAAACTATTAGAACTCAGGACGATTTTGTTCATAGGTTTTACTGTAATCGGTTGCCTGTTTATTAGGCATAACAAGCTAATACTAAAAGAGTAAATATGAAGAGTATTATGTTTAGTTTTTATTCTAGAGAGGTGTTGATTCAAATTTATGAGCTGTAGTTGGCTTGTAGTGCTGTACCTGAGTGGTCTCCAAAGACAGTATGGTGGTCTCTAATATTTTGTCCATCCCATTTACATCAATGAGGGTACACTTAATGAGAAACACCTCTCGTTAGAAAGCAATATAGTTTGACAGCACAATAAACAGCCTGTAAAATGTTTATTAAATTGAACCAACACCTTATTAAAATGGTTTCAACAAAAACTGATCAAACAAAGTCATGACTGTAGGGTTTCTTGCAGGACTGTTAAGTTTTCACTGTCAAGTTAACTAGCTGTTCTGGGAGTGCTCATGGAAACTGCTGGAATGTATCTACTTGGTGAAAGGACTTTGACAGCAATGACTCCAAATTTTGGTGCAAAGACCACCAGGGGTCTAGTCTAAACGTGAGAAGAATACTTTCATTTGATTTGAATTAACCGATTCTGCCCCGTCTGTGTTGAATGACAGATAAAAACATTAAAAAAAAAAAAAAAAAGACGTCTAAACCTGCAGGAAAAGTTTAATTTCATTGCGAGTGAGTCTTAGAAAGAGGACTGTTTTATTAACAGTTTAACTAGAGAGTCAGATGCAATTTTACAGCAATATACCCTACTGTCATTCATGATGTGTTCAGTTTTCTTGAAACTGTTTAACAGATGTTTCTTGTTGTGGAGGATGTAAGTTGTGGTGCTGTTGAACAGTACTGCATTATACTGACAAGTCTACATTAATTAATATAGAAAACATTTTAGAAATGTCTCACCACAGAAATAGCATAAAGATGAATGAACACTTTGCAAAGCAATATAGAGGAAGGATTTATTAACTGGGTGTTGTATCAGACTGAATTAGTTTTACCATGAGCTATAAGATAAAGTAGCAGCTGAGTGTAACTTGTATAAGATAGTTAGCCTTATCAAATTCCCCAGCAGGTAACCTAATAATAATTCACATTGGGTTTCTTAGTTGAAATTAATTACATGAAGAGCTGTGATCTGATTTTGGTCAGGCAGATCAAAGTTGAGAGAGGAGCACTGCATTACAGAGCAGGTTCAGTCACGGACCCTCCCCCTGACGTACCATGCCAGCGTTAATTAAGTTGGCTAGCTAGCTAACAGCAGTCACTTAGTTATTCTTAAGGGGAGTCCAGAGCCGGACAATTTGTAGCTAGAAAACCTTGGGTAACTTAATTTATCTCATGAAAGCCCGTCTGTTCGCGACGTGCAGGGCGTAACACTAAACCGGGGCCCGCACGCTAGTTATACATGTCCGTGTCGCCGAGTTGTCCGGCGTTAGCCACGAAGCTAACATCAGCTGACGGCACAGACACATCATCAAGTTCCCCCGGCTGACACGCACCAGGTGGCCTCACACTATCACCCACATCACCACAAACCCGCTGTACTCACCTGTGTGCGCGTATGAAACGGGCACTTTCCATATGCTGAAGTGAGCCGACACAGATGCAAAGTATTTTCCGAAAGCTAAAGGGAGGATGTACCACCGGTAGTACCTGCTCGGCAGTTCTGTTTTGGGGACTCCCCATGCCCGCAACAACGGCGGGAGGAAAACGACGATAGAAATAATGTGAAACAGAGAGACCGTGACCGGGTACGGGAATCCATTGAGGATTATTTTGTTGACGATGTTGCCCCCCGAGCTGACCGTGTACCAGCACACACACAGGAAAAATATCCGGATCCCTTCCCTGACCGGGGGCCGGTCCGCCGCAGCCATCTTCCAGCGCGGAGTGACGAGTCACCGGCGGTGTGTGTGTGTCTGACCGAGTCGGGGAAGGGAAGCTCAAGCTCGGCCGTCAGACTACCAGCGATGAAGGCAGCTGATTGCTTCCGCTATCAGCTTTCAAAATAAGAGCCATCCACGACGAACGTGTTTATAAAATGGAACTGCTGAGCTGCATTTAAAATGGTAGATTTTTGGAGTTTCAGTTTCAAACCTTAAAATCTACCTTTTGAAACAGCAATTTTATTTCAAACCTGTTAAAAAATAAACCATTTGGCTTCCCACAGCAAGAAGTACATAAAAATGTATGTTCTTTTTAACTGGCTCACTCACTGAATATGACATTTCTGTAATATAGAAACTAAAAATTAAACAAATAGACATTGCCACATTATCATAAATACAATGTATTGTAGTTTTTTTTATTTCATTTTAGTAGTTTATTTCAAAATGCCCTTTTTCCTAAATTAATTTCACACCACTTTTCTCATCGTCATTCATTTAAGACATATAGGGCAGAACCAGTTATGTGTCTTCATACTCGCAACATAAGTTATGGCATTCTCTTTCTTTAGGACTGGAACTGTCAATGCATTTTTATTCTTAGTGAATCTTTTGAAAATAGAAAAAAAATATGCCAATAACAATTTGTTCCTTGTCAAATTGTTTGTTTTGTCTGACTGTCCAAAATCTAAAAAATATTTAGTTCATTATCACATGAAACACAAGAAAAGCAGCAAATACATTCCCCTCAGTAATAGGAAATGTAGGATAATCTTACTTACTTATTATTTTACTTACTTTGATTATTAAAATTGTGTAAATACTTGATTATGTGAATCGGCTCCAACTGCATTTACAGGGGAGAAATTGCATCAGAGTGTGTCAGCAACTTTCTCATTAGCAGAGGAATGTTGTTTGTATTCTGGGATTTGATCATTTCATTTGAGAGTGCATGCAGGGCCACCACAGATCCTGCTCTATGGGAATTCATTTGTCAATTAGATTAATGTGAGTAATTGCAAAGAGCCAGTAAGAAAGACTTCCAGAGAAGACAATCACATTTCCTTCAGTTTTTTTTATTAACACATATCAACATGTCCACTTAAAGGACTAAGTAGCAAATATGTTCTCTTCTGCATTCGACTGAACACAAAAGGCTAATTTCTGTACATTCACTAAGGCTCTGTCTTTAGGGAAAACACAGGTTTCCATAAGGCAAACAATATCTAAAAGGAATGATATTAAGTACTTTATCCAGCATGTTAATTTATATCTCAGTTGTTCCTGACAGTACAAAGATGCAAGCTAATAGCATAGCATAATCTGCTCTGCCATTTCAATTCATATATTACAACCTAAATACACAGTAAAGGGAAAAGGCAAGTATAAATAAAATCGGTTCACATTATCAAAATGTGTCATTTTGGAGAGTTTTTCCTGCGTAAGGTAGATTGGTGAATCAGCAGGAGAAGTTTAGAAAAGTCACTGCTGCATCACTGAACCAATTCTGAATAAAGAAACCTAACAAAAGATGTTTGTCTGAACATGTATAGAAATCTTAAAATGAATATGTAAATAAATATCATACATGACAGTCACGTTTCTTTATCAGCGTATGTTGTTCTAGCCCAACATTTACTTCCTTTCTTTCCGTCTCTCACCTCAAACTGCACAGTCATATCTGGCAGTTTCATATCACTTTATTTAACAGCATTCAAACCTCACGACACAAGAAAAATATTCACGTTTTAAAACGGATTTGTTAGTTATTATTTCTGCTAAAGGTCGCTGCATTAGACAGTTGTGCAATGGTGCGCAGTGATAAATGTTTTTCCATTCACAGCACAAACAGTTACCAAGGATGCTTGAAGAAAGCATTAATTTCAGCTTTAACAGTTACACAGGCTTGCTCAAGACCCATGGTAGATGTATCTGTTGTATGTCTGCTCCAATCATGTAGCTTACTACTCTCTATAGCAAGATGAGAGAGTTGATTGAGTCACAGTTTTTTTAAAACATAAAACTGAACAGAACTTTGAATGAAAAAAGAAAATACTGCACTGTGGACTAAATATGAATGGATGCTAAAAACTCAGTAAAGTCACATTCCAACATTAGACAGATGAACTGTAGCTGTGCAGTTTAATGTGATATCCTCTCCCCAAGAATGGCAGGTACTGGTAATCTGTACAGTTACTGAACACCAACAACTAAATGGTCAAATAATGCATAGCCTTTTACCTTCGCACTCTCCTCAAACAATGTTCAAAAACTCATAAAAACACTGATTACACCCCCTGTGCTCCCCACACACACACACACACACACACACACACACACACACACACACACACACACACACACAAGCAGCTTACACTTAAATGAAGCGCCTTCATGTATGCAAAGTTGATCCGCCGTACGATGAAGGCAGCTTACAACTAAAACCAAGGTCAGTCCAGACAGACGTACGGCAGTATGTTTAACCTGCTCTCATCTCCATGGGGGTCTAAGGAGATGCACTCTGTCCAGTCAAACCAATTACCCTTTGTGTCGTAGCAACCGTTAACGCCGGACCAGTGTTGTGTGTGTAATCTGTTCAGGTCTTCACTGATGACTTCTCTGCTGATCCCCGGTAAATCTCTGGCTGGGAGTTCTGGTGCCAAAGTGTGTGTTTTCTTGGCATCTTTACTTTGGTGTTCCTCTTTTTTCAAAAACTCAGTCATGAAAAAGTGTGCACCGGGGGTGTGGGCACCTGACGATGTCAGCACGTTGCTTTGCTGGCTAAGGTAAGACTGGATGATTTCGCTCCTCGACAGCTCTTTCCAGTCTGTCTGCTGGAAGGGACTGGGAGGAACAGCTGGATTCTGCTTCGGCTGCTCTGACCACTGAGATTCAGGTTTGTGGCCCGGTATGACCTCCCCCTCCTGGCAAGACTCCTTATGAAAGGAGGACTTGATTTGACCTGTTACAGGGTCAAATGTCAGCCTCCTGTCTTTTAACCTGACTGGTTTAGTGCCGTCTTCTACAGCCTGTCCATCTAACTTTACCACATAGTCCTTCTGCTTATGTTTCTGTCCTTTCCTTTTCCCTGTATTGCTAACAGCACCATCATCTTCAAAACTTACCCCATCACTGCAGGAGGAGGCATGCGAGTTGTGAAGAGATGTACTGGGAGGCCTGCTTTTAGAGTCCAAATCTGAAGACCAAGAACTATCGGTGTGCAAACCCTGAACACAAATATTGAAAGGCTGAGGGGAAGGCCCCAACCCAGAGATGTCCGCAGACCCAGACCTCACAGTGGGACTAGAAAGACTCTGTGCTTGTGATGCAGTTTGTTTAACACCAAGTTCCTGCTTTGGAGTTTGAGGACTGTGCAAGGAACCGCGTGGGCTTCTGGGTTGATACTGGCCCCCAGAAGATGCTTGCTCCTTTCTGGCTTGCTGCTGCAGAACTGATGCTTTTAGCAAAGAAGAAGTGCTAGGAGGCTTGCTGTATCCCGGGGCACTTGGATGAGGTTTTACAGCATTGACAGGGATTTTGTTTGGTCTGTCACTGTCCAAAGGCTCAGAAATCTCCCTATCTAAAGGCTGACGAGTATCTGTAAAAATTTCAGAGCTGCCGCCAATTCCATTGGTTGGCAGCTGTTTGGAGTTTTGTATTTTATCATTGAGAGTCGTTTTGGATATCTTGGCTGGTAAGAGCAATCCTTCCTTCTGGTCACCCTTGCGTTTCCTGCTGCTCAGTTTTTCCAGCCTAGGAGAGGTGCAGTTGTTGAAGTCATTCCTATTCTTCAACTCTGCACCTGTTTTACCTGATGGTGTGGTGGCAGCTGGAGCAGAGATGCAGGGATGAGCACCACCATTGGAAGACCACGATGCACCTGTGTGTCCTTTGGACATCACCTCACCCTTCCCTGGCTCAATAAGCTTCTGCCAGTTTCTCAGGAGCTTCTTTGCCCTTCTCGCAAGGTCCTCATTCTTGGTTTTCTTCCGGACATCATTGATGAGCTTTCCAAGACGGGTTTCCTTTAAGACGATAAGATCGTTGTTAAACAGCAGCTGTGACTTGACTGAATTCAACTCCATTTTATTTTGAATTAGTGCTGCAGCTAATGATAATTTTTATTAGGGATTAAGGATAATCCAGGTCTGTTTTGAGTGCATACAGTAGGTCTGAATGAAACCTACCTCCAGGGCCTCTTTGGTGATAGGATATTTCTCCAAAAAGGAGATCACCTCCATAACTACCACCATGTTGCATATCTGCTGAGAAAGACACATAGGTTGGTTTATACAGCACAAATATCAGACATCATAAGCATGACAACAACATCCACGTACACTTGTATGTATGTAGATGTTAAAATGTGTGATTCAGAAACATATAGGTCCGATATGCACAAGTTACACAAAGAGGAAGAAAGAAGGGCTGTTAGAAAGGCCAAAGCATAATTTGAATAGACTTTCAAATGTGCACCTGTATGTCAAGACACAATGTGCTCGTACTGGTTTCAGGCTCAATATGTCAAACTGAGACTACATGCAAATGTGCCAATTTTCCCGCTACAAGAAGACCAAGTGAGATCTGCACGTAAGACAGAAGAAAAGTGCTGACCACAGTGGTCTGTTCACTTTAATCTAGGCTGCTCTGCGCCGACTTAGGTTGGGCAATCTGAAGATATAAATTTATCCATCAGAGATTTTACCAGACGCTTTATACTGTGGTAGCAACCCTGTGGTAGTGATGGCTCATTGGAGGCAATGTTGCAAATCAGTGAAAACTTCAGTTAATCAAACATGAGTTAGTCCTGGTGTTTTTACAGTACTCTTCAATGACTGGAAATAACACTAGTTCAGAAGGTTACTTTATGGTTTTACCAGTCTTTGAAGAGGCTGTAACACACCATGGCAAACTCACCAGCTGTGTAAGGTAAGGGCTTAGATGTTACTTATTATATGTGAAGTTCAGTGAAACCTCATTTAACCCACGTCTCTGTGACTTTCTACCTGGTAGCTCAATTAGCAAGTCTCCAGTCCTGAAGCACTCAAATGCGCTAACTTGGCTACATCAACATTAGCCAGCAGCAGGCTGTGGACTGCCTGCCAACAGTTACTTTGGCTAACTAGTGATGTTAGCCAGCTAATTAGCAAGCAAACATCAACTCGCCATACATTGACTGCCCCCACTTTGTCAACCCTCCGTGGCGAGTCGGAGTCGTCTTGGCCTTGTTGTCTGCGTTTCTGCGCCCGGTTCGTCCTTTGGGAAACTTGCGGATATACTCACATTGCTCTGGCCGTCGATGGCCTGTAGCAGCCGGTCTCTCATCACCTGCGGAGTGGCTGTAGCCGCTGTCATCGCCTGGCGGTGTCGCGGGTCAGGACGGACTCAGACAGGAGAATCCCCCGAAGAGGCGGCGGTTGGAAACCTGCCGACACTCACAGGCCCGACGGAAGATCGTGTGTGGGAGCGGGCATCATGTTTTATGATGCTTTTATCTTTGTTTTCTTTCTCCGCCGTCACGATTTGATCATTCGGGCGACGAGAACAGAAAATCCTCTCCGGGAATCGGCTACCCCCCTCGGCTGGTAGCCTCCTCCTCCTCGGTCTGCTCATCGGGCTTTTTGTGAAGCGCCCGCGCAGAGCATGATGGGAGATTTTTACGTAAGCGACTGTTCACGTCCGGTACATTGTTCCGTGGAGAGAGACAATAAAGGTTTATTATTATTTAATTAAATCCATTTAAACGTTTTATACCCTTTAGTGCTTTCCTCTAATAACTTCAAAACGATTTGTGATTTGTAATATGAAACCGTTTGTTTTATTTTGTGCGTGATTGTATTAATTCATTGACTCTGGAAATCTATTAAGACAATTCATTAATATTCATAATTTAAAAGCCAAAGTCAAAGAT
Organism: Sciaenops ocellatus; assembly: GCA_033000465.1. Taxonomy (NCBI): domain Eukaryota; kingdom Metazoa; phylum Chordata; class Actinopteri; family Sciaenidae; genus Sciaenops; species Sciaenops ocellatus. Next base: position 20,941,012 of record CP136882.1, on the reverse strand, counting down.
ATTTCATCTTATAGTTATAGTTATTCTTTTGTATAAATCTAAAGATAATACCCCTTCTTAATTTTATTCTTACTAAAGCAGCATTTCAGATTTACAAGTAATAATAGTAATAATAATAATAATAACAATAATTCATTGTCGTATTTCGAAGTAAATGTAACACTATGGAGCCACTATTTCACCTTCATTAGATAAGAATAAAACAATGTATATCTCACATCTTCACCTGGCACACTTTCTATTTCTTGTCAGATATTTCATCATGGTGCTGTGGTAAGCACTGTCACCTCACACACTCATACTGGTTCGATCCTCGGTTGGGGCCTTTCTGTGTGGAATTTACATGTTCTCCCCTTGACTCCAACTTCCTCCCACAGTCCAAAGACATGAGCTTAATAGGTTAATTGGTGACTCTATAAATTTCCCATAGGTGTGAATGGTTGTTTGTCTCTATGTGCCCTGTGATGAGCTGGGGACTTGTTCAGAGTGTACCCCGCCTCTCGCCCAAAGTCAGCTGGGATAGGCTCCAGCCCCCTGTGACCCTGATGAGGATAAGCACTGAAAGATAATGGATGGATGGATAACATTCATGTCATATTTTGAAGGAAATGTAACACTATGGAGCCACTATTTCATCTTCATTAATAATAATAATAATAATAATAATAATAATATAATATATACATATCTCATATCATTACCTGGTATCACCTTGCCCCACGTTTTTAAATGTATTACTGAATGTGTATTTTTTTCTATTTTTTTGTCAGATATTTCATCATCCAAGTCAATTTCATATGTATGTATACAGTCTCTGGTATTGCTCATTTCTTACATGTCACTTGATGGCACAGTTTGTGTGTCGGAATAAAGTTGTGAGAAAAAAAATGTACGTTGTGCGTTGTATGGATCCTACACTATAATACAAAGGGAGGAAAAGGAAACAGAAACCATCTCTAGAGCACTGTTTCTCAAATGATGTAATCTCAGGATCCGAACTGTCCACATATAAGTCCAATTCAGCGTCTTTTCATCCACACATTAGGCTACAGTCCACCTGCCGTTATTCAAACCCAGGACCTATTTTTACAATAAAAATACAAAAACCACTTCATTTATATCACTAAAACAGTATATATAAAAGTGTGACCGGGGTGTACAACTTAATTAAATAAGGCAATGAGCAATAGAGTGCAACTAACATTTTAAAATAATTTTAATGGCAGTGACGGCTATTTATTGTTTTTCAAAGCTATAAAAAAATCGCAGAATAACCAGGCCTCATAAAGAAGTACAGGACAAAAAACAGCTGCAGTGCTGAAAATATTTAAGTTTTCAAGCCAGCCCAGCACTTCACTGCATCAAACATACAGGTTTTTCTTTTGTTCTGTATTTTAACTGCAAAAAACTGTACAGTTGACAAGTGTATAACACTGTATTCAGTTAATATGTTGTATCATTAGGAAAAAGTATCATACGATCATCTCATCATGGATAATGACATTGGCCAAGGAAGTGTAGATAATGTGTACCAGTCAGGCCAGTACCCGATCCCTGGGGCATGAAGTCATAACCATTCAGTCAATTAACAGACACTGGATAAGAAAACTGTATTTTTATTGTTAAGAATAAGGACACATTTACATTATAGTGCATATACATTTACTTACAGCACGTGCCCCAGATTAAAAGAAAATGTTATTTTATTTTTATCTGAGAGGCTGGATTGAAATATTGTTCTAACAGAGGAAAGGAGTTCATGAAGCGACAGTGACCATTTTGACTTGTCTGATGAAATCAGCTGAACTCCAGCAGCTGTACAAGTAAAACGGATGAAAGGAAGTTTAAACAAGGTGATATGTGAGGTTTTAGGGCTGAGCAGGACCTTTGAATGACACAGAGAAAACATTTTTTTATCCTGTTAGTGAGCGCTGTCCATAATTTTCAACCCTGGTGTTTCTTTAATAAGCAAACTGACATGCTGGAGAAACAAAGCTCATGTTCTATAAAGAAGCACAAGGGCACAAGACAACACATATCCAGCAAAGGCAGGGGTGCTGGTGCAGTTACAGCTTTAACAAAAAAAAAGGGATAAAATGTAACATAAAAATGTCCACAGACAAAATAAATACAGCGATTCATAAATTCCTGTACAGCCGAAAGTAGATTTACGGTTTGGGGTCGTAAAGAAAATGGAGCATAATTACAGTTTAAAGCACCAAAAGAACAGCAAAGTCCTATTAAGGAGAAGTTTATAGCATCCATCTTAGAAAAACAGCATCCTGGTGGAAGTCCAGTCGCCAGAAACGTGGATCATGATCCAAATAATCTGTAAGGATCGAAGACATTCAGCCAGTTAGAAATACAACAAGTTCACAGCTCATTTGTAGGACTTTTTAAAAAGGTATTCTGGGAAATGTAGGAAATCATAAACTGAAGCAGAGTTGAAATACACAAGTGAATAACTAACATTACAGAATAACTAACAGTGTTACACTGGTAGTAGTGGTAGTATAGTGTAGTAGTATCATCTACTCAAAACATTTGCCTAATAATTCACTGTGTGTTTCTTTCAATTTAAGAGTGAGAGACTACCTTTTGTTTCTATATTTGAATTATTAATTATTAGACCAACAAGGTTTCACCATCACCTGACCATCATCAACTAAAAGACAGTCACTCACAGGATCATGCAGAACATGATGAAGATGTTCCACAGAGCGATGAAGATCCGGAAGTATCGCAGGCTGAGCAGGAACTCTCTGATGTTGTCACCTGAAAGACAGACTCATCACTCTTGTGGCAGTGTTTTGAGAACTACAGACATCTGTCACACACTTTGTCTTGTTTATTTATTTATTATCATCTCTCTTTCTCTCTCTGACACAAACACACCTGTTGTCGGTGCTCTGGACTCATCTCCAAATCCTTGGGACTCCCTCCTTTTGCTGCAAAACATCCACAGTTAACCAAATGATTTGTTTATTTTTTGTTTTTTTAGCTCTGATGTGAGGTTTAAAACACTGTGACTCTTTTACTTACAGCTTAAAATTCAGCACAGCCCCTGCATTCACCAGTAAGGTCCTAGAGAGCACAGAGAGACAGACAGTTTGTGGACAGGTGTTATTTACCTGCTGAGCAAACGTTAGCTGCTGAGCTGGCATTAGCACGGAGCTAGCTTGTTATTTAGCTTGATACACCGCGGCCAAACTAACAACACAGTGCACGATAACACACACAGAGAATTCATATCGATTAAACATGATTATAACAGTGAGTAAAATGTGACAGAAACCGAACAAATTACCCGAATATCAGCAGATCTGCGATCATTTTGTTCACATCACATCACACGGACGGCTAACTTCCGCGTTCGTCCACGCAATCAGGAAGATGACCAATCACGTTTCAGTGCCCTCAGGAGCGTTATTTGGGTTTTTATGCCCTTTGGTTGGACTGTCAGGGGTTTACCTGCCAGACGTTCCCCGCCAATCAACAATACATCGTAAAGGTTGCAATTGGAGGCATCGTTTGAAAACTTACTAAAGTGAAATAGATATGATGTGTCAGCTGCACATATACACAATGACATCACTGTATAATCCATACACCAACAGATCATTTGAAAATGTTTTTTTTTGACATGAGATATAAGGCAAGTCTGCTCTGTGATCTGTAAAGTGCTGATTGCACTGTCTAAAGGAGAAAGCGGTAGAACTTTTATTTTGAAAGAGCACAGTCGTCAATCATACGCAAGGGGGCGCTGAAGGACTACCCACCAATCAATACTAAATGTTGAGTGGTAAATCTGTTTTGTCAGTAAGAAAAACGAGACATTCAAATTAATTTTTCTGTCTCTTGTCTGGGCCTGTGTCAGTTGTACCGGCAAAAAACGGTTCAATCATATCTTGGTCTGTTTTACATTTAATTATGTAACTTTGCAACGTACGTAAATGAATAAAAATAACAGCTAAATATACTTACAAAAAAGTTATTAAAATTTAACAACATATTCTCTATTCCAAATAATTATTTTCTTAGTACTACTTAATTTATAGTAATATAATTATAGTTATATGTCTTATAATTTGACACTTTAGAGATACAATACTTTGTCGCCCCTTGGTGGTGGTGGAGGTAATTTCTCTGATTATTATTCTCCAGAATTAAAAGCTACAATAGAAAAATAAAAACATGAGATCAGTTGAAAAACACATAAAATCAGGTCGCTGTGTATTTCTGTAGGTTTGGTGTTGCTGTGCCTTTAATCACAGTATTCCTACATCACCTGGAGGGATGTAAACAGCCTGTGATATCACCAAATGTAGCCGAGCTGTTCGGGATTACAGTCGGTCATTTGGCTGTGAGTCAGCCTTGGTGCAGGATCTGATCCGGATTGTGCGATGGTATTTATGAAATAGACTGAATGAATCGTTGTCCGTGTTCAAACACTTGTCTCGGGCTTTGCTGCGTTTCCTGGCTACAATCAGACCTCTAATAGCGTCTTAAATTAAAGGCTGTATCGCTGATGAACACAGGAGGACAACGAGCCTTTTGTTTTTACATTTCCAGCAGCTGACATGTAAAACCTCATGTCGCCTGAAAAGCGGAGCAGCTGGCACGGAGCGCAGATGATGAAGATGATGTTGAGGCTGTGGAGATGAGAGGTATTAATAGGAAGGCTTGAGTGTCACAGGCTTTCACTGTCGAGACCGGGGGGCTTGGTGGAGTGTCGGTGGACCGGGTTTGGGGGGGCTTTCTGATCCAGACTGCGCAGTTGGACTAAACCCACAAGGATTCACTGCTTAACTAAGAGGCAACATCATGGAAGTGTTATCAGTTCTTAATTTGGGCGATTTTGCCCACGTATTCTCCAAAATGGGAATGTTTCCTGTGTTTGATCTCGCTTATTACATCGTGTCCATCCTCTACCTCAAGTATGAGCCAGGTGAGTGTGTTTTACACTTTCTGTTTGCTTGAACTTTTCTCAGATTAAAGGTATTATTTGCTAAATGTGATCTACAATATATTCTGCTATTATTTTGTCAGGTTTACACTCACCAAAACCTTTCCCTAAACAGACATTCACTTACAACACAAAGTAAAAATATATATCTAACATAGAAAATCAATATTTAAACCCTTAAAAACTTACAAGTAATCTCTGACATGAGGCTGATAGTTGACCATAGCCTCTAATACACATTGCTGTAATATCCCTATAGGGTTGCTGTTATCTGTATAGCACTATATCCTTATAAAGCATGACCTGTTACATAAACTCCAGCAGAGACACTTGCAGCTCAGCTTGCTTGCTGTGAGGGAATGTCTGTTGCTGCAGCAGTCTGACCTCATTCACACTGAGGAAATCACTGGAGCACATTAAACCACTCAGCTTTGGGTAAAGTCTGATATTTCCCAAGATTTAACTCCTTTGAGCAACAGAACCTGAGCAGGATGAAACCTGAGAGAGGGTCTGTACATACCAGCGACTTAGGCAATAAATAGAAGATCCTGAAATAGACAGTGTCAGTGGGTCTCTGAAGCTCCTAAGCTGCACCCGTAGGCTGCAGTTGAGTGTTATTTACACTAAATGTTGAAGATGAAATAACCGGTTGAGCTAACAGCCCAGAATGATCGCAATGCTCCTGGGGGCTTTTAAAAGAACATATTTTTCCTCTTGGTCGTATGTAGGAACCATTTGTTTTGCTGGGTCTCCCAGACCATACACAGAAAAAGTTCACTCTGGCATAAAAGTTCAGTCATTATGATGGCAGCTGAAGCTTCATTGAAGATGGTAGACACACCAAATACATCTCATAACCAAATCTAGAAGTTTACAGCTGTTTTTGTGCAGCTTCAAAGGAGCCTAAGATAGCCATCAAAATCCTCCTTAAATAGCTTCTTCAACATATCTCATGTGAGGTTTGAGGCAAACAGTTTCATTATATGCCACGGTTTCCCCAGCAATGAGGGAATTATTGGAGCTGCTGCTTAGATAAATAAACTTTTGGGCCATAAATATGTAATAATTTGGCTTTTGGAAACTTATTTTATATTACGCAAACTAGCTAGAGAAAGTTAATAGATATTATATGGTTATAACTGCAATACATGTACATACGTCTACATTAGTTTTTTGTGTTCCATGTCCATGTTAACTGGAATGAACCTGACCAGAAAATTAATTCATTTACTCTTTGAAATGAACCATTAATCTAATCAAGTCATATTTAAAGGTTAACTCCACTGCTTTTTCACACCAAAATCTTGGAGGGTTACCGTGGCTCTAGACAGAGAATGGCACAAAATCTGATGAAGTGCCGCAAATGATGTCACGTGAGTCAGCGTCAGTTGAGGCTGACAACAACGAGTTTGAAAATGATAAAACAAAACCCTCGGGGTGTGGAGTTAGAAAAAAAAATGATCTTATCTGACCTTTGTAACTTCTCATCTCTACTTGAGGCTAGCAACTCGAGTCTACTAGCATGTGGTCAGCTTGCATTGTGGGTAACCTAGGCGCCAGGTTTTGACAAGGTGAAAAAAATACTCTTTTGATTTTGATTCATTGAAATAATTTGTGACTATTAAAATGATAATTTGAGTATGAAGTTAGACATAAACAGCCCTGAAGTTTTAAGGATTTTAAAATACAGATATGACAGTTTCTGTCTCTTCTGGCTCTCACATTCCTCATGGTAGTTAAGGTAAGATGGATGGATCACTTTCCTTTCAACACATTTGTTGCATTTTGTAATACTTTTGTAATACTGTTGCAGACCTCACACAAACTGTAACATGCAGCTACCAAAGCTGACTTCCTGCCTGTAACAGTGTACCCTTGTCTTCATATCTCAGAATATTTTACAGTCAAATGTGTGTCCTACGTGTGTGCATCCTAGTTCGCAGTACATGTTAGAGGAGCGCATGAATGAGTTTTGGCGGTCAACATGGGTGGGGGGGGGGGAGAGACAAGTGTGGGGGTTAAAGGTTAAGACAGGCCTGACAGTTGCAAGGCAGGAGAAGCAGTTGAGCAGAATATATTTATAGGATGACATTTCTCAGGATCAGATTGCTTTCAAACTGAGTGCCTGTTGCACCACGACACCCTCACCCACCTGTTGTTGGAGATTTGTGCGGTGAAGCAGCCATGCTCTGTTCACATCATAAAGTACATTTCTGAGGTACTTGTACTTCACAAAAGTATTTCCTTTTTATGCTGAGTATTTTACACTTCTGATGCACTACATTGCAGAGTGAAGTACAGTACTTTTAACTCCACTAGATTTATTTCAGCAACACTGAAAGGGGTCATTCTGCATAATGAGTACTTTTACTTCTGATGCATGAAGTACATTTTGTTGCCAATGCTTCTGTACTTTTAGTAAAAACTTTTTTTTATTTTTTTTTTTTAAGTAAAATTTTGAACATGCTAATGGAGTTCAGATGAAAAGGGAGATGGAAAGACAAAAACACACAGAAGCTCAAGCACACCATTCACAGAGAAAGAAGAGAGGGAACAAGTCCACAGGGGGAGAGAGGGGAGAGAGCCAAGGACAGCATGCTCAAAAGAGACCATTGGCCGTCCCAGGACGACCAATGGTCTGACCACAGAGAAGCCTGAATGAAAAGAGGACAAAACAGGAGAAAACAGGGAGGGAAAAAGAGAGATAGGAACACAGCTTGGATGCCCACGTGCTTATTGGACAACAAAGAAACAGACTTAGAGAGATGTTACAGTTTTCATAAAGGCTTAATAGATTTAATGAGACTGAGAACGACCTGCCCGAGGGATAACAGTAGCAGATAAAAGGCAGTAAAGTAAACAGAGAATAAGCAACCTTTGCAGACTTCTTTGACTGGTTTAAATATGATGGTGTGAACTGTGTTGATATGGTATAAATGTCTGGAATATACACACAGATAAACTAAATGTCATCAAAAAAGAATACTGAATTATCATATAAACATACAGCCAGTATATAAATTGTAATAAGCTGTCTGTTCTGCCTGTATACTTTAAAGGAGCAGTCAGTCATGAGTTGGTAAACTGTCAAACACATAACAGTTGAAGTTGTGAGTAAATATTAGATTATGAAAAAAAGGCGGATTATCAGGGCGTAAACTGAGTCGACTGGGCGTGGGCAAAGATACAGCACTTAGACACACAAGGGATCCACTGATAATGAGTTTTGAAGGTCACCGCTAATAGTTTTTCTCTGTAGGAACTCACAGAAAGTTTTAAAAATAAACATTTATGACTATTTTCGATATGATCTTTTCAAATAAATCAACATCAAATCGTTAAATGTGCTAATTAATATTTGATTTTATGACTTTTAAAGGTTCAAATTATTGATAAATACATTATTTTGAAATTAATTAGCGGCAGGCATTGATATCTGCCACAGTATTTTTTGATAATACCAATAAGCAGAATTTTTTTAATTGCACACATTTCTTCTTCTTTGTTTGAATGATTTACCTGTAATTAATCATTAATGTGTACACTGTTTTGTAAATAAATAACTAAATGACTGATGATTCATGACAGAAAAACCCTTGAATGAATCAGTGTCACACTGCAGCATTTTAATGAAGGAAAAAAATCTAAAGAAGATATGATTTTCAGTTTTTCACATTACATGTGTGAGGATCGGTCCCTGACAGCTCCTCCTCTGTGTTGCAGGCTCAGTGGAGGTTTCTCGCAGGAGTCCCGTGGCCTCCTGGCTCTGCGCCATGCTCTACTGCTTTGGTAGTTACATCCTGGCAGACGTCATGCTCGGAAGCAGCCCCATCGACTATTTCCAACACAACAGCCACATCCTGCTGGCTTCAGCTGTCTGGTGAGAAAATCCTCAGGACGACGTTACCCTTCAAAGGGGAAGAGATTCTGTTTGAAGGTCACATGGATGTGACCATCGAACCTGCTTTGTTTGATTCATGCTTTTCATCAAGACTCTATATGTGATCAGAATATTCCCTGTCAGCCACTGTTTGAAGGTCATTCCCTTCCACAAAGTGAATTTCTTTCCTGCTTTTAACAGGGAAGGATCAGTTCAGCAACATCTGACAATAGCTTTTCCCCTTACGTATCACCAGCTGTACCTGCAGATAGTTTCATATATCATAATAGGTGCATGGAACTTGGTCTGCGGGTTTAAAGACAGTGCACTCAAATGCATCATATCTTTTAAGAAACATTGTCTAAAGACTTCAGTGACACCAGTTTTCATTGGGAACCTTTTTACAAAAAGTTAAAATAAAAAAAAAGAGAAAAATGTGCAAGGTCTGTGGGGTATTTCTAATATTTTTTTTTATTTCTAATAATAAGTTTTGGCACCTTTAAAAACAAAGAGGAAATCTCCTACATTTAAAAACACAGTAAACAGGAAAATCAAATCAACTTTGGCAAACAGAACTTATCTTTATGACCAGACACCATGAAGTGTGAATTGTGTTTTTGTGATTTGGGTTACGATGAAAGCAAAACACTTCTAACAGTACTACATCTTATTCTTCATCATCTTTCATTAACAAACAGGTACCTCATCTTTTACTGCCCGCTGAACCTCTTCTATAAATGTGTGGCTTTCCTGCCCGTCAAGCTGGTGTTGGTCGCCCTGAAGGAAGTCGTCCGTACTCGTAAGATCGCCGCTGGTGTTCACCATGCCTATCACGCCTACCACCATGGCTTCTTCATCATGGTCATCGTTGGATATGTTAAAGGTCGGTCTCTTGCGGGTTCACAGCAATTTGTTTCCATTCAAATGTGTTTATATGGTACGACAGGACAGGTGGTGTTATGAATTGGCAATCTGGTATGCAGTGTGTTTTAAATTAGGAAGGCAATCATGGCACAAAATTTAGTCATGTATAAATTTGTTTTTTAAATTCTTATAACAGCTAAAATTTAAGTAGGCCTAAAATTAGTTTGAATTGCCGATTTATTTTGGCTATCACAGTTCCCTAAAGTCAAGTGTGATGATATCATGATATCAAAGACATTCAGTTTATTATCACGAGACCAAGAGAAACGGCAAATCTTCACAATGACTCATTAGTTGATGACATTACCTGATTGTTTTAGCTTTAACAGAAAGTCTTCAATACAGTTTGGTATGCCTGCTGTCGTAGTGTTGACAGCTGCATACAGTGAGTGACAGAGAGAAACACATTCAGGAAACTAAACAGCTGCTGTATTTGAAACATGAATGAACAACACATGTGCATGGCAGTGTGCACATGTGCCGGTCATTCATGTTGAACTGAGACACTGCCAGCGTTCACAGTGACCAGTTTACAGGGTATTTGTGTCTTGGATTAAAACCCAGCCTTGTGCACACTTAAACTACACTGATGTCCATATAAATATACATAAAGGGTTGTACTGGTTTTGCTCCCTACTGTTTCTGCTTCAACAGTGAGGCTCTGCAGGCGTCCATGTTGAAAATAAAATAAAAGATAAGATACGTGCAGTCACACGGGATACAGACTTTTTTGTCCTCATTTTTTTCCCTCCGTGTCTATTTTTATCTTCGCAGGGTCTGGAGTGGCTCTCATTTCCAATTTTGAGCAGCTGCTGCGTGGAGTGTGGAGGCCCGAAACTAACGAGATCCTCAACATGTCATTGTAAGTCTGTGTTTCCTGCTGCTGATGAGAAAATCTGGTCATCACTGACTCATCAAGCATGTAGGTGTTTCCAACCAAAGCCCAGAGACAAAGTTGGGACTTATTGTGACTGAGATTGGACACAAAACATGACCAACCTTATTGAGAAACACAGCAGGTTTGTTGAAGTCATCCTGTGTAGAATATGAAATCACTGAACTTTCAGCTCCCCCTGGTGGTACTATCATAAAAGACACTTTGTCAGTCTGCACTGCACCAAACTTTCTCCTATCCCCCAAAAGAAGAGCATCAGTGTATGCTAAACTTTATTTGAGGGTCAGAAGAGAACTTGTTCAACCTACATAGGGACATTCAAGCTTCAATCAAAACATTCAACTTAAATGAAAATGCAAAATAATTTGTAGGTTTTTACACTTGTGAATAGAAATTTAGTGAATTATTTTTTTCTCCCACTGGGTTATTTTAAAAAGATGTTTTACTGAGTTTTGCCTTTTGTATCTGCAGCCCGACCAAAGCCAGTCTGTACGGAGCCATCCTCTTCACCCTGCAGGAGACTCACTACCTGCCAGTGTCCAAGAGCACCCTCATCCTCGTCTTCACCCTCTTCATGGCCACAAGCAAGGCAAGATAGGCACACATGACCCTCCCAGCCCACTACATTTTTATTATTTTTACCATCAGTCCATATTTGTGACACACAGATGTTCATGGTACTAAAGTTTATGAATTTATTATTACAAAATCTGGCTGCTCTCCTCTGACTGACATTATCTTCCCTCAGGTGGTGATGACCGCCCGACACTCTCACGGCTCCCCCTTCGCCCTCATCGAGTCCTGGGTTTGCCACTTGCTGTTCGGCTCTCCTCTGGGTGGATCTGAGGAAGACCACCATCATGCTCCCGCTGCCCCATCTTCACCTCTCAAAACCAAGGAGGAGCTGAGTGATGGTGCACGCAAGAGGAAGGCCAAGAAAGCTGAGTAGGATGTTGCGCTGCCAGAGTGAAATTGCATCTGACTCGCCCCCATCATGGACTCCACATGATGGGATTACCCATTCCTTTCCAGGGAAAGGGGCAGTTTGATGTTTTACCAAATGAGACCCTTTCTATTAGAGTAAAATGGTGCTTTCTGCATTTTACACAGCACGAGGACTCTGTAAATACCATGGCAAATGTTTCACACTTCAACCCAACCTGGACATTTTAAACCTATTTATTTATGTGTTTGTGAACATCTGCATCTGAGCTCAACACTGTGTGGTGATCCACATGTAGGAGCTGCATGGGCCTCTGTTCCACATCAGTAGTTGTGTTACTGGGTGTCAGTGGTTTTCCACCAAACCTTATTTCAGTTCAGAAAGAGATAGAAAATACTAATTCAATCAGAAATTCTAATGTGAATAAAGCATTATGTGAAAGAACATTGCTGCTTTTTACATTAAGATGAGGACAACTTCATGTCTTTAAATAAAATCAAGAGAAACATTGTGTCCCGGTGATTTTCTTACTGCGTTATCGACCATTCAATAGTACTAAATGGTCAAAACTGAGTTCTGAGTTTATCTCCACTTCATTAGGTCCAGTTTTAGATAAAGCGGTATGTATCATGATGTTAAATATCACAACAGTGCATTAGCAGCAAGTAAAATAGTTATAAATAAAAAACATGTTGTTTTTCAGTGACTTTTAGTTTTCTACGAAGGACGCTCCAACACATTTTTTGTCTTTAAGTAACTTCAGTGAGAAATCTTCATGACCTTCAGTTGTATGAATATAAGATAGATAGAAAGATACTTTATTGTCCTTAAAATGAAATTTGTTGCTGCAGTCTGTACAAAGCCTCACGTACATACATAACCACGGAAATAAACATTCAATACAGCACATTTCTTCATCCCTATCCCATACCCATAGCTCCCACACATGGTGGTTACCAGGGTGCTTTTTTTGAGAGATGCTATGGCAGAAGGGACAAAACTCCTGCCATAGCATGCTCACTTACAGGCCAGGGACCTGTATCTGTGACCAGATGGGAGCAGTATGAAGGATTTAAGGGGATGTAAGGATTTAAGGAGTTACTGCGTGCTCTGTGTGTAATGTCTTTACTGCTAAGGTCTAATAAAATCTACATACGTGTTTACTTTTATTTTACATCAATTTTCAAAACAGAGGGCATGCAGGTCGACCTAAAACTGAAACATGACACATCCAAGACTGAAACCGGTCCTGGAATTAGTTGGCAGTCAGGAGTACACATGTCTTTGTAAACCCTCTGTTATGTAACTCTGAGGCTGTTGGGAGGTGACAGGAAAGGTCTGAGGTCAAGCTGAGGGCATGTCCTGAGAAACTTGGATGCCCCATGCCGACAAACTGTTGTAGCACAGGCAATAAAACATCACTAATGAACTTAGCAGGAGGTTGTTACACTCGACCTTTAACCTCAACATTCCTAACAGCAGCAGAGAAGATCAAGGAGGTAAAAACCTGCTGGTTACGTTTGTAGCACTGTTGGAGCTCATCATCTTTGATGACTTTTGTTTCAATTTTTAATATGGCATAAAACTTTATTGATACTCAACAGAAAACTGCTTAATTTCTGCAGAAGATGCAGATACAGTTGTAAGACAACTCGAATCATAGCTCAAGATATTAAATCACAGCAAGATGACCACTACACTAGCTAAAATAATACAGTACAGATCTAAAAAAAAAAAAAAAAAAAAAAAAAAAATTACATAAATTACATGTTTTTACAGTTAAGTTTGCATCACACCACAAAAACTGATTTGCATTGCTCATTGTTGTGCATGTAGCAGCAATACCGCAACATGTGTTATTGTTTGTTTTAAACTGTTGCTCGAAACTTAAAGATCCACTGGGTAAGAGGTTGCAGAAATAAAATATAATGTGTATAACTATGTTTTAATTAGAGTATAATCACCTGAAAATAAGAATCATTATTACAGTTTTTGTTACCTTAGAATGAGACTTTTATATCTACAAACGTTATAGGTCAATATCAGTTCCTGGTCTTTACATCACCTACAACACAACTCAATCACTTCCAAGCTATGCCTGCTCAAGTGATATCACTCAAGTCAGTTTTTTTTTTGCATATCTCACTCTGGAGCCACAAAAGGCTTCATACAAGCTTTTATCTCATATGCAGTAGTACTCCACAAGACCTGTAAACAGACAGTAAAAATAGTAGATATTCCCTTCAACAAGCAGCAGTCTGTCAGTACAAACTATTCTATTCTTTGCAGATCCAGAATATTACCAAATATTTTGGGAGACTTTCTTTTGATTAAACTGTGCAGCTGAAAAACACAAACTGTTGGATTTGAATATAGGCATCAAGCTGGAATAAGCTGATGAAGAATGTGTATGAGACATATGCATCCATCCAGATAGATAGATAGATACTTCATTTATCCCAAGGGAAATTCAAGTTTGATCCTTTGATAAAACAAATTATTGAAGCACTTTGTTTTGAATTAATTTACTGACTTTATGTTCTTCCAAACAACAATTTCCTGCAGTTTACGGACAAGAAGAAAGCACTCAGAGATGTTGTAATTTCCAGTCCAGGTCTCCAGCATGACGACAGAAGCAAGCTGTGGTGTTTGTTTTTCCAGAGTTCCCTGCTCCTTTGGGCAAGGCAGCAAGCAGGCGGGGATGGAGAGCGAGGAGGCGGTGAGAGCTTATCAGGGTGATCTGGGCCCAAAACCTTCACTGCCAGGAATGTAACCAACATCTGCTGATCCCATTACTGAGGCACACACACCCACAAACACGCACACACACACACACGCACGCACACACACACACACACACACACACACACACACACACACACACACACACACACACACACACAATCTAATGGAATCTAATGCATTTGTAATCTGAATCGGAGTTTCTGCGTGTTACTTCATTCAGATGTCTGTCAGAGGATTAATTAAAGGGAAACATAAAATCTTTGTAAACTTTTTGTAAATCCAAATTCACTGATAATCAGCTGATATGACTGTGTGTCTGCTGATTGGCTTGTTAAAATAATGGTTACAATCTCAAAAATGTTGCTCTTAAAAGTTCATTAGTCATTAGTTATTGAGTTACTAATAATTTCAAATGTAATTGTTGAAGCAAGCTTGTCCAGTGTGGGACACATATATATGCATATGGGGACATAAGTTCTCCTGTAGTTAAGATATGAAGGTCAAGATGTATGATATTATAGACCAGATTATAGTTTCCAGTTTGAAAGTACCCACTAACTAACAAGCTAACAAGTGACTCAACCAGACTTGACAATGGAAAAACTTAGAGAGTCAAAAAACAAACAAACCAAATGACCATCAATGGCACTAAATTTTGTCAAAAATGAAGCTTCTAACACCAACTAACAACAACAAACCACATTCAATTCAATTTTATTTATTTAGCCCAAATCACAAATTGCCTCAGAGGGGTTTAATTATTATTATTAGTCTTTAAACTAACTAACTAACTACTAAAACTGTCCAAAATGATGCAATACCATTTAAACAAATGCATGTATTATACGTGGGTGTGTAATGTGTTGTGCAATCAAACTCCTATTCCCATTTCATGGACTTCCAATAATAGTGGTTCGTGGAGGAGTTTTAGGGGAAAGGACGGGGATGTAAGCCAGGGAGGAGGAGGTGGAGTGGGGGTTATAAAAACCAAAGCATGGGGAGGAAAGACTGCTGGAAGCAGGTTTGCAGGAGGAGCGCTGAATCTGAAGGCAGAAGAGAGAGAAGAGACGGAGCTCCTGTAACTGAACGGTAACATCTGCAGCACAGATTCAACCATGCTGTGGTTTCAAGTGCTGGTGAGTGCAATCTACATGGGAGGACACGCTGCAGCAGGACAGCGAGGTGAGAAAAGTGTTTTATTTGTTGGACTCATTATTTTTGGTTTGGGCTGTGCAAGTGGGAAAAAAAAGGGATGAGACATGATTGATCTTTCATGGGAAATTAGCCAGAGAAGCAATGATGAATTAAAGTTGGTATTCCAGGTTGTTTATGGACTGTGAGACAGTTCATAAAAATTTATACAGATTACCATCATTCAATCCAGTATATTAATGTAGAACATTAATTAGAATTATATTAATTAATTAGAAGTATATTAATGTGAAAACAGCAAAAGCAAAATGTGTAGAATGGATGAGAAAAGAAATTTTTTCACATCCTTGAATTAGTACACATTTTTGTTGATAAAATGTGTTTAATTTTCATTTTTATCATCAGTATCTCGTAATGTAAATAAGTACGTGACTTGCTGAGGAGTTTTATGTGCAGAGTTTTTCTACAGTCAACTGCACTTGCACAGAATAAGGAAAAGCAATCACTGTGAGCTTTTCTGTTGTACAAAAGTCTCATTTACCTTTCTATTAGCAGTGAGAGTGATTTATTTCCAGTATCTTTTCTTTCTGCTGTGGAATCCATTCAGTAAACAGAGATGCCGCTAATGGGAAGACCACATTTCCTGCGCTCCATGCTCAGGAGATTTCTGCCCTCATACGGCTCCTTTGGGGGAAGGGGTAGTGGTTGGAGGAGGTGATGGGGGGTCTCTGGGTCAACTAGTACAAGCAGCATGCTGGTTCACGATCTGACCGCACCTGAACATCCCAGAGTGTCCAATCCTGTTTCGAAATGAGCTTCAAAACAGGTATTGAACACTCCTTTTTCATTCTAAAGGAAGAGAAAAAGTAGAAGTGGCTAATCAATAATCAATATTACCAAGGTGACCATGTAAAAGAGGTTACCCATACAGAGAATTATCATCCAATTTGGAGCTTTATATCCATATATCAGCTGCAACTTTACTGTTTTGATTCACTCTCACTCATAGTGTCATTTTTAGCCACAGCGGGCAGCTGTTTTCGGTGAAAAAGCTCTAAAAGCTCATTGTAAACTACCTGCTCAGCACCAAACACCAGACAGACACAGAAAGCAACTAGCTGGTTACACAATTGAGCATTTAGCAGCTAGAGACCCAGATATTTCCCTCCCTGATATGTCAGTGTTGTGTTCACAACTTGTTTCTGCTGTCCCCAAGTGGCCAAAAAAATATTGCAGGTTTAAAGTTACTTGTTGCATTTTTGTGTTTGATTTATTTAGGTTAACACCATAGACAGTATAAAGAATGTATCTGTGACGTCCCATAGGTTTCTCAACAGCCTTATGTGAAAGCTCAGTCAAAGCGGCCACGCTGTTAATTACGTATAACTTTAAGCCTTAATATAATTTGAATGGGTGAGTTAAATAGAAATTCAGACTCAGTACAGTTGTTATGAATGGAGAAATTAGCTATAGAGACCAAAACTGTTTTTTGTACCAGGCTGTAAACATGTTTATTTCTGCTGTGAAGTTGGACATTTTAATATGGAAACGTAACCAGCAGGTTTTTACCTCCTTGATCTTCTCTGCTGCTGTTAGGAATGTTGAGGTTAAAGGTCGAGTGTAACAACCTCCTGCTAAGTTCATTAGTGATGTTTTATTGCCTGTGCTACAACAGTTTGTCGGCATGGGGCATCCAAGTTTCTCAGGACATGCCCTCAGCTTGACCTCAGACCTTTCCTGTCACCTCCCAACAGCCTCAGAGTTACATAACAGAGGGTTTACAAAGACATGTGTACTCCTGACTGCCAACTAATTCCAGGACCGGTTTCAGTCTTGGATGTGTCATGTTTCAGTTTTAGGTCGACCTGCATGCCCTCTGTTTTGAAAATTGATATCACTCAAGTCAGTTTTTTTTTTGCATATCTCACTCTGGAGCCACAAAAGGCTTCATACAAGCTTTTATCTCATATGCAGTAGTACTCCACAAGACCTGTAAACAGACAGTAAAAATAGTAGATATTCCCTTCAACAAGCAGCAGTCTGTCAGTACAAACTATTCTATTCTTTGCAGATCCAGAATATTACCAAATATTTTGGGAGACTTTCTTTTGATTAAACTGTGCAGCTGAAAAACACAAACTGTTGGATTTGAATATAGGCATCAAGCTGGAATAAGCTGATGAAGAATGTGTATGAGACATATGCATCCATCCAGATAGATAGATAGATACTTCATTTATCCCAAGGGAAATTCAAGTTTGATCCTTTGATAAAACAAATTATTGAAGCACTTTGTTTTGAATTAATTTACTGACTTTATGTTCTTCCAAACAACAATTTCCTGCAGTTTACGGACAAGAAGAAAGCACTCAGAGATGTTGTAATTTCCAGTCCAGGTCTCCAGCATGACGACAGAAGCAAGCTGTGGTGTTTGTTTTTCCAGAGTTCCCTGCTCCTTTGGGCAAGGCAGCAAGCAGGCGGGGATGGAGAGCGAGGAGGCGGTGAGAGCTTATCAGGGTGATCTGGGCCCAAAACCTTCACTGCCAGGAATGTAACCAACATCTGCTGATCCCATTACTGAGGCACACACACCCACAAACACGCACACACACACACACGCACGCACACACACACACACACACACACACACACACACACACACACACACACACACACACACACACAATCTAATGGAATCTAATGCATTTGTAATCTGAATCGGAGTTTCTGCGTGTTACTTCATTCAGATGTCTGTCAGAGGATTAATTAAAGGGAAACATAAAATCTTTGTAAACTTTTTGTAAATCCAAATTCACTGATAATCAGCTGATATGACTGTGTGTCTGCTGATTGGCTTGTTAAAATAATGGTTACAATCTCAAAAATGTTGCTCTTAAAAGTTCATTAGTCATTAGTTATTGAGTTACTAATAATTTCAAATGTAATTGTTGAAGCAAGCTTGTCCAGTGTGGGACACATATATATGCATATGGGGACATAAGTTCTCCTGTAGTTAAGATATGAAGGTCAAGATGTATGATATTATAGACCAGATTATAGTTTCCAGTTTGAAAGTACCCACTAACTAACAAGCTAACAAGTGACTCAACCAGACTTGACAATGGAAAAACTTAGAGAGTCAAAAAACAAACAAACCAAATGACCATCAATGGCACTAAATTTTGTCAAAAATGAAGCTTCTAACACCAACTAACAACAACAAACCACATTCAATTCAATTTTATTTATTTAGCCCAAATCACAAATTGCCTCAGAGGGGTTTAATTATTATTATTAGTCTTTAAACTAACTAACTAACTACTAAAACTGTCCAAAATGATGCAATACCATTTAAACAAATGCATGTATTATACGTGGGTGTGTAATGTGTTGTGCAATCAAACTCCTATTCCCATTTCATGGACTTCCAATAATAGTGGTTCGTGGAGGAGTTTTAGGGGAAAGGACGGGGATGTAAGCCAGGGAGGAGGAGGTGGAGTGGGGGTTATAAAAACCAAAGCATGGGGAGGAAAGACTGCTGGAAGCAGGTTTGCAGGAGGAGCGCTGAATCTGAAGGCAGAAGAGAGAGAAGAGACGGAGCTCCTGTAACTGAACGGTAACATCTGCAGCACAGATTCAACCATGCTGTGGTTTCAAGTGCTGGTGAGTGCAATCTACATGGGAGGACACGCTGCAGCAGGACAGCGAGGTGAGAAAAGTGTTTTATTTGTTGGACTCATTATTTTTGGTTTGGGCTGTGCAAGTGGGAAAAAAAAGGGATGAGACATGATTGATCTTTCATGGGAAATTAGCCAGAGAAGCAATGATGAATTAAAGTTGGTATTCCAGGTTGTTTATGGACTGTGAGACAGTTCATAAAAATTTATACAGATTACCATCATTCAATCCAGTATATTAATGTAGAACATTAATTAGAATTATATTAATTAATTAGAAGTATATTAATGTGAAAACAGCAAAAGCAAAATGTGTAGAATGGATGAGAAAAGAAATTTTTTCACATCCTTGAATTAGTACACATTTTTGTTGATAAAATGTGTTTAATTTTCATTTTTATCATCAGTATCTCGTAATGTAAATAAGTACGTGACTTGCTGAGGAGTTTTATGTGCAGAGTTTTTCTACAGTCAACTGCACTTGCACAGAATAAGGAAAAGCAATCACTGTGAGCTTTTCTGTTGTACAAAAGTCTCATTTACCTTTCTATTAGCAGTGAGAGTGATTTATTTCCAGTATCTTTTCTTTCTGCTGTGGAATCCATTCAGTAAACAGAGATGCCGCTAATGGGAAGACCACATTTCCTGCGCTCCATGCTCAGGAGATTTCTGCCCTCATACGGCTCCTTTGGGGGAAGGGGTAGTGGTTGGAGGAGGTGATGGGGGGTCTCTGGGTCAACTAGTACAAGCAGCATGCTGGTTCACGATCTGACCGCACCTGAACATCCCAGAGTGTCCAATCCTGTTTCGAAATGAGCTTCAAAACAGGTATTGAACACTCCTTTTTCATTCTAAAGGAAGAGAAAAAGTAGAAGTGGCTAATCAATAATCAATATTACCAAGGTGACCATGTAAAAGAGGTTACCCATACAGAGAATTATCATCCAATTTGGAGCTTTATATCCATATATCAGCTGCAACTTTACTGTTTTGATTCACTCTCACTCATAGTGTCATTTTTAGCCACAGCGGGCAGCTGTTTTCGGTGAAAAAGCTCTAAAAGCTCATTGTAAACTACCTGCTCAGCACCAAACACCAGACAGACACAGAAAGCAACTAGCTGGTTACACAATTGAGCATTTAGCAGCTAGAGACCCAGATATTTCCCTCCCTGATATGTCAGTGTTGTGTTCACAACTTGTTTCTGCTGTCCCCAAGTGGCCAAAAAAATATTGCAGGTTTAAAGTTACTTGTTGCATTTTTGTGTTTGATTTATTTAGGTTAACACCATAGACAGTATAAAGAATGTATCTGTGACGTCCCATAGGTTTCTCAACAGCCTTATGTGAAAGCTCAGTCAAAGCGGCCACGCTGTTAATTACGTATAACTTTAAGCCTTAATATAATTTGAATGGGTGAGTTAAATAGAAATTCAGACTCAGTACAGTTGTTATGAATGGAGAAATTAGCTATAGAGACCAAAACTGTTTTTTGTACCAGGCTGTAAACATGTTTATTTCTGCTGTGAAGTTGGACATTTTAATATGGAGTCTTATGGAGATTGACTCGTTCTGTAGCCAACCTCAAGTGGCTGTTCAAGGAACTGCAGTTTTGGCACTTTGGCACAAATTGGCTTCACAGCCATGGAGGTTGCCACATGGTCAACATCCCCCAATGTCAAAAGGCAACTGTTAATGTTGCACTGATTCATGAGGAACTTATTGTTTGGAGAGAATTTCAGTAACCTGCTAACCACCATTTTATGCCTACAGACTCTTATGTTGTTTGGAGTTTCTTCATTAGATTTTATCGTCTCCTTGTTAATTCACACTGCAGTTCTTCAAGTAGAGAACAGAGATATTTGCAGTGTTGTATTCACTGCAACCAGAGTTCAAATAGCTTTATTTTCTCCTGAACAAATGAACTAAATTGAAGTGATCTACCCAGTGAGCTATTCAAGAATCATGTAAACGCACTCTTGGTGATTTGAGTAAGTGTGTGTTTAATGTGTCTTATTTCAAAAACCATCTTATTTGAAATTTGAAGACCTGCATAGAAAGTTTTCCTGTACTGTATAACACTGTAGAAACACAGAGTCGCCCAAAGAGTTTAGATCTGTAGGCTTTCAAAATGTATCTTCCAGAAAATCTTGTATCGTTCCATATCTGGAAAATCAATTTTGCAGCTGAAATGAAAACATCTCTGACTCCTGTGAATGCGTGGGTAGTGGATACAAATGAGGCCTGCGGTGGCTCAGGAACGTCAGGTATGGACTTTGGTATTCGACAGGCAGTGGATCATGTTGTACAGGACGCACAACCCAAACCCCCCACGTTGCAGATGTGCTCCTCAGTGAGCTTCTGGTCCCAGATGTTCAGCCAACAGGAAGACTGATAAGCTCAGTCAAAAGAAATGAAACAAAACTTTAGATCAGTTTGTTTCAGTTTCATTTGATTGAAACTGGTTGATGTGTTTACTTACAGGTGTGCCTCTGTATATTACACACACAAACACAGTGTATACACACTTCACTTCACACATCAGTGCATCTGTCTCTTGTAGGTCGTGGTTCTGATCTGCTATTGATGATCGTTGTTATTTGGAGCAGGTCACGTTCTCTTAATAGATTTCTTTATTTGATAAATAAAGACATTTTTTAATTTTATTTTACTTATTAAAACCAACAGCCACACCAACCCTGCAGTTAATAGCACTAGTGGAAAGTAACTAAGTGAAATTACTCAAATACTGCACTTTATAATTTTGTGATACTTAAGATTCATTTTCTGCTACCTGATACTACACTACAGTTCAGCGGGAAATATTTTACTTTTCACTCCATTACATTCATTAGATACTTTTAGTAACCAATCAATAATATAGAATATAATTGACAAATACATTCTGATGTATTCTTCTGTATGTATTATGGATGAAGATAAAACTTTATTAATCCCTTGATCGCTATATATATATATATACCATTATATATAGCAAAGAACAAGTCTCACTTTTGTGACATTAAAGTGATGTACACATTAATGCATCAATAATTATAATCTAGTAGCTATATATTATACTAAATATATTATATGCTTTTTTACTTTATACTTAAGCACTTAATGTATTTCTACACTGTGGTATTTTTACTTTTACTTCAGTAAAAGATCTAAATATTTCTTTCATCACTGGTCAATGGTAACATTATTCCACTTCAACGAGAAAAGCCAACATTACTAAAGTATTTGGTTTTGTTATTAAGCATTTCCGAAATCAGTGTCAAAGAAAAATAAAAGTATGACTTTATTTATTCAACATTCAAACTGTCTCACGGTCCACAGCTAAAACATGGTGTCTATATGGACTGGTTCAAAAGTAAATCTGACGGTTATAACACTGGTAGTTGTGTTATGTAGCTCTTGAAATGTTTTTTCTTTTTAGATGGAGAAATTATCAGTCAGATCAAAATGACGAACCTCGCGCTGGCTGAGATTAAAGAGCTTCTGAAGCAACAGGTACAATATGCATGCAACATCTATACAGAAAGAAGTTAATATGTGTCAGTTCATAGGATGTTTATAGGATCATGTGTAATTGATGAATTAACGATTATTCAGTCTTTAGAAAAAAAAAGCTTTTTGTAGCTAAATGTCTGTTAAATGAATTTAACTCATCTGTCAGCAGCCATTTTATCAGTGAGCAGGTGTTCATTTAATAAAACTAGTAGACGACTAATTAGATGCGATTTGATAGGGTTGAAACAAACAAACATTTGATTGACTGTATTTTCCAGATAAAAGAGATAGTATTCCTGAAGAACACAGTGATGGAGTGTGAAGCCTGTGGTGAGTTGACCAATTGAACAGAAACCCTGATCAGTGTTAAATGTTTACGTTGTTTTACCGACTTTCAGGACCTGCATAGGACCCTGTATATTAGAATAACATTGAGAAACAATGTGTGTTAATGGGAGCTTCTTAGCTAATATACTACACAAGAAGACAAGAAGACATGAAAACAGGATATTTGACCTCTCTTCTCTCTTCTCAGGGATGGGAGGAACGCAGCCTCGTCCTTCCTGTGTGCCCAACCCCTGCTACCCAGGAGTGAAGTGTACGGAGACACCTCAGGGTATAAAGTGTGGACGCTGCCCTGAAGGAATGGAGGGCAACGGCACCCACTGCACTGATGTGGACGAGGTACGCAGAGATATGATTATACAATAGGTCGAAATGATATTGTCACCGGTCACAGGTAATAGTGGTTTTAGGTTTACACCAGCTAATTATATAACCTGAACGTCTCCAGTTGCCAATCAAAGCTATTAAATCAAAGAACCCTACCTGAAACCCAGTGAACTTTCTTCTGCAGCTCCACTCCTTGTGTGTTTGGCTGCCAATCTTCTTCTTGTCTCAATAACCGTGTAGTGAGCTTGCCGTTAGTTTCAATTTATTTAGGTTAACAAATAAACAGAAACTAAACACTCAGATAAAGTCATTAATCAAAGAAACACTTCCCTCTTCTCTCAGACCAACTCATATGTTATGACATGATGAGTGACACTTGACCTAAGAGTGCGAAAAGCTCCAGAGCTAAACGTTGATTCCTAGTGGTTCAACGGTACAATGCTGTGTCTCATGCACTTGCCATTTCGAGTAAATACGGTGTATTGTTACTACCTGAAAAAGTTGAGTGTGGAGCTCTGGACACTTCTTGCCCTCCACTTCATTTCCTTTCTGTAGACTGTGTAACTGAGTAGAAAACCCTCCTGTTAGGTTTGTTACAACTGTCAGGATTAGAGTTACACCTCTTTCATTCTTCTTCTTCATACTTTAGTGAGCTCACATAATCACAAGCATAACTTTCTTTGTCTTTGACAGTGTACTGTCATGCCGTGTCACATGGGTGTACGCTGCATAAACACATCCCCAGGTTTTCGTTGTGGCTCTTGTCCTGCTGGATACACTGGCCCCCAGGTCCAGGGCGTCGGACTCGCCTATGCCACCGCCAACAAACAGGTCAGTGTCAGTGAACACACTCCAATCAGAAAACAAAGTGAGGAGATGTGATCAAATATTTTCAAGTTCATTCATTAGCTTTTTCTGACGTTTTTGACCCACCACCTTAAACAACTTTACTAAAACTAGAAAGTGGACCTTGAGTTGAGTACATTTCATCATAGATAATAAATTAGTGTTGTTACTTACTGTAGTATTAGTGTCCATTATGAGTATGAGTAGATCATTAAGAAATCAAGATTTAGTCACCTAGAGTAACTGTTAAATAATGTAATACATAATTAAAAGTTTTGAATAGCTCCAAGATGCTGAATTAATGAAAACATTCAACATATCTTCTGCCCGTTTTGAGATTGTTGATAAAACCTGAGGGAGAACAAAGATTCCCCTCTGCACTTGAACATGCCTGTCTTTGCTCTTCACCACCTCCTTTCTACATTCATCAGAAACGCCTCCTCACTCTCTTCTGTACATACAGCATGTCACACAGCGTATACTGGACTTTTTCAGCACCACCTTATTCCTCAATACACGACTGTCTTCACTCTGCTGCACTTCATTTTTTCATTCACATCTTATGATGTGGAAGCTCACTGAAGTTATTGGATGTTTTTTTTTTTTTCTGTGTCTTTGTCCTGTGAAGGTGTGCAAAGATATCAATGAGTGTGAAAGCCCGAACAGTGGAGGCTGTGTGGCAAACTCTGTCTGTATGAACACACCTGTGAGTATACATACTTTTTAAAATAAATTACCGTTCCCAGTATAGTACCCTATAGCCATACCCCATAATGACTTCGGCATGCCTTTAGAGAATTTTTGAGTTTTCCAGGATCATACCAGGTATCATGTTCCTGAAGTACTATCTGAGGGAAGAGACCGTTTCAGGTACTTGCCAAGATTCTCGACAGAAGAATGTTGAAAACTCACCAGAGGGAAGAAGAGTGCACTCTTAGGAAAGAGGCAGATGTAAAGTAACAAAAACATAACTTAAAATGAGTCTCTGTAACTAAAAGAAGAATTAACATACTTCAACACACTGGAGTTATGTTAGTCTGGTGTGATCAGTAGCTTATGGTGGCTAATGGTAGCAGACTTTAGATACAGATATTTCTGTGAAACTGAGTCAGTTCAAAGACTGACTAATCTGTACTTTGCTACTGTTGCACTGCATTTCAGCATATCACTGCAGTAACGGTGATATTGCAGATTAATTTCATGTCACACTGTGCGATGGGTATAATAAAGTTATGGTCATAATCTGTGTCACGCTGTGTGTCATCATTTATGAGATTCAACTGATCCATTGATGAATGCCTCATGAATTTTTGTGCTGTGATGTGAATGGAAAATTACTGCCAGCAGAGACACGTTATCCATCCATGCTGCTCTCATTATTTGAAAAGGCAGCAAACAAAAACACAGGATTTAACCATTGCTCTGCAACGTCTACGATATACTACTAGGAAATATGGGTCAGTACAACCCGTGTAAAATCCAAAATAGTGCGTAGTTTCTCCCTCCAGATCTTTACTTAATGCAGTCTTTTGAAGTTTTCGGAACACATACGGATTCCTGCCATTATTAGTAATATAATTGGTGTGCTTCCTCTGTGTGCCATCAGGGCTCATTCAGGTGTGGTCCCTGTAAGCCGGGCTACATTGGGGATCAGCGAAGTGGTTGTAAGCCGGAGAGAGCCTGTGGGAATGGCCAACCCAACCCATGCCACGCCAGCGCTGAGTGCATTGTCCATCGTGAGGGTACAATCGAGTGTCAGGTGAATACATTAAACTTTTCATGTTTCCCAGTGGGCAGTTTCACACTTTTGCAGCCACAAGTTAGAATGAAAGAATTCAATGTTTTATGATTTTAAAGTGTGAAGATCTTCTTTACTATCCATTTATTTAAGTCGGGATGCACTAGTGCATATAGAAGTTACAGAGGTCGTACAAAGCTGCTAAATATTATGAAGCTGTAAATATTTTTGACTCAGAAAAATGTAACTTTGAATACTACAGAATACTACTACTGCCAAATATTGTAAAACCACAGTCTGTTTAAACACTTAAGGTAATATGATACTGTATGCAGTACACACAGGGCCAATGAAAACAGACTGCACAGTACATAAAATGTTATTCATCCTCACAGTGTGGAGTAGGCTGGGCTGGCAACGGCTACCTCTGCGGGCCTGACATTGACATCGATGGTTTCCCTGATGAGAAACTGGACTGTCCCGAGAGCAACTGCAACAAGGTGCGTCTCTTTTATATTAATGTTTGTGGTCTGAATTGGTCATTTTGACCATCATGGCACAACAAAATTCTAAATGTTTTTAAGTTAAAGCATGTTCCATAACTCTGCATATCTGAGCATTTCTTTTATTTTCAGGATAATTGTCTCACTGTGCCCAACTCTGGTCAAGAAGATGCTGACCTTGATGGAATTGGAGATGCCTGTGATGAGGATGCAGATGGGGATGGGATCCTAAACACACAGGTTCATCAATAAAAATCATCAATGAGAGGCCTGTGTACATCTATGTTTTTCATGTCACTGTACTTGCAGAGTAAAGACTAAAGCTTCTTCTTTACAGGATAACTGTGTGTTGGTGCCTAACGTGGACCAGAGGAACATTGATGAGGACGACTTTGGCGACGCCTGCGACAACTGCCGCGCCGTCAAAAACAACGACCAGAAAGACACAGATGTGGACAAATTTGGCGATGAGTGTGATGAAGACATTGATGGGGATGGTTAGTATTTTACATTTTTACACACTTTGACTTCAGTATGGCTTTTATTCATTAAGTAGCGATGTTTTGAGTTATAAACAGGAGATGACAGCTAAAGCTTAAAGCTGCAAATTTTATTTAATTGTACCAATATTTGCAAATACTAATAGGCCTACAACATCAGTGTTTTTTTAAAGACAGGAATAGGGAAGTACTATAACTAACTTGTACATTCACTGATGCCTTTTTGAATCTCAGGAATCCTCAATCACCTGGATAACTGTGCAAGGGTTCCCAACGCTGACCAGAAAGATCGTGACGGAGACAAAGTCGGAGACGCCTGCGACAGCTGTCCTTATGTTCCGAACCCTGACCAGGTCAGAAAACTCTTTTTCTTCTGGTTACAAACTACTCTACAACACCTGCTGTAAGTTTGTTCTACAAGCAAAAACATCACTTATAAATCAAGAATGCATATATCAAGATTCCTGATTTAATACCGAACAATCTAAGTCAAAGTTGGAAAAAGGGTATTATTATAAAGTTTAACAGTCAAAAGCTCAACTAATCTGAATTCTGTAGGTGTGGTTTGATCAGATTCGAATGACAGTGGCCTAATTATATAGGCAAACAACTCTCAATTCATGTTTTGCAAAAACTGACATCACTTTTTCCAACTGTGCCTCACCAAAACACAGATACAGAAATCTGTTGTAAAAAAAAAAAAAAAAAAAAGACCCCATCGCTCAAAGTTTTTTGGGGCTTTGAGGTCAAATCAAAGAATTTCACATGTTAAAAAAAGTTTTCATCACATTGACCACTGACATCTGCACAAAAAGCTTAAAAAACAACTTCACAGCAGAAAATCACGTTGCTTGCTAACCCATAAATGCTTCAGCTGTACTCCAGGATGTGTCACACGGACGTTATTCAGTTTTTTAGTAAATAACAATAACAAATTTCACCTTTCTCAGACGGATGTGGACAACGACTTGATTGGCGACCCCTGTGACACCAACAAGGACAGGTATTGTGTGGCCCCATTAATCACATCATATGTATTTATTCTTAATGATCTGTGTAATTTGTGTACCGGAGACCAAAATGAGCAATAAAAGTAAAAGTCTCTCTCGTCCAGTGACGGAGACGGTCACCAAGACTCCCGGGACAACTGTCCAGCCGTTATCAACAGCTCCCAGCTGGACACCGACAAGGACGGCAAGGGAGACGAGTGCGATGACGACGATGATAACGACGGCATCCCAGACCTGCTGCCACCTGGTCCTGATAACTGCCGTCTGATCCCCAACCCTCTGCAGGAGGACTCTAATGGTGAGTAATGACCCTGAATTACTGCAGAAGAAATTATTTATTAATTAATTAAAGAAACAGTTTTGTTCTTAGGACAGTCTACGGCTCTTTATCTTCTCAGGTGATGGTGTGGGTAATGTCTGCGAGAAGGATTTTGACAACGACACTATCATCGACACCATTGACGTTTGTCCAGAAAACGCTGAGGTCACCCTCACTGACTTCAGGGAGTACCAGACCGTTGTTTTAGATCCAGAGGGAGATGCTCAGATTGACCCTAACTGGGTGGTGCTGAACCAGGTTAGATTAGGTCCAAAAGTACTCACTCTTCTTACTGTGAATACATTGTTCTCAAATCCACTCTTTTGTTTGTCCAGGGAAGAGAGATTGTCCAGACGATGAACAGTGATCCTGGTTTGGCTGTTGGTAAGAGTAGTCACCAAACTTCTGTGAGATAAGTGCTGGATCAAAAAAAAATCAATCAATATGAACCCAAAGAGTACTCGTACACTGGAAGAACAATTCTTGTTAATTTTATTAGCAATGTTTCCACCAACCCTTATTTACTTAATGCAGTGTTTCCAAGATTGACCACCCTGGAAACAAGGGGACACAGCTAGCCCAATTTTATGTCTACTAGCTCCTTTAAAGCTAAAAATGAACATGTTTTGTAGCTGTTTCCCCATGTTTTCCGTTTTTATGCCAAGGCTAAGACACACCTGTGTCTCCACCAGGTTACACTGCCTTCAGCGGTGTCGATTTTGAAGGGACATTTCATGTAAACACGGTAACGGACGACGACTACGCAGGATTTATCTTCGGGTACCAGGACAGCTCCAGTTTCTACGTGGTGATGTGGAAGCAAGTGGAACAGATCTACTGGCAGGCAAACCCGTTCAGAGCTGTGGCAGAACCAGGCATCCAACTGAAGGTAGTCTACCATTCTAGCATGGAGGAAGCAATATTTATGCTTAGATATATTCAGAATTTAGATTGTTTGCTGGTTTTTGTGTCCTCCTGTGGAGAGAGAAGTACTGGTTTAGTACCAATACCATTATCTGACCAATTACATACAACCTGGTAACCCCAAAGTTGTTCTTTGCTTACAACTGATCTATAAATCATTAGTCAGTTATTCATTTGGCATTAATTAAGCCATTAACAGTTTATAAATGGTGCCTTATCAGAAAAGTGCTGAACATTAGTATTTCTCTGAGACAAAGCTAATCCAGAGGAAGACATAATCCTTGTCTTTGAGTTAAACTTCAGTGCAGGTGTGTCTAAACTTTATATTCAGTTCTTCTGAAGCATTACAATCGTTTTAAAGCAAAAACATGAAAGAGACTCAGACATCTTGTCATTTGTGGTTTTAACAAAGGCTGTCAAGTCGAACACGGGTCCGGGTGAAAACCTGAGGAACGCCTTGTGGCACACCGGCGACACGAGCGATCAGGTCAAGCTCCTGTGGAAGGATGCTCGCAATGTTGGCTGGAAGGACAAGACTTCTTACCGCTGGTTCCTCCAACACCGGCCTGCTGACGGCTACATCAGGTACAGACCATATGTCATCTCTATAAACTATTCAGTTTGGTTCTTGGCATGTTAAGCCAGGGACTGACCATTGTTCAGTGGGCCTGTTATTCCGAAACCTCAATCACTTTATAAATCATTGAATGGCCTGGCACCGACCTTCTTTTAGACATGCTACAGAGGTATGTTTTATTGTTGTAGTTTTTATGTTTGTTGATTTGATTTTTAATTTCTATGCAGCTGTTCTTAAACTCCATTTAACTTTTAATGTGAACTTCCTGCTGGTTCATATTTATTATAAGATTTTATAATTGTATGGCCTAATCTTATATAATCAAAGTTAAATGAAAGAGGCTGGGGAAGCCCACTTAACTAACAACTCATTTTTATTATTATTATTATTATTGCGGTTACGGAAAAATGGGCCATTGGATCAATGGAAAGGCATGGCACAGTTCAGCTTAGCACAAGTTTGGAAGGTGGGAGCTGCTAATCTACCAAGAGAGGATATATACACCTTCCAGGTGTTTCTAAATAGTTTACAAACAAACCTACAAAAAGTGATGTTACCTGCTCTCCGTTGGTGTGCAGAGTTCGTTTCTATGAGGGTCCTCAGATGGTGGCAGACACGGGCGTCATCATCGATGCTACAATGAGAGGAGGTCGACTAGGAGTCTTCTGCTTCTCCCAGGAGAACATCATCTGGGCCAACCTGCGTTATCGCTGCAATGGTGAGTCAAGTTTCTGATCCTGTAGCTAAGAAAGCTCGTAATATTACTGCAGCCATGAAAGCCTAAATTAATTTTCCTGCTCCTCGCTGAGTATTTTTCCTTTGGCTGCTCAAACTGTAAACTAAACAGCGATTACACTTCCTGTTGTTTCTCTCTACAGACACGCTTCCTGAGGACTTTGACACCTACAGAGCTCAGCAGGTCCAGCTGGCAGTCTGATGATAACAAAAGAGCCCAGGGAATTCTGGGAACACTTATCAACGCACAACTGGGATCAGAAATAACATTTATAAAAAACAAATAAGTCAATAACACGTGTCAAATCTGCCCAGTTTGAACATAAAAACTGATCGACTACACTTTAAAGGTCCAGTGTGTAAGATTTGGGGCCTATATTTTCAGAATAAGGCAAACATGTAATATAATATTCATAACTATGTTTTGATGCATGTATAATCACCTGAAAATAAGAATCTTTTTATGTTTGTTACTTAAAAATATCCTTTTATATCTACAGTGGGAGAGGGTCCCCTTTCATGGAGGTCGCCATGTTGAAACATCTTATTTATACAGTAGTCCAAAACAGACAAACTAAATACTGACTCTAAACAGGGTCCTTAAAGTGTTGTTTCTCCTTTACATTAGGAAGGTGAGGGTGATGTGAGGAGATTGCAATGCAGTGATTCGACCACTAAATGCAACTAAATTCTACACACTGGACCTTTAAACTGACAGAAGAGGAAACAGCAGCAGTAAAACATCTTATATAATAACAATATTAATAAAATAACATGATTTTTTTTAAAATTGTTTAGCTGTTATCAAACATAAATCTGCCATAAATAATTTTGCTATATTCTTCACTGTATATTTACATTTAAATTTATAGTTTTGAAAGAAGAGCTATTGCAAAGATTTAACTGTCACAAATGAATAAATGTGGATTTTGGTCAATTCTGTGCAGTAACTGGATGAATTTAGGTGTAATGTGACCATTCATTACAGCTGCACAGCTTATTCTAGTATAAGCATAAATAATAGAAATTGAATAATAACTTATCAGTGATGAAATGTTTCATTTGAGAGGTAGTTTTACATTTTAAACATGTCAGATGCATAAAGTGCGAGGAAATCATCTTCTAAAATTATCAAAAAAGACATATCTTTGTCATGCAAAGTGTCTTTAAATATATAAAAGTGTTTTTTATAAATTAAATGCATTAATGGTGAAATCATATAATAGCTACACTGCAAAAAAAAAAAAAAAAGTCAAACATTTGATTTTAAGTAACAGACGTTGACTTTTTTCAAACTCAACAGCTTTTAGTGGAAATCAACATTCTGAACATTTCACAAGCATGCACATATCCAAAATAATCTTTTAAATTTTGCATTTGGAAATACAAGTTACAAAATAGAAACGATAGCAAAGACAATATACAACAGGATTGAAACACCATGCATGTCCACAGCAACACGCTGTGATGTTGTAAAATGACATCAGTTTTTTTTTGTTTTTCAAAAATCAAGACTATGTGCAGAGAAAAATCTTCGTCTTCCACATTCAATTTAATTGACATTTTTCTTTCATCTTATAAACAAATGGTCACATAAGGAGAATCACATGGCAACAAATAAATAGCTACAGATTTTTTTTACTACGACTTACAGGACAACAGTGATATAATGCTATTCTCACTATAAGCTTTAAGTGGAACTTAAACTGTTTTTTCCAGAGAACTGTAGAGTCATTTAGAAAACCCCGTGTTATTAAAGGGAGATCTTATTCAGACCTAAAAAGACTCTGGGAATAAGCAGTAAAGACCGAGCAGCAACTCTTTCCTTTCATACTGGGACACCTTTAAACGCAGGACTCCTGTTTCCTGTTTGAGCTTCACTCGTCTGCTAATTCAGTTTGAGACAAGATTTAGCTTCATTGCTTTTTAACACAAATGTACCAACAAGTAATGTGAGTAAAGTGGTGTCTCAGACTAAAACTAGCAGATGAGTCAAAGCTACATAGTTTACAAGACGTAGTAATATAGGAATATACTTTGAGGTGATTTGTTCATCTTGTCTGTTTGGAGTTTGCTTTTTATATTTCAGTGTTTAGCCTCAGACTCAGCAAATTCTTGAAATTAGTGTCTCAAAATGCAAATTCATGCTCGGCACGTGAGAAGTAAATGTTTTTCCACCAAGAGAGGATTGAGCAAAGATGTGTAACCTCAACTGTGTCAAATAAAGTTGATTTTTTTTTTACCTTAATGATCAGATTTTTGTTTATTCCCTCACTTCAATCAACGGTGGATTAGCTGCCGAACTTGAGCTCAAATCTTGACCAGTGTTAGCTTTGTTTGCAAATCTGTGACAACTGAAGCCGTTGAATACCTTTGTCACGTACGTCGTTACGCTATTGATTTCTAACTTGGAGAAAGCACAAGTGTGAACTGCTCTTCTCCAGTACAACACGCAGCATTTCATCTGCAGGAAGATGTTTTCAGCAGCAGGAAAGAGTCATGTTTTAATTTTTTTACCTGCATTTTGCAATTCCAGCTAACTTCATGAAGTGCGACTGTGTTGCAGCACCGTACAGTACTCTGGTGGTGGCAGTACATGTAGTACAAGTCAAGATGCAGACTGCTTCACTTGAGTATTAATGAGGTTGCAACTAACTACTAAGGCCAATCTAATGTCACTGTAAGAACCGTGACTCGCTCAAACTGCGAGTGCGATTTTTGGGAGTTGGGGAGTAAAATGACCAACAAAGAAATACATTCTGAGTGCCGTTCCTTTTCAACACGAGAGCACAAGCTGCACTGGAGTAAGCCCTTTCTAGTTTTGCATCCCCTAAAATCTTCACTGATAAAAAACAAGACAAGCCAAAATATAGTTTACAAAGGAAAATAGAGGATTAATCTTTTCTTTGACATGAAAATATCTCCGGAGTGTATATCTGGAGTGAAACAGTCAGCATTCACATCGGGCAGAACAGTCCCTGTTTAAAAGCCAGGAAGTCACAAATAAAGTGCGAAGCAACTAGTGGACTAAACATTGCACAAAAAACAGAAAGAAAACAAATCAAACAAAAAACAGAATTACACTTTACCCAGTCCAAAACCTGACATGATAGGCAACTACAACGTAAAATAATCACATCTGATGTCATATCTAGATCAAACTCCTGTACATAACATGGGATAGGAATCAGCTCAATGTGTCTATCATGTCATGCAGTTGACTGCGTAATGCAGAAGCTTCAGAGGATTCAAGTCCACATATGCAAACGATCAGTGCCAATCTGCAACTTTTGCAAGACAGGACCTGCTTCCATTTTCTCAAGAAAGCCAAAACGTTGGGCTGATGGAGACGAGGGGCCGGATTGACTGCGGGTTTCTATACGTATGAGAATCAACTGTTTGCACTCGTACCCGGTGAGATGCTACAGTAGGAAGAGAGAGAAAGGGAGAGAGTGGAACAAGCAACAGTCCGATTCCTCAGAGGAGAAAAGGGTGACAACTGTAGAGCAGAGAGAGAGAGAGAGAGAGAGAGAGAGGAGTCTGGTCCGACTGTGATGGGACCAAAAACTCCAGTCGTCGGGTCATTTGGCAAAAAACTAGGACGCTGCCACAGAAAATACATTCTCTTATCATTCGTGAAGTAGCATTATACAGAGATGGAGGTAACAGAGTCACTTAACAGGAAACTGAGTTAACTGTTGCACAGGAGAAACCCATACATGCATCCCTTTAGACTTTGTGATAGCGTTATGTTACACAAATCAAACCTGCAGAGCTATAGAAGGCCTTCATTTAGAGGTTTTGACCGTCAGTTTAGTCATGCATTTTGTTTCAGCTATAGCGTATTATGTACAAGGTCAGTGTGAAGGACTAGTATTCAGCAGGATGACAGAAAGGAAGTGACAGGAAAGCTCAAAATCACTGGATTAACAACAGTGATGTTTGGCTCAAACACAATGCTTATTTTTAAGGAATAAATATACATTTGTTTCAGTGACTTAAAGGAAAAATCCAGCTGTCTAGCTGTTCTAGGACTTTTTTTTTTCAGTGGTTTATTTTTCACCCTCCTGTAGGTTACTGGCCCAGTGACAATCCAGATATTTCAAGCAACTACAGTAATATGTTTCATTGATCTAAAACATCAACAGTAAGTCAGGTTTGGCGTTAGAGAAAGGCTTTCAGTCATACGGGAAGAGGTGTGGGAGGAATTGTGGGAAAACTTCGGAAAGTTAGAGGACAGGTTCACAAAAGAAAAAGTTTCATAGTAAATCTGGATTCATGCTTCTCGGTTGAGATGTTCTGCTGATGTAGAAATACTTTCATATTTCAGCGTACGATTTCACTCGTTGATTGTCATAGCACCACTTCAACACTCGATGGATGTCCTGCACCCATCATATACTCAAACTAGCAAAGTTTTTCTTTCGTTGTCTACTACAGAGTGACAACGTGAAGCTTCTTAAATCACAAATTTGTCCGTTTTTTGGGACTTTTGGGGGCTCCGTGTTACACAGCTATGATGACTTAAAAGTCTGATCACAATATAAATTTGTCTAGAGCTTTTCTTCAAATTGCTCAAAGCTGTCTTCACTATCAATCATCTCTACCAGCATTAGTAACATAGTAACTCTGATGTGTAGTTTTTGTTTTTATTTGGCCTCCATCAGAACAACTTTTCAGAAGAATAAATCCAGCTTAACTCGTGTTAAACAATAAAACGTCAGAGGTGGATTTTTCCTTTAAGGGTCATTTTGTGTCTCATTTGCATAGGAATCACAGATCTGTTGAAGACAAACAAAAACCTTTGATGGAGGATTACAGCAGACAAACACTTCAACTGAAACAACAACTGTAGAGGTGTGCAGTAAACCAAACGTGATTCCTTTTCTGGAGCAGATGGTGGGTTGGAAAATCTTCCCAACAGCGCTTTAGGTGAATAAATGATTAGCACGTCTGTACATGAACATTACAATATATCAAACATGATCCCACAGACCTACACACACACCTCTCAGGGAAACTCTGACAAAAGGCCAACGCAGATTGAAAATCTCTAAAATTTGACAATTTGTTCTGCACATTTTGACTAAAGAGATCGTGTCATGGGTGTAGCTGGAGATAATATCAAAATATACATTATTAGATGAAACTTGTGTAAACATTTTTCAGTTTGAAGAGGTGGCGTAAACTATTTTAGACTCCACTACATCCCTGATTGTTTCTGTGATCATTTTTGTTGTTTGTAATACTGAATGGAACAGGGCTGATCTCACATGGTGCTGCTGAAACATTGCATACAATACTAAATATATAAATACACTCTTATTCTTTCTTAAACCTTTACACACTTCATACAGTTTACTAAATGGAGTAAACAGACCTTCTACAATAAAAATATCCATATATTCATAAACTAGAGGCTTCGATACTGTCAAATATCCAACAATGGACTATTAAAATCTCCATACTTTGCATGATACTTCTTCTCTGATTCTTATTGATGACCCCGATGGCAAAGGTCATTAGCGTTTTTGTTAGAGCTTCCCTGTCAAGGAGCAAAAAGCCTCCCCATAATTGCACTCCTTCTAAAAGACCTCAAACCCATCCTGTGATTTTTTTTTGTTTCGTTTTTAGCCCCACTTTAAAAAACATCAACAATTTGGCTATAAACTGTACCGATACAAAATACAGTACATTGATTTGTCAAACCTTACACAACATAACCACAAATATCACTGACCAAAAGTTAAGTTCGCTCAAATACAAGAAAATGTTACAATAAGTTACGAAAATACGTTGTCACATTAGACACTTAAGTAGAACAGTAGAATACTCATGTAAGGCAAAATCAGGTGATTTCACAGTGACGACTTAAAAAGATTTTTAAGATTTTAGTGTTTAAAAACAGACGGCTTCCTTCACTGAGAAGAAGTTCAGTCTGTATATATATATATATATATATATATATATATATATATATATATATATATATATATATATATATATATATATATATATATATATATATATATTGGCTTCTCACTGGCAGAAAGTTAATTTGGACGTGTGTTTTTCTTGTTTTCTAGTTTAATAGAAATACCTGATGATTTTCGCAGAAAAAGTTAATTCAAGTGGCGTAAAACCAACCCATTTCTGGAGCACGCAGCGTTTTCTGGAGCTGTGCTAAAAACTAGGAGATTTTGATTTGACCGTTGGGCTACAGCATGGCAACGTCTACCACGTCCTACATCAGAGAATGGCACATCGAACACCAAAGAGCAACTATGGGGAGGTTTTGCACTCCTTCATTAACGAAGTAGCTTAACAAACACATATAAATATGTTAGTAATTAATAAATAGACACAAATTACATCAGTGCAATTTTACACTATGCTTACAGAGAGCATTTTGGCATCAAATTTAAATTATGAAATGGAATATAAAATCTTTAACTAAATAAATAAATAGAACATATAAATACATAAAGCATCAAAACATACAGTACATGATGAAAATAAAATTTGGTTGTCAAAAATAAAGCTTTGAGTGTGAAATAGAAAGCCGTTACGGCATAATGGGAAAACCGATTCATTTGATTGCAGGGTACAAGCAAACCGGCTGTGGTTTACATTTCCTTTTTTAACACAGCCGTTTTTAACGGGTACGGTTTAGCCCAATGTCCTAGCAGCTTCCTGCTACGAGCAAATATCAACAAAACAAATATTAAAGTGGATATGAAAAGGAAAAAAAAAAAAAAAAAAAAAAAGAAGTCAAATGTGCATTTTTTGGAATATATGGGGCATGTAATGGTACACTGTAAACACAGCAGGCTAGCGAAAGCGCTGAGCAACCAATCCCATTCAAAACGACAGCGAGGCCATTCCCCGGCAAGCCACTGGATGTCTTTTTCCTCTGTTGTCTTTTGGTGGCGCATCGTTTCAAAGGTCTTCGCGGAGTCGAGGGCGAGGTCGGACAGCTGGACGGCCATGCAACGAGGGAGAGGGTTCATCCTGCCCTTTGTTTCTCTCCATTCACAAGTTAGTGTGTTTTTTTTCTTCTTGTTCTCGGCCATAGTCAGCTTCTTGAGTTACAGCCTGTCCATCCTGAACGTGTCCTCGGTGGCGGGGTCTGCCAGCACCATGTCGGGGTCGTTGAGCATGTGCAGTCCGTCCAGGGTGAGCGGGTCGATCTTCAGCTCGTCCAGAGGAAACTGAGAGTCTGCGTCGAAGCTGACATCACCAACACCCGCCAGAGAGTTGGTCAGCTCTTTGGAGAGGCTCGGCGGGGACTCCCCTGTGACTGAGATACGCGACATCAGAGAAAGAAGTCGGTACTGACATGTGAGAGAGCGAGACGGGGGAAGTATCACCAAGTATTGTGAAGGTTTTTAAACAGGTTCAAACTATTAACTACTAAGCTGACAATCATAGAAGTTGTAAAAACAGTGTAAGCAGATTACCCAAACCACTTGAGAGGTAAAACCGTGATGTGACCAATTGTACAGGAAAACCATGAGTGTGCACTCTATAGTCCAGCAGGTCAGATTTCAACCTGAAGTTGGTCTGTATCCTGTGATGGATGTTTTAAAACAAAAAGTTTGAACTGTTTTTTTTTTTTTTACTGTTTGCCTTAGTTTTCTCTTCCAAACAAACTTGACTAACCTGGAGATTTGTTTTCAACCCATGTGATCGTGTTTGTTGCCTCACTGGGCATATTTTTAGCTATGGCCCTGTATGCCAAATTGGAACTACCACTATATTACAGTTATTCAATCCTGAACTTAAATATGAATAAATCCCTACACATTTCTGTGTAACTGCAGCGACAACTCTTGGACAAATTATAATTTGTCTCACTGAACATAAAACCAACAAAAGAAAATTACGTTTTTTTTTTGCTTAAAGACGAAGAGGGCAAAGTCTAATTTCATCCTGGGAAAGTAGTCCAATATTAATGTTATATTAATGGGGTATTACTGGGAACAATGTGTACGGTGCAGTTAAAGCCAAGAAATATATGTAAATAATAAGAGGTAAAAGCGTATTTGAGGGATTTGTGGTGTCGCTACCTGTTAGGATGATGTTGGGGATGTTGCCGTGGTTACTGTAGCCAAGTTGCTGTGAGTCCTGTAGGCTGCTCCCGGTGAGGCCCATCATGGCTGCCTGTGTGTAGTTGAGGGTGGAGCACTGGTTGTAAAGGCTGGTGGAGCTGATGGGGTTCTCGATCATGTTGAACTGCTCCAGCTAAAAAAAAAAGAGAAAAAAGGTATACAAAAGTCAGCGAGTATGAGAGGAAAACATTTCTGTCATTGCTGTTAATTGTTTGTGCTTTACCTGGTGAGAGAGGGCATTGGTCTGCCTCAATGCCAACTGCTGATCATAGAAGGAGTCGCCGAATATACTGCCAACCACGGGAATGTGCTGGAGGAAAGAGAAGCAAGCCATAAAATTCAGATCAAATGTCGAGGAAGCAGCTGGAGTTAAAACACAAAAACAAAGTTAGCCAGAAGGCAAGTTACCCGGGCCCGCAAGCAGACATTTCAGCGATGAGAAAACAGAGAACACAAGCAAAACACAAAGTCACACAGCTGTCGGACTGAGCGGTGACCAAAGCAAATGGTCTTCATGACGAGGGCTGTGGCAGTTCATAGACAAAAAGAGGAGACACTGGAAAAAATTAAATAATGATGTTTGTTAACTTAACTTAATTTAACACACGCACATGCACGCACACGCGCGCGCACACACACACACACAGCTGTTAGTTTCTGACAAACTTTGACATGAAATGGAAGTATGACACGATGTCGTTGTGTGCCCCGTCCCTGTGGACAGAACACACAGCAGTGCAGTGATGTGTCGACCGCGGCAGCCCTGTTCACTTTGACACAAACACCAACCAACTCATTAAAAAGGGAAATTCTGTTATCTGTCAGCCTGAGTGTTATTCTGACATTTCTGTCCGTTGTGACTGATGATGAACGGTCTCCTGCATTAGCTTCACACGTTTTTGAGTAACTACCTGCTGTATTGGATCTACTCTGCTCGCAGATCGCTGCAGCAGTGACAACACTTTGTGTGTTTACTTTCAGTGGGATTTCTTTCTGAAGTTGTAGGAGCTCACACTGCGCAGGCTGACAAATAATGGAATTCCCCTTGAAAGATTTCTTGCAATGAGAAAAGCACAGACACTGACTGGCATTTCTTCAGTGGTGGAGTCAAACCATTTATAACAGCCTTTTAGTCGCTGATGCACCAGAGGTTACTTGTTCACAGTATTTAGATGAGTTTATACTAGTCCTACTACTTTATTCTCATATACCATATACTAGAGTTAGCTAGTTCTCACTTAAGAAGGTTTGTTCTACTGCAGCTATGAAGCCATTTTTCTATGAGTGTCTCCTCATTTTGTTTTTCACTGCCAATGGCTCCACGTTCTGCTGATTGCAGGTGGCATTTACACAGCCATTGCACACACATTAACACAGATATGCAGCCATGCACCAACAAAGACAGTCAAGAAGAAGACGACCAGCATGGATGTAAATAATGCTGGATTTAAAATACTTCATATCAGCTTTGCAAGAATACACACAATACATTTTGTTGATGAAACATAACTTTGGTTTACAAAAAAAGCCACAGGGCAGCGTCAACTATCTGTTTAAAAGCATTTCATCACTTACAATATATTTTGATGGTGAAATTTTTAATTATTGTAAAACATTTCAAATGCTAACTTTTTCATTTTTCAGTCTTTGATGAAGTAATTGCTTTTCTATATGTGGCCTTTAGCCATGCAGTGGCCTTGCACCTTGAAAAACACTAAATACATAAAGTGTATTTTTATTATAATAACACATGCAGCTGACTTTGCCTCTCTGCCAAATGTTTTACTGAAGACGGGATGAAGCCCTGAAGACTTTTCCCCAGCGGACAGAGAGACATGTTTGTGTGTATATGAATTGCAGATGTAAACTGTTTAGCTTTCTGTGAGTGAGTTCTTGACTCACAAAAGTCAAACGGCTAAAGTCACCATAAAGTCTGACTGGTGATAATGAAGTCTCACAGTAAATCAATATGACGGTTTATGGATAAGAACATATTACCCATTTGTCAAATGTCAAGCAAAGTTGAAAATTTAAGCAATAAAAGACTAGTGAGCTTCATAATTTGCAGTACCAAGTGCAGCAGAATGGCATTTAGGAATATTATTTTCTCTTTGATCACAGCAAAGAACATTATTATTGGTCTATTCGTGAGGAGTAAACAACCGCAGCTCATCCATATCAGAAAAGTATCTCAATCATGAGTGTTGCATCTTAAAAAGACTTGAATTTTGCTGGCTGAAAGTTTAACATCTTAAGAAGTGGTCAGGGCCTCCATCAACAAACTATCGCCATGTTGTCATGCACACAGTGAACAGTGACAGCGGTGATGAAGAAATGAGTTATGCTATAGACAGCATGAGTGGTTAACTGCTGATACAGAGAAAATGAAAAGCAGCCTAACTCATCTACAATTAGCTTTCCCCCAGACACAAAGCCCTTCCCCAGACAGCAGCTAGCTCGGTGGGTGGGCCCTTACTTGAGGCGAGCCGCCGGGGGAGAAGCCTTGATTGGAGACTGGGGAGGTTGGAGACTGAGTGGCTGGTGAGCCAGTCTGATTGCGGTACTGTTGGAGGGAAGAGGGTTAGCTAGCACTAAGCTTCATTCCTGTCACACACAAATCTTAAAGGACGGGATTTGAGAGGGCATCAGCCTCAGATCTGCTTATGTGTATAGGTGGGAAATATTATCAATCATGAGACAACTTTGTGGCTACTTCTCTACACTTCTGGAAAATATGATTAT
This sequence comes from Sciaenops ocellatus, assembly GCA_033000465.1. Classification (NCBI taxonomy): domain Eukaryota; kingdom Metazoa; phylum Chordata; class Actinopteri; family Sciaenidae; genus Sciaenops; species Sciaenops ocellatus. Next base: position 20,899,638 of record CP136882.1, on the reverse strand, counting down.
AAATAGTAACATCTGATTTCTGGATTAACTGGTAAAGTTAAAGTGGTTGTTTCATTAGAGAATAGTCAAAGGTGTATTTCTGTATCTACATCCAAAAATTCAAAGTGCCAAATGGTGAGAAGAATTTGTCAGTTTCTAAAGGATCTGAATGCAAACTCATAAACTGCTTTGCTTTGTGGGTAATTGTGAGTAATTGTGCAATTGTGAGTAAAAGGGCATAACTATCTAAAGAGTGTCAAGAGTGTCAAAAGAATTAGTTTTAGTTGTTATATGTTATGCTTGATTGATTTCTGACTTCTCAGAGAAGTCCAGTGAGCCGGCCTAAATTTGGGTATAAAAAGGTGAATTCAGTTTGAAATTCCTCATTCCTGTTCAAAATTTAAAAAAAAGTCGAGAGCTCACTGAAAATGAAAGAGTCCGCATTAAAGCACTTCATGATGCTGGATGGTCTCTGACATGTGGTCTAATAAATTTGTTAAGCACTGTGTATATATATATATATATATACATATTTAGATAATCTAAGCCAAGCAGCATTTAAAGGATGTGATATTTACTGGGATGTATCTGGGCAGCTGAAGAACTTTCAGAACAATCATGTGGCAAAATAAATAGAAGCTTAAGAATATGCAAAATGGTCCCCGTCATTTCATCACATCAACTCTTAACTCTGCTTCCACTGTCTGACTAGACTGCGTGGCTCCTTACCGAGCTGATGCTGATGCTGGCGGTGGTCTGGCTCTGGCTGTCTGGGGAGGGGCTGCTGGCAGTGGCTGTACCAGGAGAGGCCAGAGTTGGCAAGGTGATGAGCTGGATGCCCTGCGACAGGGCCTGCTGTTGCTTCTGCAGGTCACTGAGCAGCTGAGCCTGGGCCTGAGCCGTCAGCTGGTTGAACAGGGGGTACTGGGAAAGCTGCTGCTCCAGGGTCAGGGACTCTGTTGGCACAGCCTGAAGATGCACATGGATGCTGTTTATGCTACTGCCACAAAACGATGCTGAAAACGCGTTACATTTACTTGTGTAAGAAGTGCTAAACTCTTTAAGTCAGCTGTGTTCCAGCCTTACCTGTGAGATGTTAACAGGCGAGGAGAGGGTGGGTGAAAGTTGTTGTGGGGACTGTTGGAGATGCAGGTCAGAGGTAAGGGTAAGTGGCACCACAGGTGGTTGCCGGCGCTGTGCCGTTACGGTCATGGTGGGCTGAGAGGAGGTGGGGATCCCTGGCGAGGAAACAAACAAGAGGACACATGAAAGATCTCCAGCATGCTCTCCTAATGTACATTTAGGTGTGCTAAAGTTTTACTGTGTTCAAATTGTAGTTATTACCGTGGCTGGCAGCGCTGATGCCCAGGTGGGTGAGGTTGGTGGTCAGGCTGCCCGTGCTGTTGGATGAGCTGAGGGAAGGGAAGGCCACGGTGTCCTCGGGGTCCAGTGGGGTGGACAATGGAGGAGGGAACTGGATGTTTGTCAGATCAGGAAGCGAACCACCGGTGTTGTGTGCAGCTGGGAGCACAGAGGGATTCAACTCCTGGTCTGGTGATGGGAATATGCTGAAAGACACAAGATGTATCAGACATAAGAAAAGCTTCTCTCATATCACCCTGCTGTCAGACACACAAACAGCAGAGAGAAGCTGGTTGATTTTCAAAATAAAAACACCCTGCGCAAACTAATATGTGCAAAATATTTAGAAGCACGTAAACCAGGAAAAAAATGACCAAATATGAGCAAGTTAAACTCGCCCGATGAAGTTCCACCGTTATATAACCACAAATAACCAGCATAAACATTTAATAGCTTATGTTTAGTATCAGTCCTTGTAATAAACCATCCATTAACCCATAACTGAATTGCCAAAACGTTGTTTCTCCTCCCAGTCACAGGTAAATTACATCAATGGTCAATATCTAAAGTTGCCAACGTTTAAGTGGCAAGATAAAGCTTGTATTTTGAAAAAGAAAGAAATCTCCCTCCATTCTTAGCGAGTATCTAAGCACCTGAAAGCAGTTTTTGTCATCGTGTAATAACAACATCTTTGTTTTTTTACTAGCATGATTATTAATTGTAGGATTACAACCATAACAACCATCTCCTGTAAGATGAACAGCACTTTTCCAGTGTACCTAGACCAGCTGTCTTGTATCAGTGCACTTACAGCATTACTTATTTATAGCTGTGTAACTGACAGGCTGCTGTGGTGTTTCACTGTATAGAGTAATAAAACAAGGTATACATAAACCACTCACTTGATTCCCGGGACATCACATGTGTTGGGCTTTGATGAATCATCCTGATGAGAAGACATAACCATGAGCAACAAATCTGAAGCAGTTTACATGTCTCATTAAACACAAGTGTACATGTGTAACCCTTCCCTTTTCCCATCTGTACCTTGTCATCCCACAACTGTTCCTGCGCATCCTTGTCTGCATTTGACTCTGAATTCTCCGTCCCAGGCACTGTTAGCAGCAGTACTAATTAGTGAAACAGCAAGACACAGTTCCTTGCTATGACAAAATATATAACAATTTAAATCAGTGCAAGAAATGAGTCATCAATATCCAAGGTAGTCAAGCAGGATATAGTGCTCTGCACTAGATTCCTGAGAGTCTAAAAATAGCAAGGTGACCAGCAGACAGACAGACTGAGTGGATGCCAGCCAATCTTGGCTTCATTATATCAGAGCCTCACACATAAAAGCACATAATCCATGGATAATCAGTGAATTATTGATCCTCCTCTCCAGATCATTTTGAGTCAGCTCCATTCAGAGATGTTACATCTCTACAGCCGGCTGAGTACTGTACCAACATGCTGAAGCAGTTCTTTGCCAGAGATCAGTATCCATTTACTCCATAAATATTTCATCAAGAGTCTACATCTACTTCTTTGTGACATCAACCCTTTTATGTCATTTAAGGTTTGCCGCCTGCATTAGTGCATTGCACATTAATAAATAAAAGTGTCTCTGTGTCTTTGTAACTGGATCGTCCATTACCTCGTTTAGGCTGCAGCTCCTGTGATCCCCCTGCGAACACCTCCTGGGGCTTTGGATTCATAGCGCTCTGGTGTAAAGCAGAGTCCGAATTTGTCCTGCACGTGTTAGAAAGATGAGATGTCAGCAAAAAAAAAAAACACTGCCAAATCCTTAATACAGGCAGAGAGCCATTTCTACAGGATCATATACACCAACAAACACATTCTGTCATAGATCTTTATTTGCCTTCATACAGCTCAATATTTGGCTGTCTTTGTGTTGGCTGAGTTTGGGAATTTTGGCACCAACACAGACTCGCAGAGTCATGTAAATTAATTTTTACAACTGAGCTGCTGAGTGTCCTAGTTTGGCAAAAGGACAAAGGGAGGTGGCTTACCTTCTCCAGCTAGTGTCTGGCGGTGGGGAGAGGTAAACTGAGCTGTAAGGACAGCTGTCAATGTGAATTTAGTTAAGGCTAATAAAGTAGCTGGAATGAAAAAGCTGTCTGAGATGATCCACCCTAACAGACCTGATATATAACAAATGACCGCACACACACACAAATGCAAGTGTTGTCGGGATCTAATTACTTAGAAAAAGGTGTCAGTCAGTGTTATGTCATCGAATGGTGAAATATATAAAAATAATCTCAACATTAGTGTAACAATACACCTTACTGCATTGTATAATTCAATATACATGTTGTGAAACAAACAATTCACATCACCCTCCGTCTAAACTCTGAACAATGCACAGCCGTCTCCTCTTTCCATCAACGCATGTGGCGGTTTTTTGTTATGCATCAGGCATACATATGATGCTGAGGAACCACTGTATATGATATGATATGATATGTATATACACATCTTCACTGCTCCACTCTGAAGTCTCAAATGTTTATTGTTTTTTTTATTCTTTAAAACCCCTTCGGGGAATGACTTGGTTCATGGTTGTGTTTCGTGTAGTAAGTTCTAATAGATCTTTTCTCACAGCAGCTATTTTGACATGAACTAGTAGGTAAACACAAGTGTTAGCAATGATACTAATTAAGGTTCATTCAGGTCAAACAGAGTCAGGGTGCTGCTGTGGTGCATGTTTGCTCACTGGAAAGTCTCTGCTGCAATAAATGGAACTGAACCTTAATTAGTATCATTGGAAACACCTGTGTTTACCTACTAGTTCATGTCAAAATTGCTGCTGTGAAAAAGACTGTTTTGACAGGTAAATATGTAAGTTTCTCCTGCCAGTTTTGTTGGTCTTTCAAACAATAAACATTACGTTGGTGAGCATTTTGAATTCTCAGTAAATCAGAGCAGCACTAGAGGAGCACTAGAGTGTTCTGTCTCTGAGCATGCTAACTTAATTACAACAACAGATTAACGTGCAACTCATCAGAGCAATGTTCAAGCAGCCTCTGAAGCCTCAAAGCAATTATGAATGCACATCTTCAACACCTCATGCTTCCAAAAACAAAAAAGAAAGGATATCTGACGTCCATGTTTGTCGACTGACAGCGGCCGACGGTGAGGTGACGTGATGCGGTTCCTGTCGCGGTAAACACGCTCCACCAGCCCGTGGTGCCTAGTTGTCCGACTGGTATCCAGCACGGAGTTCTAGAGTGAACACACCAGGTGAATGAGGCCAGCAAAACAGCTTACTTACACAACAAAACTATGCCTTAGGATAATGTCTTAGGATTAATGGCGCAAATGTGTTCATTTCAAAATGAGTCAAGCCATGGGCCCCCCATACTGATGCTCGAGTTGGCAAATGTATTTTAAGATGGAAAGCCATGACAAGCAATGATATACGTTAAAATTTAGGAACCAAATTACACTGCAGGGTAGAACTCGTATACCTTGTGTTACACACTTCTGGCTTCCTCTCGCTCCTGAACCATGGTAAAACCTGGTTGGGCTATGCAGCTCTGACCAGCAGGTCATTTCTGAACATTTTACTGCCCTCATAGTCTGAACTAAGCCTGCAGACTTTCATCAATTGATAAATCTTATTAATAAGTGGAATTAAACGTCAACTGATTAGAGCCAATATTTCACCAATACAACAGATAACGGCAGCCTTTGTATGTCCAATATTATCACCAACAGCTAAGAAAGGCACACTGGTCGAGAACAAACCATTGATTTACCAGCCGAGAGAGGCTAAGGGCTCACCTGAAAAGGCAGGTCAATGTTGCCATTTCCAATCTGATTGACATTGGGCAGTGAGCCTCCATAGTACTGTCCACGATTCTGCCCTAGTTGCAAATACTGGGTCTTCTGTAACTGCAACTGTGCAAAGTAAAATTGCATGAAAGCATGAGTGAATGACTGATCTGATTCACAAAAAAACGTGATGTTCAAAGTGAATGGTGCCTGCCAGTCCACAGTGGTGACACGAAAGATGGATGAATCCATTAACTGACTGATGAAACATGATGAGACAGGCAAATTGGCTGTTTCATGAACAATTAAAGAGGCAGACAACATCTTTCATAGCAAAGAATAGTCACATCAGTTGATGTGAATGACACCTGACTGACAGCTGGTGTAATTACAGTCTTTCCATGTAACACTCCTGGTGATTACATTAGCCATGTGTCTTTATACAAAACCAGTCACAAAAGTAATGCAAGTGATTACAAAAACACTGTGATGGAAGTCCTCCTGTACAAATGATGAACTGAAGTGAGGTTGAGAATGATGTGAACAAATGCAATGGATTGATGTCTGGATGGCAACACAAAAAATTCTGGCAGAGACCACAAAATTGACTAATTCATTCTTTTTCCCCGCAGTAAATGACAGTACAGCTCAGGTTTACACTGATGCAGCGTGTGGGTAAGTGGGCATCATTTCCAGCATTAGGGCCAACAATTAGCCCACATGTTTCCTGGCAACAAAATGATTAATAGAGCTGAAACAATTTGTTGATTGATTAGGTGTTCGCAAGAAAAAGAAATGACGGCAATTTTGATAATTGATTAACCATTTCTGTCATTGTTCAAGCGAAGAATGTTCAAACTGTTCTAAAATGTGAAGATTTGAGTGTTTACTGACATGTCTTGTTATTGGAAGATATTCAAAAGGAAATGTTTGATGTATTTTCTGATATTTTATAAAGTAAACTGGCTGGATCTTCAATTTTATTATTTTTCAATGAATTAATCATTTGTTTAGTTTAGAAAAAGGTCAGAAAACAGTGAAAAATGCTGCTTGTTTCATCCATCCAATAGCAATAAATCATCAGAAAGTCATTAATGTCACAATTTCATAAACACACACACAGGCAACAGAGAAAAGCTGGAATCCTTGGCATAAAACTTCAATAATTAATTATCAAAATCAGCCATTATTTTCTATCAATGGACAAATCAAATAATTGTTTCAGCTCTAGACTAAACAATTTATTGGGATAATAATCCACAGATTGGTGTATTTACTGTTGTTGGGAGGAAGTTGTCAAAGTTGACTTAACGTTGATTAACTAAATTAAACTGTTAGGAACAGAGGCATGTGGGCTGTTGCATTCATTATTAATTATTATTTATTATACGACGTTTGCTTGTTGTAACAGCTGGCTGATATGCTGCCGAGCTGATGTAACGGGTAATGTTGAGCTACTAGTTAGTGGGTGTTAAAAAAAAACAGCTGGGAAGGCTGGTTAACATCTGATTGGCTAGCAAATGCTAACTTAGCCCTCTCAGATATATCGCTCCAGTTTATCTGACTTCTCTGACATGTTGTCATGCAGTGATTTTACGTGTTTGCTCGTGGAATGACTGTTCAAAGCAGCCTCAGACAGAGCACAGGTGCACATTATTCACAGCTCCAGCAAACCGACGCTAGGCTAGTTAACGCAGTGGCTTGTTTTCTGAATGAACGCTGGCGTAATTTTAACAGGCAGAGTTAAAAACAAAGCTGATTTAGTGATGTTGGACTGATGCAGCTGAGGACGTGAATATGAACTTTAGCTACTTAGCATCCCAAACGTTCAGGTTTATATCCGCAGCGTTCGTTAGCTGCCAAACAGCGATGCAACAAAATGTAAACAGCCGACAGGGGGGAGGTGTGCAGGTCTTACCCGTGCAGCTCGGGTGATGTTCAGGTCTTTCATCACTTCTTCAAACGCAGCAGTCTCCTCCGCCTGTTTCTGATTATGCAAAGCAATTTTTTCGCTAAATTTGCGAGGATTGTTAGAGGACGCCATCTTTCCCTCTTCTTCTCAATGGAATGTTACGTTACACACTACGCCGGGGCCTTCTGGTGTCGTCATCACGCACGGTCAGCGGCACGAAAGTGGTGTGTGTTGCTTTTTTAGATTTTTGGTAGTGACTTTAAGACAAAGATGAGATACAGTTGTGCATATTGTTTCATATTTGTATTGTATTTTTTCATCTTTCAATGGTTAATGTAATGCACCAAAATACCACGGCAAATTCAGATTCACATTCTGACTAAATACAATTTTATACACTCACTTTTTTTTGTCGACAATATGTTTGATATATACAGTGGCATCCTGTGTACTGTCCATAGTGTAAATATGTAAATAACTTACATAGTGTGGATTTAAAATAAAGTATATATGTATCCATTATCTGTAACCGTTTATCAAATACAGTCAACTACCAAAGGCGAACACCAAATGCTTCTTGATCGTTGAGTTTGCTTATTGATTTATTAGATATTCCCTGTTATAAATAGATATAAAAATGTCTCAGGGTTTCTTAAAACTAATAATGTACTGTTACTTAATCTTCTGTCTAAGTTAACAAGTTTACTGTTTTCTTTCATTTATACTGCTTTGTATTGTATAGCCTGTATATTTATTGTTAGAACATTATTCAGAATGTTTTTGTGCCTTACATCTGTGCTCCTCAACCAGATAACACTGTTTGCAACGATGTCTATGACTGAAAGTGTTTATTTATTTATAATGATTTTTATGATGTCTTTATACATACACACACACAAACATATATGTAAATATATATATTGTGTACTGCATACACTAAATTATCTGTAACCACTTATCCTCCTCAGGGTCACGATTGGGCTGGAGCCACAGAGAGAGGCTGGGTACACCCTGGAAAAGGGGACAGTACAATCCACTGCACCACCTAAGTATATATATATGCATGATAAAATGAAATAGAATAAAAGTATATATGTACAAAAAAGGTTGCACAGCGTAATGAAAGTGCAGGAGGCTGCAATATTTCAATTTACAAGCAACGTATAAACAGAGCAAAGATCTATCTGTGTTTTTTATGTTTCAGATGTTCTAAACTACACAAAAATTGGAAAAGAAAGTTGGAATAAAAACACTGGATTAAAGCACAAGTGTTTAGGATTTGTTTGGCATCTAGTGGTGAAGATGCAGACTGCAGCCAACGAAATATCCCTCGCTTCACCATCCCCTTTCAAGTGTGTAGGAGAACCTAAAGTGGCTGCAAAACTCCAGCAGTGTTTATTTTTCCATTCTGGGTTTCTCTAAAAGGCGGTTTAACATGGCGTGCTCTGTGGTAGAGGACCCTCTCTGTGGATATAAAGGGTTTATTCTGACTTACCAAAAACTTAACAATTCTTATTTACAGGTGATTATACACTAATGAAAATATATCTATGAATATTTTATTCCATTCCTGTGGTGCATCTTGATGGTATTAAGTCTGTTGTTCAAGGTGCTAATGTGGTCATTCAGAGTGGGGTGAGAGGTTTTCTCTATATCGAGCTCGAGCATCATCCCTCTCTCACATTTCCATCAGTGACAAATATTACCAAAACAAGACACCTCACCCCTCCTATTATTTTTGAGAGTTCTTGTTATACATACCAAAATCACCTCTAATTTAACTTTAGGAAATGAAAGTGAAATACAGTTTCCAAAACAGCAACAGTATGTTTTCTAGCTGTTGCACAATATATAGTACATAACACTGATCAACAGAACAATCAACAATCATAAATACTTAATGTTGTCTTTTGAAAAACAGACTTGATGCACTGATCAAATTCCTCATGGACATATTTTATTTAAAGGAGTTTCTTGCAGAGCCTGATTTGTCCTGGTGGTTAAGGCACATAGCTGTAAGTGCAAACTCCCCAGTTCAGTTTTGGCCAGGGACTTTTGTTGCATGTCATACCCCTCTCTCTCTCTCTCCCTTTTGTTTCCAATCTGTCTCTTACAGTCACATCTGATGTTAAAATTGCTGTTTGAAATTCAGTCAAGAATCTGGCTGGTGACATATTAAAGGTAAAGGTATAGAAGCAGAGTGGCAAATGGGACAAAATGATATACTGTACTTTCGAAAGGATAATGAATGAAACGTCAACAATTAACTATAAACTGAGAAGTTGAAACGATGAATGGATCAATTAAGAAAATAACCAGCAGATTATTTGCTAATGAAAATGGTTAGTTGCAGCCCTGATGAGATGAAATATTCTTATTAGATCAAACTGCACGGTCATTTTTGGAGGAGTGTGTGAGTACAAACAGCTCAACCTTTTTTAGTGCAAGGCAGTGCTTCAGTTGATCAGGCTTTTAAAATAAACACATAAAAAGCACTTAAAAGGTATTTTTAAAAACACAATACACCTTTAATAAAGGATGCACATAAAGCTACACAAATGTCTACATTCCCCTTTGACTACAGCAGTTTACTTTATGTTGCATTTCAACAAGATATCATGTGCTTTTACTGGTACAGGTAGAACGATACAAATACACACCAAGGCAAACAGGAGACAAGTTTTAAAATGGACACTCCTCACCATCATGTAGATGGTGAGTCACATTTAAAAAGGAAAAACAAGAACTTTGAACTTGCTTATTCCTTATACACACATTAAGTACATCAATAACTTCAGCAGCCGAATCAGATGTCTGATAAATGCTGCTTTGAAAAGTGCAGCAATGCAGTCAAAATAAAAACACAAGCAGGTAACATTGTGCAGTTCAAGCAGTTTTTCTGGGGAAATATTTCAGATATTAAATGTGCATTAATAAATATAACATGTTATTGTTTTAATTGAGGGACAATAGCATGTGTGGTACACAAAATGTAGCACTTGTTTAACATAAAGAGCAGCATACACTGACATTCCAGCAGACGCACATATAAATGATTTATGTAGCTGCCATAAGAGATGTTTTGTTATGTTGACTCAGAAAACAATTAGTGTGTCAGTGGGGGTGCCAGCACAGGAAACACAGGAAAAAGCCATTAACACCTACATGGAATAACTGATTCCAAGTTAAAAACACAACCACTACTCGTGTTCATTTGTGCATTGATATGTAGTATAGATTTGAGGAGACATACAACAGTGACATTTCAGATTGTTTGAATAAAATCACAACAAACTAAATATTACAGGATAAAAAGAAGCAAACAAAAAATAAAACATTCACAGCTGTACAATCAAAATGTCTAAGAAAATTTGACTTAAAAAGTTTGATTTCCAAGGACAATTTGTGCTGTCAGTAACTTAAGCCCTTGATTGGCAAATCTGGAAAAAAAAAAAAATAGGTAACATTTATAATCATTATTTTTATGGAATTCAAACAGGAAGTTGCTCAAACTCAACAAAATAAAATGTATTTGTCAAACACTGGCATAATGTCATTCAAAAGCCTCTATCAGTGTCATAAAAGTGTCCCAACATTAAAAGTTTACACATACAAGAAAATTCTAATCAAAATGTGCTCAATTAATGAAGGTTAATCTCTTAATTAAATACAAGGATAGAAAAATACTCTTTCACACACACTCCGCTCAGTAATGCTCACACCTTGTGTTAACTTAATGGTCAGCAGAAAGACCACATGGAATAAAATCTTCACAGTCACAGGTCGGATGGTTAGCGTTGTGTGGTGTTTTGTGGAATTATTATTGGTGTACAAGCAATACCAGCAAAGGATTCTGGGAAGTGCAAATCCCTCTCCCACTCATCCGTCTCTGTGTTGTACACCTGCACGATGCTTGTGACATTGTTCAGGTGCCAGTTGTAGCCGCCGACGATGTAGATCTTCCTGTCCAGTAAACAGCAGCCTGCCTCAGACTGCCCTGCTCTCATGGGACTGACGGTGGTCCACTGGTCATTCTCTGGAATGTAATACTCGACTGCAAGCACATCAAAACAACGGTCCACATGGTCCATGCGACCGCCTAGAGCATAAACCCTGTCCCTGGTGCTGATCATGGCATGCAGCACTCTGGGTTCATTCATGGGAGCTCTAAAGTCCCACTGGTCCGACGCTGGGTCGTAGCAATGAAGCGTTTTTTTGTCATCCAACGAGACGCCATAACCGCCTGAGATATACAGCTTCTCTCCACAGGGAGTCCCTGCATGACCCCAAATCCTGCGTTTTAATGGTTCCACATAAGTCCACTTGTTTTTCTTTGGGCAGTAACACTCTACGGATGACAGGCTGCCAGATCTATTGCGCCCTCCCGTGGCGTACAGCTGCCCATTCAGCACACTGAGCTGAAACTGGATTCGTGCTTCCTGCATGGGTTGGATTCGCAGCCACTGGCCCAGATGTGGGTCGTAGCGATAACAGCTATCCACTGCCCCCTCGCCGCTGCGGTACTGTAAGTGCTGTCCACCAACTACGTACACAAAGTTATCAAGTACGGCAACACAAGCGTGGCTGCATCCCGCCTCCATCTCTGTCAGCTCTTTGAATTGCCGTGAAGCGATGTCAGGGAGATGGTACACCTTGGTGCTCACTGTGCGGTCGTTGTCAGTGTAAGGTGTCCCGCCAAAGGTGATGAGTGACATGACATCAGAACGTATAAGTGTCCGTGAAGACTGCATCTCATGCTGTCTGAAGGGGAGAATCTGGTAATTGAAGGCCTCGAGGAGATACTGCCTGCACAGCACGTCCTCCACCATGATGTCCACCGTCTGAACACTGTCCACCAGCTCGGAGGAGCGCATGAGCGGGAAGCGAATGTGGCAGAGGACGTTGCTGGCTTGAGCCCGGCGAGACTCATCATACTGGAGCCACCTGATGGCAGCGTGGAAGAGGTCGATCTCGCTACAGTTCTTCAGTTTGTTGCTCTGCAGGAAGAAGACGAGGCGCTCCATGGGAATGTGCAGAAAGTCGTCCTCCTCTGCAATCTGGAGGAAGTGGCGGAAGGTGAAGGCATCCACTGACTCTTTGAGGGAAGACAGGCTGAAGGTGGTGGCCATCTGGCCAATGTGCAGGCAGGTCTCCACGCTCATTGCTGACTTGAGGAACTCCTCGCAGAGCTCTACGACTGGCACCATTTGGAGAAACACAGCTGCCCCAAGGACATCTTGAATACAGTCTAGGTCTAAAGTGACTTCTGCACTGTAGGCAAAGTCAATAATATGTTTCAGCCCACGGGCGGACAAGCCCTTCAGCTCAATGGTATCTTGATTTGACTCCCTCATGCCTCCGGTAAACATAGCTCTGTAACACAAGAAGAAGTCAGTAAACTACATGACATTTTCATAATGCCATCTCTTTTAAATGCAGAGAATTCATTTAATAATTTGTGAATTTTGTTTGATTTGTTTGACTGAATTTTGATGTGGATTCTTGTTTTTGATCAGTAGGAACAGTAGGTAAATATTAATTCAGTGAAGTATAGTGGTTCAGATCCAAGACAAAAGGAAAGAAACCAAGCTCACTTTACATTGTGTTTCACATTTCTCCCTCCTTTACCTTCGGTGAACTGCACCTTATTCTAACAGTGCACTCAGTGTAAATTGCACTATATAAGAGCATCAGCTAAGTGCTTCCAAGTTTAAATGTAAATGGGCCTGGTGATTCGGACTAACCTGAAGTAATCACTACAGGCAGCCAGCACAGCTTTGTGGACCTGGAAGCGCTCCTCATTGACGGCCAGCACGACATCAAGTAGTTGGCCCTGAGCTCGCAAGACCGACAAGCCCTGGAGGAGGGTGGCACTGTGGCTTGGTGCTGAGAATGTACAGCGCAGGGTGCTATTCTTGTTAGCCATACTGTAAAGAAAAAAAAGGCCTTGTCACAATCAGTGAATCAAGGGATCCTACAATAATAATTTCGCTATGAGTAGAACTTGCATTGCTCTGTTTAGAGTATTTATTACTGCTGATCACGAGAAGAAGAAACATCACTACCACATTAGTTTTTTACACTTCCTCTACCGATTCACTTTGTTAAGTGAATGAGACCCAAAGTGACATCCAGTCACATAGAAGACAGATTACAGATCACATCTAAGTGTAAGGAAATAATCCCATTGTTCCCATCTAACAATTCACTTTTTGTGTATTCAGATCACAATTTAATACGAGGCAGAAAATAGGTCACGAAATATTAAATTAAAATAATGGACTAAAGCTCTGAAGCGTTTAGGTGAGTATGTGGATCAAACACTGGATCAAACACTGTACCTTCAAGACCTGTATGTGCTGACATGTATCAAGTCTTAAATTTGTATTCTGTTGAAAGAACAAGTGATTTTCTTGCTAAATCCAAAACATTAACTTTGAGATGGGGTTTGAAGACGCAGACAAAGTCTGAACTGAACTTTACTAATCGGCCAAATTGGAGCATGAATGATTTATTAGCCACCCCCTTTTTTTTTTTCTTTTCTTTTTTTGTAACAGCCAATATGTCATCGGAAAAAAAGCCAAAAACAAATGTGTATTGAGTTACAAAAATACCTTTTGTCATTGCATAATGTACTGGCCCACACAAGATGGTATTTTTTACTGAATATTACATACAAAAGAGTGGTGGGTATTATATTCTAGGAGTAGGCAGCAGAGGTTGTCTTTGTATGGAGTGACTACTCTTCCCAGTTACATTAGTGTGAGTGTTACATTTTGGGCGATATGTAGCCTTACTATTGCAGACATTTTGACCATAGTGGGAAAAGCACAGGTGTTACTAAGAACATTTACGATGGCTCTGTACTATTCAAGTAAACCAGTCATCATTCATTTAATTGTTTTAATGTTTTTTTTCCCTCTGTAAGATGTCTACTGTGGAAATACAACCTAAATGTTTATGTCTATGCTAAAAAACAACTATTGGCTTATATATTGTACATTTTTTTAACTCTCAAATATCAACATCAATATCATAAATCCTGTATTGGTCAGGCTCTAGACAGGACTGACATCAGTCCAAGTGTTTAATCTGAATTTATTCAAAATGTAAGCCATAAGTGATAGAAACAAGTATGGATAGTATGGATAGAAACCATGTCTGTTCAGTTGACAACTTTGTTTAACAAAGTGATGCTTTCGGCACCTACCTTTGAGTTTTGTTGGTTTAACTAACAATAACTGTGACCTTAAGTAGTAATTGCTAAAAAAGTATTTGAAGTAATGACTCAGAGATTAAAATATGAAAAATGTCAAATAAAATCGTCAACAAACAAACACACCAGGTTGAGGTAGGTGTGTTTACTCCTCTAAATAGACTATTATTACGCCCTTATTGCATTTACACAGCTGCTTATCGATATAAAACACAGGTAGTGTGGATGCCTGCAGGCCCGGACATCTCCTCGGTGTTTCCTGCACCCAAGCTGCAAACCGGGACGCTTCAGCGGGCTCGAACTGGGCTGCAGTCCCCGGAGCCGTGGAGGTTCACTACAAGCTAACACCAAGGGACCAGTCCAACACCGTGGGCACAACACATCCTCACCCCTCTTTACTCACCTGTTCTGAGGATGTTTTGAAGCAAAATCCCCGCCATCCGACTCCGCCATCTTCTAGCACAGAGCAACACACATATGGCATTTTCATGAGTGTTACCAGAAGGTCAACGGCACGATAGGCCTGCTCATGTTGTTTTAAAAGTATGTTAAGAGTGTGTTATTCAGCCACGGACGGAGAACAGCCGTCCTGTCCTGGGGCAGGTCCTGTGACAGACACGGTGATGATTTCTACCAGCTGTCTGATACGCCTCCTTCCTCTGTACTGACTGTTTCTGGCCATTGGGGGGCGCCACTGTTACATGTCTCCAAGTGTACTGGTCCTCAATCAGTAGTAGAAGAGGTATGCAGGTCCTTCAGTTAAAGGTGCCACCATATATGTAATAATCGGAAGTATTTCACATATTAATTTTATTTATTAGTTCATCTTTATTGCCGAGACCAGGTGGTTGTAAAGGCCCTCCACAGCTTGTGAACTGATTGTGGCTGTGGCACCTCCTGTTATTTCAGGTTATAGCAACCTGATACTCACACAGTTCACACAACTACTAATAAAAACATGCAGTACAAAGACAAACATAGTTATATCTGCATTCAAATGTGTGCAGTAAGATACGTGGATATCTTTTTGTCTTTGCAGTACATGCCTATTTTTATGTATGCATGTGTATATGAGTATGCAGACATATTTCTGTACTACGTCATCTGATTACTGGGCGGTCCTAATTGTGATAACTTCCATATGCATTTAATATTTTTTTTATTTTTGTTTATTACTTGTCTTTTTCTTTTTCTTATCTATTTATTTCTCTCTCCTTTGTTTGTCTTTCACTTCTTACCTTGTTTGTTTTTGATCTGGGGAGGGGGATATGTGTATTTGTATGTGTCTTTTCAAATGTTCACTGAAAAAAAAACTACAAATAAAGTTGTAAAAACAAACAAGCTGCCAGTTTGGGGACAAACTTGCTCAATTAATGTCAGCTGGGATAGGCTCCAACCCCCCTGTGAACCTGATAAGGATAAGCAGTTACAAGACATGGATGGGTGGATGTTCCAGGTTTACAACATAGCATTCTAGTACTACGATAGTCATAATGTCCACAGTGAAACAAAAGTAAAGTCAGAACGATGAACAAATGGCATGAAATGTTGATAACACAACATTTTGTATGTGTATATTTGTGTTTTATTATGCCCTTTCATGTCAAGTTTATGTCAGGTTATTCACATGACCCCTGTTGGGTATTTATGTTATTTTAATTAATATTACATTTTTCATCATGCTAAATATACTTTTGAGTTCATCTACCTGCAGTGCATTTAATTTTTTAACATTTTGGATAAGGGTTATTATATTCCTGCATGCATTTAAGGCCAGGGCACATAAAAATTCTCAGTAGCCAATATTTAAGAGAAAGAAACAAGATTCATACAGCAATGGCTGTGTGTTTCCACTCTTACTGTAATAAATGAATCTGCAAGTCTGCACACTGGCACAGCACACTGCTGAGGCTAATGTGGGATTTCCCCAAGAAAGAAAATATATACAGTATATCCTGTCAATATTACCTAGCATGAATTTAAGACTCAGCCTAGCCTGAGAAAAAAAGATGCATTTTTCAGCAGGTAAAAACTGCTCTCCTGAATAGTGAATGGTCATATTTTGGGCGGTTGTGGCTCAACATTGAGAGTTTTGTGCACATAACACTTATCTATGCTGAGAAAACAGGTGAATACAAACCTTGGCATGTTCTGTACACTGCCGTAAAAATCATACCAGTGTCCGGTTGTTCACACTTTGACTGTTGCGCCTCTTACTGAAGTAAACTACAAAAGATTGCCTCCAGTAAACTAAACATAACCAATGGTAATGGTTGCTGTACCTTTAATGTAAATGTATTATGTTCCAACACAGTAAAAACTATACTACAGTTTTACTCTACCACATTTCAGAGGCAAGTTCATCTGCCAGTTATAGTTAAGTATTTCACAGATTTCTTTTGCACATAAAACATTTGATAATTTCTTAATAACACTATGATGCACTATGAATGGTGGATCTACATCATCAGCTAAATGTACTCCAAGTATCCAAATTTTCTTTTGAAAGATATCAAAAGTAAAAGTAGTCATTATGAAAAGTGGCCAATGTGAGTGTTATATTATTCTATTCTATATTTTTGGTTTATTAATGAACTTATATCTTATGCAGGAGATTTTGGAGGTTGCAGCCTACATTGCTGCAGACATGCCTCAAATGTAGCTCTGCCTCGATGAGCTGCGCTGCACAAATGAGGCGTCTTCATGGCACTGGTACTGCTCCTCTTGTGCGTGTGAACAGAAGTCACCTTTTAAAAAGAAAGTGCAAGAGATTTTGTAATTTTGAAACTCGTATAAATGGGAAACGGGAAAAGAATGCAGATGTAAAACGAGGAGGAGTTTGTGGCACAATGACCAGGACTACAACACAAACTGGATAGTTTCCACTTAGCTGTTTTAAATAGTTTAACATTGTCCCAGTTTTATATTTTTTCATAACAAGAGTTACACTAAATTTGAGATTATGGGAAAAATGGGAAACCTTCCCCTGAAGTGCAGATGAACTTGACATTTTACAAAAACCAAACCAAAGCAAGAACAGTGTCGACCTGTCCAACACGTGCAGAGGAACGATAAGACAGGTGATACTGTACTTTTTTCACTGTCAACAAATCTTATGAAAGAAACAAAGCCAACAATGGTGTTGTACTATGAAAAATACTTCCTGTGTAGCTAAAGCCTCATACGACATTTCTCTGTGCCACAGAGCTCCATTATTGTTAAATTGAAAAGACACCAGACAGCGACACTATTGCACTGGGAGACATGTCTCTTTATTATCATGAACACGTACTGTAGTTTATGTTGAGTCAATCCCACATGGACCATCCTGTTGCTGAAGCAAGAACACTTGCACTGCTGAAAATAGTCCCAAACATGTATACAGTATATACCTTATTTCTAACATTATTTCTTGCTAAGTTTTGCTAAAAACTATCATGTAATTCCCAGAGATTGAACAAGTGGTTTTAAAATGTAGTTACCAAATAAAAATGCTGAAGTTGAAGCACTGTGGGTCTGCTTACTCTCCTCCTTCCCCAAAGTCCTTGACTGATTCCTTTTCTTAATCAAAGATCATATATACAGACACTAGACAGAGGTATGTGTTTGTACTTCCTGGTGAGTCTCCTTCAGTTTTTCTTTGACATGAAGCCTGAAAAGCTGAAAAACAAAACAAAACAAAAAACAGTTGAATGAACCAAAAAAAAAAAATAACTAAAAAAAAAAATGACTTCAAAGAGTTGTCACTTTCAGAATGGCTGTATCTGTCTGGCGTATGTCTTGAAACTCAACCTCACCCCGCCCCTGACACTTTTTTTTTGCTGCGGCTCATTTAACCTGAGAGACACGAAACTCTGACATTTCTGATCAAGACAACTGAGTTACACGAAGAGAGGTTGAGTACATGGACTCTCACACGCTAAAGAATTACCTTCCACTATACCTCATGGAAACTTGCTGCTGTTCACTACATGGAGTTGTTGTTGTGTTTCTGTTCTTTACGTCAGTCAGCAAAGGTAAGTGAATCTAAAAAATCCTTTATCTTTGCTTTTTTCTTAACTTCACTTAAGCTTTTGGTTTACTATCAACTTTTATCTGATCATATCGTGACATGGGGAAGAATTTTCATCAGACATGTGAAAGTGAGAATTGTTATATAGAAAAAGTAAAACAACAGCCACAAAATGTTGGTTAGCTTATCAGCATCATGTGGTTTCCACTAACAGACGGCAATGCTGCATTTTCTCTGCATCCTTATGCATCTACACTTTCTATGTATATTTTAGATGTTGGCAGGTTATTTTCTTACAAATAGGAGATGAGTTTTCTCAGTTTTGAGCTTGAGTTTGCTCAGCCCAAGGGATGGAGTGCTTGGACTTATGGACCAACCTCTAACATTGCCAGAATGACAACGTTGATATGATGTATAATGTATTACAAAGTGCTTCACAGGAGAACTAAAACAAAATGAGGAAAGTAGGTGGCTTTAAAAGTGCATAAACAATAAAAAAGATTCATTAATGATCGTTCTGAAATGTGTTACTCCTAAGGGTCAGCATGTGAGGCTCCTTCCAGTCCTCAGTGCTTCCGAAGAAAAGCTGACGAGTCTATTTACATATGTGAATGGAGCATGAGTAGTACTGGGAGCGATGTGACATTTGACCTCTACTTTAAGTGAGTTTTGTTCTGTGTTTGACATGCAATATTTAAAAATGGTGACATCTAATCAAGCAATAACCTGTGAATGTTTATTGCTTGTAACAAATAGCTGGCGAGCCACAGTGGAAACAAACTCCTATCAGTCTTCTCAGTGTACAAATCTGTCGCCTCTCAAAAGGCAGCAATTTGCAATTCAAACCCACATGACTCTATTCTAAATTCTAGAGGAGATCCCAAAGTTTGGAAAGATAGATTTTGTCACCTTTCGGACAGAGCCAGGGTTGCTGTTTGTTTTTAAGCTGTCTGTAAAGAAGTTAATGTACACCTGAACACCGAGAACTTGTGAGACATTCTCATGATGTTTTTATTGCAGTCAAAGCTCTACATATTCATCCAATGAAAAAAAATTTGGGGGCTTTAAGGAGACCAGTGCTCAGATCAATGAGGAAGTGCTTATCAAGCATCGTCCAATCGACATTTGGGTGGTAGCTCACGTAGGAAAGTCCAGCTGCACGTCAGCCAGGAGGTCTGTTGAACTTCGGCACACAGGTAAAGGATGCTCGTCTTATT
Source organism: Sciaenops ocellatus (assembly GCA_033000465.1). Taxonomy (NCBI): domain Eukaryota; kingdom Metazoa; phylum Chordata; class Actinopteri; family Sciaenidae; genus Sciaenops; species Sciaenops ocellatus. The sequence continues at coordinate 20,880,142 of CP136882.1, read as the reverse complement.
TCACTAAAACACACTGTTCTGCAAGTTAACTGAGAACACACTAATGCCTGTTTTTTTAGTTTCCGCTGCAATGTCAGTACAAATATAGTGAACAAATGCAAACACATACACAACATTGTGTAAAAAAAACCTTTGCTCAACAGTTAAGTATGAGGCACCACGAAATATTTCCATGTCCTGGGTAAAAAACAACCTCAGCTTGAGCTGGAGAGCAATTGAGAAGCATCCAGCTTTAGCCGAGATCCGGTTCCAACGAGATGAACATCCCACAGAATCATGGGAGAACGTGAGGCAAATTACCCATTTTAATCCGTCTGAAGCAGTTTTTTTTTTTTTTTTTTTTTTAATTCAATTAACATGTTTAAAATTTTATTGTATTGCTGTTACAGAGAACAACACATACCACCATGGACAGTTCAGTGTGTAAGTAGTCTCATGTTTTTGAATGAAATATTATATTTATTCTGTGCTTCTCCGCTTTTGTTTTCAACTACAAAACCAGCTCAGGTACATGTAGACTCAGAAGAGAAGATTATCTTGGTCAGAGGTTTTGAAAATGCAGAGGAAACCAAAAAATCTTGCCAATACAGTACCAGTCAAAGGTTTGGGCACACCTTCGCATTCAATGTTTTTTGAAGTTGTTCACATATATGTTGAGCTCTTGTTAGCTGCTTTTCTTTTACTTTGCAGTCTGACTTGGGCTTTGGTTTGATCACTCTTCTTCTTGGTGAAATATCCCTTATGAGGTGTAACTGTCATGTTAAAAAACAAATGATTGTACCACTAAGCACAAATCAGATGCTTAGTGTGGATGCTGTGGTAGCTATGTCGGTAAAGTGTGCCTTGAATTTTGAACAAATTGCCAATGTGTCACCAGCAAAGCACCTCCACACGTTTCACCTCCACACATGTAGATACCATTAGTTTACCGTCATTAAACAAAGTACAGATGTCCACTGGTCTAATGTCCATTCTTTGTGTTTCTTGGCCCAAACAATTCTCTTCTTCCTCTTGGTCTCCCTCAGTTGTGGTTTCTTTGCAGTAATACGACCATGAAGGCCTGATTCATGCAGTCTCCTCTGAACAGTTGAAGCATTTAAGTGGGCTCTAATCTGAGGTCCTGTTAATTGTTGATTTCTGAGGTTGGTAACTGTAAAAACTTTTCCTCTGCAGCAGAGCTCACTCTTGGTCTTCCTTACCTGAGGCAGAGCCAGTTTCATCATAGTATTTGATGGTTTTTGTGACTGCACAAGATGATACATTCAAAGTTCTTGACATTTTCTCGGACAGACTGACCGTCATGTCTTAAAGTAATGATGGAGTGTTGTTTCTCTTAGTTGAGTGGTTCTTGCCATAAAATGAATTACTACATTAGTTGAATCGAGCTGTTTACTGCATACCAACACTAGATGTTATCAAATAGATGTCTCAAATGTGTAAAGATGGCCAGAAATTATGAGAATTAACTTTTGTAAAGACACCCCAAAGTTTTCCAGGTGACTGCCTCATGAAGATGATTAAGAGAATACCAGGAGTTGAAAAGCTATAATCAAGGTGGCTTCTTTGACGAATCTGAAATGTAAAACTTGTTTGCTTACACTTTTTTGTTTAATATATTATTTCATATGTGTTTCAGTATTAATCTACAATGTTGAAAGTAATAAAAACAAAGAAAAACCAAGGACAAGGACAAACAATGTCGTCAACAGAAGAAATGTCCTTGTTTTGCAGCTTGCTTGCCATGCATTGAATTCTGAGCTTGTTGGCCCTAACTGAATTGTAGATGATTGCATTTCTGCACTTTAGAACTTAAATAGTATTTCACCACTGAAAACATTTTTCTTATATTAAAGCTGGGCTGTCTATGCGAAAGTAGAATGCCAATATTTTTTAAATTGGTGCTGTATGACCAGAGGAAACTGAAAAAAATGACTGCAGTAGTCCCTTTTGCTAAAAAAAAGTAGCAATCCTACAACTACCAGAATACACTGGGCCGCTTCGGAAACAATAAATAGTCCAGCTGGTCATTGACATACTGAGTTTCTTTTTCAGTTTCAAGTAACCTACTTTTATGACAGGAAAACAGTCTTTGGCATGTAAAAATGACATTGTTTTGTGATTAGTCTCCTTACTTTAATAACAATATATATACATACCTATTAGATTTTTTAAATCATTAAATGTCAAAGATGGACAAATGTACTAATGAAATCTTTGCTTTATTGTGTGCAATAACTGTCTGTGAAAATGTTTAGTGATCCTTTGATAATTATTTCCAGAGATTAAGAGATGAAATTCCTTTGTTTTTTCTTTTTATCTGAACAGACCAGTTCACTGCTGTGAATCTGTTGAAGGATACAGCTTACCGGGTTCAAATCAGACATCGGTCCAATTTGGCCGGTAACCCACTGTGGAGCGATTGGTCTCCAGTTGTGATTGTTCCTGCAGGTGAAGTTATAGATTTCATGATGTCCAATTTGGAAGTTGGTCTAGGCTAAATGTGAAAGTAAAAGTAAAATGAATGTCACTGCAACAGAGAAGAGCGTTCAATCCCCACTGAGTTATATCTGTAACTGATTCTTCCTTTGTGGTTTCACACAAACCTGAAATGATCTGTGCACTGTGCATATCATATAAACTTAAATATGAAATACTTTTCAATATTTAACATTTCTGGTGTTTTGATTCTGCAAAATCTATAAAGGACCCATATTCTGTTTTTGGATCCTGTAAACTGTGAATACAAAAAATGTTTAAGATTTATCCAACTCTAAAACCCTAATACAAAGAGGCTCAAACTAGGTTTAAAATAACTAAACACAAATAGTTTGTTCACTCCTATTGTGTGTTTTTACTGCAGAGCTGGAGCAAAAACCTGAAGTCACCATGACAACAAGACTTACAAATGGCACTCGAAAGGTGATACTAACGTGGAAGGTAAGCCAACGAAGAAACATTTTCACACTCACACACTTGTTGGTCTAGATTTGGCAAAATACATCTAGATGTTACTCTCACCAACGCATTGGCTTTGTCCCTTATTGTGTAATAATGTGTTGTAAATAGGACATGAATCAGGTGACCTATTTACAACTAGACTAAAAATCAACTCAGCTAAAAATCCTGGAGATAATTTTTATTACAGTATATCACGTGCAACTGTATAGTCCTCATGTTCACAACTTACCCAGGGAAACGTTTCATACAACAGACAAAATGTCATTAAATAGAATACAAATAACTAATAGCTATAATCAACTAGAATTTAGAATTTTATCTCCAGGTTCACTTGACATTTGAGTTATTTTAGTTTATTTGTTTATCTCAGACACTTGGCCAAAAAGAAAAAACAGACTTCATATTTGAAAAGTTCCAAAAAAGTGTGAAAAACGTCAGTGAGCTACTTCAAGTTATAAGTTTTTCTACATAAAATATAACATTTTACTTATTTTACCAAACCTTGTACTGGTGCCTGACAGTTGAACAGATATAATTATGGCAAATTACTGCCTGCACGACTGATACTAGTTCTAAAACTACCCATTACACCAAGAATGAGGCTAATTATCAAAGTAAACTTGATAATCATGCAGGCTTAGTCCCTCTACACACTGCTAAAACATCGCTTTAACAACTTGTTTCATCTTAAATGGCATCATGAAAACTAAAAAATCACAAAAACCTCGTGGTGGACTTTGAATAATATGATATTGTATCTTGTACTATGTTCAGATATGATATTATGCAACCAGTATGAAAATGCTGTACTTTAATTTAGATCATTTTATGAAAAGTTGAAATGAACTGGAAGCAGTATGCATAATCTTTTAAGTTCTTAAAAAATAACATAAAATGTTCCACCTCACCACTGACTCACAACAGTTTTAACTCAACAAACTTTATTTCCAAAGCACCTTTCGTGCAATCATGCAGCCAAAAGCGTTTCACAGAGCAAAAAGTAAAAAATAAAATATAAAACAATGAATAGACTTTTGCAAAAATAAATAAATAAATGGGATGAAAAATAAAGTTTAAGAACCATGCATTGAAACTAAGGACTAATTTGGCAAGACCTCACAACTACAACAATAAAAACAATAAAATGATAAAAGTAAATTAAAGTCCATTAAGTGAATAAACACAGGGGATAAGAAGTGTCAGGGAAAATTAACGGGGCACCTTAAATCAATGCCCAGCCAGTGTCTACAGACATAACACTGCACAACATTTTGTGTTTCACCGATTTACCTGTATTGCTCCCAAACTGGGTCGTACCTTTCATAGTTGAGTATAACCGCTGCCTCGTTCAGTTGGTTCAGTTTGCTGTGTTTGTCTGAACTGAGCTCTCTTCTGCTCTACAGCCGATGCCACATGCAGCAGCAGTCACAGGGGTGACATACTTTCTGACAGATACACAGTCCTTACACAGATGTCCTTGTATGAGAAGGACACATCAAATCAAATCAAATAAGCACACTACTTATGTCTCGTACTCTGCAGTCAACATCACTGTTATCGCCAAAAATGCAGCAGGGTTTTCTCCTCCAGAAATCATTCAAGTATCTGCCAAACCTGCTGCGGATTTAAAAGGTATGTGCGTGTACTTCAGTATGTTACATATCATGTTTACTGATCCTTAAGTCCACATTAGACACTGTTATTTCTTTTCCCTCCCTGGCAGCTTGTGACGAAATGTTACTGGATGATAAAGCATTAAAAAAAAAGAGAACTTGCCATGAGTTGTACAAACTTCAAGATGGAGATTCAAGGCCGGAAGATGTGATCACTTTAACGGCAAGGATGAAAAAAAAAGAAAGGGAGGAAATAAGAAAGAGTAAGTTGTTTTGAAAGTGATTTTACTCGCGTTACTTAATCTCCTCTGCTTTATAAAGGAGCTAGTTCTTGACCTAATTTTGTAATGTCACTGAGGTGCAAAATCACCACTACAAATATAAAATCCCACTACCAAACACACTGTTGTTGCTCTTTTGACACACTTGCATTGGAAGTATTTTCTGTGTAAGAAAGTTTGATTCTCTTTCTGTTTCTGATACAGCCATTCAGGATTATGTTCGCTACCTTTACTTTGAGCACATATGTGATGACAGGAAGCCAAGGACAATTAAAATGTGCATGTTTTATCAAAAAGAGGGCGGTAAGTGCTTTTAAACTATAACTAACTCTAAGCATTTCCTGTTCTGACACCTCTCGATAAATAAGCTCATATTTTTAGCTGCACTAGCTGTAGGATGAAGCTGGACGGATGGCAATGTTTAGTCAGTTAGTCGCTCCATCCCTTTGGTCCAGACTGAGGTATCTCAGCAGTTATTAAATGAGACCTTGTACAGATCCAAATGACTCTGGAGATCTCTTAACTTTCCATATAGTCATCATCGGGTAAAAAATGTAGTTTGCCCAAGACTTTATAAACAAATAAGCTGACTGCAGAAATAATGACATTCCCTTCAGCTGTATTTTTGTGATACTTGAGAAAATGTTAGCATGCTAACAGGCTAATGAGTTATTGTGCTGACACTGATCATCACTGCATCAGGGTCATAGAGCACAACTAAGTGCGTCTCCTCATACCGCAGAAGAAAATAAATCGTTTCTAACTTTTTCTTCTGCAGTTCCACTCAGCGCACCTCAGCACTTCACTCCTTTTGATGAAACACACACTTCTGTCAGCCTGTCTTGGAAATGTATTCCCTCTATGGACCAGCGAAGTTTTCTCACACACTACAGCCTCTGCATTGTGAAAATCAGCTCACAGGATGAGCCAATTGGTGTGAAGTCACTTTTTTTCCATCCTCGTCTGTAGCTTTCTGCAAAACCATATATTAATCTGTACATACATGCAATACAATATTTCTGTTGATACTAACTTTCGCATAGGCCTACAGTATGTGCCAATGAAACTTTACTTTAACTGTGATTACAACATTCTGTAAGTTTTTGCACATTTCATTTCATCAGAGTGCCACAACGTATCAGCCTCACTGACAAAATACTGTCTGGAAAACTTGACACCGGGAGCGAAATACAACATCAGCCTGGCTGGAGTGTCACGAATAGGAGAGGGACCTAGAGCCACAGTAACCATTAACACACTGCCAGAGAAGCCTGCCAATGGTACCAGATTTACGAAACAATCTCTCATGTTGATACAGCTTTCTTTCCCCCAATACAAGTAAATATGTTTTTCCACATCTTGGTGCTAACTAATGTTTTCATATCTTTCTTTATCCCTTTTCCCCAAATCAGTGTTGTGGAGTCTCAGCTTGCTGGTTTTGTTCTTTTTAATTTCAACAGTGTGCACCTGTATCTTGAAGAGGTAGGCGACTCCTACTGTAAATATTTTACATATTTTACATACAAACATATTAATAAACCTACAAAATGTGTATGTATGTATGACTCATACACATACATACAGAGTTTTACTGAATACATGCAGTACATAGCAGCTTTAAGGAGTTTGCTTCATCTGAGGTATTGTTGTAGTCTTTAAAGCTGCTGATCCTGGATGATTTTTAACAGTTTTCTGCTCTCTGTTGTAATACTTAGAATCAAAGAGAAGATCTTCCCTCCTGTGCCAACACCTGTTATTCCAGATTTTACCTCTTATCAGCCAGAGACTCAGGTAAGAGATTTTTACCAGGTATGTGTAGTTGTTAAACATGTGTGGAGTTTTTGTCTTTTTGAAGTACTGACAGCTAGACCTTTAGTCATTTATACATTGTAGACCTTCATGTAGAGACACAAGTGTCTGGGGGGGGAAGTTTGTGGTTTTAACCTTTTTGCAAATGACTTGCACTCTTTTCACACTGATATTCAGCACAAAACGTACAACTTCATTGTCCACAGTGGTGGGAGTTTTTCTCTAACGCATAAAACATTGTAAAGAACATAAAACAGGAAAGAAGGTAAAATATAAAACTTAAAAAAGATTCAGAGACTGCAATTCTGAAAGTTTCCACTCTGTTTGTTTTGTTTAGCAATTTCTTGCAATGTTGTGCCATAAAGCAATAAGCAGATTTCCTTCCAAATCCAACATAGTGGCTTAACATTATAAAATCCTGTCCAGAGACCACAAGAGGCTGACATAGACCTTATTATGATAATGAAAGCCAGCAAAAGACAATCATCAACATCAGCAACATCCTGAGTTTACACAAGATGGCAATGGGGTAGCAAATGAGTTGCATACGTGTTAATATGTGTGCATGTGTGTTTGGTTTGTGAGCTGTTTAAAAGTAAAACACAGACAAACAGAGGCAGCTGGTGTGATTGGATGTGTCTTCTTTTTCCAAGGAAGCAAATGAAATGGAGGAAAGTCCCTAATGAATCTGTTGAAAGACGATGTGAGAACCACAAATCTTTGATTTGATCAGAAAGCAGAACTCAGTAAACAGTGTGCAGTAAATCAAATTGTCAGCTGTTTTTGTGTTGCAAATAATTCACCTAGATTGTGCTATGAAAACCACAAACTCAACTCGAGTGAATTGGAAAATAATGACTCACAAGACTGAAAGCTTTCCTTCCTAACTACTTTTTTCCTAACTGACTTTTTTTTTTTTTACAACACATAAAGTTAAGAAGACAAACATGATGTCTCAAGCCAGATGGTAAAATTAATATATTGAGGGAGATTTTCAGGATATGTCAGATTTCAGATAGCTGAGGTAAGTAAGGAAGGAAGTAAGGAAGGAAAAGTGACACCAGCTTTGCACAACACACTCTACTGCATCAATGTGTGCAGCACTATTGCAAATTTTGTTCATCTTAGCTATGTCAGCTGTCTATCTCTTGGTCTGTTGGTCGGTTGGTCAACCAGTTACTGGATGGATTGCGTTGAAACTTTGTACAGACATTCAGGATCCCCAGAGAATGAACCCTAATGACTTTGGTGATCCTCTGACCTTTCCTCTACCCTCAACATGATGTTCTGTTCTATCGTACTTCCTGTTCAGTGTTAATGCAAATGCTAAGAGGGAATAAGTTAACCATTTTACCTGCTTAACATTAGCATGTTAGCGTTATCACTATGTGCATGTTAGCATGCTCACATTAGCATTTATGTTAAAGCACCACTGCGTACGCACACTAAATATCCTAACTTAGCACTATGTTGCATAGCATACTTTTTAAGCACTTCTATGCTATATATGACAGAGAGGAGAGCAAGCTAAGGCTACCGTAGCACAGTGCAATTTGTTCTCTGTGCATAAGACATAAAAGCCTTACTGCCTTCTCATGCTAATGTGACGTACAACAGGAGATGCTGGAGAGAAAGGAAGAGGTGCATGAACTGACACTATGCCAGCTACGTCCAGAGGGCAAGTGTGTCATTGAGGACGCAGAGGAGACTACTATCTTTCGAAGAGAGTGGGATGATGGCACTGACGAGGACCTGGAGAATGAGCGGGGTGATTCAAGGATGTCAGGAGGAACCAGTGACGAGTGTTTGAGTCCCGGCTCTACAGATCAGGCACTGAGGAGCTGCAGAGAAGGAGAAATCACAGATCTGGACAATGAAATTGCCATGTTGATATACAGGAATGGTTTGGTCTTTGATGTTAAGGTGGACTCGCCTTGAAATGGATTTAACTGTCTCACAGCACAAAATTACACAAATACATGAGGTTAAATATTTGCTGACTTAAAGACTGGATGGTAATTTTCTTGTTCTCATAGTTTGATGATTTTGAATATATGTTGTCTTTTTGTAATGTTGCATGAATCACTGTGTTATGAGGGAAACATGTGTTTAATTTTCATGTTGATTTTTTGAGAGTGACATTTCTACATAAGGACATCAATGCTCTATATGAAAGCAGCAGGGTTAATCACTCTTCGAAACTTTTCGACAGTTTTAGGTGTTTTCAGACAAACTAATTATGATCATAGATTAATTTATTTTTGTAGCGTGCTTTGGGATGGTGTGTTAGTCAGTTCCGACTGAAATATTTCAACTGTTTGATCGATTGCATGGAAATTTTGTACAGACATTATGGTCTTCAGAAGATGAGTGCTCCTGATCCTCTGACTTTTTCTCTAGCGCCACTATGATGCTGACATTTTAGTTTTTAAGTAAAACATCTCAACTATTGGATGAATTGCCATGAAACCTGGTACAGAAAATCACGCTCACCACAGAGGGAATTTTTATTTGATGGAATTTCGGGGAAAGTGGGAAGCTCTGAGTTTATAATTATCGATTACTTAAATGATGATAAAATAAAGTGATCAAGGCCAGGTAGCCTCAAAGGGAAGAATTATATAGTAGAAAATCCACATAAAAAGTGTATATCACCTCCAGCTCTCTCTCTGTGCAAGCATTATGTAAGTTGTTCTTAAGTGAACTACATTTCAAGAGTTTCTTGGCAAAGCACATGTTGTCATGAAGAGGAATGTGTAGGGAAAAAAAGAGATGGTCAAGCTGTCAGCACTTACAAGGTTGGAATCCAGCTACATTTACATTTACATTTAGTCATTTAGCTGACGCTTTTGTCCAAAGCGACTTTCAGAGAAGGGAACAATCAAGGTATAGTGCGATAACAGTTACGCAGTTATGTTTAAGCCTACAACCACAGATGTTTGGGAAGAGGTTTAGAGTGACACCACCAGAAACCAAAGACAGTCATGAAAACCAGTGAAATAGGTGGATACCAAATGGTCACATGTGTGTACTGTTGATGAAAAATCAATTAATCTGCAGACTAACTCAGTTTTGTTGATTGCAATAAAGACTTCATCTGTTGTTGTGGACATAATTTTGTCTGGTGGGGGAACCAAGAACCACGACAATAAATACCTGAAGATTGCAAATCTATTAATTTCTCATGTAATAACTAGAGGTATCTAAGGATTCACTATAGACACAAGGGACTTTATTTGAAGCCAGACACAGGAGATATTTTAGTAGAAGCACATGACCTCATTACTTTCTAGCATGATAGCAGTTGCACAGTTATGTGTAACAAAATGTGTAGCCAGTTAATACATTTACTTCATCATGACTGCAAAGATCAGATCAAGTGGACTTCAACCTTTAATTAATTAAGTTTTCTTTACTATAAGTGTTACAGCCTCACAGAGATGCTAGTCACTGCACTTAAACATAAACATGAACATAAACCCAACATCATATACATCACACACAGTCTGGCCCATTGTTTGGTCAGTATAAAATGAAACCTGAGACTGTAAAAACAAAGAACCTGCGTATGCGATGGCTGAGAAGCACTGTGTGAGGTGAACATGTGACAGGAAGTGGTCACAAAAGCACAATGACCTTAAAAAAAGGGTAGCTTATGCTACATTACTCATAACCAAAGAGACTTCTGTGGTGTTTCGATCTGCCTTGTTCAAACTAGAACGTACCATGTTGATTTTTACAAGGTGACGACACTTCCAGCACTTTCCACCACACAGCACATTAATTTTCTCGGCAGAAAAGAGGTCTTTCTCTTGGTTTCTGTATTATTTCTCTCAAACCAGCAAGAATGTTATTGTTTAGCACGTGACAATCAAAGTTTATCTCTCACCACATCTGCAATAATCATCTGTCGTGACCACAGAGAGGAAGGTAACATATGACAAACATAATGTGTAGTGGAACAGAAACCCAGTGTTTATGCAGCTTTATACTTATACATTTCAGAGGGAAATATGCATTTTACTCCACTATATTTATCTGCCAGCTTTACTAGTTAAAGTTAAAGTAATTAAAATTAGAGCAACCTTAAACCACTTCAGTTCACTTTACTTCACTTAATGTACAAAACAAAAACTTCACAGTACATAATAAAACTATTTGTTTAGTAATGAATGAATACGTTTTGATGTTTACATACTCCCTACATTGTTGCACGTCAGAGTTGAGGGGTGCAGAGAGAAACTTTTCTAACTCGTATATTTAATGATGTCACACACGCTTTTGCATAATATGCTATATTCTGTGTCGAGCAACAACACAGAGAGGAACACTGAACACATAAGTACTACTGAAGCTCATTTGATCAGTGATGTACCTGTTCATATGAGACACCTGTCACTGTTTGCTGTTAACAGAGTAACAGAGGGTACAGTACTTTTAAACCTTAAAAAATAAGAGCAAGCTTTAGTTACTAGATATATTTCAATATTTAGATCTATAACCAAATCACACATCCTGTTACTAATAGCCTATATGTGTCACTGTGCATGACAGTAATTGCAGTTACCTTATGCACTCTAGCTGTAACTGGCAGAGTTGATCTCTCTGGGTCTCTCTCACTTTGACTCCCTAAAACGTCTTTCGTGCAATGTGTTCACATGTTATAGATCCAACCTGTCTTGCTTTAATCAGGGTTGGAAATAAGGTTGTTGGAGATATAATTGACTACAATAACTGTCAAGTTAAATGATGGGTTTTAGAGGATGCTGCGGCCCCCATATACTTCCCATGTCCATGTATACTTTTGCTTTTGCTTTACATACTTACTTTTTGTCTGTGCCGGTTCTGGTGTCCATTCGACAGCCCACAGTGTCAATGACAAGTATGAAAATGACAGTTTCCTGTTTTATGAGGCAGTTATGTGATATACAGGGTTGGGACCAGTTGCCAGGCAACCAGTGGGGACTCCAGGAAGTTACTGTTCTTAGGCAACAAAACAGTCAGATACATGTGCCCCTGCAAAACCACACCTAGCTGTTTCCCCCCGTTTCCTGTCTTGCTATGCTAAGCTAAGCTACCTGTCTTCTTGTAGTCGCTTCATATTTACTGTACAGATGTGACAGTTGTATCAATCTTCACATCTATCTCTTGATGTGAGAGAATATATTTTGCATGCTTTAATATCTCCATGATTAAACTATGACAAAACTGGCATGGTGACATGGTATTTTTGAATCGTTATTATCAATCAGTCAATCAATCAATCAAACTTTATTTGTTTAGCACTTTTCATACAAAATATGTAACACAAAGTGCTTCACACAATAAAACCCTGACACCCCCCATCCACTCCCAACCCTCCACCCCAACAACCACCTCCACCCTATTATAAACAAGGCACTATGCAAACTGTCCTAAGTGGTGGTATTAAGTGGTGAGTGAATAACTTTGAATGGAGGACTATAGTAGGGTAGATAATGATGATGTACTAGAGATCTGACTGTGAGATACTACATTATTTAATCAGATCATGATAACGTCAGAAATACCTTTGAATCGACAATGACCACTTTCCTTATGAGTCAAGTGCTCTGAATCAGCTTCTGACTGGCCCACAATGACTCATCACTTCATCATTAGTTACTCTTTTTGTGCACCCCTTAAGCTTACTTCAGCTTACTACTTACTTCATGATTATGAGAAGAAACTACAGTTTTTACCTGTGAATTTTAAACTTGTCATATCTGTCACACTCACAAGTACCGCCTCCTCCTAATGTCAAAGTAGGTGTCAACAAAATACTGACACTACACATTTCACATAGTTTTTCTTTTATGCTAGGAAGGAGAGGGTGAGGCAAGGCGATTGCAATCAGCAACTACACCAGAAGATGCCACTAAATCCTATTCACTGGTCCTTTAAAATGTTCTCTGGGCAAAATGGACGTACCTCCCTCTGCTTGTATTGTAGAGTAAAGTTTTATTCAGTTTTATTCCCTTCATGGTGGAAGATCGTGTCCCACAGTTGGAATTGAAACTTTATCTGGATAACAGATAACTGTACTAAATATACTGTAACGCTCAATTCTGCAGCAACTGAAGAGATGAAAACAAAAACTGCCTCTGGTGACTAGACCACTGATTATTATTTTTTCTACAAGAAGTTGTCAGATTATTTGGAATCAAGAATAAGTGATACAGTTGTCTGTCATCAGTATAAAATGAGAAGAAATTACATTCTTTTGTACAATAATATAAATTAAAAACATAACGGACCCTGCTGGACCCTGTTGATACTCTATCAGTCAGTTCATTGAGATATAATAGTGTTTGTTGTGGTTTTGTGATTTGTTTTAATGGTTTTCTAACAACACTAAAAGCGAACAATGTCTGTCTCTGTAATACCAACTGTCCAATGTTAGTAACTGTCATGTCAGTAAATGTACACCAGCTTTTATGAACATACAGTATTTAATGTGATTTTTTTTTTTCTTTTTTTTTTTGTTGTCACACAATAAGACAAGAGGCCTGAATGCACTTTATAATTGTACATGTACGTAAACCAAACTGTTTTAATAAACTGTAACACAGGTGGTCCAACAGATGGCAGAATAGATGCATCTGCTGATTTGGTTTTGGTTTTGAAAAGTCGTAATCAGTGAGAGCTATATCATTTTGGATTGTAAATCAGTGGCTTTCATAGTGTTGATGAATATTTAAAACTAATTGGATGCAGATGTTTGGTGTAAAAGCCTAAAGCACAGGCAGCCCTACTGGTAATACAGATATTGTTTACTTTTAATTTTAGGTCATTTTTTTCCCTACAGTATAAAATAATGTACTATTTTTATATACTGTCTTTTAATCTATGCAACTGATGAATATGTTATTAACTGTATAATATATAAATAATATAAATATATTTTCATCCCTTCATATTCATACTTCTCTCATAATTTCTCATTCTTCAACAAGTATTTTGCCTCTACAACAGCCAAATTTACTTTCCTAAGTTTAACCTTCTCTGATGCAAGCTAACACACGGCTTGTGTCTGTCTTATGGTTTCAAAATAAAAACATTGCATTGGAGGTTTCACATCTGTACTGTGGCTCCTTTCCACCAGGGGTCAGTGTCAGCTGCAGTTTAGACCAACGAGGTAAGTATCCCATGAACCTTTGAGTTCATCTCAGAATTCATCATCTTCATCTTTCCAGATATACATTACATGAAACAAAATGTACATTCATGAAAAATTCATTGAGTGCTGCTTGAATCAGACATCAAATCTGACACAAATTCACAAATGACATGTTTGGGGATGCTTTTGCTCCCCATCAGAACAGTTAACAAGGGTCCAAAGTTAGAGAAGCTGATGTGGGAAAGTCAGTGTGTAAAAATAAATATACTATAAACAGAAACTATGTGTAATTAGAGAGATGTGTATAAAGGAAAATGTCTGTTGCAGTATCAGGTCATTATTCCGATTGCTTAATATAACTTTAAGCTGATATCAGAAACTTGTAAGTCATCGCTCCAGCTGAGCCTGTCTATCCAGTATGTCACAGTATGAGGGGTTATAAGCAGACGGAAAGTTTCCAGGATGTATTTAATTCACAATTAAAGCTGCAGGAAACTGCAGGGAGTTATTTTTGGTGTTTGAGCCTCCAGTAACCTCAAACACAACCAAGCAGAGAGCAAAGCATCTGGAAAGGGAAGATAGAAGAAGAGGAGAGCAGCTGCAATCAGTACAAAACAGGAAATTGAGTCGACCTGTAGCAGGAAAGTAAATGTTTTGAACTGTTTGAGATCTTAATACAGTAGGAAAAGGTTAGCGTGGTTATCAGACTAAATTATCTTTTTGTTTTCACTTAAAAAAATCAGAGACGTGGGCAGTTGTGAAACCACACTAAGAAACAGTTAACTCCCATGCAAAATGTAAAATGTATCTATAATCTGTTTGTCAGGACTCAGTGTGTCATAACTGTCCAGAAATGTTTTGAAAGGTACTTGATCCATATCTCCTGTTCTTTGTTTGCATGGTAACAAACATCACATCAAACACATCTGGCATTTCAGCAGTAATGCCTCATGGAATTGACTAAACTTTAATGTCAGTATCCGCTCATATACAGCATATCCAACCCACCAGACAGCATCATTAGTAATAAAATTTATGAAGGCACTATTAAGTCATCAGTGACTTTTATTGGTGTCAGTCAATTACCATAAAAATAATCAATCTATGTCCACTATTGCGAGTTTTAAATTTTCCTTTACAGCACTTGAAGTACTCGCTGAGCTAAGCACAAATCCACTTCCACTTTTCAAATCGATCAAAGTATGAGGCAACAGCATAAGTTTTTCTTAACATGCTTTTATTTAGTCACATATTAGGAGTTGCCAATTGTTTCAGTTTTCCATGAAAACACGTTCATAAATTCTGACAAACATTATCTGGACTGTTACAATATAGATTTCAAAAAGGAAAATCCTGTTGTGTGCAGACCTTAGAGACATTTTATATTCATGTGGGATGAAATTTGACTAACGACTAAATATAGTATAACAGAAATGCCCACTATTAATGGAGTTAACTGAGTTATATGAAATGTTTGGTATCAATGGATTCAAAATAACTTTCAATTTCAATAACACGTGTTAAAAGAAAACATTGTCTACCAATTAAGCAGGACTCCAGACTAATATGTTACATTGGTTGCACTGGTGCACTTAACTTTTTCATGTCAGTGGACCAGTGCATAAGTTAGGTGCCTCCAGTAATACATTTTAAGTGTAAAAAGCAAATGATTGAAATTAATTGATTTAATCAAACTCAAATAACTATCAAATAGGGAATGAATTTCAACTAATACAATGAGTCGCACTTTACATAGTTTTGGTTGCATGTGCAACCCATGTGGTTGCACCAATGGACCCTTGTTAAAGCATGATAAGTACTGTATGTGAAATTTTAGCCACATATCTTGACAGTTTCCACCACAGAAAAAAAAATTCTGCGGGGTTTTTCCATAACATTCTAAATGTATTGATTAGTCATTAAAAGAAAAACATTTGTCACAAAGAGGAGGAAATTCACTAATCAGATTAGAGATCCAACTGTATTTTGTGAGATCATATCCTCACTGAAACTTCAGCATTTCAGTCTTGTTTTTATTGCATCTGAATTATGTTTGATTAACTTTTTGAGTTTTTACAGCAGATATGTTGACTTGTCGAACACGTGCAACCAATTGTATTGTTAAATGCTGCATTGTTACAGACATCATTTGTGTTATTACTTCCACATTTGCTTTTCTTGCTGTGAAGGTCTATGAAATGGTTTACCTGGGAATGATAAAGAATTAAGAATGTTGTGACGCTAGCAAAGGTATCAAGATTCATGTTGGGAAGAATTATTCAGACACAAAGGATCACAAATGGATAAATGGTCGAAACAGTTAATCAAGCAAACACTACAAATCTTGCTCATGTGCACCCTGCACCAAATTAGGTAGCCTTTGGGTGTAAACAGCACAAATGATTTGCATTGAAGAAAAAGGGATTTCCGTATAAGTGAAAGTGTCTCTGATTCTGGAAAGACAACACAAAGTGATCAATCACTCATACTTTCATATTTCAGGTGTTTAAGGAGCTCTCTCTGTAGGTAAAATGAGAATATTTGGGGAAAATTAAAACAAATTATATGAATTTTCCTCACTGACTTCTGAAACCATCCCATATTTAGATTAAAAGTATAGCTTGTTGCTCTTTCTGCTGATGTCAAGTGGAAAACAGCATCTAATGTATGTCAGCCTCCCGCCTACTAGTCATCAGCACTGCGGTGCGTGATTATTAACAGACACAAACTCACTCAGAAACCGATCTGGTTTCAGCTCCTCGCCTAATGGTATTGTTAATATGTCAGCAATTTGCGAAACTGAAGCATGCGTGTAGCAATTGGCAGTTAACGGTTAAAACATATGCACGGTGATAGAACAGCACTTAACAAACAAAGACATAATTTAAATTTACACACAGCAGTACATCACACTCCATGACAGCAGCAAATTCAACAAATTAAAATCAAAGATTTTTGTATTCAAAGCAAAATCAAGAAGATGTGGTAGTGTAGCTTTTAGCAGACTTTTCAGTTAGGCTTTTTTTTTTAAAGATATTTTTTGGCCTTTTTCAAGCTTTATTTTTAAAAGAGACAGCTGAAGAGTGACAGGAATGTGAGGAAAGAGAGATGGGGAACAACATGCAGCAAGGGGCTGCAGGTTGGGTTTGAACCCTGGGCTGCTGCTGAGCCTTTGTATATGGGGTGGATGCTCTACCAACTGAGCTAATCAACACCCCTTCAGTTTGGCATTTAAGCCACTGACATCTTTATGTCATCTGTATAGCACTCATATAGCACTAATAGCACTCTTGGGGTATACTATATAATGAATCTGTTCAAGAATCGCCAGCCTTAAAAGATCAGTATGTAGGATTTAGTGGCGTCTACGGTGTAGTACCTCACCTGAAACATGCAAAAAACGTGAAACGCTCTATCTAGTGTCAGTGTTTAGTTTGTCCGTTCTGGGCTACTGTAGAAACATGGTGGACTCCATGAGAGAGGACCGGCAGCATCTGTAGACATAAAATGCTCATTTCAAGGTAACAAAAACATAACAATTCAACAGGTGATTATACACAAATTAAAACATAGTTATGGACATTATATTCCATTTCTGCCATATTCTATAAAAGAAGATATTATACACTGGATCTTTCATCATCATTTATTGAGTAAAACACAATGGAAAATGCCTTGTACAACAGCAATCAACCTGGCAGCAACAGAACACAAATACCAGTTGGACAAGGACTGCGTCATAAGCGCTAAAGTAAACAACAATAGCCTTGTTGGTGTTGGGTACATGCAGACACTTAGACCAGATATGAAACTTATCCTTTCTGGCCTGGTCGATGGCAAGAACACCAACACAGGAGGCCACAAGCTGGCTCTGGGCTTGGAACTGGAAGCTTTTCTTCATACTGCAAGGGACTAAGGAATATCAGAGGAATCTGGTCTTAAATAGATGTCTACAGCTAATCCCCAAATAATAAAAGCATTCAGCGACAGGCAGCACCAACCAAATCCAAAGGGCCAAAGCAGACAAGAAGAAACAAGAAGGTTGAAATACTACAGGCGAGTAGATCCCAACCTGGGGAGAAATGTTGTGTTACATTTTTGCTTTTTCCAATCTTTCCAATTAAATACTGATGGCTGTCGCCATTTCAAGCCTATGATAATCCTTTAAATGAAAGAGTTTGAGAAGGATTGAGAAGAAAATCATCGATGAGTTGACCTTTGTTTATCATTGCCTGCATTTTTCATTGCTGCTGCTGGAAGATGCAGCAGCTCATAGCACAGTAATGGGAAAGCGAGCTTTGTTTATGAGAAACCTCAGTACAGTATAGGTGGGTGTCATGGTGTGCAAAGTGCAGTATTTGCTTGTGACAGTGCAACACGTAGCAGCAAACATGCACACTAGCAAAAGACAAAGAAGTCCAGTTTCACCTCAAAGATGAGTGAGACAGCAACAGTTCACTTTGATGATTATAGATTTTCATTCAGCAAAGTGGATCGTGTCTGAGAAATGCTAACCTCCCGTCCTTCCACCTAACAATGAGTTTTTTCTTGTTGTTTCTTCACTTGGATGTTTGACCTTTTTACCTAATCATCAGACTGATGCAAAGTATGCTGGAAGGCTGTTTTTGATCATCTTATGTGCTGCATTTAAACTTTTTAAATGAGTCATAGATTCTGAACTGAAAGTCAGAAGGAGTAGATGCAATTTTAGGATTTTTTAACCTCTCCTCTCTTATCTCTGAACTTTAATCGCTTTAGTGGAAAAACACATATGTGACAAATATAACTGTGAGCGGAGTGTTTCCATATGCAATGAAACATGTCTTGAGGGCATTTAAATATTTCCTCATGGGGCCCCTTCGGTGTAACTCATGATGGCTCTTATGAAATAAAGTTTAGTATTTCATTTCACTGGTGTAAAGTACTGTTTGTTGATATGGAACATAGAAGGTAACAAACTGATAAAGCAACATCTGTGGAAACAAACTTAACCCTACTAACCCAAACCTTAACTTTATGTCACACTTACCAAGTATAATGTAATATGCATATATAATATATATAGGGCTATGTGTTGTTTGGCCACAGTGAAACAATAACTCTAAATTCTCTCCGTGATCAGGTGACAGAGTCGGACAAAAATGAGACGTTAGCTTATACTGACCCTCTCGTTCCTCCAAGTCCGTGTGCATTGTGTGTGTACAGATTACCCAGCAGACTACACTGCATATTACAGATTCATTATACAAGGTTTGTGTCAGTTAATTTGATGTAATTTGATGAAACATATGGAATATGCATCAGGAAAACATAATACTGAATACTTTTCAGTCACTATTATAGAGCAATTGTGTGTGATACCAAAACCATTTAACAACTGATAAAAAATACCACAGACTATTCAGATCTGGTGTCCTGTTTCACCCAGTTAGTAAACCAACCTGGTCTGTGATTACGCAAGAAGTTGTAACTGAAATGATTTTTTGTTTCCATTGTCAAATGAGTAGAAGAAATGTCAGAATTGAAGGAAGTTGATGATTTTTCTGGGGTTTACCCTCTTCTACATGCCTGGGCTGTGAGAGACTAGCTGGCCACTCATTCGGTTATTTCTCTCTCTTACTTTACGTGGGCTGCTTATAAAGTTTTAGCATGAAATGAAAAGTATGAAAAGTAAGGCAGATCATACAACTTACCGCAAGCCAAACTGCAACAGGGCTGACTTCAGTCTTTTTGGGGGCATGATGCAAAATCGAAAGTACTAATTGTACAGACTTTGCAGTGTTCATATCTAGGTTTTGTTGTATTAAAATGCTGAACTAGCATCCTCAGCCAGGACTGTGTATGTAGCTTCGCAGCAACAACACCATGTAGGCTACACAGAAAAAATAAATGGTGGAGTTATATCTGTATATACTACTATATACTTCGGCCAGCCCCACTGATGTGCTAAAGTTGGCTCCAGCATGAGAACAACCCCTGTAAGTATCGTGGATCAGTTCTGCATGATTTTACATACTGAATGCTCGGTCAGGTTGGCAAGACTTGTGCCACCAAGAAGTGTGATCTTTAAGCTCCACCTGCTTAAAGTTTAACTCAAAGGCAAGAGAGACAGCAGCTATGATTGTGAGACATTTAATTCAGGACATTATTAATTCAACAAGCTGAGCATGCAGTTATGCTGAGCATGCAGTTATACTGAACTAAACACACTGTGAAGCATGCACGGTGTGTTTTTATCTTTAGCACTGCCTTAAACATACTGCCATTAAAACAAGACACTCATAGAGACTCATAGATCCAACATTGATAGACACAGGACATTATTTGCACACAAAACAATAAAGTTTATGGCTGGATTTTGACATTCATTTCTAAAATAATATGTGCATTTCAAGAAACAGTTTAGTAGTACATGAAATTACAACACCGGACAGGACAAGAGGCTTCAAAACTTGGTAGATTTCAAAATGTACTTTCAGAGAAGAGAATAAACTTCTGTGTTTGTATGATTGTGTGGGATTGTGGGCACCATTTAAAAAAAAAACATCATCATTTACTAGCTTGGCTGGTTACTTTCCTTCCTGAGTAAAAACCAACATCCGGGCTGAATAATCTACCTGCTTGTCTGTCACTGGTGAACAAATATGTTGGGTGAGTTAGTTACTCTATGAAATATATGAATGACACACATTAATAATATCAGTATGTGGCATTGAGAACATAAATCAATATTTATTTCTGACAAATCTATCAAAACATCGATAAGCACCTGCCAGAAGAGAACTTCAGGGCCATGCCGTGAAAATGGCAGTAAGATAGTGTCAGGTAGTTGTTTGTGTCAATGTGTCTAATTGCTATCACAGTGTGACACAGTCATTGTAAATGGAAAATCACATCTGTGGTCTGTGAATATACAGTACTACTGAGATGGTAGCAGGTCTCTGTCTATAAATAAAATGTCTCCATTTCCTGAGACTGTTTCATTTCAGCAAAGATTCTTAGTTTTGTTTGTTTTAACATTGGAAAGGTGATGAGTCAAAACTGTGATAAACGCAACAAGAAAACAGAAAAGATGAAAATTACTGAACCTGAAACTCAAAGAGAGTATGTCAGGATATCACACCTTCCCGCTGGTGATAAAAATATTAATAAACAAGTCATAAAAGTCTCCGTGGCAAAGTTCAGCACAGAGTCTACATTTTATTTGGAAAGGAAAGTTGGAGGAAACACGGACAGAATTTCATTTTGGAAAGTCAGATTTAAAGACTAATACACTGTTGCCCATAAAGTTGAAATAATTTTGTTTATAATAATTCCTCTTTTTATTCCTATTCATACACATCAGGTTAATTGTGGTTTAATTTTCACTGTGATATATTTGGAAAAGATTGATCAATAAAGTGAAAGGTACACTTTATCTATCAAGAATAAACCACATTGTCACAATCATTTCATGAGAAGACGTAAAAAAATATTTTATTCCAACTTCATGGGCAAGAGTGTAGTCTCCGATTTCCTGAATAAATAATATAATATCTTGTCAGCCATCCCTCCACAACCTTTATGCATTTGGAGACAGAAGTTTTTTTGGTGCTCCTGTGAGTATTTACAACAGCAGAACTGTGAATGTTGGACTCAGCGTAAACTATAATGCCACATGTTCTTCATAATAAATGAACATGTGGCTCATTGATGTGTATTTGATCTATGGCACAGAGGAACAACATATTTGTTAATAGGATGAATTCGTTGTTGGTTTTTAGCCTTTTGGCATTTGTTAATGATAACAAAATTACATAATATCACCAGGTTTCATGTTAATACAATGCCTCACTTCAGAAGCTGAATAAAGTTCATGTCTGCCCAGCCCACTGTTTTGTTTTTTATCAACCATTAACAACGATAAGGGGAAGCGACTAATTAAAAAGGATCTGAGTTAGGTTTTAGTGAAACAAAGGTCAGCAGGATAGTGAAATAGCATCATATTCATTCAACTTAGTATCACTCCATATTTTCCCCCTTTAGATCATACATGGCCCCCAAATGCAGTGACTCTATGGCCCACTGCTGAAACAAGTAAAGAGCAAACAAAAAACGAAACGAATTGCAAGGTCCTTACTGTAACATTAAACGTGCTGGTTTGTGGTTTGTCACACCAACTGCCTCAACACTTCAATTTCGAGACCACCAAGAACAAAGTGACACCTACATACTCACCACCCATGCAGATCAGTGACTCTTGCCGTCTAAACACTTGTGCTTATTATTGCAAGGACCCTACAGGCAGTGAGGATCCATCATTGTTTTATAAAAAAAAAAAAAAAAGTATTTATCACACTTAATAGAAATATATTTTTAGATGATATGTCATCTTGCATACTCAAACCAAGACAGACCAGCTGCTTTACATTCCGGTGCGCATCACACTCTTCTATTTTCTGGAAGATAACTGACAGCAGCGTACTCGGTATCATTGGGATTAACCTCCAGAACTGCTGAAGGTCTCTTGGGAAAGTCCAGGACACTGTAGACCAGTGAGGGTCCAGGTACATTCTTGGATGCCTCAACTGTTTCCTGCAAAGACAATCAAAGTCAAGCTGAAGAATTACTGCAGATGTTGATGATGAAGAAAGATGGGAAAACATGGGTGTTCTTACTTGTACTGTGGGATACGAGCTTTGTGGTGGTGGTGGTTCTTGTTGTTTGTCTGTACAAGAAGTAAAACAGGTGAAACATTGAGTCAACTAAACTTTATCACTGCAAGACGCAGGTTTGCTTGTTATAAGATCTGGAAAGTTAAGGTCAGCTAAAGGGAAGTAATTCTGAATAGAGCTGAGGTGGAAGGAGCATGTGGCATCAAAAATACAGTTTATGATTTTAGAGGAACAGTTCAAGGTTTTGTTCATGCACTTTCTTACATGAAAAGGTGGTGCAAGAAACTGAATAATCAATCCTTTAATCAAAATGTGTCTAGTATTATGACACAACCCTAACCCTAACCACTTCCACAACTTCCACAACCACATAATTATATGTGGTATAATTACGTAACGAAACATACTATTTATTCCTTGTTCCTTATTTTGCTCTGCCTCACTTTATAAGACTCAAACTTGGCAGAGATAATGTCCACATATGTTGCTATGCTTTGATTTAGATTTGCAACTGCATCATTTCAAAGAGATACCCACTGTGAAAGTGTGAATTTGTATTAGGCGGAAATGAAATCTTTCATTAATGCTGTGTGACATATTAATTTACTCTGAGTCAGTCACATACATACTGATACTTACACATCTGAACAAATGTCACAAGTGTTCCCTTTATTATGACAACATTTTTGTGTGTGTTTTTCTTTAAACAAACAGTCAAAATCAGTTCTATCTAAGTAAAACTTTTCATTCTGTTGTAGTTTGATAAAATCTGACTTTATTATTGATTTGCTTTTACTTTGAACTGTGCAACACTGGTAAGTGCTTAGAAGAGGAAACAGATAAGATAAACAAGATGCAGAGGAGTGCAGTTTATCTCCAGCATCTGTATGTTTGCTGAGGTGTTTGTGGACAACGGGTCGGACCAGGTTAGCATGACATCAGGAACGCACAGTCAGCAAAAGCCTGCATTTGTGTACATGTACGGGAAATCATAAACTGTGGTTTCTGAGGTCACAGGGGGTGTCAAAATATTTCAAAGAGGCAATGTTCCTACACAAAGTAGGCCAGAGGGGTTTGTCTCTGAAGTGAAAGCGCATTAGTAATAGTTAACAAATAATGCGTGTGTTTTTTTCCCACCCACCCTTTGTGATAGTAGGCACAATTACATTTGCATGCGCTGAAGGAAGACTTCTTTTCAAAACCTATGAATCATCACGTATCAAAAGGATGTGAAACTGCAACCTGGTTTGCATTTTTGAGCAACTAACCACACAATTGTACATTTTTTCCATCAGAATAACAATTATTCTTTTTATCTTCACTTTGTTAACTTGAAAAGTTTAGAAAATCCTACTGACTATAGCCCAAAACAGATAAGACTGGACTGTGTTTGGGTTTAATGAAACCCAGTAAATGCATACATCCATGGATGAAAGTTTCCTATGTTTCAGATATCAATAATTCAGCTGTGTTCATGGGATTAAGCTTAAATTCTACATTACAAGCAACCAAGGTTCAGTGTAAGCTTTGACACAACCTAAAATCCCAGAGAAATATCAGTTATAGCAGACAAGTAAAACAAATGTCCTTACCTCTGCTTCTCACGAGACACCAGATCAAACATGGAAGTACTGCAACCAACAGCACTACAGGTGAAACCACAAGAAGAATGACGATGACAGAGGAACTTCCATTGCCTTCAGTTATTGTTGGGATATCACTCTGCATGGGAGGACCTGTAGGAGTTAAAAGGAAATTATGAAAATATACACACAGTGGTAGCATGGCAGTACTTGTTCAGAAGATACTGATATCTCAAAGGAAATGTTTGACTGCATTTTCCCTGATATAAGATAGACAGTAAAGTTAAGAAATGTCATAACTATTATGGAATTTTCTATCCTTTCAGTACACAGGGCCACGCATGGGCCTTGGGGTCATAGATGGTGACGGCATTAAGCCAGATCAGAGAAGACGCTCTCTCTTTGTGTAATGTAAGGCCGTTGTTTGGAGTGCGGGAAAAGTGCAGGTGCCAGCCTATCTCAGAGTTGCCTGGTGACCAGGGTCGAAGACTCTCAATGTTGGCCTACTAGACATAATAGATAGCTAACTGTTGACGTTCCATTAACATAAACAGACAACAGTGTCTCCAGACTAGAATGTGTTGAAGGTGAACACTAACATGGGTAAATGCATTCCCTTTGACTATTTTGGGCGTAAAGTATTTGTGGCGTCATCTGTAAGGGTTTAAAGTCTGACCACCAGCATGAGTTGGGCAGAATAGAGACCGACTCATATGCATACCTGATTGTAAGTGAAAATGTCTCTGATTCTCCTTGATCAAGCTTCAATAAATATTACAGCATAAGACATCAGAGGCTCCTGAACGCTTTCTTTCCTCCTGACCTGGTGCCATTGACTTTCAGCAATTTCTCCACAACAATAACTACTACAAAACTATGACCAAAACTACAGACATTCCCATCAGCCACAGCTGTACTTTTACATTTAGTGTTAGATAGCAAGTGATCACATGCTAACACCTTAAACTAAGATGGTGTACATGAGTAGAGCACATCTGTTTAACATCAGTATGTTACAGCCGCAGGATGTTGTGTTCAGGACTGGCAATATGATAACATACATATGAGGCAACATATGTTTTTCTGCTGTCTTACCATACTGTTTGTGGTATCTAGCTTTTTAGCAAGACTGCTTGATGTCAATATTGTTTTTTTTTTTCATATATTGTAGGACTTTTGCATCAGTGTGATGAAAATACCTTTGCCAGGTATTTAATTTACTGCATTAACAATAAACAAACTGCTGGATTATGTTATCCATTAACGGTTTTTCAGCAGACACTTCACTTTGGAGGTACAACAACTTTAATATATCACAGGGTTTGTGGTTTGATCTCAAGCTCATCCTGTCTGCATGTTAAGTGTCCTTGCAAGGCAGCTCTGTCAGCATCAGTGTCTGTGTGTCTGTGTATGTCTGTGTATGTGTGTCAGTGTGTGTCTGTGTGTGTGTGTCTGTGTGTGTGAATGTGCTTTATCCTGCTAAGTGCAGTTAATTTACTATATCGTGGTATTAATCAGGATTGCATGATATATATATATATATATATACACCATATACCATGATAGAGGATTATATCCATAGAGCATGGTTATCATCAGCAATCTATATGAAATAATTAAGCTTTAGTTATACATGAAATAGTGAACAGACTCTATTCAGTGATGGTTCTGGTCTTTTTCTTCCATTTGTTGACAATAAGTAAAATACAGAATACTATCAGACGTATCCTTTAAAATACATCATGCATGGTCTGGTAATGCATTGAAGGACTGGTAATGTTTACTTTGTAAATGAGATAAACAGTGCAAGGAACAAACAAACATGGGCCTACTTGTTCCCGTACTCATACCATCACTTCTTATGTAATCTTAAGAAGTGATGGTGGTGGATGACGGTGTGAACCGCAGAAAATTAGTTTATGATTGTTCATCTGAAAAAGTTCAAAAATCACCTGAATTAATCACCTAAATTTAGAATTTAGATCAAATGTCCATTTTTAATCTGTATAAATCCACCAACCAAAACTAGATGTCTTAATGTTTTCAAAAGATTCTTGTGATGCACACTTTACAGACTGAGTGTCTGACCGTACCTGTGCTGCTTCTGGGCTCCTCTTGGACAATCAGCTGCACCGGACTGCTTTCTTTAGCGAATCCTTTGATGAATACACTGGCCAAGTATTTTCCACTGTCATTTGCTTTGAGATTTGTAATGCGCCAAAATACAGAAGTTTTTTTAGGTTCAACGACAAAAACATCTCCCTTGGCGCCCTCTAAATACTCAGCTATCTTATGCGTGTTTAAATACACTGCAAAATGACTACTTTTTGTGAGGCTGACATTAAATGTGAATTGAAGGGTGATGTTAGTGCCAAGGAACCCAGTGACCTCCACTCGGCTTTGGACTGTATGGAGACAAAACATGAGATGTGTTTGATTAAGAGGATGCAATGAGTACTCTGCAGTGTAAAAGCAAAATGCAGTAATAACAAAACAGAGCTAAAAACCAAGCTGCCCCTGTTACTGCGCTCTGGTCTGGCCCTAGCTGCCACAAAGAAGCACTAACATTATTTCAGGTGAAAGCAATTACTGAATTACTTCAGCTAAGGCTAAAACTAAATTGAGTTATCTGTCGTTGAACATAATTTGTTTTACCATATATCTAAATGAGAAAGTAGCTAAATTCATAATGAAGATTTGAAACCTACTAATGGATAAAGAAGAATTGGCTATAGTGTCAGATAGTGTTATAGTGTTAGCTCCGAATGAAAGTTGCTCAATGGTGTATGAAGCCAAAAAAATCCACTTCCCGTTGTAAAGAAATTACCCGGATGAAGCACATCCGGATTTCCACCGGCTGTGCTAACTCCTGGTTTAGCCTGCCACTAACTTAAACTGGGATAGAATGATTAAATTGTGTGGCTCTTCTAGACTTTGCAAGTGTTATCCGACCAAATGGATCCAGTTCTGATGGTGAAACAAACACATTTATCCATGTTCTGCAGCTGCTTCCTATGATGTAAGTCTATCGGAAAAAGGTTTTTTAGGTTGCTGTGCATCAGAGTTATAATTACATAGTGACCACTATCACGTAAATAACATTAGCTTTAGCTGTGTCATTGTCAGTAACTGCCATCTCAGCTTTTGACTTAAGCAGAATTCTTGCCATTAGGTATGAATCATCATTCAATTCCATATTAAATGTATTAAATGTAATAATAGTAAATATAATACATGTCAATAATGTATGTATTTCAGTCTAAATATTAGTAGCCTAGATGTACAGACACCTACTGTAGCTAAAGAATAACACATTTAATTCCAAGGAAAGTTTATCTTCTTGAATAAAGTGATTAAAATCGACAAGGAAGCTGACAGAGCACATTTTGTTGTCAGATTTTCCCCTTGCATCTTGAGTGCAGTATCAGCCCGTTTTATATAGATTGTATGACATGAGTTATTTGGGGCAAAGCAATCATCTTATATTATTATTACAAGATTAAAATCAAGATTACAAGATCACAGCCTGTTCTTAATGTATTGTGATCACCATGTGTCCTGCCTCTTCTCATTATAGCATACTTATTATGACATTTATAGGGCACATTTTCCGCTTTAATTCTTTTTGCAGTGACAAAACAACAACAGATACCAAAGCTAAACTAGAAAAATAGTCACTGGGGCATAAAATTGTGTTACAACATAACCTTGTGGAACTCCTCAATACGATTCAGTACACATACTCCATTAATTGCAGTGGGAAAATTGAGGTACCATTAGCATAAAAGCGAGGAAGAAATACAAAGGTAAATTAAAAACCTGGTGGAAATTCACAAAATCTTCAATGTCAGAATGTAAAAAATCAAAAACCAAAAGAAGACAGCTTACCGTTGAATATCATGTGAGCTGTGATGATCAAAACTAACCCGAGAGGCTTCGTGACGATGTTTTCAACCATGATAGAAGAACTGTGTTGCTTACAGGCTTACTGAAATGGCCCTTGAATCTTTGACCACACTGTTTTTTTGTGAGCTGCCTTGGTGTGCTGAATACTCTGGTTTAATATTTCCACTAAAGTAGCTGTTTGTGCGACTGAGAGGAGGAAACTGTAGGCAGGAACTTGTACAAACACCGATTTATCTGCCTACAGCATCACAAGCGCCTCCTGTAACGGAAGGCTTCAAAGAGGTTCAAGGACATGTGGTGCAGACAGTGTGTCAGCTGAAGAGGCTGTCGCTGACATGATGTGTGTTAATTCAGGAAGAGCAAATAGCTTCACATTTTAAGGGAGATTTTGCAGAAACATTACACACAGAAAACAGTCTCAAAGCTCACCATGCATTGGATTTGGGATTGAAACAGTAAACCCTCATCCCTCGTATTTATAGTTTGTTTAAAGTTTAAAGTGTTAACCAATAGATGCAGTTAGCGTATACAGACAATGCTTCTAACCTGTTTTGTTCAAGGTTTTATTCACACGAATTACAAAAATCCCCCATTTTTTTCCACCTATACTTTGACATGTTTCAGTTTTGTCTGCAGAGGTTTTGAGAGATTAGTTTGAGATTATCTAGTGTCACTTAAGTGCAAAGTGAACACAATAATGTTAGAGGTGCTCAGCATCAAGTCAGGTTTCACTTTATTATCTAAAAATACATCCAAAGCCAAAATGACACATAATTCAAAAGCAACTTAAATAATAAAGTCCCTGTTACCTTGGATAATCCCCAGACACAAAAGTGAACTGAAACCAGAGATATGATGAATACAAACTGTAACGAGCTTGTATTCATGTTTCACTTGTTGTAATTCATTTCTCCAACCATCTTTATTAACTGCAGGACTCAATTTGAGACATTTTAAAAACATTACCAAGATACTGTAGATAGATATTATTGTTTTGTGTTCAAGCAAAAAGGAGACCTTTGCCTAGATAGCAATTTCCAAGCATTCCTCTATAATACTACATAGAGAGAACACAACTGTTGACTCCGTTTTACAAAAGCGCCTTCTTGGGTGCCCTTATGGTGAATAATACATGATAAGAAAGTGATAAAATGTAATAAAATAAGAAAATGTGATAAAGTCTCCTCTGTGGCGCCCTACATGCCAGAAAGTTAATAGTATTTAGTCAATGTCACGTCATGAAACTATTTTCATCTTAACCAGGGTTAGGAACTGTTTCACAATAAATGCATCAATTGACCGCATGTGGTGCTGCTCCAGTTATTTTATTTTTTTTTTCTGGCCCTCAGGACAGCCTGAGTCAGCCACTGGAGGACGCTGTTTATCATGAGCATACAAGACTGAAGCTCCAAACATGGTTTTGGCAGGTTTCTCCTTCAAACGTCAACATGCTAGCAATTTTAGTCTTTCTGTATTTGTTTACATTTCTGCCATTGCAGCCGACAGTGGGCACAGTACAGCTAAGATTGAGCTAAAATTAGCTGATTACAACGTTCTTCTGTCATAAATATGGAATATTTATTGACTTTCACACAATTTGTAATGTATGCTTTCATTCATTTCCAGTTTTTTAATTCAAACTTTAGCCATCCACAGTGTTCCTGGTCAAAAATTGTTATGTTGTGTTTGACTATTCAACCAGCAGATAGGAACTTCCCTATATGCACCCAGTTCTCCTGACAATCTGGTTTTAGTTTAAATATACATTTTTGAAATAAATGTTCATTTAGAAATAAGTCACTATGCTTGTTTTGTCTGAGTAAAATCACATCACTCAGTTTCAACCAGAAACAGATGTCACTGTCACTTAATGCTACACTTTAACTCTTTATAGTCAAAATAATATGTTCTGAAAAACGAGTGGTATTATTTCAGATAACTATAGGTCTACACACCATCAATTCCATAAAAATAAGCAAAGAACTTTTAATAATGATGACGTTGAATGAAACATTGTAAGAAAAGATAATATACTTAATGTTTGATTCATGAACAGTTAAAACAAATCAGCCAAACACTGTGATCTGAAAAAAGAACATATATGAGGGTTAAAAGTTACGTACGGAGAAACAGTTTTCTCTGTACCTGCACTAAAATGGTGAATTTCGCAAATAGCATTCTTGCAATAATATTTTTTCAGCCTTTCATTGTTTTTATAGATTCAAAATAAACTAGAAAAACTGAAAAATATCAGCCCTAACTATCAGCTACACATATTGCTGTGCTAATGGCTCTCTCAGTAGAAATCTTCTGTTATCTATATATGCTATCTAACTTACACACACACACACACACAAACACAGCGAAGCAACACTTTAACCACAGGAGAGGAAGTAAGGGGCTTTGAAATTACATTTTGAATATTCTAAGACAAAACACTTGGTATCACGGGGGGATTTTATTGGTTGGATGTTCGGTTTCAGTGGTTGATGGAGTGGGCGATTTCCTTGCAGCTCTTTCAGACTTCCCACAGTATCACCACTACAAAATCAGTGTGACCACTAAAGCTGCTGACTCGGCTGTAAGGGGCACAGAGGTGTATGTGATGTAATGCACCTATTTTCAACAGCAGCCATGTTGGAGGGCATCACTTCTCATCAGCATCAGCAGGGAAACTTTGATTTTTGTTAATGAGTAAAACAGATGCTGTTTTTGCCTTAGAATGACTCAAACTGAGGACAAACCTGTGCTTTCTTTTGCTATAGATGGCCAACATCTGTCAACATGTGTCCATCAGGGGCCAATATGTCCAATCAGAGTGCTCATGAGCAAGAAGAATAGCTTCTGTCTGCTCATATTATTGCAAAGTAGGATGTACATTTCTAACTTTCTAAGAGATACCAAATACTGCAGATTTAGATACTAATGTGATTTTGCTGTTGTTACTGCGCCATCTTGTGGACTGAATAGTATGATGCAGATCACTTGCAAAGTTCACATGATCACACACACACCTCCCCTTCTCTCTCTCTCTCTCTCTCTCTCTCATACTCACACAAACACACACATACAAACACAAATGCTCACACATGTTGTCACTCAGTTCTTGTGATGTTATTGCTTCATTTCCTGCATTACAGCTTACTTGTGTGCAAAGAAAGTCATTTCAAAATGTCACAGCGCAAGACATAAACTCTTACTACATATTATGCTTGTTTGGTTTTTTTTGTTTTTTTTTTACAATCCAGGAACAAGAGTATAACCTTTTATTTATATCCTCTGAGTTTCATTACTGTGGTGAATGTGTTTCTCTTGTCGCTGTTGACAGTAGAGTCAGTAGAGAGTCCTTTTCATCAGCTTTTAATATTGCCATTGTTTTCTCATGCAACATCTATTTGTGTCTATGATTTATGAACTTGCAAGTAAATTAAACCATGGAGCTCATTCTGCAGTATATTTGCAGCAAATACGCAACAAACTGGGCTTCAGTGGTTTTGTAATAGAGTCAGTGAAGAAATGAATCAAGGCCTTAGGTTATGTGCCTCAGCTGAAGGCTGGAGCTGTTATTATGTCATTAAGGGAAGCAGTGTGTTTGTGTGTGTGTGTGTGTGTGCATCAGGCAGAGTTGAGACATGGAAACTGGAAGCATCAGCTGAATGGTAGGACTGACAGAGCAGGTGACAGAGTGGGCTGCACATGTGTGTTGTTGCAATTAGATCTGAATTAAGATGTGCACTTGCATTGTTATTATCCTTTGTTTGGCATAAGCTATTGATGTTATTGTCCATGCATTATTTGTCACATCCTTAGTGTTAATATCCAGTTATACAGCCTCGTCTTTCCTCTCCTCCCATGCAGCAACACACTAACTGAAACAATGCCTCACCTCACGTTTTTCAGGTGCACAGTGTTTCTCGCCTTATTGAAGACTTCAGTGTCTATGGGTGGGTTATTGAACATGTGTGAGCCTTAATCTGCAAACCATGGTTACCCAGAAAGCCATGAGTTTCTGAGTTTGAGTTGTACACAGAATCACATCAGTTCTTGTTGGCATGTGTTAATACAGGTTGATATTTCAACACATACAGTAGTGTGTGTAAAAACTGATTTTTAGCACAGCTACAACCCACACAGTGACTCTCTCAAAGACCCTTAAATGTGCTACTAGTGACTGTCAAAGCTCCAACAGACTTCTTGTCTCTCCAACAGAGACACAGAGAGTCTGACAGTAGTCCATTTCACACTGAGCGGTGGTCATTTACTGTCCCCTGAACCACTGCATATTTGATATGATGTAACATACATACAATTTTACTACACTCCTCCACAGCCATCTATTTTGTATCAGAAATATGTAATATATAATACTAACTTGCACTTTGCAGTCATCTCCTCTCATCTCTACAATTTCTACTATAATATAACAGCAGAGTGGCTCAGCAGAGAAGACAAAAATAAAACATGATGTAGTAACAATCTGTAGTAATTTGTAGTAAAAAATAAATAAAATAAAAATAAGGTGGATTAATGGCCGTTCAAAATCTGACTTGGCTTCCATTTGCAGAGAGACATTTGTTGAAAGAGCGTTTAGCTAAGCATCATCTCACACAGCAGAGATGGGAGGAAGCACACAAAGTGATGGGAAGGGAAGAGCAGGAAAGCCCTTATTGCCATGGTAACTGAGAAACTGACTCTCCTATGAAATGCGGCTCTAACAAAACAATTACCAAGCAATGGGGAATGGGAACCCTCCACTCACACACACCACCCACCACTCACTGCCTACCAACACACAAACACACAGACTCGCACACTTGCTCATTAAATGCAACAGGTGGGTTCAGACACAAAAGCAAAGCCATTCGACGATTTTCATTTTTCTCGTTCCACAATATCGTGCAGACGGTGAACATAGTGAAGAATTTTGCAGGTAAAGAGCCAGACATTTCCCCCAGGAGTTGGTGGAGACCAAAAACTGAGCTAAAAGAGAATATGAATATTGGATTTGGACTCCAAATGATTGTTGCTCCATAACTGCTGGATGTGTAAATAAGCATGTGTCTTCTAACAAGTTCAAAATAATATTCATCCATCTATTTTCTGTAACCACATATCATTATCAGGGTCACAGGGGCTGTAGCCAATCCCAGCTGGCATTGGGAGAGAGGCAGGGTACACCCTGGACAAATCACGAGTTCATCACTGACACATAGAGACAAACAACCATTCATGCTCACATTTACACATATGAGCAATTTAGAGTGACTAATTAGCCTATTAACCTATTCACTGCATGTCTTTGGACTGTGGGAAAAAGCCGGAGTACCCAAACAAACAGGCAAACTTCACATGTTTGAACCAGGAACCTTCTTGCTGTGAGGCAAGGCGACAGTGCTAACCACTGCATCGTCATGCCGCCCATCTCATCTTAAAATACTATAAAATACTTAAAATATAATGTCAGCATTGCCTTCAGAGCTTGTTTCTGCTGCACACAAGTGAAAAAAAATCTGACAACATCTGAAGTCATTGAGCTGCAAGACACTGAATGTGGCTAGCATTTGTACTGATGAATTGTCTGTTTTTAATGTTATTTGGATTGTTGATCAAGTGCCTCATAGTGGAAACATAGGATTGATCTTCTGCTCTCTGATTTGAGATGATTGTTATTTTTGGTCTTGTATTTAATGTCTATTTATAATAAGGTTTTGATTTAAGGCTACTGATTTATTTATATATTTATTTATCCGCCTAGGGACTACAGATGCAAATTAACTTTTATATCTAGAATAACAGCAAAAATAAGTTAAAATTGTATATATAAAATTATATATTTGATGTGTTTTATTCAAATAAATAGATTAAAAAAATAAATCCAAATGACTTCATGAGTTAAGCGGAAACCAAAAATATTATTACTGCTACCATCAGTAATAAAACTATATGGTGTATAATGTAAAAGTTGTTGCATTAAAGCCAGTTAATTTTTAAGCTTTCCACAGTAAACAAACAACATACTAGTCAATCTTGTATCATGTCAATCCGGAGGGAGACAACACTGACTCTGTACGTGAGTGCTCATTGTTGTTGCTGTAGTTGGGTCAAGCTGTCCCTAGCAACCAGGCAAACCATCGCCAACTCCCTAGCAACCAGGAAGATACTGGTGTCATCGCCGTCACTGGTTGCCGTTGGAGATAAA
Source organism: Sciaenops ocellatus (assembly GCA_033000465.1). NCBI lineage: Eukaryota > Metazoa > Chordata > Actinopteri > Sciaenidae > Sciaenops > Sciaenops ocellatus. The sequence continues at coordinate 20,846,001 of CP136882.1, read as the reverse complement.
GGCATTCTACAGAAACCGAGCTGAGGTGCAAAAAGTGACGACACACACAAGCACGCATATCGACTGGATGCTCACAAATTGACTTTCAAGTATGTGTGCAATTACTGGATATCACACACACACACACACACACTCACACACCCACCTGCAGTATAAGTGCATGAGAATTGACTTTCAAGCATGCACTTGCAAACACACATCCACCAACACACTCTCACTCTCACATAAACACACTCCTACACGTGGTTAGGAAATCTACTTTCAAGCATGCTGCAAGCACGTGTAAAAACCGAGGTGAACTTCATGTTGTGATAAAATCCTCGAGACAAATATCAATTTTAACAAACATGCACGTGCGCTCTCACAGACCCGAGAAGCCTGGAATAAACAGAAATTTGATTTAGTGATACATGCATGGTGGCAGCACGCACGTACACACACTTCCTGGCTTCCTTGGGGAAATTGACTTTGTCTATGCAATTACGGGCTTCCTACATCACAGACAGAAAATAAAGACTTGCACAGCGGCCACTGCGCGCACACACACACACACAAACAGAGCGCGAGAGTGAGAAACGCATCCAGTGTGGCAGCTGTCACGGTCTCAGGCGGAGGTATTCCCCAGCTTCATCACGATCTGCAGCCTGCCAGTGCTCACAGCTCTGCTTCATTTTGTGTCAGCGTACGGAGAGAAAGACTGGACTCATACATGAAGCATGTCATTAAACATTACCAGAAAAAAACGTCGTGCCACTGTGGTGTAGTGTGGTGTGGTGCATGACAGAAACATATGTGACCAAACCCTGACATCATGTCAATCATCAGGTTTGAAAACATATCTATCGCCAACTTTTCCTCCATCCTCACCCAGCCTTCCTCTGTTTACCGTCACCCACCGCCCAAATTGATTTAGCCACCCCCCTCTAATAGACTCTCCCTTCTCTCCTTCCCTCCCTCCTTCCCCACCAGTCACATGGAGGTTAGCGGTGACCCGTCTCTCCCTCTCGGTTTTGTGGCAGTCGCTCTCCGGTGCGCCTTGGAGACACACGAGAAGCGAAACGCGTAAAACTGCAGCGGCGCCTCATTTGTTTTTAGGTTTAACTGCGTTTTTTTTTCTTTCTATCTATTCCCACGGAAAATCTCTCCGGAATCCGCTGAAGCCGCTGGTAAACGATACTCTGTTAGACAGGTTATTTTTAGTCACCCACCGCAGCGATGAGTGGCTGGAAACCGGCTGTGAGACCGACTGGTGCTGCTCTGTGGTAAATGAATCCCCCGCTTGGTGTTAAGCGAGAATGAAGTCGAGGCGAGATAAACTGAAGATCCCCTCTCTGACTCTGGAGTAAGTTCCGCTTTTTTATTTTCATCTTCTGGCGCAGGTGTGAAACCACAAGCTGCCATGTGAAACTGCTGCATTTTTAAAGTTGTAATAAGAGTTTTTAAAAAAATGATATGTATGTGCTCATAGTGGTGATGGTACACCAGTGTACTTAAGTGTCAACAAAGACTGTTTCATAGAAGCTAGCTGTTGTTCAAACCCACAACAGAAATACCACTAAAGCTGAGAGCAAAACAACCAAGTGGAAAATGCAAATGTTTTCTCCCAGGGTGATGGCATTTAGTTAAAGCTTCAGTTTATTTTTGTATATTTGTATTTTCAGATATTTTTACTTATTAGATTAGATAAGTTATCTCAAAAGATGCCCATTTCTTGTGAAACTACTAAATATTCTCAGTAAAACAGGTGCTCAGGATTGGCAGTTTTCCCTTCTGCTAATCTTTAACCTAATTTACCTAACTGGATGTAGAGAAATCCAGCTTTCTAACCTTGAATTGTAACTGTGTTTGCTCAAGTCGTAGCTGGTTAAACTTGTAAAACCAAACTACTGAAACAACAGGGAACTTGTGAAGATTAGGACTTATTATGTCTAAAGTTTTAGTGTGGGATTGGGGATTGCTTCTTTCATTTTTTTCTACACCATTCTGCTTTACAGATGTTTTATTTTGATCAGATTAAATGTTTCACATCATTTCAAAGGTACAGCTCATGCTCCAGGGTGAATTCTGTCCTCATGATGGTTTGTGTATTTCCATCTCTATTGTCTCCTCTTTTTTTATCCCTCACATGAAGTCCTCACTCCATGATTCCTGCATGAATCACATGCTCCCCCTCACAGCACCAAGACAAATGGCTTTCAGTCTTTGGGAGACCAGATATTTCATTTCAGTATAATTGCTAACCTGTGAATCCCCCATCTCCATCAAAGGACATGGCTGCAGTCTTATCTCTGCCCACTCTTCCTCCAGAGTGAATCCAGAGCCTTTTTTATGGGAATGAAGGAGGGGAGGTGGGGTGTTACCTGCTGCCCATTAGATGCTGCTGATCCATAAGGCGTAGGAGCTCCCTGCTCACATGCCCATACTCTGATCCATCCATCTGCCTCCTCCGTGGATCATCTCAGCAAATCTTGTGCTGTTTATGTTTCATTTTTAGACACTTAGCTGCTCCCGCGCAGAAATACAGAGGAGGTTTCACACTGGGCTAGCAGGGAGGGGTTCAGGGTTTTACTGTTGTTCACAACCAGCAGTGCAAAGTATGGCACAAGCACGTTTGTAATCAGACTTATTTACTGCACATAATTGTGTTTTGTGAGTATTTAGGTATACAGCTTTCTAAAAATAAACTTTTTGTAAGATATTCTGGATTCTTTGAAGATGTTTTAAGTTTTTCATTCTTTAATCTGTGAGTGTGGTGCAACAATATGACTAAAATATCTTGGAATAAGCTGATATTTCTGAATACAGTTCTAAATTTGCTGCAGTTATTGTTATTTTTGCAGTAAAGACAATCCTGCTACTGTTGTGCCACTGACAGGTTGTAGCTGCCACTGCACATAATTTCAGAGTCTCCCTGAAAGACCTGAACATCTGAGCAAATGAGAAATTCAGTGTGAATGTCACCAATGAGTCAGCCTTGAGATTTTCTACTCAGTTTACACTCTACCAAGAGCAGTGTCCATGAAGAACAAAATGGAAATGCAGAATGGAAATGACAGACGATTACTCACTCAAACATCATTGTGGGCTTTGGTTCAGGGGTCTGAAGGAGAAAATGTGTCAAGATGAAACACAGCGTAATGAGTTGCTCGTGTTGTATAATTATGAGCCGACACTATGAGGAGTCTTTGTGCAAGGAGTTGTTTTTCCTACCATCCTCCCAGCATTACTATGACAACACGTTCATTAGTGCTTTGGTAGCCGATGCTGTGTTTAGCACTGAGAAGCCTCTGCAGCACTAAGACAATAGCAGCACTGTGGAGCCCACAAGGCAGAGCTTACATCTGAGTGGGGAAATCAATAGAAAACAGCTTTGGCACTGGGTCAGAAAGCATCATGGAGATATAGACCTTAGGATAGCTGAGCATGCATATTTTGATACAAAACCAGTGCATTAACATGTGAAATGGTAGACGATATTTATTTTAAGAAGTACATGAGGATTTGTTGTGTAGGGCACACATGAACCCAAAGTGTACTGCTCTTGGGGATCTTAGGATCTTGAAGAACAAGCCTATACAGTATGACCACCATAATATATGGTGTGTTGCCAGATGTCAGACACTCCCTAATACTGTAACAGGTTGTAATAGATGTTGAGTAAATGTGTTGGACAATGAAACTTCCTTTCTGATGTGTTGACACCCAGCTGCAAACTTCTCTTAGTGTAACCGACCATCGGTCGCACCCATTGTTGCATCCAACCACCCTCCATCAAACAATGCTAACAAAGCAGCATCACCCTGCAGTGAGTGTCACCATTGGCTGTTGACGTCAGCCAGTGAGAGGCAGGCATCAACTGCTAACCCTCGACCAAAGCTATTCTGCTGACTGATGATCGACATCAGCGTGCAGCGTCAGCGAACTAATCCATGCAAACATGTCTTGCCTTACAGTTTGTCCCCCACTTGCCAGAGCCCCACCCTCCTGAGCCCATGCAGCCCTTGCAGCCCCTGCAGCCCCTTACAAACCCTTCATCCCTGGAGGTAAGACAGGTCACACGCAGCCTGAACATGCCTTTAGAAAAAGTTTCTCATCAATGAATCACATCACCACAAAAAAAAAAAAAAAAAAAAAAAAAAATTAACAGGTTCTGTGCATGTAGCTAAAGCCTGATAAAGCTAATTGTTCTGTGCCAAAGAGCTCCACTGTTGTCCAAAAACTATTAAAAACACATAACCATTTTCGCACTGGCTGACAAATCCCTTCATTACCATGAATGAACACAGGCACTGCAATTTAATTTGATTCAGTCACAATTATACCGTCCTGCTGCTACACTAAATGTGTATCAATCCGCTACTGAAAATAGTCCCCACCAAACAAACATTTACTCCTGTTTGAGTCACGTTTGCTGAAAAATGAAACTATACATTCTTAACCCAAGAATTATGTCTTCAGACAAACACTGTTTTTAAACTGTCATCTTTTGGTGTTTTCAAGGGGTTTGATGACTAAAGAAAAGCATAGTATATCACAGAGCCTTATGCTTTAACCTTGTTTGTTCTTGAATAATTGGTCTGTGCCACTAATTCCTACTGCCAACGAAGATGCCACACTATTTGCAATGTCACATGAATCATAGATAATGCTTCAAAGTAGTAAATATATTTGGTTATTTGGTACATTCTTTATCTCTGAAACAACAAACAATCTCATCACGTAAGGTCTATTTACAGTAGTAGCTGTGCTGCTGCTCTCAGCTGTATCACATGAACATTTAAACATCTACAATAATATAACAACAGGGGCAAACTCCATCTGCTGAAGAAGATAGTGTGATATGACTTACAGCCTAAAAATATAATGACATAGTAGAGCAAAGCTTTTATTTGGCTGTGTTTTCTGAAAAGCCCAATTGAACAATAATAGTAAAATTTACACTCTAACCTAGGTGCTTTCTGCTGAGTGCTTTTCCAATTACAGATTTTACAGTAGTCAAATATAAATGGAAATATGCAATAAGAGACTTTTCTTATTGTATTTTTATATTTTATATATGTATATTAAGGTGCTTCTGTTTCACCAGTGAAGACCTATCATTTATTAGTTGTCTCTAAGTCTGTGTGGGTTGCTTGGTAACGGCGCTAGGTGCTGTGGAGGAAGGCAACACTGCAAACAGAGGCGGCTGCATCCAGCATGTCTCTGGATGTGTGAGCAGTGCTAGGCTGTCACACCACACATTGTACGGTAATGAATCCCATTTTCTCTGTTGAAAAATTTTAGTGGGAATGCAAAAATATCCAGCCATAATCATGGTTCCGTTAACATGACAGAGTTTTTACACAGTCTAAATAATCTGGTGCCACAATATGGCTGATCGCACATTTGTTGGCATCATTCTTCACAGCATTTTGCATTGGAGACCGCCTTTTTTTTTCACCATCCAGAAACATCTTCATTTTTTATTTCTTCAGTTGTGTTTATAACTACAACAGGATTTATATCAAGTGTATAGGGAGAGTTTAATATTAACTTGGTGTCTAAAATAGAAAAAGGCATGAAACAAATTAAAGCAACATGAAAAGTCAACAGACCTCTGTTGTCTACCGTTGATGTACAGCTGTAGTATATTACCATGACCTGACCATGCAGATGTGAATGCAAATGTGAGGAGAATTTTTAACTGAATTTGATGGGGATAATCAAAGTAAGATCAAATAATCATGACAACACCTACAGTGCTACTCAAAAGTCGAAACCTTGTCAACATTGATACTGAAGTTTCTACTGAATATAAAGAGACTCCTTTACATTATAATTTTCTTTTGTAAAGATGGATACAACAAGATATCAGGAAACTGTTGACGGAAAATATTTTTAAAATGTGAATTTGTTATAACCAGATGTTATAACCTAAATGAATTCATGCTGCTCAAGGAATCTGTTTGTGGAGCGCCATCTCTCTGGGACTGTTGTAGGGCAGAAGGAATGGGGGAGAGAGGGGATCATTTGACAAAAAAGAAACTCAAGACAGTATTGCTAATACCATCAAATAAGCTTTATGTAGTAAAAAAAGACAAAGAAAGAAAATACAAGACAAAAGACAAGAAAATTTGGTGGTAACTTCACAAATGTACAGCGTCGTGATACAAAGCCCACATACAGTTCTCCTCACAGATATACGAATACATCTGCATATAGACAGAAGGAATGCCGTACTACCAACTACTTGTGTTTTATGTATTTCTAAATGTTGAATGTATCTAATATCAATTCTAAAAGTGACAGATTTAATTATGAGAAGAGGCTCCTTGCACCTTATACTGTAGGTAGTGATGTCTACACCAGAGTATTGTTTTTTATCAAAATTTTGCAAAGCAACTAACCATCAACATAAATAAACAACGCATCAATACAACAATATTTAGTGTTTTTTTAACCTCAAATTTAAGATAATCAGAACCTCAATCCAAATAAATAAATAAAATGTATTTTCATTTTGTGTGCAGCATTCCACTTGCAGTATATATGTACTGCATGATGTTGTTGTTATGATATAAAATGAAATTAACATTATATAAGGGGCTACATACAGTATAAATACTTTAATGGGTAATAGGTACTATATGCAGTGGGATAAACCACTGTTTCAAAGTTTTTCAAGGATCCTCCCTCTATCTAACTCCTCATGGTATAACCCAAGAACATGTTATGCTGCTTTCAAGGAATGTAGGAAATCGCTGAGCGCTGAAGAGGTGAGGAAACTGTTTCTATAACAGTGGTTCTGACCATTATTGACTTTGTCCAAAAAAGTTACAAAGTAGTCTGCAGTGAACCAACCATTACATTAGGGGTTGTTTTATAAACATGCTGTATGGTAGTCCTCTTAAAGCATTCCTCAAGGTCCCTTTAGCTAAAAATATTAATATAAAAAATGCTTTGGTAATGTCACAAAAACAGGCAACATGCCATATATTTGAACAGGACTGATGTGCTAATCGACTGATGTAGCGCATTCATTGTGTGAAAATTTGGCAAAAAAGTGAAAAGTAGCTCAAAATCTCAACAGAGTTCAGACAGTGAAATTCACACAACCTATTGCTTACATATTCATTATAGGATTGCATTATAGTTATTCATTCAATTCCCAAGATTAACTCTTTAACACTTACATAACATGTAAATTTCCACAGTTCCCTCATAGAAAGAGGTAATTGTACTAACCAATAGCGTGTAAATGTGCAGAACTGTGATCAGCACCGTCACTCTGTGTCATATTAACAAATGTAGCCCGTAAACAGTCAGGATGTTAACTAGAGAAAAAGTTTCTGGCTGTATTCAGCTTTTAGTTGTTTTGTAGGACTTGTGTAATGTAGGAGTCACTGTGGTGTGTAGCTCACTCCTACAATCTTTAACAGCCTCTGTTTGTTGGTCTGCTCTCTGTTGCAGTGTGATCAGATCTGCAACAAAGTCTGTTAATGTCTTCAGCTGCTGTTAAAGCAAACTGTAAACTACCAAATGTGTGGCTTCTTTAACACATACAGTAAATAGTTGTGTGTAAAGCTGAAACAATTAGGTGGTTAATCGATCAAATAGAAAATTGTGTCTTTGCATTGTATTTTTTATGTTCTATGAATGACAGTAATGTCTTTGTTAACATCTGTATAGGGATAACTGGCTCATGTAGGTGTTTTTTTTTTTTTTTTTTTGTTAATCATTGGGCACTGTCCCAAAAAAACTAAATTAAAACTTAATAAAGTTGGTGACAGTGGTCCTGAACTACACTGTGTCCAGTGTTTGTACTAGAAACAAGGACTACATATTACAAAAACGTCAATTTTATTGTTGTAAGTAATGCTTTCATTATGCATTTTTCTAAATCCTACTTTTAATATTAATTGTCCAAATCTTGAAGTATTATTTTGGGTCCACAAACAAAATGTAAAGTCAATTTTTGCTAATCGATCAAAAGTCATGTATCACGCAGAAACGCCAAACATTGGTTCCAGCCCATCAAATGTAAACATCTGCTGCTTAAAAACGTTAAAATTTGAATGTCATCAGGCAAAACAAGCGTTAATTTAGCAGATCTTTGTAGCAGCGTGGGGCCGGACGTAAACGTGCGGCACTTGAACGCAGCACCAGGCTTGCGCTTGCTCACACGGATACACACGCAGCCAGCAGCGTCTGTTTAGCCAAACTAAAGTGTGCCGCTGCTGTGTGCACGATATTACACACCAAACAAACCGACATGGAGGTGATGTTTCGGGGACAGGACCGCGTTCAGCAAGCCGACCGGAGGATGTAACGGCAACCCCAGAGCCGTTGGGACTGCACGAGGCAGACAGACTCGGTGTGAATACAAAAGGAACCGCCGAGGAGAGGAGACGATGGTGGGGAGGTTGGCGGTAGCAACAGCAGCAGCAGGGGGAGCGGGTTTCTTATCGACCCCAGCTTCAGCTTTCTGAAACCAGCACAAACTTTGTAACGAGGCTTTTATACAAGAAAAACCTCCAGCATGTCGGATCCGAGTCACTGGTCTGCGGTGCCGAGTCAGAACAAGTCACATTTTGTTCCGGGAGCGTTGCTGAAGCGTTCAAAAAGGTACTTCTCAAGAGTTGGGTTATGGAGGTTAAAACTCAGCATAGTTTAAACGGTTTGTTTTGTCTTTTGTCGTGCTTTAAAATACCGTCACAGCAGCTGGTCTTCATATAGACTCGCACATCTAATTCAACGTGAATTCTCTCATAGGGACGATGTGCCAAAACGTCCCCAAAATAAGATAGCTCCTCTCAAGCCGATTGCTCTGCCGCTGGTTAATCCCGTGTTTGTTCAGTACGTGTTGATCCACAGCCTTTGTCCAGAAGATAACATCAACTGAAAGTAACTAGAAGACGGGTTGTCGACAGTGTTAGCTCTAAAATGACTGTTTATGCCTCAAATGTCAGACACAATATTCAGTTTTCTTTGTTGAAGTTGGGTGTTAGGTTACAGCAGGTCCATGATGTCTCAGTGGATTAAGCCAAACTCTATAGCTGCAGCTGGTGTGGACGATGGACCAGTAGATGTTAGGAAAAGCCCACATTTGCACTTCTCTGTTTACACTGGTGCCTATTGCTGTGATGATAATTACTGCTGGAGGTCATAGTTACGTGTTTGTCCTGTTTACTGTCTGCTGAGTGCAGCTAGAGGTTGAATGAACCGTCCTGTAGCATGTTCATTGTGGACCAATAGCCTACTGATTATTGATGAATCTGTCAATTGTTTATTATTTTTTCTAAATGTCAGAAATTAGTGAAAAATGCCCATTACAATGTCCCAGACCCTGAGATTATATCTTAAGATACCTCAACAGCCCTGCAATCCTATAAAACAGAGATTATTAACCAATCCTCATATTTGAAAAGCTGAAAACTTCAAATATTGAAACATTTTTTGGCTGCAAAGCAAATTATTTTAGCGATTTCATTTGTAGATCATTTTCTAGATTAATCTAGATGATGAGATTTAACTCAACCGATGAGATTAATCTAGAAAATGCAAGAGGTCTTCAAATTCCTTGTTTTGTTCAACAAACAGTCCAAATCTCAAAGATATTTAATTTTCAGGCTATAAGTATAAAGCTGGGACCAGATAGTCTTTGGTATTTTTGCTGAGAAAATGACAAACTACTCATTGGTTGTCAAAGAAGTTAGTTAATTTTCTGTCAGTCTAATAATCATTTCAGCACTACTGAACTGTGCACTCTGGTGTCACAGTAAAATCTGCTCAGTTGAAGGTCATTGGTCAAAGTTTGCCTCTTCTTTTCAGAACCAGAGGGGATTATTTAGCTCTACCTCCCTCCCACCCTCCCTTTACACACACACACACACACACACACACACACACACACACACACACACACACACAGTCTTGGACATCTGTGGCTCAAGATGGGCCTGCTGTTGCTGTCGGAGCGCATAGACCCTTTAGCCTTGAGTCTGTTGACAGGAGGTTTCCTCTTTGTATTTTGGCTCTCATCAGTTCTCCCTCTTCCAGCTGACACGGCCGTGCTGTTGTGTCATGCATCTGCCTGCAGATTAGAGTTGTAGTTACGTAAACATTTCTCAAGGCAGAGCTGCTCTGAAGGCGGAAATAATCTCATCGGTTGAGTTAAATCTCGGTGGGCAGACAAAGAAATCTCAGTTCGAGCAAATCCTCATCTGTTCCAGACCATGAATTGTGTATTTTCACAAGTGTTCAAAGGATTTTTAGAAGCTTTAGTTCTGCTTGAGGATGACGACATCATCCCGTCTATCACACAAACACATGGATATGATAAAGTTTTATAGCCACCAGAGATGATACAAGAGGAGCAAGTGGATATTATGAAGCCTAGCACTCAGATACTGTGTGAAAGCCTATCCAGGAACAGTTCAGTGATTTTTGCTTAAAAATGTTGCACATTTTCAGGTTTCAACTTGTCAAGTGACTGTATTTACTGCCCATCTTTTTCACATGTAATAGTAAACAGAATATATTTTAGGTCACACAAAATGAGACATTTGAAGATGTCATCTTGGGTTGTAATTTAAAATATTTTCACTTTTTTTTCTTTTTCTTTTTTTTTTTTACATTTTAGTGAGCTGCTGTCATAAAGTTGAGTAGAAAAAAGGAGCTACTGTCATTAATGTATCTTTACAAAAGACAATGTATGCCAATGAGGTATTCTGACATGTAGTTAGGGATCACTGTGCACACCCTTGTTTACCTGGTATGTTTTAAACCAGCAAAATTGTTTGTTTTATTTTACAAACTACAAACAGTATTACACAGAAAACTGGACACTGCTCATTTCCACCACTCCCAGTTTAAACCCAGCCTACCGGTTTGCACACAGACACGGATGTGTTTTTGTATTCAGGTTTACTCAGCTTAGTGGATCACTGTCTGCTACTTTTGAGGTCAAGTGTCTTCTTATTGTTACACTGTCATAAAATCTCTTTTGTGTGCTCAAGCTGCTGCTCAGTACACACACAAACGCACATACTTAGATATAAATATATGCTGTAGCGTTGCATCAGTCAAACATGTAATTATAGGTGGATAAAGCCAAGGGCCAAAACGATTACTCTCAGCTTAAAGGAATACACCGGGTTATTTTCTTTCTAGATTGTCTTATTGTTCAGCTTAAATGTTTAGTGATAAAAATAAAGATCAGAATCATCCACGTGTTCCCACTAAATTGCTTCCTCCAGTGCTTGATGCTAACATCTTCAAGTTTTCAGGATTGTTAATATCAATTTAGTCTTAAGAAAATATGATTGTACAGCAGAAACTTAAGGCAGACAGAAACACTGACACTCAGATGGTAAAATAGCCTGACATTGAGTTTCTTATATCTCACATTTCAAATCCACACACTACCTTATAAATACCACTAACATCCTTTAATCTGTTCTAACCTAAAACAAATTTACGTGGCTCACCGGCCACGACAGTCACTCAATATGCAAACTACCGCAGTGACATTTTCATATAAATGGTGATGAGTAATGTGTGTTGAGGTTGGCAGTCTGTTGACTTTCTGTCTTTGTGCTCCAGCTGTCGCAGCAGCAACAGGAAGAGCCTCGGCGTCGGGACGCCATCGCCCACGCTGTCCCGGCCACTCTCCCCGCTCTCACTCCACACTGGTAAGATCAGTTTGCAATGTTTGGTAACCTTTAATCCCAACAAGTCCCAACAGGAGCACTGTTGCAAAAAGCATGTTGGTATTGGTGTTGTTTCCACTGTAGCTGCAGTGTGTCATCTAGCAACTCACTGCATTGGCCAATCATGCAAGTGCACAAAGCAGATAAAACAGGTTGTAGCGTCACTTACAAAGCCAAAAATAAAGTAATAAAATGATCGCTGTCTTAATTCCCAGAGTTGCACAACCTTGCTTCAAAAGAAAAACAAAAGTAGCATGGTGTCTTGGAGTTTAATTAACCTTTAAACTTCACTTTCTGGTTTGTAGCTTAACTGTAGAAACACTTTGACACCAACACAGCCCGCCGCATTGTTTTTAATTACAGCCCTCATAATTTTAATTCAGCAGGACGGATTCATTTGTGCTCTTCTGCATGCCCATGCTGTTTAAAAACCGATTGAGAGATTGTCCACATGATCCAAGTTTAAATGGTATCATTCCCACTTGACGGAACACTGGCGATTAAATGATAAACTTCAAACAGGCTTGATGTGAACACACACACTCTACCACATTTCACCGTAATGTAATGTTGAATTTGGCAGTGTGGAAACATTAAATTTGCACCGTGTCTGATGAAGCTGCAAATGAAACTGTGACATGCACTGCTTCTTAGCGTGCTGCTGAAGTATCAGCTCTGCTCAGGTTAATGTCTGTAAGCTGCAGGGCACCTTACCTTACCACTCACTACCTTACACCCCGTGTATACTATAGTGTCAACTTTAACTTGAAAGCTGCACCATAGCCAGTATCTGGTTGGTACTACAGAGTATATTCAGATGACCTGCAGCACACTTGCTATAAAATAATAGCCATTGACATGATTATGACACACTGGGTTTGTCAAAGACAGTCACAAATTATATAATAATGAAGTCTAAATGATATTTTAGTGCAGACCTGTGTTATGTTGATTGGTCAAAATTAGAAGAGGAGTTAAATTGAAATAACAGAAAGAGAGAGAGAGAGAGCTACACCAGATGGGAAACTATTGTTAATGCAGAAAATAAAGGTGAAATCAAGAAAATAGATTGAATGAAGAAATTGAACCTTTTTTTTTTTTTCTTTATTCAACAAAACACTATCTACTTCCACCAAACACATCCCGAATTCTTGTGGCAAACACAAATTATTATGATGACATTAACAAAGAGGATCCTTTAGATTTTGAATGAGATGCATACTGAGGGGGACGTTTTTCAGGTGTCACCTACGTCTGCCTGTAAAGTATGTAATGGAGACATTGTTTTTAAGTGAACTCCACCGGCAGTATGAAAATTGACGATTATCAAACCGTGTACATTTGCTTATCTATAGTTTTGAATTCTGCTTTTGTACAATTTGTTCTCGGTGTTGTTAAACAAATGAGACTCAGAGCACCATGGTAGTTTACCTGGTAGAACATGTGCTCCATGTAGAAAGGCTGCAGGGTTTGACTTTGACCTGTGGCCCTTTGCTGCATGCCATCATCCCTTTCTCTCTCCTGTCACTCTTCCAGCTCTCAGGATTGAATAAAGGTTCATATTTTGTGAAATTATAATAAAGCTTTCACTCAACTTTTTCATTCTTTTAATGCTCATTGTAACTGATGATGATGGTGATGATAAGAACTATTGTGTAATACAGTACACCGTTATATTGTGTAACCATGATATTTTCTGAGATGGTTATTATACAATCAAACTCTCATTGTTCTAACTCTACTGCTGTCTACAATAATCTGATCGGTCTGTCTCTAAATGTTATCAGAAAATTGGAAATAAAGTGTGTTCTAGCGTCATCACTCAGCCCCCGTTCAGCCACTGCTGAACCTCTGGACAAAACATCTGTATTGCTTCAGGTTGCTGTTGTTGAAAACTGTTTAAAACTTAAATATTTTAGTTTCAGAATTAGTATCAGTTTGAAGAAATAATAAGGGGCAGGTGATTTCTCTTCCTTTCTTCTGCTTTGTGAATCAGCAATAGTACAGACAGTGTACAGCCCCTTAAAGCCATGAAGCAGCTGCACTCTATGAAAAGAGTTTTGCTCAAGAGCTCCTCATACCAGCAGTATGTGGATGCGTTCCCTTTTGAACTCAATCATGCCGTGGATTATCTCATCACTGAGTGCAGTCAGGCTCTAATTGGGTCTCTCTTGTGTTCTAATTGGTACTCAATCACTTGCATGTAAACTAACCACAGCCTCTAGTGTACCCAGACCTCCAGACTCCACCGAGACCAAACTGGATGAGGCTTCCCCCCTCTGAATGTTTGTAGATAGGCGCTGTAATGTTTGGACAAGTAATACCAAGATTATATGTTGGACCTCTCTGAGGTGCTGGTTAATGCTGCTGGGTTTTGCAGTGAGGGTTCCTGCACAGACATGATGTCATCCTTTTTTGGACTGGTTTTATTTTCATGGGTTTATTATTACAGTTGTGAATAGTACTTGTAGTAATTTTGTCTTTCCTCTTTCAGCCGCGAGCAGCCCACTAGACAGCCCGCGAAATGTGTCGACCAGTGCCTGCCTCAACTTTCCATTCGCACGAAGGTATGTCAGCACTGCTCTCTTGAACCATTTTATCTCTGGAGTCATTTATTTTGTTTTGTCACATCTACTAAGATAACATTTAAGGGCACTATACAAATGTTTGGATTTGGTTGACTAAATTCTGTTGAAGATTTGGGCCATAGATCATGATTAGGTAAAACTACAGTCAGTTTTTGGTTCCCTAGTTAATGTGACTCTTGTTTACAAGCCCTCGATCCCTATAATGTAACAATGTGAACCTAAATGAACCAAATGCAAATTGAATAATTAATTAAATCTAATGCGTGATCACACTGTGAGGGTTTCCTGTGAGGTTCGGTGTGTGTGTGTGTGTGTGTGTGTGCTGGGACAGAGGCAGACAGTCTGGAAGCTGAAGAGAAACTGCAGCAAGGTGACTGAGGCTGACTCAGCCTGGAGCGTTCACACCTCTGCCAGGTCTCTTTACAGCCGAGTCCTCCTCAGCAGGATGAGTGTAGTTAGATAGAGGGTACCCCCCGAAACCCACTCACACATCATTCAACCCAGTTCCCATGGCAACATGCTTGTCTTCCTCCAGGCATACTGAAGCCTACAAGGGAGGCGGCACCTTGAAGACACCCAAGAACTGCCGTTAAAAAACCCATGAGCAGTTCGGGTGCTTCATCCTGAAATACGATGGGAACAAGACAGAATAATGCCACAGACTCTGAGAAAATTAGTTTTGGCATCAGTGTAAAGCACATCACAGTTTAGAGTAGTATCAAGATGAAAAGTAATCTACAAATCAACCTTGAATCGTAACGATTCATGATCCTACCCTGTGGCTGAAAGCTGCAGACTAACATATTACCATGTAACGATCTGTTGTGCTATGGAAAGTAATGAATTCCCGCACTGTCAGCCCTGAGTTTATAGAAAATGCAGCGTCTTGGATGCAAACTTCCTTAGACATCCATCATCATATTATGTTGCAGTAATAAAGACTTGCAGAACAATCAGTGACCCTGTTCAATGCTGCTTGAAATGCTGATTTTCTTGATTTATGTCCGTGTTTATTGAGGCTCCTTGGTTGGAATTCATGATTGGCTAATGAACTGAACTCATAGAAATGATTAGAGGAGATCAGTGTTGATTGAATCAAGTTACAGCTTTTAAAACTGTTCAACTCCACAGGGTCACTGAAGTAGTGGGCTCAGTTTTAAAGCTTTAGAAGATACTGGTATCATATGAAACTAGGAGACCCAAGGCACCACGGTACCAACTAAAGATAGCTGAATGAACATTGGTTTTATGGGTACACACGGGTCTCCCCTTTACATAAATCCATGCAGTTTTAAGCAAAAACAAAGCAGATTTTTTTCTTGCAATATAATTTTTTTATAGTGTATCTGAATATTTCTACATACTGAGGTACCTAAACAGAATTGGAATTGTATAAATTGTGTGTAGCTGGAGAGCTACTGTGGTGTCAATGAGCCCACTCGTATTCATGTTCGGTAATGTTAGTGCCCATACTAGCCGTTTCATTGTAGGGAGACCATCACCAAAAATATTCTTGTTCTTGCAAAAATCTCCTAAGGTCAAAAGTGTTTGATACCAAATCACAGCATGAATTTTTAAGTCTTCCTCAAGGTCTCGGTGTCTTATTTTGGAGGGCTCTTTGACATTTTTATATCAAAAATACTTAGTGGCCAAAAGAGTTATAAACAATTTAGACCAATTTGTTATTATTTGCTGTTCAAAACTTTGCTCCAAACTGGAGACAGGATGCTTTCACTGTTCATGCTTTGAAGTGAAGATTTGTTCCTGTTATGTAAAGTGCATTCTCAAATTAATTTAGTTTGTGAGCTACTCCTTATATCTGGACAAATGAAAACTGGCAAGCAGGACAACATTGTCAGTACGAATCCCTCAGCTGAATGCCAGGGGTCACAGAATCACTTGTGCAACATTGCCAAAACTCAAAGAAAACACTTTCTTTGCTTCTCTCTTTCTTTCTGCTGCTGTCGTGATTTCAGTCACCTGGCCCGTGCCGACAGGTAGCTTCTTTTACAATTCTTGCACACGTCTGTTGTCTTTGAAAGCTTGTGTTTCACATTTTGTTTGGTCACAGTATGTGAAGGTGTATAGCTTGATTTGCATATAGCATAAAAGAGCTGCTGTGAATCAAGTGAGGACATAGAGAATCCTGTTATATATGATTTGGAGAATAATTTCATGCTCTCATAGTCACAAGACTCCCCCGTCATTTGTTATGTAAGGGGTTTCACATATGAAATGTTAACTAATGCTGCTGAGGCTTATGTAACATGCGTGTCTGTTCCTCTCAGGGCTGAGGGCCGGAGATGGTCCCTAGCATCCCTCCCCTCGTCTGGCTATGGAACCAACCCGCCGAGCTCCACTGTCTCAGTAAGTCATCCCAAAACGTGGCACTGTCCTCCCTGATCGATGCACGGCGGCCAGGCAATTTCTAACACTTCACTCAGCCCAAATAGCACATTCATGCTAATGCGTGCGAATGCCAAGCCTGAGATGACAAACCGTTAATTGTTTTCCTCCATCATCTGCTTGAATTAGTCATTCTCCCAGTCTGTGGAACTCAGTGTTAGAAGTAATACACACAGTCTGTGTATATGCATGTTAATGAGGAGATGAAGTAAAGTGTGTGTGTGTGTGTGTGTGTGTGTGTGTGTGTGTGTGTGTGTGTGTGTGTGTGTGTGTGTGTGTGTGTGTGTGTGTGTGTGTGTGTGTGTGTGTGTGAGCTGTCTGTTTTAGTTGGATCAAATACTTTAAGGACCATTATTTTATGATCTTGTTTTTAATTACTAACATCAGTTGTGCTAATTATGTTAACTCGGTCTAAAATCTGATGTTTTCTTTTTATTGTGTTGTGTTTGGTTTGGTTTCCTGAATTACTAGTGCAGCGATACATGCCAAAATGTGCAGGCTGTAAAAGTGTTTTTCAGACCATGAACTTACTTAAAAGTTAGTTATGTAATATGTCAAATATCTTACATAGAATAAAGCCATAACTGTATTGGTTTACAAAAAAATGTAACGTAACCGCATTCAGATGAACAGTTTGCAGTGGGAGGAGAGTGTGCTCAGTCTGTGGTGAAAGTCTGCCATTTGCAGCTATTATAAGGAAGTTCATTGGGTAGACGCAGGCACAGGCCCAGAGGTCACTGGGGACAATAGGGCTCTTCAGTGGCCCTCACTGCCCTCTTTATACTGAGGCATTAGAAAGAGACTTCACAGATGCCGTCCCTCTGGCCGTCTTCTGTTCAGGACACACGGGACGCAAAATCAAACAGATTGCCAACAATGTACACTGTGTCCTGCTCAGTTTGAAAAGAGTTTACTCAGTGCCTCGGTAGACATTAAACATGGAACTTATCTGTGCAAATAATAGCGCCTCTGTGGGCTTAATTATTATTTACACTGTAAAATAACCTAAAATATCAGCTGGAGAGTTCATTTTTCACTCTTTGACTGCTACTCTAAAAACACCAGCTAAATTTGTGTACCACATTTAAGTCCTCCAGAGGTGCAGCTCTCTGTGGTGCTGTCGTCATAAACTACCAACAGCCAAATGCTGGTCCAAAGGTGCTATGCGGAGTAATTTAACATCAGCGAATGATTATCGCATTCGTTTTGATGAGATCATCACTGAGAAAACTGTCAGCTTCTTAATTTGAGAGGAGCTGAACTCAAGTTTGTTGCTGTTGCAGGACTGCGAAATGGCAACGTCCTCTTTGTAAAAGGAAGTTGCAGGATTTACTGGAACTGTGATCTTGAGTTTGACAAACAGAAAATGCTACATTTAGCACCTTTTAAATCTGTCTTTGGCTTTAGTTGGTCTGGTTAATCATCCACTATGGCAGCCAAGGCTGGATTAGTTCAGTCTGTCTTTGTGTGTGTTACGTCCCAATATATTTTTCTGACTGGCCTTTTAAATCTTCGTGTAAGGATAAATAAATGTTCTTAAAATAAAGGTGTGCAATTTTTTTTCAATACTCATTTGTCTTCTTGTGTTGATATAAAGGCCCAGTATAAAATTGCAGTGTAGTGTTTTTATTTCATGTACTTCAGAATTCACTCGTGATAGCAATTTTAATTCAATGTTATTATCAAAACAATTATCTCCAATTTGGCTGAAGAGATGGTAAATGTGTCTTGCATTTGGGCTAAATTACCAGCAGACGGATGTGACGTTTTTAACCTTTTGAATGTAGAAATTGTAGAGAGTTAAATAATTTTCTCAACTGATGGATCCCTCTTTGTGTTTGCAGTCCTCCTCGTCGTCCCAGGAACGTCTTCACCAGCTTCCCTACCAGCCGACACAAGATGAGCTGCACTTCCTCTTCAAACACTTCCGCAGCACAGACAGCATGGCTGATGAGGATGGGCGGCCCTCGACGGTCATACGACCTCGGTCTCGAAGCCTCAGGTAGCTAATCCTGATATATATTGAGGATTTAGATGATTACATCTTCCCAAGTGTAGGAGAGCCACTTTTCTTGACACTGATGATTGTTTTTGTGGCAATGATGTAGAAGGACATGGACGGCAACTTATTTATTTGGAAACGGAGATATCATAAGTAAGAAACAACATACAGGGAGATAGTCATTGTTGCTAAATAAACCCTGACGGGTAATGAAGGACTGCGACGTGAAGTGAAGTGGTCTTGAATGACACCGCATCCTTAGCAATGGTCTGTTATTCATAGCAGACACAGAAATAACTGAAGAATGCTGTAATTCATCAATCAGAATCGCACAGCCGTGTAATAATCCACGATAAAAATCTCACTTATTTTTTAAAGTGGAAGGACTTCATGTTTACTTAGTTTAATCAACTGGAAACTAATGTGACACTAAATGTTACCACATGTCTCTTCCTAACACTAAGTGTTAATGGGTTACACTCGTATATTCCAAAAAAACTTTTCACAGTCTAAACATCTGTTTCATATTAATTCTTGGTGTGTCATTAAACAAATGAAAGTAATATTTTATACAGATTAAACATAGTAATCCACCCTTAGGGATTAACTACCTGTTTGTTGTGGAAAACGATGCTTCAGATTATCTTTGGACAGCGATGGCGTGTTGCGCTGTCCCTGTAATTATGCACCGGTAGACTGTCAGATGTCTGTGCATCGGTATGACCAAAACAAATTCACAAGCAAACACAGCATTTGGCATCTCAAGTGCCTTGGCTCGAGTACACATGCCTGTTGCCCGGCAGGCAGGTGGAGATCTGACTGCAGAGCTGTGTGGTTTTGACAACTTTTGTCTGTTGGCTTTGCTCAGCACTGTTTGTGCAATGCCTGAGTGCTCTCTGTTCTGGCACCATGGTGTGCTGTGCGTGGGCACGCTAGCTAACAGATCGCCTCGGGGATCTAGCTGCTGAACTGTAGTCGAGGGTGGGGGTGGTTTTTGGGGGGCGGGGGGTCTGATGCAGAGACGGAGAGCTGCTGCAGTGTGTGTTGGGCAGCAGCCATCCAGTCTTAACAGAGGCGTCTTTCATGACCAAAAAAATGGCTTAGGGAGCCTGTTTGCATGTGATAGGTTTTCCCTCCATCTGTTCTGTTTGAAGCTTCATCAAGCAAGGTTTTCAGTAAAAATATACCCGTCTTAAAGCCTAAATACTGAAGCGGTGTTGCATTTTATGACTAATTGAGCGATGTTGATGATTCACACTGTTTGGCCAGAAGAAAACTCTGCTGTTGGCGTAGAAACACCTAAAAGAGAAACATCAAAACCTTACAGTGAAATGCACTCTGATTGTAGCTTTACCAGCTTAAGAGCTACTGAAACAGAATGATGGCTCACAGTATTGCTTTTGGCAAGTTGAGATCAAAAGTACATGTGTATATGTTGACCTTTTGATGTGTGTATGCATGGGTGGGCTGGACTGAAATAACTGATGGCCTCGATGACATAACTTTCACACGCATCCTAGCTTATTGGTTTAGAGTTAGTATTTGATTGTGTATCGTTAAAAATTGCGTTTGTTGATCAATCAAAATATCCTAATCTGTTGTTTTGTTTCTGTTGCAGCCCGGGGCGATCGAGTGTCTCCTTTGATAATGAGATTGTCATGATGAACCATGTTTACAGAGAACGTTTTCCGAAGGTACACACTATAAAATTTCAGCAAAGATGTGGTACAGAACTTTGAAAGCTGCTAAGTGATTAATCAACAACATATGAATCCACCCACAGAAATATTAGGGACATTTGGTGCTGCAGAGAGTAAAAATCAGACTTACTCGTCCCTTCCCAAATGTCTTAACTGTGTGTTTGTGTGCTTGTCCTCCCTGCAGGCCACAGCCCAGATGGAGGAGCGCTTGTTTGAGATTATCACCCACTGCTCTCCAGACAGCTCCCTCCCGTTGGCTGACGGGGTGCTGGGCTTCATCCAGCACCAGTTAGTCGAGCTGGTAAGAGACTGTCTGGACAAGTCCCAGAAAGGCCTGGTTACTACTCGCTACTTCGCCGAGCTGCAGGAGAAGCTGGAGAAGCTCCTTCACGAGGTGAGGAACAGGCACCTGAGTTGTGATGTACAAATCACGTTGGTCAAGTTGGCTTTGATGGTTGGAAAAAATAATTGAAAATGAACTTGGGTAAATTGTGTACTATAGCTTTAAGCATCAGCTGATGACTACATGTGAACTCTTCATCTAGACATGTGACAAGTTATGAAAGGGGATCGATTGAGTCGGAGTGAAAAGTGCAATCAGGCACGTCACTCAATAACTGTCTAATAGCCAAAGGCACACAAAATAGATCTGGTAGTGGAAATTGTCAGTGATGGTGAGAGGTGCTTTTTGTCACAGATCTTATATGTGTTGTGATAAAATGTTAGTTTCTATAGCAACCTCTTCCCTTGTTCCTCTGCATGTTGTCAGACAGAAGGCATGGCTGACTCGTTGTACCTCCAGCTGAACTAATAAGTCTGTTCCCATACAGGAAAAATGCTGTATCTCTTTCTCACATGCACACACACACCTATGACTTACTTTATGTGCCAAGGTCATTTTGTTTAAAAGTTTCAGGGATAAAATGACATTTTCAGTCATCTAAATTCTCTGTGGCTCTTTTTGTGGTTTGATACTAGTTGCCATACAAATTGCTTTCAGTTTCTAAAAGTCGTGACATTTTTGTTTAAAGTCTTTTTTATCTAGTATCTCTTGCTTGGGAATTTTTATTTTGAACGTCAAAGACATCAAGAAAAAAAAAAACTGCCCGCATGGTCGATTGATGCAAGAAAGGACAAAACTTTGACAACAAGACTGACTGCAACAAGCGTTTTATTTACTTGTCTGTTTCTGCATGCCTGTTATCACCTCAGGTGCTTTTCTCATGTGTGCAACAGCCCTTCTGTTTGACCTTTACAGGGATGTTGTTAGCTTTTCAATGTAGTCAGTGAGGTTGTTGTTGTTTTAACAACTTAGGTACTTCAGATACTGTCGAATGTCTAAATAACGGAGATTGTAACATTTTAACACGTGGTATCAAAAGTTTATCAAATATGCATCTATATTTTTAATAACCCTAGTAGTGAGGACAGGCTGCTTTTCCAGTTCAGTTTGAATGAAAGTCAAAAAGTCTGCGTCTTATCATTTTTACTCAATACCAAATTCCTTTCTCAAATTTAACACTTTCTTTGCTTACATGCCAACGTAGCCTAAACTAAGAATATAAGTAACCAAGTTACTTTTCAAAATTGACCCAATCAATCACTTTGGTGTAAATTAGATCCACTGCATAGCACATAGGAACTAATGCCAGGAGTTCTCATTCAAACAAATTATGACTGGTGTTTTAGGTGCATATCAAATTAATCAGAACACAAAAGGCCAAATTGCCTCCCAAGTTACCATATGACTGGTACCTGATTAGCATTGTAGCATTTAAATGGCTATTTTTAAACGGAGTCTGACGCAGTGCTCAGTCCACAAAACACACCTTACTATAGGTCTGCCTTACATCACTTCAGAAAACTTCATGGAAAAATGGGGTGAGTCACCTTGATGCGTTGATAGTGAGTTTAATACATCCAGATTTGAATGTGTCAGGGTTGCAGGATGCATACCTAGCAGCACTGCCTTTACATGAACATTCTTGTTACCATGAACAGCGAATGTTAAAGAGCGCCACCTCAAGAGTAAATCCAAAATAGAAGCTCTCTGGGCATTGTAGCACAGAAACAATAAAACGTGCTTAACACATGGTTTACCACTTATCCCAAATTCTCTCAACTGACTTAACACTTCGTGAGCATGTGAGGATTCTGTGTTTATAATGGTATAATACACGGTTGTTTGTGGGTTTGGTCTTTTGTCTTTCTATTAACAAGTCACACTTCCACACT
This sequence comes from Sciaenops ocellatus, assembly GCA_033000465.1. Taxonomy (NCBI): domain Eukaryota; kingdom Metazoa; phylum Chordata; class Actinopteri; family Sciaenidae; genus Sciaenops; species Sciaenops ocellatus. Next base: position 20,823,380 of record CP136882.1, on the reverse strand, counting down.
GTGGCCGTCAGTAGTTCTCAAGCTGGGGGCGGCTCACCACAGGAGGATGACCAGGGGAAATATATGAAGTAACTAAGATGAATGAATATGATTTATGCTTGGAAAATAAAAAAAGTTTTGTGATGCTATTTCACTAAAAGTCAACGTGGATCCTTTTTTATTAGCTGCTTCTCCCATCATTGTTAATAAGTGATTAAAAACTGTGGAGTTATGGAACATGAACTTCTTCATCCTCTGAAGGGGGCATGTCAGAAAAGTTTGAGATTAAAGGAATAGTTCATCTCAAACTTTTCACTTTTTTTAAATAGACATTTTACAGATGCTTGTAGACATTTTGTTACATTTGGGCAGAGCCAGGCAAGCAATTTCCCCCTATTTCCAGACTTTATGCTTAGCTAAGCTACCTGGCTGCTGATTGCAACCTCATTTTTTAACAGGCTGATGAGAATAGTATCAATCTTGTCATGGTGCTGGCTGTACATACGACACAAATACATAGTACACCATGCAGCTGCTGTTTCTCTAGTACAGACTGTCACTCCAGTCGCCTACAAGAAAAGCAGAAGATGACTCATGGAGACTCCACCCACCCAGTTATTATTCTAATAATTCCTCTTGGTTTTAAAATGATGTCTTCTCTGACGCCGCTCTGACGGGCAGCGTCTGTTTTCATATTTCTCTTAATGTCACCCCCATCTGCTTTGAACAGACTGTTATATATTTATATTTCCTGTTTCAATACTAAATCACATTTCTGCTGTCTGTTTTCTGATCACTTATTTTCCACTGACGTAACTGAGCCTAAATGACAAAGATTTCCTTGTTTGCATTTTATTAGCTTCATAAAAACACACAGAAGTTTCTTATTAATCAAGTGTATTGAAAACATTGTGTAGACATCAGACAGAGAATTGTTTCTGTGAAAGTATAACAATTTTTAAAAGAAATTTTGTTATACTTACACAGTTACAAACACAAAGTTTTACATTCTGTAGCATTATTTATTTGGTCAGGCGCATCATATTTAACTTCTCAACATCACCACTTCCTATTTGATGACTTTTCAGATTTTTTTGAATATGTATAGTTTGTGTAGTTTTAATCTGTGTAGCTGTGATTTGTCAGTTGATTTAAAGTACTGCATGAATAAATTTGACATTTTGTTGTCCCTGCTCCTGTACTGTTTCCAGGCCTACGAGCGCTCTGAAAGCGAGGAGGTAACCGTCATCATCCAGCTGGTGAGGAAGATCCTCATCATAATCTCTCGGCCCGCTCGCCTCCTGGAGTGCCTGGTAAGCTGAAGAGGAGAAAATCTCTTTCTAATTGAAAATGAGATTACTTCGATCGAAACAAGTAGAAGTCAGTTCATGTTAAAGCAGGACTGAAAACAGATTCTGACCTTTATTCTCTCTTAGAAAGCGGATGTGTGTCATCAGAACACGAAGCTGGTGATCTTTGCAGGAAGACAATATTACTACAATATTACTTCACTTAGTCACCTTATAGGCTCGGTAGCGAAACCTCAACCACCTTTGAGTGATGGGGGTCAATTTATCCACATCACATCACAAATACTAACAAGTCTATTTGTGTGGTTTTCTTTTATTTCTTCTGTACAATGATGGTAAGATAACCCAAATGAAAAAACACATGTAGTATTAAAAATGAACGTACGACTCAACATCTACTGTTTGTTTTGACTTAAACTTTAAACTTCAGTAATCTTTAATCACCAACTCTAAATGCAGATCCGATTAGGATTATTATCGGGCATCCAGCTAACGGGATAACTACTAGTGAAAGAAAATCAAGGTCGACTGGACTTGAAGCCTCTTGGATGAGAAGCTCAATGCATCTGCATTCAACTGACTTTGCTTTCAGTTCAGGATATGGGCTTCATCCAGTCCACATTAATAAGTCTAAGATCCTGTTCCCAGGAATTTGACCCGGAAGAGTTTTATCACTTGCTTGAGGCAGCAGAGGGCCATGCCAAAGTCGGCCAGGGAATCAAGACGGACATCCCAAGGTACATCATCAGCCAGCTGGGTCTGACGCGGGACCCATTAGAAGGTAAAGCTCTATCATAAAGTGAAGCCTTACACTCACTTCACACTGCAGCAAAGAAGTTCCAGGGCAACAAGTCCTGTGGCGTGAATGTTACCTGAAATTCAGGTTGAGTCGGTTTGAAATGTTCATGAAAGTTTTACTGCCATATAAACTGCGTGTTTGTGTAGGTCTAGGTTCTGGATGTATGTAGTAGAACCAGTTTATTCACAGATAAATAACTTTACAGCACGTGACAACAAAAGATTAATTAACAGAACATCGACTTTATTAGGAAGTCCCTAACAATGTGCAAAATAAGAGTTACAGAGTTGGAGGAGGAAAGGTCAGTGGTTGGAGTTAAAGATTCTTTGCAGTATTATTAATCACCATCTCTCTCTGTTATTTCTAGACATGGTACAGCTTGACCAGTATGACACCAGTCCTTCAGTGTCAGTGGAACAAGATGCTAACGTAGAGGTAAACTTTCACTTTCACTTACGTTGTACTAAATATTTGTCATTTTTTTAATTGCCCCAAATTCAGATACATGGAGAAAATATGAAAACCTTTCAGTTTTTGGACTATAAGTTGGTCAGTAGGATACTGTAATAATCCTGCTAAGTACTGCTTTACTTTTACGGTGTTTCTGTATTTCTAAGTAGCCCATAAACAGCCACTAACAACATGGTTCTGTTTGCTCTCTATAGAATAAGGCCCCACAGACGCTGACACCAACTCGAAGGAAACCTCTTGAGAGTGACTTTGAAACGATCAAACTTATCAGCAATGGAGCTTACGGGTAAGAAGAACGGGACATTTTTCAAGACCAACAAGAAGTGAAATTAACTGAAAATCTACATAGTGGACTTTATAGGGAATCTATAAGATTTTATTGATACCAATGCTATCATCGATTCTGCTTATCACTCCTTCACGTCTTTGTTGATTCTGGAAAAAAAATTGGGCCCACAAAGGTTTTCAGCGTCAAAATGACTATTTTCTTATCTCTGGACACAGAGTAGAAACAACAAAAAGTGACCGAGATGAGCTCAAAAGTTCCATCGTTTTCTTAGTCAAAGAAAAATGTGCTTATCCTGCCTGCGTGGCGTTAAGACATTATGACAGGATAATTACCCTCGGCAACGGACATGCTGCTGCCCGGTTGAGAAGCAGTGGCACTCGTGCGTAGAATGTCAAAGACATGGCATTCCTGGAATTTAAGCCTGTGTTGCACAGAAAGATGTTTCGACATATTTCTCGTGTTTCCATCCGTACTTAAAAGGATCATTTTACAAACATTACAACAAGCACTGTTCGTTAAATGAAGCCACGTGTTTGGTCACTTTCTTCCTCTCCACCATGAACCAGTTCTTGATTTCCATCACTATTCACTATATTAAATAATTACATGTAATTATCTTGTCAGAAACTAATTTCCTCCTTTAAATCAAACACCTTGAGTATCGACAAGGTGATTTTTAAGTAATTACACAGCAGCATGTTGACGTATTCTATGACTCAAGACAGGTCACAGAGCGCTGGAGTTCCCCTGCTTTACCTCAGTGTGAGAACAATAATTATAAAGGTAGTGGTTTGATCATGAGATCATGACACAGCAAAGGCAAGTTCATGCAGAAATGTCCCATCTACACGGCTGTAGGTTGAATAAGAATAAGGTGGAGGGAATTTTAAATATCAGAAGTAAAACTTCTGTTTCCATGTTTTCTGTGAGAATAGTTTTCTTGAAACTGTGTTTACAATAATGGGTCTAATATGGCTCGTTTTTGTTTTGTTTTACAGGGCCGTGTATCTGGTCCGCCACAAAGAAACCCGCCAACGATTTGCCATGAAAAAGATAAATCGTCAGAACCTGGTCCTGAGGAATCAGATCCAGCAGGCTTTTGTGGAGCGAGACATCCTAACGTTTGCTGAAAACCCCTTTGTTGTCTCTATGTTCTGCTCGTTTGAGACGCGACGACATCTCTGTATGGTCATGGAGTATGTAGAAGGTAAAGTAGAGGAAGTCTGCTGTGAATGATTTACATCTGTGTTGCCGGTTTAGACATTATCTGTCTCTATCTTATCTAGAGCACTTCACAGTTAGTGGTCATATACAACTACAAATAAGAACTAAATAATATAAATGAGCACAATGCTTATGGGTTTCTGTTTTGTTTTGTTTTTTTCGTTAAGGTGGAGATTGCGCCAACCTGCTGAAGAACATGGGGCCACTACCTGTAGAAATGACAAGGATGTACTTTGCTGAAACAGTCTTGGCCCTGGAGTACCTTCACAACTATGGTATTGTGCATCGGGATCTCAAACCTGACAAGTGAGAACACAAACCAACTCCTACTTCACTCCTGTTTAAAATTTTTGCAGCTGTTTAACCCAAAATTGACCCAGTGCTCTTGCTTTTCTTTAGGATTCATTAAATTAAACATTATTCAATTACAACACATTGTCTCTGATTAGGACTAATTTATTTTTTCTGTTTTGCCATCTGGGTACTTGCATTTGCTTTTTAGAATTTGGTGGACGTGACCATTGAAAAAAAATAGACTTATTCTGTTGATGTGTTTTTTGTCTTTTTTTCCCCACCCAATAGCTTGTTGATTACATCCATGGGTCACATCAAGCTAACAGACTTTGGCCTGTCTAAAATTGGCCTGATGAACATGACCACCAACCTGTACGAGGGTCACATGGAGAAAGACACAAGAGAGTTCGTTGACAAACAGGTGAGACTGTTTTGAATGTAAAACAAAGCATCTTTTTTTACATGTGAGACAAGTGACACTCACTTGCAACAGCAGTCATTTCTGTGCCCCTCACCTGTGTTGGTTTCCTTGTGCAGGTGTGTGGCACTCCAGAGTACATTGCCCCAGAGGTGATCCTTAGACAGGGCTATGGGAAGCCAGTGGACTGGTGGGCGATGGGGATCATACTTTACGAGTTCCTGGTCGGCTGTGTTCCTTTCTTTGGAGACACACCTGAAGAGCTTTTTGGACAAGTTGTCAGTGGTGAGCGATGAAATGGGATAAAAAGTAGAGGAGTGAAGTTGCTTGTTGTTCATGTTCAACACTTTCAGAAACAACGTTATGTATATTTCATACTTTTATTATTGATCATCATTCTAATTTGTTCTTTTGCAGATGAAATCATTTGGCCAGAAGGAGACGATGCCCTACCTGCTGATGCCCAGGACCTGATCACCCGCTTACTCAGACAGAGTCCTATAGACCGAATAGGAACCGGTACTGCTCAGTTTACTGCTGATTAACACATGAAAAAGCTGCAGATGGTGTTTGATACAGGCTGATACTGAAAAATGAGTGTGCTTTATCTCAATCTCATAACCAAAATTCTGTCTGACAGCAGTAGGGAAATGGTGAAATTTCTCCTAAACTGTATACTGTATGTAAATCCAGAAAACTTCAAATGTAGAAGATAAAGTTCAAAATGAATTTTAGGCCTAGGTGTTTTAAAACTTCATCCAGTTTTTGATTGGCTGTGAAAACTGCTGTTGTAGGCGGAGCCTCAGAGGTCAAACAGCACTCCTTCTTCCTGGGTTTTGACTGGAATGGACTCCTGAGGCAGAAAGCTGAATTCATTCCTCAGCTGGAGGCAGAGGACGACACCAGCTACTTTGACAGTAGGTTATAGTTGAGATAGTATAATATTCTAATTAGTGCTTCCTTCACAGCTAACTGTACAGTAATTGACAATTATCCTGTTTTCTGTCTGTTTCTCTGAAATCTTTTTTCCTCTTCCTGCTTCAGCTCGTTCAGAGCGTTACCATCATTTGGCTTCTGACGAGGATGAGGAAACCAATGATGAAGAGTCTTCCTTGGAAATCAGACAGTTTGCTTCCTGGTCACATCGCTTCAGCAAGGTAAGGCTTACATGTGTTGGAAAACGAGAGCTCTGGATGTTTAAAAGAGAATTTGTTTTCCAGCAAATGTGTCTGAATCTGTGCATTAGATGAAATGATCTTCGACTAAAACAGCACAAAAGTCACCCATGTCTGTTCTGTACTATCGAGATAACTAAGTCATGACAGAATGGTTGCCAGATGGTGCATTAATCTGGAAGCTCTTCAGTACTCGGCTCTCTATTTCACACCGACTCTTCTGTTCAACCTGTCAGGTCTACAGCAGCACAGAACATCTGGCGACGCCGTCCAACCTGAGCTTCTCCTCTGACCGCAGCCACAGTGAGGACAAGGAGGACCGCATGGACACAGGAGGACTCAGTCCGTCCCTGAGCCCAGCAGAGGGCAGCGTGGAGCGCAGACATGCCGGACGCATGGCCAGGTAAGCACAGGTCTAAGATGTGTGATATTGTATATCAAAAGCTGTGTTTATTCATGTGCTAGCCTTTTGGAGTGCCTTTAGGTCATCTTTGTTTTGTTTTAGAACTTTGTTGGTGGGTTATATACAAAACTCCAGCTAAAAAAATGTACATAATTAATTGTTAACCATTAACTCCCATTGTTGGTAGCCTTCGTCCTCGGGCCTCTTCCAGCTCTTCCCAGTCTGAGAGGAGCACCAGTCCTCTGGTGATGAGCAGCACCCACAGTCTGGAGACAATGCCCCGCTTTGCCCTCTCCACGGATGATGAAGGTAAATCCAGAATGATGCTCATTTTTGATATTTCTGTTCACAACATCTATCAGAGCATCTTTAAGAGGTGAACGGAGTTTTTTTTTTTTTTGTTTTTGTTTTTTTACCTTTTTAACCGTTTGTTACCTGCAGCTGAGGTGGTTGTGTCAAACCTTCGGAGGATCAGGATTCGCAGCAACAGCACAGGGGCCAAACACTCCTCCCCCAAAGATCCGACCGGCCCTCGACGTTTCGGTAACCAGCTGGAGACGCCAGACAGACAGAGGCTTCCTTGCGGAGGGAAGGTTCCCAAGTCAGCATCCGTCTCAGCCCTGTCTCTCATCATTACTACAGGTACAGAAGGTTATCATCCAACACCTCAAAAGTCAAGCAGAAGACAGAATTAACGTGACAATGAGCCACTGGTGTTAAGTGCTGCATGTCGAGGTAGCACCTTTACTCCTACAATCTGTTAATGTGTAATCGAAAAGTTGGATGCAGATCCAGAACCTGGTGTCACTTTTATTGGTTGGCAGGATTCTTAATACATGGACTAATGAGATCTAACCCTGTATATCTTCTAATATTTGTAATCATGGAAGTTAAAAAAAAATCTCTTTCGGAGGCAGGGAACTGTTGACTGTTCTGGCGACCTGTTCAGAGGAAAACTGTCCTGTGCTCATTTCAGATGACTCGCCCAGCGGCCTCCAGACCAGTCCCATCTCCCCACGCTCCCTGTCCTCTAACCCTTCGTCCCGTGACTCCTCCCCCAACCGTGACCTGTCGATCAGCCCCGCCAGCCTGAGGCCTCCCATTGTCATCCACACTTCAGGGAAGAAGTACGGCTTCACCCTGCAGGCCATCCGGGTCTACATGGGTGACAGCGATGTCTACACGGTGCATCACATGGTGTCGGTGGGTGTCATTTAAAAGTGGCGTTCCTCTAACAAGCCACACAGCTTTACCTAGTCCTCAGGTGTTTTAAATGCCACATGTTCATGTTTAGTAATGTGATTTACTCTGATGACACTAAACCAGAAGAGGGAGATATAACAATGGTTATGTAACGTTAAAATGAATCTCTCCTCACTGTTGCTGTTTTAACAGAGTGTGGAGGAGGGCGGCCCGGCTCACCAGGCCGGTCTCTGCACTGGAGACCTCATCACCCATGTGAACGGAGAGTCTGTCCAAGGCCTGGTCCACCCTGAGATGATAGAACTGCTACTGAAGGTACAGCCACTCACTCAATCACTTTCACGTTTTATAGTCACTTTTGGTTGCATTGTTTTGTCCTTAACACAAATGAATAATTATTTTCTTCCTGTCAAATGTGCAGAGTGGCAGCAAGGTGGTGCTTCAGACCATAGCACTTGAGAACACGTCAATCAAAGTGGGTCCGGCTCGAAAGACCAAACACAAAGGCAAGATGGCTCGTCGCAGCAAGAAGAGCAAGAGGAGAGATAATTATGACAGGTGAGAATCTGCGATGCAGAGTGAATCATTTGTGAGGCTGCTAACATCAGCGCACTGTCCCCCTTTAGTATTAGATGCTGTTAAGTGACGTTCAGTAGCAGCTTAGTATTACTTTGATTACATTCACTGCATGGGATGTACTATTGTACTAGTGAATACTTTCCTTCACTGTTAATGTTTGTGCAGCTTTATGTACTTGTTTTACTTTAGAAAACTTTGCAGTGGCATCAAAACACAAGCTTTGTGTTGGTGCCATCGCTCAACTCACTGAACAGCACAATATCACATATCTGACTCTTCCTCCAGGCGACGAAGCATCTTAAAGAAGCTGTCCAAGCAGAGCACGGTGATGCACACCAGTCGCAGCTTCTCCTCAGGTCTGCACCACTCAGTTTCGTCCAGTGAGAGTCTTCCAGGCTCCCCGACACACAGCCTCTCCCCCGGACCCTCCACACCCTGCCGGAGCCCCGCACCAGACCATCAGGCCTTTGGTGAGCTCAGTGTTGTTTTAGATTTATTCATGACAGCATTTAATAGTTCCTTTGGTTATTGACTTTCACTTCTGAAAAGAAAGATTATAGTGCATTATGAATGTTGCCATTGTGAGCATGTTGTAGCGAACTGGCTGTGCGTAAATATAGTGTAATACTGAGATTTCTGCGACTTGTGATGCGCAATATTTAAAACAGTTTTTCCTCTGCTTCCCAGACAATAACTCTCCTCAGAGCACATCTCCTTGCTCCAGCTCTCCCAGTTCCCCCGCTGCACACATCCGGCCCAGCTCCCTCCACGGCCTGGGCTCCAAACTTAGCACCCAGCGCTACACTAAGGTGGGCCGCCGGAAGTCAACCAGCAACATCCCCCCCTCACCCCTCGCCTGCAACTCCTCCTCGTCCTCTACCCAGCCTCTTTCCCCACAGCGCTCTCCCTCTCCTCTCTCAGGCTTTGCCAAAACCCTTCACACGTACCACGGCAAAACCCTGTCCCCACCCACCATCGTTAGACATGTTGTCCGGCCCAGGAGTGCCGAACCACCTCGATCCCCTCTTCTGAAGAGGGTACAGTCAGCTGAGAAGCTGTCTGGTGTATATCATGCTGATAAGAAGTCGTACGCCCCCCGCAGACACACACTGGAAGTGCCATTTTACTGTGAGGGAGACCTGCTGGGTGACTCGGAGGCAGAGGGTGCCTGTGGAGGCCCCTATATTGGGGCCGATCACAGCAGGCTTGGGGGATACATCTGCAGTCAGAGGATGAGGGACTCTGGGATTGAACGATCTGAGCAACTCGTTGTGATGCGAAAGCTCAACCTATCAGAGCGGCGGGACTCCTTTAAGAAACAGGAGGCAGTGCAGGAGGTGAGCTTTGACGAGCCAGAGGAGAAAACCAACACCACAGTTACAGTGACAACCACAGCTCCAGGTGCCCAAACCCAACATCCGCAGCATCAGCACAGGATGTCCTGGATGCTAACTCGACCCCAAACCAGTGAGGAGGTGGAGCTGGAAGTGCCAGTCGTGAGGAGGTTCACCCTGGTGCCACAGATCGCAGTGCAAGGCTCAACGGAGAGTGAGCAGGACGAGTGGGAGCCGTGTTCAGATGGAGAGGAATCCAACGAGAAACCAGAGCTAGAGGTGACCATCACTTCATCTCAGCCACAACAGGCAGGGCGTCCTCTCGCTGACTGCAGTCAGTCAGCAGAAACCACCTCCACTGCTCCTCAGGTTGGACCATCGACAGAGTGCAGAGAAGAAACTCCACAAAAAGGGCATCAAAGAAAGTGACAGCTCACTACTGCACTCATTTCAACTACTCATATCTTTTCTTTCAAAAGTTGTCAACTCATTGACAACTTGTCTGGCTGAGAGTGAGTGGGAGAAGATTTTACTTGAATTTTGTAATTGTAAATATTTGCCTCAAGCCATTGCAGACATTCTGGTCTTATTTATTACATTTGTAAACTACGATGAGTTAGTAACAGTGAAAGAGGCAAGTTTTCATTGGTTGAATAGCCAAGGCTCAACATTTTTGTATCCATTCAATGTGGTTTTATGTCTTTTGACTGTATGTTTTGTTTTTTGTTTTTTTTTTAATAAATGTCTATTTTTTAAATAGATAGTTTCGGTACAGAGTAGTTTGATAATGCTGGGCATAATTGTTAAAAGGACCAAAAGGTAGAAGAAGTCATTTTAGTGCAGCTTCCAACAGTCTAATACTGCTGTTACCTTGATCTCCAGAAACCTGAGAGTGAGCTTTGTTTCACACTCTGAGCAACATAGTTGATTTGTCATTTTGTAAGCAATTGTCAGACTCTTTAGTTGTTTGTACATTATACAACTACAAAACTAATGTTTTTGCTGCTTTGCTTTGGCCTTTAATAGCACTACATCCCAGAAGATACATCCCTTGGTAAGATTTGCTGGAATGTTTCCATTTTGCAACACTACGGTTCATGACAATCACATTGGTAGGGAAATAAAGATGCACTGAATTATAACACACAACACAAAACACAAAAGATTCATAAAAAGATTAGTGGTGTGGCCCATGTTTCTCTGACAACTTAGTCACATTCGTAAGAAATAAGAGTACTTTCATTGACGTGTTGATTATGTTGCTTACAGTGTGAATTCACAGCCACAACATTGTTCTTCTTAAATGTGGAACCAGTCGGTGCAGGGTAATATCTCACACTGACACTGTCCAATTATGACTACTGAGTACGATCTGTTATGAAGCTAATTTGAAAAGGTATTATGTGCCATGATATCAGTGCAGTGTCCTCTAAGCCATATCTTAACGGATGTCATTTGAAATCATTTGTCTTGTTTCTAATGTCAGCTCAACATGAAGAAGTCTCTTAAGTGTTTTTTTTTCCCTCATTGTTATCTTGACAACTTGAGGATGAATGTCTGGATGTTGCAGAATATTACACACTCTGCTTTCATAAAAAAACTTGATAATAACAGAGGTATCTAGAAATGATTTTTTTCTTTTTGCTGCTCACATCTGTAAACATTGGTTCAGCATGTCTCGCTGTTATAACCTGTTCTACTCATAAGCATGCAATTTGCAGAAAAAGAACACTGAGCAGTGAAATCGAAGTCTGCGTCTTCTTCAGAGCCTGGAGGGAATATCTTCTCGTTTAAAACATTTTGGTATTTATGTTTTGGTCTTTCCTTGCTTATACTAGCAAGACATTTTGTACCTGGAAATGTGTTGGATCCTCATGTATTTTTGAAGCATTTCCTGAACAGTAGCTTTTGTCTTTTTTTCCTACATGAGCATGTAAGAGACACCATGCCTAAAAGACCTGTTCCTACTTAATTTTCTGTGTAGTGATGTTTACATGGAGGGGAAAAGTGCACTAATGTATTTTGACATGGATTTTGTAAGTGAATGTTAAAGGTAAACTTTGAAAATGGCAGAGGGGAACCCTTACATTGAATCCAAACCCAGGGCTTCTTTGAACAAATGTTTTTTTTGTCTTTGTATTGTACAAATATTGATGTATATTTTGATAATTCCAAATGTGTTGAAGGATATGCACAATGACAATTTAAGGCACCGAGAGAAGTCTGGCTTGAGGGATGTTTTTACAAAAATCTTTGTTGGGATTCAGAACAGTTTCACATTCAGTACAGACTTCATGTTCTTCATAGTTTTCCACTACAGAGACAGAGTTTTGAAGTTTATTGTCTTGTCAGTGGCTGTTGCTGGCTTTTGTACTGACTTTCTCCAAGTCCTCTGTTTCTAAAATGAGAAATGTTGATGTGTTACTTAAGTCCTTCTTCCTCCTCAAAAAGAGTCCTTAAATCTCACGATGAGGATGCTGTTGTCGTGTCAGCGCGAAGAGATGGCGTGGCTGAACGGCTCAGTAATTTTTGCAGTGTGACAGAATTGTTTACAATGAACAAACATGCTATGTACTATACAGACATTTTATATCCTGTGGCTGTATATGATGAAACTATCCTCTTTGATACCATGAAAGAATACATTGATAGACGTAACATATTTGTTTTTGTTTGGTTCTTTTGGAACTGTTCATAAAGAGTAATTTAGCACCAAACTGAGAGGTATTCAGTGTTTAACATACACTGTTTTGTCATCAGCTTTTTTACCAGTTCTAAGATAGCAGCAAGTCAGACAAACTGGCAACTAACAATAAGTAATTAATAACTAATGAATAAACTGTGCTGTAAGAAGGCTTCACAGTTCACCAACACATTAAATATCCAAGTCTTACTTTAAAGATGCTCTTACAGAAGGTTTAGGATATGCATTTTTGCAGTGCATATATACCTGATTTCTCCAAATAACCTGGCTTCTTATGTAAATGTAGTCGATGCTTGATTGAACTCTACTGGTTGAAACCTAACAGTGAAAACTTGAGCCACTGTGGGCCAGCAAAGATGAGAATCTCAGCTGGTGTTAAACGCACTCTTAAAGAACAAACTGGCAGGTCAAACTGTTGTACACGTGCATGTGTTCTCCTGTGGACTCTTCTGTTCGGTGCATGCTGCATGAGACAAGCACACATCTGTAATACTTGATCGCATGGTATACCGGCGTTGTCGCCCCTGTACTGTGTTTTCTTGTGCAACAAATAAAATTTGTATTTCTCTTTGACTCATCCTCAGTCTGGCTCCACTTTACTTTATTGTGTACCACACAGCTCTGATTTGGGAAAATAATTGGGCATCATTCAGGCGTTTTGTATAGAATTATCTGACAAGAAATGAATCAGGGTGCCTAAATAGTGAGGCTGCCAACCAACTGGCAACCATCTGACCGTATAAAGAATGGACAGCATATGTTTAATGTCACCCAAAGGTTTCTGTTTTTTTTTCCGTTTTGAAGCTTAAAAGTCACGAACGGGAAAATTAGATATAGAGACCAAAACTGTTTTTTTTGTACCAGGCTGTAAACATGTTTATTTCTGCTGTGTAGTCCAACATTTTATGGGAGTTTATGGAGATTGACCTCAAGTAGCTATTCAAGGAACTGCGGTTTTTGGCAGTTCAATTAGGCTTCACTTCATAGCCACAGAGGTTGCCGCTTGATTTCAACCAACTGAATACCCCTTTCCCCTTCCAAGTGTGGGAGAAAATAAGAAACTCCAAACAAATTGCAAATTGATACCCCGAAAATTTTCACACACTGGACCTTTGACATTTACATTTCACACCGCCACCACCACCACCTGTTTGTAATGCAGCAGTTTCCCGCCCACACCGCCAGGTGTCAGTAACGTGCTGAGACGTCTTCTACCACAGAAGAAGTGCTGTGTCCTTCACAACAGCAAACATGGCAACCGCCACCAAAATCATCCAGAGGCTCCGAAACTTTTTATCTGGGGTAAGAAACTCAACACACTAACAAACTTCATATCGCAGTCAGGATGTAATGTGAAACAAATATGTGTCTCTGTGTAATAAACTCGATCATTTAAAGGGCGGAAGTTGCCGAATCTAGCTAGCTTTTCGGAGCTAGCCGGTTGAGCTAGTTGACAGCTCGCTACATGTGAAGGAGAATCAGCTGGTCTGTCTTCATCGTGTGTAAGCAGCTGTCAGTAACAGTAAGTGTGCTCAGTCTAATAGTGTTTCTTTTTCAGCGAGAGCTGCAAAGCAAGCTGCAGCTGAGGTACGAGGAGATCGCAAAGAGGTAAGACGACGTGCATTAGCGTTACTCGTTAGCTTCCCCACAGTACTGCTCAGATACACACTCAACTAAAGACAGCTTGTTGTCTCCGTGCACTCTCAGGATACCAGTTAACCCAGTTAATAGTGATATTTAAGTGATGTAGGGTGTCAGGGCAGGAACTAGTTTGGCTCTCCATCACTTTAGGATTCAGGACAGTCGGGTTGGATTACAGCTAAAGGTAGCTGTGGTGGAAACACTTGGCTGCTTTGTCTGTCACTGAAAAATACTGCTCATGTAAGATCATCAAGAGTTTTGGGGGCTTGAAATTCATTTTTGCCACCCAAAAGTAGACTAGTTATGACATTTATGTGACTTTATTAAAGTTACAGTATCTGACATTGGCTGCTTTGCAAAAATGTTGCTACAAATCCTTAATCTCTCTGTACATATTTCATTTAGATTTATCTCAGGTTAATTTTACCGTACGGCTACCGTGTTGTAGGTTGATTCTAATGTATGTTTAATGTATGTTTGCATGCTGCTACTAGATGCTAGAATTTCCCTCGGGATTAATAAAGTATCTATCTATCTATCTATCTATCTGTTTTAGTCAATCTAATCAAATGCTTCTAGTTAAGCTTTAAAGCTTAAATCACTTTGCAGTGTTTTGTCAACCAATAAGTTCTCAAAAGTCATTGATCTATAACTAACAGTGACCATGCTGGATTATTTTCTATCATCTCACTAGTATCTGAAAAAACATCCCCCCCACAAATGCAAAAAAGGGGCTGCAATAAATGTAGTAGTACTGGCTGATGTGGAGGATTTTCTTCAACAATGGTCAGTTCAGTCAGTGAAGAGAACGTGCACAGGAGTCTCAAATGTTCTCAAATGCTCAAATGTTTATTGAAGCTTGATCAGAGAGAATGGAGGATTTATCAACACCACTTGGTTCGTCTATATGCCCTCAGCATAAAGCCACAAATACATCCATACATGCTCATCCTCAATGCATCTACAGTATGAGGTATTTGCCACTTGGTCATGAGTCTACAAACAAGGACATTTGTTTCCACTTTTAGTGGTCCCACGTTGTTATCTGACTCTGTAGAGGCTTCTACATTATTCACCTATCTGTTGTGTCTAAGAAGTGAGACAGCCCTATCCTCTGACCTTGGTTACCATAGTAATGATCAGTATGTACAGCTGCTCTGTACCTCAAGGAGAGAAGTCAGTGTCCCCATACCATTTAACATTATCCCATATACACTGAAATGCATCTTTGTGAACAGCTTTAGGTGGACTTGTTTTTTTGTTTGTTTTGCTCTTCAGCATACATACAGGTACATTCTGTTTCCATGCTTTTCTCTATAGGACACAGCCAGCACCCAAACTGCCAGTAGGCCCGAGCCATAAGTATGCCAGCAACTACTATTATACCAGAGATGGACGCAGAGAGTCAGTACCCGCCACAGTCGTCATGTCTTCACAGAAGGCTCTCACCGCTGGCAGGTAAATGACTGTCAGTGTATTTTCATGTGCCGTAATCATTTGATTATAACGAGATAACGACTTTACTCTGATTATTACAACTGTCATATTGGGCATCTTAACATAGCTGGATTACATTAGAATGTGGAGCAGGAAAAAAAGTTATATGGTCACAGAGTGAATACTAATGCATGAAGGGAAATGTATTTTATCTGTGCTACAATAAGAGTCTGTAGCTCCAGTTACTTGTATAAAAATCATCACTGTTGGAAAATGATGACAAATATCCATATTACTGCGGTGACTTGCTGTGGTCCGTTCTCTTTGCTGCAATTTTATTTTGAAAAAACAGCACAGGTGGATGTGTATCAGATTTCTGCACACACAGTAATCCAGTTGTTTGATTACACCTGCCAGAGACGCTCCAGTGTCTTTGATGTCTTGTAATGTGAAGACTAGTGAAATTAAATTTGCCATATTCTGCCTGTAATGAATGTTTAATTCTGATCTCTTCTAGTCAAGTTGCCGAGGCCCCAAAGCCTCCAGTGACTCCAGGTGCTGTATATCAGGAGCCATCGCTCTCCACAGACCAGCCGTACCTCTGAGCAGCAGGATTAACTCCTTCAGCATCAACAACCTAATTTCTCCAGCCAAACCTGCTGTAACGGCCTGAGCACTGCGTGTTGTTGGTCATACCCTGTACAATAGAACGTGTGAATAAAATGTCTTCTGTTTAAGTTGTTTTTTTTGTCCAACTGGTTATTCTGGTTATATTATTAACTGAACAAATGGGCTTGTCGCTATGTCAAAGATAGTTTAGAAAGACAGACTCTACACAACCTCAAATAGTGCAAAACTAATGTGGATGAACCAACATTTTCAATTTTCATCCAGCTACACTTCTGTCAGTCTGAGCCTGGATTTTGTCCCATGTAACGAAAAAGACAATTAATACTCCCACCATTGTAGTTTTGTGTTTAAAAAGTTAAATATTCCAAACAACACAGGATGTATTTGGTGTTGGTATCAAATCACTCCCTCACTCACTTATTCACTACTGATTATTAAATTTATCTGGTTGTTTATAGTGAGCAGTGCATTTAGATTTCAGACAGAATCATCACCGTGTAGAATCAGAAACGGGTTTATTGCCAAGTAGTTTTCCACATGCAATAAATTTGTCTTGGTGTTTTGGTGCATATCAAACATTAAGTAAAAGATATAGGGTATATGTTTTTAAAATGCTGTACACTTGTGCAGGAATGTGCAAAGTACTCACCATGTACTGTCTGATATCTGTGAAATGTAAAATATATAATCTACCAAGGGCAAAGTGTTGCACTGTGTGATTGATAGCACATATGGACGTGCCATTTTTTTTTGTTGTTGTTGTTGCATTGCCGGCAGTTTTATTGGGCGGTGCAAAACGTTACACTTTCTGACACAAATCCAGACAGAAAAAAAAAAAATAAGTGAAATATCCTCATCATAGCATCTTATGTTGTGTCCCTGCTACCTCCATAAGTAGAATAAATACATATCCATTAACGTTTATAAGTAGAAATGTGAGTAATCCTCTCTTCCACATCCGCTCCAGTAGGGGGCGGTAATGAATAAAAGCTGGCTCGTCAATGTCAATGTAAAGAACGAGAGGTCCGCCAGTGATTTAAGACAGCTGAAGAGTGGTTAACACTTAAAAACTGACCTAATTTGTGTTTGAGCGTTGAGCCGCATTTGGTTCTGTCTTTTTGTATTTATAACAAAACAGCTGCAGTTAAAGGGGCAAGACACGGAGGGTCACAACTTCTGGAGTCTGAATCCACTGAAGCCGTGAACTGAAGCGTCATATTTCCGCGCCACGTGCAGCTGTGGAGGACACCGAGCATGGGACACCTTGGAGGTCTATTCCTGCTGATCGTCCCGCTAACCTGCCACCAAATCTGGGGTAAGATGCTCGAGTCACTGCTGCATGTGTGTGAAATGAAAGAGCTGCATGCATGAAGCGTTATGTGTAAATCATGGGGCGAGGTCGAGCAGAGCTGCTGTCAGTTTGATTGAAAAACGCTGCTGAACAATGACTTGGATCTTTGACTTGTAATGTTTACCAACTACACGATATTGACATAGAAATGTAGTTAAAACTAGTTAAAACTGTAGATAAAACTGAACATATGACCGTTCTGCAGTAAATACCATGTTATTATTATTATTATTATTATTATTATTATTATTATTATTGTTTGGCATAGCCTCTTTTGTCTGTTTATTGATGAGATTATTCTTTTTTTTTTTTTTTTTTTTTTTTTACAAATTCATAGCACTGTATAAGTTGCCATGATTTGTGAGACTTTTATTATATTATTATTTGAATTTATTCTATTAATATAATGTCCTTTGTGATGCTTCTGACTGGTTAAATTACAGACTGACATTTTGCACAGTAAACCGTCCTCATGTGCTTCAAGGTGCTGCAGGTCACTCTCTGCCCTCCTGCACAGAGCAGCTGGAGTTCAGGTGTAGCGATGGCTCGTGCATTCCAAAGCTGAGTGTGTGTGATGGACACACAGACTGTGAGGATGGATCAGATGAAGACCACTGTGGTGAGTCGACAACGTGACCCCATCTCAAACTGTGAATGCACGTATGCACACTGTTTTGGGTTTCACAAGCTCTTTTTTTTTATTTATTTTTTTATTTGGCAGCATAAACCAAGCAATCCAAACAAGCACGTTTACATAGCATGTTTTAATAGCAAAGCATTTCAAAGTTCCATGCCAACCATACCATTCCATTACCGAAGTCATAAAACGCCTGTCAGACAAGAGATAAAAGAAACACAAGGCAGTATAAAAAGACAAGAAGAAGTGTGACTATGTAACTTTAAAGAAAAATGGTGCACAGCATGTGAAGACTGCACTTCATGGGAGCTGTACCTAAAACACACATAATGCCATGTCAGTGGCATCACCAACATAAATCTAACAATGTGAGATAATCAGTCAAATTATTGTGGCCTGCCTTCTTATCTACACTTGTTGTCCTGTTCAACATTTAGAGTTGTGTAATGGAGTAGTAGGTGTCCTGCTGGTCTGGTTTTGGACTGTTTTGTATTTAAAGCAGAAATTCTTAAATGGTAGTTTTTCATAAATGCCCTCACAAAGCCTCAATTTTAAATTAAACCTTTATGTCGACTATTTTTATCGTAATTCATTCTCTCTAAGCATACAGTATATTCATCTCCCTCTTTGAATTAATGTCTGTGCTGCAGTGATATCACATTTTCTTGCACCGTGTAGGAAAATACCAGTGCAGATTTTTGTCCTGTAATCCTGTTAGGAGACTTTGATATTGGATTCCAGAGGGATTTGGTGTTCAGTGTGAACTAAAGGCTGCATAATGTTTGCAAAGAGGAACCCTGCAGGTGAAGATATTTTAAAAGGGTTTAATGTCATTGGCAGGTATTAAACATAAACATTGTTGGTGTGAGTAATACCAGCAGGCGTGAATATTGGCAGTGTTGCTCAGAAGTTTGAGAGACTTGGAGATGAAATCTGTTTGTTTAAACGCCAGCCAGGAAAATGTAGAAAGTGTCTAGACACTGGTGGTGTTGTAGAACAGATGAACATGAAGTTATGGGTTGACTTCACATTTTTATAGATTTTTTTTTTTTTGCTCCTTTTGATGAAGTATTTTGATTTGTCAGATGATGATTTACTGGATTAGTCATAAAACAAACATTCCTGGGGTGTCGATTAGCACAGTTGGTAGAGCATCCGCCCCATGTACAAAGCCTTGCTGCAGTGGCCCAGGGTTCGAATCCGACCTGCGGCCCTTTGTTGCATGTCATTCCCCATCTCTCTCTCCCCACATTCCTGTCACTCTTCAGCTGTCTCTATCAAAAATAAAGCTTGAAAAAAGCCACAAAAAAAAATCTTTAAAAAAAAAAAACAACAAACATTCCTGTCTGAATATTATGATTTTTTCCCCCCTTTCTTCTCCACAAAGCACAAAGTAGAGACACCTTAACCTTTCGACAGTGCTATGGGATTAAGTGGAGAGCAGAATTCTTCAGTCAAGTGTAGGTTTATAGCATCAACATGAAATACAGCAGCCAAGCTGTCTCAAACTTTCATTACTCTGCTTCATATCTGTAATCAAAGTTCCTTTTCCATGTTTTATTAACATTACATGGAGACATGTTACATAGGTAAAGGTATTATAGTGTTCTCATGATGCTTTTACATTGTTACAAAATCATTTCAAGCAAACAACGTCATCTTCAACATCTGTGCCTTATGCACAGCTGAGTCACCAACCATGGTAACGCATAAAGCAGGGCTATTCAATTAATTTGGAAGAGAAAATTACAAAGAAATTAGTGTCATATATCCAAGATATGGGTAACTGTATTACAACAACATACTGAAGGAGTCAATATATTCTATTTTGTAAATGCAGAACAACATATGCACATAAATCCACACATGGACTACTACTGTACTAACTTTTGTCCATTTTGAACATAAATCAGACACCTTAACAATCAGTCTAGGTCAGCCATGTCACAGATATTTAAGATTGCACTCATTTAAGTGACAGGCAACATCAAATTTATGCATAGTATGGTACAGAAAATAATTATAACAACATAACAGTGCATGGTATTTGATCAAGGCAATGTATTTCAAATTGCACCCAGTTTAGGTGAGCCATATCAGTTGTTTACATTTTAATTCATTTAACTGACAACTTCAAATCCAAGTGCACCAACAAATAAAAACAAAACTGCATCGTATGCTTCTAATTATAACAACATAACAGTGCATGGCACTTTATCAAGGCAAAACATTTCAAACTGCTTTCAACAATAATCACCTCACCCATTTTAGCCCTGCTAACATGAGAAAAAAAAACAAAACACTGTAACAGTCCCTTAGTTGACCTCTCTTTACATTATTGTTTTTCTTATCTGCCTATATTGAAATTGCGAATCCTGTGTGCTTAATCTGCAACGAGTGCCTCGCCGTGTGTAAAGAGTATAATTTGAGAAGGCATTTCAACACAACGCATGCTCACTTTAACGCTACTTTCCCACCGGGCTCTGCTGCTCGGAGGCAGAAGATATCGGGGCTTACATTTTGTTATGAGCAAAGACGTCGTATATTGTTCCGGGCTTGTACGGATCAAGAGAGAGCAACGGCATTGTTACGAGTGGCATGGATATTGGGGAAAAACAAAAAGCCGTTTACAGACTCAGAGATAGTCAAGGAATGGCGATTTTTTTGATTGGTTATGTGCGGTCCCCCAAAATATATGTCCGGCTAAAACAGGTATATGCTACCTGTTTTTCCACCATGACTTAAACGTGCGCATGCCGCCTCCTACTGCACAAGAGAAGTACAGTTAGTCACAGTCATGCACTATATGAGACTATCCATATGTAATAATTACAGTACACGCTAACGGCCGGTACAAAATTGCTCAGGGGCCGGACCCGGCCCGGGGGCCGCCAATTGAATAGCCCGGGCATAAAGTATGGTGCTGCAGATCCATTTTCTTCTCTTGATGTGAGCCAGATTCCCAAAAAATACAGTTACCCATATCTTGGATATATGACACTTTGTCTGGGAACTGCTGGAGTTTTTCCTTCTTATCGTGGTTTACAGCCTTCCAACATCAGTAACATAGATGATAATTGCTTCACTCTGGTCTATGAGGCAATTACACAGAGGTTTAAATCAGACAGTGAGGTTGCGGTTGCAGTAGAGCACACTTTCTGCAGAGATACAACAGCGTATAAAATCATGAGGAGGAGATAATCATCTGATTGAGAACATCTAGCAATAATGGACCAGAGATTACTTATTAGTCATTAGCAGTATTGACATTGTGCAAGTGACTAAGTGTATGAATATGTTAATTACAGCTGTAAACTCATGCCCGCCTGGAAACCAGCTGTGTGATAAGCGAACTGACTGCAAAGACAGGTGGGATGATTCTGGGAGGCCGTGTGGTTTGTCTCCGCCACGTCCACAGACTTCTTCCACATGTACAGCATCTGAGTTTCAGTGTGGTGACGGACAATGCATCCCTCAGGCCTGGAGGTGTGACAACTCAAGAGATTGCTCTGATGGCAGCGATGAGGAGAACTGTGGTGAGTGGGGGGGAAAAAACAAACAAATCCTGTAAGTACTTTTGTTCTGTGGCTGTTTTTCAATGGTTTTGGCTAGTAGCAGTCCGATTAGCAACTTGATTCATGACAATGACAAGAGAGACGCATTTCTGCTTATGTCAGTAAACAGTTATCTGCAAACCAATGCAGATTTAAAAAAAAAGATAGATTAAAAAAAATAGCAAAATTGTCATCAGATGATAGCCGATGGGGTTGCAACCAAAGTAACAATCTACTCCCCAAGTCAAATGTATGAAGCGACCGTAAGACCACAAGCCAACAGCTACAGAGTTCCTCCACCCAAATCAAACTTATGAAATATTTATATTAACATTGTAGCTCTGAAGGTTGTGATGGTAAAAGTTTTGCCTGCCAATACATAAACAGATGTCAATTAATAATATTATTTTAAATTCTTAATTTTAATGTTAAACATGTTAAAAGTAGTTAAATAAATAATGCTAAATGTTAAATAAGAAGCCTTCAAATAGACTCTGATCAGTGATCGGTATTGGTCGATACTGCTTCCAGTAATTGGCTAGTTAACAAATGTCGGGTATTCAGCGAAGCCATAGTAATGGTAAATGGACTGTACTTATAGTGACTTTCTAGTCTTCCGACCAGGACCAGGCACATCACAATAACCCGTTCATACACACATTAATACACTGATGTCTGTCATGAAAGGTGCTAACTGCATATCACATTCACACACTGATGGCACAGTGTTCGCAAGCAATTTGGCCCAAGGCCCTGCACAAGGACACTTTCGGCATGTAGACTAGAGCAGTGTTCTTCAGCCCTGCTCCTCGGGGACCCCTGCCCTGCATGTTTTAGATGTTTCCTGCTCAAACACACCTGATTCAAATGAGTGGCTCGTTATCAGGCCACTGCAGAGCTTGATGACGAGCTGATCATTTGAATCAGGTGTGGTGGAGGAGGAAACATCGAAAACATGCAGGGCAGGGGTCCCCGAGGACCAGGATTGAAGAACACTGGACTAGAGGATAAGACTAGAAGAGCACAAAGTTCTTTATAGATTTGTTCTCAGTGTGCTCCAGGTTGATGCATTTAACTTAAAAATGTACAAAACTTTCAAGAAAGCAAGTCCCTGGACCTCCCTGGAAGGTCTGAGGTCCACCCACCACAGTCCTACAAAATCCTGTGGGAAACACTGTGAGACCACATTCTGTCTTGCACATTCACATATAGTACTTGTTGCTGATGTTTTACTAACAATCAACCAGCAGAGGGCGGTATAGAACTACGCCTTACTGCACTAACGTGTTCTCTAGCAGTCGCCTGCAGGAAATGCAACAAAAACAATAAAAGTAACTCTTTATGAACTTGTCTTAAAAATCCTGTGGCTGGACAAAATGTTGTTCCTAAACAACAGTTTGAGCTAAACAACTGTCTTTGTTTGATCAGTGATTGTTTTTAAAGTTGTTGAGATAGCACAGCAGTCTCGCCAAATGTAAGACCAATAGGGCTTTTCATTTTATTTGACTCATTCATGTGCGGTGAATGTATGTACACAGATACCTCAGAGGTTATTACAGTAACCACAGTAGCCAACATTTATGGGCCCAGTGACGACAATCGAGGTTTCTTTCTCACGTTATGAAGTCAAGACTCTCAAACAGTGTTCTTTACCTGCACGCAAATAAATAGTTTCTAATCATCGTGTGATCAAACAGCAGCATACTTCCTCCTCCTACTTCATCACCACTGATGATGTCACGTTTGTCTTTTGCAGCTCAGAACGAGTGTGAGGTCAATAATGGGGGCTGCTCTCATGAGTGTTTCGACCTGCCGATGGGTTTCCTCTGCATCTGCCCCGACGACATGAGGCAGGTCGATGACACCCACTGTGAGGGTGAGTGACAGTTCGATGACTACTAACAGCTGCTAAATTTAGTTTTACGTATTTAGGGGGAGAACACGTTAAAACTTGCACCGTTTTTGCTATTAAGTAATGAGAATTGGACTTCCATATTCATATTTCTAAGAACATTCCTTTGTTGTGTCCTTGAAACTCCTTTTCAAGTATCTCTTCTTTCATCTAGAGGTTGACGCTTGTCTGGAAAGCGATGTGTGTGATCAGCTGTGTGTTCACATGAATGGCAGCCTCACCTGCGACTGTCACAAGGACTACCAGATGAATCCAGCCACCAGAGAGTGTAAGGCCAAAGGTGAGAAACCAAACCAACCAGCCACTGACACATGTTAAATGGACTGTACTTATACAGCGCCTTTCTAGTCTTAAGACCACTCAAAGTGCTTTTACACTACGTATCTCATTCACCCATTCACACACACATTCATACACTGATGGCCATGGTGCTCATCAGTTTTTAGGAGCTAACCATTCAAACACATTCACACACCAATGGCACAGCCTTCGAGAGAAATTTGGAGTTCAGTATCTTGCCCAAGGACACTTCGACATGCAGACTGGAGGAGCTGGGGATCAAACCACAGATCATCTGATCAGTAGACGACCTGCTCTGCCTCCTGAGCAACAGCCGCCCAACATAAAGGTTTTTATTTGTCGGCTATAAAGCTGCTATTCAGAGATTACAGCTGAACAGTTTCCTTTCATTTAAATTCCTGTTAACCTTGCGCCTAATGATCAAATAAAATGAAACAAATATGAATCCGGCTGTTTATTAATCCCAAACACCAGGAAATTCCCCCTCGAAAAAAAAAAAGTGCAAATCATTGAGTGATTTAGTAGCTAACGATTAACACACAAACTGTAGCCAGCTATCATATATAGCTTACTATTTAAACAATCGCTTCACTCATTACATGTGTGGGCCTTGATTTGCATTTTCCCTTATCTGTGTTCCAATTAAAGCAGAAGTAGACGTGCACATCTAATGTTAATCTGATAATAAAATATATTGAACCGCAGCATCAAAAGATAGAAAGGAAGTGGAAACAGAACAGATGAGGTTAGTGGATAAATACAACAGGCCATATTACGTATTACATAGAGGTGAAGGTTGTGTATAAGGAGGAGAGCACATGATGTGATCCAGTGAGACCATGTGACTTTTTTTCCACCATTTACCTGTCCCAGACAATTTCAGACATGACACAAAAATCCTTAAATCGGCACAGAGTCTGTCCCCATGCTCGTCATGATGCGTCTAGGTTGAGGAGTTCGTGAGCTGTCTCAGATGCTGCAACCATGCACTTGGAGTGAAAGCCCTTTGTAGATCAGGCTAAAATGAGATCTGAAGATACAATTCAAAGAGGGTACAACAGGAAGCTGAGAGCAGGAAAGCAGGCAGGTGTTGTGGAGAAATTGCTGAAATCAATGGTCAGTGGTGAGGTCAAGAGGGAAGAAAGTGTTCAGGAGCCTCTGATGTCTTATGCTGTAATATTTATTGAAGCTTGATCAAGGAGAAATAGACACTTGCAAAGTACATCAAAAGTCGGTCTCTATTCTGCCCAACTCATGCTGGTGGACTTTAAACATCTACAGATAACACCACAAATACTATACGCCCAGAATTAGTCAAGCAGAATGTCTTTACCCATGGAGGTGTTACCGTCAGCACATTCTAGTCTAGAGCAACTGTTTTCTGTTTATGTTAATGGAACGTCAACGGCAAGCTATCTATTATGCCTAGGAAGTCTGGCACCTGCTTTCCATAAACAAAGCCAAACAACTACTACTGCCGAGGACCTCAAGGCCCACACATGACCCCGTGCAACCTAAGGATAGAAAATTCCATAACAATCCCCTCTTATTGATCATAAGATCAATACTAACTACCAATATTAGTAATTATCAAATTTATTCATACAATCAGTGAGATGCCTTAAGAACCACCTCACCCCCCACCTCATCCTGCCTTCAGGCCAACGAGGGCATTAACACCAAGGTGTTAAAGGAGGTCATGACAGAGGTCACAGATCACGTGCAAGTATACTGGGGGAGCAGAAAGATCCAATTTATTCTATCACCTAGTAGATGAAACTCTAGCAATTAAAGGGGGGTTCACTAGAATGTGTGATTATATCAGAACTATAGACTAATTGATTTAATATTGTAGATTAAAATTTCTTTTTTTCCAATTAAAAATCAATCACAACAATCATTGTTGCAATCAAGGTGTAGTGAAGTCTTCAACCCATGTACATTACGTACAGTAGAGGGTCACCACCATGGAGAGGTTACCAGCACATACGATGCATGGTGGCGTGGAATCCATCTTTGCAGAACAATCCCATGAACAGTCAATATCAATTTTAACCATTTCAGTTTAATCCTAATACCATATTACTGTGAAAGCTATCATTGGAGTAGATTTTAAACTGATTCTTAAAATTGCAATCTCTAAATGATTAAAGGTCACACATTTTTTTTAAAATTCAGAACAACAATCATATATACAAGCAAAGCTAGAATCATCAAAGTAAAGCTAAACTAAAATTGAACACAGAGGTAGCAGAAAGTATATGTTTCTTCAACTTTATTTTGCACAAACATTTCACAGTCAGCTCTGGTGAATGGAATCAGGTTGGACACTGGAGAGTGTACAGACGAAGGCATATTTCGGCATAGCCAACAGTTACTGAGATCACAATCACGTTATTAGACTGAGGGCCAAATTTGTTTTTTTTTGTTCTTTTCACTACAGGTTGAGAAACACTACCTGTAACTCTATTAGGCACTGTACTTTGAGAGTGTCTATTTCTCCTTGGCCAAGCTTCAATAAATACTACAGCATAAGACATCAGAGGCTCCTGAGCACTGTCTTCCCTCCTGACCTCACCATTGACCTTTTGATTTCAGCAATTTCCCCACAACAGGAGGAAGAAGGTGCACACACGCAGAGTATGCCACCCTATTATCTGACTCTGCACTTCCCCCTCAGAGAGTTAAAGACATATTGGCTGACATCCATCAATTCACACGAGGCGAATCTATTGAACAAATATTCTTTGTATTGTTTCTATGATGTGCAAGTATGTGACGTCCTTCCCATTTTATCATTAAATTCGCGTTGGGTATTGTTTGATTTCTTTTGTTCCTTTTTTTTTCCTGATACAATGCTCATGTGAAATTTGATACAGATGCCAAAACACAAACCTGAACATTTTTGACAGTATTTGTATTTCCCTTTTATGTAAATTTCTGTTGACGTTGTACTTAACAATCTTATGAACTGAATGTGAATAGGCTGTCCATTAATCCCAAACACCCGGAAATTCCTCAAACTCCATGTAAATTATTGAGTAATTGAGTAGCTAATGATTAATAAACAAACTTTAGCCTATCAAAGCAGCTGTAAGTTTTTCCTCACACGTGCTCACCTTAACAAAAGTCTACTAATCAGCTGAGTCAGACAGATCCTAACACATCTTGTCTCATTATCAATTTAGTTACTAGATTACTATTTAAATTGCCTCACTCATTACATATGTAGCCTACATGTGCTTATAGTGAAAGCACTTTGTAGATCATTCAGCAGAGAAGGAAGGAAGAAGCAGACTCACACACACAGTGAGTTATTGTGTGATTTTTGTTATATAGATATCACAGTCATTCAGGCTAGTCATGGCGCTCTCAAACAGGCATAACCAAATCAGCTCAATTCATCTGAGATCGGTTGTGTCTTCTGTGCACAGCCTCAACAGAATATGAATAAATAACCTGACTCTGCACTTCCCTCTCAGATCTATGGATCAATTTAGCATATTTTCCTAAAGTAACCTTATTCATTTAAACTACTCCACAAAGAATGTCCATCTTTAATCACAACATAAAATTTATTTTTATATAATTGAAACCATTGTCCCTGCCTAATGCAGTGACAGGTTTTTGCTTCCCACTAGTGCCAACTCAACTGTGAATACATGCTGCCGTGGTATTTGCACAAAAACATACTGAAACACGTATTTACACACAATATTTGTATAGTATCAGTGACATTTGTCAGGTTGGTTTACTCCGTCTGGAACAGTGTGAAGCTCAAATGGGTACTACCTTAATGAAAGTAAAGTGCTGACATCTATCTGTTCACTTGAGGTGAACCTGTTCAACAAATACTCTGCAGGAGTGTGTTGTTTCTATTTGATCTGCGAGCGTGTGACGTCCTTTCCATTGTATCAGCAAATAATTAGTCAGGTGGCTATTTCGTGACTTCTTTTGTTTCTTTTTTTCCTGATACAGTGCTGGTATGAAATTTGATACAGATGCCAAAACACAAACCTGAAATTTTTCACACTCACTGATAACGTGACCATTTTACTCGAGTGAAGTGGCTCGTATTCAAGTCTGTTGCTGTGCTACCAAACACAGATGTGGCTAGGTTGGGCTGCTTTCATTTTCTGTCCGTATATTTTTACTACTTGTTTTTCTTCTTAATGTTAACCTGTCATAGATGATGTAAGTTTGATACACATGAGGAAGAGGGCATGAGACAAACATGACTGTGATTTTTTTTTTTTTTTTTTTTTTTGATGTGTGTCTTTCCAGGAGATGAGGCTCAACTGGTTTTCACCTCTTCCAAAGGAATGCGATGGATAAGCATCACTGGCGCTGAGAATAGAAAACCAGCTCCACATATAGCAGGACCAGGACCAGTGGCGGTCTTGGCCTCTAACCGAACACTATATTGGGCCCGGCAAGGACGAGGCTCCATTTATAGGTAACGGGGTTGAGCTGTAGCTCCTGCAACCACCACACACAGCTTTGTATTAGACCTTTTAAAAGCCAAAGCAATGCTGAAGGAATGTGACAGATGCATCTCCTGTTAAAAGCACAATCTTTGATCCCAATGTAAACAAACTGATCCTCCAATTTTCCACCACTTATCCAGATAAGTGGTCTGGGTCACTATGTGAGCAGGATAAACAAGATAACTCAGACTTCCTTGGTCCAGTTCTTTCTGGGGCATCCCAAGACTTTCCCTGTGCAGATGGGGGATGCATTTTATTGGACAGGGACAGTGCTCGTTTGATCAACTTGCTTTGAACACACTAAGTAGTTTTTAAAAATATTTTTATATTTTTTGCCTATGATGGATGGATACATATGTGTACGCTCTACCAGGGTCTCCCCACATCAAGCACACTGGTCCATTGTTCTTGGAACACCAACACTCACAAAATAGCAGGCAAAATAATCAGGAATATCAGTGCATTTTACTGACTTAATCGACATCTCTGCAATTTTTTACACTCAGATTCATGCAGTGGCCAGATTAGACCATTTTGCCGGTTTCAGGGGTGACACTCCTGTGTGAGGCCCTCATTTGTCTTGATTTAGATTTTATATTTTATAAATAGTGTGAGTTTGGATGGATTTTGTAGAGCAAAACTTTGTTGATTGTTTTATCGATTATTCATGTTCCTTTCACCCCTGGATGCTTGTTAGGGTCTCCATGGACGGAAAGAAGCAGAATTCTGTGTCGGTGCTGAAAGTTCAAGGTTCAGTGTCAGGCCTCGCTGTGGACTGGATCCACCAGCTCCTCTACTGGACCAATACGGAGAGCGGTTCTGTTAATGTTGGCCTGCTGGATGGTTCGACTTGGCGTCCACTTATCACAGGACTGGATAAACCTTCTGCAGTGGCTGTGGATCCTCTCCAAGGGTAGGCGTGGGCTATTCATTTCAAATAATAGTTTAAAAACGTCATCAAGGAACTTTTTTATGAGCTAGCACAGTACCACTTACAGTACAGTAGCAGGTGGTCAAACACACTTTCGATCACAAATTTACACAGGGAGGGGAAATAGCGCATAGTGATGGTGGCAGCTGAACAATGAAGAGGGCTATTTGAAGTCAGTGTTGAGGTTGAAAGAGCTTCATGTTTTGTTCTTTTGTTCTCAAGTCAACATTCATCTCCAACCACAGGTATGCTTGCCATTTCCTCTCTCTCTTTCCCTCCTTATCCATAGGTTATGGTGTTCTTATTGCTTAGCCAATATGTAAGTAGTAGTAGTCTGTTTGAGCTGGTAATTATTTGAATACATCATACTTCTCCTTCGCTTTGTAGATTTTTTTATTTTTAATTTTATTTTTATTTTTTTTATTTTTATTTTATTTTTTACCTCAAATATGTCCCTGTAGTGAGTTTTTGATTAATTGGTTAACTGATAATGATGTTCAAAGAGTACATATGTTTAAGTAGTAATGCATTTATTGATAAAACAGTTAGAAATAAACAAAAAACAGTATCTTAAAAAATGACTAAAAGAATTATAAAAACTAATCGTGGCCCCAAAAAAAGCACAGTCTGAATAACTTAACAATAACTTTCCTCTCCGCTTTTTAAAGCATAGCGCTTCTGCTGTTCTTTCATGATAATACCTTTTTATGTAGGACATTTGCTTCATGGAAATGGGAAATGCTCATAAAGAGAGCTGCATGTTTAATCATCTTCTTCTGCTTTCTCAGGCTGCTGTTCTGGGCTCAGTGTGGCAGCTCCCCGAAAATTGAGAGGGCCAGTTTGGACGGTTGGGACAGGAAGGCACTGGTCATTTCCGCAATTCGCCACCCTGTCGCTCTCTCTCTGGGTATGTTCAGAGATTGTACCGAGACTTTTTGTGAAGTGTTTAGTGAATTCTGAAGAATGCTAAAAAGCCACAGCCTCTGTGTCTTTGTGCAATGACAGCCAAAAGTTCAGTTGAATTTATGAATGTACCAGTTCATGGTGCATGATGTTGCACTGTGATTTTTATTTTATTTTTTACAGATATTCCTCGCCAGCTGCTGTACTGGCTGGACCAGGGAAAGAAAAGTATCTCCAGAGTAAATCTCGAGGGCCGGCACCGTAAAACAGTGGTAGAGTCAAACGGTTATCTGGACCGGCCTTTTGGACTGGCTGTGTTTGAGGTAAAACAACATTACTGCCCTGTGATGGAATAGACTGACATACTCATGTCTTTCATGCAGTGCATCCTGGGACAGACTGTAGCTAGCCTCCTTTTTGATGGGGGGAAAAAAATAATTGTTGAATACTGAAGAATTAAAGTTAAAGACCTCAGCAAACTTAACAGAACTGAGCTCTACTTGTTTCTTTTGGAGCTCCTGAAATCCTTCAGTTGCTACAGGCCAGAACTTGTTTTAGTTTTTAACCACTTGTGGCACAATGGAGCCAAAGTTTTGTTGACTCCACGTTATATTTGTATCTTGTGCTCTACTGCTAGAACAAGCAGAGAACAAGGTTGATCTTTGCTGCCAGCAGGGCCTGCATGTGAAATCAAGTATTTACCCCAAAGTCTGGCCATGTGGTTACCACACGGCACCTTTAACTCGACCTTCAGTTGATTGAAAAACAAAAATTAAACAGTTCTGATAAATCTGTCTGTTCTGCTACAGGGTTTTGTATATTGGAGTGAAGAAGTAACGCGCTCCATCTCCCGCGCTAACAAACACAATGGAAGGGACTTCAAAATACTGCTGTCAAACGCCACCTCCCCAGGTGGCGTGGTCATCCTTCATTCTGTTCTTCAGCCAGAAGGTATGACCAGTCAAGTAAATTCAACATGTACTATATTTTCCAGACTTCGCAGTGAGTTGGCTGAATTTGTTTTAGTAAGAAGGTGACTGAGATGGCTTGTGATCTTTGAATAGTAATGCCACCTCGCAATGATTAATTCCTGATTAACTGATTAAAAGTTTGCCTGCTTCTTAGGGCCATCTGTTTGCGGACATACCGGGACAGTGTGCCAGCACCGGTGTGTTTTCGACCTGCTGTCCGAGAGTCCAGAGTTCAGCTGCACTTATCCAGAAATGGGACAAAACAAATCGCAAGAGACTCCTGCAATTTCTCGCACGTTACCTGCATCAACTTTCTCTGATCCTACATTTGCTGGAATCATCTCTCTCATCAGTAAGAAACTCTGTTTCAAAAACTTTTCTATGAAAGAAAAACCTAATTTGCTTATCTTTTTAGTACCGACAGTGGAATACACTATTATACTACTATAAAATAGCCTCTTTCCCGACACACAAGTGTGCCAATTAAACATCAAACTCAAACAGAAGGCTGTTTGAACAGGGCGATTTGGAAATTTAGTTTGTGACTGGCATAGTTTGCCTGTAAGAACGACTCATAATCAGTACTGACTGCAAAGGATTAACATTAATTTATAATAAGTTTGTCCCTCAGATCCTCTTTACTTAATCCCAAACATGAATTTGACCTTTTCTCCTGCAAGATTGATATAAATGTGATGTCATCATCCACTGAGGTCACCATGGTCACTCCCCACTGAGTCATTAACATGTAACAGGCAGCGTCTGTCACTGTGTATTCACACTGGCAAAATGCTTTTGAGCAACTGGTTCAACATACAGCGTCATTAAGAATTCAAGCGTATGTTTTAAAAAGAATGATAAAGGCTGAAAAGAAAAGAACCGATGTGTAGCATGTTGCTAAACAAGACATCAAGTGAAATGTCAATGTGTTCACAAGCTGTGTTGTGGAGAAATTGCTGAAAGTCAATGGCACCAGGTCAGGAGGGAAGAAAGTGTTCAGGAGCCTCTGATGTCTTATGCTGTAATATTTATTGAAGCTTGATCAAGGAGAATCAGAGACATTTTCACATACAATCAGGTATGCATATGAGTCGGTCTCTATTCTGCCCAACTCATGCTGGTGGTCAGACTTTAAAGACTGTGTGTGTGTGTGTGTCTGTGTGTCTGTCTGTCTGTGTGTGTGTCTGTGTCTGTCTTTCTCAGTGTTTCTCAGTGTGCTACTGGTAGGGATGGCTTTATGGTGGTGGAGAGAGGAGTTCAGGCCATCCAGGTCTCTCACTGAGCAGAGCTTCTCTCTTAAAGAGTCCCAGGACCCGCTCATCATCCAGGAGCTAACCATGGGTCCAAACACATGTCCTGTCAAGGCAAGAGAAGTTTGTGCACACACACACACTTCACACCTCACATATAAACATACATAAAAAAGCTGACACAGGCTCCTTCATTCACCTTCACAGATGAGATGCCGTTCTTCAGCTGCATGTGTGTACACTTGAGATATATATAACTGTTTATAAAGAGGTGTTGATTTTTTTTGTTTATTTTGGAGGCTGTGTTTATGATATGGCAAACTTTTAGACGACAGGCACATTTAACACCATCAGAAGACTTTTAACACTAAACGTTATGATGTCTCTAGAAAATATTTTTTTCTACCAGTTTATTACTATGAGTGACTGGTTCCTGCATTTTCTCTCAAAGTTGGAAGGGGATCAGTTTGTGCTCTTCTCACCGGGCGTGATTCATTTGACAAAAGGGGATCTGGTCACAAGTCTGTGCCTAGCAACCAGGTTATGGCCACATTTTAATCAAAACCTGATGTTTGTTTGGCTTCATTGTTAATTAAATCTCATTAAACAATACCCACACAGCTACCAGATGAAGCAAATAAGCAGAGTTTAGTGTTAGTCAGTGAAACGGAAGTTACAATGCCTTAAAGCTGCAGTCGGAAGCTTTTTATAAACTATAAACTTTGTGTCACATTAGCTGAAACTTTTGCGATATGCTGACAGTAGTACATGAGACAGATAATCTGAAAAAAATCAGATTAGGGCCCAAAGTGTCTGTATTTGACGACCTGGGAATGAGAGTCAACAATCAAAGTTTCTCAGCCCTGGTTGGCTTGTTTTGACAGGAGATGAGCAGAAGTGAAAAGGAGACACACCAACTGTTCTCCAGCTTTTAAAAAAATGTATTAATGGCTCTAATAAATGTGCTCATAAAGATTAGGATGTTAATTTTGTCCCGTCAAGTCTGATTGACACAAACCTGCAATAAAGCATCTATGTGTGCAAGGTGCAACAATAAACTTTGAAATGCAATATCGCTACATAACTAAAAATGATAACTTCTGAATATTACAAAGGGGATCATAGTGTTGTTTACTTTAGAACATGACCGATGAGCCAGGCTGATTTTTTTAGTTTATCAGTACAGATGAATCTGTCAACAAGTAGTACAGAAATACCAAAAGAGTGCTGGTATATGAAAGATACCTAAAAGATATAACATAAGCCAATAATTAATTAGCCAATCAGTGGTTAAATAGTTGGTAGCTATTTTCATAACAGTCATTTTTTAAAATGAGAATGACAACAAAAAAAGTTCCAACTTCTTAAATGTGAATATCTTTTATTTGTCTCTGTCTTCTGTGATCATAAACTGAATATCTTTTAATTTGCGACATTGGAGATCAAGAAAATTAATTCATTTTATGTTTGTGATACAGACAGTCCACACAGTTATTTTTATTTTAATATATTTTTGTTGTTGTTACACTTTTAATTTTGTATTATTATTAATATAATAATAATAATAATAATAATAATAATAATAATAATAATAATAATATTATTGTCTTCTTGTGACTCAAATGTTTTTCTTTGAAACCACTCTGTCAGCTTCACAGATAAACACAGCTTGACCAGCCAGGTTAAAGGCTTATGGTGTGCAGTATGTCGACTAAGCCGTGTGTTTCTCTCTCGCCAGGAAACTTTGCTTAAGCTGGACTTTGACGGTGAATGAAGAAGGTGTGACACAGATGGCTAAGTGACCGGGCTTCACCTGGTGCTGCTTCAACCCACGCAGTGACCTCAGGGCCGATAGGATGACCAGACAACAAAGCCAGCTGATCAGCCTGTTGTGTCCCTGTTCTCCCTGTAGGTCAAAATCACTCAAGAAATGACTCCGTGGTAAATATCTCAGTTTAGAAGGGGAAACTCTTTTAAACAGTAACTATGGTTGTGTCTTTGGATTTTGAAGAAGTATTACTTTCAGCCCTGTGGGGCTCCAAAACTCTTCTTAGATGTTCATGATGATGTTCGCTCTTAAAGCTGAGAGCAGCATTGAATCTCAGCGCGGACAACCTCATGTATGCCTTTTTTGGGTTTCAGACTGTTTTTCAGACGTTCTCTATTTTTTTTTTTTTTTTTTATAGACCAAACGATTAATCCAATGATTGAAATTAATTGGTAGTTGCAGTCTTTTTATGTAGATTTTTATTTTGATATTGCACTTTCTGTCTCAACTGTTTGAATGTTTATTTCATCTTAGCGCAAAATCGATATCTTTACTTTTCCTTTATTATTGATGGTATTTACTTTCAGACATTAAGCAGGAATATCATGAATAATTTGGCTCCATTTTGTTAAGGAAAACAGTCACTGTTGTCTGTCTGCTTGTGAACATATGGATGTTGCCTTTTGCTCAATGAACAGTTTAATTGGATTGTGTATTGAAAGAATAAGTGTCTGCACACTGGATTTTAGGAATTGTTCATTGGGGGAAATACAGTAGATTCCAAGATTCCAGGAAGTCACTACAACACAAAGGAAAGTGTCCAGCATATAACCCCTTTGCCAAACAACAACCTGTGAGATGCAAATTATTTGTGGGCTTTAGAGGTGCTGGTAGGTGGGTTTTAGACAGAGCCAAGCTAGCTGTTTCCTCATGTTTCCAGTCTTTATGCTAAGCTAAGTTAGCCAGCTGTTAGCTGTAGCTTTATATTTACTGTACAGACATGAGAGTGGTATCAATCTTGACTGTACGAAAGTGTATTTCCTGAAATGTTGAACTATGCCTTAAAAAAAATCTATGCGGCTACGAATGCTGGGAAAAAATAGTGAAATGTAGCCTATCTTGTCCAATTGCAATAATACTGTAATGTAGTTAGAGGATTACTTTGGTTGCAGGTTAATTGTTTTGATGCCTTCTGCTGGTGCTACACTGGGAACAAATCTGACTTTTGTTTTGTTCTAAATGTCTCGTAGAGGTTTAATTTTGCTAATGCGCACAAAGCCACAAGCACAAAGTGTTGGAGTGAATGATGTGGTGGTTGTGGCTTGTTTTGAATTCAGTCTTTTTGTGTTTTTTGTTTTGCTGGTTTGAAAAAAAAAAAAAAAAAAATTAAGAGATAATTCTGTAAGTTTGCTCAAACTGGTGAGTTATGCGGTTGGTATTTATTTTTAAGGAAGGGTTTTATTTATTTTTGGGCATATATATATATATATATATATATATATATATATATATATATATATATATATATATATATATATATATATATATATAGTCATTGCTGTACTGTATTTGCACCATGGATAAAATAGTTAGAAACTGTAAATGAATAAAGTATTTTATGTTTTTTCCTACATTTTTGTGACCATATTTCATTGTTACATGCTGTAGTTGATTAACCACTGTGTAATCTTACCTATCAGAGTATGTTTTGTACATATGTGTGACAAAGCAAACATGGTACGTCATGAGCATCAGCACAGGGAAATAATCAGTTTTTCTTTATCTTTATCTTTAATCTTTAAACTTAATAATGCAGCAGATTGTCTTTCATTAACCACTGTGAGCAGTTCAAAAGACAAAGAATGAACAATTGTCCTCTGTATCCTGTTCTTCTCTGCTGCCTAAGAGACGATAAGAACTTGATAGACCACAACACAGTAAGTGTTGATACATTAACCACTGCTGCCATGGTGACTGACTTTAAAGGCTGTATAACAGGGGTAGTCAATTATGATTTAAGGAGGTCCGGATAGAGAAAATTTTGCATTATAATTTAGTTATACATTACAATTATTTTATATACACTGCTCAAAAAAATTAAAGGAACACTTTGAAAACACATCAATTCTCAATGGGGAAAAAAACATCATGAATGAAAGGATGGCACATCATTAAATGAAAATTATCAACCTACAGGGGGGCTGAATTCAAAGACATCCCCAAAATCAAAGCAAAAAAGATAGGCAGGCTAGTCCATTTTGCCAAAGTTTCTTTGCAGCAACTCATAATGGTACTCAGTGGTTTGTATGGCCTCCACGTGCTTGTATCCTCCTAATGAGATGATGGATTGTGTCCTGGGGGATCTCCTCCCAGATCATCATTGAGCTCCTGGACAGTCTGAGGTGCAACCTGGCGGCATTGGATGGACCGAAACATAATGACCAAGAGGTGTTCTATTGGACTGAGGGGGTCTGGAGGTCATTTTGTAGTACTCTGGCAGTGCTCATCCTGGATGTGCCATCCTGGAGAAGTTGGACTAGCTGTGCAACCTCTGTAGGGTCCAGGTACCGCACCATGCGACCCGCAGTGACACTGACCCTAGCCAAATGCAAAACTAATGAGAAGCTACTGACCAGATCAATGTCCCAGAAAGTTGAACTGACTTGATGCTATACTCTGATTTAAAAGTGTATATTGAAGCAGAATTGTCATTGTATCAACATCTGCACTGTGTGAAGTCAACAACTCAAATCAAACAAAGAAAGCTATAATTCAACATCATGTCAACAATATTTATTTTCAGTGCAACTCTGGACTCTGGAGAGCTACATTTATGACTGAGCTGTTCAGTAAAGGCCCGCCCTACCCTGCCTGTGATTGGCTGACATTCTTGCCCTCACCTTGACCAATCTCAGTCCTCATGCCTGAATCCAACCAACTCGAACCCATGAAGGCAACGAGTACTGGTCAGTCAGAGACAGGTAGGGTGTCCCTTTCGCTAAGTAGCGGTAAAACACTGTCAGAAAAGAGTCGCCAATCTCTGCAAAAACTGAATAAAACTCAATCGTGTCGTTTCAGGCTCTTGGTCTGGACAGGACAGAGTGTACTAGAGACCATGAGGAACCAAATATTACGTGCTTTCTTTTTGCAAGAGTACCCTGCATCTGTAAGCAGTCCATACTTTAAGACTAAAAAGATTCATTTAAAATCTTTAGAGTTGTGATAGTGTCTATGAGTGCTATGAGGAAATGAAAGAAGAATGAAAATGAGGTAATTTAAAAGATTAAAAAGAAGAAAACTCAACATACTCTACATAAGGCCTCAGTTGGCCCTTTGTCTCGACATTTCAAAATCCTTAAATCAACTTTGTTTTCTAATCCCACTTCGCCACCTATATTTACAACTGCTTAAGGAAACTTGGAAAGGCACCAATGAGATTAAATGTATTACACCCCTGCTGCTTGCACTTGATCTCCTAGTCTGATGAATCAAATGCCAATGTGTTGTCTGCGCAGTCAGAGAAGGGAGTATCTTCATCTACAGATGACTCTTGAGACTAGGAAAACAGGAAGAGCTGCGATTCCGGAGTATATCCATTCCTGACAAACACGTTTTCTGACAGCTAAGCAACATGTGCTGGTAGAATCATTTTCCTGGAGTGTTTCCTGTTATGCTTTTTTTCCTTTTTCTTCTGTGTCATTGGCTTGACTGCCTTGAGCCACAGCTGTTATGGCTTCAGAGTATGAACAACTGCAGAGATGTTTGCAAAGGCGCCGCTTGACTGTCAACTGTTTGTCAAACTGTGTAGAGGACAACAGAACATTTCCATTTTCCCAGGAGAAAACGTTCAAAGCATGGAGATCTCTGGAGAATCTGGACAGTCCTGGCTTCAAAGCAGACTGCCCCAAAACAAAGGACAGACCTGAATGCCAACAGAGCATCAATGTTAATGTTGGGGGCAAAGTGTTTCATATTCCTAAACAGTATGCCATTAAGTATCCTCAAACCAGGATAGGTTCATTGGCCCTCTGCAGGGACAGAGCAAAACTCCTCATGCTGTGTGACGACTATTCCGTATGCAAAAACGAGTTCTTCTTTGACCGTGACCCTACTTTCTTCCACCACATCCTCCATTTCTACACAAGTGGAGTGTTGTGGGTCATACGGGAAATGTGCCCTATCAACTTCGAGGAAGAGATCGCATACTGGGGTCTGAGCCTGAAGGACACCCAGCTCTGCTGTTGGATGGTGTTCGAGGAAAGGGTCGACGATGTGAGGGACAACCTGAAGGTGGACAGGGAGTTGATGGCTGAGATTGAGGTAAAATCCAGTAATGAGTGTTTCAAGGACATGATGTTTGGGGATATCCGTAAAAGTCTGTGGAACCTTGTGGAGGATCCATACTCTTCAGGTCTGGCAAAGGCCTTTACTGTGGTCTCTAACCTTTTTGTGCTCTTCTCCATTGTTGCAATGACTCTCAACACTGTGGAGGAACTTCAAACTTATAAAATTAAGAACAGAACACACATGGAATGGGTGGAGATCATTACCATTGTCTTCTTCGCGTTTGAATATTTAATTCGCCTTGTCACCACTCCTAACATCACAATGTTTTTGAAGAGTGGACTTAACTTTGTGGATATGGTGGCAGTCATGCCTTATTTCATCCAGATCATCTTTGATGCCTCTACTGACAGTGAGGACGTGAAGGGACAGGAGGACCTTAGGACCATGGCTCGAGTCAGCAAGGTCAGCCACGTCCTCAAAGTCATCAAGCTGCTGCGAATCTTTCGGATTTTGAAGTTGGCTCGACACTCCACTGGCATGAGAGCGTTTGGTTTTACTCTGCGGCAGTGTTACCAGCAGGCCTGTTGCATTTTCCTTTTCATTGCCATGGGAATCTTCACTTTCTCTGCTCTCCTTCATTCAGCTGAGAGGGAAACTGAGGGATCTCCTATCACCAGTATCCCATATGCCTGGTGGTGGGCTGCAGTAAGTATCAGTAGCTCGATCACAACTCAATGTCATGCCCCAGCTTCTACACTTCAGATTTTATTCAAATCCATAAACATCTGCTTCTCACCTGTCTCTACATGCACCTGCTTTAGAAAACAAATCTACAATATAATCACCAATACTACCACTAAATTAAGCAAATAAAACAAAAACAAAAAACAAAAAATAGAACAGACAAACTGGACAACAGCTGCATAGATATAACAACATGGACTGTACCAGGAGCATGGAAATGTAATCACTGCTCTAAATCAAATTAAGCCTCTATTCTCCCTTCTCTTGCTGTTTAATGGCGAAGGAAAAGCATTAAACACAATGATTTCTAATAACCCAAACCAGGCTGTGTATTTGTTACTACAGATGTCTGTCCCTTGTCAAAAATGTGAATCAAAATGAGCTATTTAAAGTTACATGATTCACCTGCTTGGACCGCCCCAGTGATGAAACTGATGATTGGCATTGGGCATTCATTGGTTGGCATGACGAGCACTAGCTGGAGGCAGAGAGGTGATCTTTGAATGTTTCACATAAGCTGTTTCACATACACAAAGCTGTTGTGCATGGTAAATGCTTCACAAATATGATCAAAAATCTAACAGTTAAAACCAACAACAGTACGCTGCATTAACTTAAAGGTCCACTATGTGGGATTAAGTAGCATCTAGTGATAAGGCTGCAAATTGAAACAAACTGAGTATCATTTTGCCTCTTTTTTAGGTCAGCATCTCCACTGTTGGCTACGGGGATGTGGTTCCTGTGACTATCCTGGGCCGCTTTGTGGCTTTCGGCTGCATCTCATTTGGAATCATCCTCAATGGCATGCCGATCTCTTTCCTCTTCAACAAGTTCTCTGATTACTATGCCAAGCTAAAAGCCCAGGAGTACAACACTACCTTAGTGCAGCGGCGCTTTCAGCTAAAGAGGCGCCTCAGGCGAAAAATGGACATGTGTTTTCATCCCTCAGAGGAAGACAATGACAGCAGATTTCAGAGTCCCCAAATTTAAAGTTAGTCCCAATCTTAAAATAATGTGATAATTTAACAGGGTAAACGTGTTGCATGGTACACTAGGAAACTATGGTGGCCATGAAACTTGTAAAACAAAGTGTGAAAGGCCCTATCTTGAGCCATTGTTTGGTTTATCTGTTCTGGGCTACTGTAGAAACATGGTGGTGCATGGAAGAGGACCTGCTTGCTTTGTCAGTCTCTTTTCACTTGTTATTTACAGAGATTGACATTGTTAAAAAAAAAAAAAAGAAGAAGATGTGTGTAAAAAAAAAAAAAAGAAGTGGGAAGACAAAAGTTTCTAGATGCACTTACTCATCAGAGTTAAAAAACCACAGTAAAAAGATGTGCAAGCTTCAGTTTTTAAAAAAGAGAACTTTACTTTATCACACAGTGGACGACGATGGCGAAACACCACTTTTTGTTGCTGTCAGTTACATATGGATTTTTTTAAACATGTTTTCTTTTTGGGTTGAATTGTTTTTTATAATTTATTAAGGGTTAGCTTGCCTCACTTGTCCTGTTAATATTGCTTGTTTGAATATTTTGTCATGTTTCTACATTAAGAAATTAAACTGGAACACTTGCTATCATCCATTGACATTTGATGACTAATTTCTCATGGTAGGAAACTTGCTTGAGGTTTAGTCTATATTTAAAAGTAATTTCCTGTAATGTGCTGACCACAGATGTCTGCTCACTGGCTGTAAACCGCTCTGCATAAGGGTAACATGACTAATACGGAAAAAGGTGAAGGAAAAGTTTGACAATTAGTGAAAAATGCTTATATGCTTATAAGGGTGAGATGATAAGATGAATACCACTCATATATCCAGGGGCATAGTGGGCTGAAAACACAAGTAAACTAGAGTTTACCCACCTTTGTATTTGCCACTACATCCCTGCTCATATGTTTGGGTTGAGAACGAAGATACAACCAGCAGCCGGTTAGCTTTGTCAGCTATTTTTTCCTGTGTCTAGTTTTTGTGCTAAGCAAACCAGCTGCTATCTTCTCAGCTAACTCTGCAGAAATAAACATGTTTACAGCCTGGTACAGAAAGAGTTTTGGTCTCTATAGCTAATTTACCCATTTATGACAACTGTACTGAGTCTAAATTTCTATTTTACTTTAGGTACTAAACCTAAAATAATTTGTAAACACAAAAACATTTAAACAGTGAAACACCCAACAGACACTGAGCAACATTAGGATTCATTTGGAGTTGTGTTTCTGTCCAATATACACTCTGTTTTGGTGGAAAAGTGTGGAAATATCTATTTAGCTAAATTAGGGAGGTAGTTAAATTAGTGTTGTGAAATATGTATCTTTTCCACCAGTAGCTGCTGAAATAACAGATCACAACAGTTAACACTTCTGCAAGAAACAACTGTCTTAGTAGTTCCTGGTCTATTCATATGAAGTAAAAGATTGCTGAGTAAATATTGAGTTATGATGTGATTATCAATATTATTTTATCATTATCAGATAATAGAGAATGTGCTTTTGTTCAACCTTGTTTGCTGTTCTGGATTATATTACTAAAATGAGTTTACAAGTTGTCT
The DNA here is from genome assembly GCA_033000465.1 of Sciaenops ocellatus. Classification (NCBI taxonomy): domain Eukaryota; kingdom Metazoa; phylum Chordata; class Actinopteri; family Sciaenidae; genus Sciaenops; species Sciaenops ocellatus. The sequence continues at coordinate 20,781,843 of CP136882.1, read as the reverse complement.
CATCAGTTCATGTGACATATTTGATACAAATATTACATGAACTGACAGTGAGAGTATTTGTGATACCTATGAAACAGTATGTCTGCTGTAAAATGAACCCTCAAAGCAACCACATTCAAGCCATTGTTGCTTTTTGTCTCGGAACATTTTCAAACAAATCATCTGTGAAGTGTAGCACAGTCTCTCTGTGTCACTTCGAAAAACCTCAAAGCAGTTTCACACCAATATAGTCATCTTGGGACGGTTATGGTGACAAGCAGCTAACACGTGGAATTATCCTTGTGCCAAATGACATGGCCATGACATTTGGAAAAAATGTCTGTCATGTAAGAGGACCTGCTCACTCTGTTAAACTCTGTCCTCTTTGTAAGGTTCTGAGTAAAGAGTTTGACAGTGTAATAAAAAAATAAAAAAATGGTGGTGAGAAAGAAAGAAGAAGAAAGGTGTCTACATCTTCTGCATTCTCAGACAGCTGAAAACCACAGAAGAAAGATGTGGAGCCATTTGCACTTTTTCACTTTATAATCTTTACAGAGTTAAAAGAAGTGTGAGTGTCAAGGATTGTGCTCTAAGTATGTTATACACTCCCATATTGCACATGTTGCATCCAGACTAACGCTTAATTCAACTTGGACTTAAAACTTGTCAGTTGATAATGATGAGTTCATGTAAATGAATAGAAATGCTCCATCAAGGGAATGTTTCTAAATCTAAACATACACTCATGTTTCCTATCAATACTGTCATGTATGTTACATGATCACTTTGTAATTAAATTAATGGCTTGTATTAAATCTCAAAATTAACATCAACATTTGGGAACAGCTTGACTTGTTTCACGTAAACTAGAGTTTTACCATCTCATAGTATAATTTAGCTATTTTACGTCGAGGTACTACTCTCTGTTTTAGAGGAAACGTGTGGAAATATCTGTCTCTTTAGCTAAATTAGGGAAGTAGTTAAATTAGTGTTCTGAAATATGAATCTTTTCCACCAGTAGCTGCTGAAATAACAGATCACAACAGTTAACACCTCTGCAAGAAACAACTGTCTGGTTGCAGGTGGAGTCCTTGTCCTGTCATTTGGTCCACTGGCTCCTCTATAGTTGACTTAGTATTTCCTGGTCTATTCATACGAAGTAAAAGATTGCTGAGTAAATATTGAGTTATGATGCGATTATCAATATTATTTTATCATTATCAGATAATAGAGAATGTGCTTTTGTTCAACCTTGTTTGCTGTTCTGGATTATATTACTAAAATGAGTTTACAAGTTGTCTCATCAGTTCATGTGACATATTTGATACAAATATTACATGAACTGACAGTGAGAGTATTTGTGATACCTATGAAACAGTATGTCTGCTGTAAAATGAACCCTCAAAGCAACCACATTCAAGCCATTGTTGCTTTTTGTCTCAGGAACATTTTCAAACAAATCATCTGTGAAGTGTAGCACAGTCTCTCTGTGTCACTTCGAAAAACCTCAAAGCAGTTTCACACCAATATAGTCATCTTGGGACGGTTATGGTGACAAGCAGCTAACACGTGGAATTATCCTTGTGCCAAATGACATGGCCATGACATTTGGAAAAAATGTCTGTCATGTAAGAGGACCTGCTCACTCTGTTAAACTCTGTCCTCTTTGTAAGGTTCTGAGAAAAGAGTTTGACAGTGTAATTAAAAAAAAAAAAAAGAAAAAAGACGATGGTGGTGAGAAAGAAAGAAGAAGAAAGGTGTCTACATCTTCTGCATTCTCAGACAGCTGAAAACCACAGAAGAAAGATGTGGAGCCATTTGCACTTTTTCACTTTATAATCTTTACAGAGTTAAAAGAAGTGTGAGTGTCAAGGATTGTGCTCTAAGTATGTTATACACTCCCATATTGCACATGTTGCATCCAGACTAACGCTTAATTCAACTTGGACTTAAAACTTGTCAGTTGATAATGATGAGTTCATGTAAATGAATAGAAATGCTCCATCAAGGGAATGTTTCTAAATCTAAACATACACTCATGTTTCCTATCAATACTGTCATGTATGTTACATGATCACTTTGTAATTAAATTAATGGCTTGTATTAAATCTCAAAATTAACATCAACATTTGGGAACAGCTTGACTTGTTTCACGTAAACTAGAGTTTTACCATCTCATAGTATAATTTAGCTATTTTACGTCGAGGTACTACTCTCTGTTTTAGAGGAAATGTGTGGAAATATCTGTCTCTTTAACTAAATTAGGGAAGTAGTTAAATTAGTGTTCTGAAATATGTATCTTTTCCACCAGTAGCTGCTAAAATAACAGATCACAACAGTTAACACCTCTGCAAGAAACAACTGTCTGGTTGCAGGTGGAGTCCTTGTCCTGTCATTTGGTCCACTGGCTCCTCTATAGTTGACTTAGTATTTCCTGGTCTATTCATATGAAGTAAAAGATTGCTGAGTAAATATTGAGTTATGATGTGATTATCAATATTATTTTATCATTATCAGATAATAGAGAATGCACTTTTGTTCAACCTTGTTTGCTGTTCTGGATTATATTACTAAAATGAGTTTACAAGTTGTCTCATCAGTTCATGTGACATATTTGATACAAATATTACATGAACTGACAGTGAGAGTATTTGTGATACCTATGAAACAGTATGTCTGCTGTAAAATGAACCCTCAGAGCAACGAGATTCAAGCCCTTTTTGCATTTTGTTGCATTCTTTTCAAACAAATCATCAGTGAAGTGTAGCGCAGTCTCTGTGTCATTTTGATAAACCTCAAAGCAGTTTTGATTTCAATCCACAAGCTGACTGGAGGGTCATGGTGACAAGCAGCTAACACGTGGAATTATCCTTGTGCCAAACCAAGAATGTCATGTGTACAGAAAAACACATGAAATTTATTTGTGTTGAGATCTGTTCAAAACAGAGGATACCTGCATACACCTGAGCAGCATCAACACATTGTCTATTAGCTAAGTGTGCAACGCACCACTTCAGCTAGATGTATGTTATGCTAGTAGAAGCTAATGTAGCCTCCAGCCACTAACATCAAGCAGAAATGAAGAGCAGACTACTGGTTAGGGTTACAGTTAACTCTGGTGAGTTCACTTTATTCCAATTTAACACGTTCAGATTTTTTTTTCTCTTGCAAACTTTAAGTCCTCAACCCCAACTGACACAGACTCAAGTAACATCACTTAGCATCACAAGGACTGCACGGTGAAATGTAGCTGTAGCCCATCCATGCTATTTTAGGGAAATTTAAAAAATGAAAAAAAAAAAAAAAAAAAAAAAAAAAATGAAATGAAAATGGTGGAGAGAGAGAGAGAGTCTAACACATATTGTAGCTCCAAAATCTTGCACAGGTGTTCAGCTGGGTTGAGATCAGACTCACACCTTCTTCTTCATCATTATCCTGTTTGTGCCTGTCTGTCAAAGCACTTAAACTCTGTTTTTAAAAGGTGCTATGTAAATTAAGTTATTACTATTAATATTATTATTATCCACTGAGCCCCTGTGCCCTTTATGGACATATCAGATATCACAAGGTGTCTGCCTCTTAAAAGGAAGTTTTCCTTGCCACTATCACCGAGTGTACGGTCTAGCTCTGCTATGAAAAGTGTCATGAGATAACTTCTGTTGTCTAACTTCTGTAACTTCTGAATTTAATTTAATTATTTTAATTATCACAGCTGAGATCATTATTTTGATTTCATGAAGCCAGACATCTCAAGGCAAAAAAAAAAGGACAAAAATGTTCACTTCTGAGCTTTTTTCTGCATAAATCTCTTAAAAAACTTCAGTCCTGCTCAAAACTACCAAACATTAAATCAGTTTGATGATTTTAACGATTTAAATGCCAGTTTGATTACTTGATGTCACTTTTGTTATTCATGAGAAAAAGTTATTTCCTTTTTTCGTTCATACATACATATACTTAACATCACTGCTCAGCTTCCGCCCTGCTGTGCCCAAGAGGCCTGACTTCGCCCAACGGTTTTGCCAAAAATCGCCCAAAAAATGAATGGGTGTGTATTGGCAGAATGTTAGCGAGCTAGAGTGCGTGACATCATTGCTAGAGTAGAGAGGGAGAGAAAATTTTTTCGCACCTGCGCCTAGTTGCTCTGGCCTGACCCTGGTTGCTTGGCTACCTCAAGCCTGCCTTTTGAAGTCTCTGTGCTACTGCAGTGTCAATGATAATGTATGGGCGTGACGGGGCCAGAGTCAGGCATACTCAAAATTTCTTTAGAAATTTTCTAGTTCTTTTTAATATATGCCATGACCTCACTGATTGGGTGCAGAACATAAGAGAGTCAGTTTTGCTTTACCTCTCTATACTGTAAAGCTCATCACACATCAATATATTTTTCTGCTTTCTTTTAAAATGAAAGTATCGTCTCATCTTGCTCTTAGCAGGTAAATAAAATAAAAGAGAGACCAGACCCCATGCCTGTCAGAAATGAAGTATGAAACACTACTTATTTTGTGGCTACTTTTACTTCTACCAAAGTCATTATATCCCACAGGATACTGGGAAACTCTAACTGAGACTGAGATACTTGTCGACAACAAATAGCAATAACAGTGAAAATGTTAATTGTCAGTTGTTTTTGGGCAGCAGCACTCACAGAAGTGTTATCATGTTACATGCTGCCAATCCTGCAGCTTTACTTTACTTCCATTCAGTCTGTGTGCTCGAGTTAACTCAGCAAACACTGATCAGGTCTGAGGAAGACTGATCCACTGTGTGATATCACAAGCGTGTAGCTCTTATTATTATTGAGTGACACAGTCCTGCATGTGATGTTACACTTACATGTATCTGTCAGCATCAGCTTACAAAATCATCAGTAGCTGAATAAATTAAAACTCATGCATATACACAGAGTTTACACACAATGCATAGACCTGAGTACAAGCACTCTGTGAGTATCTTGTATTCAGTTTTTTTCAGTAGTCTTGGCAGAGGTTTGTGCTTCTATTATTATTAATGAGTTATAAGCAGCTCATTCTCTCTCGTGTGACTTTTTTATCTTTTACCTTCTTCTGTTCACCATAAACAACAAGTTGATGCAGTGTGGGAACATAAAATGAGGCCTACAACTACAGCTCCAGCATGCACCTCGAGGGATGATTTGGATTTGGATTTTCTTTGTGGAATGATGAGCACACAGCATAATAACTCAAGGTCATCTGCCCTTTTAGAGGAATCTGATGGGTGTCTGAAGTTATTGCATCTGTACATCTCTGCATCAGTGCGTGTAGATGTGGGGTAAATAAAAAGGAAGGCACATACAACATAAAGAGGCAGAGAAAGAGAAAGGGTGTGTCTGTCTGTCTGTCTATCTGTGGGTGTGAGAAAACAGATGTCTAGTCTTGGCAATAAATCACTCGATAGTCACATTTGATGACCTCAGCTGCAATATCAGTTAAACATACGGTAAGAAAGCAACACATTTCCTCATTCTTGTTTCACATATAGTGGTAATATTTAACATGTTTATTGTATTTATTCATGACACAGTAAGTTTTGATAAAACAGATTTTAGTTTTCTAACCTGAAGGCATCAGTCACTTCATTACCCAGTAAGCACTACTTAGGTGATACAGAGGTCAAATTGACATTTGGTTTAATTCTTGTTATTCTCCTGTTCTTTATGTTGTGTTGTGAATTTTTTTAAATAGAGTCAGGATAGGTGGGGTCATTTGGAACAAAATCATGATTCAAGGTTGAGTTCAAAGTGTTATTCATAACTTCAAAGGGATTTCTGCTTTTTAAAGAAGATAGAGCAAATAACATTTGAACTGAAACAATCAAATGTCATTGTTATGGTAGTCATGGTACATAAGTATATTGTTATGTATATTTCCATCCCAATTTCCCATGAGTGAACTGTATTTGTAAAGGAAGAATGTGTGCAGAATGTAGGTGATTTTAAAGGTGGGGATGTAACTTTAGAGTCAGCCATCATTTTCCTATCACCCCTGTGTGTGATCACAGTGATCATCCTTGTGATGTTTAATAACGATGACTGAGGTATCACTGCATCAATGGTTTACAGGTAAGTGGGATAAACTGGCACCATAAACAGCCAATAAATAGCCATGCATAATGTCTGTGTTTAATGACAGTAGCTCTGGTCATTTCCATAAAGTTGCACTTTGTGCACTTGCTCACTGACACTGACGGTAAGGCCTAAAATCCCTATACCAAAAAATCAGCATTCAAAATTTTACTTAATGGACCAGCATGTGGGTGGTACAGTGGTGCAGTGGTTCGCACTTTTGCTTCACAGGGGTTCAAACCCAAGCTAGGTCTTTCTGTGTGGGGTTTGCATGTTCTCCCCGTGTCTGTGTGTGTGTTCTCTCCGGGTACTCAGACGCACTCTTACAGTCCAAAGACATGCAATGAATAGGTTAATCTGTGACTCTGTGAATGTAAGTGTCACTATCTCCCAATGTCAGCTGTGATGGGCAGTAACAGAAAATGGATGGATAAGGCTGCAGATTCTAACTCCTTGCCTTATCATCGCCTTCCAAGCATGTAGGAGAAACCACGGTGACCACAAAACACGCAAAAAGGGCAAAAGGCACTATCTAGAGCCAGTGTTTGGTTTGTCTATATATATATAAAAGGCTTTTTTATTATAAGGTAAATAAGGTAAATAAATGCCCGACGCAGCAGCAGAGACAGGCACCGCCCCATAGGCTGATCGGAGCTCAGTCATGCTGCTGCACTGGATTCATTAATAATTTGTCTCGCTCCAGAGACAGACGAGAGGATCTATCTGCTTTTAACGGTAAGTACATTTAGTCCAAATATACAAACCAAGCTAATATTGATGCTGTTTATCCGGTAGCCACAAACTTGTGAGTTTCCGTTTTAGAGTAACAAGTAATATCATACAACAGTATTTTTGTGTGTGTGTGTGTGTATATATATATATATATATATATATATATATATGTGTGTGTGTGTGTGTGTGTGTGTGTGTGTGTGTGTGTGTATATATATATATATATATATATATATATATATATATATATATATATATATACACACACACACACACACACACACACACACACACACATTAATCGATACATCATCTAACCGGGATACTGGGGCGAGCGACGTGCATGCATATGGCACATCAGTGATCGGGTCGGAAACCAACGCGTCATAAACATAAAACATATTTTAAATGTGTCTTGTTTCTATAAACACGTTTATCTCATTAATTTTTATAAACATTATTATCTTGCAGAGTCTAATTCATGATACTATAAGTCGTCATGCACAATCCCTATGTTTAAATGTCGCTTGACTTCTTCCTACAAGCACACCGCGTGTGGAAATTGACTGATTGTGCTGTTTTACCAGAAGTCTGGTAAAGTGTGATTCATGTAAAAACCGTCGATGACAACTCTGAATTCCTTTTTTTATTTCTGTAGAAATGGCAGGTCTCATGTGTCTTGTTACTTTAGGAAACATGGCTGTTGTTTTGGTGAAAGCAAATATAGATCAAATTAAATAAACAATAAATATACAATTAACTTTAAACTTGGGAACTTTTTTGTATCTGTCTAAAACTTTAGAAGTTTTTAAAGTGCTGATAAGATTTAGTAAATTCCTCCATTTGTTTTCTCACGTCTTTCATTAAGGTTTTGGAAGTTATTCATGTTATTTCTCATTTATTCTTTAATGAATATATAAACAGTGGTGGAATAAGTTCTCCAATTTCATTATTTATGTAAAGTAAAATACAACAAAGTAGAGGTACACAAGTATTATCAACTAAATATACTCAAAGTATCAAAGTAAACTTGTTTGGCAATAAAATCTCCCGTGACTGATAAACAGTATTATTATATATGTCATTAAAAAATGTATTGTTGCGATACAGCTAGTTTTAACTACTTCTTAGGTAGTCTCGACAAGAGGTTCTCAGTGTTATGTTTTGTTAAAGGTACAATATATAAGATATTTACTGTATTAAATCATAAAATTAATATGCTGTGTCATCAGAGATTAAGGAAACATGCTCCACTGCAATACAAGCTTCTTGATAAATCACTAGTCAGTATGTTTCTTATTTTGAAATTTGCCTTGACGGACCGGCCGTCTGTTTGTGTTTTATTCGGTGTGTTTTGACACAGCCGGCTTGATAACGACGCAGCTCATGCTGAAGCTCCCGAGTTGCCAGATATGAAACTTACTACAGCCATGGAAGCAAATAAAGTGGATCAACGGAGTGACCATTAGATTCTGTCTGACCTAAGAAGCTCCATGAGCAGACACGTGGTAAAACACGGCAAATATTGGAGATGATTTAAAAGATAAAGACGTTTAGAGCCCAAAAGGACCCAGAATGCCTGTTTTTATTTTCAGTACGTTTCCACCTGATTTCCTCTGTGAATCAAAATATATCTCCACCATCATCATCCCTATCTGTGACAAAGACATTGTGAAAGTTATGGAACCGCCCGGTTCTCACTGCGTGAGGCGGGGGCTGTGTTCCGGGACAGAGTTCACTGTAGTGTCGGTATGGAGTACAGGGCAGGTAATGGTGACTTTTCCACATATAAATTCATCAGTTATTTCCCTCGTAAAGTTTCCAAAGACACTATCTACACCACTGCTGTGGGACGTTGTGGTAAACAGTGGGACCTACTCGGCTCTTACTGCCCGAGAAGGAGGCTGCTTTCTTGTGTGAAGTTGCCAAAACAGTTGTGCGGGACGTTTATTTTACTGGAGGAGGTCTAGAGGAGTTTATTTATGCTGAACTTTACTGCTGTAAAACATTTAGAAAGTAACTTTGTATTTTGCTCTCTCTCCCTCTCTCTCAAACAAACGGACACTAACCAAATTAAACTTCTTCTTGTCATTATTTTGCTGCACAGACTGAAGTCAGACTCAGACGTAGAAGCTGCTTCATGAAATAAACCTTGTTGCACTTGTTTTGCCCTCATGGAGGTTCAGTGTCTTCAATCTGGCAACCTGCGTTAGATGGCTGCAGTCTGCTGCGTCTGTGGACTCTTTTGAAGGGCAGCTAAAGACACACCTGTGTAGATAGGCGTTTGGGTAACTTTCCACAGGCAAAGTGTAGAACAATTTTGTATTCTGACGTGTCAAAAGTTGAATAATTCTGTTTGGAAACCGTGGACGCCGTGTCCTCTGGGCTAAAGGAGAGGGACCAGCTTGTTATCAACACACAATTCAAAAGCCAGCATCCTTGGTGGTATCAGGGTGCACTAGTTCACATAGAATGATGGGTAACCTGCACATTTGTGAAGGCTGAATGATTTATACAGATTTTGGAGCAACATTTACTGCCAAGTGGCCAACGTCTTTTTCAGAGATGGCCTTGCTTGCCACATTCTGCACATATTCAAACAGCATGGCTCTGTAGTAAAAGAGTCTGGGTGCTAACCTATCTGCTGTCTAGACTTGTCACCTATTATCAAACCTAAAATACAACAAAGGAAACTTTGAACTGTTGAGTGGTTCCTACATCAAGCAAGAATGTGAAAACTTTCCACTTTCAAGATTACTGCAATCAGAAATGGTGTCGTGGAACTTTCATGGCAACTTACAGTGAAGCCATGGGGCAAAAATATTGACCAGTATATTAATATTAAGCTCTGACAGTCCTAACAAAAACCAAACAGTATAGTTTTCTTGTCTAACACAATAGTACCGTTATATGTGTAATATATGATGTGTTATTAGTTACACTCCCAGGTTTTTTTATTGGCTGTTGACCTGGATGTGGTCGATTTTAAGGTTTCATGCTTCAGGGTGAGGCTAGTGTTTAGTCTAGGTGGGTCATTTATACAGTAAATGCCAATGTTGGGTTGGGCACTTTCCTTTTTTTCCATGTTCCGCTAACTGGGTATTCAGTTTGTTCTAATGACTTAATGTCTGACATCACTTGTGCAACATATTCCACCCACTTTGCAGAGACATGACAGCATTTGATTTGTTGCCACAACACACCCTATGTAATAGTACAACATGTGTGGATTTTGCAGGGAGATGCCAAACCACCTTATGTCTGCTCTGAAACTTGTCGTTCAGAGCAGTAAGATGAGTTTTAATTTATGGGCCTTGTACTTTACAGCTAAAAGAGCTAAAGCTTTCTGTCAAACTGCTGAGGTATGACAATGGTTGCTCTGTGTGCAGATCTGATATCCTGACGTTTTGTTTTGCAGGATTCCAAGGATGAGAAACATCAGAGCAAAAGCCTTATTGCTGGCAGGAGCTCTTGCTTTGTTGGCTTTCCCTCTCTATAAAAATGTTATTGACCACAAAGCCACTGGTTTCCATGTAGATGTGAGAGAGGGTGACACCCAAATTAGACAACCCACCAAAAACTCCTATGTATACTCCTGGCCAAGATGTCAACGAAATATGTCTGCTGCTAACATCACAGGCTTCACCCCTCTTCCTGATACAATAAAAGACTTTCTCTACTATCAACACTGTCGCCATTTCCCCATGCTACTGGACCTTCCTGACAAATGTGGAGGAGCTGATAAATCAGCAGAAGTCTTTCTTCTGCTGGTCATTAAAAGCTCCCCTGTGAACTACGACCGTCGAGAGGTGCTGCGCAAAACCTGGGCTAAAGAGAGGTTACACAATGGTGTGTGGATCCGAAGGATCTTCATCTCAGGAACGACAGATTCTGGTTTTGAGAAAAAGAGACTGAACAAACTACTGGAGCTGGAGCAACATGAGTACAGTGACATCCTTCAGTGGGACTTCAGTGACACATTCTACAACCTCACCTTGAAGCAGATGCTCTTCCTGGAATGGATGGAAAGAAACTGTCCAAACGTTCGCTTCCTGCTCAATGGTGATGATGACGTCTTTGCCAACACAGACAACATGGTGGAGTACCTCCAAGGTCTCAAGGATAATGATGGAAGCAAACACCTCTTTACTGGCCACCTCATCCAGAATGTGGGGCCCATTAGATCATCAGGGAGCAAGTATTTTATCCCAGTCCAGGTGCAGAAGTCAGACTCATACCCCCCCTACTGTGGTGGTGGTGGCTTCCTCTTGTCTGGTTATACAGCTTTGGTCATATACAATATGTCCCAGTCCATTGACCTTCTTCCCATTGATGATGTTTACATGGGGATGTGCCTAGCTAAAGCAGGACTTGGTCCTACTTCCCATATGGGAGTGAAGACAGCAGGTCTGTACATTCCCTCCAACAGACTAGATGGATACGACCCTTGCTTCTATAAAGACGTTTTACTGGTACACCGATTCCTTTCAGCTCGCATGTATTTTATGTGGCACAGAATACATGATCCTAATCTGAAATGTAGTCTTTAAAAGAAAAACATTTCACAGCACCAAACTGTAACTTACAGGTGGTAACAGAGCATGGTAGCACTTTCTTAATGATGATCTTCTTCATTCTATCATAGGAAAAGGTTTGGACTGTTTTTCTACTACTGTTCAGATGGGCACAGAAATAGGGAGTGATAGAGCTTTTCTTTCATGTTCTTAATGAGCAGCTTTCACTGGCATGAAGGCTGACATGTTTATTTACCTCATCCATTTGCTGTGTTTCAAGCCTCAATGTTGCCTACGCCCAAGCTGACAAGTTATTACCTACACATTTTTTATTTTATGGCTAATGTGTTATGAAAGTGTGTTAGTCCAATAATCACTAACCTTTAACTTTACTGGTTGGACTCCATCAACTGCTGCGAATGGTACCATAGTTTATTAGAACTTCATTGCTGCAAACAGCTGCTTGCTGCAGGGAAAAGGGTTGATGGGGATAGGATCATAGGATCATAGGATCTAACCACCAAATTTTCAGGCCAGAAAATGTGGAACACAAAAAGATAGAGACAGCTGAAGAGTGACAGGAATGTGGGGAGACAGAGATGGGGAAAAGGGGAGATGCGGAAAGGACTGAGCCTTTGTACATGGGCGGATGCTCTACCAACTGAGCTAACCAACACCAGCTATGTTTCATACCTTTGTGAATCATAGAGCAAGATAAGAGCAAGCCAAACTGGCAAACAGATGGCAGGAGGCAGCTTGATGTGGCAGATAACAGGTAGGGAGGCAAGAACACAAGACTGAATGATCTAGTGAAGTCTCAATGAACGAGAGGGGATGAAAAGATCTGCTGCCGGTGTGTCACCTGATTGTTAGGAGAGAGTAACCAGTACGACACGCACAGAGAGAAACAGATTGGGGACAAACATTAAACAAGATTCATATTCAGCTTGTTTCCTGTATATGCGACTATGCCAGTAAAATACTGTTGTGAACTCAGGATAACTAAACAAAACAGTTTTTCTGCCCATGTTAGTGTTGGACAGAGTTGTATGTTAGGTCACGACATCATGTGTGTCTGGGTGGATTTTAATCTTTAATGATGACTGTATGTGGGGGAGTGTGTTTTGTATATTACATATTTATATAATTGCCGGCTTGGCATTGTGACTGTGTTGTGGTGTTGATTCACAATGTGTTCTGATTGCCAACTGAATTATGTCCACAGCAATTGTCACAAATATAGTCAACTACCAAAAATTAGCACCAAATGCCTCTTAATCGAGTTTGCTTATTGATTTTTTTTTTAGATATTTCCTGTTTTAAATAGATAAAAAGAAACAGTTTGAACAATACTGAACTTGGTGCAGGGCTATAAGGTACACTGTAGTGTATACAAATTATTTCTCAGGGTTTCTTAAAACTAATGATGCACTGTTGCTTAATCTTCTTAAGTGAATAAGTTTACTGTTTAATTTAAACAGTTTTATCTTGTATAGCCTGTATATTCATGTTAGAACATTATTCAGAGAGAGATTAATGTATGTTTTTGTGCCTTATATCAGTGCTCCTCAACCAGATAACACTGTTTGCATAAAGAATTGCATAAAGATGTGTTGGACGACTGAAAGTGTGTATGTATTGATTATGATTTTATACACACAAACACACACACACATGCATATATATATTCAATATAAACATATTTGTGAAACATAATATTCGTGACCCTGTTGCACAAGCCTATCCCAGCAGACTGGGCGAGAGGCAGCATATGCCTTGGACTTGTCACCAGCTCATCACAGGGCACACAGAGACAAACAACCATTTACGCTCTCTCCTCAAACACTCACCAATTAACCTAATAAGTGCACGTCTTTGGACTGTGGGAGGAAACCAGAGTAAACTGAGAGAACCCACACAGACACAGGGAGGACATGCAAACTCTACACAAAAAGGCTACAGATGAGGTTCGAATGAGGAACCTTCTTGCCGTGAGGCGACAGTGCTAACCACTGCACCACCATGCCACCCATCCATAAACATTTTTGAGGTGTATTGGAGTTTAACTGATTCTGCTCAGAAAGCAGAAACAGTATGTTTAGATAAACATTTCATCAAGTCAACAACAACATATTTAATGTATTGTCTACGTATGTATTTACACATATATGCAATAGCCCTGTGCACAGCTATATACATTCCAACACCAATAAGTTAGTTTTTTTCAAGTGACCTCAAATTAAAGACAACGTATAAGCAAACACAGCATGCATTTGTCATAATACTGTAAACCTGGATGAAATTCTTGCTCAACAACAGATTTTTTATCAGCCAAAGAACATGAAAGCAGACTCACTGACTTCCTTATACCTCTTTGTGACTATAGTTCCTTGTCAGTCACCTATCAGTGCAGCTGTCACAGAGTTGACCCTGACACCTTGAACATCATGAAAACACTAAATCAATAAAATAATCGAGGTGGTAAAGTGAAACATGTTACTACATTTTGTTTCCTTGGATTGATTATTTGTAGTTTGTCGGGGACATGCTGCACTTATATTAGGATGATGTGTATAAAGGAACAATTGTGCCATCTTGTGTCCAGAATATCTTACTGCATATCAGAGGTGTCACTAGGTTTTAAGGACGGGGGGCTTAGCCCCAAGGAGATGCACAGGATGTGAGCGAACGTAGCGCGTGAGCACAAAATTTCACAAACAGCTAGCAAAGACTGAGAAATTATTTATTAGTTATTATTAGTTATTTATTAGTATTTATTATCAGTCTGTTTTTAATACAGTACAACAACAAACAAAGGTTTCTGTCAGATTTTGTATTGTATTTTTATTGTATTCAAATATACCGGACTGCTATGATGACCTATTTTTACTTCATGGATTAATAAAGTTATCTATCTACCTATCTATAAAATAATAATAATAAAAAATAGCTGTTCAGTCTAACCACTGTAGACTGTTCGTACTATTGGATATGTCCAGGTTTCAATTTGCTTTCCAGTTTAACTTTCAAACATTCAGAAAATTAAACTAAAACTAAAACTTCCCCAGCATGTGCAACAGTGAGGCATCTCCTAAATTTTCTTTGAACTGCAGCATTTAACCCTTCTGAGCAGTATACACATTTGACTGCTGAGTTTTTAGTTACACAAGAGGGGTTGGAGTGTAAACAATGTTTGTTTGTTGGTTCACCAGAGATGTGCCATACCAGTCCAGCTATCCGACACATAGCAGGGATTGTTTAATGCTAAAGATTCATATCCACACATCACTGTGGCCGTACTCGTGGCTGTGAGTTGTAACACCTTGAACATGGTGGTTCAGTGCCAGGCCTTGAGAGAAGCTGCACTAGCTTCTCAACACTAAACAGTAACACACTTAGGTGAGGAACTGTACATGTTATCTTTAAGTGAACACATTCAGTTATCACCGTCTACATTTGCCGCCTCTTTCCACACAGTATGGACCTCCTTCTGAGCTGTCTGAGGTTCCATCCATTTTGTGAGCTAAACATGAATTTCATGTGCGTTTTTGTAAATTTGGCTCTGTCACATAAAGTCACACTCAAGCCTAATGCTAAGCTACCAATGATTAAACAATACAATTTGCTTCACAAAGCTATTGCAGGAATTGACAGTGTCATTCAATCTCTATTGGATCAAAATTTGTTTGTTCAAACCACCAGCCCATGTAACACTCCCATTTTTACCAATTTCCAAAGCAAATCGCCCCGATGAATGGAGGTTCATGCAAAACCTGCAAGCAATTAATACTATTGTGGTGCCTGCAGCTCCAAATTATGCCTGACACCAATTCGATTATAGCTTTTTTACCTTCTAACTCCACATACTACACAGTCATTGATTGAAGTTCTGCATTTTTCTTGATACCATTGCATCCAGATAGCCAGTACCTGTTTGCATACGCATTCAAAGGCAAACAGTACACTTGGTGACGTTTGTCGTAGAGTTGTGTCGAGAGTCCCACGGTGTATGCAGCGGTGGTAAAAAGAGACCTGCATGGGCTCCACCTGCCAGGGGGCTCCACTCTCTTGCAGTACGCAGATGACCTCCTAACAGCTTCTCCATTAAAAGAAGCTAGCCACAAAGACTCTATCTTGCTGCTACAGAGACTGACCGAGTGTGGTCACAGAGCGTCGCTGGCTAAGTTGCAATTCTGTCGACCTGAGGTGACATATTTGGGTCATGTTTTAAGGATGGACAGCGCCTTTTGTCACTGGAGAGTGAAACTGCTGGTTAACATGCCTCCCCCCACAACCAAGAAACAGATGCTGTCTTTTCTGGGGATGGCTAAACACTGCAGACACTGGATTTTTGAATATGCAACTATGGACTCTGTTTTGCGAGCCGCCATACTGAAATCAGCTCCATCTGTGGTACAATGGACTGAGGAAATGCACAAAGCCTTTCAAGATCTGAAACATGCTCTCACCATGGCTCCAGTGTTGGTTTTGCCAGACTATCATCAGCCGTTCCATCTACATGTGCATGAGAGAGATGGCTTCGCCACTGGCATTCTGGTACAGAAACATCATTCTCATTACCGTCCAGTTGCGTACTACTCCTCTCGACTGACCCCTGTGGTTATTGGTATGCCAAGCTGTCTAAGAGCAGTGGCCGTTGTTGCCATTTTAATTGACAAATCTTCCCACATTGTACTGACTCATGACTGTGTTGTACACATTCCACATGCAGTATTACACATTTTGAACATCCGCAACTCAAAATATGACGGCAGCACGTTGTTCAGGTTAAGAGGCAATAATTCTTTCCAGTCCCAACATAACTTTAAAGCACTCACCTCCATTGGTTGACACTGACGATGAGCATGATTGCATTGCCACTATCGACATGTGCACATCCCTAAGGCCAGATCTACTGCAAACACTGATACCAAATTCCGATAAGATTCTTTATACTGATGGTTCAGCTACAGCAGACTATATGACAACATACACCTGGCTGGTTATGCAGTAGTAAGTAGTAAGTAGCAAAAAAAAATGTTTTAAATAAATTGGGAAGTTGTAGAAGCAGACTGAAATTTTTCAGGGCTGTAGCCAAGTCATATTCCCCAATTCCAACTTATGAAACATGTTACAGGTTACGTTACTTGACACCTGCTAAACATAATAATAATAATAATAATAAGATAAGATTTCAGCTCCACTCCACTCATAACCATGTTTTCTAATGAATCTATCTATCAAGTTTAAATAACTGACCAACAGTGTTTTCCGGGAGGATCCTTTAAAAAGCTGTTCTATTGCTAGGTTTTGTCTTTTCAATCTTTGAAATCAAACTGATACTTTTGCCAAGTTTGTTTCAAGTTTTAATCTTTCAAATATTAACCATCTACAGAACTTTTCAGTACGTTATTTTTCTACTCCTTCTTATCATTATCATTATCAATAATTATTATTACTGATATTGTTTTAAGTGAGCCTCTTATCATTTAACAGAAAAATACAGCACCAGGACTAAATAACAATAAGAGCTAATAGAGTTAGTAGAGAGTGAATAATCAAAAGGAAGCTCTGAGGCTTTAGATTTGTCACGTACACTTATTATATAAGATTTCAGCATTGAGGTACAATCACGCTACATTCATGATTTTGCACAGTCAAAAACAAACTAACAAACAAAAAAGTATTGATTATCATTACAACTAACTATAGTAACTCACGGTGCTAGAGGGGAGGGAGAGACGCTAAATAAAGCTGTTTACACAGGTTAGGCTACTTCAGACTATAGTTGTTATTTCACACATGTAGCACACGACAGGAGAGACTCTATGTCAGATGAGTTCTCACATGTTAAACTTTACAAACCAAGGCTCAAAATGAAAACACAGCTCGGTGACGCAGTAAAAAAACTTAGTTGATAATGTCGCAGCACTACAAGTCCATGCTAGCTAAGCAGCTAAACTTTAGTATAGATGCTCCATGTTTTGATCCCACGCCGGGTGGGTCATTATACTGCCGTTGGTCATGCGGACACACATTGTAAATAGTACTATTGGCTTTACAGTGTGACAATCTGTCAATAAAAAATCAGCTAGCAGCCAACACTTTTTCTCTTCGGATCTGCATTGATCTTGATGGGTCTGCCCGAGGTTTCTGCCTGTTAAAAGGAAGGTTTTCCACGTCACCGTCGCCAAGTGCTTGCTCATGGTTGAACTGTTGGGTCTCTGTAAATAATATTATAAAGAGTATGGTCTAGACCTGCTTTGCATGAAAAGTGTCATGAGATAACTTTTGTTATAATATGGCGCTATATAAATAAAATTTAATTGAATTGAATCTCACAAGTGGCCTCAGTGAACTCTGAAAGACGTGAATCCGTCGTAACAACTGAGAACTTTAATCCATGTATTTTGTGCCATGTAGTTTGCCCACGAGCTCTCCGACATGTGCTGGCCTGTGTTGCACACGGACCAACACATGTCAGAAGAGGGGTGATAAATGATGTTATTCGCTCAAAATGGTTTGCGCGTTTCAGTAGTTTCACAAACGTTTGTAGATAGTTGTATGATGTGCCAACAGACCGGATAGAAGAAGAGCACAGTGAAGCATGACCATCTGGGACCTCTGTCAGGTTCTTTTTGTACATTTGCAAATAGACTTGGTACATATGCAAAGTTGTCAAGGCTACAAATATTTTTTAGTCATAACTGATCGATTCTCAAAGTGAGTCGAGGGTTTCGTGACAAGAAAAGAAGACACTAGCCTTAAGTGTCTGCTAAAAGAGGTGATCCCCAGGTTTGGGGTGCCACAGAATGTTGTATAAAAGAATCATGCAGGATCTGTCAGAAATTTTAGGGTTCAAGTTGCAGTTGCATGTTCACCCACAAAGTTCTGGTCAAGTTAAAAGAATGAACGCAACTATCAAAGAACGGTTGACCAAAACAGTACTAACAAAAGGTCTGAAATGGAATGATGCACTGCCTAATGTGCTGTACTCCATCCAAAGCGCACCAAGTGCAACAACAGGACTGAGTCCTCATGAGGTGTTAATGGGGAGACTAAGGTCCACAAGGACAAGTCAACCTCTGACACCACACAAAACTTCTCTGCTTTGGACAGATGAGTCTATAACTGAAAATGTAAAAAAGAGTAACTGACATTTTGAATTTTATCATTACAGGTGTCTGAACGGCTCCCGAAACCATCTGAGGAACCAATTCATACTTTAAATGAAGGAAATTTTGTATTAATTAAGTGTCTAAAAAATGTGTTTGTCTCCCAGGTGGGACCAGGTGTTGGTGACAACTAGGACTTGTATTTCCTGCACTCTAACCAAACTGCCTATTAACCAAACTAACCAAACTGTTAACCTTGTTATGTTTGACTGTCCAATTGACAGATGTAATGAAAATGACTGTTACATTGCTCACCCCCTGACTTTCTCTCAAGGTAAATGGTCGTGGACAACGCATGATAAAGCTCTGATTAAGACGGTGCTGAGTGCACCCAGGTAATGAAGGTAACATTCACAGCTGCTGTACTGGTTGACTGAACCTTTGGAGCTGTGGTGTTTCACTAAACAGCAATTGAAAAGTTATCCTGATTATAAACTGTGAGGTGTTAATTACCAAGATGTTCCAGGGGAGGTGCAGAGCAGTAAGATCTGTACTATGGTGAAACTGATAAGGACGATAGTTTTCTATATATTGGTCAATTTTCTTCCATAAATTCACTCAATGTAGCCAAAGCTAAACCAAAGGTGCCTAATAGAGTTACAGGTAGTGTTTCTTAACCTGTAGTGGAAAAGAAATAAACAAATTCAGCCCTCAGTCTAATGATTGATTACGGGAGTGATCGTAATCACAGTAACTGTTAAAACTGCCAAAATATGCCTTCTTCTATACACTCTCCAATGACCAACCTGATTCCATTCACCAGAGCTGACTGTGAAATGTTTGTGCAAAATAAAGTTGAAGAAACATATACTTTTCTATCTTCAGACAAAAATACCAACTTTCTGTTACCTCTGTGTTCAATTTTAGTTGAGCTTTATTTTGATGATTCTAGCTTTGCTGGTTGTTTATTGTTCTAAAAGATGTGTGACCTTTAATCATTTAGAAATTGCTATTTTATGAATCAGTTTAAAATCTACTCCAAAGATAGTCTTCACAGTAATAGGATACATGATTAAATTGAAATGTTACAATTATGTTATGATGATATGCAACTGATTGATATTGACTGTTCATGGGATTATTCTACGAAGATGGATTCCACGCCACCATGCATCGTATGTGCTAGTAACCTCTCCATGGTGGTGACCCTCGACTGTACATAATGTACATGGGTTGAAGACTTCACTATACCTTGATTGCAACAATGATTGTTGTGATTGGTTTTATTAAAAAAGAAAGAAAGAAATTTTAATCTAGAATGTTAAATCAATTGTTTTATGGAACCCCTTCTAATTGCTAGGGTTGTATCTGTTAGGTGATAGAGTAAATTTGATCTTTCTCCTCTCCCAGTGGTATATTTGCACGTGATCTGTGACCTCCCTGATGACCTCCTTTAACACCTTGGTGTTGTAGGGGATCTTCACTCGTTTAAATGCCCTTGTTGGCCTAAAAGTGGAACTCACACATCATGGGGATGGGATGATGGGGTACATAAGAGGGGTTCTTAACGTTCTTCACTGATTGTATGAACTAATTTCAACTGACTGTTTTGTTTGACAAATAATTTCTACTGATGTTCTTTTAGAATAATTTTGATTTCAAATACTCCTGATTTCTGTGTGATTAAGAATGTTTTGTAATGTTTGTGTCGTTCCCATTCTGACTGTACTCCCTGGTGGTCTCTAAATTTGATAATTATCAGTATTCGGTAGATAGTATTGATCTTATGATCAATAAGAGGGGATTATTATGGAATTTTCTATCCTTAGGTTACACGAGGTCACGTGTGGGCCTTGAGGTCCTCAGCAGTATTAATTGTTTGGCTTTGATTGGGAACAGTAGGTGCCAGTCTATCTCAACACTGTGGTGGCCAGGGTCGAAGAGACCTATTGCTGCCTTCACAGACATAATAGATAGCTGGCTGTTGACGTTCCAATCTGCGTAAACAGACATCTGTGTCTCCAGACTGGAATATGTTGACAATAACACCTCCATGGGTAAAGACATTCTCTTTGGCTAATTCTGGGCGTATAGTATTTGTGGTGTTATTTTGGGGTTTAAAGTCTATCCACCAGGATGAGTTGGGCAGAATGTGAGACCGACTCAGGCACTTCTGATGTACTTTGAGAGTGTCTCTAATTGTCCTTGGCCAAGCGTCAATAAATGTTACAGCATAAGACATCAGAGGCTCCTGAACACTTTCTTCCCTCCTGACCTCACCATTGACCTTTGACTTCAGCAATTTCTCCACAACAGGAGGGTGTACCCTTCATAATCTTCCATCCATCTTGGTTGGCGCGTTCGCCGGCGTGGATGTGCATCTTCACTTGGGGGAACATGAGCCATTTTCACTTCGTAATTACCGAATCCGGCTCGAAGGACCATATGTGACGGAGGCTCAAAGATAGCAGACTGGCTTCTCTGATTTCACATCACGGTTTCCATCAAGTAGGATATGGTGTCATCTGAGAACTGGCACAGTTCTCAGATGACATTATTGTGTGTTGAACAAGAAAGATTATGTTGTACTGGTCGAAAAAAAAACAGTGGCTGTCGATCAGAGAGATTCCTTATCTTAGCTCCACCAATTCTAGTTTTCTCACAAACACTGGTCTCAGACAAAGGATATTTGTGGCAACAATGCAATGATGTATTTGATGACTGGCTAATAACCCTGAAAGAACCCAAGATCTAAAACCTCATCTGTCACACTTCAATTGTCTCACTTCACCTCACCAAGCTTCATGTGAATTTACCACCATGATCAGGTAATTATTGCTGTCCTACATGTTTCTGTGAATTTCTTTCTTCATTCAGAATAATACGATATCTAATATGTATTACTTCATATGTATACATATATATAACACGATAATTTGAAAACGAGTTGAGATGTTATTGTAAGATGATCTGGATTGAATGTCAGATTTAATTTTTAATTCAAAAACTGTATTTTTTCATTTCTTCATCGATTTATCCATTAATTTTAAATGAACATCATAATAACCTGTATAATAACCTGTGTTGTCTGAGGTTACAACTGATAATCTGTGTTGACATTTTCACCCACATCTTTGTAATTACTACATCATTTATGCTGAATAACATTAACCATTGAATTAGATTAAAATCACAAAAAATCGAATAGTCGATCCAAGTTTCATATACTGAACAAAAATATAAATGCAACACTTTTGTTTTTGCTCCCATTTTTCATTAGCTGAACTCAAAGATCTAAAACATTTTCTATATACACAAAATAACCATTTCTCTCAAATATTGTTCACAAATCTGTGTAAATCTGTGATAGTGAGCACTTCTCCTTTGCCGAGATAATCCATCCCACCTCACAGGTGTGGCATATCAAGATACTGATTAGACAGCATGAATATTGCACAGGTGTGCCTTAGACTGGCCACAATAAAAGGCCACTCTTAAACGTGCAGTTTTGTTTTATTGGGGAGGTCTGGGGGGGGGGGTCAGAAAACCAGTCAGTATCTGGTGTGACCACCATTTGCCTCACGCAGTGCAACACATCTCCTTTGCATAGAGTTGATCAGGTTGTTGATTGTGGCCTGTGGAATGTTGGTCCACTCCTCTTCAATGGCTGTGCGAAGTTGCTGGATATTGGCAGGAACTGGAACACGCTGTCGTATACGCCGATCCAGAGCATCCCAAACATGCTCAGTGGGTGACATGTCCGGTGAGTATGCTGGCCATGCAAGAACTGGGATGTTTTCAGCTTCCAGGAATCGTGTACAGATCCTTGCAACATGGGGCCGTGCATTATCATGCTGCAACATGAGGTGTTGGTCGTAGATGAATGGCACAACAATGGGCCTCAGGATCTCGTCACAGTATCTCTGTGCATTCACAATGCCATCAATAAAATGCACCTGTGTTCGTCGTCCATAACATATGCCTGCCCATACCATAACCCCACCGTCACCATGGGCCACTCGATCCACAACATTGACATCAGAAAACCGCTCACCCACACGACGCCACACACGCTGTCTGCCATCTGCCCGGGAAAACCAGGATTCATCCGTAAAGAGAACACCTCTCCAACGTGCCAGACGCCATCGAATGTGAGCATTTGCCCACTCAAGTCGGTTACGACAACATACTGGAGTCAGGTCGAGGCCCCGGTGAGGACGACAAGCATGCACATGAGCTTCCCTGAGACGGTTTCTGACAGTTTGTGCAGAAATTCTTTGGTTATGCAAACCGATTGTTGCAGCAGCTGTCCCAGTGGCTGGTCTCAGACGATCTTGGAGGTGAACATGCTGGATGTGGAGGTCCTGGGCTGGTGTGGTTACACGTGGTCTGCGGTTGTGAGGCCAGTTGGATGTACTGCCAAATTCTCTGAAACGCCTTTGGAGACGGCTTATGGTAGAGAAATGAACATTCAATTCACGGGCAACAGCTCTGGTGGACATTCCTGCTGTCAGCATGCCAACTGCACGCTCCCTCAAACTTGCAACATCTGTGGCATTGTGCTGTGTGATAAAACTGAACATTTTAGAGTGGCCTTTTATTGTGGCCAGTCTAAGGCACACCTGTGCAATAATCATGCTGTCTAATCAGCATCTTGATATGCCACACCTGTGAGGTGGGATGGATTATCTCGGCAAAGGAGAAGCGCTCACTATCACAGATTTACACAGATTTGTGAACAATATTTGAGAGAAATGGTTATTTTGTGTATATAGAAAATGTTTTAGATCTTTGAGTTCATCTCATGAAAAATGGGAGCAAAAACAAAAGTGTTGCATTTATATTTTTGTTCAGTGTAGTTTCATCCAAGCCACCTTGAATTATTGCGCAGAACCTGACCTGACTGTGCATGTAAATGATAATGGCTCCTTGGTTTATCCTGTCCTGTAAAAGTGTCTTTGACCAAGAAACTGAACCAACCAAGTTGCTTCCAGAGGCCAAGGCAGGGCCTTACATACTAGCTCACTTCCACCTGTCTGTGAGTGTGCATAAATGTCTCAACAAGGGACAAATTATAATTACAAATAAAAGAAAAAAGCACTAAATGAATGCAGTCTACTCCTGGAAAGGATGAAATATTGTTGTTGTAGGTGTGACCTGAACACATCATTGCATCGTTGCTGCAAATGTCCTTTATATGAAAAAATCATTTTGATTGAGAAAACTAAAATGGGCAGAACAAAGAATAGGAAACTATATCCAAGAACTGCATCCCAGAACCCAGCAAGGTCAGTTGTGTGGCATGTTGATTTTCTATTTTTAGTGATAAGACTATTGCAGCCAAAACAATAATGGCAAGGCACCAAAAATGATTGTAGGATGTTGCATTTTATTGACTGTAAAGATGATGTATAGATTAATTGGATGTCTCAAATTTTCGTCCATTTCAGTTCTGACAAAACAGAGATCTACCTTAAAGCTCATTCAGTCCTGGTTGTTCTAGCTGATAAAGATCACACATAAAAACAAACAAACAACAAAAAAAAGTATAACAAAGGCACCCTTTTAACTGAAACATTCCTTGTTATTCAGGGTTGACTAAAAAGTATGCAAAATGACAGATGACAAACGAGTTTGTGTTTTCCAATCAGCCCTTGAGACCTGCTCTACCAGCTGAGCCAAGGACATGAGTCAGACCTAGGACATTTATATGGCTGACTTCCAAAGGGTGCCTTTGTTATAACATTGTTGGCTTGTCTGAAAATCTAGTTTGACAGCAACAGGTTTCTTGAACATTTAAGTGCTATTTCCTTTTATTTATAAATATAATTTGTCTCTTATTCATACATTTACACACACACACACGCAGATGGAAATTAGTTACAATGCAAAGTACTGATGATTCTTGGTTGACTCATTTTTTTTGCTCAAGGACATTTTTTCAGGACAGGATTTTACAGCTAGTACAGCTGTAAAATAATTTTCAGCAAAGATCAGTAAAGTCAAATCACAAAAGAAAATGCATTCACATCATATTTATAAAATTTGCACAATTCTCCAACAGCAGTGTTTTGTTTCTCTTAGTACATCTTACTGATAACCAAGGTTTGTTTACCTGAAACCTTAGCAGGCTTTCAGAACTAAAGTGCTCAATATTATTATTATTATGATTATTGTTGTTGTTGTTGTTGTTGTTGTTATTTCTGACTGAGATGTGATTCTATTTTCCCATTGCAGAATTTTAATGAAAAGTTATGTCATTACAAGAGCTTCCTTGTTGCTGTTGGGAAGTCTTGTGGTTGTTTACCTCCTTTATGATGCCGAAGATGTGAGAAAAGATGACAGTAAAATTAGACAACCCACCAAAAACTCCTATGTATACTCCTGGCCAAGATGTCAACGAAATATGTCTGCTGCTAACATCACAGGCTTCACCTCTCTTCCTGATACAATAAAAGACTTTCTCTACTATCAACACTGTCGCCATTTCCCCATGCTACTGGACCTTCCTGACAAATGTGGAGGAGCTGATAAATCAGCAGAAGTCTTTCTTCTGCTGGTCATTAAAAGCTCCCCTGTGAACTACGACCGTCGAGAGGTGCTGCGCAAAACCTGGGCTAAAGAGAGGTTACGCAATGGTGTGTGGATCCGAAGGATCTTCATCTCAGGAACGACAGATTCTGGTTTTGAGAAAAAGAGACTGAACAAACTACTGGAGCTGGAGCAACATGAGTACAGTGACATCCTTCAGTGGGACTTCAGTGACACATTCTACAACCTCACCTTGAAGCAGATGCTCTTCCTGGAATGGATGGAAAGAAACTGTCCAAACGTTCGCTTCCTGCTCAATGGTGATGATGACGTCTTTGCCAACACAGACAACATGGTGGAGTACCTCCAAGGTCTCAAGGATAATGATGGAAGCAAACACCTCTTTACTGGCCACCTCATCCAGAATGTGGGGCCCATTAGATCATCAGGGAGCAAGTATTTTATCCCAGTCCAGGTGCAGAAGTCAGACTCATACCCCCCCTACTGTGGTGGTGGTGGCTTCCTCTTGTCTGGTTATACAGCTTTGGTCATATACAATATGTCCCAGTCCATTGACCTTCTTCCCATTGATGATGTTTACATGGGGATGTGCCTAGCTAAAGCAGGACTTGGTCCTACTTCCCATATGGGAGTGAAGACAGCAGGTCTGTACATTCCCTCCAACAGACTAGATGGATACGACCCTTGCTTCTATAAAGACGTTTTACTGGTACACCGATTCCTTTCAGCTCGCATGTATTTTATGTGGCACAGAATACATGATCCTAATCTGAAATGTAGTCTTTAAAAGAAAAACATTTCACAGCACCAAACTGTAACTTACAGGTGGTAACAGAGCATGGTAGCACTTTCTTAATGATGATCTTCTTCATTCTATCATAGGAAAAGGTTTGGACTGTTTTTCTACTACTGTTCAGATGGGCACAGAAATAGGGAGTGATAGAGCTTTTCTTTCATGTTCTTAATGAGCAGCTTTCACTGGCATGAAGGCTGACATGTTTATTTACCTCATCCATTTGCTGTGTTTCAAGCCTCAATGTTGCCTACGCCCAAGCTGACAAGTTATTACCTACACATTTTTTATTTTATGGCTAATGTGTTATGAAAGTGTGTTAGTCCAATAATCACTAACCTTTAACTTTACTGGTTGGACTCCATAAACTGCTGCGAATGGTACCATAGTTTATTAGAACTTCATTGCTGCAAACAGCTGCTTGCTGCAGGGAAAAGGGTTGATGGGGATAGGATCATAGGATCATAGGATCTAACCACCAAATTTTCAGGCCAGAAAATGTGGAACACAAAAAGATAGAGACAGCTGAAGAGTGACAGGAATGTGGGGAGACAGAGATGGGGAATGACATGCAGCAAAGAGCCACAGGTCGGATTCGAAACCTGGGCCGCTGCGGAAAGGACTGAGCCTTTGTACATGGGCGGATGCTCTACCAACTGAGCTAACCAACACCAGCTATGTTTCATACCTTTGTGAATCATAGAGCAAGATAAGAGCAAGCCAAACTGGCAAACAGATGGCAGGAGGCAGCTTGATGTGGCAGATAACAGGTAGGGAGGCAAGAACACAAGACTGAATGATCTAGTGAAGTCTCAATGAACGAGAGGGGATGAAAAGATCTGCTGCCGGTGTGTCACCTGATTGTTAGGAGAGAGTAACCAGTACGACACGCACAGAGAGAAACAGATTGGGGACAAACATTAAACAAGATTCATATTCAGCTTGTTTCCTGTATATGCGACTATGCCAGTAAAATACTGTTGTGACCTCAGGATAACTAAACAAAACAGTTTTTCTGCCCATGTTAGTGTTGGACAGAGTTGTATGTTAGGTCACGACATCATGTGTGTCTGGGTGGATTTTAATCTTTAATGATGACTGTATGTGGGGGAGTGTGTTTTGTATATTACATATTTATATAATTGCCAGCTTGGCATTGTGACTGTGTTGTGGTGTTGATTCACAATGTGTTCTGATTGCTAACTGAATTATGTCCACAGCAATTGTCACAAATATAGTCAACTACCAAAAATTAGCACCAAATGCCTCTTAATCGAGTTTGCTTATTGATTTTTTTTAGATATTTCCTGTTTTAAATAGATAAAAAGAAACAGTTTGAACAATACTGAACTTGGTGCAGGGCTATAAGGTACACTGTAGTGTATACAAATTATTTCTCAGGGTTTCTTAAAACTAATGATGCACTGTTGCTTAATCTTCTTAAGTGAATAAGTTTACTGTTTAATTTAAACAGTTTTATCTTGTATAGCCTGTATATTCATGTTAGAACATTATTCAGAGAGAGATTAATGTATGTTTTTGTGCCTTATATCAGTGCTCCTCAACCAGATAACACTGTTTGCATAAAGAATTGCATAAAGATGTGTTGGACGACTGAAAGTGTGTATGTATTGATTATGATTTTATACACACAAACAAACACACACACACGCATATATATATTCAATATAAACATATTTGTGAAACATAATATTTGTGACCCTGTCGCACAAGCCTATCCCAGCTGACTGGGCGGAGGCAGCATATGCCTTGGACATGTCACCAGCTCATCACGGCACACAGAGACAAACAACCATTCACACTCTCTCCTCAAACACTCACCAATTAACCTAATAAGTGCACGTCTTTGGACTGTGGGAGGAAACCAGAGTAACCTGAGAGAACCCACACAGACACAGGGAGGACATGCAAACTCTACACAAAAAGGCTACAGATGAGGTTCGAATGAGGAACCTTCTTGCTGTGAGACGACAGTGCTAACCACTGCACCACCATGCCACCCATCCATAAACATTTTTGAGGTGTATTGGAGTTTAATTGATTCTGCTCAGAAAGCAGAAACAGTATGTTTAGAGAAACATTTCATCAAGATCAACAACAACATATTTAATGTATTGTCTACGTATGTATTTACACATATATGTAATAGCCCTGTGCACAGCTGTATACATTCCAACACCAATAAGTTAGTTTTTTTCAAGTGACCTCAAATTAAAGACAATGTATAAGCAAACACAGCATGCATTTGTCATAATACTGTTAACCTGGATGAAATTCTTGCTCAACAACAGATTTTTTATCAGCCAAAGAACATGAAAGCAGACTCACTGACTTCCTTATACCTCTTTGTGACTATAGTTCCTTGTCAGCCACCTATCAGTGCAGCTGTCACAGAGTTGACCCTGACACCTTGAACATCATGAAAACACTAAATCAATAAAATAATCGAGGTGGTAAAGTGAAACATGTTACTACATTTTGTTTCCTTGGATTGATTATTTGTAGTTTGTCGGGGACATGCTGCACTTATATTAGGATGATGTGTATAAAGGAACAATTGTGCCATCTTGTGTCCAGAATATCTTACTGCATATCAGAGGTGTCACTAGGTTTTAAGGACGGGGGGCTTAGCCCCAAGGAGATGCACAGGATGTGAGCGAACGTAGCGCGTGAGCACAAAATTTCACAAACAGCTAGCAAAGACTGAGAAATTATTTATTAGTTATTAGTAGTTATTTATTAGTATTTATTATCAGTCTGTTTTTAATACAGTACAACAACAAACAAAGGTTTCTGTCAGATTTTGTATTGTATTTTTATTGTATTCAAATATACCGGACTGCTATGATGACCTATTTTTACTTCATGGATTAATAAAGTTATCTATCTACCTATCTATAAAATAATAATAATAAAAAATAGCTGTTCAGTCTAACCACTGTAGACTGTTCGTACTATTGGATATGTCCAGGTTTCAATTTGCTTTCCAGTTTAACTTTCAAACATTCAGAAAATTAAACTAAAACTAAAACTTCCCCAGCATGTGCAACAGTGAGGCATCTCCTAAATTTTCTTTGAACTGCAGCATTTAACCCTTCTGAGCAGTATACACATTTGACTGCTGAGTTTTTAGTTACACAAGAGGGGTTGGAGTGTAAACAATGTTTGTTTGTTGGTTCACCAGAGATGTGCCATACCAGTCCAGCTATCCGACACATAGCAGGGATTGTTTAATGCTAAAGATTCATATCCACACATCACTGTGGCCGTACTCGTGGCTGTGAGTTGTAACACCTTGAACATGGTGGTTCAGTGCCAGGCCTTGAGAGAAGCTGCACTAGCTTCTCAACACTAAACAGTAACACACTTAGGTGAGGAACTGTACATGTTATCTTTAAGTGAACACATTCAGTTATCACCGTCTACATTTGCCGCCTCTTTCCACACAGTATGGACCTCCTTCTGAGCTGTCTGAGGTTCCATCCATTTTGTGAGCTAAACATGAATTTCATGTGCGTTTTTGTAAATTTGGCTCTGTCACATAAAGTCACACTCAAGCCTAATGCTAAGCTACCAATGATTAAACAATACAATTTGCTTCACAAAGCTATTGCAGGAATTGACAGTGTCATTCAATCTCTATTGGATCAAAATTTGTTTGTTCAAACCACCAGCCCATGTAACACTCCCATTTTTACCAATTTCCAAAGCAAATCGCCCCGATGAATGGAGGTTCATGCAAAACCTGCAAGCAATTAATACTATTGTGGTGCCTGCAGCTCCAAATTATGCCTGACACCAATTCGATTATAGCTTTTTTACCTTCTAACTCCACATACTACACAGTCATTGATTGAAGTTCTGCATTTTTCTTGATACCATTGCATCCAGATAGCCAGTACCTGTTTGCATACGCATTCAAAGGCAAACAGTACACTTGGTGACGTTTGTCGTAGAGTTGTGTCGAGAGTCCCACGGTGTATGCAGCGGTGGTAAAAAGAGACCTGCATGGGCTCCACCTGCCAGGGGGCTCCACTCTCTTGCAGTACGCAGATGACCTCCTAACAGCTTCTCCATTAAAAGAAGCTAGCCACAAAGACTCTATCTTGCTGCTACAGAGACTGACCGAGTGTGGTCACAGAGCGTCGCTGGCTAAGTTGCAATTCTGTCGACCTGAGGTGACATATTTGGGTCATGTTTTAAGGATGGACAGCGCCTTTTGTCACTGGAGAGTGAAACTGCTGGTTAACATGCCTCCCCCCACAACCAAGAAACAGATGCTGTCTTTTCTGGGGATGGCTAAACACTGCAGACACTGGATTTTTGAATATGCAACTATGGACTCTGTTTTGCGAGCCGCCATACTGAAATCAGCTCCATCTGTGGTACAATGGACTGAGGAAATGCACAAAGCCTTTCAAGATCTGAAACATGCTCTCACCATGGCTCCAGTGTTGGTTTTGCCAGACTATCATCAGCCGTTCCATCTACATGTGCATGAGAGAGATGGCTTCGCCACTGGCATTCTGGTACAGAAACATCATTCTCATTACCGTCCAGTTGCGTACTACTCCTCTCGACTGACCCCTGTGGTTATTGGTATGCCAAGCTGTCTAAGAGCAGTGGCCGTTGTTGCCATTTTAATTGACAAATCTTCCCACATTGTACTGACTCATGACTGTGTTGTACACATTCCACATGCAGTATTACACATTTTGAACATCCGCAACTCAAAATATGACGGCAGCACGTTGTTCAGGTTAAGAGGCAATAATTCTTTCCAGTCCCAACATAACTTTAAAGCACTCACCTCCATTGGTTGACACTGACGATGAGCATGATTGCATTGCCACTATCGACATGTGCACATCCCTAAGGCCAGATCTACTGCAAACACTGATACCAAATTCCGATAAGATTCTTTATACTGATGGTTCAGCTACAGCAGACTATATGACAACATACACCTGGCTGGTTATGCAGTAGTAAGTAGTAAGTAGCAAAAAAAAATGTTTTAAATAAATTGGGAAGTTGTAGAAGCAGACTGAAATTTTTCAGGGCTGTAGCCAAGTCATATTCCCCAATTCCAACTTATGAAACATGTTACAGGTTACGTTACTTGACACCTGCTAAACATAATAATAATAATAATAATAAGATAAGATTTCAGCTCCACTCCACTCATAACCATGTTTTCTAATGAATCTATCTATCAAGTTTAAATAACTGACCAACAGTGTTTTCCGGGAGGATCCTTTAAAAAGCTGTTCTATTGCTAGGTTTTGTCTTTTCAATCTTTGAAATCAAACTGATACTTTTGCCAAGTTTGTTTCAAGTTTTAATCTTTCAAATATTAACCATCTACAGAACTTTTCAGTACGTTATTTTTCTACTCCTTCTTATCATTATCATTATCAATAATTATTATTACTGATATTGTTTTAAGTGAGCCTCTTATCATTTAACAGAAAAATACAGCACCAGGACTAAATAACAATAAGAGCTAATAGAGTTAGTAGAGAGTGAATAATCAAAAGGAAGCTCTGAGGCTTTAGATTTGTCACGTACACTTATTATATAAGATTTCAGCATTGAGGTACAATCACGCTACATTCATGATTTTGCACAGTCAAAAACAAACTAACAAACAAAAAAGTATTGATTATCATTACAACTAACTATAGTAACTCACGGTGCTAGAGGGGAGGGAGAGACGCTAAATAAAGCTGTTTACACAGGTTAGGCTACTTCAGACTATAGTTGTTATTTCACACATGTAGCACACGACAGGAGAGACTCTATGTCAGATGAGTTCTCACATGTTAAACTTTACAAACCAAGGCTCAAAATGAAAACACAGCTCGGTGACGCAGTAAAAAAA
This sequence comes from Sciaenops ocellatus, assembly GCA_033000465.1. Taxonomy (NCBI): domain Eukaryota; kingdom Metazoa; phylum Chordata; class Actinopteri; family Sciaenidae; genus Sciaenops; species Sciaenops ocellatus. The sequence goes on along the minus strand of CP136882.1, from coordinate 20,750,171 downwards.
CTTAGTTGATAATGTCGCAGCACTACAAGTCCATGCTAGCTAAGCAGCTAAACTTTAGTATAGATGCTCCATGTTTTGATCCCACGCCGGGTGGGTCATTATACTGCCGTTGGTCATGCGGACACACATTGTAAATAGTACTATTGGCTTTACAGTGTGACAATCTGTCAATAAAAAATCAGCTAGCAGCCAACACTTTTTCTCTTCGGATCTGCATTGATCTTGATGGGTCTGCCCGAGGTTTCTGCCTGTTAAAAGGAAGGTTTTCCACGTCACCGTCGCCAAGTGCTTGCTCATGGTTGAACTGTTGGGTCTCTGTAAATAATATTATAAAGAGTACGGTCTAGACCTGCTTTGCATGAAAAGTGTCATGAGATAACTTTTGTTATAATATGGCGCTATATAAATAAAATTTAATTGAATTGAATCTCACAAGTGGCCTCAGTGAACTCTGAAAGACGTGAATCCGTCGTAACAACTGAGAACTTTAATCCATGTATTTTGTGCCATGTAGTTTGCCCACGAGCTCTCCGACATGTGCTGGCCTGTGTTGCACACGGACCAACACATGTCAGAAGAGGGGTGATAAATGATGTTATTCGCTCAAAATGGTTTGCGCGTTTCAGTAGTTTCACAAACGTTTGTAGATAGTTGTATGATGTGCCAACAGACCGGATAGAAGAAGAGCACAGTGAAGCATGACCATCTGGGACCTCTGTCAGGTTCTTTTTGTACATTTGCAAATAGACTTGGTACATATGCAAAGTTGTCAAGGCTACAAATATTTTTTAGTCATAACTGATCGATTCTCAAAGTGAGTCGAGGGTTTCGTGACAAGAAAAGAAGACACTAGCCTTAAGTGTCTGCTAAAAGAGGTGATCCCCAGGTTTGGGGTGCCACAGAATGTTGTATAAAAGAATCATGCAGGATCTGTCAGAAATTTTAGGGTTCAAGTTGCAGTTGCATGTTCACCCACAAAGTTCTGGTCAAGTTAAAAGAATGAACGCAACTATCAAAGAACGGTTGACCAAAACAGTACTAACAAAAGGTCTGAAATGGCATGATGCACTGCCTAATGTGCTGTACTCCATCCAAAGCGCACCAAGTGCAACAACAGGACTGAGTCCTCATGAGGTGTTAATGGGGAGACTAAGGTCCACAAGGACAAGTCAACCTCTGACACCACACAAAACTTCTCTGCTTTGGACAGATGAGTCTATAACTGAAAATGTAAAAAAGAGTAACTGACATTTTGAATTTTATCATTACAGGTGTCTGAACGGCTCCCGAAACCATCTGAGGAACCAATTCATACTTTAAATGAAGGAAATTTTGTATTAATTAAGTGTCTAAAAAATGTCTTTGTCTCCCAGGTGGGACCAGGTGTTGGTGACAACTAGGACTTGTATTTCCTGCACTCTAACCAAACTGCCTATTAACCAAACTAACCAAACTGTTAACCTTGTTATGTTTGACTGTCCAATTGACAGATGTAATGAAAATGACTGTTACATTGCTCACCCCCTGACTTTCTCTCAAGGTAAATGGTCGTGGACAACGCATGATAAAGCTCTGATTAAGACGGTGCTGAGTGCACCCAGGTAATGAAGGTAACATTCACAGCTGCTGTACTGGTTGACTGAACCTTTGGAGCTGTGGTGTTTCACTAAACAGCAATTGAAAAGTTATCCTGATTATAAACTGTGAGGTGTTAATTACCAAGATGTTCCAGGGGAGGTGCAGAGCAGTAAGATCTGTACTATGGTGAAACTGATAAGGACGATAGTTTTCTATATATTGGTCAATTTTCTTCCATAAATTCACTCAATGTAGCCAAAGCTAAACCAAAGGTGCCTAATAGAGTTACAGGTAGTGTTTCTTAACCTGTAGTGGAAAAGAAATAAACAAATTCAGCCCTCAGTCTAATGATTGATTACGCGAGTGATCTTTATCACAGTAACTGTTAAAACTGCCAAAATACGCCTTCTTCTATACACTCTCCAATGACCAACCTGATTCCATTCACCAGAGCTGACTGTGAAATGTTTGTGCAAAATAAAGTTGAAGAAACATATACTTTTCTATTTTCAGACAAAAATACCAACTTTCTGTTACCTCTGTGTTCAATTTTAGTTGAGCTTTATTTTGATGATTCTAGCTTTGCTGGTTGTTTATTGTTCTAAAAGATGTGTGACCTTTAATAATTTAGAAATTGCTATTTTATGAATCAGTTTAAAATCTACTCCAAAGATAGTCTTCACAGTAATAGGATACATGATTAAATTGAAATGTTACAATTATGTTATGATGATATGCAACTGATTGATATTGACTGTTCATGGGATTATTCTACGAAGATGGATTCCACGCCACCATGCATCGTATGTGCTAGTAACCTCTCCATGGTGGTGACCCTCGACTGTACATAATGTACATGGGTTGAAGACTTCACTATACCTTGATTGCAACAATGATTGTTGTGATTTGTTTTATTAAAAAAGAAAGAAAGAAATTTTAATCTAGAATGTTAAATCAATTGTTTTATGGAACCCCTTCTAATTGCTAGGGTTGTATCTGTTAGGTGATAGAGTAAATTTGATCTTTCTCCTCTCCCAGTGGTATATTTGCACGTGATCTGTGACCTCCCTGATGACCTCCTTTAACACCTTGGTGTTGTAGGGGATCTTCACTCGTTTAAATGCCCTTGTTGGCCTAAAAGTGGAACTCACACATCATGGGGATGGGATGATGGGGTACATAAGAGGGGTTCTTAACGTTCTTCACTGATTGTATGAACTAATTTTAACTGACTGTTTTGTTTGACAAATAATTTCTACTGATGTTCTTTTAGAATAATTTTGATTTCAAATACTCCTGATTTCTGTGTGATTAAGAATGTTTTGTAATGTTTGTGTCGTTCCCATTCTGACTGTACTCCCTGGTGGTCTCTAAATTTGATAATTATCAGTTTTCTGTAGATAGTATTGATCTTATGATCAATAAGAGGGGATTGTTATGGAATTTTCTATCCTTAGGTTACACGAGGTCACGTGTGGGCCTTGAGGTCCTCAGCAGTATTAATTGTTTGGCTTTGATTGGGAACAGTAGGTGCCAGTCTATCTCAACACTGTGGTGGCCAGGGTCGAAGAGACCTATTGCTGCCTTCACAGACATAATAGATAGCTGGCTGTTGACGTTCCAATCTGCATAAACAGACATCTGTGTCTCCAGACTAGAATATGTTGACAATAACACCTCCATGGGTAAAGACATTCTCTTTGGCTAATTCTGGGCGTATAGTATTTGTGGTGTTATTTTGGGGTTTAAAGTCTATCCACCAGGATGAGTTGGGCAGAATGTGAGACCGACTCAGGCACTTCTGATGTACTTTGAGAGTGTCTCTAATTGTCCTTGGCCAAGCGTCAATAAATGTTACAGCATAAGACATCAGAGGCTCCTGAACACTTTCTTCCCTCCTGACCTCACCACTGACCTTTGACTTCAGCAATTTCTCCACAACAGGAGGGTGTACCCTTCATAATCTTCCATCCATCTTGGTTGGCGCGTTCGCCGGCGTGGATGTGCATCTTCACTTGGGGGAACATGAGCCATTTTCACTTCGTAATTACCGAATCCGGCTCGAAGGACCATATGTGACGGAGGCTCAAAGATAGCAGACTGGCTTCTCTGATTTCACATCACGGTTTCCATCAAGTAGGATATGGTGTCATCTGAGTACTGGCACAGTTCTCAGATGACATTATTGTGTGTTGAACAAGAAAGATTATGTTGTACTGGTCGAAAAAAAAAACAGTGGCTGTCGATCAGAGAGATTCCTTATCTTAGCTCCACCCATTCTAGTTTTCTCACAAACACTGGTCTCAGACAAAGGATATTTGTGGCAACAATGCAATGATGTATTTGATGACTGGCTAATAACCCTGAAAGAACCCAGGATCTAAAACCTCATCTGTCACACTTCAATTGTCTCACTTCACCTCACCAAGCTTCATGTGAATTTACCACCATGATCAGGTAATTATTGCTGTCCTACATGTTTCTGTGAATTTCTTTCTTCATTCAGAATAATACGATATCTAATATGTATTACTTCATATGTATACATATATATAACACGATAATTTGAAAACGAGTTGAGATGTTATTGTAAGATGATCTGGATTGAATGTCAGATTTAATTTTTAATTCAAAACTGTATTTTTTCATTTCTTCATCGATTTATCCATTAATTTTAAATGAACATCATAATAACCTGTATAATAACCTGTGTTGTCTGAGGTTACAACTGATAATCTGTGTTGACATTTTCACCCACATCTTTGTAATTACTACATCATTTATGCTGAATAACATTAACCATTGAATTAGATTAAAATCACAAAAAATCGAATAGTCATCCAAGTTTCATAGTTTCATCCAAGCCACCTTGAATTATTGCGCAGAACCTGACCTGACTGTGCATGTAAATGATAATGGCTCCTTGGTTTATCCTGTCTTGTAAAAGTGTCTTTGACCAAGAAACTGAACCAACCAAGTTGCTTCCAGAGGCCAAGGCAGGGCCTTACATACTAGCTCACTTCCACCTGTCTGTGAGTGTGCATAAATGTCTCAACAAGGGACAAATTATAATTACAAATAAAAGAAAAAAGCACTAAATGAATGCAGTCTACTCCTGGAAAGGATGAAATATTGTTGTTGTAGGTGTGACCTGAACACATCATTGCATCGTTGCTGCAAATGTCCTTTATATGAAAAAATCATTTTGATTGAGAAAACTAAAATGGGCAGAACAAAGAATAGGAAACTATATCCAAGAACTGCATCCCAGAACCCAGCAAGGTCAGTTGTGTGGCATGTTGATTTTCTATTTTTAGTGATAAGACTATTGCAGCCAAAACAATAATGGCAAGGCACCAAAAATGATTGTAGGATGTTGCATTTTATTGACTGTAAAGATGATGTATAGATTAATTGGATGTCTCAAATTTTCGTCCATTTCAGTTCTGACAAAACAGAGATCTACCTTAAAGCTCATTCAGTCCTGGTTGTTCTAGCTGATAAAGATCACACATAAAAACAAACAAACAACAAAAAAAAGTATAACAAAGGCACCCTTTTAACTGAAACATTCCTTGTTATTCAGGTTTGACTAAAAAGTATGCAAAATGACAGATGACAAACGAGTTTGTGTTTTCCAATCAGCCCTTGAGACCTGCTCTACCAGCTGAGCCAAGGACATGAGTCAGACCTAGGACATTTATATGGCTGACTTCCAAAGGGTGCCTTTGTTATAACATTGTTGGCTTGTCTGAAATTCTAGTTTGACAGCAACAGGTTTCTTGAACATTTAAGTGCTATTTCCTTTTATTTATAAATATAATTTCTCTCTTATTCATACATTTACACACACACACACAGATGGAAATTAGTTACAATGCAAAGTACTGATGATTCTTGGTTGACTCATTTTTTTTGCTCAAAGACATTTTTTCAGGACAGGATTTTACAGCTAGTACAGCTGTAAAATAATTTTCAGCAAAGATCAGTAAAGTCAAATCACAAAAGAAAATGCATTCACATCATATTTATAAAATTTGCACAATTCTCCAACAGCAGTGTTTTGTTTCTCTTAGTACATCTTACTGATAACCAAGGTTTGTTTACCTGAAACCTTAGCAGGCTTTCAGAACTAAAGTGCTCAATATTATTATTATTATGATTATTGTTGTTGTTGTTGTTGTTATTTCTGACTGAGATGTGATTCTATTTTCCCATTGCAGAATTTTAATGAAAAGTTATGTCATTACAAGAGCTTCCTTCTTGCTGTTGGGAAGCCTTGTGGTTGTTTACCTCCTTTATGATGCCGAAGATGTGAGAAAAGATGACAGTAAAATTAGACAACCCACCAAAAACTCCTATGTATACTCCTGGTCAAGATGTCAACGAAATATGTCTGCTGCTAACATCACAGACTTCAGCTTTCTTCCTGATACAATAAAAGACTTTCTCTACTATCAACACTGTCGCCATTTCCCCATGCTACTGGACCTTCCTGACAAATGTGGAGGAGCTGATAAATCAGCAGAAGTCTTTCTTCTGCTGGTCATTAAAAGCTCCCCTCATAACTACGACCGTCGAGCGATACTACGCAAAACCTGGGCTGAACAGAGGTTACACAATGGTGTGTGGATCCGAAGGATCTTCATCTCAGGAACGACAGATTCTGGTTTTGAGAAAAAGAGACTGAACAAACTACTGGAGCTGGAGCAACGTGAGTACAGTGACATCCTTCAGTGGGACTTCAGTGACACATTCTACAACCTCACCTTGAAGCAGATGCTCTTCCTGGAATGGATGGAAAGAAACTGTCCAAACGTTCGCTTCCTGCTCAACGGTGATGATGACGTCTTTGCCAACACAGACAACATGGTGGAGTACCTCCAAAGTCTCAAGGATAATGATGGAAGCAAACACCTCTTTACTGGCCACCTCATCCAGAATGTGGGGCCCATTAGATCATCAGGGAGCAAGTATTTTATCCCAGTCCAGGTGCAGAAGTCAGACTCATACCCCCCCTACTGTGGTGGTGGTGGCTTCCTCTTGTCTGGTTATACAGCTTTGGTTATATACAATATGTCCCAGTCCATTGACCTTCTTCCCATTGATGATGTTTACATGGGGATATGCCTGGCTAAAGCAGGACTTGGTCCTACTTCCCATATGGGAGTGAAAACGGCAGGTCTGTACATTCCCTCCAACAGAATAGATGGATACGACCCTTGCTTCTATAAAGACGTTTTACTGGTACACAGATTCCTTTCAGCTCGCATGTATTTTATGTGGCACAGAATACATGATCCTAATCTGAAATGTGTCTAAAGCATTCTTAAAATGAAAACTAGACTGTATATGTTGATATTGTTACAGCTGTTTAAAAAGTACTTATTGGAAGCGGCAAGATAAATTGTGTTATTACTTGTTTCCTGATTGTTGTGACGAGACTCTCCCTCCTCAGATAGGTACTCATCAGACATAGTTGTACTGAACATGCAGAGCGTGTTCCAACCATTCTGTCTCAGGGGAACCCATCATATGTTATGATGGGTCACAGGATTCAATCACATACACAGATTTAAATCTGTTTTTTTTAAATCATCATTATTAAAATGATAGATTCAAATTTAAATTATAATATAATGTACATAAAGTACTGTATGTATAATGTGTATAATGGTTATTATTTTTCCCAAAAAAATATTTAGTCGTATTATTAAGTAGATTATGACTTAATCTAAAGGACAGAGGTCCATTTAGATGAATGTTGTTTTATTGTTGAACTCAATAATAATTTCCATACAAAACCTTTATTGTGTCACTGGTGGTGTAGCCAGTTATTTTTGGCCTCTGTCCTTAAACGTCCATACACATGCTAGAAATCTTGGTATAATTTCTGACTTTGCTTTAAACTTAACTCATATTTTTTATAAATAGCTTTTTACATACTAAGTCTGTCATAAAAATAAAACTGTTACTCTCTTTTGAAGACCTGAACACTCATTCTTCCATTAACATTCCATTAACATAGTCATAATTTCTGTCTGCATCAATCATCATGATTGCTAAAGTGACAATCAGTGGTTTCTTGTGGTGTGTCGTTTGCTTTATTATTAAATACATAATGGCCATGGTGATTGATTTTGAAGCTACCTGACAGGCCACACAAACACACTAACGTTTGAGGTCTGTGGGAAAATTGCACAATAAAAACAATGTCAGAGAATGTGTTTGAAAGATGGCTGAAGGCTGTTACTACCACTACTGAAGTAGCAGTATATGGCTGCATGTTCACCTTTGAACCTTCGAACCAAAACACTCAATCTGGAATATTTTTGTTTCATGAACAACAAGACATAGGTAGGGTTGTGTGCTAAAATCGTTTTTTGTGGCCTATTAAAGCAACATATACAGTGGTGGCCAAAATTATTAGAACACTTGGCATATTTAAGACGTTTCAGTTATTTTTGTTGAATTGGTCATTAAAATACCCATAAAACGAATGAAATATCTACAATGTCATCATTATACTCTGTAAACCATAGAATAAATCCATCATAAGGAGATTTTAGCTTAAAAAACAAGCTAGGCCTGTGTCTTGGGATGCAGTCCAAGCACTGTAAAGTACACTTTAGACTGCCATGATGCCACCAATTCACATCAGAACCAAAAGGGCAGAAGTAGAAAAAAGAAACTTTCAGACAGACAAGTGAAGCATCTCAAAATTCTCAGTCTTAAGGACCCAAGAAAGACCTCACGAGAACTGCGTGATGAGATCAACGCCAATGAGATTAACTGGACTGTATTATTTTACAGATTGTGGTAAGCAAATACTTTTTCACAATGGATGGAAAGAAACTGTCCAAACCAATTAACCAACATCTATATAGTAGATGTAGACATTGTTTCAACTGATTAAAATGTGTTTCTTGGTAGTGAAAAGGAAGTGAATGTTAATAAATGTTTCCTCATTCTTGTAAACTAGACTGCACCTTTCCTGGTAGGCACTCACCAGACCGATCAGATCATGAGGAAAACTTAACAGAAAACATTAACTTTTAGTTAATGACATTTTCTAGTTGGTTAGTTAGTTTCTAGTTGGTTGTTTATCATTAGTTACAAGATTAATACACTGAAGCAGCTTTTTCCAAATTAGATCTGTCATAAAAATAAAGCTTTTATTGTTTTTAAAGACCTAGAGACTGTCTTATTGCCAGGAAATATTTGTGGTCACTAAATACTCACTCCCTCCTTTAGTTCTTCCATTAACATTTATAGTATAAAATGGTTTTGTTGTAGCATATTGTTTAGAATAAAAAATATAAATTTGCATGGGTGTGGTGTTTTAATCTGTGATTGACATTTTTGTAGCAGATGGATTGTTTGTAATGTAGCATTTTAGGTTGTGAATAAAAATCCTTTTTGTATTGGATAGATTGTAATGTAACAAGAGTGAAAATATAAGTAAGATAAAAGTCGTAACCCTTAACAAGTGTAAATCAACAAGTGTGGACATGTGTAATGATTAGAAGTTTTAGAACTTTGTTAAAATGCATTATAAAAAGGTTCAAACTTTGAGTTGAAAAAGATGAGGCAAAAACCACAGAAAGGAGGCAAAAACACAGCCCAAGTCTTCCCCATGCCTGCGGAGGGTACTCAAGGACTCACGAAAAGCAGGGTAAGTTGAATAAGATAAGGGTGGGGGTGAGAACATGCAGTTTTGATACATGCTACAGTATGCTAGCAGTTTTGGAAACCCTGCCCAGATAAATTGATTGGACACTAAGAATCATGTGATCTTTTTTACTTCATTGGAAGAGAATGAAAAACGGGTGGTAACTGTGAAAAGAAAACTCTTAAAAAAACTTGTTGAAAGACAGACTCTGAGACAGCTGCTTGCGAATCCGAACTCCTTTTACTTCACAAAAACGTCACAGCTTTTTATAACCATTCTTACATCATTGTTACCTAACCAAGCTACCAAATATGGAACCATACATCCTGAGCTTTGTTATGATCACGTAGTCAATGTTCTGAGTATCCCTAAGAGTTCCCAGAAGTGTGTGTCTCTCATGAGTGTATATGTGTGCATGATTTCTCCATGATCTGGTTGAACCGACCTGGCAAAACACGTCGATGAATGTTATCTGACAGAACAGGCAATTAAAGGCGGTTAAAAAGGGGTTTCCCAGATGTGCTATGATTGTGTGTACCTATCTGTGTGATTGTGTATCCATGTGTGTGCCAATACAGTTCTATGTGTGTGCTTCTGTTATATTACGCGTAAAAGTGTATATGTATCACTCAGAACACGACATAACAATGTTGGTGTGTATGATTATAAAAGATTATTTTTTGAGCCAAGAAATCAGTTCCCTTCATGAACATACTTGGGTTTTGTTTTCTGTGAAGAGAATAAAACTCTGCTACATTCAACTCTAAAGCACTCAGGTGCCTTTTTCACAGATAATTTTTTGGACAAATGTTGAAGGAGTCAGAGTGTAGAAAAGACTTGTATGTGTATGTCCGATTTCTAGACGTTGGGTGCTCTTATAACGACGTGGCCTCGCGCTCGTCAGTTTGTTTACGTTGGTCCCATGTCAACGGAAATAAACCGCTGTTAACGTCTCATGATCCTGTTAACATTAAAATGAGTCTACTTACCAAATTTATTTATATCGGAGATTGTTGGGATGATCCAGTTTTAACCTTAAAGTTTAGTCGCTTAAGAGAAGTAAGTAGCCATTAATTTACTTAATTAATAGGTTTATAAATGATACGTTACGCCGAATTTACACAGGGGACGTAAGCGCTGCGGAAAGGCTGCGCCGCGGAACGGCTCCGTCCTCTGCCCGGCGTCAACTCACACCGGGCGCGTAACGGCAGCGTAGCGCTGCCTTACGAGCCAGCCGTATTCACGCGAGATCACGAGATCATGCGATAATCCTGAACGTACGCGAAACCGCGAAATCCCGTGATAAACTGTGGAAACAACAACAACAAACAGCTTACTTTGCTTCTCTGACGTGGAAGAGATTATAAAAAGGATCTGTTGTGTCATAAATTATTGTGTGTTGTTCCGCTTCAACAATTACTCTGTCGTCGTCCATGTTGAGACCCTTTGATCGATTGACTGCTGACCTGGTGCCACCGGTCATGGCGTAATGTTGATGTGACGTTGTGATAGGCTACATGAACGGCGTATTGTGTTTTATTTTGAAAGGGGGCGGAAGTGTATTACTTTGATTCTGTGTCGGACTTCCTGTCTGGTGCAATCTGCTCTGTTGAGCTTGACGCGAATCAGCAACGGCTCCGTCAAAAATAGAAGTGCTACGGAATGCTCGCGCTGCAGAGCGGAGAGCCGCTGCTGGGACGCTGCTGAGACGTTACGCGGCGCGCCCGGTGGGAATGGTCTCATTGACTAGAGTGGTAGCTCCAGCTGATGCTGTGGTGGTTGGAGAAAGTTGTGTTTGTTATGTATTCAAGTGGGATCGATGGTCTTGTGTTTTATTTGCCGGTGTGAAATGGGTGGAGACGCTGTTCATCAGCGACAATCGGTTTATTACACGGCTGTTGTTGGCGGTGCAGCCGTAGGGAGACACAGACCGCAGAATGACTAACTTAGTGGCCTGCTGTGTGTCAATTCTGTTCAGCTGTGAGTTACGCCTGATTTACACAGGGGACGTAACGGCCGCGTAACGGCTGCGCCGCGGTCACCGGAGCTGATCGCTGCCACTCTAGTCAATGAGACCATTCCCACCGGGCGCGCCGCGTAACGTCTCAGCAGCGTCCCAGCAGCGGCTCTCCGCTCTGCAGCGCGAGCATTCCGTAGCACTTCTATTTTTGTCGGAGCCGTTGCTGATTCGCGTCAAGCTCAACAGAGCAGATTGCACCAGACAGGAAGTCCGACACAGAATCAAAGTAATACACTTCCGCCCCCTTTCAAAATAAAACACAATACGCCGTTCATGTAGCCTATCACAACGTCACATCAGCATTACGCCATGACCGGTGGCACCAGGTCAGCAGTCAATCGATCAAAGGGTCTCAACATGGACGACGACAGAGTGATTGTTGAAGTGGAACAACACACAATAATTTATGACACAACAGATCCTTTTTATAATCTCTTCCACGTCAGAGAAGCAAAGTAAGCTGTTTGTTGTTGTTGTTTCCACAGTTTATCACGGGATCTCGCGGTTTCGCGTACGTTCAGGATTATCGCGTGATCTCGTGATCTCGCGTGAATACGGCTGGCTCGCAAGGCAGCGCTACGCTGCCGTTACGCGCCCGGTGTGAGTTGACGCCGGGCAGAGGACGGAGCCGTTCCGCGGCGCAGCCGTTCCGCGGCGCTTACGTCCCCTGTGTAAATCCCGCGTTAGGGTCGATATCTGTGCCGGTGGATATTTTGGATGTTTATGTGACGTATTTGCTGTTAAGTGCTACATATTTATTGTGAATGTATTTGTCGTTTCAGACTAAATTTATCCTATTGTCAAGATACTGGATGTCAAACCAACTCAAATACAATCTGTCAATCACCATCACCTCTCCTTCAATCTTGTTCTCACCGACAAACCGTCTTGTTTGGTTGCATAAACCTCAAATCGCACCAGAACCTACCTCCACCTATAACCTCCTCATCACAGAGACTTGGGGTACAGTCGAATAGTCAAAATTAGCTCCTAAGTCCTTTCCTAACCACTTTTCCTTGACCTCGATAGAAAACGTCACGAGGTCAAGGAAAGATGTGAAGGAGAGTTCATAAGGAGTCAGGAGAAGACGACCATGGTGTTCAGAGAATCCGACTGCACTTACACTTAGACTACGTCATCATGCGACAGCAAATGTTATTGATGTGATCTGTGGTAAAAGTACAAAGTCCAGAAGATGGACTACAAAACGCGCATCTGAGATACTTACTAGATACTCCCCGTATGTTCTTACTGTGTTTTAAATGCAGGAAATATAAACGTGGACAACCCGGTGAAAAATGACTTCATTATCAACGTCAGAATTGAAATAATAAATGAATATTATCCACCTGTCACAGAAGTCAAATGAAGTGTTTGTTACACTGGTATGGTCGCTCACCCTCCTGTCCACTCATATAGAAACATATAAAGATGAAGATATGTGATTAATCAGCTTGTGTGTGTGAACGCAGCTCCACAGTCAACAACAGAACACACTTGATGATCAAAGTTTTTACATCATGTTCATATTCACACGCTCTCTCTGCTGCAGTCTGCATCACTCTGTTTAAGTACATTAATGTTTTCTGGTTGTAAATGACTGAACGGTGCGCCGATTTTTTTGTCGCTGCCACAAGGAATTGTGGGACGGCATTACCTCCTTTCCTTTTGTTATGCCCCAGTCTAGGGGTGCCTAGGGCATAATTAGAAAGGGCCCCATCTTCCCCAAGTCCCAAGTAGCCACTACAACAAGTTTTAGACTTGAATGAAAAGAGAAGGATTTATTCACAAAAGTCACAGAGATCAAATAACTATAACTAAGGTATCAGCTTCAGGGTGGACCAAGGCCAAAACAACAACCAAAACAAATCTATCTGGAAATTAAATCACTAACCTCAAAAAAACAAATGACAATAGACTTACCTCCCTAACTAACAAAACAGGAGAAAACAAGATCAACTGAAATGGCAGTCCACCCCTACTATTCAAACAACAACTACTTCTAATCTAGAACAAAGGACTTCACTACAGGACGTGTGGCTGGTTGGGAGAGGAGGAGGATGAGGAAGTGCTGGTTGCCCCCCAACGGCGGCCATCTTGGCTCCTTATATTCCCTTGGGGTTTCCTGCTGCAGCCAATCACTGTCAAGGCCTCAAATCCCTCGACCAATCCTCATCCGGGGATGGCACATTCCTATTTACATATGGGATTGAAAAGAAAAAGCAAAGCCATACACATACAAACACAGCAGACTACAAAACTATGACCACAGTCATAACACCTTTCATAACACCCAAGAATTAAACACACCCCTAAATGTTTTAATTTCTATGGTTCTGAGGAACACCTAGACAACGCATCTGCTATTACATTTTCTGTACCTTTTTTGTGTTGGATCTGCAGGTTGAAGTCCTGCAGAAGGAGAGACCAGCGCATGAGCCGCTGGTTGGAATTGCGCATGTTTGCGAGGAATATTAGTGGGTTGTGATCTGTGTATACTTGGACAGGCAGCGAACTTGATCCCGTATATACTTCAAAATACTGCAAAGCAAGCAGGAGAGCGAGAGCTTCCTTCTCAATAGTACTGTAATTCAGCTGGTGCTTATTGAACTTCCTAGAGAAGTAGCAAACAGGGTGGTCAATAGCCTGCTCATCCTCCTGTAAGAGCACAGCACCTGCGCCGTACGCGCTGGCGTCAACCTCTAATTTAAAAGGTCGTGCAAAGCAGGGCGCTGCGAGAACAGGTGCGCTACACAGTAACGCCTTGGCAGACTCAAAGGCAGCCTGGCAAGCAGGGGACCAAACAAAGTTTTTCAACGGACTTACGAGACCTGTTAGAGGAGCCACCACATCAGAAAAGTTTCGACAGAAACCACGATAATAACCACACATACCAAGAAAACGGCGCAGCGCTTTCTTGGACTTTGGAACCGGGAAATCAATAATAGTCTGCACTTTCTCAGCTAACGGACGCACCTGTCCCTGACCAACCTGTTTACCCAGATAGGTAACCGTGGCCTTGCCAAATTCACACTTGGCGAGATTAAGCGTGAGGGAGGCCTCACGGAGACGACTGAAAATGAGGGACAGTGTGTGTAGATGGTCGGACCAGGTGGAGGAGTAGGCAACTACGTCATCTAGATACGCTTCACAATTTTCAACACCGGACAACACGATATGCATTAACCGTTGGAAGGTAGCGGGAGCATTACGCAGCCCGAAAGGCATAACGGTGTACTGGAGGAAAGTGTCTGGTGTGACGAAAGCTGATATTTCGGATGCACGTGGGGTTAAAGGAACTTGCCAATAACCTTTTAACAGGTCCAGCTTTGTCACGTATTTGGCAGAGCCTACGCGGTCTATACAATCCTCCATCCTGGGGAGCGGAAAAGAGTCAGGTTTTGTGACTGAATTGACCTTTCGATAATCATTACAGAAACGAGGGGTGCTGTCGGGTTTCGGTACCAAAACACAGGGTGAGCTCCACGCACTAGTACTGGGAATGGCTAAACCATGCTCAATCAGATAACTCACCTCCTGCTGCATCATGGCCCTTTTTGCTGGATTTACTCTGTATGCATGTTGTTTTATTGGTTTGTGGCTCTCCACGTCAATGTCGTGGTACAGGACAGAAGTCTGACTGGGATGATCAGAAAAAAGCAACAAGTTATCCTCAATCAACTCAGTAATATCTGCATGGGCTGAGGCAGACAGATGGGACAAAAAACTCTCCAAATCACTCAGTACCTCTGAATTTCTCAAACGAGCGGCTGGCATCAAGCCACTTTTCTCGGCCAAACCATCATCAGCAAGCTTGTACTGAATAGGAACAGCGGACACAGACATCACGGGCGCAGTAGGAGACTGCGGGAGATCACTCCTTCGGGAAAAGTAGTGCTTTAGCATATTTATATGGCACACTCTGGATTTCCTTTTCCGATCGGGAGTTTGGACAACATAGTCCGTGTCACTTATTTTCCTCTCCACCGTGTATGGACCAGAAAACTGAGACTGCAAGCTGGATCCAGGTAACGGTAGCAGCACCAAAACTTTTTCACCGGGGTGAAATACACGGAGTACTGACTTTGCGTCATAACGACGCTTCATTTTCACTTGACTCTGTGCCAAATTGTCATGGGCTAACTGACGTGCTAAATTGAGACCCTCACGAAAAGAACTGACATAATCCAGCACATTATGCTCAGTTTTTGGCGACTCTGACAGCCACTTTTCTTTAAGGAGCCGAAGGGGACCACGCACAGTATGGCCAAAGATCAAATCACAAGGACTGAAACCTAATGATTCCTGAGGAGTTTCACGCACGGCAAATAACAGCAGAGGGAGGCCTTCATCCCACTCTCTGTTAGACTCGAGGCAGTATTTGCGCATCATGGATTTCAAGGTTTGATGGAACCTTTCAAGTGCGCCTTGGGACTCTGGATGGTAAGGACTGGATGTTATGTGTTTGATTTTTAGTTCTTTCATTACCTGTGCAAATAGTTTGGATGTGAAATTGGTACCTTGATCACTTTGTATTGTTTTAGGCAAACCAAAAGTGGTAAAGAATTTAGTGAGGGCTTTCACTACGGGCTTGGTTCGGAGAGTGCGCAGCGGGATGGCCTCAGGGTACCGCGTCGCAGCGCACATCACTGTCAAAATGTACTGATGTCCTGATTTAGTTTTGGGCAAAGGACCTACACAGTCTATCAAAACACGTTCAAATGGTTCCCCAAGCACCGGGATTGGATGCAGGGGGGCCGAAGGGACAGTTTGATTTGGCTTTCCGACAACTTGACAGGTATGACAGGTGCGGCAATACTTCGTCACGTCGGTTTTTAATCCGGGCCAAAAGAAATTGCGCAACACACGATGGTAAGTCTTTTTAATACCAAGGTGGCCAGCTAAGGTAGAATCATGGGCGAGACTCAAAATTTGGGCTCTATATGCTGTTGGCACAACCACCTGATTTACAACGCGTATCTCACTGGAGTCGGGACTCCATCGTCTCATCAAGACACCGTTGTCCAGAAAATACACACAAGGTTTGCTGTCTTCCTCGCCGACTACTACAGAGGACAGATACCGTGTTAGAGACGGATCTTTTTTCTGAGCGTCAATTAACATTTCTCGTGTTACATTCAAACTTAGATCCGTATCAGCAGGAAATAACTCAGACTCATCGACACATTTTGCTACTTTGTCACACTCCATAGCAGGTGACACTGAAAAGGAGGGCTCACCCTCACCTAACGTAGCCATGAACGATTCACACAAATCCACAGTGTCACCCAGTTTACGAGCCTGTGCACGCGTAACTGCGCACACAGGGAACAATTTCGGCATAGACACAGCAGAAGAGACAGAGGTGGGACAGCCAGCAGACGCAACCAAACTGGGATCCATAATCACTTCGGGCAGAGGAAACACATTTCCTCCGGCCAGATCATTTCCCAAAATAAATGAAATACCACTGATTGGAAACCGGGGGAGTACGGCAACTTTCACATGTCCTGATACTAGCGGTGACTGCAAATGTACCATGTGAAGTGGGGCGTTCAGTTCACACATTTTAATTCCCCACACAAGCAAATCAGAACCGCATGAAGTTTTGTTTGAGAGTGGTAGGACACTAGCCAGTAGGAATGAGTGATAGGCGGCAGTATCGCGAAGAATAGTTACGGGGACTTTATCAGATTCCTCACCAGTTATAGACACAAACCCAGCTGAAACAAACGGCTTGAACCGAGGGTCAACCTCATCGTGTACCTCTGAGTTAGGTAACGGCTCAGGATGTTTTTCAGGCGGGGACGCAGTGTTGATGAAACCCACACCTGCAGGAGGTTTCGTAGCTTTGTAGTGTGTTTTTTTTTTAAGAGCCGGACAGACAGCTATCAAATGGCCAGGCTCATGACAGTAAAAACACTCGCGGCTCTCACCCGCAGCTGGTAATGTGCTTTTACGTGCCAACTTTGGCGACCGATTTTTGCGCTCAGGCAAAACACGAGGTGTCGGCACAGAAAAAACACTTTTGTGCGTCAGAATGAATTCATCAGCCAGCACCGCTGCTTTTGTTACTGATGTTTCTTTTTGTTCATTTAAATAAACAACGATTCTTTCTGGCAAACACTTTTTGAACTCTTCCAATAGTATGAGCTCTCTCATTTCCGCCATGGTTTTTATGTTACATGCTTGACACCACTTATCGAACAACACGCTCTTATCGAGCACAAACTACACATAGGTCTGGTTAGCAGCTTTTTCACTATTTCTGAATTTTTGCCTATAGGCTTCGGGGACCAGCTCGTAGGCCTGCAACACAGTCTTTTTCAGGATGTTATAATCAAGACTATCCTCGATCGACAGACTGGCACAGACTTCCTGAGCTTTCCCTATCAGTTTGCACTGGAGGAGAAGGGACCAGAACTCTTTAGGCCAACTCAGGGCAGCAGCTATCCGCTCGAAAGCGCTGAAATAAGAGTCAACCTCGGACTCACGAAACGGAGGGACGAGTGCAATGTGCTTACTAATATCAAAAGCAGGAGCAGGAGAAGAAACAGAGCTGTGGCCAACAGGAGATACCGGGGTGGAGGCTACAGGGGCTTCTCTTTCAAGCTCAAGAGCTCTTATCCGCAGATGCATAGCCTGCACCTCCAGCTGCTTATTTCTGGTTTCGACCTCCTTTATTTTGAGGGCGAGGCGGAGATCCTCCGCAGTCATGTTTCCCATGACTGGATCTGTGACTGGCCCAAGCTCCACACCAGCAGCAAGCGTGCCAGCAGCCTCCGCTGCTTTCACCTCAGCTACTGGTGCGTCACTGGTCCTGTCAGCCGCAGCAGCCTCAGCCGCATCAGCAGCTGGGTTATGTAGAATGCCCTGCTCCACCAGCTTCGCACACAGCAACTGCTTAACTTCTGCCTTCCTGGCACTGTAAGGCACCTGCACATTATAGCAATTGGCCAAAATCAATAGGTCTGTTTTTCTGCATTTTTCAATTTTATCTAAAGATGGACTGACCATGAAATCATCAAGTGCAAACTCCATAATTTCCCCCCACACACCAAAATTTACTGCCAACCAGAAAAAACAATTGACTCACCAAGCAAACGAAACGCGACAAGAAGACGGACGAGCCCCCAATTCATGTTATGCCCCAGTCTAGGGGTGCCTAGGGCATAATTAGAAAGGGCCCCATCTTCCCCAAGTCCCAAGTAGCCACTACAACAAGTTTTAGACTTGAATGAAAAGAGAAGGATTTATTCACAAAAGTCACAGAGATCAAATAACTATAACTAAGGTATCAGCTTCAGGGTGGACCAAGGCCAAAACAACAACCAAAACAAATCTATCTGGAAATTAAATCACTAACCTCAAAAAAACAAATGACAATAGACTTACCTCCCTAACTAACAAAACAGGAGAAAACAAGATCAACTGAAATGGCAGTCCACCCCTACTATTCAAACAACAACTACTTCTAATCTAGAACAAAGGACTTCACTACAGGACGTGTGGCTGGTTGGGAGAGGAGGAGGATGAGGAAGTGCTGGTTGCCCCCCAACGGCGGCCATCTTGGCTCCTTATATTCCCTTGGGGTTTCCTGCTGCAGCCAATCACTGTCAAGGCCTCAAATCCCTCGACCAATCCTCATCCGGGGATGGCACATTCCTATTTACATATGGGATTGAAAAGAAAAAGCAAAGCCATACACATACAAACACAGCAGACTACAAAACTATGACCACAGTCATAACACCTTTCCTAACGGATGGTCCGGTGTATCCTATGCCAAAGGAGATACTAAAGGAAGCATTGAAGCTCCTTTCCTTAACAGTTTGAGAATTCGAACAGCTCTTATCATGGCGGCTACGTTAATACTTCCGGGTCATTTCACTCACTTAGCAGGGTTCCTAAGCAAATTTGACTATTCGACCGCACCCTCAGTCTCTGGCTCAAGATCTTGACTTCTGAACAACAACACATCCATCATGCAGCATTACAAACAAGAGTCACTGCAGTATTCATAATCTCTGTCTGCATCTATCATCCATCATGATTACTGACTAAAGACAAACAGTGGTATCCTGTTGTGTGGTGGTTTGCTTTATTATTAACCTATGGCTCTATGCTGGGCATTTGTGTCCACTTCACTTTCTTTTTGACCATTATAGCTGTGTTAATGCATATGGAATGAAATTTCCCAAGGGTCTGTATATATATTTTTTTGTATTTTAATTTTCAACTTCAGCTCTTTAAATATATCAATTATATACTGTATACATCAAATAGTACCACTTGGCTCCATCACGGACACTTTTGGCCAATTGAAACCCATGAAAACTACATTTTCTAATTCTTTGTTATTTACAGTATTAAATCATACAATTTCTGTAAAATGGCTTTCATTCTAAACACAACACTTGATTATAGTAATTTTTATTGTTTACTGCCAGATTATGTCATTTGTTCATTTTTGGCCAAGGGAGCAATTTCATGTAATTTTCATGTTTTCCAATGGGGGCGTATGATGGCTTTCTGCACTCCAGTGGAGCAAATGAATGACACAATTTTGACATAGGTGTGATGTCAGATAATAATTTGTGTTTGTGCGTGAAGAAAAATGTGCCTGTTTGTGAGAAATTGCAGCACAAATATGTGTTTGTAAGCTTGAGTGAAATAAATTATGTCTCCAAGTTGCAGTGAATTTCTCTTGATGCAGGCTATTCAGTTTTGAGTTTTCCCAGGCAAACTTGCCTTTGATGCACATGTTGAAAGCATGGAGCAGTTGTTCTTTTCATAACAAATGCCACACACAACTACACAATAGCCCTTACACACCCAAATAGCCACTCTCCGAAAAAAAAAAAAAAAAAAATCAAAAAGGACATGTTGCAGAGGTCAAAGGTGCAGCTGCAAGGGAATCAAAAACTAACCCTGGCACTGTTTATAAATCTGTCCTGGGGTTTATGCAGGTGCAGGCAATACTAATGCTATAAGTATGCCTAACAGCTCCCAGATCATTTTTTCTCTGGTAAGATGACAAGAAGGTCACATTCAATGCTTCAAGCACGTGACTATGTGATGTGCTCGGAGAGTGAAGATGAGGAGATATCTTCTGCACTTGAAGAAGAGACATCTACACAAGATGAGGACACATCCTCTCCTGAAGATGAGGGGACACCCTCCTCAGAGAATGACAACATCACCACCAATGAAGAGGAGTACCAGCCAGTGCCTGATTAGGTGCAGTGGCAGAGACAGAGGAGCTGGCGGCTGTGTGGATGTCTCATGATGGGAAAATTATGTGGTTTCCCACTGCTGAAGAGACCCTGCACTACAATCCAGTACCCACTGGTATCACCCCAGGGCCCACCCTGTATGCAGTTGCCCGCATCAGCAGCTTGAGGTCTGCCTTTGACCTGTTTATAACAGAGGAGATGACTCAGCTGCTGTACACAGGCCCAGATTAACACTTCGCTGTACCCTGGGCAACATTATTCAAGGGTCCCATCATCACGACCCCAGGATCACCATAATCTAGCAAAATACAGAATAAATGACAGTAATATACAGAAAATATACTCAATACTTCAATAACTGTCATCAAGTGCATTTTGATGTACAGATGGGCAGATGCTTATAGAACTACAAATGCACCACTATGTCCTCTTGTCAAGGCCACTCACTCACATATGATGTTATGAAAACAAAACACATCAGCATCAGTATAATCTGGCAAAATTGACCCACTACATAGAGAGGGAAGGAAGTGTCCTCCAGTTTCACAAAAAAATAAATACGCAACCACTTTCAAGGCATCCAATATTTACTTAACAACAGCTATTCCCAAGAGCCATCACAGAGGAAGTCCACAGACAAGACACAAACAAAAATCCATAATCTCCTAGAATCAAGTAGCATTTTGGTCCTCAGCTCATTTTAAACAGAAATCACCCTGTCACCTCAGAATTCAACAGGACAATCAAGTTATAGTGCAATATAAACATTTTGAAATCTGCCTGTTTTCTGTCAACAACAATAAACAATTTACAGCATTTTCACGGAGCCACCACAAGGAAAAAATAAATAAAATGCAGTATCATCTGCTCCTAAGCTCATTTTAACTTGTTTTAAAACAGAAAACAACCTGTCTCATCACAATTCATCAAGACAGGCAAGGGTTAAACATTTTAGTGCAAGATAAACATTTGGAAATCTGTCAATGTCTCTCAATTAGACAAGACAAAAAGAAATGCTACATAATCTGGCAAAATACACAATTTTACTCCTAAATAATGGGGAAGTGCATGTTTAAATGTGAAATGCTTGATTTCATTTGGCAAACATCTTGCACTGGCATTCTTCTGGACTTTGAATGTGCAAACTGGTGTACAATATCTTAAAAATCAAGGGCACTAACAAGTTCCTGTTCGATGGCCAAGAGAGAAAGTGCAGAGAGCCGTGTCTGTGACATTGTGGTCCTCAGCTCATTTTTAACTCGTTTCAAAACAGAAAACGACCTCTCACGCTGCAGGCCCTCGGTAGATCGCCTCTTCCCGGAGCTGCTTCGTAACCGGCCCCCACAATGCAGGACCCCCATGGAGTAGAGGCGTTGAGGTACAGGGGCTGCTCGCAGACTCAACGAGTGGCTCAGATGGCGGTGAGACTCGTGACCCATCACCGCTTCCCTCAACGGTCACACTCGCAGCAGAATCCGGGCCGTCGGCTGAAGATGCTGCCGTGGGCTCTTCGCTCTCCGGGCTGTGAACATTAGCTAGCGCCGGCAGTGAAGAAATGTCCTGGCTAGCTGAGCTGTCCTCGTTGACGGAAGCTGCCTTAGCAGAATAGTTAGTAACGTTAACTAGAGCCTCATACGGGCTGACCAATGAGGAGAGGGTCTCAGCTCACGGTCAGAGTCACAGGCAGCCAGGGGCAGGGATTCTGTGCAGCGCATAGACTGTATAGGTGCAGTGCAACAGCTCCAGCGGACAGTTTAACATATAAGCGAGAGATAACCAGATATTTTGCTTGTGCCCTCACTGCCCTAGGCCCTTTAGAGGTCATGGGCCCCTGGGCAATTGCCCAGTTGCCCATATGGTTAATCCGGCCTTGGCTGTGCACCCATACAAACCTACATGGGAGGCGGAGGTGTGAGGATCGGAGGGATGTGGATGAAGTGGAGATGAGAGCCTACATTGGGATTCTGATTCTGGCTGGCATCTATCGCTCAAGACATGAAGCAACATGTGGCATGACAAGACAGGACGGGCCATATTTCGTGCTGCGATGCACCTCTACCGTTATACTCAGATCCGCCTTGATGACAGACTCACCCTGCCCGGGACGCTTCAGAGATGATAAGCTTGCCGCATTTCGCATCCTGTGGGAAAAGTGGGTGGCTCGCCTCCCCCTTTTGTTCCATCCAGGGGTTGATGTGTGTGTAGACGAGCAGCTTGTTGCATTCAAAGGTCGTTGTGGATTTCGACAATATATGCCCAACAAGCCTGCAAAGTACGGCATTAAGATCTGGGTCACCTGTGATGTGGCAACCTCCTATGCCTGGAGGATGCAGATTTACACAGGAAAACCCCCAGGTAGTTCCCTGGAAGTTAACCAGGGAATGAGGGTCACACTCCAACTGACAGAGGGGCTCCAAGGACACACTGTCACGTGTGACAACTTCTTTACTTCGTTCGCCTTGGCAGAGGAATTCCTCAGAAGGAAACTGGCTCTAGTTGGCACGAGGAAAAACAAACCAGAGCTACCTCCCCGGCTCTTCCAGCTGCGACAGAGGAAGATTTGTCATCTGTCTTCACCTTCACCAAAACTACCATGGCGGTATCCTACATGCCCAAGCGAGGGAAGAATGTGCTTCTTTTGAGCACAAAGTACAGGGAACCAGCAGTCAGCGATGGGGAAAAGCAGAAGCCTGCAGCAATCCTGGACTATAATAGGTGCAAAGGTGGTGTGGATAACCTAGATAACCTAGTTATTGGCACCTACAGTTGAAGGAAAACCAGCCGCTGAGACCCACAGCCTGCCAGCAAAATGAGAAGAAGCTGCGAACTGTGCACCTACAGGAGAAGAATGGCAACCACCTGCTCCAGCTGTGGAAAGTGTCTACAAGGACCACTCTGCTGTAGTTTGCACATCCTGCCGCCCTTGAGCATACACACACACGCATGTACACACACTGAAACACACTATCCAACGCTCACTCTTCTTCTAAGTTAACAAGTACTGCTTTCTTTCTCAAATCAAATTTAAATGTGTTAATTTAAATGTAATCCAACTACTATTTAAAGTTTTAAAATTCTGGAATTGATTAAAATTTTGGATTTCATGTTCAGGACTGATGCCAAATTAAAAATTTAGCAGTGAAAGTAGCAAATATTTCAGTAGTGTTTGTGTAGCATTTTGCAAAAGCAAACAGAAAGTGACCATTTGTGTCCATGAACAAGCTGAGTTTCACGTTTTTAATGTCACTGCACAAAACAGTAACAATGCATATAAATCACAGCTACTGCTAATTATTGACGTTGATGATGGTTAAAAAAATAAATCAGGTAGTGCCATGGTGATTCATTTTTGAAACCTCCAATTCTGCTAGCTCTATCTACTTACCTACATACGTAAGTCTATGTGTCTATGTTTACCTCCCTTAAATCCTCCTTGCGGGGCTGTCTTTCCATCCGTCCACCTACCTACCATGTTAGACCAGCTTTTCAGCGCAGTGTTTGTTTTACTTATCAGAGCTGGACAATCCTTTCTTGATTTGTCATTGCTGCATGGCATGAACACACAAAGTGTAACAAGCCATTCCGGATGTAGATTGGGGCTTTATCGGAAACTTTCTTATCAGAAAGTTTAACAGAAAGTATGCCAGTTCCTTATCTCATGCTTTCATATAGGAGGCCTTAAAAGCGTATATGAGAGGCCAGATTCTATCGTATACTGTAGCTCTCGAAAGATCAGAGAAAAAGAAAACTTGCGAATTTGGAAAACGAAATTAGAGACCTGGAGCGTGAACATGCTCACACTAAAAGTGAAGTGGTGCTCAATACCTTGCCAATATAATAACTTATGTACTACACTGAACAAAAATATAAATGCAACACTTTTGTTTTTGAACACTGAAGCTAATTTAGCTAGGACGAGCTATACTACGAATTTGGTGACAAAACCAGCAAGCTACTAGCTTAGCAAATTAAAAGGGAAGAAAATGAAAAACTGTACATTGTATTATTACAGACGGTAGAAGGTCCCTTTTTAAAATTCACATGATATCAATTGTGAATTTCAATTATTCTATGAGACACTATATGACAGAACATGGGACAGAGAACACCAAAGCAACAACATTTTTAAATTCATTAACCCTGCCTATGTAACAGGTGTGTGAGGACCCAACTGCAGTAACCCAGACCACAGGATAGTTTGGTAATGAACCTTTAATTTCTTCTTCAATAGTCTTTTCAGCAAACAGGTAATACTGAATGCAGTTCAAAAACAGACTTAAACACAGTCTCTTGGGGCTGAGATATGTCTAACCTCTCATACAAATCCAGCAAGACGCCACACCGGCAGGCAAACACCAGGAAGGGTTAAGACAGAGATCGTGGTCAGAGACAGAAAGCTGAAGAGTTTACCAGGAGAACAACAGAGCAGGTTAGTCAGAGGCAGGCAGAGTCGCCAACAGGAGATCAGTCCAAGGGAAAATGCTGGAGACTCTTGCATGGAGGCTAAGAACAATCTGGCGGTGAGTGTGTGAACCAGAGAGGCTTAAATAGTGACTTGATTACTGATGAGGAGCACCTGAGTGCACAGGTGAACAGAGTTGGCTGATGAGGTGGGGGTGGCCGGCAGGGAGAGTGGAGCAGAGGGGAGGAGAGTGGAAAACTACTGGCAGAGCAGCAGAGGAATGGATAGTAACAGCCTAAATTAGACCCTAATGATAAAAACTGCCAGGATGCTAATATATCTAAAAAGGAGGTTCTTGATGCTATGAAATCCCTACAGAATAATAAAGCCCCTGGGCCAGATGGCTTTCCAATTGAATTCTTTAAAACCTTTTCTGATAAGCTAATAACCCCTTTAACAAACATGCTCAACGAAGCACTGACTAATAAAACTCCCTCTAACTCTTTGGAATTGGCTACGATAATTTTGCAACCAAAATCAGGAAAGGATCGTCAAAAATGTACTTCTTATCGTCCTCTCAGTCTTCTGACCTTGGGCTATAAAATTTATCAAAGTTAATTGTATTAAGATTGGAATGTATAATCTGAAAAATTGTTAATGCTGACAGGCTTTGATAGAAATCGATATGGATCGGACAATGTGCGTAAACTTTTTTCATATAATTGAAGCAGCCCACTCACAAAAGGACCCCATGCTAATACTGTCAATGGACGCGGAAAAAGCGTTCAACAGGATCAAACCCAGCTTTCTCTTTCAAACTCTTGAAGCGATGAATTTTACAAATAAATTTATTCGCTACATTAAAACAATGTTTAACGACCCTAAAGCACAAATTTTAACAAATGGGGTCTTTTTTGTTGTTTTTTTTTGGCCTTTTCAAGCTTTATTGAGATAGAGACAGCTGAAGAGTGACAGGAAATGTGGGGAGAGAGAGATGGGCAATGACATGCGGGAAAGAGCCACAGGCCGGACTCGAACCCTGGGCTCCCGCAGCAAGGACTAGGCTTTCGCGCATGGGGCGGCTGCTCTACCAACTGAGCTACACACAGCCCCACAAATGGAGTCTTATCGGATATCTTCTCATTATCCAGGGGGGTCCGTCAGGGCTGCCACTGCTCTCCATTGTTGTTCTTGATAGGCATAGAAACTCTGCCTATTGCTATCCAGCTGATGCCGACGCCGCGTATGACGTCATCACCTCAATCACAGCCAGACTGCAAATGGACCATCCGAGTGCATTCATGGCCATTTCCGGTGATTTCAACCATACCACTTTCTCTGCTACACTCCCAACCTTTCAACAGTTTGTGACCTGCCCCACCAGAGACAATAAAACCTTGGACTTAATGTATGCTAATGTAAAGGAAGCATAGAACTCCACTGTCCTTCCCTCCTTTGGCAGATCTGATCACAATCTGGTACTTCTCACCTCCAGATACACACCCATTGTTCAGAAGCAGTTAGGAGGTGGTCACAGGAAGCTGATGAGTCTCTGCAAGGTTGTTTTGAGGCCACAGATTGGGATGTACTGTGTGAGTCCCATGGTGAGGACATCAATGCCATGACAGACTGCATCACGGAGTACATCAACTTCTGTGTCGACAGCATCGTACCCACCAGGAGGGTGCGATGCTT
Organism: Sciaenops ocellatus; assembly: GCA_033000465.1. Lineage (NCBI taxonomy): Eukaryota > Metazoa > Chordata > Actinopteri > Sciaenidae > Sciaenops > Sciaenops ocellatus. Next base: position 20,723,568 of record CP136882.1, on the reverse strand, counting down.
TCCAAACAACAAGCCCTGGATCACCACCGACCTGAAGGAGCTGCTGAACAGGAAGGAGACAGCCTTCAGGCACGGGGACCGGGAGCTACTGAGGAGCGTCCAGAGGGAGCTGAAAAGAAAGCTGAGGGAAAGCAAGGAGGCATATCGGGAGAAGCTGGAGCGAAAGCTCCAGGAAAACACAGTGAGGGATGTGTGGTCAGGAATGAGGACCATGACTGGATTCAAGGCGAGGGGGAGTCAGCCTGAGGGAAGCCTGGACAGAGCCAATGAACTGAATGTGTTTTTTATCAGATTCAGTGGACCTACAGGAGCCTCAGTTCACCCCTCCCTTAGCCACACAGACCCCACACCCTCTTCTCTCCCACACCCTCTTCTCCCCCACACCTCTGATGACCAGACTGATGACCCTGCATATCTCCTGACCCCCACAATGGACCTCAACATATCCCCATCAACACCTTCCCACACATCCATGATCTCTGAGCCCCTCGTCACCTCCCCCACCCGCCTGACTGTTTCCAGCAGCCAGGTGAAAAGACAGCTGGAGAAACTACGCCGGAACAAAGCTGCAGGCCCGGATGGTATCAGCCCCAGAGTCCTGAAGGCCTGTGCGGACCAGCTATGTGGGGTTCTACAGCACCTATTCAACCTTAGTCTGATGCAGGAGAAGGTTCCGGTGCTGTGGAAGACATCCTGCCTCGTTCCGGTACCCAAGACGTCGCATCGAGCTGTGCTCAATGACTACAGACCAGGTGCCTTGACGTTCCATGTTATGAAAGTCCTGGAGAGACTGGTTTTGGCCCATCTGAGACCTGGTTTTGGCCCACCTGACCTGGTGGTCACCTGACCACCAGGTCAGGTGACCACCTCCCTAGACCCCCCTCGGTTGGTGTGGAGGACGCGATCATCTACCTGCTTCAACGGGCCCTCTCTCACCTGGATAGAGGAGGGGGGGACTGAGTACAGGGATCTGTTTTTTTAATGCTGCTGCAACGAAAGAATTTCCCTTCGGGGATAAATAAAGAACTCTATCTATCTATCTATCTATCTATCTATCTATCTATCTATCCGCTCTAACAACACAATTACTGGTATTAGATTTGGAACAAGTGAGCATAAATTGACTTTGTATGCAGATGACCTATTAGCCTTTGTGGCTGATCCTGCTGACTCTCTCCCGCCCTTTTTACAATGTTTCTAACAGTACAGTGCAGCTTCTGGCTATAAACTAAACCTTACAAAAAGTAGGGACGTACCGATCTGTTTTTTTCACCTCTGATACTGATACCGATATCTGAGGTTTAGTATCGGCCGATACTGATCCAATACCAATACAGAAAAACAACGTGGAATTACAGAACAAACGGTATGTCTCATTGTGTGGAAAAGACTGGGATCATTCTTTTGTGCAAGGCAACATCAGATGTGACTTAAACATTTCTTTCCTATTTTTAGAAAACAAATAAACAGATATAAATGTACTGAATTACTTATTAATTTAATAACTGTGCACCAGTACAACAATCTTAAAAAAAAAACAATAGCTTCACAAGCTTGATAGACATTCAAAATTTTTGTTTGATTGATTGATTTTTGTTGTTTCACCTCTTTCCTTCATCTCCTTCAAAGTTAGCTGCTTCATACCGCCTCCGTTTTGTTTACTCAGTTCAATGAACTCCGCGTGCTCTCTGGCGTGAAATTTCTGTAGGTGCTTGATTAAGTTGGTGGTGTTATGACTTAACCGCCCACCTAACACCGCCCCTTGGAATATTTATTATGCAGGTATTGCAAGTAGCCGTCAAGTTTGTTGGCTGAGGTAGTGTGAAAAAGTTCCAGATAGCCGATCCTTTCGCTCTCTCCATTTTGAAAACAATGTGGGCTTCGGCACGGCGTGTTGCTTGCGTATGACGTCACTCACAGCGCACAGCATAGAATTAGACTGAATAAATTGGCTGCTATGGATCGGCCCATTGTCATCGATACCCGATCTAGAATTTTCTTTAATATCTTGAGAAAAGACGTGTTATTTTAGGACGCAATGTAATTTCAACACATTTCTTTCAGAATAAAAAGGGGTTTTAATGGGATTTGGCCCATTTTTTTAAGTAATTTAATTTAGTCAATTTACTCCCTTTAAGGAACCACAAAGATATACATATTTTTTGATGATTTCATTTAATTATTATCAATAAACACACAGGTAACAGGGTGGACAGAAGAGTAATAGGGTGTACAGGACGTAACAGGGTGGACATCACAATATATTTCATGAAAGAAAGGCAGTTCATTTACCTTACAACATTCACATAAACATTGATAATGTAAAAATTATCTTCACTAACAACCCATTAATTAGGATAAGTGCCCCAAACCTATATAGCAAATCAGCAACAGCAAAATAACCCCCCCCCCCCACACACACACACACACACACCAAACTTCAACCATCAAATGTACTGCACACCCAAAAGAAACATCAGGAACATTTTTCAGTCTTTGACCTCACAGTTGTCTTGGCAACAGCAAACTATTTATTAGACCAGCAACCCAGGTTTTCTAGGAACTTCCACACTTCCTTCTTTAGCTGGACGGACCTCTTATTCAAAGGTTGTGGCTCTTTCATTAGGGACACAATCTGGTCATCTCCGGACCAGCTAATATCCTCTCGTGGACCTGGCCAGTAGAACTTGTTGATCCCATTCTCATGCATGCATTTCACTCTTACATCTTCTTCAACTTCCAGGATGATTCCTGAGTAGGGTTCACCATCGTATTTGACAATGCACCACTGCCCAATGTTTTCTTTCATGATGACCTCAGGCCGTGAAGGCTCTTCAGTGCACTGCAGGCTTGCCTCTTCTCCCAGGCTCACCTCCTTTATCCCATAGCAGGCACAATCCAGTACACCTTTGTCTGCCTGACAAAGGCAAGTTATGTCCCGGTATTTAATTGTCCCTGGAGAAAAACTGATGACTTGGTGGATTTTCATTGTTCCTTTGACTGGAACAAGTGGGGGCGCTTCCATCATTTCCTGCACTTTCCTCTCAACATCTCCTTCTCCCACAAAAAAAAGTTCCACCGAAGTACCCACGTTCCTCAACTGGTGGAGCATAGCCTCTGCGTTGGGGATATCGCCTCCATGGCGGACGATTTGGTCAACTGATCTTTTAAGGGTACCCCCGACACCATCTGGAGCTCCCTTTCCATGGCTGGCCTCAAAAAAGTTCCAGCTGATATCTTTAAAGCCTTTCTTGAAAGGCTCTTTTGAGAGTAGGTAAAAGTTGCCCTTCTGTTTGTATTGTGTAGCTGGGTCGTCACTGAAGACATGAAGGCGATTAATCAGAGGGTATCTCTCCCTCACCATGTCTAACACAGGGTTGAGGTGGGCCCAGATAGCTGGGGGATCGTGCCGCCTAGAAGATGAGATGGAGCAGAAAGTCACTGGGGACTGCTCAGCTGCAGTGTACAGCACTCCAGTATGTAGGGTTGCTTGCTGGTGTGACCCTCCAAAATGGACCGATTGAATTTCTTGAGAATACTTACAGGAGTAGTTCTCACTGAAATCTACATGTAGTAGACATTCGTTGTTCCTCAAGTTTTCTCTGAGCTGTCTGTAGGCCCCGTACTGCCACCGGATATTAAAGATGTGCCGCCTAAATCTAAACAGCCTGTCATGAAATTCACTTACAAGTTCATCCTCTGTTGTCATCACATTTTTCTTCACAGTGACTGTTGACCTTTTCCCAGACTCCTCTCCATCGTTCACTTTGGCGTTGTCTTCCAGAGACCATTGGGTTAGGGCTATCTCTGTGTTTTCTGGAGCTCTAAGCATTGCATGGGTTGAGCAGACACAGTCTTTACACTCACCATATGCGCAGAGTTTGGATTTGGGATCGCACATTGTTGCATCTACCATCTCCTCAAGGTTCTTTGTTGCTGACAGACCTTGGCTGTACAGGGTGTTGGCCATGAACTGTAAGTTCTCGTGAGTTTTACACTGACAGGTTTCATGATTAGCCTCTGTTGGCACCACAACCCAAAATGGTCTTAAGGTGCAGAAACAAGAGTAAGAGACCTGATGTTCATTTTCTGAAAGGAACTTCTGGTGCAGATTCTTCATTGTGTCAGTAAGCAAACGTTTCTGTTTTTTCTTCTTCTTTTGAGTGACAGTTTGCCTTCGTCCTGCTGTCATCTGGCTGACGTCATCTCTTAAAAAGAAAGCCTTTACTTTCTGTTTGCATTCAGCCGGTAATCTGTTGCTCTTTTTTCTTTTGTAGGTCATGAGCCTTGCATCTGGTCTGTGACATCGCTTCTTCGAAAAGCCCAGAGTCGCCTGTGCAGCCCTCTGCAGCCTGTATTTCTTTATAATTTTTCCAGTTGTTGCTTTTGCAATAATTTGCTTCTCCCGCTCCTTCTTAGTGTTTCTGTATTTATTTCTGACGTCCTCAATTATTGATTCCTGCAACAACAATCTTTTCCTAATGGTGTTGTTAACTCTTTGATTGCGCAGCAATGCATCCACTGTAGAACGTGGCGATTTTTTTCCCCCTGCCAAGCGCAGGCACCTCTTCTTGTATTTTTCTTTTTTTCTCTTTTCCCTCTCCAATAAGGCCTTTAGTTCTTAAATCTTGTTCCTGAGCCTCCTTCTGCCCTGCCTTGCATTCCTCCTTCCAACAACATTTTGCCTAAAACACATAAAGCATATTGGCACATTTAAAATACAAGATACTAGAATAGAATGCCATTATTCACATTAGTGAGTTGTGCTACTTATTATTGTAAAACCATCTCCTTTGTTACCATCCCTTCCTCAGGCTACACACTGTTATTATCTTTAATATTAGTTGTGTTTCTAGCTTAATAGCATTCTTTTACTCTCTCTCTGTTGCACACACACACACACACACACACACACACACAAACACACACACAGACATACACACACAGTAAGGGCAAAAACATATAAGATAATTCAAATCCAGATTCTACCTAATCAACAAAGCTTTCAACCATCAACTATTTTCTGACCTTGAGGGCCCTCGTTGTGGGGCATTTTCTGGCTCTGGAGGAGTGTCTGGACTTGGAGGAGGAGTGGTCATTGACTGAAAGGTTGTCCTGGCTCTGGCATTTTTCTACAGCTTTCTCTTTCTTTCTCGCCATTTCTTTCTTACTGCTCTCTTCTCTCTTTCGCGTAGGTCTGACACTTTCTTTTTTCTCCCTTCATCAATGTCCTTTCTCCACCTCTCCTTCTCTTTATTGAGGTATTGCTGCCGTCTTTCAGGGTCTACATCCCGACGAGCCCTGTAGCGCCGTTGCTTTTCTGCGGCAGACAACGGCGCCATTCCCTGATAATTACATGCAAACCATTTTAAAAAATCTTCTAAAAGTATGGAACAAAAAAGGCATAATAATGTATAAAAAAACCCAATACAAACTGGAAACACTTATTCATCTAGCCCTCTTACATCCACCCTGTTACTATGTGTGTCCCCTGTTACTGTGTAAAACAGTAACAGGGGGGATAGTAACAGAGGGGACATTTTATGCTAAAGTTAGCTATTACTACTCATGTGATGCAGAAGAAGCTAGCTAATGGTGACCACTGAGGAGGATTTTTAACATGTTTTTTAACCATATTTTCAAAATTACAAAAAAGGATCATTTTCCACTATTTATAAGCATAACAGGGTGGACATGTTATGCTTTACCACATCAGTCAAGCTTTCTAAAACATTGAAAAAAAGGTTGATTAAAGAGTGATACTTACTCTGCTTCTTGTAGATGATTTCCCTCCAAAAATTAATGTTACTTGTTGAGAGTCATGTGGATAGTTGGAGGGGGGTGTTCAGGGGGACTTGCACCAGAGTAACAGGGGGGACAGTCGATTCAGGGACACAACATATTTTAAAGACTTAAAGTCTTAAAAATGTTTTAATCACAAACAATAACATTTGGTGAGGAATATTATAAACAAGGCTATACAACAATAATGAAAAATGTAGAATTTCTTTGATTTTTATTACTTATATTTGTAACTGAAGTTGAGCAAACACGATTGGGGACATGGCAGTTTAGCTGTTTGTGCTAAAATCGGAGGAATTATTTTAAATGCAATTAATCCTGGGGACATACTGTTGTGTTCTACGGTAGAGGGGGGTTAACTATATAAGATGATCTTTTAGAAATAAGTATTGGCCAATTTTTACAAAAAATATACCATATTAGGCTATGGGGACTCAAATGGCACCGAATACTAGGAATGACCCCATGACAAGTTTTTTTTTTCTTTTCTACTGCTGGATTGCAACCCAAACACAGACAAAGAAAAAGCTCACCCACAGTCAAGGGAGAGTTGGGGTCAAATGAGGTTTTAATTTAAAGATAGTTATTGTGCTCAATGTGAAGAATGACTTAATGTTTCCATTAATTAATTTGTTGATTCATTTATTACTTAATTACGTAATTAATTGTTATTTTTTGTTCTTCTTGCTGTTTTAAGATAAACAGAAGCAGAAGCAGATTTTCAGAAGCAGGACCACAACTAAAAAGTGCTACTTCCTATATTTCTATAAATACCCTTGTAACCTTCTCCTCGGTCCGGGTACCAAAGTATAATCCGTTTTTCTGTCGAAACCAAAATAGGAAAAAACGGAAACAGTACCCCCTTTTCCTTTTTGACACGGCTTCAAATCACAATAATACTGTTAATAATCATTGAAAATGAGAACTTGTGAAGTTATGACTTCAGTGTTTAGCTGATGTTTAGCCACAGGCTGGCGCAGTTATTACATGAAGAGTAGACCCGATGGCTTTAGTACGAAGGAGGCTCAACATAGCCAGGCTCTGTGTTCATGATCCGGCTCAACAAAAACTATAGCCCCGGTCAGAGTTAACTGGTGTTATTTTCCGGTTATTGTCCGGCTCTGAGCTTTGTGCCCTGTGCGCGTTCACATCAAAGGAGCAGCGATCGCGAGCTGCTTATTTCAGCCAAGAGGAGCAGGTTGTTTTAATGGAGAGCTGTGAGGAATACAAAAAAGTGATCACAGCCAAATATGACAAGCGATGAGGCTAGCCTTTAATTTCTGACAGCTGACCATTGCACATCTTTATTAACCTTTATCCATTTAAACAAAATAAACGAGGGCAACAACTGTCTTTTTTTCCTTTGAGAGCTGTTTTATATTATTTTGAAATTATTTAATTTAATTTAATTTAATTTTAATATTTGGGTGTGCCTAATGTCATAGGCACACCCAGCGAGGCTGGGTGTGCCTATGACATTGTAAATGTTTCATTGTAAATGTTTCGTACTACCTGAAACATCTGTATTATTCTTCCTAGTTTTTTTGTTTTTTATTGTTTGCACATTAATATGGATGCTGGTCAATTGTATTTTTATTCGTAAGTTAAGTTATTCTTCTTTCTCTCTCTCTTTTTTTTTTAGCATTTTTCTGTTATGTCATCTTGTTTTTAAAGTTTATGATAAACATTTTTCAAGAACATGCTGCATCTGTTGCATGTATTAATGTACTCTAGCCTGTTTTCCTCTTGAAATGTAAAAGACTGTTGCATTGCCACAGATCATCTGAAAAGGGTCAGGAATATCTCTGCAGAGAGAGGCCCCCAAATAGCAGAGTTTCAGGAGCAACGTCTTAGATTAATGTCTGTCAGATTCATGCATTTGACTTTATCAAATCCTGCAGCATTACACAGAAGCATAAGTGCCTCTTTAAACTGACATTAACGAGTGTGGCATAGCTTCGTTATCTCGCCGACTGACTTGACGATGTCAGTCAATTTGAGTAAAACACAGACTCCGCCTACCCCATGATAAATGCGTCACACGAAACATAGACATAATGCAGCTGCGGCATCACGCAGCTCAACTATAAAACATCAGTATGCCTCACAGCTTAAACTGCCAGATCCGTGTTCCTTGTTTGTTCTACAGCAACAATGCGATTACAAGTTTACTGATTTGGCTGATAGTATTAAAAGAGTCCAAAGTGCAAAACCTGAACCGTCTCATCATTTGTCTGACTTACCCTCACCGAGCCTCGCGTGGATTTACCAACATGCCCAGGTATTTATTGCTAATAATAATAATAATAATAATAATAATAATAATAATTCGTTTCTGTGAATTATTTTTTCTAAATATAGAATACTGTATAAAATAAGTATGCATTTTACACAGTGTGCGTTAATTTGGAAGCGAGTTGAGATGTTAGTGACAGATAATGTTGGATTTAATTATTTAATCGAAAAACTTTCTTCATCTAAAATTCATTCTTAAATCATCACCATAGTAGCCTTTATCACAATATCTAAGGTTACAGCTAATAATTTGCGTTGGCATTTTTACCCGCAGCTTTGTTATAAGTACATAAATTATGGTAATTAACATTAAACATTACATAATATTAAAATCACAAGACGGATCGTCGAAGATTCATGTCTGCTTTTTTTCACATAGGCCTACTTTAAAATTACAGCAATAATATGGCTTGGTCACATACAACACCTTTTGTAAGACAGGTGTAGAATCAATGTGCTTCAAAATAAAAATAAAAAAAAGAATCCTACATGACAAAGGCATATGATTTGTATGCAGGGAATTCATAGAGAACATAACAGGAAAATCAGGTTTTCCCTTAAATAAGTTAAAGTCCGTGTAAACGCAATTCCATGTTTTCTTTCAAAACACAGTAAATATGTTGGAAAATAGCTGCTGAAAACATGTGAAAAGACTTTGAACGATAGATTACTGAAATGTGGAGTTAGAGGTTCAAACAGTTTTTCACCAGTTTTCAGTCCAGGATTTTTTGGGCAGCCCTAAAACGAGACTGCATGACGCATCACGGTGAGCATACCCCCGCCCCCCAGCGCAACGGTATAAAAGCCTTCAGTACGGTTAGGTGACTTAGTGCACAGTAACGTGATTTTACATCGTGTACCGTACATAATCACGTCAGGGCTTCTCATCATTTTCGTGCTGTTATCTAATGTCAGTGCATGTAACGTTAGACTGCTCTGCTTTAGACGGCTTTTTACTATTGTTCAGTGTGTGTGAGTCAGTAACATAAAAAGTTACTGTTGCTAAAAAAATATACTTTTTTACTCATTTGTGTCATTTTACCACCCGTGTCAAATCCATGTTTGAGTTTCAGTGAAAACCACTTTTACACTTGCTGCCACAAATGTTTCATGATGAAAATATATGATCACACTTTGCTCTTTGTCAGGTAAAAATATTTAGTTGGGTGTGGTTCACAGTTTTCTACTGATACTGTTTAACTTTATCACAGTTGAAAATATTTTTTTTGTCTCCAGATAGTGAGGTTACTTTAATCTGAGCTGCTGCTACAAAATAAACACACAATTCTCCAACAGCAGTGTTTTGTTTCTCTTAATGTATCTTATTGATAACCAAGGTTTGTTTACCTTAAACCTGAGGACGCTCATTTTAGGAACTAAATACTCATCAGTACATTCATTCATTTCTGACTGAGATGTAATTTTATTTTCTCATTGCAGAATTTTAATGAAAAAACATGTCATTACAAGACTTTTCTTGTTGCTGCTGGGAAGTCTTGTGGTTGTTTACCTCCTGAAAGACACTAAAGAAGTGAGAAAAGATGACAGTAAAATAAGACAACCTACCAAAAACAACTCCTATGTATACTCCTGGCCAAGATGTCAACAAAATATGTTTGCTGCTAACATGACAGACTTCAGCTCTCTTCCTGATATTATGAAGGACTTTATCTTCTATCGACACTGTCGCCATTTCCCCATGCTACTGGACCTTCCTGACAAATGTGGAGGAGCTGATAAATCAGCAGAAGTCTTTCTTCTGCTGGTCATTAAAAGCTCCCCTCGTAACTACGACCGCCGAGCAATACTACGCAAAACCTGGGCTGAAGAGAGGTTACAGAATGGTGTGTGGATCCGACGGGTCTTCATCTCAGGAACATCAGACTCTAGCTTTGAGAAAGAGAGACTGAACAAGCTACTGGAGCTGGAGCAACGTGAGTACAGTGACATCCTTCAGTGGGACTTTACTGACACGTTCCAAAACCTCACCTTGAAGCAAATACTCTTCCTGGACTGGATGGAAAGAAACTGTCCAAACGTTCGCTTCCTGCTCAACGGTGATGATGACGTCTTTGCCAACACAGACCACATGGTGGAGTACCTCCAAAGTCTCAAGGATAATGATGGAAGCAAACACCTCTTTACTGGCCACCTTAATGTGAATATGGGGGTCATTAGAGAACCAAGCAAGTATTTTGTCCCAGTTCAGATATATGAGTCAAACACATTTCCTCCCTATTGTAGTGGTGGGGGCTTCCTCTTGTCTGGTTATACAGCTCTGGTCATATACAATATGTCCCAGTCCATTGACCTTCTTCCCATTGATGATGCTTACATAGGAATGTGTCTGGCCAAAGCAGGACTTGATCCTACTTCCCATATTGCAGTGAGACCACTAGGGTTAAACATTCCCTCCAGACTAGATGGGTATGACCCTTGCTTTTATAAAGATGTTTTACTGGTACATGGATTCTTTTCAGTTCGCATGTATTTTATGTGGCACAAAATACATGATCCTAATCTGAAATGTGACTTGAAGAAAATGCTTTAGCAGCACTGTAAAATAATATACCAAGTACATTTCTGGGTAAATGGGCTGTAATATGTTGCACCATTTAAATATTTACACTGTAACTTTCTGGCTGTAGTCTAAAGCATTCCTGAAATCAATCATTAACCAATTAACCAACATCCAAATACTATATAAACATAGTTTCAAATTAATAAAATGTGTTTCTTAGAAGTGGTGGGAAGATAAAACATGTTATTACTTAATTGCTGTAGACAGGACTGTACCTTTCCAGATAGGATCATGATCAGATCATGATGTTTTTATAGCAGGGCGTGTTCAAGTATGGTCTCTCAGGGGAAAAAAGTGCCCTTCAAGCAACATGCAAAGAACAATAATTTTTGTTAATGATGCTTTCTGTTAGTTGTTTATGATGGGTTACAGGATTCAATCACATTTAAATCTTCCTTTTTAAATTGTGAAAAGAAAGAATTAAAATGCACAAAATGTATGATGCATGTCTCATGTGTATCATGGTTAATTGTTTACAAATAGTAGTAATATTTAGTAGATAGATGCTGATTTTGTTGTTGAACTCTGTCCAAAACCTTCATTATGTCACTGATAGTGTAGCCAGTTATCTTTGGCCTCTGTCCTGAAATGTCCATATTCATACTAGAAATCTATACTTAACTCATAAATCAACTTCATCCGTCATCTGAAGTATCTTTTTCCATGTTAGATCCTTTCTGATAATAAATCTGTTTCTCTCTTTTGAGGAGTTAGACATTTTTTCTTTGACTACTGTCTCTTTTGCTTTTTACTCTCTCATTTGGGATTCAGTCAGTTGTCCCTGTCTCACCTGCATCTAATTTAAAATGCAAAAGTGAAACCGTAAGTCTCCAATACTTCTTATGAGTGAAATCATTTTTCAGGATTTTACATGAGCATTCTATCTGCTTGATTGGCAAAATAAGAACACAATTGTTTTAATTGGGACATTTCAATTAGGATATTTCTGTCTTGTTTCTTTGTGTGTTTGTCTGAGCTTTACTCATTGATTTGAAATTTGGGTAGGCCTCAGTCTATAGATGAATGAGTATGGCAGGAAACAGCCAAACTAATGAGTCTGTTCCTCTTGTTTTCAATGTATTTTACCGTTGAGACATCATTTCTGACAGAAGTTTTTGAGGAGGTGTTTCCTCCAGTTTTTGCACAGTCATGTAAATGTAAACATTATTACATTTATAATCCGTTCACTGTGCATGTGTGAAATAATGTTAACATATCGTTACATGCAGCGTTGAATTTAAAAGCTTATAATGCTCACAATTAACAACAAATGATTTTGGATATTATTAGTGTGTGAAAATGTCACGCTAAGCTTGAACTCCACTAATACACGCTTTGGGCAGCAGAGCAGTAGCAGCAGTGTTGTTTTTTAAATAATGCCTTGAGAAACTGCTCCTATAAATTGATTAATGATCAAAAATGACATTGAAGAATGAAGATGTCCTATCGATCTGTAAAGTAACACTGTATTGACGGTTTATTGAATGAAGTCTGGCAAAAGTTCAGTTTTTTTGTTACGTATAACTTGATGATGCTACAGGTACAGTCACAGTGAAATGTATTTCCCTTAGGTTCTCCAATTTGTTCCATTAAAAATCGTGCAATATAGGAAAGTAATAAGAATAGAAAATGATAAACAATAATGGTTGTTATGGAGTTAATGTGAGTAAATAAGTCAAATGTAATTTAATAGTTTAATTCACTAACCCAGGTTTATGAATTCATCTTACAAATGATAACATGTCTCCAGTCAAAGGTCTGGACAAACCTTCTCATTCAATGTTTTTTTTTAATTATTATTATTTTCTACATAGTAGATTAACACTGAAGACATCAAAACTACTATGTTTTATATTTTATATTCTTCAAAGTCACCACACTTTTACTTGGACAGCTTTCCACACTCTTAGCATTCTCTCAGTCAGCTTCATGAGGTCGTCACATGCTGTCACCAAGCAAAAGGTGGCTGAATCTAAAATAAACACATTTTGCTTTATTTACATTTTGTTCACCACATGATTCCATATATGTTAGCTCATAGTTTTGATGTCTTCAGTGTTAATCTACTATAAAATAATAAAAATTAAGAAAAAACATGTGAATTGCGCGTCCAAACTTTTGACTGGTGCTGTATAAACATATCCTGCTAAGAACACTGTGAAAGGAATACATTTCATAATTTACTATTTGTCCTGCAAATAATTTATGGTGCTTTTACTTTTGTGTATTTTTAATGTGCTGGAATTATTCTATTGTAGTATTTTAATTTAACACAAACGAAGTCATAGTACAGCACAGTGTGTTCATGTGACATGGAGCAGTAGTTTTAAAGGTGTATTTGTCTTTGCCTTCAGATTGACCCCCGCTACACGTGGACAACTGTCCTCGTTCCGAGCCCGACCGGGGGCAGCAGCCCACGGCTCATCTGCCGCAGAACCCTGACATCAACCACAGAGAGTGGTTCTGGTTCTCCCCCTGACTCTCCCTCTGGTTCTCCCCCTAACTCTCCCCCTGTGTCTCCCACTGGCCCTTTTTCTCACTCTTCCCCGAGCTCTTCTTCTTCTCACACAGTAAAGATAAGATAAAATGGTATAAAATAAACAAAATAGATAAAATCTAGTTAAAACATGTAGTTAAAATATATAACTAAGACATGTAGCTAAAACACATAACTAAAACATGTAATAAAAACAAAACTAAAACATGTAATTAAAACTTACCTAAAACATGTAGTTAAAATACATAACTGAGACATGTAGTAAAAACATATAACTAAAACATGTAGTTAAGACATATAACTAAAATAGTATAGAATTATGATAGGAAGTTTGATAAAAAGGAATAAAGGAAATCAATAAAATCAAATAAAAGCCTGAGTAAAAAGGTGAGTCTTCAGCCTCTTTTTAAAAACATCAACAGTCTCTGCGGCCCTGAGGTTCTCCGGCAGGCTGTTCCACAATCGGGGGCCATAATAACTAAAAGCCGCCTTCCCATGTTTTTTCGATCTAACTTGTGGTATGGTTAAAAGGCCAGTGCCGGAAGACCTCAGGGTCCGTGAGGGTTGATATGGTTAAAGTAAGTCCGATAAATAAGGAGGCCCAAGACCGTTAAGACATCTAAAAACGAGTAAGAGAACCATAAAATTGATCCTGAAGCGTACGGGGAGCCAGTGCAGCGATTTTAAAACTGGTGTAATGTGCTCCTGCCCTCTGGTCCTCATCAACACTCGTGCAGCTGAATTCTGCAGTAATTGGAGATTAGAGATACTTTTTTTTGGAAGACCAGAGAGCAGTGCATTACAATAATGCATCAGCACCTCCGTGCTGGCCTGAGAGAGAAACGGGCGGACTCTGGCTATATTCTTAAGATGGTAAAAGCCTATCTTTGTTATGTTTTTGATATGAGGAATGAAACTAAGCTCAGAGTCAAAAATCATGCCCAGATTTTTTACCGTTTTGGAAGGTTTAAGATCTTGTAATTTTGTTAAAAGTTTCTCTCTCTGGCCTTCAGGACCAATGACTAAAACCTCAGTTTTGTCCTGGTTGAGCTGTAGGAAATTCGCTGCCATCCATGACTTGATATCTAAAATGCAGTTTAAAAGGGCATCAAGTGGCCCTGTGTCATCAGGAGACACGGCGATGTACAGTTGCGTATCGTCAGCATAACTATGAAAGCTGATGCCGTGCCTCCTGATGACATCCCCAAGGGGAATATGTAAAGATTAAAAAGAATTGGACCTAAAATTGACCCCTGGGGAACCCCACATTGATCTCATGGGTTCCTGAGGAACATGTATCCATACTTACAAAGAAGTGTCGATCTGTGAGGTAGGAGACAAACCAGTTAAGAACAGTACCAGAGAGGCCGACCAGGTTCCTCAGTCTGTTTAATAAAATGTGATGGTCTACTGTATCGAAAGCGGCGGTAAGATCCAGTAGAACCCGGACTGTGAGTTTATGGTTATCTAAGTTGCACCTGGCATCATTTAAAATCTTTAAAAGGGCTGTCTCTGTACTGTGGTTCATCCTAAAACCAGACTGATGCTTCTCTAAGATGTTGTTTGTGTTTAAAAAATCATTTACTTGGTTAAAAACCAGTTTTTCTAAAATTTTACTTAAAAATGATAAGTTGGATACAGGCCGGTAATTGCTAAGAATATCTGGGTCTAAATTGCTCTTCTTCAGAAGGGGCTTCACCACCGCTGTTTTAAAGGAGGTGGGGAAGACACCCGTCTGGAGAGAGCAATTCACAATGTTTAAAAGCTGTTCTTCAAAGAATCCATAAAATGTTTTAAAAAATGGTTTAAAGGTGTATTTGTCTTTGCCTTCAGATGTACCACCGCTACACATGGACATCTATCCAGGTTCTGAGCCCTACCGGACGGAGGATCCCACGGCTCATCCTCCGCAGGGCCCCGGCACTGACCTCCTGCAGTGCTGCTTCTCCCTCTTCCTCTCGCTCTTCCCCTAGCTCTTCTTCTTTTTCTTCATCTTCTAGCTCTTCTTCTTCTAGCTCTTCCCCTGGCCCTTCTCATTCTCACCCTATCTCTCCCTGTGGCTCTTCTACTCACTCTTCCTCGAGCTCTCCCACTTCAATGTTGGAAGAGGAACAGTGGGTTCTTGTGCCAACAGATCATCCTACCAAGCTCATCCTGAGACGGGTGCAGACGACAGCGACCTGCTCCACACCTCAGACACCCAGTGAGCCACGCAGAACATCCCCAGGAACATCCCAGGCACCTAGGGGACCTGGGCTGAAGAAGGTGTGTATAAACATTTCCTGCTAAGAACACTGTGAAAGGAATACATTTCATAATTTACAATTTTTCCTGCAAATAATTTACTATGCTCTTGCTTTTGTGTATTTTTAATGTGTTGGAGTATTATTCTGTTGTGGTACTTTTAATTTAACACTCTTTTCCCCGGAAATACTCCGGGCTCCTCAGAAACAGCTGTTTGGGAGCAGTCCAGAGCCACGGTGGGTAAAGAAGATGCGGGGCATCTTGAAGGAGAGGAGAAACCAGGCTTGCGGTGGGAATCGGAAAAGACCCGCTGAAGGTGAGTCTTCAGGTAAGTCCCAAGCTAAGAAATTGTGTCTTTTTTAATGAACTGATATAATTTTAATTGTTGTACTGAATTAATTTGATTTGAATTTAATTTATTTGAATTGTCGAATTTAACGTGTTGAATTTCTTTGAATCGAAATGTTGAGGAGAGGAGGAGAAGAGTATTTTTTAGATAGATAGATAGATAGATAGATATTTTATTGATCCCCAAAGGGAAGAGGAGAAGAAGAAGAGGAGAGCAGGGTAGAGGAGGAGGAGGGAGGGCAACAAGAAGTTTACAGTCTCTCATTTAAAAGGTAAATATCAAATGTTTTTATAAATTTCAACATTCATGTAGTGATCAATAATTTGTATTTGCCTTATGTGAAGTTTAATTTTTTTATTTGTTGTTTCAGGAGAGGAGAGGAGAGGAGAGGAGGAGGGAGTCATCATCAACATACTGCAAGAATCAGGTGTCAGCTTGTCTCTTGCAGTATGTTGATGATTTGCAGTCCCACAAAGGACCAATGTAAGACTGCAGAAGGCCATTAAACCTGTATTTCCAAACTACAGTATGTGAAACATACATGATTTTTTTAATCACGTGATGATCTGCAGCTACACAGGCAGTCTCACACACATTTTCACTGACACAGGCATTCATACCTCCAGGCCTCCGACATGTGTGGGAAACATTTGAGAATGAGCTGCAATGTCTCAGCAAAGTTTCTATTTCCAGTGTCTGTAGATGATGCAAACTAGTGTACAACCTCCACGTCTTTTGAAATGCCTCCCAGTGGCCTATCTCACAGTTTGTGTAGGAGACACCATTCATGCTGCCTTTGTGATGGATAGGTCAAGAGTTACCCCTAAGAGACAACAGTCGATGCCCCGCCTGGGGCTCTGAACTGCATTAGCTGGAGCTCAACTTTCAAAACTCTAGTGACTGAGACAACACTTACCATCTAACAGATAAACCTGTGGTCTGGCAAATAAATCTGGCAGTGGCTTCTTTGTTTGTTTCTCCCGGTCAAAGGTAGACGTTGAAGGTGAAGAATAACGTGGGTTGTTGTCGCTGGAAAGTGCACCTTTGACTGTGGGCTGACTGGTGGTAGCAGTTGATGTCCCTCTGGAAGGGCAATTTATCCTTTTTAGCCATTTATCAATTTTCGGCGGTTAGCGGCCGGCGGGAAATGGTGTGTTTATTTTGGCAGTGCAATTAATTCACGGACCACTAGAGGGTAGCCTACACATGTCTATGCATGGCAGTGTCTGTGTTTTTGGCACTGTGAACAGGTACTCCAGTATGTCTCTTTATATGCCAGTTTAAAAATGTAATCAGGCTCATGCATTTTTTCGCATACCCCCTACATCACGTTGCGTATCCCTGGGGGTACGCGTACCACAGTTTGGGAACCACTGCTTTAAGATATGAAGGTCAGACAACTTTGAATGTATCATCATGTGTAGTCACAAAAACCTTCAAATTATCTGATGAAACTGGCTCTCTTGGAAAGGAAGACCAAGAGTTAGCTCTGCTGCAGAGGAAAGTTCTTACAGTTACCAACCTCAGAAATCAACAATTAATGGGACCTCAGATTAGATTAGATTAGACCTCACAAGGCAGAGAAGGTAGACAAGGCAGCTGGAACCAAAAATCTCTGATTTGACTCATCAGACCAAAGTACAGATTTCCACGGTCTAATATCCATTCTTGTGTTACCTTCATATCTTATAGTAATGATGGACCATTGATTCTCTCTACTTAGTTGAGTAGTTCCTGCCATAGTATGATTTACTACAGTAGTTGAATAGAGCTTTTTACTCTATGCCAACACTACCTCCAAACAACACAACTGATGGTCAGGCACAACTGTTAATTAAAAAGCTGTCCAGGTGACAACTTCATTAAGCTGACTGATAGAATACCAGAAGTGTGCAAAGCTGCCATCAAAGCAACACGAGGCTACTTTGAAGAATCTAAAATATAAAACACATTTTTATTTGTCTCCTTTACACTTTGTTTGTTTACCACATAATTCCATATGTGTTATTTCATAGTTTTGATGTCTTCAGTGTTATCTACAATGTAGAAAATAATAAAAATAAAGAAAAAAACACTGAATAAGAAAGCATGCCCAAACTTTTGACTGGTACTGTAAATGTCAACATATCATGACCCCAGAAAAACAGCCCTGTTTTCACCTTTGTGGCAGAAGTTTTTCAAATAGCTTATTTAGCATAAGGTAGAAATATCTCAACTCTAGAAATTCATCCTTCAGTTTATCACAAACATTTAAAATCAGTACATCTGGAGATACATGGTTTTCACTGGACAGGGAGTATATGCAAAATTGTAATATGAGTACGCAGTCACTAAAGCTGTCAGACAAATGTAGTGGAGTAAAACGTTCAATACCTGCCTCAGAGATGCAGTCAGTCCTTGAATTAGATGATCATTTGTTCACATATTACTTTTATTTTGATAGATCTGAGTGGATCGGTAGGCTATGACAGCTGCTACAGAGGATTCTTTTGACATTGTGCTGACATTTAAATACAGTTAAATATCATAAAGGAAGACTTGAAGCTGCAATGTAAATATAGTTTTGACTTTTTTTCCCTTACTGAAAGCTATATTGACAAAACAGAGACAATAGTGGCAATAAAGGTCATGTTTGGATAGAAGGTGGAATATTTATTGAACAGGGTCTGTCTTACATCCTTGACAGGGTGTGAAAAGAAACTTCATCCTTCAGTTTATTATACACATTCAAAAGCATGACAGTAGAGCAGTTGCATGCATCAGAGTAATTATACTGAATATTGTATTTATTTCATATAGAGATGATATATATCTCATAGATATGAGATGATCATTTATTCATATTTGTATGAAATACATACAATATACAATATGAACAAGAACAAAGGCAGCAGGCACACATATGGAACAGTCAGATTGTATAATTACTTTTTAGAGGCATGTAGAGTTTTCTACTGATAGTGTTGAAACTTTATCATAGTTGAAAATAATTTTCAGCAAAGATCAGTAAAGTAAGACACCTTGTGGTGATCCAGAAGTTTCCAGACAGATGAGGTCACTTTAATCTGAGCTGCTGCTAGAAAATACAATACAATATACAATGTATACAATACAAAGAAAATAAAGTGCATCCACATCTTTTCTTAATACCAAAGTTTATTTACCTGAAACATTAGTAGGCCCACTTTGTGAACTAAATAGTCCTCAATATATTAATTTATTTCTGACTGAGCTGTGTTGATGTGAAAACCACACCAAAAACAACTCCTATGTGTACTCTGGTCAGAGCAAATACTTTCTCTACTGTTAACACTGCTGCTATTCATTTTGAATATTGTTGAGGGGTGACAGTCAACAGTCAATTTACATTAGAAGTTCCGGGATCAGAGATTTTCTTAATATTTGCTCTCGATAGCTCTGGCCCAGCCTAGTTTTCACAGACCAATCAAAATGATCTTTTCACTTGCAGCAACAATGAAATAACATGACTGGCGATTGGCTGATAATTTGGAAGGATGAAGGAGTCCAAACTGTTCATCTCAGCTTCAGCTTAATCTCTCTCATTTTACCTGATGCCCTTAATTGTCTGACTTCACCTCACCAAGCCTGTCCTGGATTTACCAACATGTTCAGGTATTTAATGCTGAAAAAACAATCAAATTGTCTCCTATGTGTTTCTGTGAATTTAATATTGAATACTGCTGTAAAATAATATTACACAGTTTGTGTTAATTTGAAAATAAGCTGAGATGTTATTGTAGGATGATCCGGATTGAAGAGCGATTTAATTTAACTAAAAGCCTTTAATATTTTTTTACCCATTTGGCGTTTTCAAATGCGTAACTCTTTCAAAATAAACCTTCTACATCTCTCAGTTTATGACTTATCCTAAAGTAAAAATTAAAATGAATCATGTAGTAGGATGTCGGATAAAAAGAAATATATATGATCATTTTATACCTCTCATAGGTAACACGTACAATATAAAGAAGGTACAAGCCCAGTTGCCAAGCAATGGGGCATTGTTTAGACGTCTTTTGATACGCACGTTGCCATACTACTATATTTGAAAGCGATATTTGATAGATGGAAACATGAACCGGAGCAGAAGAAAAACAAACGCCCAGGAAGTTCGGACAATGCGGATTGAGCAGGACCGGTTTAGGGAGAGATAACATGAGTCTGTGTGTACCTGTGCGTCTGTGTGTGCGCGCGTGCACGTGTGATAGTGTGCCTTTATGTCCAGTCTCATAATTAAATCTTTATTATCCAAAGTTTGCTTTGTAGGTACTTTTACTGTGTTCTTCTTCTACAATAAGTAAATCATTTAAATGTGTTCATTAATTTGTAGTCTACAATTTATGGTGATACATTTTAAAATGTATTTGACCTGTTCGATCTGTAATGGGAATTAAAGCAACTGTAAAATTAAGAAACCCCAAGTAAATAGTTATGTTGTCAAGTCTTACTCTTTATCTTAAAAAAAGATAGATTCAAATAATAACTTAAACGCTTCAGTAAATTATGTTTTTACGATTGACGACGCTGTTGCAGTAGAGGGCAGGTTGTGTTGGGATGTTGGCGGTTCTAGTGTTAATTATAAAACTATCAATACTTTATTACTGACCTCATCATTTCCCACGGTATGTTATCATTCATTAGATATCTTTCCTTTTGTGTCCGGACTGTTAAAGCGGCATAAGCGGGGTAACGGGTTGCTTATAGCTACAACTGCTGGGGACACACACATTAACTTGGAGTTGCGATGCTCGCTCCTCACTTTGTACGGTGTTAACTGACTCGTTCAGATCTCAGATCTGCTCTGTGTGGTTGCACGGTACATGCATGTCTGTCTCATTGCTGTATACAGAGCAGTTTCTTGCTATATGCGGATCATGTGGCTGCATAGTGCCCCGCAGCCACCAGGGGGCCCCCAAACTGCAAGTTCAGCCTCATATTATATTATATTATATTATATTATATTTTGGGAGAAAAGTAACTGCCTTTATTTGTAGCCAGGCAAACATCCTAATTTGTTGTGTGAAACACGTACTATATGCTTAAATAAAGCATGCAAATGTTTGTGGGGTAATCAGGTCAAAATCACCTTTGGGCTGGGCTGTCACGTAGTAAGTGACGTCTGCCGACAGGTATGACGGGATGATTGACAGCCGCCCACCATTCATTGAAGTGAGAGAATAACAGTAGGCACCGTGAACTACGGTATCAAAACAGACGTATGCGCCTGGAGCAGAAAAACGGAAAAAGAAGAAAAGTGATGAAGAAAAACGTTCACAGGATAAAGGTAAGGCATTTGTTCATGATGTGGGGTGGAGGGGGGAGACATAATGCTCAGCTAGCCTCAGATAAATGTGAGCTACCTCAGCTGGCTGGCTATGATTGTATGTATGTAAATAAAGTCAGCTTTATCCGGAATTTGCTTAGGGAAGGGCTCAGAAAATCGTGTCATGTGAATGGACCGTGCCTAGTTCTGCCATCAATAACAATACGAGTTAATCCCATAACATCAGTTAGATGCAAGTTGTCCACTTTGTAATGCACTGCAAAATATATGCAAACACATTCCCTCTATATCATATGGTGCTCATCACTCATTTGCCTTCATTGTTATTATTTTAAAGCATACTATCAGTTACAAAGTTGTCACTTTCAGACTTTTTTGCATTTAGCTCCACATTATACTCGTTAAAGGGACGCTATATATTGAAATGTCTAATATAAAAACAGATTCAGAATTTTTGCATTAGTGCAACAAGTTATATGATGTGAATATTTGCTTCTGATCAGTTTTGCTTCATGACCTAAGGAGCTTTGTGTTTGCAGGAGCAATTTTGAAATACTTGGGGGGTTCAGTCCAAGGAGAGCCAGAGGGATCTTCAACAGCTCCTGATCAGCAAGCAGCAACATAACTAAATAACTATTCTTACTACTTTTTTGTTTTTTATTGTTTGCACATTAATATGGATGCTGGTCCATTGTATTTTTATTTATTCAAGTAAGTTATTTATTTTTTACTGTTTTGGATTGGTGGGAAAGCTTTTTTATGTTATGTCACCTTGTTTTCAAAGTTAACATTAAACATTTTTTCAGGAACATGCTGCATCTGTTGCATTTATTATTGTACTTTACCTGTTTTCCTTTTAAAATGTAACAGACTGTTGCATCGCCACAGATAATCTTAAAAGGTTAGGAATCTCTACCTCAAAGTTGGACAAAATAGGTTCTTGCATAGGGCCCCCAAACAGCTAGAAACAACCCTGGCTGTCTATGTCCGGTCTGTCTCTCTGCTGTCTGCATGCTGTCTGTCTCTCTGGTGTCTGTGTCCTGTCTGTCTCTCTAATGTCTGTGTCCTGTCTGTCTCTCTGCTGTCTGCGTGCTGTCTGTCTCTCTGGTGTCTGCGTCCTGTCTGTCTCTCTAATGTCTGTGTCCTGTCTGTCTCTCTAATGTCTGCGTCCTGTCTGTCTCTCTGCTGTCTGTGTCCTGTCTGTCTCTCTGCTGTCTGCGTGCTGTCTGTCTCCCTGTTGTCTGCGTGCTGTCTGTCTCTCTAATGTCTGTGTCTGTCCGCAGCGTTGCACACCGACAGTCAGTTATCAGTTTTTGTCTGCATCACAGACCTGTGCTGTCATTTTGAGACTCGGTTTGGCACCGTGAGTTACCACGGTTACGGTTACACCCTGAAAACTATATACACCCTGAAAAAAATAAAAATAAAAATATTGTATTATAAATTGTATTATAACATGACTGTATGTGACAAATCTAAAGCTGAATAAAAAGGGAAGCCTCACAGCTCCTCCCTCATGAAAATATTATGTTTGTTAAATTGTACTGTGTGTAATTCATCATCATGCTTTGGTATTTATCCTCACTCTCAATCAGATAGGACCACTTCATATTTGGCTGAAATGTGTCAGAAAATGATATATCTTTGTAGCCTTCAGTAAATAATACTATTATCACATAATGTGTGATGACAGCACCTCTGACATGAGGAGAAAAATCTGACTAATCCAAACAAAAAAGTTCACCTAACAACTCTTTCCCTCTCTTCTGTTTATAGGCTGACTTTCTAATGAAATAACAACTAGTTTCTTTGTTTTCTGGACAAAATTATCCAGAGTGCCTTGAATTATTACACAACACAAGATACCTGGTGTCTAATGATAGGCTGTGTATGTAGATAATTATGTACAAGACAAGAGAATCTTGTCTGCTTTATTTCACATACTTAATATGGCTCGGTCACATACAACACATTTCATAAAACATAGTGTTGAAACTGTATAATAATTAAAGGTACTTTTCAGTAAAGATGATTAATGTTTTAGGTTTAAAATTAAATCCAGAAGTCTCCAGCCAGATAAAGTCACTTTAAAGTAAGAAAGTGCATCCTCATATCTTTATTAAATGCACATAATTCTCCAGCAGCAGAGTTTTGTTTCTCTTGATGTATCTTACTGATAACCAAGGTTTATTTAAATCTTAGTAGGACCATTTTAGGAATTATAGAGACAGTTGTCACTATATTAAATTATTTCTGACTCATGTGTTAATGAGAAAACTGTTTTACTTTCTAACTGCAGAATTTTGATGAAAAGATGGGTTACAACAAGAGCTTCCTTGTTGCTGCTGGGAAGTCTCATGGTTGTTTACCTCCTGAAAGACACTAAAGAAGTGAGAAAAGATGACAACCCAGATCTGAAAATTAGACAACCCACCAAAAACAACTCCTATGTATACTCCTGGCCAAGATGTCAACAAAATATGTCTGCTGCTAACATCACAGACTTCAGCTCTCTTCCTGATATTATGAAGGACTTTATCTTCTATCGACACTGTCGCCATTTCCCCATGCTACTGGACCTTCCTGACAAATGTGGAGGAGCTGATAAATCAGCAGAAGTCTTTCTTCTGCTGGTCATTAAAAGCTCCCCTCGTAACTACGACCGCCGAGCGATACTACGCAAAACCTGGGCTGAAGAGAGGTTACAGAATGGTGTGTGGATCCGACGGGTCTTCATCTCAGGAACAACAGACTCTGGCTTTGAGAAAGAGAGACTGAACAAACTACTGGAGCTGGAGCAACGTGAGTACAGTGACATCCTTCAGTGGGACTTTACTGACACGTTCCAAAACCTCACCTTGAAGCAAATAGTCTTCCTGGACTGGATGGAAAGAAACTGTCCAAATGTTCGCTTCCTGCTCAACGGTGATGATGACGTCTTTGCCAACACAGACCACATGGTGGAGTACCTCCAAAGTCTCAAGGATAATGATGGAAGCAAACACCTCTTTACTGGCCACCTTAACGTGAATATGGGGGTCATTAGAGAACCAAGCAAGTATTTTGTTCCAGTTCAGATATATGAGTCAAACACATTTCCTCCCTACTGTAGTGGTGGGGGCTTCCTCTTGTCTGGTTATACAGCTCTGGTCATATACAATATGTCCCAGTCCATTGACCTTCTTCCCATTGATGATGCTTACATAGGAATGTGTCTGGCCAAAGCAGGACTTGATCCTACTTCCCATATTGCAGTGAGACCACTAGGATTAAACATTCCCTCCAGACTAGATGGGTATGACCCTTGCTTTTATAAAGATGTTTTACTGGTACATGGATTCTTTTCAGTTCGCATGTATTTTATGTGGCACAAAATACATGATCCTAATCTGAAATGTGACTTGAAGAAAATGATTTCAACTTGAAAACTACACCTCCCAAAGATTCACCTGTAACAATTAGTAAACTGTGTCTTTTACTATCTACTTAGGCTGCAAAATGAAATATCTTATCGCAAGGGTCAAAGGAGTCTGGCAACTTTTCAAGAACATGATTTTTATTATTGACCCTCACAGTAGTTGGTTGTTTATCATGGGTTACATGATAGTTCACAGATATCCAAATTTAAATAAGTAGAAAAATTAAAGGTACACAAAAAAAGTATGACGCATGTGGTGGAAGTTGATGAAAATTGATTGATGAGACATATTATGTATTTTTAAATATATGTAAAATTAGAATTTTATTGACATTTTCAGTCGGGCACACAAACTAAGTGTACTTTTGATATTTACCATAAATAAAATGTAACAAGCCAGTGCTGCTGTAGATTGGGTGTTTGTCACTGCTTTCGTAAGATTTTGCAAGCTGTTGGGCTACATCAAGTTTCCAGCTCAATGACACAGATGGGCTATTCAATTAATTTGGAATTGGGGCCAGTTCATGAATCTGAGGCAAAATAAGGGGCCGGAGAATATGAGTAATCACGGTAACAAATAAAGAAATTACAACAACATACTGAAGGAGTCAATATATTCTATTTTGTAAATGCAGAACAACATATGCACATAAATCCACACATGGACTACTACTGTACTAACTTTTGTCCATTTTGAACATAAATCAGACACCTCAACAATCAGTCTAGGTCAGCCATGTCACAGATATTTAAGATTGCACTCATTTAAGTGACAGGCAACATCAAATTTATCTCCACCAACAAAAATAAAACCAAAGTGCATAGTATGGTACAGAAAATAATTATAACAACATAACAGTGCATGGTATTTGATCAAGGCAATGTATTTCAAATTGCACCCAGTTTAGGTGAGCCATATCAGTTGTTTACATTTTCATTCATTTAACTGACAACTTCAAATCCAAGTGCACCAACAAATAAAAACAAAACTGCATCGTATGTTTCTAATTATAACAACATAACAGTGTATGGCACTTTATCAAGGCAAAACATTTCAAACTGCTTTCAACAATAATCACCTCACCCATTTTAGCCCTGCTAACATGAGAAAAAAAACACTAACAGTCCCTTAGTTGACCTCTCTTTACATTATTGTTTTTCTTATCTGCCTATATTGAAATTGCGAATCCTGTGTGCTTAATCTGCAACGAGTGCCTCGCCGTGTGTAAAGAGTATAATTTGAGAAGGCATTTCAACACAACGCATGCTCACTTTAACGCTACTTTCCCACCGGGCTCTGCTGCTCGGAGGCAGAAGATATCGGGGCTCACATTTTGTTATGAGCAAAGACGTCGTATATTGTTCCGGGCTTGTACGGATCAAGAGAGAGCAACGGCATTGTTACGAGTGGCATGGATATTGGGGAAAAAAGAAAAAGCTGTTTGCAGACTCAGAGATAGTCAAGGAATGGCGATTTTTGATTGGTTATGTGCGGTCCCCCAAAATATATGTCCGGCTAAAACAGGTATATTCTACCTGTTTTTCCACCATGACTTAAACGTGCGCATGCCGTCTCCTACTGCACGAGAGAAGTACAGTTAGTCACAGTCATGCACTATATGAGACTATCCATATGTAATAATTACAGTACACGCTAACGGCCGGTACAAAACTGGGCCGCCAATTGAATAGCCCGGACCTAGAACCTCCACAAAAACACACGGGGAGTTCCCCTATAGTCACTGTGGCCCTCATCTCTGGAACAGTCTGCCTGTGGATCCGAGGACAGCACCTCTGTAAAACATCTTTAAAAAAAACCCCTCAAGATATCTTTTCAGTCTGGCTTTTATTTAAGCCAACCCATAAGTCTCTCTTAAGTGACTGAATTTGTCCATGATTTCTATGCAATTGTTCTTAAAGCTTATTTATTAAACAGAGTCTGTCTTTATTTTACACCCTGTCATGTTCACCCTGTAAATGAGCATCACCCACACTACTGGTAAAATATGAAAGTGTAATAAAAACGGTAATAAGAACATACAGTGAACAGGGAGCTAAGCACATTTACACATGTGGCACAGCTTCGTTATCACATGGACTGACAAGGGGATGATGTCAGTATATCGAGTACAGAAAAGTACAGACTTTGAGTATCCCCCTTGTAAGACTAGTCCAGTGCGAATAGGGCTATAGTTTATAATAATGCACCACTTCAGATTCAGAAGGTTCAGATGTTTTCGTGAAGGAGACAAGTGTATAAAACGCAGATCAGATAAAATTCTACACCCTACAACCAATATCATGCCTTGATTGTTTTAGCTGCTGCACCTTCAATACCAAAAACCAGGAAATCAACATGTCAAGTTAAGGGACAAGAGATAAAATATTTTTTTTTTACATGCAGCAACAATGCTGTGACGTGTTTGGTGACCGGCTCATAAGATTGAAAGAGTCCAAAGTGTAAAACCTGTTCTGTCTCATTTTACCCGATGTCTCTGTTTGTCTGACTTCACCTCACCAGGATCTACCAGAATGTTCAGGTATGTATTGCTGAAAAAATAATTTAATCGTGTCCCATGTGATTCTGTGGATTTCGTTTGAAATATAGAGTAATGTTGTAAAATAATATTACACAGTTTGTGTTCATTTGAAAATGATCTGGATCATCAGATTTAATTTTTAATCCAAAAACTTGAATTTTTACACAAAACTCGATACTTTCTGTCTAATTTTAGGCTGTGAACGTAGATAATTATGTACAAGACAAACACTGATATTCTTGTCTGCTTTATTTTGCATACGTAACAATAATATGGCTTGCTTTGAGGGATAAAACGGTGCCTTTGGTATGAAAATCCTGTTTTACAGCGACAGGTTTAATATCAGCTAGAGAACATGAGAACAGACTCACTAATGCAATTAAATACTGATAATGAGAAGTTGTTATATTAAGATAAGAAGGTTATAAGTTTGAGAGTTTGTATGCTGAAAATTGATTAAGAACAGAACAGAAAAATTTGGTTTTCACTAAAACTAAATATTAAGTCAAATTAAATCTGAATATAATTGAAATGCATCATAGCTCTTATGGCTGCGCCAGAAGAAAAGCAAAGGATCATTAAGTTTCTATGGCTACAAACTTTTTAGAATTCATACTTGTCTGTAAAAAACAGGTACTCCTTGTCTAATATGTAGCAGCTGGATTTGTTTTTTTCTCTTTCTTCTTAAATATAAACGTTTAGATTTAATCTGTATTTGCATAAAGCATTAACTGGCAGTAACCGGACTCAAAGACAATCATTTGAAATAATTTACTGAGAGATCACATTTTTTTTTTTTTTTTTTTTTGGAAAGCTCTAAGAAGCTCACACAGCTTTTAAGTACGTCATTTCCCTGAATCTCTCCAATGGAAACTGCAGAGTGGCCATAACCTATAAAGTCAAGATGGCCACATTGATGGGAAATATGTCTGGTTCAAAAATACTGAAATTTTCTTTGTTGTGTAAATAGCCATAATTAGACATAGTCAAGCATAATATACAGTATATGCATTCATATAGTGCTGTTTTCAGACATTTACGCACACTCACACACAGATGGAAGTGAGCTGGCCTCACCTCTAGAAACAACTTGGTTGGTTCACTGCTTAGAAAGTCATGATGCATTTATGCCCTGGTTAAGTTTTTTTTTTACGTGACTGGAAGCACAAATACTAACCCTCATAATGAAAACTTAACTACGAAGAGTTTCCTGCTGATAGTGTTGAAACTTTATCATAGTTGAAATTACTTTTCAGTAAAGATCAATAAACTTTTAGGTTTCAAATAAAAAAATAAATAAAGTTTTAAAATTATATTACTTAAGACTAAAGTAGATGACAATGTGCATTTAAATGCACCTAAATATTATAAAGGGTGACTTGAAGCTGCAATGTAAACATAGTTTTAGTTTCTCCTTCTGGTCTGAAAGCTATATTGACAAATTTAAAACAAAGAAGCAGTAATGGCACCAAAGTTCATGTGTGAACAGGGTCTGTCTTCATTTATAGCCTACCATTAAAAAAACACCAGGTAAAATAGTAAAGTGTAATAAAAACTGTAATAAAAACATACAGGGTACAATTAACTATTTAACTATTTAGAGGCACACAGAGTTTTCTATTGATGGTGTTGAAACTTTATCGTAGTTGAAAATAATTTTCAGAAAAGATCACTAAAGTTTTATCTTAAAAAAATGTCCACAATTCTGCAACACTTGTGTTTTGTTTCTCTTAATGTATCTTACTGATAGCCAAGGTTTATTTACCTGAAACCTGAGGAGGCCCACTTAAATGGTCCTCAGTCCTCATTCATTTCTGACTGAGATGTGATTTTATTTTCTCATTGCAGAATTTTAATGAAAAAACATGTCATTACAAGACTTTTCTTGTTGCTGCTGGGAAGTCTTGTGGTTGTTTACCTCCTTAAAAACACTGAAGAAGTGAGAAAAGATGACATGAGTAAAATAAGACAACCTACCAAAAACAACTCTTATGTATACTCCTGGCCAAGATGTCAACAAAATATGTCTGCTGCTAACATGACAGACTTCAGCTCTCTTCCTGACATTATGAAGGACTTTCTCTTCTATCGACACTGTCGCCATTTCCCCATGCTACTGGACCTTCCTGACAAATGTGGAGGAGCTGATAAATCAGCAGAAGTCTTTCTTCTGCTGGTCATTAAAAGCTCCCCTCATAACTACGACCGCCGAGCAATACTACGCAAAACCTGGGCTAAAGAGAGGTTACAGAATGGTGTGTGGATCCGACGGGTCTTCATCTCAGGAACAACAGACTCTGGCTTTGAGAAAGAGAGACTGAACAAACTACTGGAGCTGGAGCAACGTGAGTACAGTGACATCCTTCAGTGGGACTTTACTGACACGTTCCAAAACCTCACCTTGAAGCAAATAGTCTTCCTGGACTGGATGGAAAGAAACTGTCCAAACGTTCGCTTCCTGCTCAACGGTGATGATGACGTCTTTGCCAACACAGACCACATGGTGGAGTACCTCCAAAGTCTCAAGGATAATGATGGAAGCAAACACCTCTTTACTGGCCACCTTAACGTGAATATGGGGGTCATTAGAGAACCAAACAAGTATTTTGTCCCAGTTCAGATATATGAGTCAAACACATTTCCTCCCTACTGTAGTGGTGGGGGCTTCCTCTTGTCTGGTTATACAGCCCTGGTCATATACAAAATGTCCCAGTCCATTGACCTTCTTCCCATTGATGATGCTTACATAGGAATGTGTCTTGCCAAAGCAGGACTTGATCCTACTTCCCATATTGCAGTGAGACCACTAGGGTTAAAGATTCCCTCGAGCAGACTAGATGCATATGACCCTTGCTTTTATAAAGATGTTTTATTGGTACACGGATTCTTTTCAGCACGTATATATTTTATGTGGCACAAAATACATGATCCTAATCTGAAATGTGACTTGAAAAAAATGCTTTAGCAACACTGTAAAATAAAATGGGTCCTAGTTTCCAACTACAGATGAGGCCAAATATGCATCAAGGCCTTGTGTGCCATTTTAACTTAATGACAAACTCCCAATAAGACTTTATACACTACAGCTCCAACAGATTGTTCACCTGCAACATTCAGACCGCAGTTAAGGTAAACTGCACATTTTACTATGTTTACTCTTGCTCCAAAATGAAACACCTTATCACAAGGGTAAAAGGAGTCAAGCAGCACATGTTTTCAAGAACATGATTTTTTTGTTATTGACCCTCACAGTAGTTGGTTGTTTATCATGTGTTACATGATTAATTCACAGACATGCAGATTTAAATCAGTAGAATAATTAAATGTATGTATAAAAAAAGTATGATGCATGCCTGTGTGTCATGATTAATTGTTTGCAAATTTAAATGAAAGTAGCTTTTCCCCATTAGATCTGTCATTAAAATAAAACTGTTTCTCTTTTGAAGACTTAGAGATTGTCTTTTTCTTCTTGGCTACTGTATCCGTCTTTATTTGGTCACTGAACACTCCCTCTTAATTAAAACATTGTCCTCTGCAGTGCCAATTCATCGATCTTGCAGCATTAGGTATGAGTGTGACTACGGTATTTATATTGTATGTTTGCATCAATCACTGTGATTACTTCACATTTTGCCAAAATGATGAAAGTTTGACAGGTTAACACATTTTTTTCATATTCTCTGGCTGTTAGGGTGAACTTAGCCTGCACTATTATCAGGATTCATTATGAGGTTATGCAGTGTCATGATTGAACAAAAGCTGTCACTGCCTTTATTGCCAGACTTTGCAAATGTACACAATCCATAAGCACAGGTGGTAAAAACGTGCAGGTTGAAGTGAGAAGTGTGGATGTGTCTGTCTGTGTGTGTGTGTGTGTGTGTGTGCTCGCGCTTATCAACCCCAGATAAGCAGAAGCGTGTGCATTTAATAATGCACACGCACATGACCTTGGTATGTCATGTGCGTGTGCATTATTAAAACTGGGACTCACTATTTATTTTTAAATAAAAAATAAATGAAAAAAAAAAAATTGACATTTCTGGTCACACATGGGAAAAAATGTACATTTGATATTTACCACAAATAAAGTGTCACGAGCCCCTGCTGCCGTGTTTGGCCACGTCAAGTTTCCAGCTCACTGACACGGATCTCCCTCTTTCCAAGTAAAGGTTGAGAGCTCCGCACTCATAGAAAAGGGAACAGGAAGATGAGGATTGGTTCTAAATACATGACCTGAGCATGGCCTGTACACAGTACCATCGCTACCATTACGCATGTTACGCGCTGCGCGTACACCTGAGAGTGGCAAGGTTGCAGGTATCAAAGTAATCACAAAATATGACTGTTTCAGATTTATGCTTGCTGCTTTCAAGTTAGGTTATGACAGCTGCTTAAATACGCTATATTGACAAATTTAAAAC
Organism: Sciaenops ocellatus; assembly: GCA_033000465.1. NCBI lineage: Eukaryota > Metazoa > Chordata > Actinopteri > Sciaenidae > Sciaenops > Sciaenops ocellatus. Next base: position 20,692,116 of record CP136882.1, on the reverse strand, counting down.
AAAGAGGCAGTAATGGCAACAAAGATCATGTGTGGATAGTAGGTGGAATATTTATTGAATAGGGTCTGTCTTACACCCTGGTAAACAGAGGTGAATAAGCACCGCCCACACTGCTAGCCATATGCTGGTAAAATATATGAGTAATAAATATTTACTTATCTATTTAACTATTTGGAAGCACACAAAATGTTCTACTGATGTTGAAAATGTATCATAGTTGAAATTAATTTTCAGGAAAGATCAGTACAGTAAGAAACCTTGTGGTGACCCAGAACTCTCCAGACAGATGAGGTCACTTTAATCTGAGCTGCTGCCAGAAATTTTTTTTTTGAATGTATCTTACTGATAACCAAGGTTTATTTATCTGAAACATTAGTAGGCCCAATTTAGGAACTAAATCTATATTTAAGCAATCTCACATGATGTTGATATTCAGTACTGTTCAGAACTGTTATTCAGTCAAGTGTGATATTGCTTCTAACAGTTCTACAAGAGCCGTTATTGGTTATCAGTAATTGTTTGTAGTAGTTCAGCAACTGCACTGGGATTTTACAGTTGCCAAGCACTGTATAAACATTTTCTGAACACTAGCGTGTGAGCTGCTTATGTAGATCTACACTCCTGCTTAACATCAATCATCCAAGTGAATTAAGAGTCTGTGGACAGTCGCTTTGGTGGAAATATCATCCTTTTTCTCATCTTGACGTTCTGATAACATGTTTATCATCAGCAGGTAGGTGTGCTCAGCAGGTCCATGTGCTATGTATATAAATAAATGATAAGATAAGATATCTACAGTATATATGTTTGTGTATTGATTACTGACGGTGGCTGATCAGGTTTATAGTATACAGTTAATGACTGCACCTTGTGTGTGTTTCTAAACAACTTGTAGGAATATGTTCATCTTTGTGGTGCAAAGTTTGTCTAAAATCTAAAATAGATGACTGTTAATGTAAATTTAATATAACTGTCATTTAAATATCTGAAAAGCACAGTGATACATGTGGTTAAAAGTCTCAGTGCTGTTGCACGCTCTCAACACTCAGAATGCCTCTTGTCCAATCAAATTACTTAGTAAGAACTATCTGTTATATAAGCATTAAAATGAAGAAATTATAAAGTATCATGAATTGACAACTGTTTACTCTAACTGTAAATCATGACAGCTTACACCTGGTCATAAATATTAAGCAACTGGAGATTTTTATTTTGCAGAAACACAACATCACAGGCTTCAGCTCTCTTCATGATACAATAAAAGACTTTCTCTACTATCGACACTGTCGCCATTTCCTGCTGCGCAAAACCTGGGCTAAAGAGAGGTTACACAATGGTGTGTGGATCCGAAGGATCTTCATCTCAGGAACAACAGATTTTGGTTTTAAGAAAAAGAGACTGAACAAACAACTGGAGCTGGAGCAACGTGAGTACAGTGACATCCTTCAGTGGGACCTCAAGGACACATTCTACAACCTCACCTTGAAGCAAATAGTCCTGGACTGGATGGAAAGAAACTGTCCAAACATTCACTTCCTGCTCAATGGTGATGATGACGTCTTTGCCAACACATACAACATGGTGGAGTACCTCCAAGGTCTCAAGGATAATGATGGAAGCAAACACCTCTTTACTGGCCCATTAGAATATGTTGTTTCTTCTTTAGTGATGATGTGATGATGATGAAGGAACCTCCGCTGACACCGACTTAGTTGCATAAAAGGTTTATTACAAAAAGTACAGTATCATAACAAGCACCAACAATTGCTTGTGAGAGGACCCGAAGCCAATGTGGATCTCCTTCGTTCTACACCCAAACCATCAATTTTAAAGCCTGTTTAACACATTCCTACATATTCATAATATAGCTGATGTCCAGTGTCCTGATAGGCACAGAGCCAGCTTATGACCATACATGGCAATCTTGGAATGGGTTAAAGTAAAATATATGGCTCTTATATAAACAAGAACCAAGGGGCCTGCTTTTAACCATACGATCCAATTGGGACCTGACCTTTAACCCAAAGGCCCCCTATTCTGGTTGAAACCCATCACTATACATTCCAAACCTTCATCAAAAACACATGGACAGAAACCCCTTTAAGAGCAGACACTACAAATACCAGCGAACACGTATTTTGTCCCAGTCCAGGTACAGAAGTCATATGTATTTCCTAACTACTGTGGTGGTGGTGGCTTCCTCTTGTCTGGTTTTCAGCTTTGGTCATATACAATATGTCCCAGTCCATTACTCTTCTTCCCATTGATGATGTTTACATGGGGATGTGCCTGGCTAAAGCAGGACTTGATCCTACTTCCCATATTGCAGTGAAGGCACTAGGATTAAACATTCCCTCCAGATTAGATGGATACGACCCTTGCTTTTATAAAGATACATGATCACAAAATACATGATCCTAATCTGAAATGTAGCATGAAGACACTGTGAAATAAAACAGTTCTTAGTTTCTTCATTTAAAAGATCGTTACAAAGTGTATGTGTATAATCTATGTACCATCTATTACCTTCTAGCCTTATCATGTTGCACTGCACATGCACTTCAGTACAGAGATGACAGAGCCAATGCTAACCCAATAATGTCTATAGTTGATTTTTATCATTATCATTTTCTTTACAGCAGTCACTGAGGTAAAACAAACACAGTGTGGTAGATGGTTATTGCTTAGATGCTCACAGAGATATAATGTTCTTGTCAGTGGTTCTAAATCATTGTAGGTTTTATCTAAAATGACTAATTGTCATGTTGTCAGCTGTTGTAGCTCCAGCGATGCAGCAATACATCAGGTCAAAGAACTTGTAATGTAAACAGTATTGTCAGATCAAGTGTCAGTCAGATATCCACATTAAGTCAGGGCATCAGGAGTAGACAAGGTTTTGTTGTTTTCAGACACTGGTATACAAGTCGGCCATGCTGCTCTGTGAGACTGTTCCTCAGCACAGTGATGGTTTGAGCTAATTCTAACAAACTAACAAGAGATACAACCAACAGATCAATGTTGTTATCTCCCTGCTGCTAGCATGGCCAAAAAGATTGAGGCTCATCACTGATGTAGCAGTCACCTGAATGAGTAGAACCATGTATGATTAAGATTTTATGAGAACGTACCGTATGTGCCTTAGTGACATCACTATCTGACACTGCGGACATTACTGAGCTGTCCACTTTTATTTTATAGAAATTAAGAAATGTCTTTGTCTTTTTTTTCTACTTTGTGAACTGCCTATAGATACATTTTGTATGAACACAAAGTATATATTCATTCATTTTTTCAGTCATGTTTAGCAGTACTTAAGGGATTTCAAAGAATAGAATTCAGTTATGTCAATAAACATTTGCAACAGCTTGTACATTGATTTATTTTATTCTTCACTACAACAGTATAAATGCAGAAAGAAAACTCATGAAAATATATATTTTCTCTGCACATTTTTATAAAACAAATGAAATCTTTCCTTCAGTTTCTGAAATTCTTCTACCCCTTCGTATGTTGTTTAATACATATTTTTGCAGTGCCCAGAGCAATACATTATATTTTCAAAAGTATACAGCATTTTAAGGAATGAACATACTGAGTTTTTCTACTCACTGTGTGTTATGAACATTTTAATATAGTATTTTACTATTTACCTTTAAGAAAACTACTATTTTAGACATGAAGTAGCTGTCTAGCAGGTGAGCAGATGAAGGATTTTTTTTTTTTAATAACTCTATATCGCTGTGAACAACAAATATTCTATTTCATATGGGCCCAGCCCTATCATTGTTTACACATGTTAGTTATATCCAGGTAACTTCTATTTTTCATCTGGCTTTAGTACATTTTACTGTACTCTTTTGTGTCAAGGTGGGATTTGAAAATTGTCCTCAGTTTTACCAGCGTTAACAGTGTTTGATTAAAATTTAACAGACAACCACAATACAACTTTATAGCCCATGCAGTTTATGATGCTCTTACTTCAGCTCACTTGTAAATGTGTCTTTGTATGATTACTGGACAAAGGACATTTGGCGAGCCCTACTTTAGTGCTTGATGAGTGCCCAACACTACTGAAATTCGATCAATCAGTCAATGAATGCTTACATCATTGGGTGTTGTGTGATATCTTTATAAACTGAGGTTTAACTAGGACAGTAAAAGAAATTGTATTATGCCATATTGTTTCTCTCAAGCATGAGTGCAGATGTGAGGCTCCTTGTCAGCCTTTAGGGTTCTCCCTCTCGTCCTGCATGATAGTCTCAATTTGATTTCCCAGGCTGGAGAAACACGGCCGCTCCTCGAAATCATACGCCCAGCACTTGTTCATCAAACTGTACACCTGGTGTTATAATAAAAAACATTGAATTATCTATTTGGCTGGGAGAGACAGTACAAAGAACAGCCAATATTTGCATGCAGTATGACAGTTACAGTGACTAGTTTGGCAAGTTGAAGCACAAAATAAAATATGCATACAACATTTATCATGGGCGAAGACTGTCAACCTTTTAAAAGACTTACAATCAGAATGGGCTGACTGATTTATAGTGAAATTATCACAGCTGGCAAATAATATAATTTAAGTGAATTATAATCAAGATGAGAGTCTTCCAAAAAAGCTACTGTTTTTCAGCAATTGACCCATATAAGGTGAACATACCTTGGGTGGGCAATTTGGAGGAGCCGGCAACCTCCAGTTGTTCTTCAGAATATTTGCCAGATGCATTGAAATGGATGGACTCTGCACATTGTGTCCAATCTCCTGCATACATAGCTAAAACAGTGAAACATTTAAAAATGGTGTTTCAGTTTGAACAGTTCTTGATCATTTAAAAATGTTGAAATATTGTCCAGATGTGTACAAATGTAAGCTTTCTTACTCTTTTTGGGTTGCAGTTCATGTCACAATAGGAGAAGAGCTCATGAAGAACAACTCCAAAGCTCCAGACATCTGATTTGTGGGAGAATCTGGACTCACTGATGGACTCCGGAGCGTACCTACATTAGACAAGCAGTGTATGGTCATATTGGCCTCTAGGAACTGAACAGTTATAATCTCTAGTCTGTTAAGATACAAATGCTAAATGACTCTGACTTTCAGTCTTATGTCACCATTGGCTGCATTAGCCGGAATGTAAATATACAGTGCAGGCAGTGGTGTTTAACTGGTCTCCATATAGAGAGAGGGCAGGTCGGCCAACAATGTGTTGGGTGGAGAATGGGCCCTTGCAAGTTTTAGATTGCCAAAGAACGATTTCTGCTTCAACTCTTTGGATAAAAGAGTATTTGAATTTTCAGACATAAGGTAAGCTACCAGAAAATGGGGCTTTCTCCAGGCTGCGTCACTCTGTAGTACTCCTTGTCAAAAGGAATAATCTTGGTCAGCCCAAAATCAGCTATTTTCACCAGCGAATCACTGGCCACAAGGATATTTCTGGCTGCAAGGTCTCTGTGCACATAACGTAGGGTCTGCAGGTACTCCATGCCCTAAAAAATTTACAACATTAAATTATTTAACAATTATCCAATTGCTTATTTTTAAGTTTCTTCATGACAGCCATTTGCAAGATATCTGACACTTTACCTTACAGATCTGAGACGCAAAAAGCAGCATCCGCCTGGTGTTGACGTTATGTCGGTTACTGTCCAAGTAGCCAATGAGGCTGCCATAGGGCAGGTACTCCATCACCAGACTCATACTGAGGCGTCCTGTGAACAAGCAAACATTAAACATTAAAATCTTCAAACAGAGGAAAACCTTCCAAACTGAGTAGAAGCACGAAATAAGAACTTTCCTAAAATGTGATTTCAAATGTATTCCAGGATCATGCAAGGGATGCATAAAAGTCTGACAGAGTATCATTATGAGTGCACTCGATGAGATGCATGGCTGCCTTAAAACTTTAAGTAAAAATAATTAGTTCTGAAGAGTTCATTTGTTTATTAGTTATTATTATATATAGTATTTATGTGAATTTGGCCTAGTCAACTTAAGAAAAGACGTTCACCCAATACTTGTTAACTTGCAGGAAGATTTGCTAGTTTGGCTTGATGTTTGCCTCAGTTATGTTTATTTTTCACTGGTAAAGCAAAAACAAAATGGTCTTCTCTAACTGAAGACCATGTGACTCGTTTGAGACACATGTATTAAAAAGTCATAACAAACTGCTTTCTTATGGATTTTATCCCACATAAAATGAAAGCTAAGAAGGATGCTAATAAGCTAATAGTGACTCTTGAGTTAAGTGAGAGGTCAGTTTGTCATCTCATCTTGTAAGTTACAAAACTGAAAACCACGAAATTCACCTGAATTGAAACTGAAACTTATCGAATAGCAGCAAGTTAATCATGAAAGATAAGGTGATTTATTCAAATGGATTATGCTATTTTACAGTACATGCTGTATCTTTTGTGTGGGTGTCAAATGGCTAAAATATTTCTATTAAACATGCAACCAGTAAACAAAAAAACTGGAATATACAGTTGTGGCTAAAGTGATATATTACAACATGTGAGGTCACATTTATACATAATTCTGTTTGCTTACTGAAGTTAGTTATTTTGGTCCATCATGTGTTACATTTGCAGTGAGTGTATTTATTACCCATGCTGTAGCAGACTCCTCTGTATTTGACTATGTAGTCACAGTGAAAAACACTGAGGGTGTTGACCTCCTTCTTGAAGTCCTCCATTGTTGATTGCTTGTTGGGCTGCAGTTTCTTCACAGCGACTAGCTCACCTGTGTTATCACCCAGCGGGTCATAACGGCAAAGTTCAACGCTGCCAAAGTTTCCCTTGAAAAGTTTTGAGTCAGTTGTCGGTCAGAGGACATGATAAGACAATCCTTGATAAGATTTTGTGAATCTGTTTTTTTGTGCAAAGAGACAGCTTATGTTACAATACATAAATGATGATTAGTTCATATGCTGTCCTGTTTGTCGTCATTGCTACATTTTGGTATCTTTAGAAAAAGAAAACAGACTGTTTAATAACTGTCTATACATCAATGAAATACAGACAATGACCTAAGACAATATTTTGGATAGGGATATGGATTGTGATTGTCATTCAAGTGTACAAGTGTACGTTGGCCCTAATGGCTCTGCATTATGTTGTCTGATAATGCAGACTTACTTTTCCCAGAAGGGAGATATAGCGGAGGTGTCTCTCCTCAAACAGCATCTGGTCTTGTTGAGCAGGACTGAGGGCTCTCCACACGGGGCTCTGTGTGACAGGCTCAGTGGCGTGTAGTATCACATAGTCTGCCATGAAACAAGAAAACTTCTCATTAATGGCTTTATTTTATACAAAATCTTCTGTCGACCTGTCAGAACATTTGTACACAGACATAATGTGGTTTTTACTGTCTGCATGCACTGTCACCTGACTAGTGCCACACAATACCTGAAGTGATCAGACTGTTGAGTTGACGGATAATACTGCGACAGGATGGTCTGAAGGCTGGCTGATAGTCCATACACTGACTGATCAGATCAGCTAGCTCTGTCCACTGGGAGGAAGGCAGCTGCTGGAAGCTCTCATAAAACTGCCGCTTCTACAGAAAACACATCAAACACATCAGTATATCACATCATTCACTGTAGACTTCAGACTTTCCTTTTTGATAGAGTTTATAGTTTGGGCTGGCTCAGGTCATCCCTTAGTTATGCTGCTATAGGACTAGACTGCTGGGGGACTTCAAATGGTGCACTGGGTCACCATCAATCTCTGTATGTCTCATTAATGCATGTTACTAACTAAACTTCTTCCCCAGAGTATAGGTGCTCTCTCGTCCAGCAGGTTCTCATGGATCGTGGCTGCTGCTGTGGTCCTGCACGTCCACTACACATATTATTACTGTCATTATTGCTACCATATCTCCATTACAGTTTATAGTTAGTTAATGATTTGCTGCTGCTGTGCATCTGTGTCTCTCTATCTCTCTCTTTATCTCTCCTCTATTTATCTATCTACCCCACCCCAGTTTTCCTCGCCACCGTCACCAAGTGCTTCCTCATGGTGGAACTGTTGGTCTCTGTAAATAATATTATAAAGAGTACGGTCCAGACCTGCTCTGTATGAAAAGTGTCATGAGACAACTTTTGTTATGATATGGCGCTATATAAATAAAATTGAATAGAACTGAATTATCAGAGCTTTATTCTAGCCTTTTTTTATTTTCCCACACTCATCATATATGTATTTGCTTCTTATGTGTTTTTTTCCTGTTTTCCTGTTCCTGTCTTAGCTGAAGTTTAAATCTACCTATCTCTTCAGTGCACAGATTGTTCTACTTAAGACAGGGAGGATTACCTGGTCCAGGTCCCAGCCTAACAATGGATTGTTTCCACTGTTGAAGATTTCCCACACTGTGGCACCAAAGCTCCACTTATCACACTCCAGAGTCAGGTTGTCAGGGGCTTCCAGCACCTCAGGGGCCACCCAGGGGATCCTGTCCAGGATTACTAAACATACACACATACATAAATAATGTCTTGGTATCATACTTTTATGATCTCATTCAAAGGATTTTGCTTATTTTGATAATGTTCTACTATTACACTATTTATGTAGAGTAACACTGAAGACATCAAAGCCATGAAATAACACACATAGTCTGGAAGTGTGTTGAAAAGCTAATCAAATAGGATGGCATGTCGCTGCGGAATACTATGGTGATCATGTGATCATGTCTTGAATTTTGAGTAATCACAAACACCATCACACCTAGTCCTCCATGCTTTTTGGTGGGAATCACACATGCAGATTTCATTTGTTCGCATTCTCTGCATCTCACAAAGACACAGAGGTTGAAGCCAATTTTGACTCATCAGACCAAAGTACAGATGTCCACTGGTCTAATGTCCATGCTTTTGTTTCTTGGCCCAAACAATCTCCACATAGTTTCCTACCTCATGAAGTTGATTAAGAGTGTGCAAAGCTGTCATCAAAGCAAAAGGTGGCTACTTTGAAGAATCTAAAATATAAAACATATTTTGCTTTGTTCACACTTTTTGTGTTTACTAAATAGTTCCATAAGTGTTATTTGATGTCTTCAGTGTTAATCTACAATGCAGAAAGTATTAGTGGTTATCTATTCATCTCTTTAATTCATTTCAAACTATTCATCAAGTATGTTTCCTTTTGTCTTCTGACTGTAATGTACACTATACTGTATGTATTATACATGAACATGATGGTGGAAGACATGGTTACAGAGGGATTAGAAAACCCTCCTTAATTTACCATCATTGCCCAGCATGACCACACTGATCCCCGGGTCACTAAGCTTGATGAAAGGGGAGCTTCCCTGTGACGGGTCACCTTCTCTGGCCAGCAGCAGATTTTTTGCACAGATATTTCCATGAACAATGTTCTTTTCCTCCTGCAAGACAGTTAATGCTGTTGTTAATGTTAAATTAATGAATGTAGATATCAATACTGGTCAACTTTGACAAATTTTCAGACCCAGTTCAGGAATATTGACTTTTTTAATCTGTAAAGGATTCCTATGAATTTTATTTGGGCACCTGTCATGTTTGGCACACATGAAACAAAACCTGCATTTAATATTTAACATGAAGTGTAACATGACAGTTCTGTTGTAGATTGAGTTTTTTTCATCGTCTTTGTATGATCTGGTGATGCTTTACATCAGAAAGGTTTTCTTACCAGAAAGTTTAGCACTGATGCGAGCTGTTTGGCTATGTCAAGTTTCCAGCTCACTGACACGGATCTCCCTCTCTTCAAGTAAAGGTCAAGGGCCCCGTACTCGACAAACTCCTGCACCATGATGTCTGTAAGACACAGCAAGATTTGTTTCTACAGCTGGACTTCAACCCAAACACAGAGACAGAAAATGCTCACCCATAGACAAGGGGCTGAGTCTAGGTCAAATGAGGACTTAATGAGAAGACAGTTATTGTGCTTAATATGAGGAGAATTATTTAATATTTTCATTCATTAATTTCCTGATTTATTAATTAATTTGTCCATTTCATTCTGTTATTGTTGATTTGTTTGCATATTTACAAAATTTTACAGGAACAGAGCCAAAGTTTATTAAATTTCAATCTTCTGTTATATAGAATAACCACAAATATTTACAATTACAACACTCTCTTGAAGCTGATAAGAAAATATTCATCAAACTGTATCACGATAGTCTGGAAGAACCTGCTTTCTGATTTGAACTTACTTTTTGCTCCATGAACACTGACACCGTATACATGGAGGAGGTGTTTGTGTGAAATCTGACTCATCAAACTGGCGGCTTCAAAGAACGACTAAGAGAAAGCAAAGACAAGAACACAATATGTGTATAATGTTAAAAATGAACCTTTTTAAATACCAATAATATTAAACATTTCAGTGCATTAGAGTCTGAAGAATCTCACCTCCCAGCAGTTTTTGTGAATGGCCTCCAGCTCTTTCAGGAAAACTTTCGTCACGTGTTTCTCCCCATCACGAATGTCTGTTTTGTAGCCTTTGAAGATTCGAGTAAAAGATCCCTGTCCGAGGCTTTCATCCTTAAAGGAAAAATAGTTTTCTCCATCATAAATACATTTAACCTTTCATATTAGTTTTACTGATGTATCACTTTGGTAGCAAAAGCAGCAGAATTTGTCACATAAAAGGTTTAAGCTGGAGTTGTATAGTGTAGTGAAAATAATGTTGATATGAAAAAGTGAAAGAAGACCAGTAGTAATGTTCATATTAGTGGTACTATACAGGCCTAGTTAAGTTGGAGTCATGACTACACACTTACCCATTTTAGGTCTTCATATTTGATCATGTGGAACTGGATATGACTGAATTTGTTTCTTTCAGGTGTCGGGGACCCTTGAGCTTCCACAGAGCTGCTGTTGCGTATGATGATCAGATTTGTGAGCTCTGTAGAAACAGCAGAAAACGTGTTTATTATTATACAGTCTAAGGTTGTAAATATGAAGTATGAATATCAAGTTGATACTTTATTGGGCGAAGATGAGTAACACATATCCTGGTAATGAGTCTTTCTACATCTTCGATATATAGAGTAATATTATTACTTCAACACGTAGATTTCGTGGTTTGTTTGTCACCCTTCCATTTGTTTGCTTGCTTAATTAACTACTAATGTCTTGGAATGGACAGAAACCTGGATAAGGTGTTTAGAAGCCAATTCCAACAGTATGCTACTTTCTTTATTAATGCAGAGGATGCAGTATTGGGATCATTATTGGGTTTCTCAAAACATGGCTACAATCTATACATGCACACAAATGTAAATAGATACTCAGAAACTTGAAATTTAAGTTCTCTTAATAAATTAAAGTGGTAAAGGGTAAATTAAAATTTGGTACATAACACTTTGATTTTGTCACAGTCTATATTTTTAGAAAATGACAAAGATCATGTGTTGTATTGTGATAAAAGTTATGAAAGGAATACAGGACAGATACAGTATATATGTATTTATATACTGCGTATATTTGGTAATATCATCATATCCATGGCTTCGGAAGCACACCTTGGGGTCGCGGTGGACAGCAGCGGGTCAACTTGACAGGTACTTCAGCCAGTAACAGCTTGTTGTGTTGGTAATAGCTGGTGAGCTCTCTCAAACTTGAAAATGTTTTCTGGACACCAGGAAGACTGTAGTGCTCATTCTTAATGATGAGGCAGTCTTTATAATCGAGTCCAAGTGGAGTCTGCAGAAATATAAATTACATATCATTTTCACAGCACTCAAGAGGCTGTTGTAACAACACTGAGTAGATTTCAGAAAATAGATTCTACACACTTTGATCTGTGCAAAAGTTGTTTGTGCAAAAATGTCAGTGTGCACTTGAGTGTGCATTTGAGAATGCAGATACTTCTCTGCATTCTCAAATATGTGCAATACTTCTCTAACCTTTTCTCTGCTCTGAAACAACCTTTTATGATTGCGACAGAATGAGATTTCAAGAAACAGTGCTTGCAATCAGCCCTTTAAATTCATATGTTGTTGCAACTATGCCAATATTGTCATATGCTTGTCAGTTAAAGGTAATCAGAATATCATCTTTTGTCATCAGGTCTGTGAACTAAAATTTAAATTTAAATCGGTCTATTATGTTATTTCAACAAGAACCTTTACCTGAACACAAACAGTGAGGAAGAAGTTGTCATAGTTCTTGGGACTCTGTCGCAGAAGGAACGTACCACCTTTAAATCCTGACTTTTTCAGCTTGTTGACTGCAAACTCTGATCTGATCAAACAAGACATGAAAAATGTCTCAAACAGGCGCATGTGAATGGTGCCAATGGATTCAGAATTTGTTAAAATGACTCACGTGATTGGGCCGTGACAATGGTTTTTGATCCCATCCAGAATACTTGGAGGTGCAATGTCTTGACAGAAAAAGTGGCTAGAGTCTGTGGTCAGTCTGAAGTAGCCGTCAACAAGTGAAAGAAATGAAAGTGCTTCCTTGAGACTCTGGAACTTGGCTTCCTGTAGTGCAAACAAAGGACATGCAAATCAAAACTAAAAAATCAGAAAGCAAATACTATTGTCAATTAATAAAAACCAATGATTTGGGAAGTGTTGAATGTAAGATATGTTCCTTACCAAGCATCTTTCATCTTTGCGGGTTATTGTCACCATCCTGCCGTCATCCTGCTCATGGCATGCCCTTTTTATACTGATGTCGATGATATCTTTGAAATCACAGAAGGTCTGCCACTGCAAAAAAAAGAAGAGAAGCTAATTATTAATTAAGTCACCTCAATCTAATTAAACCAGAAAACTGTGATTAAGTTTACAAACAAAATAAAACAGAAACTCAACACAGGACAAGCAATATGAATGTGAATGCCTATGTCATCTGCTGAGCTGAGGCTACCCGTTTCTTAGTGAAGGATTGCTGTGAGCAATCGGTGAAAAACAATAAAGTAGGCAATATTTTAAATATAATGTAATATCAAAGCAAAGCAGAAAGAGTCATGGCCAGCTGAATTGTTGTTGAAGACCAGTATGGCTCAATCCCACCCAAACTTCAGTTAAACGTACCTGGGCATCATCAGGATGGTGACTTGCACTGGTTTGAATTCCAGTTTCTCCAGTGACCCGCACAAGAGAGAAAGTTGGATTTGAATGGGAGGGAGGACCATTCACTTTAAAGATTTCACTTCCCAGAGAAGGTTCAATGCCAGCCAGCTCAATCAGGTACTTGAGCTTCAAGCTGCACTCATCTACTGAGCAGTTGCCAAGCTTCTTTAGGAAACCCTTCAGGGTGCTTCGGATTCGATAACGATCCAGGCGGTTTCGTTTCTGGATGTCGTGACGATGTGACTTGGGAAGACATGATTTGTAGCTGAAAGAGGAGTATAAAAGTATAGAATTTGTTCTAATGACTACAGACCACAAAACATACAGTATATCAAATTATTTAGAAATGTAAGAGAGCCATTCGATTCTATTTGTGAAAGTGGAAAATCAAATTCTACAAAGTTTTGGTTGTTTAAACTTTAACTGGTTTTGGCAAAATGAAACAGGATCCAAATATAAATACCTGACAGTTTTGCAGAGCTCTTTTACACTCTGATGGCGCTCTTTAGCCATTCTCCACAAGTCCAACACTGCAAGGCTGAGGCATTCCTCTTGGGCACTCAAAGGTGGAGACACTCCTGCTTCACTAGCAATGAAGTCACTTCGCAACTATAAACCAAAACAATAAATATGAGTCAAAAATTAATTTACATTAAAAGAAGACCACATCTTTTTGTACTTTCCTTGAACATTGTGCCACAATTTCAAATGTAATGTGATTAATAAAAACAATTACATAATAAATTGAAAAATTACATAATATTACACTACTATATAATAATGGTAATATTGTTGATATACATCCAAATAAATAACAACTATTGATATGATAAATATGCATTGTACTTGTTTGTTGTTCAATTTTTTTAATTTTACCTGAGCAAAGAGATAATCAATAACACTGTAGTCAAGCACCGGACTGGTTCTGTCTCGGGTCAGACTGTAGCGGTACGATGTTCTTGGTCCTTGTCCAAACCAGCTTCCAAAGAAAAACCTGTATACCAAAAAATAAGTCCATTATTCATCATTGCATAACATTATTACAAACTATAAAGTTCTTACTCAAATAATTCATAATTCACAAGTAGTACTGCTAAAGTGGTTGACTTTGCACATGCCACCTTTGTGTAGGATGTCAAGAAAAGAAAGGAAAAATAATCTTTATTTTATTTTATTTTATTTTATTTTATTTTATTTTATGTGTCTAGCTCTATTTCCTATTTGAAGTTAGCTAGTTACATCCCATTAAATTAAATCTTTCTTCCTGAGATAAATGAGTGATGTATGATTATTTTTCACCTACCTGACTCTAAAGTGCACTTGTAAGTTTTCTTCTGTGTTGAACATGTGTGATGGAGGATACCAAAATGAGAAATCGGCAGATGCCAAACCAAATAGACTCTGGTACACTGGTAAGATTCCTGAAAAAGAGATAGACATAGATCATCATAGCATCACTGACCAGGTTATTCTGTAATAACTTCCTCAATAATAGCCGTATTAATAACACTTGTAAGAATACATTTACAAATTGTCAGTGAAATCTCACCACATTTTTTGGCTGCTTGGATGCAGATATTTTCAGCAGATATTTGGCCAGACGAAATGTTTATTGTTGTTGCCTCCTTTGTGGCTGGGAACAGATAGAGATGTACTTGTAAACTGGAACCAGTGCTAGAACTGGACCTCTGGCTGCCTCCCCGGTCTCTGATCACCAGAGGGGTTGACTCCTCCTCACTGAGATCCATGGATACTTCTGAGGACCAAAAAAACGCCTTGAATTTATTTGCCAACAACTTAGCTAAGGGTTACATAATTTCAGCAGTAAATACAAATGAAGTTGTCGGATAATCTTGAAAAATGAGTGCTAATGCCATTTTTTTAGTTTTATGTACAGTATATTAAACGTCTATTTAAATTTTTGGTTAATATTAAGGTTTATGAGGATTATATAAACATTTCTTTAAAACATGTGTTCTACACTGGTAGAAATAGGCAAAATCAAGATTTATGCTACATTTAGGGAATTCATAGTTTTCACATTACAGTGTTATTTAATTAAAGGTTCTCTATGTAACATTCTGAAAACCCTTGATAATAATGACACCTTTGGCTGTTCTGTGAACTGCAGACAGTGACCTGTTCCACTCTGTAGGAACAAGCAAAATAGTGTAAAAAAAATAATGTTCAAGTATTTTATTTGGACCATTGGCTCCATGATGCTAACCATGCCCACAAGGCAGACAGCCAGATGGCCAATCCCAGCTTAGCTTTGGTCGGTTACAGTTAGCTTATTGGCTAGGAGAAATCCAACATAGTTATATATATTTGCTTTGTTGTTGACTCAAATCAATACAGCTAATAAGTTAGCATGGATAACATTAGCGGGTGAAGTGATTTGGCAAGTTTAAACATTTCCACTCATAGTGTTTTGCTAGCATTAACATTAGCGAACAAGTAAGCTTAAGCTTGTAGCCGTTTATTGCAAACTGTTGACATTGAACCAGAGAGTGTAGACACTCAGTAGCACGTATAAAAGTCATATCCTTTAGATACAACACGTGGAGACATGTTTTAAACCTTTAGAAGCATTGTGCCATATTGTGGAAAATAAACTGGATTTTATTTATTTTATATAATCAATCTTCAATCCCTCACTGAATATATTTGAAAAGGTTTTGCAGAGTTAGAATCAAATAGCATTGTGATTACCAGCAATACCCCTCACTTTATATATCATTACTGATTATAATGTTTACAGTATGTAGATGTCATGCCAACTTTGTTGTTTGTTGACTAAAATGTGTGTGTCGTCACATGTTAGGAGAATTCCCACCATTACACTGAACAATGTTTTAAATGTCAAATGTAGATTTGTGGGGATTCCCGGTATATCAGAGGAAACAACTCACCACATTCTGCTGTGGCTGAGTCAGAAACCCGGTACATAAAACTGTTATATATAATACTATGTAGTAATACATAACATTGTTACAAATTTCCTAATTTAGTTTTCAAATACTTTACTTTGCTTACTTTGATAACAAATGTAGATCTGATTATATTCACAACATCATTAACATAAACAAAATTTAATTAAGAATAATCCTTTACAATATACAGCTGACCTGTTACATGAAATACTTGGTCTTTTCATAGCTTGTAGTAGCTGAACAGAAGTTAAAAACTAGCTACAGACACAGTTGAAACATAGAGCACACACATACGCCACATTGTATTGTGGGTACTGTCGATAGAAAATGAAACTCACATTTCTTAACACAGCACAACAACATACATACAAATTTTAGAGCTAAAAACAATATGTGTTATTATTGGGAGTGTTACCTTTACTTTTGTATGGCAGATGTCCGCATTTCGATCGTTTGTTCCTGTATACGTGTGCGTGTGTGTGTGTGTGTGTGTGTGTTGACAGGAAGTTCAATAGGATTTCCTGATTTAGACAAGCAGATGCGACACAAGTGACAGTCTCTTGTCATCTCTGTCAAACTTTCATGACTTTCTGTCACCCACTGACTGAACTGACACAGTTCCAAGATGAAATTCTGACGTTTGGCAAAATATTTCGCTTTTTATAATATCTGGATTCTAAACTTGAAGAGAGAGATTTTTCTGCTACTGTTTGCATATTTCTGTTGATTAAATGAAAAGCTTTATTACAAAATGCTACACATGAACTTTGAGAAAAGATAACATTACATTTTAAACTTTCAACTAGAAATGTGACATGGAAGATGTTACAAATTTAATTATTCCCTCAGGTAATTCCTTCAAAATCTGGATAAAGCAGGTCTGTGAAAAGTATCTAAAATGTATATGAAGTGGGTTGATTTTTTTTAACATTGACAGATTTAACAGGTCTTCACAGATCTTAGCAAATAAAACTGCAATACACAATACAGTACAGCAAATCAGGAATGCACAGACACAATGTATGCGAACCAAGCAACTACTCTCGTGCTATTAGTGTTTGCAGACAATCAGGTCCTAAATAGGTTGTAAATGGACCCCAGATTTTATGAAACTGAAAAGGTTCTTCTCTCAAATATTACTTTAAGGGGCATGAGCTCCAACACTCCACTTATCCACTGTGCAATGTAAAGTTTGAGCTGGTTAGAAGGAATATTCGGAGAGGCCAAGAATGTAAGATGTGGGAGAAAATTTGTAAATGTGTACATATTCTAATTAGGAGTGAAACTATGTGCCTTCTTCAGTGATATACTTGTCACAATATTAAACCTCATATCATCCCACTCTTCATTTTAATCTCAACACCCAGGTAACTTCCATTCTGTTTCAGTTTGTCCATAGGTTGAAGCCTTTTAATGTGTGTATACACAAAATAATAACTCATTCATCTTATGTGTATTTCTTTATCGCATAATCTTACTTGCAGATAGCCATGAAAAGTGCAAAGCCCTTACATGCTTCCAGGGGGAGATAAACTTGTTTGATTTGAATTTGACCCTATGACCTTCCCTCTAACTCTACCTGCAGGAAAGCCTTTTCAATTTTAACTCTAGACTCTAAGAGTGTAAAGAATATAAGCTCTAGATGGAGTTTTCATTTAGAATAACAGGTTTGTGAAGAATAAAATCTTGGCTTGTCTGTCCAACAGGGTTGCAAGTAATTGTGAAAGAGAAAATTTGGGGGGGGAAGGCCAGTAGGGAAAAAAAACGTCAGAAACAGCAAATTAAAGTAGGAGAGACATAAGCAATATTAATACAAATAAGGGAACAAGCAGATTCATAATATATGAATGTTTTCCTGTAGTTAAAGCAGTTCCTCTAAGAGACACTCACACAGAAACTCATCTGGCATTACAGGAAAAGAGAACCAGCTGACAAATGCAGTTTCAGCCATGAGGGTTTCCTGTTAGAGCTGTTAGAAAACCACCTGATCTGAACTGCAAACAATTTAATCATTACATGTTCCTTTAATTTTTATCTTTATCCATTGTTCCTCTTAATGATGTTCCTGTTTTTCTACGTTCATATATATATTTAAGTTGATACACTCGTGAAACAGTCTTTCTTTTGAGTATTAAACATTATAACAAGCATCTCTACAAAGTTGTCTTCTGTCTAACCAAGTCTAACCAACTTCTCTGATCATATATATATGCTCAGTGGTATTCAACAAGTAAATGTTCAGCTTAAATCGGGCGAATGACTCATCTTCCGGCAGATTTAGATCACTGATAAGAGTGATACCACTACATGGAAACAGGATATCAAATGAAAAAAATATATGACTGTATGATTGTAAGATACACTGCTGGACAGTGGAGGAGTTGACAATAATGCAGGAGTAGCTTGAGATATTTCTGACTGTTTCTGAATTTATGCTGTCACATTTTTTAGCTTGAAAAATTTAGTTTTAGCAATAGATGATAGATATTAGATATAGATATAGATATGAGATATTTCGGCCTTGAACACTACCATTCATAGAGCCATGCTGCTGGTGTGGCTAAAAACTTAGTGGAATTTAAAAGTTTAAGAGATTAAAAACATAGTCCATGTTTAACTTCTAAGGCCCATTAGCTTTGAATAAATGCATTGCTTATCGCTATGCATCGTTGGTCAGCGTCTGTCAGTCCATTAAACCAGTCATCACATTATAAATCATTACCTTATCTTTCATGTAGCACATCTGAGAGACCAAAATTTCGTGCATAACATTAAAATCTAATGAGTAAATAACCATACAATTACTGGGCACACTGATATTGGTGCTGCCTTAACTGCTGAACCTTTAACACTTCTCTTTAGCACCTCCTGCAGGTCAATATGTCAATAGAACCAACATTAAATTAACCAAAATTAAATAACACGATCCATTTTGAAGGATTTTTGTCCAGTGACATTTTTTTCCGTGACCCTTTCCGTGCATCTGTTAATCTTCTGTCACTGTCATGAGGGAATATGACCAACTGAGACACATAATCGCTATTCCTCCCACATTTTGCAATAGATCTGTGTGCAGCCATAACAGTACACTTGTCCTCATAGAAGCATTCAGGCCAACAAAATCAGTTTCATCATTTAAATCTTCTCAAATACAACATAAAGACAAAAGCCCTATTGGATGAACTAATTTCTTTGATTTAATTAGCCAATAAACTAAATAGTTTACATACTGAACATCATGTATTTTATGATCTTTCACCTTTATTTCAGAAAATATACTTTTATAGACTTCTTTTATAGAGTGTACTTTATTTCACTTTTATGGTTTACTTTATCTTAGTCTAACTGCTTGTGCTGCTATTTCTGTCATGCTATGTTGGGCGTGGACCGTGACACAGCAAGATTTTCACAGTTTTACAGGGGGTTTTGTCTTTCTGGCTGGAAGAAATGTGTATGGTACATACACTGAAGGAAACAACACAAAGATGCCGCCTTCACTCATCTGTATGTGAGAAAGAGGAGCAAGATCCCCATAATGGAACCCCAAGGCTTTACCAACAGATCAACAAATAATTAACCTATATAGACAAGAATCTGCATCACTTTCTGACTTTCTGATCATTTAGTGAAGCTGAGATATAGAATTGTGTGTCATCTGCATATCAGTGGAAGTGGTTAATGTAAATGAACGGACCTAATTCTAGGTTGGTCTAGCGGCATCTAGCGGGTTTAGTTATGGATCACAAACCTCTAATTGCACCCTCTCCTTCGTAGTGTGCACAAAAAACATGAAATGGCTACTGTAGAAACATGGCAGTTCAACATAGGGGATTCTATGGTAGAGCGCCTTTGGTGTCTGTAGACATAAAAGGCTCATTCTAAGGCAGGGGTTCCCAAACTTTTCAGTCCGCGACCCCCAAAACAACGGTATCAGTGATTTGCGACCCCCACTATCCCCAGATTTCAGATGATTTGTCCTTGTTACATGTTGTATTGTTTTGCATGATGCTAACAGACCTTGGCTAATATTGTTGTTGCTGATAATGTTGTTAATCTGTCGTAATCACATCAGGGGTCAGAAGGGGCAAAGAAAATCAAAAGGCTTTTATTTTAAATGTAACTACTTGTTTATGTTTTGTTACAATTATAGGTAAAATATGCTATTTCTAAAAGTTTTTCAATTTTATTTGATTTCTAAAAATTATCTTGCGAGATCCGTTTATACACTAATTAAAACATAGTTATGCATATTATATTCAATTTTTGCTAGATTGTGTCAATAGAGCCCCGTAAATCTGGAAACACTGGACCTTTAAAGACACTGTAACTAAATATATCCACACATTTATAAAACTTCTTATGTTCAAATTATGGGATTATATTCTTTATATTTTACCTTGTTCGTCACTTTAAATTGTTTCTGGAATCACCTGAGCATTTGATCTCATCTCAGTACTTCATTCATGGTTCTGATTATGTGTCTTGTAATAGTTAACAAGCTGTAAACCTCAGTGTTAACACAGAAAGGTGATAAGCAGCTTCATGTTACCGGTTATTATCCAGTATCACCAGTGTGAGTTTTATTGAATAAAGTAACCCAAAGAGAGACAGAGACCTCAGGACAACAGCTGGAGATATTGAGGTTGGCTGCAAGACAACTTCTACAAACGTTTTACAAATAATAACAAATAATGAACTTGATGTGACCTGGTGACAATAACATCGTTATGTGAGTAACACAGTGTGTTGGTGCTCACCTTGAACCTGCAGTCCACTCTTCTTTTGCGACAGGTGGATAATTAAACACAGAGAACTGAGTTTAAACATAATAGCATGTTTTTGGGGAGGTCTAATTTCCATCCTGTGAACATTAGGGGGAGGAGGGGGGCTGACCCCCCTCCCCCCATGGGGATTACGCGCATGTGCAAGGACACTTAAAGCGCTGCTGAAAGTAAGCTGCTAATTCCCCGGCAGGTCACTGCATTCCTCAACAGCCACTTCACCATCCTTTTGATTTTGGTCACGCACTGTAAACATCCAACTGAACGCATCCTCACCTGACTGGCTTTCTCAGGTAGGCACCTGAGGGGACTTTCGTAATGTGCTTGCGCCTCGTGCACGCGCACACCGTGTAGGGTATGGAGGAGTTGTCCGCACATTACTCTTCCCTTGTGTGGAGGCAGCTGCAGCAACACCAGTACCGGTGGTGAGTCTTTTTTCTTTCTTTCTTTTTTTTAATTTTTTATTATCCAACTTTCTGATAAGGAAAAACTGTATATTTGTGTTGTGCAGGGTAAACTTCAGAGTGTGGACACAGTTCACATGTTCTGCATATTTACTACAACTCTTAAAAGTGTAAAACCTGATGTGTAACATTTTGGCTGCAGTTCCCAAACCCTAATCAATTGACACATTTATAATGATCATTAACATTACTCACATTATTCACAATAATTCACCACCTAAATCTCACTTTACTTAATAAATGAAAGGATATTGTGGAAGTACTTAGAACTTTTTGTCCCCAATTATTGGGCCTTTTACACTTGGAACACATATATTGAGGATTAAAATCCAACAACTAAATATATTACAATTTAAAGAATAATGAAAGAAATCATCAAAATCAAAAGGAATGAATAAATAAAGACATGCTGGGGAAAGATCAAAAGAAGGCACTGATTGCATTGTTTTCTATATTTGTTGGCAGAGACATAAACTCCGGCCGCAGTGTTAGAGTCAGATGCTTTTTGTCTGCTACTCACTCCAGTTTGCTGCTCCATGAGTTGCAAGAGATGCATTGCTAACATCCTGCACCTTCATTACATTAAACTGCTGTAATAACTCATTATATATTAATTTGGCTTTTATTTTGAAAACAATAAAGATATGCAGCATGCCCGGATACATAACAGCGTCAACATAAAGTAACTGTAAACTGGTATGCGACTGTGAAAACAGTAGGAAATCAGCTCAGAGTTCAAACATATCTGGATGATAACATTTAGTGAAGATAATAGCCTCAGTTAACTGTGAATACATGTACTGTATGTGTTAGTGAGTGTGGTGGTGCTTATGGGCTTTTCAGCTACCCAGATAGTTTGCCCCTTTGTCTTGCCCCTGCTCTCTTTTGGGTGAAAACAGTCCCACTAATTTGGCTGGTGGTAAATGCAAATGCCAAGGTCTAAATCCATCAAATTTGTGACTTGAGTCTGACTTGTTGCTTATCGACTCTGCTTCAATCTGACAGATCCACCAAACTACAAGACAGAGAGCATCAAAGCAAAATAATGGAAGAGCAGTCTGTCAGTGAACCAGCCACATCAGGCTTTGTCGTGGCTGACTATGCAGTCTTTGCTGCCATGCTGTTGGTCTCTATGAGCATTGGACTCTTCCAGGCCCTGAAGA
This sequence comes from Sciaenops ocellatus, assembly GCA_033000465.1. Lineage (NCBI taxonomy): Eukaryota > Metazoa > Chordata > Actinopteri > Sciaenidae > Sciaenops > Sciaenops ocellatus. Next base: position 20,669,703 of record CP136882.1, on the reverse strand, counting down.
AGAACCTGAGCGGGGCCAGTGCTGATGACTTCTTCACTGGGGGTCGAAGTATGCCAGCAGTGCCTGTTGGGATGTCGCTCTGTGCCAGTTTTATGTCAGCAGTTCAGGTTCTGGGTGTTCCTTCTGAGGCTTTTCGCCACGGCTTTAAATTCCTCTACATGTGCCTCGGACAGAGCATCAATTCCCTGCTAACAGCTTACCTCTTCCTGCCAGTTTTCTTTCGACTGGGCATCACGAGCACCAATCAGGTCATAATAGTCTCCCTGTTATTATCCAAGTTATATATATATATTTCAGTTCCATGTAACGTGTTTGCAAATATCTAAAGATTTCAATTTGGTCTTGTTTAAAAATAATATATTCTTAAAGAAGTATCAAATGAACAATAGCATTTCATTTGTTTTATTTTAAACAAACTAAACATGAGATAATGAAGAAAAGAGGTACCTAAAGTATGAGCAAGAGTAAGTATTTCTAATCAAACATAATGTAGAACTATGCTCAGAGTTTTTCTGACACAGTGTTGAAATGCACCTGTGGGTCATTAAACATGATGAATGTAAGAGGTGAGGAAGGATGAGTGATGCATGCAGAGATACTACTGTGTTATAACTCCAGCTGTCTGCCTGTCACAGTATCTGAAGATGAGATTTGGCAGAGGGATGCAGCTGCTGGGGAGTATCCAGTTTCTTGTTGCGACGGTAAGACAAATATCACTGTGATTTCTTACTCTGCATTGGTGAAGAGAAAGTTGTACTATTTGCATTGGCTCAGACTCAAGTCAACTCTCTTAATTTACTTTTATTTCTTATTCATCCCTTTTTTTCAGCTGCTTTACACAGGGATTGTCATCTATGCACCCGCCTTGATCCTCAACCAAGGTAGGAGAGATCACCTGATGTCCCTCTGTCTGTTGGCAAACAATACATGACTTTCTCCACATATACACAACTTTATCACTGCCAAATACACCACCAAGTATATTTCTATTCAGAGATTTCCTGGACTTTTACACCCAAGATTTGGGAAAGGTATATTAGTTGGACACAGGGGGATAAAACTGTGTATGAACTGTGTGTTCATCGTAAAATATCCTTTATTTAAAACCTTTCCCATCCATAGGTTAGAACAAGGTGAAACTATAAAATAATTAACTAAACTTATTATTAACTCACTACTACTAAGAACAGGATGTGTGAAAGGAAATGGGCTACAGAAGTATTTAAATCATGATATGAACGTGGTAGTGATATGAAACCTATTGCACTGGGGTTGAAGGAATGTTCCATAAAGATATTCAAAATGAGAATGAGTATTTAATAAATAACCAAACTAATATTCAATAAATACAATAAACCTGTTGGTTGTTATAGTGTATTAGTTTGTTACTGTAACTTACATGTGCCTTTGCTGCTCAGGAGTATTAATAATACATTTAAAAAGTTATCAAAAGTCATTTAGATGTGAAGATGTTTCTGCATGCAAAAGAACCACCCCACCCCTCCTACCCTAGACCTGTTACATTTTAGTTCAAGAAAGTGAACCCAAATGCAGACGTGTCCAACAGTACAAGATACATTTCACAAAGACTGAACAAAGCAGTATAGCACCAATGTAGAGCTTAACCTCATTAGTTCTTCATCAAACATTTGAGCCCACTGAATAGCGACAGTTTAAATAGTATAGTACAAGACCTCAAAGTAGTTTCTTAAGGAACTGCTGCAGGGCAAACAAAGCTTTGTTTCTTTCTTCTTTGTTACCAAGTGAGGGCTAAACTATTCATAGTGCAATGAACGCTGTTATTAGCCCAAAAATAAGGTGTTAAATTAAAGGGATATTCCATGTTAACACATTAACTCTGTAAGAACAACATTTCTTTTTTATGTCAGCTACTGGACTCAACATTTGGGTGTCTCTGTTTTCTACTGGGATCATTTGCACCCTGTACACCACACTGGTAAGGACATATTTTTTCTATTCAATCAAACTATTGTAGTGCCTAAGATAGGCACTCTTAAACAGACAGGACTGGTTTCTGTTCAGACCTAAATGTGCATCCAGAAAAGCATACTAGTAGGATGCAACACATGCAGGAGTCCGATCCCTGTAGCTTGCTGAGACCCCATGCCCATCTTTCCCGAACCCATGCACAGCAACATAATCAAATGAAATCACAATCTGTTAATATGGGGATTGTTTGATTAATTTTGATTGGTATTGGCAGCTAAATCACATTGCATATTGTTTAAGACTGCAAGATAAATTTCGAAATGCAATATTTTTATTATAGTAACTTTATTAAGCTGTAAGTTTCACTTGAAAGAACCACATTTCAGTTGTTATTGCAATGGCATTATTCCCTCCAGAGCGCCAGAGATTAATTATATATAATTCCAAATATGATATGAAATATGAATGCCCCATAACACATAAGACTTCTATGTAGGCACTGAAACTAGTGGAATAGAATAAGCAATGAATAGGTAGCTATACATGTATATTTTTTTTGTAAAAGTCTCAGATGTTGTCTCTTCCATGATCTGTCTGTAACAGGGTGGCATGAAAGCTGTGATCTGGACTGATGTGTTCCAGATTGTTGTCATGTTGTCTGGGTTTGTGGCCATTTTCATCCAAGGCACAGTTCTGGTTGGTGGTCCTGCACTGGTACTGGAGATTGCCCAAAATGGATCACGCATTAATTTTAATGAGTAAAAACACTTTTTTTTCTTTTCATTTAAAAAAAAGTGAAAAAAGGCAAAAGGCCCTATTTAAGAACCAGTGTTTAGTTTATCAGTCCTGGGTTAATAGAAACATCATTTGTAGATATAAAAGTCTCATTCTAAGTTAACAAATCACAACGATTCTTATTTCAGGTGATTATGCACTAATGAAAACATAGGTATGCCGTTTATATTCTGCTTTTGCTATATTCTGTAAGTAGCCGCCCATAAACCTTACATATTGGACGTTTAATCACTAAAGGTAATTCTTTCGTGATAAGTGATTTAATGAAAATTGATATAGAAAATAGAAGTTTGACAAATGCAATCCTAACTCAAGGTCCACTTGTGTACTGCTCATCTAAGGATACCACAAGGTAGACAAACATGAAAATATGATGACTAGGGTGATTAAGATGACTACTAGAGAGGAGAAAAACATCTTACATAGCAAGTTCATAGTAGAAATCATTCCAAATAAGCATCTTTTCTACTAGCACACATCTGAAATATTCCGTCACAGTCCGACAATGTTTTCCTCCAGTTTTGATGCTGACCCGCGGAAGCGCTATAGCTTCTGGAGCCTTTCTGTTGGAGGTACATTGGTGTGGTTGTCCATGTATGGAGTAAACCAAGCTCAAGTCCAGCGCTACATCTCCTGCAGATCAGAAAGAGACGCCAAGTGGTGAGTGGAGACCTGTTTGTTATTCATATAACTTTCTAACACTTGAAGATCTACTGTATCAAGTGTTTTCCTGCATATGACTATTAGATAGCATTAAAATGGATATAGAATCCATGACATATCTCACACATTTCTGAGGAGCTGTTGTGAAGCTCAGAGTGTAGTGGCTCTGGCCACTGCCATCTTGGCAGTCCTGCCTCCTCTGGCTCCCCACTTATCCATAATCGTAATATCGTAATAATCTTCCTAAATGTAGAATTTGTGGCAGATCTGTTATAATGGATTGCATTAAATTGTATAGGCGATGAATAATAATAATCCATACAGGTTATGGATTATGCAGATCAACTAGCCTGGCATTGCCTAAGTTCATTTTAGATTTCCAAGGGGTATTATCAAAGGCCGCAAACTGTGATGCATCTGAACGCAGAGCAACAAAACTTGGGATGCAGAGTAATTGATACATTAAACTTGCCAACTTGTTTTACATCTAGTTCAGATGGATTCCACAGAAACAGAAAAAATCCACATTAGCAGTAGCCATCTTGGTTGTTTATGAAAATGCCTCAACGGCCAATAAGATTGCCGCGTCATAGTGAATACAGGTTGTGATGGCCCAACCAGATTCAGGATGGGTGGAACTATGTCTGAAGAGGGTAGCCAGACACATCTGCCAGCCAGAGAAAATAAAACATGAGCTTGCAGATTTGTCTTTGATCAGCTTAGTCATGTTTTTCATTTCATTACCCTTGCAAACTAAATGAATAGTTGGCAGCTTGTTATTGAAATATTTTGTATTTTCTTCCGTTGACAAGACTAACCAATTTACTACATGCACCAATTGTTCATTCAGGAATTTCAACAGACATTTTATTATATCAGATATGTTTGCTATGCAATGAGTCATCAGACATTTGGTATCTTATTTTGATGGTATCTTATGCACTGCTGACCTCAGACATGGTAGAAGTAAATGTAAATATTTTGAAAGGGCGTAGGTCACCGTTCTTCACGTTTTGACTTAATAAACTTAATGTTGAAGCTGACAGCTCTTTATGTTGGCAGTCAAGCCTTTTAATTCCCATGCAAGGTATCAATCTAATTTCTCACAAATGACATTAAAAAGATATCACAGCTCATCAGTTTTTACCAAATGGCTTTAAATTATACGTTTTGTGATAATAACAGAATCATCATCAGGAAAATATGAAAATGTGTTTTTCCCTAACCTGGTATTTGAGGAAACAGTGGAAATGCAGAAAGCCAACATCAACCCCGGGGCACTCTAATGATGTTTGCTTTTGATTACAGGGCGCTGTTTGTGAACCAAGTGGGTCTTTGCCTGATTGTAGGCAGTGCAGCAATATGCGGCATCGTCATGTTTGCTTATTATAACAACTGTGATCCACTGATGTCTGGGAAGATTTCTGCTCCTGATCTGGTACTCAAGACACTCCAAAATGTGATATTGTCGTGGTACTGTGTCGGGTTTAAATGATACTGGGTTTTGAAACCTGGTGCCATTACTCGTTTTATGTAGTGCTGGTACAGAACTTTAAATTTAAATGTTTTATGTCTGGATTTCTATTGGAGGTCTCAGAATTGTTACTCCACTGCCATGTGTTCCAGTGGAGGCTACAGATTGAAAGAACAGTTTTACCTCCAAGATTATCTTTGCCTAATACTCCATTCATCATTTGAAGTTGTTTTTAAAATATGAATGTGTTACACACCTCAGATCTTTACTTAAGCTTTTTATCACAGCGGTGCTTTATTGTGAGCAAGGTCACCTTTAATTGGTTGGTTACTAAAGACTGGGAAAATAATGACTTAATTCAAAAATCAACAATGAATTTATTTTTGTTGATGAAGAACAACTGGAAATAATTCTTTTTTAACATATTTTTCCATTATTTTCCCCCTCTTGCTCGTGTGATGAAGTATATGCCTTACTTCGTGCTGGAAATATTCCAAAATCTCCCAGGCTTTCCAGGTCTTTTTCTTGCCTGTGCATACAGCGGGACTTTGAGGTACTTCAATCCTTGTTTCTCTAATACAAACTTTAGTTTCCCCTAACATTGCACAGAACTAGTTGCGAAAAGTTGTTGTGCTTTCACTTTTTTACATTGCATGTAATAATAATTTTGAGGTACTTGTGCTTATCCAGTATTTCAGTTGTCAGATATTTTTAATTTATTTTATTTGTCATTGATAATTCCTAACCAAATACACAATAATGGAATAATTTAATTAATTTATTAGTCACTTTTCATGTTAAGGTGAACATTTTAGCCCTGAAAGATAATATAAATAAACATAGACATAAATAAATATGGTTCATTGAAAGTGCTTGAATTTTTGTATTTCGTGCAAGAACTGAAAGTTCTGTCAATATTTTTTTTAAATTTACTGTTAGTTAATAGACCATGTTCCACCTTTTACATGTGTCCTTCACAGTTGTGTCATTGTTTCACACTCCACCTGCCTTGATGGTGCCATGGTCATATGACCATGTCAAGGCGGGTTAAACAATAGCAAGGGAGCGAGAAGGCTAATGTTAGCAGAGCATTACAACAACACTCATCTTTAAATGAGATGAGATGAGATGAGATAATTTAGCAGTTCCACCAAAGAGACATCTCCCCTTTAAATCTCTCAGATAGTTTAATTTGTACTGTTCAAAAAGAGGGAAATGTATATAATATTTAAGAAAAAAAGCAAAGATACAAGTACAGAATATAAATACACATTTATGCATAGATTTATTTATGTATTTTCTATTTTCCTCCTGCCCCAATAATTATTTCACAAATCTACCTGTAAGGTCCAGTGTGTATGATTTAGTGACATCATATAGCAGTGCAACATTGGGACTCCTACTCCCTCTGTAGATGTAAGGACTTATTATAATTATATATTCACAAATGACAACATTCTTATGAATATTATATCCCATTTCTGCTGTATTCTGCAAATAGATCACCCTAAATCTGACACACTGGACCTTTAATGACAGACATTTGAGCATCCTGCCTTAGTGGCTGTGATAGTCACAGTAAACTGGTGACCACATGTGTTTTAGTACGGCCTCCACAAGTATCAACGCAATGGCTGCAGTAACGATGGAGGACCTGCTGCGACCTCATCTGCGCCACATGACCCAGAAGAAATTAATCCTTGTTTCCAAAGGACTGTGTAGGTTGATTCTCACTGATTCTTACTTTTCATATTTAACATTAACTCACTAGTAGATGGTACCAGATCCTGTTGTTATATTTTGGATTGAAAGGATTAAAAACATTGTTACAGGTCAATATTTCTGTATTAATTCTCTTTTTTTTAATCAAAGCGTTGCTGTATGGAGTTGGTTGTATCACCGTAGCTGCTCTCTCTTCAGTCCTGAACTGGGGAGTACTTCAGGTATAATACCTAAATCCTACTATATAACCTGATTTTAATCCATCCATCTATAATGTGCAGCCTTGCAACATCCTGCAAATTGTTTATGAAGTGAAATTCTTACAATTCATCAAAAAATATAGATGAAAAAAATGCAAACCAAGAATTTGTAAAGCAAGAAATAGATTAACTCAAGAGGCACAATGGCTCAGACTGATCCACAGCATAGAGCAAGATTTGTTTGTATTCTGCTCAGTGCTGTGTTTGGTTCCTTTTCCAGAACTGTCTTTGTTTTTTCCATTCAGGGCTCGTTCACTGTCATGGGTGTGGTCAGCGGTCCATTACTGGGTGTATTCATTTTGGGGATGTTTGTTCCAGCAACTAACAGGATGGTAAGTGACTTGATTTGTCTTGTGTTATACACTGTTTTGTTTGCTCTTTTTTTTCAAGACCTAAGACCTGGACATATTTTAAAACCTTGGAGTAAAAGCCAATAGTCTGGGATGTGGTCTGTTTGAACAAAATAGCTTTGGTTTGATGTAGTCACAATATGATAATATATGGCTTATTCTGAACAGTTTGCATCGATAGAGATAGATAGATACTTTATTGATCCCGAAGGAAATTCAAGCATCCAGTAGCAACATAAGACACAGTGAACACACAGTAAGCATGCATTAAGATTAGCCTATATTACAATAAACATACATTAAAATTAACCTATACTACAGTAAACATGCGTTAAAGTTAACCTATGAGCTGAATCTGCATTTAAATTAAACCTGTGCAAAGAAGTTAAATATGTGCATAGTAATTTGACATGTTCAAAGAAGAAATTAAATGTGCTATTTTTATGAAAATAAGAAATAGTCTGCCACTGAACACGCTCCTTTGCCTGGTGAAGGTGTTGTGTAGAGGGTGGTGGGTGATGTCCAAGACAGCAGTTTGTCCAGGGTCCTTCAGTGCTTCTGTATATTTAGGGAGCTCTGTACTTTCTATGTTAGTCATAATATCCATTGTTGAATCTGTATTTACTGATAATATCATTTCCTGATTACGTCACTGTCTAAAACTGAACAGAATCATTAACTTAACACCTCCTTCAGACAACTCTTGCCCCCACAACCACCCCCTTCCCACACACACAGACATACACCTTTTTTTCCAGGCAGCTTTCTATTATTATGTTAACCAGACAGTTTTCTATCAGTCATTATAAGAACAGGTGTTACTTTTTTACAAATATGAAATGTCTCATTTTGAAGAAGTGCCGTTTTAATTCAAACAAATAAACTACACTTCCCACAACTGGCAATAAAAGATTGTAATCTTCCTTTTTTAAAGGTCAGGAAGGTGTGCTGTCATTTTTTTAAAATCAGACTTTACAAGATAACGACTCTCCTCTGGTCCACTTGTTTATAATAGTGATGTAGTCACAATATGGTAACGTTTGTTATTACCATGCCACTGCTGTCTTATTCTGAACAGTTTGCATAGATAGAGATAGATAGATAGATAGATAGATAGATAGATAGATAGATAGATAGATAGATAGATAGATAGATAGATACTTTATTGATCCCGAGGGAAATTCAAGCATCCAGTAGCAACATAAGACACTGTGAACAGACAGTAAGCATGCATTAAGATTAGCCTATACTACAATAAACATACATTAAAATTAACCTATACTACAGTAAACATGCATTAAAGTTAACCTATGAGCTGAATCTGCATTTAAATTAAACCTGTGCAAAGAAGTTAAATATGTGCATAGTAATTTGACATGTTTAAAGAAGAAATTAAATGTGCTATTTTTATGAAAATAAGAAATAGTCTGCCACTGAACACGCTCCTTTGCCTGGTGAAGGTGTTGTGCAGAGGGTGGTGGGTGATGTCCAGGACAGCAGTTTGTCCAGGGTCCTTCAGTGCTTCTGTATATTTAGGGAGCTCTGTACTTTCTATTTTAGTCATAATATCCATTGTTGAATCTGTATTTACTGTTAATATCATTTCCTGATTACGTCACTGTCTAAAACTGAACAAAATCATTAACTTAACACCTCCTTGAGACAACTCTTGCCCCCACAACCACCCCCTTCCCACACACACAGACAAACACATTTTTTCCTGGCAGCTTTCTATTATTATGTAACCAGACAGTTTTTCTGGAAATCAGTCATTCAGAGCTAGGATTGCTCTGTTTGTGGAGCCATTGGCACACAAAGTCAACTATCTAACATGCCGGATCCCATTTGCCTCAGATTGTCTCATGTCTTCTGTTAAAAGTTGTTCTCGGTCTTTCAGGGGGCGTTCTCAGGAATATTAGTGGGCTTCTGTGTTTCTCTGTGGCTGGCTGTTGGTTCAACTCTTTACCCACCCAGTGATGAGACCATTGGTGTTCTGACCAGCTACGCAGGCCAGTGTGCAGGCAGCAACATTACCCTGAACAGCAGCCCTAACCAGGACCAACACTCCATCTCTACCCCTCTTCGGCCCAATAACGTGGGGTCAGTGAGTTCAGCAAGGCGTGCACTGATTTGCGTTCTACCCCTTTGTGGTTTACATTGGTTAAAGATGGAAATCAGTAATGATAATCACAATTTATTTGCACTAAAACAAATGCAAGCCCAAATGAGATAAGATGAATAACTACCTAGCAGTATGAAAATCATCTCAGATTTGTAATCTCTGTAATTTGACTGAACTTTACTGATAATGTCAGATTAAATAAAGACATTTCCTGACATAGAACTTGATTCATGTTCCAGCAATAAAACTGAAAATATTTAATGAGCCCTGTCTTTTCCAAAACTAGGGGCCTCCTTAACTTCTATTCAATGTCTTACCTCTATTTTGGTGCCATGGCGACAAGTTCTGTTGTGCTTGTTGGGCTGATCGTGAGCTATGCAACAGGTAAGAAGAAAACTGCTGACACACAATGACACATTATTCAGAACTGCAGTTTTCATGCAAGACAATAAACTACACTGAGATGTCAGTATTTTAGATATGCCAACAGACACTAGAGGCAATTTCACACAATTGCTGTGCAATGAAAGCTTGCAATGTTTTTATGATACTGTATTAGACAGTAGTGATTCTTTGGGTGTTGATTTATTGGATTACATGGAAAATGGAATATATTCTGTTGTTTCTCTCTACGCACAGGGCCAACAAAAAGGAATCAGATTAAAGAGGGTTTGTTATGGTGGGATCTGACCAAAAAGCAAGTAGAGGTCCCATCAGAGCGCAGAGTAAGTACTATATCAAACTAACAAACTTATAACTTTGGTGCCCCTTGTTTTTTTAGTCTAGACGCACCAAGATTATCTATTTATCTTGGGCTGCCCTATGTGACCTTATTGGTTCACATGTATGTATATTTTCCCCATCTAATATGGATTTCCAACAGATGCTTCCTCCACTGTCCAAACGCATGTATCTTAGGTGATAATGGAAGGTTTTGTTTCAAAATGTTATATACCCATTTTGTAACTAAAACTCAAACCCCTTTATTATTACTAATAGAGCACTTTGGAACACATTTATAATGACACTGCATGTATAAATGTGAATGTGTTGGCTGGCTGTGTTTGTTTTTAGACTGGAACAATGTCCAGGATCTTTCCCTGCCTTCTGCACAATGCATGCTGGGATACACATGTGAGCATGAATAGGAATAACCAGGTAAAGAAATTAATAAATAAATTATTATCTTTGAGGATTATGTAACAAAAACTTTCAGGTTACAGATATCAGAGTCCTACTATTGATTGTTAGTCGAAACTAAAGGACGTGTGATTTTTTTTTTCCAGTTGGACGCACACTTAAGCTATGAATGTAATATGGCAAATATGGTAAATAAGTGTATGTAGCATCACATCCAATCCTTAGAAGGCTTTACCCACAACTACTAACAGTCTCACTGCTAATCTAACTTCATGTTTGGCAATTATGCATCTCAATATTATTGTTGAGTATCTGCATTTTGTTTTAAAAAAACAACAAGAATCTTGGTCTTTTTTTGCAGGGAGACAAGGTGAGGGATAAACCACAGCTTGTGCCTTTGAGGGACCTGCCTAGAGAAAACACAGGTGAAAAAGAAAATGAACCAGCAGATGTTGGGAATATTAATTCAGCACTCAGAGTTTAGGTGTTGGACAAATAAAGGTTGTTTTTTTTTAATCCTAAATAGCAGTAATGACAGTGGCATTTCCTTTCTTTTGCACTCGTCCTTATTTCTTGTTCAGTTCATCTGCTCCATATGTGAAGGTGAAACAAAAGACTATTCTAAAATTTCTGTTTCTTAAACTGTGATTGAAGGCCTTTATAAAGTGCCAAGGAATGTATAGACTAATCAAATACTGTCTGGTGTTAATTTAATTTCTTAATGTTGAAAGGCTCTTTCATCAGGACATTTTTTGGTATGCACTGTATCTGTACCAATGCCCACCTGCACTTCATTCAGCGTTAATGGATATGTGACAGGCAGAGTGTGTGCTTTGTGCGTACAAACAGTGATTCAACTGTTCTGTTCTGTTCATGTCTTCCCCTTGTGTTACTGAAGTCTTCCTATTAAATGGACAATAAAATTAGAGTATCTTTTTGACCTAAAGTGCGTTGACTCTAGAAATATGAACTGCAGAAAATGTTGTAAAGATATCCTAAGTATTTTAGATCTTTAAAAAAAGCTAACAAGTTCATAGATCATAATTCGTCCAATCTACACACAGCTGACATCAGTAGGGAGCGGTAAAACAGAGATAAGCAGCTAGACAGTACTGTTATTGTCCATGATACAACTCCATTCACAATTACAAGCAATGTTACATGTTAACACAGGTCCAGGAGTCAATGCAAAGTGAAAGACATTTTCTGTTGTGAATAGAACAAGAAGTTGAATATACACAACTGACAGCAAGTTGATCTTCAGTTGATGGTTTAATATTAGTGCTAAGGAAACCTAAGACAATCTTGTTGAACATAGAAGGATACAGCCCTAATATGTGTTTGGCAAACTCCACATCTGAAAACCCTTTACTGATCCCAGGGCTTCAGGAACAACACCAATATAGTCTTTAGCCACTGCCAAGAATGAATACAAACAGGAAACCTTTGTCACATGCATCTTATGACAAGTGCATCCTAACATAACTGTTCATATAAGTCTGGCACGTCATTGGTTGGCTCCAGTTTCAATGGAGGATAATAAAGTAAACTAATAAAATAAGAAATAACACAATCTTCCTCATGCAAATGTTAAGTTGAATTTATTAGCAATAAAATGCACCTGTGATACACTCAATAAACTAAAATTACTTTATGACTCTTCTCTTTATGTGCTACAGTTTTGCCTTTTGCTGTTTCAGCATTTATCCCATAATTGCCCACTTTTATGCCACAACTGAAAGAAACCGTTACTCTACTGTTAAGTAGATTTTAAGCATGCATAGTGCACAACTTTTACAAGAACAATAAATACAATATATTCCACATTACAAGTTTTTCTGTCTGTGATTACGTGCATGCTAAAAATCCCAAGTATGACATAAATGATTTCCTGTGAGTGACTCTTTCCTCACTGTAAAATCACAGTAAAGTCACAGTAAAATAGTGGTGAAGTCAAAACTTCACTGTCCCTGAAGCCTCATGGAGGCCTTAGGGATGCTTTCACAAGTAGACAGCTTATAAAGATAACTGATAAGTGCTGTTACAGGTTTGATATCATTGGAAGAAGATTAAGTTTAATGAATTCATATTCCGTGTCACCATACTTTTCCTGTTGTGGAGAAAGTTGCAGACAGCAGCTTCAAGAGTTAGGTCTCAAGTGCCCATTTCAATTTGAGTATAAAGGAGGGGAATGTGGATATGTGAATGTCAATTTAACTCAAACTTAATACCTTATATGACAAGTGCTTGTCACAGTTGGTTCTGCATCATTCACATTCCAGTATTACATAATGTAACTATTATATATATCATTTTATGTTGTGTATCTGAAACACATTGGAGTTTTTTTTGGTTATTTTCTTGTAAATGTTGTACTTTACATATTTTAAGTATCGTTGTATAAGTGATACTACCAAAAATACAGTATTGATACATCAAAGTGAGAATAGCGTTGTCTTGTTACTGTGAATTTGTGGCTTTTTCGTGAGCTTATAATGGGGTATTTGTGAGTATGTTATCACATTGGTGTATAATTTCTACTTTCATTTAAAGGGCACTTTTAAATTGAAATATACTTATTTGTACTGCATACTTTTTCTCTCTCTTTTTGAGTAAGATACACCATTCTGAGGATGAAAAGACGGTCACTAGCTTGTTTTTTTATGTTATTATTTATGTTCAATAGTTATGAACATTAATTTTTAAGAGGCTTAAAAGTAAGTAACTTAACTTGAACATGTACGTTTCTACAGAAGCAAACTTACTTGCTCTTATATATTAAGAATCTAATACCAGTTTCTCAATTTCAGCTATTAATTGTATATATTGATTATATGCTTCCATTAATAGGTGTATTCGTGATAATTAAGGTATATAGACATATGCCAATAATGTGTATATTTTGGTGCATACTGACATCTGCTGATGACTGAATGTCACTTCAGATTTAGATGAACACACATGGCTGCCACACATCCATTATGGCTGCCAGATACATGAAACCAATGAGTACAAAAGCACTTCATATCACATGATGTTCATTTATTGCATTTTCTTAATCTTTCACCCATTCTCACTATACAAAAGTAAGCGTAACATTTCCAGACACTCTTATCTTCTAGAATAAATTGGTAGGCCTAACTGAAGGTCTGTCTTTAACGGTGTGGGATTGTGCTTCCGTGCACATTGGTCCTGAATCCCTCAACCACATCCATGCTGTCTCTGCATTTCTTCAGCCCGGTGCTTCACCACTCATCTGCGGCCCTGTTAGAGTCCTCGTCCGCTACAGCACAGTCCAGGCGCTGAACACCGGGAAGCGCCAGGTCCCTTTCGTTAAGCTTCTCCAGAAACGAGGAGAGCAGTCGTTTATTTAAATGGTCCGTCAGGGTCCTTTCTTCTTCGACCCGCTCCTTGGCGACATTTCCATCCGACTCCACTTCTTCCGCCTCGATGTCCGCGCTGGGCTGCGGAGGGGCCGACCGGTGGTTCAAGGACAAGCCGTTCGAATGCTCGTCCTCCCCGGACTGCTGCTCCGTCCAGCTCCCGGCGTCCGCCCCAGATTCTGTCTCCATCTGTGATATTAAAGTGGTCTGCAGGGCGGCATTCTCTAGCTCTTTCAAGCGTTTGCTGTGGAGGCCGCAGGAAGAAGGTTCATTTCCAGTCGGGTTGTTGATGTTGTTGTTGTGAGGTGGCTCACCAGTTTGCTCCATCATGCTCTGCGTCAAGAGTGCAGCCGAAAGACTTCTGTAGTGCAGGCTGAGAGGTGTCGCCTCCCTGTGGACACAGATATTACTGCACTACGCACTATCAACAGACACGACTTTGTTCTAAGAAGAGGCACAAAAATATTAAAACAAGTGTGTTATTCTGTTAAAAGGTTTTCTGGCACTTCACGATAGTTATAATCTTAGACCGAACATATTCCTTCTCTGGCTGGCAAACACTGTGCATTGCGACACCTGCTGGTTATATGGTCTTACTGCCGGTTCTCTGTCAATAGTCTTTTGAGAACAGACTTTACTGTCCACAGCACACCCGAGGAAACCCACCAAAGTGCTTTCATCACATCAATGTTTTTCATTTGTTATGGAAAATGATGATGATATATACACACTTCCTTATTCAATGGTTCCCCTTTACTTTTTCTAACTTTCTACATCAACACTGATGAGTAACACACAAGTCTTTAAAGTAGACACTTTTTGCTTTGATGACAGTTTTGCACGCTTTTGGCTTCATCAACTATAATGACTTTCAAACAGTCTTGGAGTTCCCATACATGCTGAGCACTTGTTGGCTATTTTTCCTTGACTCTGCGGTCCAATTCATCCCAAACAATTTCAAATGGGTTTAAATCTTTTAATTGTGGAGGCTACTCTACTTATTGCTCAAAAAGCCCTTACATAGTCTGAAAGTGTGTTGAGGTCCTGTTGAAAAACAAATGATGCCCCTACTAAGTGCAAACCAGATGGGATGGCATGTCGATGAAGAATGCTATGATATATTGAAAAATTTAAATTGGCCATGTATGCAGGATTCACAAATTTAAATATCATTATGACCTTTCATCCTCTAAAACCACAGATATTATTCTTAGGCCATGCTGAACAAGTAATCCTTCAGAAAACTCTTCTTGTACTTTTCCTGCACGCTCAAATTTGAGAAGAAATAAAGGAAGTTTAGTTAGATTTTCCAAAAGAACTTTTGGTAATGCTAATTTAAACATTTATGTGATTAGCAAGTATATCAATAGTAACAAAAAAAAAAAAAAAAAAAACGCTGATCAGCCTCACAATTTTTTCTATGTTTGGCCCTTTATAGGAAGTGTAAAGTAAACTTTACAACAAATAAATGTGCACATATATTTTTAACTGTCTTAATTTACAAAAAAAGAGAAACAACAACACTACAAACAGTGTAAAGTTGGTACACACTTTGGAAATCGATCGTGTCAATTAAAGTCAATTCATTAATCCATTTATTCAAATCCACGTCAGAAATTAAATGCAGCTCAGTCCTGATGTTACAAACAAAAAGTCTTTTTGGCCGCATTGAGCTTCCGTACAGCACGAATTGTTTCCATAGAGACCGGCTATGGTAGAGGCGAATGAAGACCAAAGCTAGCTGAGACACGACGACGACAGGTAACAACAAAACACTTCTCATGGAAACACGACATGCTATGTTTGTTAAGTTAAGAATAAAAGCCTCTTGTAACAGGCTGACCTGCCGGTTACCGCCGGCGACTACAAGCGTTAGCTTTCTGGTGACTTCCATTTAGCCACAAGCTAGCTAATGTTTGGCTATACGGACAACTTAACTACGGTAGTTTAACTGAAGTTACCTCCACACACTCGATTATTGGTTAAACACACACTATCTATCATTTATATCACAGTTATTGTTAGCATAATCACAAAGGATTATGTTAGTTTAGCTTCCACTATCCTAAAATGATGATCGAAGTCAGGATTAATAGCCTACTGTATTCACATGGGGAGCACAAACCACACATTTGTCTGAGAGGACAGGATAGTCAGTAGCTTGGTTGTCTGTAAATAATGTTCTCTCCTTTGCTGCCAGAGGAGGACCCTGTGCATGCTGTGCTGAGCCGTGCTCGCAGGTCAAAATGTCCTTCAGAGATTTAAGAAGTAAGTGATGCTCGCTCTCTGCTCCCTGTTGTGGGTAATGAGCATTATATCACTTGGTTGAAAATCTGTGTTTTCTGTCGATATACATGTTGGTAATTGGAGTCGCATTTATTTAACAGATTTCACAGAAATGATGAGGGCCCTGGGTTATCCCCGGTTGATATCTATGGAGAACTTCAGAACACCAAACTTCACTTTAGTGGCAGAAATCCTCATATGGCTTGTAAAGAGGTATGCTTGAGTTTAAAAAGCCAGTGCAAAAGTCTGTGATGTCTTCTTTGTATTTTAACACCACCTACTGGTCAATGAAAAAGTAACTGCTTAATATTCTTTGTTTTTTCTTGCATATTTTGCATCAATTGTATTAAAAGTTGTAATATGTGGAACCCAGGCAGTACATTTACTAACTCTGAAAATAAATCTCAGTATGTTGTCTACTTTCTGCCCATTTGGACTAAATATCTGTGTTTTTACTTTGATCATATACTGTGTATGGATATCATATATCTAATGGAGGATACTGTCTCTTGCTTCCTATCACTCTCTTTCTCTTTCATCGCATGTAGATATGAGCCTCAGATGGATATTCCCACTGATGTGGATACAGAGTCAGACAGGATATTCTTCATCAAGGCCGTGGCCCAATTTATGGTGACATCTTTTCTCAAGTGTATACAAAATTTACACATTAGTCTTAGCTAATGACGGCTGGTGGTTACTCTGTCTTAACCAGTGTCTCATGTGGTTGCAGGCAACTAAGGCTCACATCAAGTTGAACACCAAGCGTCTTTACCAGGCTGACGGCTACGCAGTGAAAGAGATGCTAAAGATCACCACAGTGCTGTACAGTGCAATGAAAACCAAGCAGATGGCTCTGGGAGACCGAAACGAGGAGGACAACAGCAAGTTCAAGTTCGATCTCAGCTCACGGGTGAGATGCAGATTTAACACAGTGTAACGTTATGTATATATTACTTTAGGCTTTGCCATTTCTAAGTTTAATAACTAATCTGTCAGTTCTCAGGGGTTTGAGTGAGAAAAATTACATTAAGTGACGTTGAGCAGGTGTGAATGTGCATTGCATTTTTTGTTTCATTAACTTTTGTTACATTACATTACATCACTTGACTTGAAAAACATCTACTTGGTTACAGTCAGATTCCCTGAAATAAAATGCTACAATATGTTTGACTTTACACCTGTTACTATTTAATATTTTGGTGTTTTTTCTTTCTGTAAAATCTTCACATAAATAGCCTTTTTCAGCTTTCTGTTCCATTTTCTGTTTGCTGTTTCCCTTCTTTTTGAATCTATCTATACCAAATACTAGATATAAGAGAAAACTGTGTGTTATGGTTTAAGTCTCACTCTGTGTTCACTTTAGATTTCAGATCTTAAAACAGCTCGGCAGCTGGCATCTGAGGTCACATCTAAAGGAGCATCTCTGTATGATTTACTGGGAAAAGAAGTGGACCTAAGGGTAAGGGAAAACACAGATACTGGTTTCTGATTTCATCTCAATCTTTGAAAGTAAAAATGTTAAGTGAAGTTAAAATTCTGAAAATTAAAGTAATTTTTCATGAGTTTTCTTTTCATACATTATGACCAGAGCAGATAGAATGTTTTTGCTGTTTAAAGGCCAAATATCATAGAGTGATATAAAGCTCCAAGAATGATTTTAAATAACACGGTAATATCTTGGTCTGAAAAGACAACATTTTTCAGTTTGAGTCTTGTCTCCTCTCATCCTTCTGATGTTAACTCACTTACTTAATGCAACACCAAGCTGGCACAAAACTACAATTGGCTACTGAGTACCTTAACCTGTAACCTGCGAGTGTTGATGTGGCTGGTAGCATAATGTGGCTTTGTTTTTCAGCACGTGACCAAGCTGAGATGATAACAGCTAGTCTATTTGAAAAGACATCAGTGACAGCAATGCAGGTAATGCAGGGTTTACTCACACTGAATGTCCCCACAGGAAATGAGAACCGCGGCCATCGCCAGACCTCTGGAGATCAACGAGACTGAAAAGGCCCTGAGAGCTGCCATCAAGGAGGTTTTGGTATGTATTCATCCTGATAACCATCATTTTTCATAATTCACCCAGGACCTGTTTTATCTATGAAATGGCACTGAACCTGCCACCATGCTTTTGTGTTCATTGTCAAGGAAAGTGTGGAGAAGACCAAAGACATGCTGGGTAACGTTGTTTCTGATGAAACCAGTCTGGACAATAAAATAGAAAAGAAGAAGCAGGAGCTGGAGAGGAATCGGAAGAGGCTCCAGACCCTGCAGAGTGTCAGGTCAGTTCGTAGCCTGACAGGTAGCAGAAACAATCCCAAAGTGCTTTGAGTAAATTCAAACATTGTATTGAGTGAATGTGAGTGACCTTCATTTTTCGTTGAATTATTTTCACTCCTTGCTCAAAACTTCTGTCATTCAAATTGTGATATTTCTTTGCTTTTAGCCGTCTAGTTTTCTTTCTTACACTTGCAGCAAGTCTTAAAACTACTAAGTAAGTTTTTGTTTATTTTTTAGGCCAGCTTTCATGGATGAATATGAGAAGATTGAGGAAGATCTGCAGAGGCAATACGACGTCTTTGTGGAGAAGTTCAGAAACCTTTGCTTTCTGGAGTCTCAGCTGGATGAATACCATAGACTGGAGCAGGAGAGGTTTGAGGTGTGTGTGTGTGTGTGTGTGTGATATGTAGAGCATTGATTCTTGAATGGTTTATAGAAGGACTTTAAATAGATACTTATATAACTGTAACACATTTACATATTTTTGCTAAAACATATTAACGCTTTGCCTCAGTAATCTACAACATAACCCATGGACCTGTATAAGTCTGAAAAAATGGGCTTGAAAACACAGAAATCTAAAAATGTAAAATACAAAAATATGGAAATGAGTCAGTTTTCCTGCAAATGCAAGAACGAACTTCACGTACCATCTTTTTAGTCTTTGGCCGAAGTACAATCTGTCCTTTTCTCATGTTTTGGGTTGGTTTAACCACAGTTATACTACCTTACTAAGGCACATCTAGACATTCTGTGCAAATGCAACACACTGGATTTGACTGATTTATGAAGGATCGTGCATTTTTTATGACTGGCTATATGTGTTTGTCCTCTCCTTTCCACTGCAGGAGGCTGAAAACACACTCAGGATGATGCAGCACAAACTGAGGGAGGAGGAGAGGGATCTGATGAGGAGTTCCTGTGAGACAACCTTCCACACAGACAGTGAATAGTCACATAATCTCAGTCACTTTTTATGATTTCACACACGTGTTTCGTAAAACATGTTTTCTGCAGTGAAAGATGAGGATTCAGACATGGACGTTCCAGAGGACGAAGGTTCAGACAGCGACATGGAAGAGTGCCGACCTTCTAAGCCACGGCCTGCACGAAATGGCCTCATGGCAGGTACACAGACGAGGGATAGCCATGCCTGTGTTATGATCAACTATTACTTGCTTGAAAATTGTTTTCTATGTTTCTGTTTGATTTTTATATCTGCGCTTCACAAAAATAAATGCTTAATTCACTAAAACTTTATCATCAAACTGTTTTTGTTCCCCATGTTTGCACCATAGGAAGAGGAGCTCGATTCATCGGGAATATGCAGGGCGGTGATAGCGATGAGGTTAGTACTTTCATAGTACTGTCTTATGCTTGCTACATCAGGTGTAACTTACCTTCATTTTTGCTCTCAGTGGCCCTACATGGCGCTCTCTGTGCTGTCTTTCTTACCACAGAATGACATTCTGTTTACTTTTTTTATAATTTTAGGGTCCTATGCACCAGCTCTGATCAGTTTCACATCTCTTTGGGTTTCCATCTTGTACTCTATTCCAGTTCTTACTTTTCTGTTATTCATTTGTATTTTAAAAGCCCTTTTTAGCTGCTTCCAGAAGGTCAATTCCTCATGCCATCAAACAACAGAAAGGAAAGGTTTGTGCAGGACCAGTGTCTAGTTCACTCGTTGTTCTTCTGTGTATTTAAAGGAAAAATCCATTTTCCTAATTCTCTGACATAGTAGAGGTTGTTCACACTTGACAAGGAATGCATCCTTGTCAGTTGCATAGCTGAAATAATTCTCCGGAGTGCTCATACAAGTTAGTAGGTAGCACATTGTCCATTTCATGTAAGCTACACAGTGAAGGACACAGAGACTATTTTTTGCATCATACCAGTTCTGAAGCACATACACAGTATGTCACAGTTGCTGAGAGATATCGAAAGCGAAATACAAACTGACCAAAAGAAACTTTATTGCATTCAGCTTCACTGATGCATCTAGGGTTATTGTTATTATTTTCTGTCTCTTCCACAAAGCATTTTGTATAATTTTTGAGTATTGGTGCATCTGTTTTTAACAGTGTTTGAAATGGATTTTTCCTTTAAATTAGGTAAACAGCTACAGGTCCCTGTAGTTCTCTGGTTCCAGGTGTACATGTCCCAGTTCACTGATTCACTGTTAAATGAATTCTGGACTAGGCGTGTTTTCATTACAGCTAAAGAGGTGAATTAGTGATGACTGTAGTAATCCTCCTGTCTGATTGATGTTTTGTGAGACTGGTTGTGTGTTTATTTAAATGAAAACATTGCCCAGGTAAATAAAGTTGGCATATTTAATCATTTGACCCGTGCCTGCTTTTTCAGAGTGAAGACAGCGAGATTGACGTGGATGAGGATGACGAGGAAGACGAGGAAGGCGAGGAGGAGGAGAGCAAGGACTTAGAGGATGACAGTCTGGAGGGCCCGGTATCCAGGGGTGCTCGCCCCCCCAGAGGGGGCATGAGACCATCTCTGCTGGAAGAGAGCGACAATGACTTCTGAATGAAGAACACGCATAAAATGATTTCCAGCTCAGATTAGACCGGCTCATTACACCATGTTGTTTTTTCAAGATAAAGCATAAACATAGTTCCTATTTTTGAATATTTGTGTTAACCTGTATAAAATATATAATATTAACCATTTAACATGTTTTCTGTGTTCCTTTGCTTGAGTAAGACGTAGCATAAAATTGTCAATCGGTCGCATACTGATGAGGAATATTTACATTTTTTGCAATTTTATTCTTTATTCTACACTCAAGGAGAAAACCCTCCTTTTAACTTTGCTGTAGCCTTTAGATAAAATGCTATAGTAAAATGCAATACAATTAAAAAGTTTGGGTAAAAAATAATAATATAAAATATACTAAAATAGAATATGAAAAATATGTATGAAAGAACTATACACTGTACAAGTGACACGGTTGTGATAACTATTCAAGTATTTGAGAAGTATCACTGTATAAATAGATATGAGCATAATATATTAATAGGATATGTTACACTATTTAAAATATTGATAGTAGGAGTAAAGTGACGTGTGCACATATGGAGTGGTTGATTGCTTTGCTTTTACAAAAGTATTGCAATTTTCTGTTGTAATATATTCACATTTATTGTTAGTAAAGACGCACATGTATCATTTGAAAACACATAGTTGTTTATATAAAAGCTACACAACACTCTGCGTCGTCCCTCGAGCCATGTAGGAGAGGTACGTCATCAGAGCGCGCGGTGGTTTCAGAGAGGAGGTGGCAGATGCCTCTTCGAAACAAGCAGTCAACTGTCGTCTACTTACGAGCTGTTTTTCCTCTCGTACTGGTAAGAAACCACGTTTGTAGTTTAATGTTTGTATGCTGTGATCATTAGCCTCTTAGCTAAACGTCGGCAAAGTGAAATAGGGGATGGTCGGCTCGTCGACGGGTAAACAAAGTCTTGTTTATCAGGCTAACATCAGCTAGCTTCAGCTAACTGGCTACACTGACAAGCAAAGCTGAAGCCGTTTGTATTATTACGTATAATATATGATCATTCATGTTTAGTTAACCTACTAACTGTCAAGTCGCATATTTTCTTAACCTGTGTGTTTGATAACTCACATTTCTAACTGATGCTGACTTCTGGTAGCCATTTAACAAGAACAATTGACTTACGTTACTGTATTTACACGTTATACGAAATGATTCCAGGTAGATCACTACCTATACATCTTTCTCACAAGAGCTACTACACACTTCCCATAATCTAAATGCTGTAAGTTGAACAATTATAGTTAAAAAAACAAAAAAATCAATATATGGGTGATAAACACTAAAAAAAGTGTAGGGTTTTGTTGTAGGTATTGGTTTTGTTGAATTAAATGATGTTCAAAATAGGTCAGTTCAGTGTTTGGTATCAGCCTTGAAAAGTCTCTTTGTCAGTCAAACTTTGTTTTTGTACTGATTTTTGACCTGTTTCCCAGCTGAAGAGCAGCTGTTGGGATGCCAAAGAAGTTCCAGGGTGAGAACTCAAAGGCGGCCACAGCCAAAGCCCGCAAGGCCGAGGCCAAGGCAGTGGCAGACGCCCGCAAGAAGCAGCAGGAAGAGGATGCTCTGTGGCAGGAAACTGACAAACATGTACTCAAAAAAGAGCAGAGAAAGGTGAGCTATATATCCAGTGTGGTGCCCTGTGCTCCCTTTGGCATTAAGTGTCAGTCATCCCCAGCAGGGTAGTTGGGTGTCGTATTAGTCAGCAGCTACAAAACTAAGAATGACGCAAATGAGGCATACTTTATCTGTACATAAGCAAAGATCAGCCAGTAAGTAAATTTGAGTATTGCTATATATATATATATATATATATATATATATATATATATATATATATATATATATATATATATATATATATGTATGTATATATATATATATATTGTGTGCAACATAACAGCTATGGAGCAACGTAAGGATTATTTATGCTTGCTTTGGAGAGATGGGAAAATTATTTTGCTAGACCGTACCGGACTTAAATAAGTCACTTTCTTAGACCTCGCCTCATATTTAACAAAACAACGTTTTTTTTTTTTGAAGCACAAAAGTCTGATGAGGGATCTGTCTGTTTCTGCAGGACGACAAGGAGAAGAAGAGGCTTGAGATTCTGGAGAGGAAAAAGGAAAACCAGCGACTTCTGGATGAGGAAAGTGCAAGGATCAGAGGAAGAGCCCAGAAGGAGGCCGCATCAGGAGGAAAGGTGACTCGTGCCCAGATCGAGGAGGTGCTTCAGAACGAACAGCTTCAACAGGAGCAAGAGAAAATCAAGCCGAAAGGTAAAGTTCAGGTTGACGACAAAGCATGCTGGTTAGAATAAAGATGATACTTTAGTAGAGATCAGATAGAATCCAGCTGCACTGGCTGTCCGGGGATCAAATCAGTAAAATTTCTTTGCTATATCACCACCTTTGTCATGTTTCAAATAAAACGTCTTCCCACAGAAAAGAGCCACTTGGAGACTCCGCTGGAGGAGAACGTGAACAGAATTGTCCCTGAGGAAGGCACTGTGGAAGCCAGAACAATAGAGGATGCCATCTCTGTGCTCAGGTACCTATCGTACACCATTTGTACTGTGTGTGACATCCTGATCCTGAGGATGTGGTCAGTCATCATGGAGAAAAATAGATTATTGTTGAGTCCTATTCCTACCGAATTACAACCCAAAGCATCAGTATTTGACTGACTATCTTTCTCCAGTATGGCTGACCCCACTTTAAGTGTCTCAGGCCTATAAAATATAACATATGAAACATGGATACATCCTCTCTTCCTGTCTGCAGCACGGGGCCTGAGGAATTAGACCACCACCCAGAGCGGAGGATGAAAGCAGCGTTTGCTGCCTATGAGGAGGCCAACATGCCTCGTCTAAAACAGGAGAACCCCAACATGAGGTTGTCGCAGCTGAAGCAACAGCTAAAGAAGGAGTGGATGAAGTCGCCGGAGAACCCCCTGAACCAACGCTTTGCTACCTACAACTCAAAGTGAATGCACTCTGTCCCCCCATAACTCCATTTGAAAACTGTCTGCCTATGCACATTGGAGACTTCCATTGAAAAATTTATTAATTTCATGTAACAATGAGTGTTGCTAATGAGAGCCTCACTCACCCAGAAACAATCTCTTCAGTGCTAGAGGACTCTGGTTTGTTAGTCCATTCACAAGCAAGGAGAAGCTCATTTTCAACTGATCATCTGTCTGTGCACGTGGCCTCCAATGAGGCATACCTAATAAATTTAATTACATCCCTTTTTTCTAGCACTTTTGGGGAGGTGGGAAACCAGGTGTTTTGAGAGTAACTTATTAAAGTTCACTGCTCAATCATCAGCATCTCTTGTTGCTTTCAAATTAAAAAACACACACTGACGTCAAACATAATTTCCAAGGGCTGCTGTTGTGAAATGCTTATTCTGAAAAGAAGACCGAGTTACAGAGTTCAAACTTTACTTTTCATTCAAGGAGAAGGTTCTACTCTAGTTTGTGTCCAGGGTAAAAAATGCAGCTCAAAAATGGTCATGGTTATTTTAGAATTGCATGGCTGGAAATAACTTTTTTTCTGTCTTTTTAGTTACTTTGACAAGTGACTAACCAGTTTCTCTGAAGGAGACATGTTTGTTTAAATAGATAGTTTGGCACGAACATTGAAGCCACTGTCGCCAGTAGATTAGTGTGTGAGTCTGGCCTCACAGTAAAGATAACAAGATGTCTTCACTGTATTTTTTGGGAATACAACAGCCCTTAATCTAAAATATTGCTGCATTTCCAAGTGGTTACACAGATTAACTGTGACAAGTTTTTTTCTGTTATTCTGTCTGTCGGCCAGATAACGAACCCACAGTACAGTGAAAGAGTCAAAAAAGAGTTGTATGCAGCAAGTGTAAAATGTGACATTACTCCTGACTGTTGAGTTAGGGCTGCCGTCTCATTACCTGCTCAAGTGTTCACACAAGTCTGATTTGTTCACTGGCTATTCCGCTTTGTTAATGCCTGATCTAATACCTAACTGATGTCCCTCTCCCTGAAGTATTTTATATTGCCGTCTTCAGCGGAGGTCTGGTTTATCAACTTTCACTTTCAACTTTAAAAACTGTCACATTGACTTATAACTCAAATGCAGAAATAGAGAAGTACTTCAGTTACATTTATGGGCTGACAGATGCTCTATAGTCATTACTTATCAGGTTACACAACAAATATGGATCTTTTTTTTTCTTATAAACCATCTCCAGGCCTCAAACTATGGCTGAATTCAGCCTCCTTTATCTATGCTAGCAGACCGTTTGGCCTTTAGCCAGCTACGACTTGAATGTCCTATTATCTTCACAAATTTACTGGGGAAGCATTCAGAGCTGTGTTAATGGTGCGGTGTGCGTGGATGCAACTTTCCTTTTAGTCACAAACCTGTTTGTAAAATAAGTGATATGATATTAACTGCAGATCTGGGCCATACACTGTTATGTGGAGAAATGGATCTGGTAGCCAAAACTTAAAGCCAGTTAAATGTAGCAGAAAAAAATAACGTTGTCTGCTACTGCTTCTTCCTCTTCGTTTACGGCATCCTAACATTTTTACGTATGATTTGATTTAACACATACTGTATGTGATAGTAGTTATTTTGAATTAGTTTTGTATTCATTTATGGCCAGCAATGGTGTCCAGTGTTGCTGTTGGTGACAAAGGTTTTCTCCAGCGCAGCAACATTTATATACTGAGCTGCTGAGGCAGCAAGCTTTAGGCTTTGTAGGTTTGTCAGATGCCTGTCGGAGAGACAGAAAGCAGGGCTAAAAACTGAGCTTTAGCACTCTAAATGTTAAGTAACATATAGGTAAAAGGAGATAAACAATCTGACTAAAACATCTGCAGTGTGTGTTTGGAAAATGGGATTTAACTACACATCAAGGCTCCACCATATGCCTGAAAACCAAAGGAAAAATGCATGTATATCTATTTAAAGGTTGTAAAAGGTAAAATGTAAAAATGATAACCTGCTTTTTTTACCAATTAAAGAAAAGCAATCAAGTTGCTGTAATTAGTTTGTACTTGTTAAATTGCATGTACAACAAAAACAAACTTGGATTTTGGTTGAGAAGACACCAACAGTCCATTTTTAAATACATCCTTTCATAGAATTATTGCCATTTGTTGTTAAATTTGTTACATTTGTTAGTTCAAGGACACATCTGAGGAGGCCTTGCGCTCACAGGCTTGATTCATTCAGAACCAGATTTAAAAATGGCCACCTTTGTCCAGCCAGGCTCTTGTGGCGGAGGAGATAAGAGACTGTGCGAAGGCCTTTGAACCACAGAGCTTCAATGACAAGTTCAACTGACCTTTTATTT
This sequence comes from Sciaenops ocellatus, assembly GCA_033000465.1. Classification (NCBI taxonomy): domain Eukaryota; kingdom Metazoa; phylum Chordata; class Actinopteri; family Sciaenidae; genus Sciaenops; species Sciaenops ocellatus. The sequence goes on along the minus strand of CP136882.1, from coordinate 20,643,364 downwards.
TCCTTTTTGCATTGAAAGCGACCAGTTCTCTTTCTTTCCCCTAGCAACCAATCAGTCCACTCTCCATTTATAGGGATTTCTTTGAGCTTGTACGTGTGATGTTCCGCCTTAAAACTCTGGTCTGATGTTACAGGTTTTTGTTTTCCTGTATCCTAACCTGTTGCTGCACCCTCCCACTCCCTGTCAATTTGCATGGCAACCCTTTACCAGGCCAGCTGCTGCTGCCCTTTTCTTTCTTCATGTTGAATTCTAATCATTACTTTCAAAGGAAAGCGTCTCCAAAGCTCCTTTATCAAGTGTTCGTACTGGGAGGAGGCAAGCCGCTGTCCAACACCCACTCAGGCTGTTCTTCTTCTTCTAAACACTTCTGTTCTGCAAACTGGGAGCATTTCCTCTCAGTAACCTGCTTTCTCAAGTTTGAAGAAAAATAATATTTGGAAGAAGAAGGTAAGGATCACCATTAATAGTGGGGATTTCTTCAGATGTTCTTTTTATTTTTTAAGGAGAAAATACAATAAAATGCTATTGAAGGGTTAATTTTCAAAATAACATTTGGAATAATTAAGGTTGTGCTCTTAGAAAATGTTTTTTTTAATAATAATGAGTATTTGTATTTACTCTGGGGTTTATTTACGCTTAACTCTATTGGCCAACGTAATCATCTTTTCAGGCTGTGTCCTAGAAATTAAACTTTTAGTGTACATCATGTAGTGTCAGTCCTAATTTATATCACATCAGGATGACATCTCTCATGAAAAGAAAAGGACAAATCAGTACTTTTCTAAAAATGTGAGAATTTTATGGGTTTCAGTGGTTGAAGGATGGTCACTGACTCGAGGTCTTGGTTGTTTTAAAAAAAATTTGCTTTGTCACAGCAAAAATGATAAAATAGACAAAACATGACATCCACTTCTTAAATGTTTATTTCAACTTTAGCACACAAACACAATTATTCTAAATGTATGAATTACTTTCCTCCAAATTAGTTCAATAATGGGTGAAACTGATCAATGGAAGTCTTTCTGATTTCCATGTCTATTAGCCTAACATCAGCGGGGCATCACATCTGTCTCTGACAGAGTGATTCACATTCATAACCAGCTGAGCATACAGTTTACGATAAAATAAATCATTGCTCTTTGCCTTGAATAGATACACCGCATGTCAGCACAGAGTGTGTATTATTTGTCAAATAACGGACTGTCATGTTTACTTTAGATTATTTCACATTTAACAGTGAGAAAAGGTCATTACTGAGGCCAAAGACAGGAAAAATATCAGACATAAAAGTGCCAAATCAGAGCTGAGAATATGTTTCTGTGTTTCTTCTGTTGTATTGGAGACAACATTTTTCTACTTTTCTAAGAGTTAAGAAAATTTGGGCAAACTTAAAGGTTTCTGTACTATACTGTGTGCATATCAATATTCTATATATTAACTTCCTGCATTCAAATTCTTTCTTTTCAGTTACATGTGAAAAATAATCTGTGTGAGTGTAATGTGAATGTGATCTCATTTCAGCTCTGCAGTGATGCCATGAGGTTGATTCTGGTTAAACCCACAAATGCAACGCGACGTCTTGACTCAACGGGTGAAGTCTTCCATGATGGGGACCGTGAGCGTTGTACCTCAGGAGGTCCATCACCTCTGAGAAAATCTCCTGAGGGGATCCATGATCGATATGCAGGTACCTCTGTGGAAGCATCGTCATCTTCACCCCACGAAAGGTCTAATGGAATCAGTCCACCAAGAGTTTCAACCCAGATGTCGCCACTGAAAACCCGAAACCTAACCTTATCACAGCTGAGTGATCAGGACTGGCTGCTGCTTTGTGGCCAGGTTAGTAGCGCAGGAGATGATTCACCCTCAGCAGAGAGAGCAGGGACCAATGTAGGACATCCAAACCACAATGACAGATGTGGTTGTTCCTGTCCTGATGCACACCAAAATTCAGAGGCTTCTAGTTTTCAGCTGCAATCAAAACAGGGCACAGTCCAAGACTGCCTTTCTAGAGTTTCAAACAAGAGAAGCCTTTCATCTTTACCACACACCCAGCCTTTCTCTCAAAGTACCCGAGCTCTGACCACTCGCCAGGTTTTACCACAGCAAACAAACCAAAGGGATCTTTTGAAACCTGCAACAAACCATCCACAGGATAATTTCATGCTCCAGTGCAGTGACCAAGAAGATCGAAAGAAACTATTGCAGCAACAGCCTTGCAATCATTTTAAACTTCGAGACAGCAGCCAAGCGACTTTATTCAACATCCCTCTTAACTCCATCGAGTGTGCCGAGACAAATCAGAAACTACACCAACATCAGCCAGCTGTCACAACAGACCTCAACTGGAGGGAACTTTTTGGTAAAGAACCACTGTTGGTACAACAATTTCAAAAGCAAGACACTCAAAGCTTGATGAGCAGCGATCAAACCTGCAAGTCACCTGGAGATCCCTCAAATGTACTCAAGTGCCATCACCTCCCGTACAACCCTTTAACCAGCACTCCACGGGTGAAAAGGTCATCTACTCCAGCAAGTAACAAAAGTGCCCAGTCGTTCTCCATCAGCCAGTATGGTTCACTTGAGAACCAGGATTTAGTGGAGGAGAGAGCTAGACAGCGACAAAGTCAGGTAAATTATTATTTTTTAAATACTACAGTTTCCTGATCTGGTGTTGGAGGTCAGCTTGTGATTGTAAAGGCAAAATATATTTTCTTGGTTTTGCAGTCTTCTGTCTTCTAGCATTCAGCATATTATCTACTTTATTTTATGCCCTGTGCTGCCTGTCTTACTTTCTTTTGTAGACAACCTCTCAGCACCTCAGTGGATCAAAACTCTCCCTTCCCAAACACACTACTAAACTTTCTGACACCTTAGAAAATGGTGACACAGTTAATGGGGATGCAGTGCGACCACTGAGCAGCCATGGTACTTCTAGATCCAGTCTTTCAGATCTACACTCAGGCCAACAGCCTCTTCAGCTTCTTCACAGCGCCATCCTGGAAGATGCCTTCTCCAAAGTCATCAGAGAAGATTCCAGTAAGGCCAACAGCGAAAACCTGACCAGAGGGGAACCACAGAAGAAGACCAAGGATATTAGCTACCGGTTGGGTCAGAGAAAAGCTCTCTTTGGGAAGCGCAAGCAGTTGAGTGACTACGCGTTGGTCTGCGGGATGTTTGGCATTATTGTCATGGTGATTGAGACGGAGCTGTCGAGGGGATCTTACAGCAAGGTACTGTATCCATAAAGTATGTACAAAAAGTGTACTGTAGAACAGAAAAAAAGGTTCAAACTGCTGAGCATTTTGACACTTTGTACAAGGATAACAGGTTCTCATCAATGTGACCCTTTAAATGACCCAGTTAATGGCATCATAGCATAGCTGTGGCAACTTTTATTTAAAAAAAGAGCCAAGCGACAACCAAGACTTTGTGGGCAGAGGTCACCTACTTTATTTGTTACTGTCATTCAGTGTGTCTTCACAATGGGCTGCACTCTTCATGTGTTTGTCTTACAGGAATCCATATATTCATATGTACTAAAAGGCCTGATCAGCCTTTCTACTGCTATTCTTCTTGGACTCATTGTGATGTACCATGCAAGGGAAATCCAGGTATGTGGATGAATTAAGAGATTTCCATGCATGCGTATCTATGGTTCCCTTCATAAACCTTGCTGTTATCCAGAAGTACTCTTAGTACTCTGACTGGTTTTACCACTTAATGCTGAGTTAAAGAAAATGACCAATAGCAATAAACATCTCAATTGCATCAATGAAACACTGACTCTAAACTCTTCTCTTCTTTCTACAGCTCTTCATGGTGGACAACGGAGCAGATGATTGGAGAATAGCTATGACCTTTGAGAGGATTCTCTTTGTTGTGCTAGAGCTCCTTGTCTGTGCCATCCACCCAATCCCTGGCCAATACGTGTTCACCTGGACTGCTCGACTGGCCTTTAGCTACACAGCATCAGTAGCGGACGCTGATGTGGACATCATCCTCTCTGTGCCGATGTTCCTGCGCCTTTACCTGATTGGCCGGGTCATGCTGCTCCATAGCAAGTTGTTCACAGACGCTTCCTCCCGCAGCATTGGGGCACTCAACAAAATCAGCTTTGACACTCGTTTTGTCATGAAGACTCTGATGACCATCTGCCCCGGCACAGTCCTGCTGGTCTTCAGTGTGTCCTGTTGGATTATTGCGGCTTGGACCGTTCGTGTGTGTGAAAGGTATCATCTTAAAACCTCTGAACTTCTCACTCTTCCTTTTCTTCCTTCAATAACCAAACATAGGTGTATGTATTTCCAGTGTTCAAACAATGCATATTGTAGAACTAGTCTACATCTTACTTATTATGACTGAGCAAAGACACAACATCTCTCAGGTTTTAGGATTTACATCAGCTGCTGTTACAGCCAGGTGTTACGTCTCTACAGGTATCATGATGCACAGGAGGTGACCAGTACCTTCCTTGGAGCAATGTGGCTGATATCCATCACCTTTTTGTCCATCGGCTACGGCGACATGGTCCCTCACACCTACTGTGGAAAGGGGGTTTGCCTATTGACAGGAATCATGGTGAGATTTGTACAGATACAGTTCAACCAGACATACTTGAGGTTAATCCCAAATTAACCATTTTTTGGCCTTAAAATTCCCCAAAAAACTCCATAATTTTTTGGACAAAACTGATGCAAATTATATGAAGCAAGAATTAAATGAAGAACGTTGAGTTTTGCTGTATATTACCTGTATATTATATATACCACAGCATATTGCAGTGTATTTTTAATTAACACCTCTCTGTTATATACATTATTATTGTAGTTGCATCATTTCTGCTAGCTGTAGCTTGAAAATGTTACTTTTATAACAAAGTCACTTCAATACTTAAATGCCTACTAAAATGGGTGGATATCTAGATGATAATATTGTTCTTTACCACAGTATTCCAAACAGTGCCACTAACCACCACTCTCCCCCTTAGGGAGCAGGCTGTACGGCCTTAGTGGTCGCCGTTGTTGCGAGGAAGTCAGAACTAACCAGAGCTGAGAAGCACGTCCATAACTTCATGTTGGATACTCAGCTCTACAAAAAGGTCTCTTTGCACTCAGACATGCTACATAATTGTACATTATTTTTAATATTAACAGTAAAAGTTCAGCCCCTTTGATGGCTCAGTTGGTAGAGCGGAGGACTGGAGAGTTCAAACAGTAAAAGTTCAGTCCGACAGCAGGACAACAGGAAATATAATGATGTGATACAACATACCAGCTAAATAGAATATTAAAACAAAACAAAACACATAAAACAAACATTACTTACTGTTACCACTGTTGCATGGTGTTGTATCCTCCTCAGATAAAAAACACAGCAGCCAATGTGTTGAGGGAGACGTGGCTCATCTACAAAAACACCAAGCTGGTCAAAAAGATTGATCGTGCCAGAGTACGCCACCATCAGCGGAAATTCCTGCAAGCCATCCACCAGTAGGTATAAATATGTCATCACTGGGGAGTGCAGAGTTCACACAAACAAAAAAGTCATTCACATTCCACCATCACAGTTTATAATAATGATATATAAATACAGTTTGCTGACATGTTTATTCATATGCTTTTATGGGATTTGACTTCAGTTATTATCAAACATACCGCACTCTGCCTTTATTTTACTTAGCACAAAAGTGACTTTGGCTCTGATTTTCTGTTTTAGACTGCGAGCTGTCAAAATGGAGCAAAGGAAACTGACTGATCAGGCCAATACAGTTGCTGACCTTGCCAAGGTTTGTATATGTTGTATCTTTACCAATTTTTCAAAACTATCATATGAAATTTATGCCTACATTTTAAATCAGAAATGTCTTTTACTTATTGTTAATCCACTTGAATGTTTAGCCTTCAGTGTGCAGAATGATATGTGTGCAGAGCTTGACACCAGACTGTTTTCACATTTATCTGCTGAAGAGAGAAAGTATCTGTGCTCACCTTAAATCTGAGTTTAACATGTACACATATGTACCTGATTTGATTACATCACAACTAGTTTGGAAGTCCGTTATGGGCCAATATGCATCTTACACAAATGTGATGTGGAAACTTGAAGCCTCCAGTACACATACACTGAAAAAAGACATGTCAGTGAAGCAGGAGACATCTTGAATCCGGCAGTTAAACTAATGCTTTTCTTTTGAGAATTTGTAAGTTATTTATTTAACTTTTGTTGAGAAAAAACTCAACACATAATAGCATATTGTAACCTGCTTTTTTTTATTCTTATAAAAAACATGACGTAACTCACCAGAGAACCAAAAAGACAATAAATGCACAAGAACAAACACAATGCACAAAATCAAACTCATATAACCTGAAAAGAAAAACACACAAACACACAATATATATAAATTAATTCCATTATTACATGGGAAAACATGTATGGCCTCTCAACTAATAAAAAGAGACATCAAATTGTACACTGGATTTTCTTTAGTTGGATAAAAATGCCTACAGCTTAAGCTTGTTAAGTAATTATTAAACACACAACAACAAAATATCTTTATCGTTTAGCAATTTTTAATTTTATCAAATTCCAATTTTTTTTTTCAATACTTATCTTTATCGTCATTACTTTCTATTGTATATAGGCAAATCACAAGCAAATAAGCCATTTTGGGGCCTGTATGAGGTCTTTGTCTTCACTCACTAAAGGTGCACAGCTTTGCTACTGTAAATATGCCACATACTCAACTCAAATGGGGTTGCATGTCACCTTAACAAAATTTGCACCCCATCTGTTATTTTTCTACTACGCCAGTCCATGGACAGGTGACAGCTAACCTTTTTATGAAATTTTCTTTATGTTTGGCTTTTGTATTCTTTTATTTTTTAAGCCATATCTGCCAGTAAATTAAATTAAAACTTTCAGCATTTATAATCTGCATTTAAAAATATGTCATAACCTGGGCAGAGAGGTTCCCCAGTCCACTTACCATGATGTTCCTTCAAATGGACAGATGTGTGAACTATCCTCCCTGTTGCTTTTCCAGACTCAGAACATGATGTATGATCTGGTGTTGGAGCTGCAACATCGAAGTGAGGAGCTGGACAGGAGGATTGTTGCTCTGGAAGAGAAACTGGACTCCATCCTGCTCAGTGTGCAATCACTGCCCGTTGTGCTTTCTCAAGCAATAACAAAGTTACAAAAGGATTTCCTGGACGACTTGGCTTGTCGGGTCCACTTCCTGTCATCCTCTCTGAGCTCTGAGTGCTGTTCAGTCCCTGCCAGGCAGCTCTGTCCAGGGTCCACCACACCAGAGACACCATACAGCTCCTAGGCCTCACCCAGTGCTTTTCATTTTAGGATGCAACCTTTTCTTCGTGCTGGGAAGGATTTTCTCAACATGCACACTCTTTTATTATAGTAGCGCTCTACTACACAATCATACAGTTAGACACATTCACCCCTGGGAGTTACAGCTACTGTCTCGAACTGAGCAGCTCCAGTGAGAAGGGAAGTTTCTCAGTTAGGGGATTCTAGAGGAAGTGGAGATCATTATTCCTTCATTTCCTCAACATATCAGTAAGTACAGGGGCCGGTTTTTCACATAATAACAGAAAAGCAACAGTCCAAGGCTACAAAGAAAGGCTACTTCCCCTTTATGGCTGAGAATGTGTAGGGTGGGTCCTATAAGTGAATATGTGAAACTATAAACATGAAAAGCAAAGCAGTACTATGGAAGAGCTAGAAAGCTTTAAATGTTCTGTCAACTGGAAGACATCTTGTTTGAATGCTGCAAACTAACTCGAACAAAAAAGATTGTTAAGTTTTGAAAGAATGAGATCAGTTTTTCCATTCCCGTACATCCAAGAGTTGTTGTCTTTCCTGCTCCATTAGAACAACGTTTTCTGCATTTTACAGTAAATGTAGTTCCCCATTAGAGAAAGGGTGATTAGGCATAAAGAAGAGATTATCTCATGTTTATGATTACTTTGAAAGCAATAAGAGTCTGGTGCCAGTTAAGGTTTCATAGCTTTAGTGAGAAGTAGTCTCAGATGGTCAGACAATACTGTTGTGAATGACTGTGCCAAATGCCACATTAAAGCTTAGAGGGGATCAAAACATTGCAGTCAAAATTTTACAAGTTTGCCTGAAGTGCAACTTATTTGGAGTCTTTTTCATTTTTCAACTCACATTCATGTTCTTTTTGTTGTTTTGTGCTCATTTAAGACCTTATTTCTGTATGATGATTTGCTGCTTCTTGTAACCTTTCCTACATAGGCCTGTTGTCAGTATTTTTAAGTTGTAAACGTAAACTTAAAAATATTAAGAAATGTGCAATAGAAATAAAGTTTATTTATTTGATAATGTTGGAACATTTTAATTCTGAAACCTTCCTTTTTGCTCCATTGGCCTTAGCCTACACAACATTTATATTTTAGTCTGTGTGTATGAAGCACTTTGAACATTAAAGAGGCGATGTATATTTTGTAATACTTAAAAACCACTCAATCAGAAATACGACTAGTGAGTAAAGTTACACTTCTCTTGGACAATGGCATTACACAAAATAAAAGGCAACTTGTGTTACTAAGAGATCTAGGTGTAAGGGAAAAGGATGTGTCTACCAATCCTGGACTAGCAAAGTAAATGTAAATTTAATTAGATTTTTTTTGTGTTATTGTTCTTAATTGATGGTTGACTAGAGAGTGACAGGAAACAGTGGAAGGCCAGACTTAAACTGGGACATGCCAACCACAAGTTTATTATATAATCACTAAAAAACAGATATAGCAGATGCAAGTGACAGAGGTCATGTTTTGCATTGTGTAGCAATTTTGTAAACAAACACTCAATCCGCCCCCAAAAAGTACCCAAATATAGATCCTATACATCTTGCACAACACCTACTCCTGTTTTTCAGGGCTCTAGTTTGAACTGAATTGGTCTCATCCACATGCAGCTCCCGCCAAACTGAAGGGGAGGTAATTACATACCATTAATTAAACAGCATTAATGAGTCATTTGGGGGGGGGGTTCCACATAAAAGTTTAACATATCCAGGCGAGTAGATGGAACAATGAAAGTCATTGTGAGACCAAATAACGAAGCAGTCATACGTCAGACATGATAAACAGCGCTGCCAGTGAGGTTGTTTACCAGAACCACCATCTGTCTCTCTGGGTTACCGGTTTTACAGGGGCGCCACGTAATCTCGCGATAGGTGGTGTGGAGGAGAGCTGCACCCACGAGAATGTCATTTCGCGCGCTGAGGCTAAGCTCCAGTCACATTCTAGATCGACAGCTCTGCTAGCCAATGAGCTCGATTTGCTTAGAGGCAATCAGCCAATGAGGAAGCAGACCTTTTAGAGCAGGCGGGATATGAAAGTCTTGAAGAATAACTCATTGATCAATCTCCAACAAGGCATAGAGTTGGTCGTGCAAACCTTGCATAGAAGTTATTTGGGGAAAACGTGCGCTTTACTCCTTAAACGTCAATTTATTGTTTTTACTTGGACGAACAAACAGGTAAAGCAGTTTTTTCCTCATGTTCTGATAACTTTTAAAATGGTACTCATTGATATATTTACTCAGTAGCTAGCTTACTATGGTTAGCTGACTTGACAAAGTCCTACCTCGTTTCTGTTTGGCTTAACACGCTACACCAAGTTCCCCAGCAAGCTAAATATTAAAATCAAAATAAAATCAACGTTTGTGGTCACCGGGGAAGCTTTCGTGCTGTTGAATGTGCTGTTTTTTTTTAAATAGTAACATACCAGTTGAAAGCTCTCTAACAATAAGTTGTAACGTGGTTTGCTGTAGCTAAGCACTGATGGGTGGGTGATGAACTTGATCAAGCGAGCTGTTATTTTGTGTTGTTTATCTGTAGTATAGCTGCATAAGCACATGGTGACATTTCAGCTAGCTTTGCCACTCCACCGCTTCCTGTGAAGCAAAACAAATACGCTAACCTTAAACAGATTGCTTATTTTCCTGTTTTTCCGTATTGGCTTGCGATGAATTAGCCCATGTTTTTAAAGGAAAAAATGCTGTCTGTGAAATAACGGGTCTTAGGTGTGGAGGAAGTAGTTTGTCTTCGATGTTATTACTCGTGTTTTGTTCACTGGGGTTTATATCGAGCCAGCAGAGCGAACAGGACCTCAGCTGAGAGCGCAAAAGTAAAAGGCAGGCGGCCGTCGAGCCTCACCAATTAATAATAACAAATCACGGCCTGTGCTGGCAAATGATCGTTTTAGTGTCAAAATAATCGATTCCAAACTACATACACGGTAGTATTTCAGTGTGTTTTATTGTCAGAGAGCGAAGGCACATTGTTTGCTAGCGCTCCCTCCCGTCCGGATGTGCTTTGCTTTTAAAAGAACTGGGAGTGGCCTGCAGCTCAGTTTCCCGCACTGTATTTAAATCAGCTTGTTCCCTCCCTTTCTGATGTTCTGTTGAAGTGACAGCCCAGTGCTGACAGCAGTACAGTACAGCCATGATTTCTGCTACACAGAATCATTCAGTGCATTCGGAAAAACTTCGGAAAAACATTTAAAATGATAAAATTGTCAGGAAGTTCATGCACCTTCAACAATGTCCTCTGTGTTTTTGAAAAGCATTAACCCAGGGTGTTAAAATCCTGGCTTTGTGTGGTTTGAAGGGTAAAATGGAGGTGGAAGATTCATTTTCATTCATTTTGAAACGTTGTCCATTACAAGGATGCAAGAAATTTGTTTTTGACAATGTTCACAATGGGGAAAAAACAAAGTGGAAGTAAGCCACAGTGCTGTAAGGACACGTTGAATTACAAAGTTAATCCCCAAACTCATCATTTGAAACCTTAAAAAATGATTGTGTACCTGCATAGTGTCATTTTGCATTGTCTGAACAGACTCAACATGATATGACTCTGCATTAATTTGCATATGCAAATGAAAGCCCAGAACTTTATGATATTAATCAAGACAAACAATAATGCTTGTGTGTAATGATATTCCTCTATTAAATGGAACTAACAGTGAAAGTTAAGACTTTATTGTTGTAATACAAACTGAAAAGATCTACACTACTGTGCTTCTTCTAGCAGAAAATACTGGAACAAATTTAGATTGATGCACATGACAAACTGTCAAGTCTTATTTAAGTATTATGCTTGATCTATACAGAGATACTTTATTAATCCCTCAAGGGATACATATTTATTTCATGTATTACTCTTGTTAAAAAAATGCTGTTTCCTCAGGCGGTTAAGGTTTGCAACACTGGTTAGCTTCTGATCGTGGAAGTGAACGTGTATTATGATCAAATGATCCATTAAACACGACTGCATTGATTACATGACTGCAGTTACTTACAGTATCTAGTCAGATAATTGCAATAGCTGATTGTGGCTATAATGGGTCATTGTGTGGCTGTTGACACAGGGCAGCTGCAATGTGGATTCAAGTGCGTACAATGGATGGGAAGGAAACCCACCGGGTGGATTCCCTGTCCAAACTCACCAAGGTGGATGAGCTGCGCGTCAAAATCATGGAGCTTTTTAAGGTGGAGCCGGAGAGGCAGAGGCTGTTCTACCGCGGCAAGCAGGTGAGGCAGCCGGATTAACATTTTGTCAGGAGACGTGTCCTGGATGATGTTGATGGTACTATTTGTGTCAAAGTAAATTGGATTATTTAAATTTAATGTTTTTTTTCTTTCTTCAAAAAACAAAACAAAACAATAAAACAACTCAGGAATATAATTACTTCTATTATCAGTCTCAGGTAACATTGAATAAAAAACAGGTAATAGTAGTAGCTCATTCATGATTGTTGCTTTAACACTTACTGAAACATAAAATGCATCAAGTACAAAACATGCATTAGCTAAAAAGCATTTGATAAATACAAATTTAAATTTGGAATAAATCAAAATATTTGAGTGCATAGAGACCAACCGGGGGAAAAAAAAAAAAAGATGTCTAAAACAAACAATTTGATGTGCTGCTTTTACCCGTTTGTAACAGTGTGATATTTTGGTTTGTATCAGATGGAGGATGGCCACACCATATTCGACTACAACGTGGGCCTAAACGACATAGTGCAGCTGCTTGTTAGGCAGAAGGCGCCCCCTGTTGATGTCGTCAAAAGCAAGGACAAAGAAGCTGAGCTCTCTGACTCTGATTCTGGTTGTGGCTCAACCCAGAGTGAGTCTGACAAGAGCTCAACTCACGGCGAGGTAGAGGGTCAGTCTGCTGGCACTTCTGCCCAGACAAACACCCCAGACCTCATCGATCCGGGGTTTGGATTTTACAAGGTGGGTTTTAAAGCTGGTTGTTGGCATCAAGTTGAAAGGCTGTAAAGGTTCACCTCGATGTCATGAAGCATGGTCAAATGACATGTGCTGGCCCAATTAGATTAATGACCAGTGTACGTGTAACATGTTGCATTGGGTCTAAGACTTCTCTTACACTTTTGGACACATTTCATTTTGATTTGATTAATACCTCTAACAACCAGATAATTAATCTATCTAATTGTGTATGTGTTTGTCACTCCACATTAAGTCATCCTCACAGTTGTGTAGGCCACTTTGCATTAAAAGGGGTATAAAACCAGGACTGACCCAGACTTTATGCAGCAATTGGCCAGCTGTGTGGGGGTGAAAAAGGAGCCAGAACTTCTTGAACTTCTTTAGCCCCTTTTATGGATGTATTGCAGTTATTTGACACTTTTTGCATGTACAATCAACTGCAACACTAATAACCCCCCCCTGCTCTCTGAAGGCTATCTTTTCACTCCACCTTTGAGTGTGACCTGTTTAAGAACTATAACTAGTTTTGATTTCAGAGGTGGCTGGACGTGAGTTTGAACTACTGCTTTGTACTACTTAATACTCTGTTTTATGTGATGCTGCAGAATCGTAGCCCACTATGTATGTGATTTATAAAACTGTAATTCGTTTTATATTAAGTGCATAAAATCCCCAATTTTTAACTTGAACGTTTAGAGTTTTGTGGGATTGACCACAGTAATATTTACAAAGTATTAAAGTGATTCCTACCGCTGCAGACTATCTAACAGGCTGTTTTTATTGTCCACTTCACCTCCACACTAACAGGACTAAAAGGGCTGTTCATATGGTGAACGCTTTACTTGTGTATATACAAATATAGGTGATTTGGGGAAAAATGCAGGTATAGAGGCTGGATTGTGTTCTGTCTATTTAACCCAACGTCTTACAGACGTTATGTATGTTTTGATATACTGTATGCGTGCGCATGAAGCCTGATGAGAAATATTCAGATGAGCCCTTTTGCAATAAACACACAAACGGAACATGAACTTCCTTTAGGTTGTTACCATTTACAATCTGATCTTGCTAACTTTTTCCTTCCTTGTGTGTTTGAAGATCAATGAGCTGGTTGATGCAAGGGACTTGAACATGGGGGCGTGGTTTGAGGCCCAGATCGTGAATGTTACTAAGACAACAAAGACTCCTAAAGAAGAGGCTGCTGAGGCACAGCCAGCAGAGGAGGAGATACTATACCATGTTAAATATGAAGAGTAAGAATCATTTTTCTGGTTATTTGTGATCAGTTTTTGCCCTCCTCATCTTTTTTCTCCATTCTTTAGGAAACATTCAGATTGTAGAGTCTTGTCTACAACTATGATTTTTAAAACAACAAAAAAATTTAATTGGTAAATTAATTAAAAATTAGGAAAAAGAATTAGGCTGGTTAGCAGACTTGATAATGGCATAGGTACCAATAAAATCTTATCAATTGCCATAACCATCTGCCTGCAATGTAGAGCTTTGTTTTCAGTGTCGAGTATTATAGTCGCAGAAGGAGAAACTTAATGATTTGGAAGAGAATTTAAAAGTAAAACTGAACATAATTGATATAACAGGCAATAAAAGATTTTTAATGTTGGTGGGATAACGTTGTCTTTCAGGCACAATGAGCATATTGATAATACTCGGGTACCAAGTGCAATACAGAAGAGAAATTTTCACACTCGGATAACCTTAAATTGACCATCTCTGGAGGTTATTCAGGTTATTTTTTGAATCAAGGCCAGAGTTTGCTTGCTAGAATACTAATGTTCATCAGTAAGACGAGACATTTTGCAATGAAACAATTTCTCCTGTGCAAATATGTGAAAGACACATAGTAGTATCACCAGTTAGACTTAAAATAAACTGCTGTTAATCTACTACCAATGTAAAATGATCATGCTCTGCTGCAGCTTCTCATGAATAGCTTAAAAAGGATCATGGAATGATTATCAGACACACATGCTATGTTATGCGAGATGTAGTCTATCTGTCATATCTGCTGCACTTCTCATACATTCAGCTACACTCCCAGGCAGCACTGTGGAAGTGTAGGAAGCACCTGTGGTGGTGTGTGGCTTGCATCTCAACTGCAAACTGATACGGTATTACATTTACTATTGCAGCTACCCAGAGAACGGGGTGGTTCAGTTGCTGGTCAAGGATGTTCGTCCACGGGCTCGTACAGTGTACCAGTGGCACCAGCTGGAGGCAGGAATGATCGTCATGGTTAACTACAACCCAGACGACCCCAAGGAGCGTGGCTACTGGTACGACGCAAAGATCCAGAGGAAGAGGGAGACACGTACCCAGCGAGAGATCTATGCCAAAATTCTCCTTGGGTAAGGGTGCTGCCTGTTACTGTTACTTTGCATAATTTTGTAGCGCACAAAGTAAAGGGAACTATCTGCTCAACATGCTGCAGTGGCAATCATCATCTTGTGGTCTCCAAATTTGTTTGGTTTTTGGGTGTCACAGTAGCAGGTGGGGGTGATATTAATTTCCTGCTGTAGTATCAAAGCAGATTGCAGAATGTGATACTTTATACTCGTACTGTACTGTGTAGACAAATGAGGTACAGTTGTCTCTTTTGATCGTTTATTTCCTTACTTTCATTACATACTCATTGTTTCTGTATTTGCAGTTTCTATTATTCCTGCAAAGTTTCATGTTTTTAATCTGTTTTCAGTGATGCTGGTGACTCACTCAATGACTGTCGGATCATGTTCCTGACTGAAATCTACAAAATCGAGGAGCCTGGTTCTCCAGGTGACACGCCAGCTGGATCTGAGAGTCCACTAAAAAGTAGGTTTATGGCTGAAAGGTTTAAATTGTGTGTTAATAGCTACCGACATTTGAATTTTGACTTCTTTGACTTGAATCTAGTCTGTGTAAACAGTTAATGTTAATCGGTACATATGAAACATGCCATACCCCATCCTATTGAAAACACTGTATAATGAAATACAAAACATAACATAATGTCTTTATTCTCCAGGATCAAATGGACCTGAGTGCAAACATTGTAAGGATGATCCCAAAAAAAACTGCCAGTGGTGTAACTGCCATATCTGTGGCATCAAGCAGGATCCTGACAAACAGTTGCTGTGTGACGAATGTGACATGGCCTATCACACTTACTGCCTGAACCCTCCGCTCACCTCCATCCCAGAAGACGAGGACTGGTCAGTAGGACGAGATACAGAACTCCCTGCACTCATTAGACACATTCAGACAGACATATGTATGACGCTTGCTTGAATATTAAGTTTGGGAATTACATTAAATATGTCATATGTTGGTGACAACTGTGTTGAAATGGGATTTTTCAAATGCACTCAGCATTAACCTAAATGATACTGTTTGATTTTTATAAAGTCAGTAATGTATTGAGATGCTTCAGAGTTTAATGTGTGGCTGTTTCATGCAGCTGTGGACTAGTTAAAGCGTGACATATCAGCTGTTTGGCTGAAACAAACTGAACATGAATGTGTTTTGTTACTCAAAAAAATAACAGGCCCAAATGCAGATTCCAGGTCATGTTTATGATAATCAGTTGCACTTGGCTTGACCTTTAGTCTACATGCCATACTGTTTTGATTAGGTACTGCCCAGGTTGCCGTAATGACGCCAGTGAGGTTGTGTTGGCCGGAGAGAAGCTGAAGGAGAGCAAGAAGAAAGCTAAAATGGCATCTGCTAGCTCCTCCAGCCAGAGGGACTGGGGCAAGGTGAGTGCTGACACAATGCTGCCAGGCTGTTCTGTGTTTTATACCACAGTGATTGAATATCAATATTGGTTACAGTATGTTGTGGAAAAAGAGCTTACATGCTCACTGTCGTTGTAGACAACCAGCTACGATACTAAACCTAACTGACTGACATCTTCAAATGCAAATGATGTGCTCCTCTCCCTACAGGGAATGGCTTGTGTTGGTCGAACCAAGCAATGCACCATTGTCCCGTCCAACCATTACGGCCCAATCCCCGGCATCCCTGTCGGTTCCCTGTGGAAGTTCAGAGTGCAGGTCAGTACACGAAACTGCACAGTTAAAATGGTGTTGCAACATGCATAAACGATACAAACATTTTGAGGTGGTTTGTTCCAGTGGCAGGCAATAATGTTTAAATTCTGACTTTTCTAGGTCAGTGAATCTGGCGTCCACAGACCACACGTAGCTGGGATTCATGGCAGGAGCAATGATGGTGCCTACTCTCTGGTCCTTGCAGGAGGCTATGAGGATGATGTGGTATGCTGTTGCTTTTTAAAAATAAAAAAATAAATAAATAAAATTTAATATCTAA
This sequence comes from Sciaenops ocellatus, assembly GCA_033000465.1. NCBI lineage: Eukaryota > Metazoa > Chordata > Actinopteri > Sciaenidae > Sciaenops > Sciaenops ocellatus. Next base: position 20,626,747 of record CP136882.1, on the reverse strand, counting down.
AAGTTGGTGAGGATATCTTTCAACAGACACAATAGATGTGTACAGAATATTGCAGTTTGGACACTTGGGATGACAATTATAAACTAGAGGTCGACCGATAGATTTTATTATGGCCGATATTTTTTTTTTTTTTTTTTTTTTTTTTTTGAGCCGATATTGCTTTTTCTCCCTCCATTTACATGATAAAAAGGACACAATAATAACAAATGTTACACATGTCTCAATTGAACCAAAATAAGAAACATTTATTTATGAAATTAACAAATGTACTTTAAGCAACAAATTGTTGAAGTTTCTGCCCTAAAAACAAGCAACATGTTACACCTATGTTTGGTGCATTATCAACGTTAGCGCGAATAAATATTCAACCACGCATAAACCATTTCTCCCATCATACTTCTAAAAGCTCTTCTTGAGGTGGAGCAGCGCGCACACACACACTGCTGTGATGGCTGCTCTGTCCCGCTCTGAGAGAGAGAGAGAGAGAGAGAGAGAGAGAGATTTCCAAAACTTACAGCTGCATGCTGCCAGCGAGGGGGGGGCAATGTATGCGCTGTACTTGCTCTCCAGCATCTCCAACAACACAGGGCTGCCTGTGGATGCGCCTGTCTGTAAATCAGGCCGGGAAAAAAATAAATCGGTGAACGCACCTGCGCACCAGTAAAAAATGCAAATATTGGCCCGATACATTGGCCGGCCGATGTATCGACCCTTAATATAAACTGTAAACATATGAAGAATATAGATCTAGGAGGATGTAAGAAACTTCCTGGTGGTGCCAAACCAATAGGATCTGAGCCACATGACCTCCACCATGGAGACTTGGGAAGAGGACAGACTCCAGAAAGACACTAGAGGCAAAGTGTTGGCACACAGTCACACAGACAGGAGAAATGAAACAAACACACAAGGGAAGGGAAGAGGAGAGGTTGTATCTTCTGGAGAATGAAGGTCTAGATCCAAACCCTGGTTGGTCCAGCACAGAAGCCTGAGTGAAGTTGCTGAATGGCTGTTTCTATCCTTTTATATTTTCTAATGTCTGTAATCATTGATGTGTCTCACTTTGTAGGATGATGGCAATGAGTTCACTTACACTGGCTCTGGAGGGCGTGATCTCTCTGGAAACAAGAGGACTGCCGAGCAATCCTGTGATCAGACACTTACCCACATGAACCGGTATGACCCTAAAGGACATATTGTGACTGCCTGTTAACAGGGCCAGTGTTTCCTGCAGTTTGTTTTGCATATCTAAATAATTTGCTCCTTATCAGGGCGCTGGCTCTCAACTGCAACGTCCCTGTCAATGACAAAAATGGAGCGGAGTCAAAGAACTGGAAGGAAGGCAAACCAGTGAGAGTGGTGCGCAGCTGCAAAGGTCGCAAGCACAGCAAATACAGCCCTGAGGAAGGAAACCGATATGATGGCATATATAAGGTATGACAGAACGCTAAACAGGGTTTTGCTTTAGAGTTGTCAAACTGGCTGAACAGTTATGCTATTAGATACAATACCTACAAAGATCTGCTGAAATAACACTCAGCTCACCAGAACTGCCAACATCTACCTCCAAGTTTGAATAACTCGTGTTTGATTAATGGTCTTATAACTTTGTGTCATTGGCTTCCTTCAGGTGGTGAAGTACTGGCCCGACAAGGGCAAGTCTGGCTTCTTGGTCTGGAGGTATCTGCTTAAGCGTGATGATGATGAGCCAGCACCATGGACCAGAGATGGCAAGGAACGCATCAAGAAGCTCGGTCTCACCATGCAGGTAGAGATGATCAGTCAGTCCACATTAGACCAAGAGGGTATCAGTACTGTGTTTTCTGCAGTGTTGGGACGTAATCAGCTCCTGAGCCCTGCATCATTAAAGCATAAATATCTCAAATGATTAAACTTGGACTAACATTCCTTTGTAACATGTTAATGAGCATGCAAATGTTAGCTCTGCTCATTTAAAAAAAAATCAATTAAATTGTCTCGATCTTGTTCCAGTATCCTGCTGGTTATCAGAAAGAAAAAGAGAACAAAAATGAAGTGGAGGAAGAGGCGGCGACACCCAGCAAGGCGAAGAGGAAGAGAAAATCTCAGGGCAGCGGTAAGTTCTGTGTGCACATGTTTTTTTTTTTTGTTTTTTTTAAACTTAGTATTTCCTCTGTCACACATAATCAGTCATGTATACATTTAATCAACCACCTTTTCATACTCCACAACTCCTTAGTGAATTTAAAATGTGTTTCTTTCTGTCAGAATCCACAAAGACCTCACCAGCCAAGGCTCCCAAGAAAATAAAGGTAGAAGTGTACAAGCTTACCAAGGAGCAGAAAGCCCTCATCAAGAATGACGAGGCAAACAAGAAAGTGTGGGATGAAGCCATGGAGTCACTGTCACTTGGACCGGTGAGGATGTTTGTCCTGCATGCGGATGGAAACTAATGAAGTTGTGAATCTAGCCTTGATTTTTCTGAACCACTTTAACACCTAGTATGAAAAGCTTGGTTTGTATGATGCTATTTGAATCCACACTTTGAATGATTTGTTTCCATTTGGGTATTTTGTTTTGGAGCAACAGGGGAGCTTGATGCAAATGATACCTGAGGAGCTCAGGAAATGTATCTCACTTGGAAAAAGTAATAGAGCAGGCTGTCTGTCCAATTCATTCACACATTTAATGTTTTGTTTCTGCAGAAATTCTTGAGCAAAGTTGAAGAAGTTTTCCTCTGCATTTGCTGCCAAGAAGTGGTCTATCAGCCTATCACCACAGAGTGCCAACACAATGTCTGCAGGGTGAGAAACTATAATTGTTTTGGGATCCCATGTAAACTATGGAAAGTTGATTTGATTACATTTACAACTTAGTAGTTGGTGCAAAAATGATAAACAAGACTTGATGGATGCCCTACTTTTGCAATACACTGCACATACATGGAAAAGTCTTGTTTTTGACTTTTGTATGCAGTTACTGAATCATACCTCAACTTAAGCAGCAAAGCAGTCTTTTCAATGAATCATGACCTTTGAGATGTGTTTTTATTATGTTTTCCAGTCGTCGTGGGGTTAGAAAGGTTATCCTAAATGTCATGGTAGCTTTTGATCTATCAGCAAATCCCTACTTTACACCTGCCTTTGACAAAATGTCAGATGACATTCTGTGTAATGCAGGACACGACCAGCTATCGAAGGTTACAAAGGACAATGAATCTTAAATCACATTATCTACTTTATTTCTTTTCACTCCAGGAATGCCTCCAGCGGTCCTTCAAAGCAGAGGTGTACACCTGCCCGGCCTGCAGGCACGACCTGGGCAAAAACTACTCCATGGCCGTCAACAAATCCCTGCAAGACATTCTAAGTCAGTTTTTCCCAGGGTATAGCAATGGGCGATGATCATTGGTTCTGCCTACTCAGCGCTCGAGGAAACGCGATGTAAACTGTAAGGGGAATTTTCAGTATAGGCAATAAAGAATCAGCTTCTCTTAATATATTTTTATGATTATAAAACTACAATTTTTGTGGACTTCAATACTACCATTTTTCACCTTGGATGTGCCATGAGGTGTAGTTGATGATGATAAATTGAAAATTCCTTTGTAACTGTACCATTACACCGTTAATACCTTCAAACGTGATTTTTACTCCCAGCGTTTCGTTTTGTTCCATTAACTAATGCTAATGTTATCCATATTGTAAAATGTTACTTTTAACTAAATCCCTCCATATATAGTAATCCTTAAGAACATTAAGTCAAAAGTGGTTTAGCCGTTTGCCCAACTTGTTTGGAGATTCTTTTGTACATGGCTTTTATTAGAATCTGCATCGTAGCTGGTCTGCCGTTAGTTTGGGTGGGGTTGGTTGTCATGTTGGTGCAATTTTTACAAAATCTCATTATGCAGTTGTTCTACATTCAAATCTGATCTGGAAAGCTGTTGTCTCCTGCAGCTATGCCTGTACGTTCCTACTTGTTTTGTTTGTTTACAAACAATACAGCTTGATTTCCTGTTAAATCAATGGACAAACTAGAGAAAAATAGATTGAGATTATATTGTTTTGACGGGACTTCCAGATGTGACACTTTGTTTGTCCTGGCATGATCAGACGATTGAAATTGTACCAACATGTTTTTACTATTTTGTGTTTGTTTTGAGAAAAGAAGCTTCCTGAAGCTAAAAGCTGCTCTGTAAAATGTCGAACATACAAACACAAACTGAACCACTCGTTCAGCTACCTCTTCAGCAGTCTGAGAGGAAGTGTCTCGTCAGGGAGCGGTGTCAAATGTGGTTGGCTCTTGTGTATTGGTTCCTCAAATATTTTCACACAGTAATTTTTATATTTTGTAAATGAAGTTTGAGGAATTTGGTTTTCAAAAATTACTATGAAGTTGATAAAACATTGAAAGCTAAACACAATGGATTCTTAAAGCCATTATATTCTGCTATATAGATTTGGATTTCCCCTTGATTTTTAAAAGATTCACTTTGATAAAGCCCAAAGAAACAAGTGCTTAACCAAGTGTGTAATGTAGGGTGCCCATCTATCTAGGTCTTTAGACGACATTGTCCCTGACACTCAAACCTAATTGAGTCTAGAAACTTTATTTGTATCTTTTTGCTAAAATTTGTACTTTTTATTTCCATCTTTTATAATCTATTACTGCCATCTGTGAGGGGGAGGGGGGGTGGGGGGCTGTTCAGTCAGATTTTTGTGTCTCCTGTGGTCAATTGTAATACCTGACCTTATTTTTTACAAAATGTTGGCATTACGTTATGTTAATTCCACACACTGCTCCTGAAATTTCATATTAAATCAGCTAAATTATCTGAATTTGTTATATATTTTGCCGTTGCCTTTTTGTCTTTCTAATGAATATATGGTGTTGAATTTCAACAGCAGTGTGTGATGGTGTCCATCCACATGCCAGCATTTTGAGTTTTTACGGATAGACAAAGATTTGCATAGACAGGGAAATGTATATTTTCAGAAATTGTATAATTTTTAGTTCATTTTAGTTTTGATATGTAGTTTTAGAATTGCTTGCACATGGTTGGTGCAAAGATTTGTCAATACATTTTCAGTGTTATTCAATAAAAAAGTGAAAATAACTTGTTTGTTGTTTGTACTGATGTTAATGGACTTGTAACGAACATTAATCTTATTACATAATTATTACATTAATCCACACGTCTTGAAGGTTTTAGTTATGACATTAAGGTAGATAATCAACTGGATAGTGTTTATTGGTCTTAGAAATTAAAAGGCACAAAGACTTATACAATGACACATTTAAGCACAAAACTGATTTGTCAGGGTAAGAAGTGTAATGAAGCATGATCAAGGTTTTGGACAAACTGTTTAACTCATACGGGGTCCCTGAATATTCCGCTAAAACATGTTTTTTTGCACTGAGGGCATTTATGCTTCTCATGGTCAGCGGAGTATAACAGCCTGTAACTAACCCGGCAGTGTCTACGTGAGAGGCGTGTACATCGTTTAAGTACCAGCACCGAGGACGCGTAGTATTGGGCACCTATTTTCATTGGTTGATTTCTGTGTCTATAACCGAATAAACCAACCACATCATCCAATTTGTGACCAACAACCCTGTCATCCGGGAGATCCAACCAATCACGAGGCGTAGTTTGTGAGGTGGGCGTGATCTGTATAGCTTGAGCTAGCTAATGCAAGAGGGGAATCGATCCAGGGAATTTTTACTTTAACGAAACCAAATCGATTAAATAAAACAGAGAGGACAATACGTGGCTGCAGGAGGTAATACTGCCCAAACGGGATTCATTTTGTTTTGTTCCTATAACCGCATTCTCGTGTGATAATGCTGTGTGGAGTCGTCGCAGTGTTTTGTTTTTTCTAAATGCAGATATGGAAGTAGCTAGCTATGAGCTAGACAGTGTTAGCTAAGAATACATAAACGTTAGGATACGGCGACGTTTTAACGGGTGCTTTGCGTGTTTGTACAGCTTTGTCAAAGAAACATAGAAGATTAACGTGAGTTACACATTTTACTCCTTTTTAAAGTCGTGAGCTACAGTTTTTTGTTCGCTGTCATCTTAGATAAAATGCTAACAGTTTCATGTTAGTTGTGCAGAGACATGGTCGCCCTTAGCAGCAGCAGCAGCAGCAGCTCCCTTTAAGTCGAGCAGCGTCGTTTTACTTTCACAAAGAAGATAAATGAATTAGATATCAGGGCTACAAATGCACTTTGTGAATACAGCGTAATGCAGCGTGCTGCAGCATTGAAACAAGTTTCAGTCTCAGATTGAGTTAAAGGGGACCGTGTAGGCCCCTTTTTGTTGTGGTTAGACAGCTGGGGGTCATGTGGCCTTCCATCCCCTGAATAGGTCAGTCCCGGTTAAAAAGAGGGTCCTTGCTTTTGAGACAGCGTTTGCAAACTATTTTAATTGTGACAAAATAAAACTAGCTGCAGATATTTACCCTGGTTGGTTATGCACAGTTAATTTGTAAGACATGTCTTTCTCTCTCACTGTTTATTTCCAAATGTCATATATTCAGCCAAACATGCCTAAATTCGCTCTTTTTTTTCAGCTATGTTGTTTTAAACTCGGGGCATGCTTCCTGCACTACAGGTGCCTCATGCAAATGACTTGTTGTATTATCTCCATTTGCCTTGCCTTGCAGTAGAGCTCACAGTACAAATAAGTAACCTCCCATCCCGGCTACTGATGCTTTACTTGTTGTGTTTGGCAGATGTGTGTGAATGTTTTGCAAGAGTAGCTGCATGCAATACATATACAAGGATGCAACATTTTTTTTTAATTATTTTATTTATTTGTGTGTGTGTGTTTATTTTTCTTAAGCCAGAAATTGTTTTTGGGACTATCCAAACTATGTGTAAGCAAATACATATCTAAAATGTATTCTCTTTGATAACCCTAAAGCTAAAATCTAAACATATCATTAGTCTACCCATCTGTATTGTCAAGTGTGATGAAACACTGAAAGTGGAACATTTATTGCAGTTGGTCACTGAGAAAATGTTGGTTGAGGTTTTGGCTGCGTGGTTGACAGTCCCAATGTTCATTTTCATCTTCAACTTTTCACGTTTTTGAGTGAAACAAACAAATTTATTGTCATATGTCTGTTTGAAGATGGTAAAAATGACAGAATAATTGAGTCTACTTATTTAGTCTACTCTAAATATACAATGTGATTCTCCCTGCTGACTATTATATATTGATAATACATGTCAAGTTATGGCAAGTGAATGTAAATTCACATGTAATGATTCATGTTTAAACTGATGTTCAAAACAATGAAATGTTGCTTAACAAAATTTTTGCTTGAGACTGCAGCAGTCTATTGACACATTTGTGTTTTTAAAAGAGAAGGAAATGAGATAAGAGCCACATAGGATGTGTGCTGTATATATTTAGGAAATAGCACTATATTTGAAATTGCATTAAATGTTTCCATTTAATGCCATTCCATTCCATCCAGAATTAAGAGGAAAAACGACCTGTTGAGAGTTAACAGGGACCCATTAAGCAAGTGTTAAAACGGCACACTTTGGAGTTGAGTTTTTGAAAATACCCTGAAACCTTTTAGAGAACTCAGGGACTTGGTCTGAGTATTTTTACTGGTCTAAATTAGGGTCCAGTGTGTAAGATTCAGGTGGCTCTATTTATAGACTGTGACAGAAGTGGAACATAACATGCATAAATATGTTTTATTAGTATATAATCACCTTTTAAAAAGAATGGTTGTGTTTTTTGTTGGGGGTCCTGCTCCATCAGGGAATAGTCATGTTGAACCGGCATATTTCTACAAACGAAGCACTGACTCTGACCTTTTGCATTCTTGATGTGTTTCGTGACAACAGTAGTTCCTCCATTATGCTAGGAAGGTGAGGATGAAACGAGGAGTTTGCAATTTACACCTTCAATATCACGCTAAATGCTACTAAATCTTACACACTGCTCCTTTATTAACTAGCAGTTAATCTGTCAATTATTTTTTTTAACAATTATTTGTTTAGTAAATCAAATGTGAGCGTGTAGTGTAAATGCCTGTCACATTTACAATGTTGACATCTTATTGCTTTGTTCGTCAGACCCCAAAATCCATATATATTCAGTTTACGATATAAAAACTAGAAATCCTCATCTTGGAGGAGCTGAAGACAAAGAATGGATGGTATTTTTGCTTGAAAAAAATGACTAATAGATTAATTGACTGTCTAGTTAAGCACTAAATTAAGGTTCCTGGTGCACAGTTGATTGCCCTAAAAAAGTCTGTGCTTTAGAGGTAGGGGCCCTGCAACTTTTGTTCGCACAATAAGCAAGCACTCGTTGCCAGTAGTAGAAATGTCCTGTTAGACAAAGTTAAAGGAATAATATGTAATATACTTACTGTATTAAATCATACAACTACCTTGCTAAGCCATCAGAGATAAAGGAAAACTGCTAAATTAAAACACTGGCTTCTTGACAACAATGCTACAACCAGCATGTTCCCCTTTTGAAATCTCCATTCCAGTGCAGAGTGTCTGTTTGTATTTTGGCTTGTGTGCCCCCACCCAAAGCTACCACTGACACCCTGAGTTGCCAGATATGAAATAAATTTGGCACAAACACAATATGCTACAGCCATGGAGGCAAGCAAACAAAGTGCATCATCGGAGGTTTATTTGTGCTGAATATAACCGCTGTGAAACAATCAGTAAAAAACGTTTTATTAACTTGAAATCACTTTATTAGAGAATATTAAGTTAAATGAAGAGAAGATAAAGAAGAAACCAATAAAAGAAATACATATCTAAGTAAACATCAGTACAGCTTGCAGAGGTTTTGTTAGAATGAATTGGTGCTGGTCCAAGTGTCCTGGAGGATTTCAATGTAATGAAATCAAATTCCTGTCAAATATTATCTGTATTTATTAAAACAACATTATGCAAGCAACTGGTATTTGGCGCGAGTGTAAATTTACCTACACGGCTGTCATAAATACGGAAAGGCATACAAGTGCACTCATCATACATCAAGCAAGTGCAACAACACTAGCCATAGCAGCCAAGCTAAGCTAATATTAATTACTTGTCCAACAGCAAGGAGCAGGAAATACAAAATGTTTGAAATGTAGTGGAGTAGCAGAAAATGTCATGGGAATACTTAAAGTCTGTGTAAAGGCAATTCTGAGATTTCTTTCAAAATACATCAAATATGTTGGAAAATAGTTGCTGGAAACATGTGAAAAGATTTTGAACGATAGATTACTGAAATGTGGAGTTCGAAGTATGCCCCTGCACCCAGAGAGACTGATTCATCTCACTCAGAGTGTTTCAAAGTTAGTCATTACTCTCAATCTCTCAATCTGACACGTTTCAGTTGCTTCAAAATTGTTGCTTGACTGCTCCCAGGAGTGGGCGTGGCTTCAGCACATTCAGCGGACACGCCCCCACAGTCCTGGAGCTGAGAATACTGCTCATTTCTACACAATTTTGACACCTGATTTCATAAACGTGTTGATATTTTAAATCATTCAAATTTGGCTGGGTGGTTAATAACTTTCTTCTTTGGTCTGACAAACTCAGAACACATATTTATTCGTTACACGGACTTTAAGTAATGTACAACTTTACACTGTACAAAAGTAACACACCTGAGTAAATGTAGTTACATTCCACTACTGCTAGATGCTTAACTCTTTAACACTTACATGTTTCTCTACCTTACTGCTGCTCCCACTTTGGAAAGAAGCTGAAATATACTGAACACACTCTGATTGTCCTTGCTCTTCCCTCCAGGTTTACCTGCAACCCCCAAAAGACCCAATGGCTACCGACATGCCCATGGACACGGTGCCGACTCGTCATCCTGCACCTGCCCCAGCCTCACCCGCTGACACTGCTCCAGCATCCCCTCCTGCCCGAAGCTCCAGTGCAGCCCAAGACCAGATTCCCACCAAGGAGCCAGCAATAGCTGAGACCCCGGAAACAGCGGTGACCTCAGAACATGATGCTTCTCCAGATCACATCCTGGCTCAGCCTACAGACCCAGATGTGGCGCCAGGTTCTGAGGTGCCACCGACCCCTCTGCTGCCACCACTGCCGCCAGCCAGCGCTAAGAACGCCAGCTGCAAGATCATGACTTTCCGGCCTACCATGGAGGAGTTCAAAGACTTTGCTAAATACATTGTCTACATGGAAAGTCAAGGAGCTCACCGTGCCGGCCTGGCAAAAGTGAGCACAGCACACATGCGTACTCTCACAATCACACAGTCCTGTTATGGCCTCTATTTCGAACGATTATTGATGTCTAAAGCTATCAAATAATATTGACAAATGCCTAATACGACTTACTATAGCATTTGATTGGTTCTTAAAATGATGAAAACAAACCAGCTATTATAAATATCGCATTTATAATGGTTAAAATGATTAAAAGCAAGAATATTTTTACATTTTAGAAGCTTAAATCATTAAATGTTTGGCAGTTTATGGTTTATAATCAAACATCAGTGTTCAGTCAAGTAATTTATAGCACCAGTTAACATATGAGACTTAGATGGGCTTTTGATTAATTTTATTGAGTTTGAAAATTTAGCTGCACATGGATGCAGGTCATTGTAAAACTCTTGTCACCTGGGTCACCTTACTTAATATGAACACAAATGCTAACAATCTGTCTCCTTCACCAGGTGATTCCTCCAGAGGGCTGGAAGCCTCGGAGGAATTATGACAGCATAGAGGACATGGTAATTCCAGCTCCCATCACGCAAGTGGTGACCGGACAGTCGGGGCTGTTCACTCAATACAACATTCAGAAGAAGTCCATGACCGTTGGCGAGTACCGCAAGCTGGCCAACAGCAAAAAGTACGTTGGGCCCTGATCCAGAGGCCTCATTTATAAGTGCGCCTGCTATAATATGTTTTGACGTAGATGTGTGAGGCTTCCACGTCACTTTTGTCAAGCAATGTTTTGTAAGATTTATGTGCTGACATTTTACTACCTTTTACACAAACCTTTAACAAATCAAATATCGTTAAGGGCATTTGTTTATCAATAAGGCTGGGAGATTAAGGGTTAAAACTCATAGCAAACAGAGTTGTTTGTTTTCTTCTTGTCTGCAAACTGGCTTTATGTAAACTGATTCACTTTGGGATGTATTTAGGCACTGTAAAAGTCCTTTCTGCCCTCTAGTGGTCATAAAAATACTTGAAGTTTAACAAAGAAATAGTAAAATCATATCTTTATTTATTGAGGGGTGGCCTACCATTAATAATAAGAAAGATTAATAATGTTAATATGAAACAGTGACATTGTCCTCATTCATTTTCTAGCTAGTGTTTTCTGCAGCATGAAATGTTGAAAAAAACACCTGTTGCAAGAATGTATTTATTATATGTGAGTCCTTTGGTTGCTGACTCACAATATGACTGGTTCTGTGATGTTTTCAGGTACTGCACACCCCGGCACAAAGACTTTGACGACCTAGAGAGGAAGTACTGGAAGAACCTCACATTTGTGTCACCCATTTATGGTGCCGATGTCAGTGGCTCCATCTATGATGAGGTGAGGGTTTGTACGTGCTCATTGGTTGGGGCTGATTTGCTAAACCTGCTTATTTTGTGAGATACTTTTCACTGACATGACTGTTAGTCCGTGAATTCAGTAGTTACTAACATGACAATGGACCTTTTTAAATTGCAAATTAAAAAAGTTACTGTTTTTCAAATATTGGCTAACTGGGAACTTCACTTAAAATACAGCCTGTGATTAATTAATCCATGGTAGGATGTTCAGAGCCTAAATTAATGAATGGATAATCGTTTATTGTCATATTATGCCCTTAACATACAAAAGCTACTTTAAAGATTATGTTTTTATGACATAAAGAATTGTGTTATTTTAATACCCTGCTCAGTACATTTTTCATTGACTACAGCACCATCTGGTGGTCATTGATACACATTGCCCAGTTAGAGTGTAGTGTGCAGCCAACTCTGTACAATCTATTCATGAAATTGACTGTTGTCTCTATTCAGGACATTCAAGAGTGGAACATTGGCCACCTCAACACACTGCTGGATATGGTGGAGCAGGAGTGTGGCATCGTTATCGAGGGTGTCAACACTCCCTACCTCTACTTCGGCATGTGGAAGACCACATTTGCCTGGCACACTGAGGACATGGACCTCTACAGCATCAACTATCTGCACTTTGGACAGCCGAAGTCCTGGTGAGTCACATGTGCTTGGCACACAGTTGAATGTTTGGTTGTGTGTAAACAAAACTGTAGCTACTAATTACATACCAGCAAAGGTGGCTATACTTATTGATATTCTTGATAAATTGATCTCCTGTTGGGTCCATAAAATGTCAGGAAATCGTCAACAAAAAGCCCTTTCCAGTTTCCCACAGTCTAAGATGCGTTTTCCAAATGTCTCGTTTTGTCTGACTGACAAAATCCAAAGATATCAAGTTTACCATAATAGAAAACTAGCAAATACTTGCATTGGAGAAGTAGGAACCAGAGAATTTTGCCATTTTTGCTTAAAAATGGCTCAAAAAGGCCAATCAATCATGAAAATAGATTTCTTTCCCGTCGATTGACACATCCATGAAATTTGCAGTTTTCTGTCTGTTTTATATTAAAAAGATCATTTCAAATGATACTATGTTGGAACTTTGTTGTATGAAAGTGAAGAAACAGACCTGTTTCTTACTCTCAGATTCACATACACACACACACACACACACACACACACACACAATGAAAAGGATCATCAAAGCATAGTAGGACAGGATTTTCTTTCTGTCTGTGTGGTGCATGTTCTTCCTCTGTCACTTTTCCTGCTTTTTCATTGGCTTTGTATCGTACACCAGGGGCCTTCAACCTATTTATCTCAGTGAATCAGTCCAAAACACTCATAACAGACCTAGAGGGTGGGATGTTTCTAATGGGTATTAAACATCGCAACTCTGTGCCAACTACATCATTCACAGTTCTCAGTTTGTTGTTCTTCAGGAGCAGCAAGCTTTAGATACTTTTGATCTATAGACTGTAATGCTGTTTATTTGTGCTGCTTTGAGCAGGCTATGCCTGCTTATCACTGGTTATTTCACCGTTTCCAAATGTAATCATATTTTGAGACATTTCATCATGCTTAACATTCTTTTGTTTGGAAATTTAGCTTTGACCTTCAGATATTATGACAAAGACTTCATGAATAATGCTAGAATTAGTTTTGTTCATCGTCTTCTTCTCTTGTGACCTGATTATCATGGGTGTTGTGAAATTTGAGGTTTCATTGTAAAGCACAGAAAGTTTGCTTAAACCTTTTGTAGCAGCTGTTGTGTAGATAGATAGATATTGATAGTGATTTGAGCAGTTATTTTCTCTTTTCTTGCTTTTTGTTCTTTGCATCATTATTACATTTCCTTCTGTTTCTGTCTGGCACCCCTGGTGGTCTCTGGTATCAATAGAAAAATACTTTTTTCTCACTTCTCCCCCTTGATTTTCTCTGTGTGTTTTCCCTTCTTTACCTCCATGTTGTTTTTCATCCATGACACTGCTGGTGGTGAGCTGAGCCAACCCAGCCTTGGTGCTTTCATGAATACAGTATGATCTATATCTGTGAACGTGTGTGTGTTTGTTTCTCTATTTGCTCTCTCACCTATCTGCTTCCCCCCTCTCTGTGATGTGATCTCATTAAAATCACCTATCTGTCTCATTTTCACACCTCTCACAGAGTGGAAAGGTATCATTACAACTTATTGTCAATGTGTGTATGTACATACAGATGACATTCATCAAGCTGTGATTTTAAGTTTGGTGTTTGCTGGGCTGTGCCCAGTGGAGGCAGTAATGCCTGTATTATTCTTTAACCTTGAGCCTCTTTATTCTTGAGTGTTATTCTTCAGCCTCCACAAGTATGGAAACATTTAATATATGGCCAGTTGTTTATCTGATCAAATTTGTCATATTGGTAAGTAGGGATGACGTTATTGTCTTGCTTATGGATGCTTTAACAAGACACACACTTGCTGCAGTGAACAGTTTATGAAATTGCTTCTGGGACCTGACCTGACCTGTTCTTAGAGTACATTTAAAAAGGCTTCTGCAGCCTTTTTAAATTGCAAATTGTACATTTTTCTTGAAGAAAATTTGAATATATTAAATTCAATAAATTCTTCAGAGGCCATTCCTTTACACAGGACAGCCCTTTGAGGCAGATTTGTGATTTTAGGCAATATAAATAAAATTGACTGACTGAGGATAGTGAGTCTTAGCTACTCCATCAAACAACTCTCCCCTTGCTTTTTTCACTCTCCTTGTTAACTGCAACACATGAGCCTTTTCACGCATGTTAGTTGCCACCTGAAGCACACAGCAGATGTACAGTACAGAAAGAAGAAGTAGTCATTGGTCAGGATGTTTTTTTGGAGTATTTATATATTTTGTGGCACTGGGAAATGAGACCGTGACATGTTGTGGAGCATTAACTGTGATAACAGGTGTTTAAAGACAGTGTGACCATCAGTGTGTTGACTTACACCGAAATTAGGTGTAAAAAAAGTACATGTACATGTCTCACTGCCTGTATTTCTTTTTAAAGCAGATATCTTCTCTTGCTGGATCAGCAGTTTGTCAGCACATGAATGCATATTAACTTTCTAGCTTCCCTCCTCTTTATTCTTCCCCTTACATTGCTCATACCTATCTGCCCTGTCATTTTTTAGCACTAATTCTCTCTTAGATGGATGGATGCGCCCCATTCATTTCTTTTTTTAAACAAGTGCTTTTTATTTTTCTTCTCTTTTCCTTCGCCTTCTTTTACTTCTCTCACTTGGTTTTGCTCTCTCTCTCGGTGCTCACCAAACCTTCCCACCTTCAGTTTTTCTGAAATTGAATCATTTTCACTTTTACACTTGTGTGTAGCGGGGTAATTACAGGCTGTTAAACAGAGCATGCCCCCTTAAAACACACACACACACACACACACACACACACACACACACACACACACACACACACTCACCCTCTAACTCTCCTCTCATAGTGCAGCCGTTTGTGAAATTAAGTCCATTCCCCCTGCAACTCAGCACCCATCAAAGTTAGACCCCCACCATAATGACTACTGTTGCTACACACACACACACACACACACACACACACACACACACACACACACTGGCGGATGTGTGAAAGATCTCAGCCTTAGCAGTCTGTCACTTTCTCCCTGCCTTTATCCCTTCATCATTGTTTTTCTCTTTATTTTCATTGCTGAAGTCCTCTCAATCGTCCCTCTACCCCAACACACACCAGTGGATCTGCTGTCAGATAAAAGATTAGCCTTAGAGCATGCGAGAGGAAGGTAGGGAAAGGCTGACGAAAGAGAATTGAAAGGGATATTTTGAAGTTTGAAGTGTATCCTGGCTGCAGCTTCCCAGTAAGGGGGGAGTTTATTATGAATCCATCAGTCCTCAAGCTCCTCTGTAGTCCAGAGGTTTTGAACCATTTGCGTTTGACAGTTTTCTTGTCTCAAAGGAAAGAAATGGAGAGCTGAAGATCTGCATGTCGCATTAGTTGGCTTGTAACTGTATTTTGGATATTGGGTGGGTTGGTGCTTTGATTTAGTGTTGCAGTAATTCAAGGTACCTTTACAGGTCCCAGAGTGGTTGCTTTTCATAAGTTTCAACTAAGCTCCAAGAAGGTTTGAGATCTGCTACTTGCAGCATTCCTCTCCTCAAAATGTGACCCTCTGTTTGCACATGTGTATGTGTGTGTTTTGCATGTGGAAATAGTGTTGACAGGTAGAGAAGTGTGTTGTGTCCCTTAAATGTTTGTTAGAGCATAAAAGTACAGTAAATACCATTCTTCATCCATGTGTCTATGAACTAGAAATCACCAGATTACAAGACAACTACAAGTCTATAGTGGTGTAAAACACACCAACACACACTGTGTCACTTCTCATGCTGTCATGACCGCTTAATTCCACCTGCCAGGAGTGCTATCCCGCCATAGATAAAATCATACTCTTCCTTAGAGAGGTGGAAAAGTTCAAGTCTTCATTTGCTGTTGTTTTATTTGTGTGATTCTCTCTCTGCTGCTGGAATGACAGACGTGTTGCTGCCATGGAAACTGTAGCCTTAGGAGGGAGGGTACGGGAGGAGATGCGCTGATCGGCTGATTTGTTTGGTTTGATGCTGGGATGGAAGGGATCATCTAAAGGATGTTCTCTAGTGCGGGCTGCTCTGATGTGCGCATATTTACACAGAAACCTCTGCAATGTGATGCTCCCCAAGAATAAGACCCACCTTTTTACAGCAATACATTTTAAGAAATGTACTTATTTGCTGTCTTACCGAGAATTGGATGAAAAGATGAATATTAATTTAATGTGACACAAAATACAATACCACTGTTGTACACTCACATTTGTTATAATTATATTACTTATGATCAAAAACTTTGCTAACAGCCAAACATCAAGCAAGTGCAACAACACACACAACATAGCAGTCCCAACAGTAAGAAGCCCAGCTCCCCGTCTTTCAGCCTTTATTTCACAAAGCTCTTGCCAACAACTAAAAGTCAGTCTCAGGTTTACTTTTGTCTGGCCGGTTCTTGCTTGGTCACTTTCTCCCTTTTTCTTTTCTTAGATTTCTCCGTCGGCCTCTTTGCCTCTGCCATTATGTCCATAGAGGCTGCTAGTCTCATTTGCGTTGTCCGCTTGCTCAGCTCCAGATTTGGCACAACACTGGCACCGCTCCCTGTCTACAATTGCCCACGCCCCTGGTCTGAAAACCGTCTCTTACTGGTGGTCCCAAACATGGCTAACAAATTGAGCTAACATTATCTAACAGCAGCTTTAGTTGACAGCAATTTATTTATCTGTCCACCAGGAAACTGTAAATCACAGAGAGTTGCTGTGGAGTAGCCAGAGGACATCAGAGGGCAAATGAAGGAACAGGTGTATGGGGTGCAGAGTGGCAATGAAAGAGGAACCATTCACCCAATTACAGTGCAGTATCTACATGATTTAAATCAGTTGTTTTATGGTAGAATAGTTGCACAGTGTTGCTTTAACACCAACATCGTTTTTATCTTCCTGATACGCTGTGTTCCAGCATAACTTCCTACATCACAATGATGAGCGTAGTAAAAGTGTAATTTGTTGAACACGTTGTAAAATCTCATCTGTAAGATCGTCTATAAAGATGGCACATGCCACTAATGCACACACACATGCTCACAATGCACAGTATGAGACACAAAAATGCATTGTGACAACTTTTTAGGTAATGCAACAGCAGAAAGGTTCTAAGCGTTGTGATTGTGATGTAGGATAGTTTGTGGGCATCGCTAAGTTGCTAATATACACATACTGTATCAAAAAGTAAATGAGGCACAGTGATGCACATGGAGGTAAAGTCACAGTGCTATATCTGATCCCTCACAAGAATGCCTGTTTTGCTGTGGTATAATGAAAAACCAAAACCCTAGGCTAGGTTTGAACAACATTTTTAGGTAAACAGTAAGTTATTACTTGTCTTATTGTTCTTTGTCCTATGGTCACAGAACATATTACTACTCTGATCTAATATCCTGGTTCATTACATTTGTGTTACCCATCAGGAATTACATTTTTAACAGAAAAATGCAAACTTTAAAGATATGTCTATGTAGAGAATGATTATGGTATTATGGTCTTAAAACCAGTACAAAGATACAGAGGGTATTTATATGCATATTTACTCACTAAAATAGGCCAGTCACAACTCTTGAGACAATAGCCTGAATTTCTATACATTTGTTCCTTGTCAAATGCCACTTGCTTGCTCCCAGATGGCATGATCGCAAGACTCTGATGTGGGCTACTTTTGTGTAAATCCTTGCTAGAATAATAAACAGTATAGGAGGCTGCTCCTCTCTGAAGCTCTAAGCTTCCGTCTACAGGTGGCAGTGTGGCACCATGTATTGGCACCTCTGACTGAAGTTGACTTCGTCTTTTACCTTCTGTGTGTTTATTTATTTATTTTTTTATAATCTCTCTCCCTCTCTGTCTTATGCTCGTGCTCATTCCTTTTCTGTCTCCCCTCATGTGTCGTTGATTCTCACCATCTTTGTTCTTTCATTCTTCATTCTCACTTCTCTTTATCCCTTTTGTTTCATACATCCATTTGGCTGTTGAGGCTTGAACAAGGAGGGAGAAATGTACGCTGTTTTCCTACCCATAGTTCATTTCGCGAAGTCTCTGGTGGGTTTAACAACTCTGAGGAAATAATTGCAGTAATAAAGAGCATTATAATAACATCACAAATTAATGGATTTGAGCTTTGCTTGCTACCTCCCACTCTGTTATACAAATAAACTCACTTTCTAAATGTGGCATCTGACATTTGTTATAATGGTACATACTTTACAGTACGTACCTCATTATATTGACTTCTTGGCAACATTAACACCTTGCTCTACCTGTGGACCAACACAGAACCAGTGACATAGGGCCAACTGTATTTGTACAGTAATAAAACTTAACTTCTTATTTGCACAGATACTGGAGCTTAAAGACAAAGCCACGTACAAAGACAAACAAAGATCAAAGCAACCTGGTGCCAAATGTAAAACCACCATCCACCAAACAGTGATAAGAATAATGATTGGTTTGCACGATGTGTGCATGTATAAAAGAGAAGGCGAGGGAGGGGTGGTGAGGTGTACGTCATGGGTAATTTAATTTCTTAAAACGGTAAGTGCTGAGGGCAGTGAAATAACCCAGCACTCCCAAAACAGTAATTTCTCCTTGTCCTGCCCTTCACCAGTCATTTAATCTTTTCCACCACCCTCCATTTTCCCTTCTTTGCCTCTTCAAATTATAACTTTTTTTTTTGAGCATCTACACAACGCTGTTAACGTAGGTCAACGTTTAGCGATTGATACTATTGTCAGCTTCTTAAGGTATGTTCAGTGTCGACTCTGACCTGTACAGAGTGAAGATAGTAACACACACAGAACCATTTGTGTTTGGAGTGT
This sequence comes from Sciaenops ocellatus, assembly GCA_033000465.1. NCBI lineage: Eukaryota > Metazoa > Chordata > Actinopteri > Sciaenidae > Sciaenops > Sciaenops ocellatus. The sequence goes on along the minus strand of CP136882.1, from coordinate 20,607,737 downwards.
GCCATTGCTGTGTTTGAGTGACAGCCAAGACTGGCTAGTATATAAAAGTTAACAGAAACTTAAAAATTTTCTCTGTTATTTTCCTTAAGCAGCTTGCCATTTTTTCTCATCTCTATCCATTTCTGGTTATGATTATATTGAGTCATAATGTGCAAATGTTTTGCAAGCTGAAACATCGTCACATAGTATGGATGTACATCTGCCTTATTTCACACGTCTAGCATGACCTTTGCGTTGAGTTTATATTCTATTGTGCTGCCTCTAAAATTTGATTCACAGTTTGTACACAGCTTTATTTAAAGATTCTAAGTATTGCTCAGTGTGACTTCTACTTTATTTAGTTCTATTAGTAGTTGTTAGAGAAAATAGTCTTGAATGCCAGGAAGACAGCCCTACAGTTAGGCCTACAGTTTTCCATTTCACTTGTAAAATCCTATGGTTAAAAAGGCCTTAAACAGGAGAAGGCTTTTGTCATTGTCTTGTCATTATAAAATGATAATATCTCAGAAGTTCAAGGAAAATGCACAAGGAGGGAGAGGAAGTTCATCTGTATCAGAATATTGGAGCAAGTAGAAAAGGAAGATTTAGAAAATGGAGATTAGGGAGTAAGGTGTGGTGTAACCTGTTTTTGATAATGTTGTGCATGTCAAAATTGTGTCCATCTCAGGCTCTTAATAATAGGTAGGCCTTTCACTAAACTGACCACCTTGTTTCCTCTCTGTATACAGGTATGCTGTCCCACCTGAGCACGGCAAGAGGCTGGAGAGGCTGGCGCAAGGTGAGGCCCTGATGATGTTTTCAATTATCATTCCACACCGTGTGTTTGCTTTCTATTTGTCACATTAAATGAGAAAGTGCTTAAGACTGTTCAACACACACCATAAATTCATCCACATGTTACATGTTTAGCATATATGTAAAAATGCAGAACCCACTTCAAATAAATAGGAAAACCTGCATTTTCGCCGCAGCGCCAGATTTGGTCCAAATCTAGCCTTGCACCCTGCCTCATTTCTCTTGAGCTCAGCATGCACAACACTGTTTAGAACCCTTTACCACTCAGAATAAACAACCTCTCTGCACTTTCTTATCTGGCAGACACAATGGTCCTTACAATGAACACTATGGTATGCGCTGTGGGCCACACATTGAAAAATTCTTTGCATGTACTGGGTGGGTGAGAAACTTTAATATTCCACTTTCTCACCACATACAAAAATATAGATTTCTTTGTCACCTGGCTGCGCGTAAATTGAGCTTGAGAAGTAGAAGCAGCTTGAAACACTTAGAGTGTGCAGTCAATTGTACCAAAAAGATCAGGGGGGCTGTAGATGCTGCATTTGGAGGACAGGCTGGTTGAACTGAAGTCAGCAGCATCAGCTGTGCGTTCTGCAGATTGAGTTGGACGACACTTCCAGAGCCCAACAACGAAGCCCAGTCAGTCTGGACTGTGCATTGATGGATTATTCGTGGTGCCTAGGAGTAAACAATGGTTGTTGTTGCTTGCTACGTTGTTGTCATATGTGTCGCAATCCAAGAGCATCGCAGATGTGGACAGTGTCAGACTGCATCTCTATTTTATTTAAAAATTGCTTTGCTGAATGTTTTAGCCAGAGTTGGATCCGGCACAAGGGTTATGGCTCATATACTGAAAATCTTGTGTGATTCCGGGCCTGAAGTGAAATAGTCTGTGACCACTCTGCCTTTTGTGTTTTTTTTTTTTCAACCATCTGCCCCTTTTACACAAGGTTTCTCCTCTCCCTTATATTTCCAACACTCATGTTCGCCTACTCATATCCACTGATCCCGTTGTGATCAATGAGGATTAACTCGTGTCTTGCATGTAGAGTGAGGTATAAGATGTAGGGATGATGATGGAGAGTTGCCAAATCCCATACTACATTAAATAGACACACCATTTGTCCTTGTTGTTGTGAAGAACTGAGAAAAAATCGATTATCACCAATGTCACTTGCTTTCCTGCTTTTCTGCCGGACGGGCTGCATAACGCGCAATCTATGGCATATGACAGACAAGCAGTCTCTTCAAAAGAAAAAAAAGAAGCTAATATTGAACACGATACAGTGTAATTGATGTTAAAACATGCTGTTAGGATGATCTGAGATTTAGCTATATGCACATGTAACTACATCAGTTTTACTGTTTTTTTTTTAAAATTTATTTATTTATTTTTTATAAGATTGTGGCTTAGACATGTGATTTCTATTTTTACAGTTCAACTCGGTAAAAATACTAATCATCAGCAGTGACAGAACCCGATTTCTTTCACCTCAACCCTCAAGTCAGTATTTCAAATTGTAATTTAAATACCCGCAGAAAGCCCTACAAAAATCAGTATCAGTATTAAAAAGCACCACTGCTTCAGATAAAATAGATCGATTTCACAGTAGACATTAATAACAGTAATAATGGTTGCTTTCTTTTTAGTTATTTTAGGCCTATTGTCATCCTTATTCACAGTACATAATAAAGTCTCTGTTGTTTGGGACAAGTATATAATGATATTATATTAAGCTTATCAAGTTTTGAATCTGCACCTCCAGTAACCGTGAACAGTACTGAGTCAGTGAAGTGAACGTTTCCTCAGTAGCTGAAGTACCAAATGTTTTTCTGAGGGATTTTCAATGAGATTTTTGAAAACTAAACCTAAATAGATTTGGTAAGAGACTCAGGGGTCCAGATTTGGTAGAAATTCAATACTGGAATACATTTCTTTTTAAAATACACACTGAATTTTTTTAATCACTTTTCATGTTGGCATTGAGCTTTCAAGACATAGTCAGATTGCAGCCTTCCTCTCTTAGCCTATCCGAGCAGCTGGCAGTGGGAGGAAAGCAATGCCAACGTTATTTAACAAGCACCCGCTGACCTATCAAAGCCATCGTCAGCTCAGGTAGCCAACTGTTTACGAGGTCCTAAAAAGACAGTTATGAGCGCAGTAGGAATGCCTAATGGGGCTGGGACAATGGTCTTGTTACTTGAAAACTCCTCTCCAAACATTTGACACAGCGACAGCCGTTGCTCTTATCGCTCCTCATCTCCGCATTATTTTAGTCATGGCTTCAAACTTATTGGGTTGGGGGGGACTGGGAGGGGAGAGTGCAGGGTTGGAGGCAGGAACTTAATTTTCAAACTCAAAAGGACAGAATGAAGCCTTTAAGTTAATATTACCCCGCGGAGAGCTCAGAGAGCCAGCTGCATTTTAATGGGGATTAATACCCAGGCTCTGTCGGCACATTATTCACCTTTATCAGCTCCAACAAGCAGGCTGGCGATGAGAGAATAGAGGCCCTCTCTCTCTCTCTTGCTTTGTAGGGTGGTACAGAGGCTGAAACAATGCAGTGAAAATGAAGGATGAAATGGGTGCCGATTATACTGTCAGTCACATTAAAGTTTAACTGGGTGGAGGCTTGGATGGACCCCCCTTTGAGGCACTGGCGGGTACAGACAGTAAAGAGTGGGAGAGTTGAGTGATGGAGGAGAAATTCTTGCTTTTGATTATGCAGAGACTGTCTGAGCATCTCTGCTTTCAAGAGCAAGAGTGAGCCTTTGTTTTAGAGACAGATTTGGGGCTTTGAAAACAAAAAATGTCAGATGGGAATATTATGATCTCAAAGCAGTCTGTGTTTTTAAGAAACTGGGGTGGTTGTTTTGCTATGCAAAAGGTAACACGGCAACGTTTTCAGCAGCTATGCAAAACATACAGTTTGCAGCCTAGTCATCAACAATTAATTCACAGCAGTGATAGACCTATTTATATTGTTTTGGGATTAATTATGACAAAATGAGCCCAAGGTTAAGACAGTTGGTATCCCGAGTTTTACAATCATATAAGTGCTACTGCTTCTTAAAATGCATAACACAATATCTATAAAGACACATTTCTGCCATTGCAAAGTAGATCTTCAAGCAAAGGTTTTCTTTTTGGTCATGCTGAAAGGGATAAATATTTTTGTAAGTCACAGCACCTAGTCCCAGTTTTGTGCTGTAGTCTTTCTTTGTGACATAGGACTAATACAATCCAGCAGATGCCCTCTGAAAGACAACCTGGAGGCACATTTACATGCACTGCTGTAATGTGATTATTTCACACTTTGGGGGTGTAAATTAATTCACACCCATGTTAGCAAGAAACTGGATTTCCATTTTCAGGTTGTGGAATTAACGATAATGTAGTAAAAAACAATTTCTTCTTGAGAAACCTGTTTAATCGGTAATGCATACTCAACTCATCCATCCTCCAAGCATCATATCACTAAACAGTTTTCTATATCTTACATTAGAAACATTTAGAGCTGTAACTATTAGTTGACTAATTGATTGGTCGACCAAATGAGAAATAATCACCACCTACTTTGGTAATTGATTAATTATAATTTTTTATGCAGAAAGGAATATGGAGATTTCGTGCTTTTCTCGTTAAAGTGAATATCTTTGTATTGGACTGACAAAACAAGGCTTTTATGTTGCTTTCACACCAGGATAGTCTGGGAGACTCGATTGGGTGGGGAATGCCGAAGAATTTCACACCTTCATTTGGTTTGGTTCACTTTCAGACTTTTGAAAGCGGACCAAAACGCCTGGACAACGTCATGCAGTTACAACAGCTGCTCATTTGGGGCCCAAAACAAGCACTGACTAGGAAGAAAAAAAGCACCAGGAAGAAGAAAACCCAGCTCGTCGATTGGCTTTCTGATCTTTGGTTCGCTGGATAGTCCGTTTGCTTTCCCACTGTAAGCGAACCGCACCAGGGTTCACTTGCAAGCGGACTGAGACGCACGTTTTCAGGCGGAACAGAGTTCGCTTGTTTGGTCCACACCAGAGTTTGGATGAGCTTTCACAACTGCCCAAACGAAGTGGACTATGCGAGGAAATGAACTCTGGTCCGTTTAAAGCAGACCAAACAGCGCTGGTGTGAAAGCACCCTTAAAGACATCAAATTGGACTTTTGTGACACTAGGATGAACATTTTACACTATTTTGTCACATTACACCAAAAAATTATTCTATTAATCTAGAAAATAATTACCAGATTAATCAATAATAAAAAATAATCATTACTTGTAGTCCTGGAAACATTACAAATCAAAATGGGTAGATGAAACCACATGTACGGTAGATGAACGGTAGTGTAGAAATCAAACGTGAACCGAGGTTTTAGAACAGCACGTAATGTGATTTTTCTGCCGTGTTATTTTTTTGTATCTCATATCTCAACATTTTTCAGTTTAAAGTGAATTCTGTTGGTGTACGATTACATTTATTGAATATTGCGCATATATTGTTACGTAAAGTTGTTTCTGATATTTGAATAATTTCATGGTTTGAGTTTATATCCAGTTATTGTGAAAGATCTTAAGTATCTTGTGTTCTCCTCCCCTAGGCTTCTTCCCTGGCAGCTCTCAAGGTTGTGATGCCTTTCTTCGCCACAAGATGACGCTGATATCTCCATCCATCCTGAAGAAATACGGCATTCCCTTTGATAGGGTGAGTGACAACTGGTCCAAGTTGCAAGGCATAAAATGCAGTGCATTTATTTTTGGAGATAGTACAGGGTACAATCTCTGTGCTACCATTAGAATCTCGTAGATTAATTAGTTACCACCAAGTGGCAACCTCCGGTGCTGGGAAATGAAGCCAATGCAGAAGTGCTAAAAACTGTAATTCCTCGAATGGCCGCTTGAGACAGGCTGCAGAAGTGCCTGTATTAAAATGCCCAGCTTCGCAGCAGAAATAAACATGTTTACAGTCTGGTACGGAAAACAATTTTGGTTTCTATAGCTAATTTTCCTGTTCATGACAACTGTGTGGAGGATGATTATTATATATTTTTTTTAAAACTCACCCGTTCAAATGATACTAAGGCTTAAAATTGCACAAAAATAACAGCGTGGTCGCTTAAGGGCCATTACAGATGGCTTAATAGAGCACCCAGGCGTCATTCAACCTGCTGCCAATATTTAGATTAACTGGGAGGCAGAAGAAGCAGTACATCCAACATGGTGGTGGCAGGCGCTGCTTATTTTATTTTAATCCTTAATGGGGGGCGTCACTCATGCTCTGTCCATTCTGTCATTGGTTACTACCAGTACTGAATGACAGGCATGATGCTCACACAGAAGTAGAGCCTACCTTAAAACAGCTAACAGAGCATCTCTCGCTATTCAATGTTCTCCCCACTCTCTTGGGCGCTAATTCATGTGTCTAGCGTAAGACTTAATAATAAAGAAAGAAAGACATGGTAGCTAATGAAAAACTTTCATTCACTTTCAAGTATCTAAAACCTACTGTGGCTCACAACATTAACTTGTTTTTTCAAGATGTTAATATAGAATAACCTAAGAGCTTAAATATATATATTTAAATGTTTTATATTTAAATGTAAAATATATTTGAGTCTTAGAGGTGGGCTTATTTTGAATGACAAATCACAATGCAAGGGAGGTGACTCAGTTTAGAATGCTACAGGCTGTAGTAATGATACAGTAAAAGTAATGATCTTGTCTTTGGTCTGTCATAAGAAATTAATTGGCTCTCCCCCCAACTTTCTGTTTTTGTTCTATTCAGTTGGCAATATAAATCCTTGCTGTGCAAAAATTAATGGAAGAAAAAACTGGCACAGATCAAGCATACAAAGTTCTCCACTGTCAGCAGAGGGGGCCCCCACCACATTTATCTGTTCTCTTCCCCCTCAGGACGTCATTATCACAGCGAACGGGTTACTTTTTACACACCTACAGTACCTCTCTCGATTCATGTGTAAAAATAAATCTGTCTTCTTGCATTCTTGCAAGAGCAAAAAGGGATGTTTGATATCTGAACCACTGCCTTTAGTCGAGGAAGTTCATCTCCCACTCATCCTTTACTCCTGTTTCTCCCCTCATGCCTGTCACCTTGTCTGGCTTGATGTGTCTCTTGATTTTCTGGATCTGGGCTTCACAAAGAAGTTGAGATCCACAGCCAGACATATAGGGCTTAAGTTTTGGGGCAACGCATTAAAAAAGAATGTGCTTAACTTGTCCTCACATATTTAAACATTCTCAGAATAACATTGAGCTCATGGGAAGACACTCAGCACTTAGAGCAGCAGTCATGTTAGGCTGAATTAATTTTGCTCGGAAGTCAGAAAAGTTTAAAAAAAGTTGTTTCTGAAAAGTCAAACCCCTTAAACCTCAATGGCAATTGTTATGGACGTAAGACTCATGAGTAATAATAGACCATATTTTTAGAATTAGATTATATTTTAACAGTGAGAAAACTGAGCCACAGCTGTGAAGGAATTGGCCTCCTTTACATTAGAGTAGAAAATGGAAAAGTGCTCCCTGTGCCACTAATGGAGGCCACAGGTCACACTGCAAGTGTCTCTTCTAAAGCAATAAGTTGAACTCTGTGTCTGCTCTTTGTCTCATTGACTGACTACACAGATCAGACCCATTTTCTTAAGAAACAAAGGTTTAGATAAATTTACAATAGATAACAGACTGACCGTCTCCCTCTTAGAATGAGTTTTACCTGATCATGAGTGCCATTCAAAACTTTCAGAATTGGGTTGGTATGTAGACCGTGACTCACTTGTACTGCTGATCTCCATTCTCCTTCTTCATTCATTCTCCAATAAATAATGCTGTGTAAGTCATCAAAGTCTCCACAGTACTTCTTCAAACTACAAGTGAACCATCTCTCATCAGCTGCAAGTAATAATTTGGAAAATTAAAAATGATACATCATGAATAAGACAAAAGCAAAGGGGGAAGAATACAAATGATCTCTGCAGCACTCACACATACAATAGGAATAAGTCAGTAACAACCTTTAAAGGATATGAAAAGTGGGCACTGAGTAAAGCAGAGGTGGATAGAATCATCAACACATTTAAAATAAATATTTCTTTTAATTATCATTTCTTTTGAAGTCAAATGACTTGTGTAAAAATCAACTTCAGGGGCTATTCTGTTTTTTGTCATTAAAGAAAGATAAGGATAGCTATTTTTTAATTAAATAACACCTTTACCAAATGTAGTGTCAAAAAATAACCACATTAATAATTATTGAAGAGAAACCTGAAAAACAAGTTTCCTTGATTATGGATCTAATTAGTTTGAGATGCATAGTTGTCTACATTGGACCCAACACTGTAGTGGACTCAGATGTGTCAGTTTTTCTTAAGTTGAATTTAATTGGGATTCAGTACATAAAAGCCTTTGTGTGTGCTTGTGTGTCTAACATGCTGCATTTCTAAATTTGTAAATCTGTTTTCGTTTTTTTGTTTTTTCGTTCTCCATGAACAGATAACTCAGGGTGAAGGGGAGTTTATGATCACCTTTCCTTATGGATACCATGCTGGCTTCAACCATGGCTTCAACTGCGCAGAGTCCACAAACTTTGCCACCCTGCGCTGGGTGGACTACGGCAAGATGGCTACCCAGGTAAGATGAGACTTGATTTACAGGGTGGATATTCAGTCCTCTAGCAATGAAATGAAGTCTGTGTAACCGGGATAAGAGTGCTAAATTCCATATAGTAAAATCTGGACATTTAAAAGAACATTTCCAGGTCTGGAGGCTTGAATATTTCAATATTTTCTCTAGTAGTAGCAGAGGAAAGTAGCATGACTCTATCTGATACAAGGTATGAAATTTTGAAGTGAAAGAAAACATCTTACATATGATGTGGTACACACTTCTAAATCCACTTGAAGAGGTTTGGTCTGATGTGATTCTTAGCAACTTTTCAGCCTTCCTGCTCTGGCTGTTTTTGAAGGGATGAAGTTATAGATCATATCGAAATATAAAAGCAGCGTCTGGTTCTCTGCTGCACACCATCTGTTACCGACACTAACCGTACCCTTGCATCCTTTCATTGACGCAAACTGCTGCTTTGCCTATGGGCTGCTGAGCATGAAATTGACAGGGCATGGGTTGGTTGTGGAAGGCAGCCCAACTACAGTGTCCTCTGGAAGAACCTCCCCCCCTTGTCTCTTTTATATACATTCCACTTCATTTTCCTGTTCAGTTCCCCCTTTCTTCCCTTGCGTGTGCTCCCATACATACATACGTATGTGTGTGTGTAGATACCCCTTTTCCTTTCTTTTTTTTCTACTTGACTGCATGTCAGATTTATGAGGTGCCAGTTTGCAGAAGTACATTTCCCTCCCTCCCTCTTTCTCATTTTTGGCCTTCCTACTTTACCCGTGTGTCCGCTTGTAATTTAAGAACCAGTAGCCCAGGCTCCAGCAGTCCTCGCTCCATCCAGCCCAGTGCTCAAGGGAGCATCTCCTCTACACTTGTCTCAGTCTGATAAAGAAGAGTGGTCCACTCTGCACTGCTAATCCGAGTCGACAAATCGACGGCGCAGCACCTCACACAGTCAGAGGAAAGTGAAAGAGAACAGCTCAGCCGTTTAGACGGGCTCTTTCTGCCAGTCCATCTCATTCTTCTTCTTTTTTCTTTCACGCACATATTTTCATTTTCTTGGGGCGGTGTGGTAGCATGGTGGTGACAGAGATTGTTCTGTAACTAGTGCTGCTTAAATTCTCAGTCTCATCACCAGTTGTACTGTATGTCTTTGAGTAAGACCATGAACCCATTCATGCTCAATGCCCATCACTTACTGTGACTGTCAAAAATAGAACATGACCAGGGAGATTTTTTTTCTCATTTTCTTCTCATCCTCATTAATGAGTAAGCCCTTAAAGTAACGTACATTTTCTGAACCATTTGAAAGTTTTTGGCAGTAGCTAGTTTCTCTGTTGACTATCATATAAAAAAAAAAAATAGCAAAAAGAAGTTGCACTAAATTATCAGGCTCACAGTGGCCCTCCTTCTTTGGGCTCATTAGCCAAAGGGGGCAACATTTGCCAGCTCAGCAGCTTGGCTTGGTTGGCCATGGTTTTAGTTCTCATTAGAAAACAGTTCCTGCAAACACATCTAGATGATGTATCTGTCTATAGAAAATGTCAATATATTGACTGGAGTTAGCTACCTTTTTTGGTATTTAATTCCAAAACTGGATCACCTGTGTCAGGTTTTTAATCGTCTTTTAATATCTTTGACTAAAACTCCTTTAGAGAGAGACCATGTAATGTTTGAGAGAAGAAATAACACCTTCTTCTTAATCATAAAAAGATGAATTTCTAAGCAATAAAGCCTTGCTCAGTTCAATTGAAGAGGGACTTTATTGCTGCAGCCTTACTTGGTATGGTATGACCGGTAGTGTGTGCTGGATGATGTTATTTATGTTAGCAAATTTTAGATAGATATTGCAGTGTAACTGATTGGACTCTTGATGACTCATCTCTACTTTTTTATTTATGTGAGGAACATCAGATCTGTGTGAAACGATCATCAATGTATTATAGAGCCATAAACAGCTGATCAGTCACACGACTTACAGTAAATGTTCACTACAACAGAACGTATTCGGAAAAATGTTTAAGCACATTAACTCTATTAAATACTAACACATTATCTGTAAAAGGCAAAAAAGACCTCAAGCAAACAAAATTGACTTCTTTTTTTCTTTTTCTAATTCTTCAAAAGGCACATAAAACATATTTATGGAAAGACAGCTAATGAAGTCTCTCATTTTCTTTTGGTCTTTAACTTAACTCCCCCCATCGTTCTCTCTCCATCTTTGACTCGAGCAGTCATCTGTTAACTCGTTTGGCTGTCCCCCCCCTCGCTCTCCCGCCCTCCCCCTACAGAGCTTTATTCTGTCAGCACCAAACAGGACAGTGAACGATGGGGCTGTGGATCGAATTTGTCACTGTTTGGGGGCTGCCAGCCCACGACAGAGAGAGGGAGAGATTGAGCTTGGGCGTGCCTTGTCTCTCAGTCTTCTTAAACACAAGCTCTGCAACTGCTGACCCATCTGTCTGACTTGTAAAGCGAACACACACCTGCAGTGAGAGCAGGCCTACTGTCAGCACTCCTTCTGTGCTGTGTGTGCATGTAATTAGACTTCTATTATTTCAGACATTGCAGTCTTAATTAACGTTCTCCTCAACCTTTCTGACTATGCACTAAGTACAAGCTATTTCAGGCTTAGCATCTCAACGTGGCTATTGACTCTAATTCACTATTGTAGGGATTATTGTTTAAAAAAAACATGTACCAAGTACCATTACAATATATATCATCATTATCCAAATAGATGCCAGGGAGGTCTTTGACCCCTTTTCATGTGGTCACTAAATGTCATCCAGTGCTTAGAAAAACTTCAGTGGTTAAACTAGTTTGTACTATTGCACTAATAGCCATGCTTTACAGTCAGTGCATGCATTTTTTTGGGCATGTTTGGTTGATCACAGCTCAGCACCGTGCCCACTGAAGCACTGACGATAAAAGGATCCTGCAGATTATTTCGGAAAATAGTTATGTCTGACGCACCATTACGTGTCTGGGTGTTAACAGTTTCTGTGTTCTGAGTCTGTAGTATTCTCAATGAAAGCCTCTCTCCGTTCATTTGGTGCTCAGTCACACTTTGCTGCTGTTCCCGCAGGCCTCCATGGTGATTTTTCTGTCTGGGTGAGAAGCAGAAATCATCCTCCCAGTTCTCAGACTAAATCACGTCACTTTTTCATCTTGAAAGTGAATTGCAGAGGACTCACTCTGTCTTTCTGATATTTGTTTGCAGACATGTCTTATTTTGGCGAGCTCAGACATGCTTTGATTGGACATACTGAATTTTTATTAGACTTTGTTTATGTGCAACATATGTCCATGATAACCAATAAACAAAATGCTTCTTTTATTAGTGGTGAAGGCTTACTCCATTATTAAAGAGACAAAACAATATGATTGTTGAAGTTATGTCCACAGACACACAAGCATTACTATCTGCCACACAAATCTAGCAGTAGAAAATTATTTCCAGTGTTTGTCCAGAGAGTTCATAAGGTCAGTCAGTCAGTCACATTTGGTATTTCACAGTAAAAATGTCATAGACGTGCAACAAAGAAATTTGCCTAGACACTCATTATCACATTAAAGGCCTCCGATCTCAGCCCACAGGCATCCTTTACCACACTGAACCACAGTATATCACAGATTAAACTTCAAGCTATTTAAATGTGCAATCTCTAAATCAAATCATTGCAACCGAGAACAACCTCCAAACCTACTTGCATTTATTAAGGTAGCACACTAGCGTGACTCAAATGAGAGTTTACTTATGTTTTGAAGCTGGAAGTTGCTATTCCAGGAAGGAATGTGTTGAATTCATTTACGTCTCACGTAGTTGATTGATGAGCTTATCTGAGGGATTGGTGTATCAAATCCCTTCAGTTTCAAGGTAAAGCTCTGTAATACCTGTCCACCCTGCCACCATTCACTGCCAGTAGAAGGCAGCCATATTGTAATGAAGGGGGGTTAGTTGAGAGGAGAGTAGACCAGATAGTTCAGGCCACACAGTGAAATTTGTCATCGCAGTTAATATGTTGCTGAAATGTACAACAGAAAACAACATAAACAAGGCAGTTACAATTCAGTGCTGTATTTACTGTTTATTATATACGGTCAGGTCTACAGTTGTGAAAGCCATACAGCACTTAGTAGTTAACATTTCTACATCACTTTCTTTTTTATTTTTAAATCTCCCCTTTTTATATGGAGCACATTAAGCAGCTGTTGTTGGATGGGGGTGTATATCCGGAATATAAAGAAGGGTAAGAAAGAAGTGGGAGGGTGAGGAAAAATGAAAGCAATTTAGTCATTATTTAAACTTGGTGAGCATTTTTTCTACCGCATGCGTCTCAGTTAAAAATCTCAGGAACATTTGTTAAACAGACACAAGCAAATAACACTACTGATAAGTTTTTGTCTCATCTCACAGTAGGTTTTAACAGCATGAGCAGCTGCATGATATACAGCCCTGCTGTGCAGTATATTCTGCATTTTGCATCATTTTAATTACCCCTCCAATCATTCCTCATTCTTAGGATCATTTTTCTGGTTATATCTCTCCTCGTCAGCAATAGTGTGATCAAAGCAAGCAGAAAGAATTTTGTATGATCAATATTTGCCAGCAAGTGTGAGTTGGGTCACACGGGTCAGGACTAAAACCCTGTTTTGCTATTAGTACTTGGCGCATCAACTGAGTCCACTGATCCATAGAGAGTCCCCAGGCTCTAGGTTTTCTGTGGCTCCAACAATTTAGCTTCATTAGGATCCCAAGTATACTTCAGGGCTCATTGACTGTCTGCCTCAAGGCGAGTTTTTGTTTCCCCAGCTCTAGTGCATCTCCAAATCTGTTTCCCTCCTCTAATTAAGTTTTTATATGATAATAAAGTGTAACTTGTTCTGACCCTTGAGGATGGCAACAATCTCCACAACCTCTTAATAGTTTCATAAAAATAAAATGAGCCTTTATATCCTTCTTACAGATGAAAATTGCACAATTTGCCAGGTACAATTGATGTAGGAGCAATATTTATCTTGTGTTCTTTTGCGCTTGAAGTTTCCTGGCATGTTGCTTTTTTTTACTAAAGGTTTTATGATGGTAACAATCGGCTGTACCCATGCCCTCCCCACCCCGACTTCCAGCTCCAACATCCCTCCACCATATTTTAATGTTTCCGTCTGTCAAGTGGTGTCTAGATGAGATGTAGGCTGGATATTGTTTTGCTGGGGAGGGTGAGCTGCTGTGTTTCCAGTAATTGAACATAAGGCTCTCACAACAGCTCAAGAAATAATAGGGCCGGAATGTTATACAGCAAGCAAAGCACAAAAGAAAATATTTTCATCTTGCTCGCTCTCTCTCTCCTCCCCCATCTTTGTTTGTTTCATCTCCCTCAGTTTGTTTCCCTCATTCTCAAACTTTTCCTGCTGTACCTGCCATTTTCTGTTATATTCAGCACTATAGTTTGATTTAACAGCTCTGCCACTTCTTCTTTCACTAGTCAGCAGAGTGGTTCATTGACCTGTGATGCCATTATGAAGGTCTGAGAGTGCAGCTATCACTCATTTACCTCTGAACTATCTGCTTATTACAGCATTTACCAAAGTCTTATTACCTGCCATATTTTATTCACTACCTTATTTTAAAGCAAACTTACTCTATGCAAATTTACCATCTCATGGGACACCAATTATTGGCCACTCCTCTGTACACCCATGAACTGTCTAATGTGTGTGTTTTATGTTTTTCCAGTTTGTTTCTAATAACTCACAGAGAGCAGATCATGTGATTTATCAGCCAAACCTTTTCAGCTCAGTTATTGCTCTTCTAAGTTGCCCTCAGAAGCTTTTTGCAAATGCTGCACTTCACTTTGATGAATAAAATGATAAACTGGACTATCAGGAAAGATCTCGGTACAGCAAGATACCAACAGCTCAAAGTAACGTTACATTCACCCGGCTTTATATGATATGTCCCACATTATACAGAATCACGTATAATCACAGCACCAGACAGGAGGAGGAGGCAGACAGCGTTTGATTGTGTGTGTGTCCTAACCCTTCCATTATCAGGGGAGTGTTGAAAATCAACATCTTACCTTTTCCTCGAGGAGCTACCCAACACACGCATGCCAAGTGTGCAAATGTGAAGGGCTTTGAGGCCTCTAAGGTCAACAGTCACATCACAGCATAAATTACATTCCTTCATAAATTTCGACCACACCAGGTGTGTAATTAATGCTGTTTGCATACACGCATGATATTTCAAATGCAGAATTGGAGCCTATTATTGATGTTTACTTCTGGCTTGTGAAACCTTTTCAGCAGGGAAAATAAAGACACGTTCTTAGCATAAGACACTTAATTAATTATAAAACATTAGAAATTCTTTATATGAATACATATAACTTAAGTTCTGTAAAGTGATTTTTGCTGCTGCTCTCCCCCTCTGTGCTTCACCCTTCTCTTCCATGCTGTTTTTTGGGCTTCTTCATCAGTTTGCCACAGACTTGCCTCCTCTTTTGATAACTCACTGCAGAGTTTTCTGTCAAATTCAGTGAAGTGAAACCAAAAAGTGTCATCTGTAGCATCTGCTCCATATGTAGACAAACAGCAGCAGCATTCTACCGCTGTGGAGGCTTCGCGCCTTACCTGCAGCTACTCTCTAACATACAGTCATCTCCTACTGCTCTGTTTGTTCCTCTCTAGTGTACCTGTCGTAAAGACATGGTGAAGATCTCCATGGACGTGTTTGTGCGCTGCCTGCAGCCGGATCGCTATGAGCTGTGGAAGCAGGGCAAAGACACTACAGTGTTGGACCACCTTAAGGCCACTGAGCTCAACAGCCCTGAACTAGAACGCTGGAGAGAGCATCGTGTAACACAACGAGCAAACCTCCTGCGAAGGTGAGACAAACTACATAAGTTGTCTGAATTCAGGTTACATAGTAATGCACATAGAAATTTGAATACATTTGAAAAGTGTTTAGTTTCTTTATTGTTACAGGGATTGTGTTTATAGCTGCCAAAATCAAGTATATGCATGATATAGTATAACTTCAGAGTGACTGCTATGAAACTGTGATGATATTGTGTCAGGATAAAAGAAGAATTATTAGGCGTCCCTCTGTGTCTCTGTGAAAATTAGAAGCCTCCCCATGTGTCTGTGTAAAAGTATCCAATTTGCATATCAATTGCATGACAACTGTTGCCAGGTGAAGACTGAGTATGTAAAGGCGAGGGAGAAAAGAATGGCCTTGCTCGCAGAGAGAGAGAGAAGTAGTTACAACAGGAACTTAGGGAGACTGGAGACCAGGTGTCCTGTTGGCTGTCGTCTGACCTTGCTGATTAACATGCAGCTGTTTGTAACAAACAGTGATACTCTGCTGCAATCAAACAATGTCTATTCAACATCATGTACATCCTCCCTGGATGTAAATAGAGGCTGTTGTTTCCAAGCAATAAATCCTGGATATGTTTTATATCTTATATTATATGAATGTAATCATTTTCTGGTCTTTATGTCCCACCTCAGGGCGATGCAGAAGATGAAGCAGGTCCGTCGTCTAAAGCTGGAGGAGGTGAAGGTACTGGCACAGGAAGGCATTGAGCTGAATGCTACTGAGTACCAGCGTCAGGTGGAGGAGCGCGAGGCCCAGCGTCGGCAAGAAAGAGAGGAGCGTTTAGCCAGAGAGGCTATGATGACTCTAGAGGCCATGGAGCGTGAGGAGCAAGAGGCTGCTGCCAAAGCAGCAGAGACTCCAGCTGTAATGGGTGAGGAAGATATGAGCAGTAAGAGATTTCCATTTCAGTCAGTTTTCTTTGTCTGTTGTAATGGAAATTGTTGAATTTAATACTCGTGCTTAGAAGCTGAACTTGACTTGATTATAAAACATGTCTCTATATTTCATTAAAAGTTTTGATGAGCCATCACCACTCTTCTGAAGTTTCCTCCTCCAATTTTTCTTTGCCAGAACAAGAACCTGAGGCTAAACCACAGACCTTTACAGAGGACTTTGAGAAAAAGAAGTACAAAAAGCCGAAGAAGATTTCAAGTACCCAGGCCATCACTGGGTTTGAGGAAGCATTTGAGCAGTTTGCTACATCTAGCATGCAGAATTCAAAGAACAGTACGGTGGGAAGCCCTCTTAGCTCACGGGAGAGTGACATCCCGGCAGACAGCAAGTTGGATGTGAATGCCAGCCAGGTTAGATTTTCCAGCTGGATGTTGATTGTAACAAGTTATTGTGTCCAACAGGGCAGCATGCTTTTATTGTTGGGTTTCTGCCACAGTTTGATGCATGTTTCACTCATGATTAATCACAGCTATACTAAAAACATTTATACGAAGTTCTCGCCCACTGCAAAACAGCAGTTCACAAAATTACTTTTTAATATATTGAAAATGTATTAAATAAATGTATTTAGTATTATTTATTATATTATTATTTGCTGCTACCTGTTGCAAGGTTCAGCAAGGTTCAAACAATGGACACAAATGTTAAGAAAAGAAAAAATATGATATGAAACAATCTTGTGTTTTAGGCATGCTACTCCAAGATGAAGATGCCAACTGAGGTAAAAAAGAGTCGTCGTCACCCCCTCAGCAAGCCACCCATGCGCTCCCCTTTGTCAATCTTAAAGCAAGACCTGTCTAGTGACAAAGGTGTGTATCTGTCATTGTACGCATATGTAACCTTGTGTGTATTTTCTTGTAAAAATGTTCTTATTTTCAAATCGGTACCATGGAAAGTTTTACTTGTGTTAAAGGGGACTCACCCTTCTTTAATGGGTTGCAAACCCACTTACAAGAATTTGATGAAATACACTGTCAGGGGGTATAAATGCTGTTAAATTCCTTCTTGACATGAAAAAAAATGGCCACATGAGTGAATTCAGATTGAATGATAACGGTTACATTTTAAGATGGAAATTATTCGCTTAACATTTACCAAAAATATGATTTGCAAGAATCCCATGACAGCTGAACCCTGATTATTCATCGGCATCCTGTCTTCCCTTTTTCTCCCACTTTATTCATCTCACTCAGTGTCTTCTCCATCACGGTTTTTAAAATGAAAAAGACACCATTTTTGTTTTGATTATTGATCTGGAGAAAGAAAAACAAACGGGACTAAAGCTCCCTGTGGGGATAATGAAATCAAGACTGCACGGCTTCTTTTCGTTCCCCTCTCTTCTGTCTTTCTTTTCATTTTCTGACTGACACTTATTGATCCAGGGATCATGACTTCCAATTACCTGCTTTCAAAGTCACTTTAAATCGGCAGCAGGGGACCCAACTCAGGGCACGTCCTTCAGAAGGGTGGCTGTGAGACAAGGAGAAAGTGAGGGCCGGTGGAAGGAGAAGAGAGAGAGTTAAATGGCAAGCTTGTGAAGAGTTCCTCCTGCCTTCTGTCCAGGTTTAACAAACAGTCTGGATCAGTAGCTTCAGGGGCTTCTCTGCAAAATTGATTCCAGACTCACGACAGCAAGTTGTTGATGCCCATGCTATTTGTGCTCGTCAGCCAATTATATCAGGAGTGGTGGTGTTATTGTCTGGAACGGACAGCTATTTTTGTCTCTTGGCAAGGACTCTCTGATTAAAAGGATCCTTGTGCTTTTCCAAAAATGCTTCACATGCCTTTCAGAGAGAAATAAATGAATTACTAATAATGAATCTTCCAAAACCTCCTCAGTAGTTTTTCCTTCACTTTCTTCACTGACTGATGTTGGTCATTCACCGTGAATCACTTGTACATGTCGGAGGTCTTTAATGCATTTTATTTTTTACCCGCAGAGCTGTCCTCCCCCATGCCGCTGGAAAGCGATATGAAGAAACAGGAGCACCTGTGGCAAAACCAGTCACCCAACTTCCTGGCAGAGAAAGCCTTCAATGCTGCAGTGGCAGCACTCGAACCACACTGTGCTGTCTGTTCACTCTTCTGTCCCTACACAAAGGTACAGCTACACACTGCAGCCTAAGCACGTATATATCAGTGAAGTAGTAATGGTAGTGATAGTAGTAGCAGTTCTAAGATCAGTAGTTGTAGCAGTTCTGCAGGTTGGTGTTAGTAGGAGTGTAGTGATTAGCAGTAGTTTAGCCTTAAGAAGTATTTTTTTGGGAATCGGAAGTATCCTCTTTCAATTCATTCCAACTGCTGTCAAAGACACGTACACAGTCCACAGACTTACTCTAATATCTTCTTTCCTCTGGCCTCTCCAGCCACAAAAATTCATTTCAAATGATGCCCAACGCGCCTCCTTTCCCCGCCATGGCAGTCGGACTCGTCCACTGGTCCCAGAGATGTGCTTCAGCGTCGGCGCATGCAACACCGAGCCTCCACCCACCAACTATCACATTGGAGAGGATGGTACCAGTCTTCTGCTCCGCTGTTCATCTTGCCACATGCAGGTTCATGCCAGTGAGTATACAACCCCTCAATAAAGCAAGAACGACTGGTTATGGAGCAAACATAGTGTGTTAAGCCCTGTTTGCAAATGGAGTAATGAAACCTGGGGCCACCTTCACTGAGTACAATCACTGAGAGCAGCCTCAGATTTAGATGTTGCTCTAAAGTTAGTCTAAACCTGCAATTTGACATTTTTAGCCATATATTTATTTAATGTTTTTTTTTTTTGTTTGTTTTTTTAAATAACTATTTAAGAGGATCGCTGCAGCTGCAAACATACAATTTTAAATATAATATATATATCATGATCCCTTTTTTTGCTTAACACTATTTTGTTGATAGTCTGGAAAAAATTGGAAACTTTTTTTGCTTTATGTTTATTGTTGTAGAAAAGTTATGCTTGATTCTGTTGAACAGGGAGACTAGCAGCTGCGGGCACAGTGCAGAGTTTGATTTCTAACCATCATGATCTCAGGCAGCTATAAATCCATACATGGACTGGCAAGCTTTACAGAGAGGCTCTACCGGGCATTTCACTACTTTTCTCTTTTCACAACATTTTTTTATTTTTATTTTTTTTATCTCTGGACCACTGAGAATAGAGTTGGAAAAAAAGAAGCACAGAAGATGAGTCTCCACTATAGCAGTGCAACAACCTGTTTGCTCAATTCCCATGTTGCCACTCTCAGTGAGGCTTCGTAGTTTAACTCTCCTTGACTCAGGTTAAACTAGCTAAGTGGCTGCTCAAGCAACGCAAAGACCTCTCTGAAGGCAGCACACCATAAACTTCCCCAGCTCTTATTGCCCTGCTTTCTGCGCTTCTGCCATTTCTCACTAAGAAAGTCAACTTTTAGGGGCATATGGCTTCTGTCAAAGCAAAGCATGAAAGGACAGGCAGTTTCTTACATTATATATTATCAATGAGAGGTAGAAACAAGCACAGATCTCAAGGCTCATATACAGATAAACAAAATAAATGTTCATTTAGAGGCATATGTTTTTAAAATAATGGTTTTACAATAAAACCACTATATGTGTTTATTGAAATGCTCCCATATGTGGAGGCTTGGTGTCAGGCAGCACATACAACCGGATAATTACAACATGGACATGTGCACATGTGCACCCCAACCCTCCTGGGTTCTTATTATCCCTAGCTGGAGTGCACCTTCAAAAAGGCCAGTTCATTATAGTCATCCAGGGATGAGCTGGACTCAGCTGGGGAAGCAGCGCTGCTATTGATAAGGGGACATGAAGCAGAAAGAATTGTTGTCAAAAACAGCAGCTCTGCGCTCCATCTCTTTGATCCTCATTGTTTTGTTTTGGACACTCGACTAAAAATCATTCAGACCTGTCTAGGTGTTACATAAATGTGTCTTTTGGTTGAGAAGCTCAAATTGGGGATGGTGATTGAAAGATTGGACAAGTTCTATAGGAAGTGCAGTTTGGCTTTGTGAAGTGCTTTGCAGAAGAAAAAAAAAAAAACAATTATAAAAACTAAGGGCACTCAAAGAGCACAGACCTCTGCTAAGATGTTTAGTTTCTACAGTGATTTTTCAGGTGGCTGAACAAATGTTACCAAAAACATGACCACCTTAGCATAGGTAACTTGGAAGTATTTTAATAAATATCAAATTAATACCAGAGCTTGACTCAAGTTGCCATGGATCCCATCGTTACTAAACATTAATACACTTTTGCATCCAGAAGGTGATTTGGAAACATGACCAAATCACACATCACATTCATCTCTCCTCTCTAATAGGCTGTTATGGTGTAAAGCCCGACTCTGTCAGTGAATCCTGGATGTGCTCCAGGTGTGCAGGAGGAGCCTGGACAGTGGTGAGTAGAAGCATAACTTTGGGATTTAAAAAAAGCGTATTAAAGAGTATAGCGTATATATTAAAGATTATTAGAATTGGACAAGAGTCAGAATGAATAGGTGATGATGTTTCTCAGAGTTGACTGTACTTTACATTATGACATTTTGCACTTTTCGATTTCTTTATATATAGTAAAATCTTGAGTTGTAAAGATTAGTTGATTAAGCTGTTACAATATTGAACCAAGGTATTGTTTAGAAAAATAATTGTTCAATGTATGAGAGCTCAGAAGATCTGTGTCATTTCCCTCACTACCTAAACTTAATCAGCATTTGCTTTGTGTGTTTTTCAGGAGTGTTGTCTCTGTAACTTGCGAGGAGGAGCTTTGAAGACCACCACAGACAACCGGTTAGTGGCATATGCTTGAGCTTTATTATGTTTTTTTTAACATATGCAAAATTTCCAGTCCTGCTGTTGAAACAGAGTTTGTAAATAAAGCACAGAAAACACACAAGTTGACATTTTTTGACCAACCTCTTCAACCTCTTTAACCAGGTGGGTGCATGTGATCTGTGCCATCGCTGTAGCTGAGGCTCGCTTTGTCAACGCCATTGAGAGGGAGCCGGTGGATGTCACTGCTGTTCCAGAATCGCGCAAGAATCTGGTAAGTAATCATGATGTAGTGTTGAGGTCAGACAACATTTAAACAAAAGACCACCAAGCCACCAACTTACTCACTGCAGCTATTTTATTTCTTTTGTCATGTCTTATCAGTCTCTTCAAATTCTCTTATTCCCTGATCTCATTCTCTCCTCTCTCATATGGCATTTTCCTACATCTAAGCAACTTCCTGTCTTTCCTACTCACTGCTTCTGTATCTGTCATTCTTCTCCATTACCCTCCATGCTTCCACGGTGGATGGATGGATTGTGTTTTTGCAAGCTGTGGAAGACATGGGGCAAAACACATGTGCTGAGGGGAGTGGCTGAATAATCAGCTGTCATTTCTCACTGTGCCAAATGAACTGGATCGATCCCATGGGCAGGAGGCAATTTCCCCATTGCTGCCACATCTTTGAACACAACTTTTCCATCCCTTTTTTCTCTCCATCCCCGCTTCCCAGTCCATGCAACCCCCTCCATTCACCTGATCCCAGTTCACAGGCAACGGCAGTGCTTGCTGGTGCATTTTCACAAATCTACAAATAATGTCTCCGCTCCCCCTCCCCTTCTCTCTGAATAATCTATCAAAGAGAAGCTGGGTGACATTTGCATCTGAGTGCTGTCAAAGCGGGTTTCCTCCATGTCTTCTTAAAAGACCATGAGAAGAAGCTCTGCGGTCTAATGATTCGGATGACTGGGCTGATCAAATATGAACACGCACCCTTGAAACCAGTTAATATTGCACCGTGTTCAGCAATCTGTGTTTCTTCCTTCCGTCTTTGAACATTTGGTTTTTAGGGACAGAGAGATTTCTCGCAAGCTTCTTTTGTCTTAGTTGCTTCAGAATTTCTCAGGCAAAAAATTCTCAAAAGATGCACCTTTCCCAAAGGTAGTGTTGCATCTTGCACTTAACTTCTTGTCTGGTGAGAAAACAGCCTCAAGCTTGGAAAAGCAAACTGCTTAAATAAATGATCATACATTCTTTCATACCACTCTTTTCCACCTATAATTCCTGGTCCACCTGCCTGCTACATACAACAACACACAAACCAAGACAATAATTGTACTACTAATGAGTAATGCTCTAATTTTGGCTTTGGTGCATTTCCTTTATACTACCAGAGGCCAAATGAAGGCTTAAAATGTGTAACAAGGTGAAAGTTATTCAGGTTTTGGTTGGTTTCTTTGAAAATGTTACTGTTATTAAATGTGCATATAAAAACAGCAAAGTGAAATAATTAAGAACAAACAAATGGACATACAGCTAATGTTTCTAGATACATTTTGTTCCATTCTTCTCTGGTATCATGTCATTGCCTGCCTGTTATTTCAGCAGTGGAAAAGTAGACCAGCCTGGGGAAAACTATAAACCACACCAGCTGGTGAAATATCACACAGCACAGCTCTGTAGAGAGCCGTTGTACATTTTTTCCTGCACCAGTACAAAAATGAAGTATTGGCACTTTAATAAAGAATTTTTATTTTTATTGATCGGCCATGCACTGTGCTACAGCTGCTCGCAGTGTGATTTGTCAAGAGGAGGAGGATGGAGAAGGAAGAATGAGAGAGAAAGCGTGAGGGATTGGGAAGACATAGTGTGTGATAATAGATGATCCCAATAAAACAAGTACACAGAAAGATACCAGTCACATAAGATGGGACAGCTGTCAAAGCTGCTGGGATAATACAGTAGTTAGTCTGTCTGTTAGATCGAAGCATGTTGTCATGAATTAAACAGATATAATTCCACCTTCTCTTATCAAATTTATAACCTAAGCATGTGATATCTTAATAGATAAATGTTTTCATTTGGGTTTTGAAGGGTGATAATGTTTCTGAAACACACCTACACCAGTGTATTGAAAAGATAACTCAATATGATGGTCCAAATGCTAGTGCAGGCTGTTATTCTTTCCTCGTTCCAACCCATCTTTTCATTCCTGTTCTCTCATTTTAACTGAATCGAGGGACAAATGAGGGATGAGGAAAGAAATTCTAAAGGCAAAGGGGGGCCAGTTATGGAGTTTGAAGGAAGGATTTGAAGTGAATTGACAGTGAGGAATGAAGGTTGTGGGGTTGCATGTGCAGGGTAATACATGTCGAAGTGTCTCCATGGAGAGAGTAGACTAGGTTCCCGGCCAAAGGCAAGGATTTGGTTGGCTGGTCGTAATTTCACACTCAGGATGTGGGGATGGAATAAAGGGATTTGAAAAAGAAAGTGTTCCAAGGGAGGATGATTGTTTAAGAGTAGAAGTTGAACAAGTGATGCAAGACACCAAAAAACTGAAAAGATCTATTCATTTTTTTAATGAGTAGAAACCTGCAAGCAGAATCAAAGATGTGAGAGATTTCTCCATCATCTTTGTTCCATAAAGATGCCCCATAAGTTTACAATTTGAGTTTACGCCAGACTTGAAGAGAGAATGTTTTTTGATGATGTAATGTCGTCCCTGTTTTAACCTTGTTAGAGTGGCAGGGTGGAGTTTTAGGAGTTCAGGTGCTTTTAATAATATTCACTGATCATTATTCTATTTTGATGCTGACTCTCCAAACTTTTCAAGATTACAAAGTCTTTATTTTCTGTTTTCATTGTAGAAGTGTGTGTTCTGTCATAGCCAGAGTGCTAATCAGAACCGCGGCGCCTGCATCCAGTGCTCATTCGAGAAATGTGCCACCTCCTTCCACGTCACCTGTGCCCAAATCGCTGGAGTCATCATGACACCGGCTGACTGGCCCTATGTGGTGTCCGTCACCTGCCAAAAGCATAAAAGGCTTCCTTTGAAGGTAAGTGCAAAACCAGAAGAAATGATCAGCCGTTGAAGGGTGCGATTTTGTAAAAACTCAATTCAATATTTCAGATGTGACAGGAGGTTTGGTCAAGGTATAACTTTTTACTTAAAACAGAATTTGAACTTTTTGCTCTACGTCATGTTGTATGAGTAGGTGTTACATTAGTTTACATAGTGAGTGTCTCTTTGGACTTCCTGTAGAAAGAGATTGTTCTTGAAGTCGTTGTTCAAATTTTAGGCATTCAGTTTTCGATCTTGTCCAGAGTCAGTCTGGTCCAGTGAATGCAAAGTTAATCTTTCGTTCTATTATCTCAAGAGACATCTGTGCAGGATGTGAGCAGGGTGAACACATACACACTGTAGCGAGGTTTGATCATATTTGACCCTGTTGTGACCTTGGATTCTCTGCCTGGGTTTTTCTCCCTTCAGCCTCGGACAGCACCCAAAGGCCCACAGGCTCTGACCCTGGGCCAGAGGGTAATTGGTCGCAGCAGTGACGGATGGTACTACCACTGTACTATCATTGGCATGGCAACGCAGATGTTCTACGAGGTCAACTTTGACGACGGCTCGTATTGTGACAACCTGCATCCAGAAAACATATTAGTGAGTGTTTTCACAGCTCAGTTAGAAACCTACATGTGTGCAGTTTATAACTTAAACAAATTAAACTCCATTTTTAAAGCCAGGAGGAAGTATCCTAGCAACTGCCATATGCTTTGCAGCTGGAGGATGTAATGACAAAATGTAACTTCAGATAACCTTTAATGACTCACTGCCATATGTTAGCAACTGACATAACTTTAATAACAAAGGATAGAGGATTATTCTCACTTATGAAGAAGTTGAACTAAAAATATGCAACTATATCAAGTAATCAAATGTTGCAAAATAACAAAACTGTAAATGAATCTTCTGCCGCCTACTAAAACACTTTCTTCAGCCAAAGTTCATTGAACATCAGGGACTTTATGAAATCCTGCCAAAAAGACTCAAAGTTTATTCAAAGTTCTTTAGGCTGAATTCAGACAGGATCCGGCGCTGTGGTGAGAACAGAGGTTTTTCCATTCATTTCAGTGCGGGTCATCCGTTTCGGCTCCGGCGGTCTGCACCGCGGGAGTGTCAGCGAGTTTCAAATTTACGTCTGGCCGCAGCGCCTGATCTTGTCTGAATGCACGCTTAGTTTTTCTGTTGGCTGCATCAAGTCAGTTTTTTGTAATATTCTTTGTAAATCAGGAGTTCAGTGTTTTAAAAGATGCACACGCATAACTCTTAATTGCTGCTTTTTTTTGTCATTCTTCTCTCTGTTTTCTTCCTCTTTGTCTACATCCTGTTGCTCTACCTTTCTCCTCCTCCTTCAGAGTCATGACTGCCTGCGTTCTGGTCCTCCTGAGGTGGGGGAGTTGGTTTTGGTCAGCATGCCCGAGGGTCAGGTCCTCAATGCTTCCTTTGTCAGAGAGCACACCCACAAGTACTACCAGGTGAGGAAAAGCACAACTATTAGATGATAGGCTTGCTCATTTACAGTCCAACCTGAGCTAAGATATCTGTGATCAAAACTCCAAAGTCAGTTAGAGGTTAGAGAATTGGGTTTGAAGCTGGAAAGTCACCACTTTAGCTCTTTGAATCTCTGAACAGACTGATGTTTGGGGTTTACAGAGATTTAATATAGATTTGTGAATCGTGCAATTGGTAGGTACAGGACATGCATGTTGAAAAAAGGGAACAGAAAACAATCACATTACTGAACAACTGCTGTTTAAACGTCTTCAAGCACTGTTTGCGATTCCCAGCTGCAATGTGTGCAAAATGTATGAGGCAAAGTCAAATCAAACTGAAAAAAAAAGCATGTGCAACAGCATCATTTACGTTGATCATCTGATGCTCTTCTGCACAGTGACATGGAAGCGATTGAACCTGTGAACTTTTGTAACAGGATTCTCTTCTAATTGCTTTGCCACCCTCTGGTTTGATTCCCCAATCTGGTTATTTATCAACGTGTGAAAAGCTTGGCTGCCCTTGTAGATTATGGTGGAGCATTTTGATACAGTGTGGCATTAAAACTAGAAAATGAAGAGATTTAGCATTACTGGTGCACAATTTATGGGGCAAATATGCAGAGTGCTTACAAAGTGGAAAATGCAGAATTGAAGATCATTCTCTGGGACTCGTATCAGTGGAATCCATCTTCAGTAAGTCTTGTATATACATAGATAGAGGTATGTATTATCAGGTTATCAAGGTTACATGAAGTTGTAAATGTTAGAGTTTAACATGAGGCCGGTTATGTGGGCATCTGTTTTTCTAACAGGTGTGTACACACAGAACATGGGATAGTGTTTATGGAGATTGCATTGCATCAGTTGCTAAACAATAAGATTGAAATGTGTCTGTAAATCAGTGTTGTATCTTTCCTTGCTCTCTTCATGGCCGTGTAGCCCGCTGGCTTCAGTACTGAGAGATCTGTTAGAGGCGAGGAGCGCTGTTAAATAAATAAATTAAAAACAAGCCTCCAGCTGGTCACAGTGTCTGGGCCACAACCCTGACCATGTCCCTTTTTTTTGCATTTGAAACACCATCCCGTCAGTGAGCAGCTTCGGAGTTCAGTGCCATGGTCAAGGGCATTTTGACAGAACACATGGTCTTTGAGCGAACCTTTGATAATGGCTGAGATTTGATCTCTGTTGTCACTTTTTCTGTACAAGTTTGTATTTTTTTCTCTTGAAGCCAGCGTGCTAGTTTTTCCTTAACTATCCACAGATGTGTCGTCCTTTGCTATGCTAACAGTGTAATTTTCTTCTTAGTGGCGTGTATCTGGGTATTATCTTTGGCAAACCAGTTGCAAATGTTAATTAATCCAGAGTTTCATTATATCTCCTCAGGTTGAGTTTCAGGACCAGAGTCAGCTAACGCTAAAAGCCTCAGAGATCCATCAGCTGGATCAGGAACTTCCCAAGAGGGTCCGAGCCAGACTGGTGAGTACATTACTGAAATTTTGCTTTCTACTCTACTCACACAGTACACAGTGTTGTAATAATAAATAACAGGAAGACACTTAAGTTTGTCAGATATGTTGCTGGGTCAACACAGTGGATTTTAGAAATGGTTGCAGAGGCAAATGATAAGAAAGGGCAAACCAACAATAGCTCGTATTGTTCAATAAAACGTAAGAAGTAGTTGCAGATAAAACAACTATTTGTTGAAGCCAACAGCCAACGCTTTGCTTCCCACAGAGGACAAAGGCCTGTGTGTGGGCCAAAATGTGTAGGCTGATAGTTGTTTTAATAAAAATCTGTTTTATGTGGTAAGAAAACATGTGTTGATATATTTCTGAAATACCAGAGAAGCACTCCATGAAGATTTGTGTCAGAGGAAGGCTGTGTTGACTTTTGGAAGTCTAATACATTTTGAAGCCACTCTGCACACAACAGATTTTACAGATTACATCCATAAATCTTCCTACACTGGATGATTAAGTAAAACAAATAATCAACTCAAACCTTGCATGAATTCATGCAGTTTGACATGAGAGCATCTGAAAAACAAATGGACTGTGTAATCGGTATAACCAAGCTGCTGGTGAGTTTACCTCACGCCAAAACACCACCGGGCACGTCTCTGTCACAGCACGGACGCGGCGCTGTTTTGGTCCGTTCTTCACGCCACTTCAAACCCCACCGGGAGCCTTTCAGAAGCAGAGCGTGACTTTGTTTACTTGCTCAGATTTGGTCATTTTGCTTGGTTTATGTGCTTCTAAATATGCTACATAGTTAAATTTTGATTTTTATGACGTCATGATTTTTAATTGTTTTTATGGGGGATGTTTTATTTTGAAAATCGACCAGATTCTCTATGGGGTTTCTGTGTCCGACTTCCTGTCAGCTCGCGCTGCTCTGTGCAGATTGACGCAGGCTGCTCACGGCATCCATCAAATATAGAAGAGCCGCGTATTCTCGACAGAGCCGGGCAGATACCCGCTTCTGGGACACTCCCGAAGCAGACCGTGGCATTTCTGGTGGCTTTGAAACATTGACTAGACCGGCCGTGATTAGCTCCGGTGGCTGCGGGGCACACACAACGGCTCACATCCGTGCCCGGTGGAATTTCCGGTTAGGAAAGAGTAATATAACCTCTAACTTGTTCAGAGTGATAGACTTTGAAAGGATATTTTCTTGTTAGTATCAAACTAATACCTTACTTAACTGTAATTTGTCATTTCAATGGCCGCTGGCAAGCTTCACAAGGAATGAAACTCAGATCAGTTGCCAGTTCTTATTTGTTTGAAGCATTCAACAGTGTTTCAACTCTTTGTTTCACAAAATGTCACATTTAATATTATCTAATGATGCAAGGAGTTTGTTTAAAAAGGCAGGAGCAATAACATACAATTACAGCTAATCATTATTGTCATGATCAAATTTTGTTCTTAATCAGTCACTTAATTATTTGGTCTGTAAAATGTCAGATGAAGGAGTCCAGAAGAGCACAAGATCACATGTTGACAGTACTTGAAAATTTATAGAATTGATTAACCGTTCTTATATATAGAAATAGGACGTCCAACAGAAATCGACAGAAAAGATCTGACAGAAGGCTCAGTGTTCTGCCAGCAGTGGTTGCTACTAGCAACATAATGCCCAACTGAAAACAAATACTGGCTAAATACTATGGCTGTGTCCTCAGTTCCTCCATCATTCACTTCCTCATACTCCCTCTACAATCGACACTTTTTTTGCGATGTCAGACACAGCATCATTTGGGTCATCACTAACAGCTGTCTGTGTGTGTTTTCAGGCTATAGCTGTTTCACAGGTGGAGGTTTCCTCAGCAGATGAAGCCCAAGCAGCCAAACGCCCCCGCCTGCCCTCAGGTTCAGCCCCTCAAGCTGAAGCCACCATAACTACAGCCCCGGTAGCAGCACATAGTATTAGTACACCGCCGACCTCACAATCTCTGTCTCAGCCTGCCACAACCCCAAAGGATGGCTCCGCCACAACCAGCAGGATTCAGATGGACACCGAGACCCCAATGGACACTAGTGTCGCACACACCGACGCTCCAACACAGTCAACCCCGGCTGCGGACCCCGTGCTGACTCCGCAGTCGACCCCTTTTCAGGCAACGTTGAACTCTGATCCGCTCCTGTCTGTCCCGTCCCCTCCCCCTCCCCCGCAACACATGTCTGACGGCTACATGCTGAGCAGCGGCTACGTTTCTTACATGGAGACCCTTCTCCATTCACGTTTCCCTCAGGACGATGGCTCCGGACCCCTGTATTAAAAACCGACTCCGCGATATTATTACTCAGCGAGTGGAGGCTGAGCTCATAGGAAGTAAGCTAATGGAGGTGGATTCTACTGAGTGCTGTATTAATGGACAAAAACATTTCCTCCACCGGCTCTGAGAGCTCAGGGCAGGAGCAGGAAAAGACACGGACACACAAGCACTCTTTTAATGCATGTTGCTTTTCTATTTTTGATTTAATGTATTTGCAGTGGTGCTTTAGCCTGCTTTGAGCAGCAGCTAAAGAGGACTTTTTTTTAACCATATTATTATTGTTATGAGTTTCTGTTTGTTTTGTTTTTTTTTAGGTCTTTTTGCGTTTTTGGTCAGCTGCTGTGGTTTTCTCCTCCATCTAAATATGAACACGTCTCTGGGTGGTATCAACTCCATACCTCGTTGCATTAATTCAACAGCACACTCCCATTTTCTTTGTACAGGAAGCTAATTTCTATGACTATGCCTCTCATCATTGAGGCCCCGGTGGACTTCACTTCTTTTTTTTTTCTTTTTTAAATTCAAACAACCAGCAACAAAATATCTATTTTTCAAACCAGCCACTCCCGGCTTTGAAACTGGTGGAACTACAGTGTCATTGTTCATCTACAGGATATTTTCAGTAAGGTGTTTTATTGTCAGATTGCAAGAGGTAAATGGGGGGAATGGGGTAAAAAAAAAAATGTATTGTAGGGGGAACTCAGTATTTAAATGTCTTAGTCAAATATTGAAAGAATTATTTGTTATAGAAGAAACCTGTTGAATGCAAACACTAGTAGATTTGTCTGCAGGATGCATTGAATTTTGTGAAGATGTGTCACAGTAGTTAACAGATGAGACCTTTTACGTATTGACGTCATTCAAACTCATTTGGTGGCTCCGCTTTTCACACCCTAAACTATCTCAGGGTTCCTACATGTAGAAAATGAATTAAGTTTTGACATCTAAGTCTTCACACCGTTAAGGAAGTCCAGAACGGCCCAGAAAACTGCCTCAAAATATTCCTTAATCGTAATTGGCACTTGAAAATCTGTTGTTTATATCGTCAGATTTGCCCCTGTTAATAGTTTATCCGTTATACTGAGTGATATCTTTGTTTGCTGCCACATTTCTCCACATTAGCACATGAACTATGAAGTCAATTTAAAGGATGAAAGCCTGGAAAATGTTGGATATTTGGAAAAAGAAAAATATGTAGGAACCCTAAAATCTGGAAATATTTTATACCATTCTTGGTTTAAAATGTACGTATAAATCAATATTGTATATTAATATTGTTGTCTGTTTTTTCTAATACTGTATCCTTTGTATGTTCATTTTCTGAAATTAATTCACAAACTTGGCCAATACAAAATATCAATACCTTTATTTTTGACAGACTGTCACAGGCATTTTACTCAGTTTGTACTGGTAAACACAGCTTTCTTTTCCTGGATATGGCCATTTTGTGCTACAGAGGTGCTACAGAGAACTACTGATCAACTGAGTTTCCTAACACTGTCACCTTGTACATACTGCAGGCCTTGTGTATTGTGAATGAAACTTGTAAATGTCGCACATATACCTTTTTTTCTGTCATCACAACTGAGATGTTGGAACACATCTGTGTTCCTGTATCCAAATGATATCCATTGAGAAAATCTTATTTCATAGGGATTAAAGTGGGTTGCTAGTCACCAGCTCTGTGTTTTGTGTGTTTAGTAGCCCAGAGATTGAGTTAAAAAGTCTTATTAGATGGCATATTCAGGGATGGACGCTGTGGATAAAAACGATCACTTTATATGTACATATATCTACATTTATAGCGTCATATCAATCAAGATAGTCTTGGTTATTGTTAACTAACCACATGGATGATTTTAAATAACAAATAATAAAAACAAGATCCTTCATCACATTGATTTAACAATCCTGTAAATCCTATTATGGCATGAAACGGTACTGTTTATTAATTTGCAACATCGCTTAATACTTCCTGATCTTTGGACAGAGCCAAATTCCATGTTTACTCCTGTTGCAAGTCTTTATGCTAAGCTACCTGCCTCCTGGCTGTAGTGTCATATTTACCAAACAGATCTTCTAATCCAAACACTTGGTGTGTCAGCAGATCTGTATGAATAAGAAGCAGGACACTAATGAACAACAAAAACAAACAAACCCCTAAAGACACTTGAAACTTCTTATTTTAAATTTCAGTCAAGTCCTCAGTATGTGAGACTGAAGTGTAAATACAGAATTTGGAATAAGTGTTCTTATGAATATACTTTAACCACCCAAACCCTTACCCAACCAACTCTAATACAAATATAAACACAGCTATGTTAACTTTATGCTCTGCCTGTTAATAATCAATAACTTATTTTAAATTTATATCTTATAGCTAAACAATGTTGTTTGACGGACCAATCACAGAGGATGTCGGGATCTAACATTTTTCTTTTAACGAATACATATTCAGCATTACATTTACTCTCCGTGCTTTCCCTTTAAGGCCTTGGGGGATTTTTTCTTCTATTTATTCATTTAGTAATGGTAAAATTTAATTAAGGCCACCAGGGTTGCCACGGGTCTGTGGTGTGTAATCGCCTTTTTAAGACATGATCCTCGACCTTGTCCTCAGACGAGGAGACTGTATGTGTATTTTCAATAATTGGCTGTGCAAAAGGCAGCACTGCTGTTTATTCTTCACTGCAGTGTCTCATTGGCAGGAATTCTGGATCTGCACATTAAGCATGCAGCAGAGGAGTATGTTTTTGCACTTCCGTGCTGGGTTTGTCACATAAGTTATTTTTAGATCGTCTGGATGGTGGTGCCTGCTAATTATACCAAGTGAAATACCACATTTTGTATTTTTGAAATGTGAAATTTCACTTGGAAGGAGCTATACTTATATTTCCATGTGACTGTGGATGAGAGGTAAATAAGGTAAGTTTACCTATGACTCATTTAAACATTTGATCTAGATATGAAAAGTGCTCTCTTGTATTTTTGGTGTTTGATCGTGCATGTCTGCCTCACAATGACTCACTGATGAACATGAAGCAGTAGTTTGATTTTATTGCTTCATTCAGATGTCAAAGAGTCACTTGCAAAAAAGCTGGAAAAGCTTAAACATGCACCAACTGATTCTTTAGCTACTTGGGGGCAGCTAAACAAGCTGTAACTCAACATTGACATATCACCAGTGTTAAAAAGTCCAATGTGCAAGATGTAGACGGCTCAATGGCAGTATAGTGTGGCAGAAATGGAACATAATATGCATAACTACAATGTGTGTATAATCACCTAAAAATAGTATGTTTTTGTTATCTTTTTATACTGCACTCTTTTTATATCTACAGACAGCATAGGTCTGTTTCTGTCAGGTTTCTACAGTAGCTCAGAATGGACAAACTAAACACTTACTTTAGTCACATCCTAAACATCCGAATGTGAGCGTTGACTTAGCCAAAACTGTAACATTGCAGCTAGGAAAACTAAAACAATGAGCTGAAAGATGCTAAAATGCTCGGTGCAGCTGAGGGGCTGAAGAACTGGTTGTTGATTCACTGCTGGTTTGTCACCATAAAGCGACGGCTTTCACATCACATGTAGTCGTTAATATAAAAATATTGATTGCAGCAGCTATAAAATAGCAGGAATAATTAGTTACTTACAGTCAGATTATTACAAAGTGTCTTTTAGTCAGGTCAGTGTTTAAAGTTGTTGAATTGTCTCTACCTGTCACGTGCACAAAACCACATGTCAGGGAGGCTGATGGAAGCTTGTACATACAGACAGCAGTTCATTCAACCAGGAGGAGGACCTGTTGCAGTGAAAGGAAAAAATGCTCCCTCTGATATTCAAACAATCCTGGCTTTATGTACGTACCTCCCCTGAACACAGCCTGCTGTGGGTTTGCAATAGTTTTAGCTGTAATGTACAAAATGTTCAGCAAAGATTGCACATAGTGGCAGCCTGACAATTCAGAAATTATACATCGCAAATTACAATCTAAATTAATTTACAATTCCTGCAAGGCTCTCACATGTCCGTGCATAGATCGCACGTACTTATGGAATAAATTAAATGTGACAAAATGAGTAAGAGGGGAGAAGGAAGAGCTTGCAGTTTGGTAAAACTGGCCCTTTCTTTTTTCTTCTCGTCTGTGCGTAGATTGTTTTTCTGCTGTGACAAATCCATCCAAGAATTAGTCTGAATACGACTGGTGGAAAAAATTTGTCTCCAGAGCAATACCAAAGCTTGTTTTTAATGTTTTACATTCCTGAAACATTTACTGATGTGAAACTTCATTGCAGATATCAGAAGATGACGCCACACTGTTCACGTTTGCCACAGGATAAAAAAAATACACCTCCGACCAACACAATGTGATTATTAGGAGCTGTTTTTAACTGCGTCAATGTTTTCCTCCTTCATGTCCTGAGACTAAAAGGATTCACTTTGACTCTTCGGTGTAAAAAGCTCCTAAATTTGGAAGAAGCCCAACAAGAGGAGGATAGTGAGAAGGTCACTGAAAGAACAAGAAATCTGTGTCTTATGGACAAATCGTTAATGTGGGCACACATACAGGCTACGATCTGTGCATATGCCAAAGGCTGCATTGCCCTCGCTGGATCACGCTGGCCATTAACATTCTGAAGTGCCCGCTGTGACTTTGGAGAGGAATTGGGGATGTGCCAGCTTGGCAATTACTTTAACAACTCCAGTGTTTGATTTCTTTATTCAGTTGAACCCAGCTAGAGGTAAAACTAAGGAGAAACATGAGGAAGAGGACTCCAAAGGAAAAAAAAAAGTTTGGGTGACCTAACTTTACTTCAGTTGTTAAAGGAACAGGACATGTTTGGTATTTTAATAATATCCAACAATACCACGAAGAGGGTATTACAACCGCATGTGTCCTTGTGGCTGTAGAGACCACATGCACATGTTTAAGTTCAAAGTTTGTGACAGTCAGAGTAAGTCGGTCTCCACCAGCGTGTCCTTGAGAACGACACTGGAACCTCAAACCCGCTGGACTATCAGACAGCTGAATGGCTCAGATGGAAATGGAAATCAGCGAATGCAGTTGGATCTAATTGCAGATGGAAGTGGTAATTATGTTGACAAGCTGGTTGATATGACAGGCTCCATTATAGCCTTAAGCTTTTATTACATTTCTGCCTAGTAAATCACATCACTGAAACAGTATTACCATAATGTCTTAGTGGAGTCTGTCAAAACTCTCCCTTGTTTCAGGAGGATTAGATTAAGACGTTGGAGGTGCCTGATCTTTATTAACTACTCCAGACACAGGACCCTCAACTAGTGACCTAACTGTGCTTTTATTCACACTATATGGAGGCCACATTGGATGTCAGCTTGGATGGCAGCGAGAAGCCGTTGAAAACAGGTTAATTTCCCTGCTGTTTGTGTCTAGTTAGCTTCATTGCTGCGCTGTTGTTGACACAGCTGGTTTGTATGTTAGTCCATTCATCAAGCGGAAATGTTAGAATGCAAGAGCATATTCATTTTTCACTTCTGGGTGGGGGGGGTGCGGGGACATCTGCTGGGAACTGTTCAAGCCACTGCAAATAGTTTTCACTCATGAAACAGATGTGTTGGTGAGGGGATGACTCCTAGTATGACATCTTAAAGTGAATGTTTCATTGATACAGGGTCATGTTAGCTGTAAGTGTGTGGACAAAAGAAGTCAGTCACTGATAAATAATTGAAATACTTTAAAAACTGACAAGTTAAGTACTTAACAACTGACAGGGTTATGAGGGCTTTCTGAGGCACATGGCTCTCACGCAGAGAACCTGACCTTCAAAGAGTTACCGGTCATGTGGATTTTAAACCCACCAGAGACACACATCTTCATGACTAAAGTCAGGTCCCTTAACTTCTACATTACAGGGTCAGAACTGGCAGCCCAAACTGGGAAATCAGGAATTACTACACTGTGGTGTCGTCACTATTCAAGACAATGTGAAGTAAAATATTCCTTTAATTTTCCTTTAAACACATTGCTCCACATTTGCATGGGGACTTTATTTTTAGTTACTGTAGTCTTGTGGGACAGGTGAGATCAAAATCAAGAAAGCACAACATAACACAACATGAACAATTCAAATTTAAAAATCAAAAATTACATTTTAAAACAACAACTAAAACAGTGTCTGATCAAGAACCAACATAACCAAACACTTAAAGCGCTATCTATTTTATGATGTACGTTATGTTTTCACAGTTTCTGAAATATAAAAAGAAACATAATGAAACAACGCCAGATAAAACATAATTGTTGCTGTGCATATGTTAAACACATCTGCTTCACACATCACCTGAAAGTTTTATTGTCTTAGAAGAAGATCTGTTTCAAAGTGTGATGTTTTTTAATCATGTCTGCACAGGTTTATCATTTATATGTCCTTGTTTCACTTCATAGATCGTTTATATGTTGTTTTACGGATCCGTTTGCACTTGCATCTATGTTTTATAACCACGTACATACCACTAAAAGGATTGTAAATGGAAGATGGTGATGGATTCATTGCCGCGCTTGTTACAGGAAGTGCACCATAACTTGTCGTTGAGATGAAGTGAGCAGTGGGCTCAAGGATTCTCAGACAACTGAAAGTAATAAAGTATGCAAATGGTTATACCTCACACATTGTTCCATATGGACTCATTGTCTTTTTACACGTGTGTTGTTCCAAAAATGCATCACTCTTTGTGAGAGCAAACATCGCTTTTTCAAATGTGCAAGGTTTGTTTTATTTTGGAAGGAAACTTCGTTTCAAATATCTTGATGTGGTGATGCAGCTCTTTTGCTCTGCTGCAGTTTTGTCCCCATTTGTTTTCTCTTGCTCCAGACACAATTAACTGAAAAGGAGAGAGGCTTGTTGGAGAGCAAGAAGGAGGGGAAAAAAAACAACAAAACAAACCCCCACAATGTTGGTAAGTGCCGGGCCTTATTAATGAAGTGAATCTTCATCCAGTCACACACAACAAATAAATGGCCGCCCCCTTGAAGCTCTTAATCGGCCCATTAGTCTTCGAGCGACCGCAGCCTCCTCTTTTTTTTTTTTCATCTTTGGCTTGTTCCCTTTAGACCAGACCAGATACATCCATCACCCCGGATTTGCATGCCGACCACACGAGCTGACAGTGCTGAGTGCACAGCTGGAGATGCTACATCATATTTATTCCCTTACTTATGCAATAAACACTGTTCTCCACATCTCAAGCACGCCTTCCTTCTCTCCTCCCATCATTTAAATACTCACATCACTCCTTATTTTCACAAGTAACCTGGAAACTCATCTGTTCAAGAAGCTCTATTGCAGCTTGTATCCCCTCTGCTCGCACTAGAAATACTCCAGTCTTATCGTAATGCTTCTTTTCCTTGCGCTTCTTTACCCGACACAGTCATTTTAGGGAATATTTTGTTCCATCTGTTGTCAGGCTACAATGACTTTTATTTGCTGATCTATGAATTCAATGTCATTCTGTGACTCACTGTAAACTGCTCTGCAGAAGAGTGTGTCTAAGTGACGCTAAGTAATGACAGGGTTTGCTCTTCTAAGCCAGCCTAATTAATCAGCAGACGGCGTCCTGTGTGGTTTAAAGAGCTGCACAAACACAGAGTCAGACTCTCAGGGAGCTGGCATGCTTATCTGTATGAGACCTGCGCTTATTTTCTCTCCATTTTCCCTTCATTTCTCAGCTGCCATGCGCTGCATCCTCTGCTAATTCAGCCGCTTAAAATCTCATTTCCGACACAATTAGCCTTTAGCCCATCCAAGTGCCGTCGCCCGTGGTACTTCTTTACCCCCTTTCATCCTTTGTGAACATTTCCTCTTTCACTCCCTGATAAAGATCATTATTGAGGTTACTGAAAAGGAGTTTTGATCATTTACAGGAGAAAACATATTAAAGGGCCTTTTAGCAGGCCCATTAGGAGACTGTTAAAGCCCTCGCTTGTTGCCACACCAGGGTTATCAATG
Organism: Sciaenops ocellatus; assembly: GCA_033000465.1. NCBI lineage: Eukaryota > Metazoa > Chordata > Actinopteri > Sciaenidae > Sciaenops > Sciaenops ocellatus. The sequence goes on along the minus strand of CP136882.1, from coordinate 20,570,370 downwards.
CTACTGGGAGCCTTTAATTCATTCCTTTGCCAGAAGTTTTTTAATTACATTTGAAGGGAGAGATTTCATTGCTGCAGAGCCCTGGCCCTGCTGCTGTTATTTATTTTTTTGTGAAACTCTCAACTGCAGAGCTTGCAAAACAAGAATGCTCATCATTTTTACTTTGCAGGCTAGTCACAACATAATTTTACTGCGTCTGCTGTGCAGCTGCCTCTAAATGGGTTTATTTTTCATATGCGCATTTGGGTACTTTTTGTTTGGCTAATGCACAAAGTATGTGTATGTACGTTTTTGCCAAATTTGTCTGTGAAGTTTCAGAGGGGAAAGTCATACAGCTGCTGGATTATGTTTATTATCAACTGTCATCAAAGTCCTCAGCATCAAAAGCTTTTGAGTGGGTTTGATGAATGTCACAAGACGTCCTAAAATCTGAATAGATTAGATTTTCTGAACTCTTGAATGGCAAACCTTTGACATAGGCTTATTGTTTTTAACATATTGTTTCTCTGCTATTTATGAATGTAATGCTTTTATTAGTGTATTAATGTTATCTTGTTTTCAATATGTATTATCTTATTTTGTCAAATATACAATAAAGTTAACTCAATGCAATTTCAGCCAGGTCCAGTACTGAAGGGTCCTTCAGCAAGAACTACTACTTTATGGTCACTCCTGCTTGTTTGCCATGCTGAAGAGAGAAAATATATTTCACTATAACTGAAAACAAGTAATTAAACATCCTAAACACCATGTTAGTGTTGTTAGAGTTCACCGTACATCCCAAAATGAAGTGAAATGAAACAAACTCACACCGTGTCCATTAACAGCAGGTTTTCACAGGCGGAATTCTCTTTCACACCTGATTCAGATGAAGTGCTTGATGATGCTGTTTTTAATTATCACTTGCTGTGATATGTGAACCTCTAGCTCAGCTTCTTCATCAATATAAAACTCATCATTTGGTGTATCTACATCGTATTTTTTTTAATTTCAATAAATGATCTTCTTTGAGGTCCTTTCAACCCTAAACAACACTAATTCTGTGGCTCAAATGTGGGCTAGAAGACACAATTACAAATAAAAAATGAAGCAGAATGTTAGCGTTAAAAGTTAAAGCTTCAGTTCATGCGTGCGCAATGAGCAAATTGAACCCTGCTGCATGGTGTGTCTAACGTTCTCCACCTGTCTAATGACTGCCATTTCCTGTTGCGGTCGGCTGTGTAGGGTCTTGAGCAAGCCGCGAGCATGTCACTGGATCCAGGGTGGAGTTCGGGAGGCAAGTGATTGAAGGCTCAGGGTAATTATGCACCAAGAGCTCAGCTGCCACAAGGTGTGGAATCAGGAAACCACCGTAGAACAAGAAGACAGAGAGAGGGGCGGAAGCTCTGGTGGGTTGTGCTGAAAGAGAGAAAGGTGATCCTGACAGGTGGAGTGAGAGACAGAGATGTGAGGAAAAAATGGAAATCAAGGGTGCTTAAGAGGGTTTGTATAAGAAAGAAGGAAGTGGGTTTAATTGGTTCTGTACATTTGAGTCAGAACCAGTGTCAGCTGCAGATTTATACTGAAGCCATAAGTCCAGTTTACCGCAGTGCGCCTCACACCCAGACAACTATTTAATCCTCCGGAGTCCAGGTTCATGTTAGTCACAAACTCAGCTATAAGTCTGAGTTATCATTCATACAGCTGACACAAACCCAAAATACAAGTAAAACGACACAGCAGTCTATAAAAATATCATATTATTATTGTCCTATGAATAAAATAGGATGCTGATTGTATCATTCTATTCACAGATGAAAAAACTTCAGAGGATTTTATTTATGAAGCCAAAAGTGTTGTGATGTTGTGATGTTTTTGGCCTTCTTGCACCTTAGCATTGTGTTCTGAATGTGGTGATCTTCTGAACTGTTAAAATTATACTTTCAGTAAACTTTGCTTTTCATCGAAGCCTTCAACACTGCAGGGATATTATGTTGGTGGAAAAATAAAAGTTTATTTCATTCTGGAGGATTTGATGCAGCAGTGAAGACGCTGTCAGAAGAAAAAAGGCGCAGGACGTGGCTCCATGCAGCTCAGCTGCTGATCTGATCCCCATATCACTCCACTTCTCTAAAATCAACTTCTGAAAATCTGACTACACAACCAAGTGACCTGGAAAAATACTGTGCAGAGTGCTCTTCTGGCTTTGCATGATGAATAAAAACAACAGGGACAGAAAAACTGAGGCACACTGCAAACCTCTGTCACCAGTCTCTCAACCCTAGAGTAACGTCTGTCATGACTGAAAACAAAATGTGCAAGAAAATGTGATGACGTGCCTCTAGTGTTCTCGAAATGGTTAAATACTTGTAATGGTTGCCTGTATGCTTTTGTTACAGAGGTTATAATTTAAACCAGAGGCACACGATGAAATTATTAGATTTTTTTTCGCCCCTGTTCAGACAGTCAACTTCGCCACTGAATGAAACACTGTTCTTGACTAAGAAGGATGCAGCATGAGAAACAATCAAGTCTTCTCCAGCATTCCAGAGCAAACCAACATTTTCAAAAAATTGCTAAAAGAATTCATGATACAACTGAATGTGGTAACATTACATTTAGCTGTGGTGAAACAAAACAACAAACAGCAAATGTTCAGAGAATCATAAAAGTTTGGGATATTATGACCATCAAGAGCTCAAGTCTCACACCAAAGAAAAAAAAGTAATGTTGAGTTTAATGACCAGTACACCCAGGAAATCCGAGACACAAACAGTGATAGCAATATGTCTTTCCCCCAAAACAGTCACATTTAACAATATTTAAACACCCTTTCTTCCTCTTAACAGAGGTGTGGAGATCAAATCAAATCAAATTTTATTTGTATAGCCCAAATTCACAAAACACATTTTGCCTCGGAGGGCTTTACAATCTGTACAGGGAGTGACACCCTCTGCCCTTAGACCCTCAGTTCGAGTGAGGAAAAACTTGCCCACAAAAAACCCTTTTAACAGGGAAAAAAGGTGGAAGAAACCTCAGGAAGAGCCACAGAGGAGGGATCCCTCTCCCAGGACGGACAGACGTGCAATAGATGTCACATGTACAGACAAATCAACAGAGACATATTGTACAATCACAATGAATGATAAAATGACAATGAATTACAATGAATGATAAAATAATTACAGTATTGTCATGACCTGGCCTGAAGGAGATGACAAAAACGGGAGAGACGCAGTGCATAGCCAATAGAAAAATATATTTATTTAAATAAAGTAACACAACCTAAAGTGACGCAGGTATGAGGTGTGTACATCAGTGGTTTCAGTCATGTAAATGTGGGTGTATTGATCATGTAAGGTGGGGTGTTGCGAAGTGGAAATAAATGAAACGCCGAAGGAACCAAAAAGGTGCGGACGCTGGCAAGGGAAGCGAGCGACCCCCGGCAGGCAGCCACTAGTCCTTTTATCCAGCTGGAACACCAGGCCCAGGTGCTCCCGATCAGGTTGATGTAGTCAGCTGATCACCTCGGAAAAAGACAGACCATTACGTCACCAGAGTGCAAACCCATGGCAGCCTAAACAGTATAGGCAGGGCCGTCACAGTATACAGAGTACACAGAGATATGGTAGCAATAATGACAGTAATAATATATGTAGTGGACGTCGTGCAGGACCACAGCAGCAGCCACGATCCATGAGAACCTGCTGGACGAGAGAGCACAGAAACTCCGGGGAGGAAGTTTAGTTAGTAACATGCATTAACATGCATTAATGAGACATGTATGTTTACAGATGGTGGTGGTGATGTTGATGGAGGGAGGGAGAGAGAGAGAGAGAGAGAGAAAGAGAGAGAGAGAGAAGGTTTGAGTAGAGTTTTCAGTAAAGGGAGATGTGACTACATCTTCAACCAGTACCGTGCCTGACTAGGCATAACCCTGAAATGCTGTGAGATGTGTTGCAGTTGCTTTGGGTTCATGTTATTTTCGTAGAATTCTTGGTTCACAGCTAAAGCAACACCTGCTGTAATCCTAACTGAACAACCAACTGACATAAACTCAGTCATAGCGGTGAACCTCGATGTGACGTGTGTGATGTCTGCATGAACATGCTCTGTTTCTGCATGTTTCTGCATACTGTACATCTGTATTTCTGCATATTTATGTGCGTGCTCTTATGTTCTTTTAGGTTTGTGTTGGTTTGCCTGCATAATTATGTGTGTGTGTGTGTGTGTGTGTGTGTGTGTTTGCAGTGTGAACGTGTGAGAGAGAACAGAGAGAGATTTCTTTTCCATAATTAAAAAAAGCTAAGATGCAGGAGGAAAGGAAACACTAATGCTGCTAATTATCCTCCTCTCCTCCCTCGCCACACCTGTGCCGCTGGTGGAGGGATTTCGTTTGAATAACACTGAATTAAATCAGCGTCAGAGAAAATAATATGTGTGTGTGTGTGTGTGTGGTGTGGGGTTGCATGTGGCATCAAGGCGGCTCTGAGAGTGAACATTAACAACCAGGAAATTAATACAAGACAACATATTTGTTTCGCTGACAAGAGACGCTGTCTTCAAAAGGCAACCAAATAATGTCCATTTGATTTATTGCGGACTGAGTCAGCAGGAAAGTCCTTCATGTATTCACACAGAGGCTGCCGGCCAACAGAGGGCGCCAAAACATCAACTGTTCAACATGGAGAAAAATGCTTTTGTAGCACCTTTAATAAGATTCAATTTTATATTTATATACCCAGTTAACTCATTTTGACATTTCATTCCATAATATACTGCTACAATTTGTTCTGGAATGTATTATTGCACTCACCAGTAGGTGGCAGTGTAAGCTGTCTGCGACACTGAGTAGCAAGCCAAATAGAAGAAAAGTGTGTTGTGATTAATTTATGCTCTTGGTCAGTGTGTGTGTGCGTCAGGTGCTGAAGCATCAATAGCTTGCTTGTAAGTTTTACCTGTCCCACCGGTGAAGTAATAAACACAATGTTTTTCTACACCACTGATGTCTTTGCTGTGTGTGAATGGTGAAACACTTCAAGCATGTCATTTGAACATTATAACAGGATTTGATCTTTATTCACTTTCTGTCACTTGAATTTGGAATAATAGTCTTCCTCCAGGCCTGGTTTGAAAGCCTATATAAACATTAACATGCTACCAGCCTCAGGGCAAGAAGTAAAGCAAAATAACTACATGGTGTAGGAGCATCACATCACACCATAGTGACTTTTAGTGAGTGAGTGTGTGAATAGGAACATGATTTACCAGATAAGAGTGCCTGCAGTTATTTAAATGACCATTCAGTACATTACTGGATAACACCGTCTTCTGTAGCAAAAGTAGAACCACAATGTTTTTCCACTCTTAACTGCCTGACATAGCCCACAGTGTTATTTTCAGACTGTCCCCCAATCTAGAGATGAAACAGCTCTTTTGGAGCCATCAAGAGGCTTGAATATCAAAATATCAAGACAATGTTTTATTCGGGGAAATTACTTGAAAAAGCATGATCATATGAAACTGGAGGACTAGACAAAAATGGCATGTACACTGTTGCCCATAAAGTTGGAATACAATAGTTTTACCTCTTCTCATGAAGTGATTGTGACAATGTGATTTAATTTCGATTATGTGTATCTTCTCAAAACGTTACTGATCAATCTTTTCCAAACATATCACAGTGAAAATTACACCACAGTTAACCTGATTTGTGTATAAATATGAATAAAAAGAGGAATGTGCCTCAATCAAAAATGGTATCCTTGATTTCTGCATACTCCCACAGAGTGGTTATTTAGGCCAATACAGGCTAATATCTTACTTAAACAGCAAAAGATCTAGAAATGTGTATTATTTAAGGTACGTTCTTCATTTTTCTAAGCATTCCAGTTACTTCAGGCATATTGCACATATGAGGAGTCTTATTACAGCACTTAGTTACATCCTATTACAACAGCCATCATTGAATTCATTATTTATTGTTTCTAAATGATTAAATACCTGCTGTATAAGCGGTTCTAACATTTTCCCATAAAAAGGGGCTTCAGTAGTGAACCATCATTTCTCAGTTTTAGTTGTTAAAGCAGGTGTCACAATCTCATTTTAGAAAGAAAAATTACTTTTCATCTTCCTTCATGTTCACACACTATCAGGCTAACACCACGCTTGATGTATTAACAGTGTAAAATAAGGCCAAATCCATCATTCTGAATGCATAGGTGACATCTCACTCAAATGGCAGATCTTATTTTGCCAAAACAAAACATCCGATCCATACACGAATCGATTTACTCTGCTGTTATCAACGTCGCCGAGAGCATCAATCTGTGCAGAGAGAGCTACATCTGCAGCGCTGATGCAACAGATGATGAGCCGGCAGCGCGTAAGCTGAAAATGGAGACATCAACCTTCACCATATCTGATTGGATGTCCCTCCTTAAACATCTGACAGAAATGCACCCCGGGAGAAACTACCTCTCACTGTGCTGACATGTTCTCATCAGCCCGCCTTCTTCCCCATCTCTTCCTGTGTCAAACCCCTGGATCATTATCACATCCAACAACACCAGCCTTCAGTGAGGAGGCTTTTATTTTTCTTGCTAATTGAAAGTAACAAAACACCCCCCTCCTCCTTTCTGCTCGCTTTGTATTCTGAGTGTGAGGTGTTCTTCTGGGGTTCTTCTAACACCTCCAACAAAAACAATAAGCTCATTGTTTACTTTTACTAGTGAGGACTGTCATGAACAACAGCTCAGAGTTTTATGTAAACAGGACCGAACTTCTTTTATACGTGGATGAACTTCAGCTTCAAGAGACTGTGTAGTCTTTTCTCTGCTACACATCACCTTTACTCTTTAAATGGATTCCTATTAGTCTTCAGATGACAGTCACTGGTCTTCATCAGATGTACGCTTTTCAAAATAAACAGCCATTAGTCAGCACAGTCCCAATTTCTGGCACAAAAGCAACAGCTCAAACAGGAACTTGAAGATGACTAAACTGAAACAGTCAACATCACAAACAGCTGTAATGCCAAATATTCAATCATGTCTGCTTTTCATTATAAACTCTGATCTCAACGGTGTCTCAATGATGTCAGCTCATCAGCTGCAATCTGCTCAGTGAAGCGTTTAAGAAATAAATCATCACCACATTTAGAGACATGTGTGGTCTCAAATATTGATTTAAAATACTAAATATAGTTAACCACAGCTACTACAGCAACATAAATTAATCTTTTTAATCTCTGGCATATTGTAACTTCTTGTTTGCATCCCTCTGACCTGAAATATAAAATACAACCTCACTGGCCAATCAGAAGTGAGTATTTTTTGCAGGAAAAGTTGCTTAGTTTCTGGTTAGCAACTTATTTTGACTTGGTAAAATCTGTCCATCACAGTAGTTTGGGTATCATTTGAAATGTTGATACCAGTGCCATATGATTTAGATTTTGGTATCATTCCCAGAATGATCCTTTTTAGCTGTGATAGTACGCCTTATCTCGACTTACTCTTTGTTGGTTTTCTATTGTCAAAAGTTGTGACTAGTAACTAGTAAAGGCTGTGCCATCGGTGTGTGTGACTGTAACATGTAGCGTGAAGTGCTTTGACAAGTCCACTTACCATTTTAATAGCCAAGCTACCAACAAACAGCAACCACACTTTTTTTATTCGCTCAATCTGTATTGAGTTCCAGATTGAGTGAATAAAAAAGATTCAACTAGTAGTTGAGTGCAGACGTTCCTCTGTTTGGTTGCAGATGAAAAGATCCAGTGAGAGCTTGATGGAGCAATGTTTATCGAGACGGTGGACAACAGTGTAGAGAAAAGTTAAAAACAACTGAACAACAGAAATAGTGGTTTAAATGAAATAGTTGGAGATGGTTCAAAAAGAAATCACAGACCAGAGAGAAATTTATACATTACTTTGAATGGAACCATTTTTGTGTCCACATTTTATTTAACGCTAGTTTGAATCCTTTTTTTTTTATACACATATACAATTTAATACTGTTTCATTTTTGCCTTCATGCACCAGGCACCCATGCACAGGAGCAAAGTGCTTTTGCACAAACCTGTAATGTCTGAATGAAGAGATATTTGTGGGCAGCTCGCTGCTGCTTTGTCTGCCACATTGTCCACAGTGAATCGTGTTCTGAGCCTGTGCTGCTTGGGGAACAAAGTTCAGCTGAAGTAGTGTCGAAGGACTAAACCTTCTTGACAACAAATATGTGGCAGCCTCATCAGCTCTACGGTGAATAACAGCTCTTATCTCTTCTCTTCAAAACAAACATGTCTGCTGTATATGAGAAAGATGAAGGAGCCATCAACATCCTCTTTGCAACAGCCCTTGTATCCTGCTGACAGTATCACAGCAGTTAATGTCAGCAAATGAAACTCTTGCCTGTGGATCTACATTCAGCTTTGGCCTTGTAATGTGACATAAACACATACTTCACAACCTCCTTGTACTTGTGAGCGCATTCGTGTTCACTCTTCCAAATAAGCCACAGTTGCCTGGAAGCTCTTCTCTCTACTCCTCCATCATTGAGGCTAAATTCATTACTTCAACGGTACAGCCCGTTTTCCTTCCCTGTCCTTCCCTCAGTGGTAGCTGCTGCTGCTGCTGCATGTCACCACATGGTTACTTTACAAATGGAGCCGGGCATTCACATAATTAAAACCGAGATGCTAGGACATAATTCTTAATTAAGCACTAATGTGATAAAGTGTTGTAGCAGGACGGAACTCTCCTTTAAGGGAAGGGAGGCCTTTGTAATGAGGTGATTAATGGACTTAAGAGGGGAAGAAGATGTAATTGGCTGGTCGTCCCTTCCAGCTGTAGGACAGGACATTGCTCGTCGTCTGCTGCAGAGAGTGGCTCGCAGAACAGAAAATGATGCCATCTGTTAGCAAGAAAAGGCTCCTTTAATCTCAAATGCCTCTTAATCGCAAATAAGTTCATGATTATAATTCTTTGTTTCACTCACTTTCTTGTCTGTCTAATCAGACTTCTAATGTATGAACAGTTAGTTAGTTTGACACTGAACACTCTCTGGTTCTCTCTGTCGTAGTTTGATTTAGATTTGATCAAAAGTGTGTTATTCTTCCTGTAATCACACCTAACAGTGATGTCACAGTGTACTGACACACCTAAGAGTACACCTCTACATCTCTGCAGCAAGGTAACTGGAGGTTAATAAAACAAGATCGTCAGCTGCTGTTTCTGTAAAGTAGAAAATGTCATATGGCGTTTTCTTGTGAACAAACAAAACATACGTTTATATGCAGTATTTCTTACTAAAATACACTATAAGTCTTTAATTCTGCATTGTTTACACCCTTGCTTACTAGCTTACAGTCTTCTTCATTGCCATCACCATTGCTACATTTTTGTGTTGGTTAGCGGAATAGCATAAAACCAGCGGCAGCAAGTCATTTGCACAAAACCATTCAGACATGGCCAAGGAGTTCAATTGTGGTTCAGTAAAGCGTGCCTATAGTGCACAGAGCCTCATTAAAACTGGACAGTTGAAGATGAAAGAACGTTACCTGTGAAGAATCTTGATGTCTGTGACATGCAGATGGTAAGGTTAGAAATCAGCGTAGGGAAGATTTTTCTTTTTGTGGCACACACTAAGCCCCTTAATACCAGTTAAGATGGTTTAAATGTCACAGAGTGTTGTTGCATACCATGTGCATCCCTTTATGACCACAGTCTACCCATTTTGCTACCCGTTTTTCCAATAGCTGCTTCCAGCTGAATAAAGCGCCACATCACAAAACATGTCATATCAAGCTGGTTCCACAAGTATGACAAAGAGTTCAGTCAACCCCAATGGCCTCTGCAGTTAAACGATCTCAGTCCAAAAGAGCACAATTGGGCTTGTGGTGGAACGGGAGATTTAAAACATGAAAGTACAGCCGATAAATCAACAGCAGCAACTTGATGATGCTGTCATGTCAGCACTGAGGATGTGGCCACTAATGAGGGTATTTCTTCTTCTGTGCTCTTGTGCACAACACAAACAAAACTGGCACCCACTTGTAAAAATATTGTTCCATGCAGTTATTGGTCAAAAACTCCACAGGGTACCTTTAAGTTTAGACTCACTGTCTCTGTTGAACACCTTCACGCTTCTAGGGTTGCCATCTTCAGTGTGGAAAAAATAAGAGACATCTTACCAGCGGCCCCATGCCTGGAGACACAAATCAAGTGAGCGGTTTAGTGGTCCTGAGGTTTTAGTATCGGACACTTTCGTGTTTTCTGATAAAATTCTATGCACCAATCTTTGCTGTTCATGTATCAATTTCAAAGTCCTCTCTGCTACTTTCAACAAGAATGATAATAAAGAGTTAATAAGAATGCTGAATGACAAGCCACCATGAGGGACAGAAAATACTCAGTTATTACTCATTCCCATTGATAAGATGGATCCACTTGGCTGTAATGACTATAAAGACAGTGACAGAGGTTAATGACAGTTAATGTTTTATAAAATGCTATTTAGATTTTGTGGACTTCTTTTGTTAGCCATGCTAGCTTAAGCAGTTTATGTTTACAACTCTACCCATGCCATTTCCTGCCCTGTCATGCCACACTATGGGAATATTTCACCTGGCTTTCAGTTCATCAGCCAGTTTCAGTCTGATTGCACCATGAACCAGTAAAACCCTCCTCTTATCTGGTTGAATTTTCACCCCAGAACTCATTTTGTGCCACCCAGAGGCTCAGTGTCCTAACCAGTGTCCTGGAAGCGACTGCAGGTGTTGAAGAGCAGATGGCAAACACAGCTGATCTGTAGAAAAGTTGAATTAAATGTAATTACATTTTTCTGTTGTTTAGCAAATCAGCATTCTGAATAAGGCAAACTGTTTATAGACTGTAGCTTAAGATTTGATTTTTAGAAGCAAATAAAGCTTCACTGATTCATGAAGGGACCTTGGATATACAATTTTAATAACGCTAATCATCTGGGTTGTAAATGATGCAGAGTTGTGCAGTGCCTGAATCATGATGTGACTGTCTATTTTAACTGCAGACAACAGCTGCTACTTTAATTTGGTCTTGTAAGCTAAAGACATGCTTGTTAGACTTGTTTAAAAAGATGGATGAATTATTTTGTTAAGTGTAATGCCAGAAGTGGACTAAACAAACCAAGGATGGATCATAACCAAACATTAACCAAACATATAGAGAACGTTTGGCCTTTAAATGACAATTTGCTACTTTTTATTTTCATTTTGTAGCATTGTGAATTGAATATCTTAGGATTTTGGACAAATAGTTTAAAGGTGTTAGTCCAGCAATGGAAAGTACACAAATATGATTTGAACAGATGGAGGTTTAAATCTGTGTCTGTGATTTTAAATATTGCAGACTCTAGGACCTTTATGTATTTGACAGCTATTTGAAAACTTCCACTGTTCTCATCTTATACACAGCTGAAAAGAGAATCAGGTGGCAGCAAGTGAATGAGGAAGTGGCTGATGTGTCTTTAATTGCTAGAAAACAGTTTTATTCCCTTTTGTCTTGTAAGCCAAACATGTTTGAAATTGTTTGTATAGTCCAGTCCCTCGATCCACTTTTTTATAGTTTCATGTTTTTCTAGGCAACAAAACAACATTCTTTTGTCACATATAATTATACAGGTACTGTACAGTCATAGTGAAATGCAGCCATTGCAGCCGCCGAAGCCCTGCTTACCTTTTGAAACAACGTTTAGAAATGCCACACAGTCCTCTCTGCTTTAATGAAAACGTTATTCAACATGCCGCACTAAAAAAAACGGACAGCTTTCATGGAAAATCCAACCCCAAACCTCCCAAATCCTGCCCTATGAAAGAACAAAGCAGCTTAATGTTGCTGCTGTTTCTCCCTTAATGTTCTGCTGTTTAAAACAAAGAGTCCTGCTTAGAAACAGTGGTAGTGATAAGCTGCAGGATTTGCTGAAATTTGCTCACCATTGAAGTTGCTTTGATAGTGTTATATCGGCAAAGAAATCCTACCTGGCAAAGGCGACCACAAGAGGTGAATGTGAAGGAGAAACTCAGCCTCTATGAAGAGGAATTACAAATGAAAATGTAGTGAATGTTCAATGAGGAACATATACACATTCAGTATGTCAGTATATCAACCTTCTGCCTACATTCATCTCTAAAGTAACTAATTTCAGCTGTTGGAGGAGACCCAGTGAAAACTGGCCCAGTGTCTTGGCAGGTGGGCATACTGTGGCTGCCATTTGTATCTTTACCTAGTTTTAGGTAGGTCTAAGCCTCAGAGGTGGGGAGACTATATAACTATGTATACACATCACTACATCTCTGTTTGGCAGCGACACTTAGTTGTTGAGCTTTTCAAATATAACTTTTCGATGCACAGAGTTTTTTCCATTTTCCTCCATTGTAGTGAGTTGGCAGAGGTTTCAGACACATACCTTAAGACTTTGGTACATAAAGCCAAAATATCTGCACTGTATCTGTCTAATCGCTTCCATAAAATCTAAATCTATTTTTGGTACAATTTGTGGTCAGCCATTTAATGTTATTTCCATTCTCTTATTATCTCTTAAAGGTACAGTGTGTAAGATTTGGGGCCTCTATTTCAGAATAAGGCAAACATGGAATATAATATTCATAACTATGTTTTGATGCATGTATAATCACCTGAAAATAAGAATCTTTTTATGTTTGTTACTTAAAAAATATCCTTTTATATCTACAGTGGGAGAGGGTCCCCTTTCATGGAGGCCGCCATGTTGAAACACCTTATTTATACAGTAGTCCAGAACAGACGAACTAAATACTGACTCTAAACAGGGTCCTTAAATGTTGTTTCTCCTTTACACTAGGAAGGTGAGGGTGATGTGAGGAGATTGCAATGCAGCGATTGGACCACTAAATGCAACTACATTCTACACACTGGACCTTTAATATTGTAGTTTTCATTTGTGGCAGAGTCCCACGTGTCATTTTAAAGTGGCATCGCATACACAGGGGATTCACAGGATGCATATAATTCAGTATTTACTTTTATCTCATTGATACCAGCCTCACTTTTTACTGTTCACTCTCCTAACACCATATCAGAGCTTTATTAAATTACTGATAATGCTACATATGTTGCCACATCACCCAGAACTGAAATGTAAAGTATTATAACCCTAGATCATTTGATAAATCTTTTGTCATAACCAACACAGAATTTGATGGGTTTGTGTGCATCTTGTATTCTCTTATCATCTTGTTGTTATAAGAGATTCAGCTGAGAAAGATGTTACACTATCCAACTGCTGAATCTTCACCACTACCGGCATCTTGTAACTCCTCTTCTTCTTTTTAGTGAAGTCTAATTATCAAAACTCTCAAGATCATTTAAAAATAATTTCACCTCAACATCATTTCTTTTATTTGAATAATATATGAAGTCTATGGTGGAACTTGTACAAACGAATTCCACAGCTGCTAAAAGTGATTGGACATCCTGAGGTAATGTTTGCGTCCAAATGAGCAGATCTGTAGATGAACACATGTGAACAAATTGCCAGAGATCCAGACAGGACAGACTCACAGACAACTTGGCTTCCTCATCTGACAACATGGAAGCTCCAGAGCTGTGGCTGCTGCTTGGCTCAATACGTACAGATTGGTTATTGGCTTTGCTCTCTGCTTTGTACTTCACGACTCATCCTGGCAACCTAGACACCTAATCAGGCCCCTGCGCCACTACGACAAACAGCTTGACTAGGAGCGATGGCAGGAAGCCCCATGTGGAGAGAAAAGCTGATCCAAACCACAACTGCCAATGTTGCATCTCCATCGCTGTCAAAGTGTCCTCCAGCAGCTTTCCACAACCTGCAGCAGGATCTGACCTCTGACCCCTCTGGTAAATGTGATGATTGTGCAAAAATAATGTTTAACTAAATAAGAAGTTTTAACGGTTTCATTAAAGACAAGAGTTCAGAGTGCTCATCAAAAATTCCTTGTGTAAAATAGATGATAGATTACATGTGGAATTCATAAGAGGTTGTTGTATTTCTGTCTTGAAGTGAGCACAGATTCATATTAAAATGAAATATGTCTTCATGAAAAGACAAATTTTTTGGTGTCCATGTAGGGATGTATCATATCAGGTTAAATCGGTAGTAATATGTAACTTGTTGGTCTCAGACAGGATATAACGTTAAACAAAGTCACATAAATCAAGTGGACACACTACTCTATTTGTGTAATTGTTGCAGACACTTGAAAATTCAATAAAGATGAGTTCAGCTCCTCTTTTGGCACATTACCACAACATTTTTTTGATACTCGCTTCACCTTACTATAAATCTCAAAATGTCTGCACCTGCTCTCATTCAATTAATGCCTGTGAATAGTTCTCCTGAATTTATTTCACATTGCCCGAAACACAAATGACCAGAAAAAGAAATGAATGAGTGAATACTGTCATCCTCTCAAAGTTAACGGCTCATCCACGCTACTAAAAAGTCTAAATGCTGTTACCCTCCATCTGCTCTCTCACTCTCTCCTCATCTCTTTTAATATTTGTATTTTCTGTTTCTGTCTGTTTGTATGTGCTGGTTTGTTTAGATGTCTCTCTTAATTTAGTCTTTTTCTACCTCACCTGCTGTTTCTTTCTTCTTTCTTTCCCTCATGGTTATATATTTTTATTTTTTCATTTTACTTTTTCTTCATCCTTCTATGCAGTCAGACCAGAACTGGTCAGGATCAGTGTAATTGCAAGCGTATTCCTAAGAGTATTCCTAAAATTAAAATTTGGTAGTCCCTTTGGTATATCCATGCACTCCATGCAGCATATCTGCTGTAGCTACTTGTTTTCTCTCAGCACACAGTTATATAAAGAAGAATAAAATCAATTGATATTTCCTGAACAACAGGTCAGTGTCACCCTGTCTTCAAACTGGATAGATTCACTATTTCCACCACAAGGAAACACATTCTTAAATCCGACGATGAATGAAGCGAATGTTTGCAGAGACTGATTCAAGTGTGAACGAGCCTGTATATTGTCTGTCTGCTGCTTTATGACACAACTCTAAACCTTCTTCTGTTCGTTTGTCAAGAACACCCTTTTGTGCTTCTCTGTCGTCTCTGTCTGACTCTCTCCAACAGCCCCTCATTTCATAACTGGTCAACTCTGTCCATATGTTGCCACTAGGGGGCAGTAAAACTCCACATGTTCACATGATAACGTTGTGTAAAGGTGTCCACACCTCAAACACACAAACATGCACATGCATATACACACCGTGAATATATGGTAGTGAACAAACACTTAATTTTATTTTTGTTTGAAATAATACAATTACAATTTCAGTGTTTGAATCCCTGTTACTGTTTTCAATAAAATTCACTTTGCACTGCAAGATTTTAAAGGCTTCCCACCATGAAGCCAAGCTGTGTCTTTTGCTGAAGTGACTGCTGCACCACTCCTCATTTAAACAGAGCATTGTCAGGTGAGTTCCTCTCAGACTCAGTGTGGGTATTTCTGAAGGGAAACCAGTGTAAAAAAAAACAGCCATCTGTCATCAAGTTTTACTGGTTACATTTATAACAGACTTCTGCAGCCAAAATTCATTTTTTTCTGGGTTATGAAACAACTTAACGTAATAATTTCAAGTTATTACTAACTGTTCCGTTGAACTTGTTTTAAACTGTTGTGCAGGACATTGAATTTCACCATATTGTATACATATTTTTGCATTTAGTACCAGTTATATACAAACCTACATATGTTTGTTGGTTATCTAACCTATGACAATGTGAATATCTCAGTGTCCACTTCCT
Source organism: Sciaenops ocellatus (assembly GCA_033000465.1). Classification (NCBI taxonomy): domain Eukaryota; kingdom Metazoa; phylum Chordata; class Actinopteri; family Sciaenidae; genus Sciaenops; species Sciaenops ocellatus. Next base: position 20,554,580 of record CP136882.1, on the reverse strand, counting down.
GTGATGACTGTTAAAGAGATGTCATTTTAATACCTGTTAAGTGAAATGTGTTGCATTTTAAATTATGTGACAGTTTAATTTTTTATACAAACCACATTTATTTTGTTCTTCTACCACCTTTCTCTTCACATTCATTGGTACACACACACAAACAGATATAAATAGAGCACAGTAGGTTCTTGGATTGTGTGTGTGAGGACTGTGAGCAGCGTTCTCTTTGGCTGCGGTGTAGATCTCATTTCAGGAGGTGGAATTAAAGCTGGCTGAGACTTAATCCCAGTGTAATACTCCCCGCCCCTCTCTCCTCTCCCCACCCCCATTTTATGAAGAGTGTGAGAGAAATCAGAAAAGGAGGCGGTGTTTAGAAAGGTGAGTAAAGACTTATATTTGATGATGATTTTGTTATTTATTGTCAACAGTGGTTACTTTTAGTTTCTATGGAAAGTGAAGAACAGTTTAAAAATGCATCGTTCTTCAGATCATAAACTGTATAATAAGACTATTTGTTCCCGTTAGGTCAAATTTCTGTCATCTATTTGAAGGAACAAGTATGCTTCCATTTTAAGCATGGTTACACACAGAAAACAGCACTGCCAGTTGTTTAATGTCAGACAGACAGTGCCTTACGACACTATCACATCAGTGACTATTTTATTGAGGCAAACGGTAGAAATACGACATTCACATTACAAAGTAATCTATCAGCAAAGTATGCTTGCATGCATTTGATTGGCCAAAGCAGATGCCAGAGCACTCTTTGTTTGCACCCCTAGTGTGCCAGGGATGTCTGTTCAAATGAATGAGAGGGTTAGGTCCACAGCTGCATTGTGACGTTGCCTTTTACATGCAACTTTGACCCAAAGCATCTTTTTGGAACAGAAACTACAGGCGATATAACAGAGACACAATTCAAGGTGAGAGGACAGAATCAGTTTCTGCAGTTATTGGGTTTTAGACAACAGCAAGGTGTTTTATGAAGGTCATTGATGTTGCACTCCTCTGTTATTTAGGCTTTCAGGGATGAGAGCCAATCAGATCACTCTAAAGCCGTTTTCCCCAAATCCTCATCACATTATTTCGCAGCATAAGCCCCGTTGAATCAGCGGCTATTGGACTAGTAATCAGCTTAGCTTAGCCCCACTGTAAATATGCAAATAGTATTTGATGATTAATTGACCCCAGTTGGTGGTGCAGCCAAGCAGAAGGAGGGAGGGAGGGAGAGAAAGAGACAGACAGGAAAGAAGAGGGACAATATGTAAGAGACACGAGAGGAATGAATGCCAATGATTGTACTGTATGGTGTGAAAGTGAAACAATAAGAGTAATACCATAGAAATATCAGGTATTCATACAAAGAATTTCTGTCAATTTCTAAAAACAAAATGCTGACATTTTCTTTGATATTAAACTCCTATCTTTTACATTAATTACACACATACAGACGTTTTAGGATGTTACAATCATACAATGTCATGTTTGTGGGAACTTGCTCGCATTCGCATTCTGTAGCCCAAATGATCAATGATGTTATTCTACACAGCAACTGGTAGATTAAAGGTCACATATTTTACATCTGTCTAGTGTTTTATTTGAAGTTTTGATATTTTTAAGTTTTTACGTACCAAAAAGCATCACAGTATAGTTTTACATATCCTCTCTCATGCTTCTCTCTGGAGCTCTAGCAAAAAAAAAAAGGACAGTTTGTTTTGCGTTTTGTCTCATTGTTATTATTTATTATTAATTTATTTTTGACTGTTCAGAAGAATGATGCACAGCCAGGCCAACCACAGGCAGGCTGTGGTTTTGCCATGGCTGAGGGCGGTGATTGTATAGTTGTGATATCACAACCTTGTGGTTAAGTACTGATGGCTCATTTAAAGACACAGTTTCTGCTGTGTTTCTGCAACATGGGACTATCATTTAATTGAATATGCAACTAGTTGTTAGTTGTAGCCCTAATCGGCTTATTTCTTCAATTTAGGTGTCAAACATTAATTACTCCCAAACGCTACTGTAGTGTCTGTGCCGACTAAAATAGACATCAGGAGGATGGATACTACAGCATGGTTGATTGATTAGGACAAAATCAGTTCCCTCCTCTGGAAAACAAACAACTTGAACACAATGTCAGACCAGAAAACAAAGCAAAAATTAAATGGCAGCTGAGGCTGATTATAAGACAAAAAAACAAAAAAAACAAAAACAAAAAAAAAACAAAAACAAAACAACATCTTGATAGCAGCAATCAAAATCAGCTGAATCCAGCTTGTGTGTGCATGTGGGTGTGTGAATTTATGCACTTTCATTTATGCACTATGATGTGGTGTCTGAGGTGAGACTGAAGACGACTCTCTGGCTCTGGCAGTCATACATTTCTCCCTTGTTACGTGCATAAAAGTGAACTCTGGACCAACTTACGTGTAGTTCGTCAGGCTCACTTGTGAAAAGCAAGCAATGCTTGCAGGAAATGTTTAAAAAAGAAGAGCTGAGTTTTTTGGTATGGTGGGGTGGTGTCTACAGTGGAGTAACAGGGTGTGTTCAAGAGAGAGTATGGTGGTGTATCTGTAGAGGGAGTAAGTGAAAAAGGAAATGGAAATAGAAGAAGAGGAAGATCTGTGGAAGGGAGGTGACGTTCCCAACACTGCAGCTATGGACACACACACACACACACACACACATACACACACGCACACACGCGCACACACACACACACACACACACACACACACACACACACACACACACAAACAAACAAACAGTGCCCCCACCCCTACGGCTCAAATGTCAACAAGGAAAATTGGAAATGAGTAATTCTTTCAGAGTGTGAAATAGATTGCTTCTCATATACGTACGTTCCTGAATATGACAAATTGATTCTTGGGGAGAGGCGAGCAGCAAATCCACCAGACAATTTTTATTGTATATTTTTTTGAATTATGATTATGATTATTTATTTATTTATTTTTTGCGAAACACAGCTCTCCATTGTAATTGAAGTCCCCTCACCCGCAGGGGAAGTGTTCCTTCTCCAACCCTCTAATTTGTTCTTTTAGCAGCCTCGATTTTCATTCCGTCAATAAATCGGAGAGTCAGAGAGAGTGTGTGTGTGAGAGAGAGAGCGAGAATGAGGGAGTGATTATTCAATATTAACATGCTGGAGCCATCTGAGATGTTTCCTCCAATTACAGTATTCATAATGTACCCTGCTGTCATTCCCAGTGTGTGTGTGTGCTGCTTCAGCTAAGAATGAGGCAAATGAAATCGATTAGACGTCTGTACAACCCTCTGAAATTGTCTGCTTTCTGTTTGTGTGTGCGTTTGATTGTCCAATTTTCCATCCTCTCATTTTCTGTTGTGTTTCCGTACCTCCTTCCACCACCACCTCCACCACCCCCCGACTCCCCCTGAGCACATGATCAATTTTTTTCTGCTATTCCACCTCTGCCGGCTTTCTTTCAGCCTCCTGTTTCTCACAGTCGTCTTCTACCTCTTTTTCTCTCTCCTGGAATGTCTCTGGAGGAACAGTGTTTTTATGAAGTTGGAAGCTTGTTGCACAGTGGTTGGCTGAAATTGGTTTGCAAAAAATAACTCCAAATTGCTGGTTCTCTGGCTTCTGCTATTACCTGTTACTTTCAAAAAGCCTAATGTAAGCATTCTATTATTCTTTAAATACTAAGGCTTAGCTTGGTGTTTTCTTTCTCTCCCTCTTTCTCTGTAAGACATCACATTTTTGAGTACTGTCCTAGAAATACCCGTACATTCTTTGATTGTACAATACAATCCAATATAGTCCAATATGTGTATCTCTGTAGAACCACCATCACTGCGAACTTCAAGTCAGATTTTGGCTTTTTGATGTATGAATAAAAATGTTGCTTAAAAGGTTTGGGTGAAAGTTTTTTAAAATTTTCAATGACACATATCTGCACACAAGACAAAAAGAGACATCTCATATTTCATATATCAAAGAAAAGGATGAATCAATAACAATGAATTAACAACTAAACTGACCTTGCAAGAACATTAACTGGAGTTTAATAGATTCTTAATTGAGCTTTTGAGAAAGGACAACCGAAAACCTCAGAGCAAAGGATAATAATCTAAAACTATTAACAAGAAGAAAACACTTACATGGCAAATGAGATACAGCATAGAAACACATCATTTACATGGAATTACTGAAAAAAACAACAGACAACAATGCAGTTAGTTAAAATGTTCATGAAAGAAAATGTGAATGCATGAGCAACAGGTTCAGGCAAGTTCTTCGACAAGTCCAGAGAGTCTTTCAGAGTGAAACTGAAGAGCAAACGAAGAGGATGCTTCCTTTCGTGGAAGTTCATCAATTACAAGATAAATCTCGCTGTCGTGTGTTACGGCCAAGACACAATTACTGTTCCATTAACAATCAATTTCCAACATATATCTTTAAGATGTAGAGACCATCCAATAATGACAGAAGTTAGAAAAAACAGAAAGAATCAGCAAACTGTGGTCAAAAACACTTGAATAACATCCTGGATATCTTGGAAACATCTGTTTAAAACCTGTCTAGGTCTTGTACTGCACTGTACAAGTGCTTAAAATTGTATTTCAATTATATACTACTTCCTACTTCTGCTCCACTACATTTCAGGGTGAAATATTTTACTTTTTATAGCACTACATTTATTTTACTAAACAGGTTAAAGGTCCAGTGTGTAAGATTTAGTACAGAATATGCCAGATATGTAATATAATATGCAAACCTATATTATCATTTGTGTATAATCGCCTGAAAATCTTGCAGGCTGTCTTATAGGGAGTCCACCATATTGAACTGTCCCAGTAGTGGCTCTAAATGGTGCCTTTTAAATTTTTCATGGTCACTGTTTGTCTTTCACACTAGGAAGGCGAAGGTGAAACGAGGTGGTTGCAATTAGCAATGAGACCACTAGATGTGACTAAATCCTACACACAAGACATTTAAGGTTCAACATACAAAACATGTGATCATTTCATAAAATATCATACTTTCATGATTCCACCCACTATGGTGTGAAAATGCTGCTTACACAGTAATCAATCATTAATAATAATAATCTAATAGAATATTACATATAAAACACTAATAACACTAAGAAATGGACTTGAGTAAGCAGGACTTTTACTTAAACTGTACTATTACTTAAGAAAAAGTACTGAATATGTCCACCACTTTTAATTAGAATAATTACATACTGATTTTCAACACCACAACAAGCTTTTTCGGCTGTCTATTTTCTGTCTTCAGTGTTTTATTTCCAGTTAATTCACTAGTGCATCTGCATGATAAAGCAGACGTTGCTGAGATTTGTGTCACAGCTGCAAAGCTTCGGATACTGACTGAACAAAGTTAATGAAAGCTCTGAAATGACAAATCAACAGTCTAAGACAAAAGACAACAGCGGAATAAATGTTTAGCAACATGATATCCGACTGTGTTTGCTACGGCAGGTGCAGTGACAACAAAATATGGCAGGCATGTTGCATTATTGCTTTCTGGTAATCTGAGAGCGCACAAGCCTGTTGATAGAATTTACTGCAGCTAACTGGAAGTGCAGAAATGTAGTAAAACATAAAATAAACCTGACAGTACTGGTTGCTCCCAGTCACATCGTCTGGTGAAACTACACGATTCATCTGTCTGATGTTTGGAAATTTGTCAGCATTCTTTTCAAAATGTGTATCCACCTTAAGTTGCTATCAAATTGAATAAATGTAGCCTGTTTGAAGGAGAAATCTGTAGGACCTGTAGGTGCAGTTGTGATTTTCTCATTTTAAGTAAGCCTGGATAAGAGAATCAACCAGATGTCTTAATGGTACAAATACACAAACACACACATCCACTGCCAACACACACACACACACACACACACACACACACACACACACACACACACACACACTTCACTGTCTTGACACCCTAGTCCTTCCATAATCCCTCTTGCCTGAGTTTTAGATAGTGACAGGGTCGTATTTGGAGCTAAAACATTATCTTTCTGCTCATTAACCTTCGACAGGGTTTCCATTCCGCCCGGCTGATTCCCCCTCCTCTGCCACCTCTGTCTTCACCTCCATCTCTTTCCCCTGTCGTTTCTCTCCTCCCTATTTGTCGAGGCACTCACCCGGATGAGACGGGAGCCTTTTAAAATGTCTGGTGATGCTTCACGGTGCCTCTCCTCTGCATTGGGGATCGACTTATCTGGACAATTTGTCCCACGAGTTGCCAAGACACTAATGAGATCATCCGCAGCAAAGTTTTGGGCTGTTGAAGGGAAATGTTTTTTTCTGACCATTTTCCTGCCTTAAGCCTTAAGGGTGATTCCCTCCACTCAGAAACAAAGTGCAAAGGGGAAACCTGCATGATATCCATTATTATTATAATTATTATGAATAAACAATTCATTTAGAAGACAAAACAGATACAGATGGTTAATCAAAGACCACAATTCATTGCACAATTAAACACTCTTTTTCCTCAGTTTTCTACATTTGAGACTTTTTATTAAGTTTTATTTTCATACCTAAACAATTTAATCAACAATATTCTAGTTTAAACTTAGCATGGCATCGTCAGGTAATGTATTCTGTCACTGCTAAAGTGGACTTGACCTACCTGTGCAGGTGCTGCCAGCTGCTGTCATTCTCAAACTGCGAGTGTCACAGGTCAGCTGGCTCCTGCAGGTCAACAGCAATTTTTGTGTGCAGTATGAGGTGTTCAGTGCGTGTGTGTGTGTGTGCTGTTTTTTTTATTTATTTATTTTTTATATATAAAAATGAAGTGGGAGCATCAGGAGTCATTTTGGCGCCTTTATAAATGTATTTTTTTTACTGAACTCCACCTGCCTACACATGCCTCAGGCCTTTAATCTTCCCTACCTCCTCAGATGAATCTCTCAAAGCTCTCCTAAACTCTCTTTCTAAGTGGGTGTTAATGGAATGATGTCTTCGCATATTGATGGCCTACTTATGTTTTGTATCCTTTTGTTGTGGGTGTGACATAGAGTGAAGAAGAAAGATCCGGTTCAGACAAACCACGTCAATTCTAAAAAGCGCAGCTGATTTAGCATTTCACTCATACAACATTGGCAGACTCACGATAGATGTTTTGCTTTTATAAAAAAAAAGATACAAATTGATGCAGTATCTAATATTACTTACTAGTTCAATAGCAAAAAGCCCAACTTGGCATCTGTCTTTCAGCCGGCGGCTTCTTGCTCAGTCACTTTCTCCTTTCCTCTTCTTAGCTTCTTCTGTCAATGCCCCCTTGGTCTTTTCACCTCTGTTATTCTGTCCATATGACTGCTGAGTCTGGTTGCATTGTACAATTGCCCAGCTATTGGGTTGGTGGGACACCAGCTCCACTCCCTGTTTGCATTTCCCCATGCACTGACCCTGAAAACCTCCTCTTCCCGGTGGTCCAAAACACCTGTGGTACGAACACTAACACTCCTCACTCTTATGAGCTCCGAGCTCAAAGTCCAGGCAGCCTGGCTAACAAACAGAGCTAACATTAACTAACAGCAGCTATAGCAACTGTCTCTGACTATAGTTCACAGCAGTTTGTGCTCCAGGTAAGATGACCCTGAGAGCAAAGTTATTACTGCGAGAACAGATGTATGGAGCGCCAAGTAAGAATGAGAGATGCCATTCATCTGATTACAAGTCAGTGTAGCATAAAAATGATTTAAACCTGTTATTTGATGGTAGAAAAGATACGCCGCGTTGCTTTAAGCAAAACCCATCCTTTAATAAACAAAAAATGTTCTCCTTTTACTCCTTTTACACTAGAACTATCCTTTGAGATAGACATTTCTCTTTTTACAGTGACAGCAGAAATGAAAATTAATAAAAGCTTTCTCATCTTTATATCCACGTGAGGACAATAAGCCAGACAGACATTTGGGTTTTACAAGAGAAATAAAAGGGCACACACACATACATATTCAGAAGCCGGTGAGGACATTACACCCGCAGGATGAGAAACACAGAGACAAGCAAACACCAATAATGGCTTTCCTCCACCTCTGTGGCATGATGTCAGCATCATCCTCATTTTACCTCGTACTAAATGTGTCCATGTCACCGCAGGTTTGTTCTCGTTTCTGTTTGCTGTGAGCGACACAGCGGCAGGGATCAGCTCTAAAAACATCTTAGCAGTAAGAGCATTGTTTGTGCTCCACTGATTTACAACAAAAGCTGAAGATGATCTGATGTAGGAGCTGGTTCAGACCAGGACCTACACTGTAAAAAGATGTTTCTTTTTACTAAAACAGACTAAAAGACTAAAAGCCATCTGCCATTAAGTTTGGTTAACTTGTGTAACTAGTCACTTAGGTCACTGAATCTCCTGAAGGCAGGTCATATTGAGTTGCCCCTGAGAATGGCATCTCCAACAAATCAAGTGAAACTTATGGAGGCAGCAGCATGCTTCTCTGTCCACACCTAAACCATTGAGCATTGGTGTTGTTCAGAGATGTTAATGTGAGTATAATTCTTCTCATGTATAAAACTTTGAACACATTTTTCTCTCTTTTTAATGAAACAATTTCTAGAGCAAACATGTAAAAATTTAAAAGATGTGTTTGTTCTGCATGGCTTGTTTAGACATGATGTGTTTATTTTACATACATAGTCAATTGTTTTTAATTATTTTCTATTTTCTTTGGTCATTCTTCATAGTGCTACCTTTTTATGTCTGTAAAGAGTTTGTGCATATTGCCTGACAAAGACCTTGTAGGTGAAAACATTGCATCATTGCATTTTTGGGAGCTTGTAAAATTCAGTGTAGACTACCTCTCATTTCTGAAATATGTCATGCAGTTATTCCTGTAAAGTTACATTCACACTCCTTGTCTGCTGCACCTTTACTCTTCTTACACTGTTGAACATCCCCAACGTGCCTACTCCAACTTCCTTTTACCCAATCATGTTCACTTTAACATCACTGTCACATATACAAAGACAAAGTCCCGTACAAATATTGGGAATGGATGGATTTAAGTCATCAAATCCAGATTCTTCTGGTAACATTACACAAAATCACAATCCAACAAAAGGAATCTTTCTATTCCAATCTCACTCAGTTACAATCCTGATCATTATTCTACACCAGAAGAAGAAGATTTTCTGAGGAATGTTAGGACCACAACCTACAGAGAGACAACATGGACAAACGTTTCACCTCGGGAGAACTCAGGAGAGCCCTTTTTATTTTGTTCACCATGTCTCAAGGTCCACACGACTACTGAATGGAATTTTAAAAACATCTTTTGTCTCTTTTTTCACCTCTGAACTTATCAACAGCTGTAGCATTCCTCAACACATGAACACAGCCTGTATCATGCTAACTCTAAAAACAAATGAAGACCGCATGCAATGCACCCGTTATTGTAACATATTGTGGATCAACACGGATATTAAAATGATATGCAAGGCTCTTGCATTCAGGCTATTCGCCCTGAGCATGATTGGTTTCATCAAAGAGAGGCATTCTTCAGAAAACTGTAAAAGCAGTTTGAGCACAACACACAGTAACACAGCCATTCTATCCTTGGATACTGAAAAGAGATTTTACAGGGTAAGTTGGTCCTTTTCCTCTTCACATCCCTCAACGAATTTGGATTCATCTCATATTTTATCAACTGTGTCAAAACATTATACAGCTACCTCTCTGCTTGTGCACGAACCAATGGACCCACATCAAAACCACTCCTGGCAAGAGGAACTAGGCAAGTATGCCTATTATCTCCATTACTATTTGCTCTTTTTATAGTACCGCTTGCAGCATACAGAAGACAAAGCGATAGCTGTTTCTTCTAATGGACAAACAGACAGCTGATTTAACCAACCAAAATCTAATCCAGAAGTAACATTAATTGGCAAAGCTGTAACAATGCCCCAAACTCAGTTAAAACAGAATAAGGTCCTGGATAGAGTTCATAACACTACACATAAAATGTATTTTTTGGGCCTCAGAAATAACAAACATTCCCACATTGGCCAAACTCAACCGATTATGTTATGTTTCCCTGCTCTGTACTCGAAGTCAGGTCTTTTCGTCAAAGGTCATGAGCAAGCTATCAAAGATCCTCAGCATCCCTCTTTCCCCATCCATTTGTCTTCTGGGTAATCTCTTTACACTTCAGCCACGCTGTTCACACCATTCATTTTAATAGATCTAACAATAGCTTAGAAGACTATATTACTTAATTGGAGGAACAGCACCAATTTAGCCAACAACCACTTGCTTAGTCTCCTGACTGAAGATTCCAGTTTAGAAAGCCTCACAGTTATCTCCAAGGACAAAATTAAATATGGCCAAAATGTTATAAGCTCCTCATGGTAGTATTTTTGCTTTGAGTAGTAGTCTGTCAGTTTGGTCTTTTGTTTTGTACTGTCTCAACATGATATCATGGGATGGAGTAAATAGCACACCACTTTTAAGAACAATTCATGTGTCATGTCTATGCATTTAAAGCTTTTTGCACGTCGTTTAGCACAATTAGAGATGGCAGATGTTATAGGACATGCAGGAAAAGATTAAGTCATAACTTAAAATAAGCATATTACTTACAGATTTAAGTCATGCAGGGCTATGTAATTTAAGTTACATGATGTAAGTCATGTTTCCAAAAAAAAAAAGGCGGCAGCCGTCTAGATGAAAGTCCTGCATCTGTTTGATCCGTCAGTCCACCCAACCTCCTCCACATGTGGACTATGTTGCTTTTTATACAAAATCATCTTTAAATGTGTTTTTTTTGTAATATTCATGCACTCAGTGATACTCCATCTTCGTACAATAGTCAGTAGAGACTAAATTACCATTACCATACACAAAACTTTGCCCTCTTTTGATGGGATTCAACATTTTCACTATATCGTATATCTTTGCATAGTTTCTCTGAAGGTGCTTAGTGACCAAAAACAGAATATATAGCATATAGTCTATGATATAAAATACTGAAGGGAATTTCTAGAAACATACATATTATGGAAAGTATAAACAATTCCAAAAACTTGACTCAGAATCTCATTTGAGCAATTGCTATTATCCTGTGTACTACCAAATTGTGATTCAAAGTCTTTGATAGCACATTTTTAAATTAATTAACAACCCAATTAATGAATCAATTTATTCCTTCATGTTAAAACGAACAGTTTTTACTGTGATTGACTTGAGGTGCAAGTGTTAGAGAAGAGGAGCATATCGACAACCTGGAGGATGTGGTATCGATGTGATCACTCTCACTTAGTGAGCGGAGCCGGTGAAGTGTGACTGTGAATAATCAGCCTTGGCACTACATCACCACCACATTTTCCACCAGTGGGGCTTTACACGCCCTCTGGGATGGTTGTAAGCAAAAAAGGGAAACGGCAATGTTTTATCTGCTGGACACAGTAGTTGGTCAACTCCAAACATCAAGCTTGAATTCAAATATAAGACGAAAGAGGGAGCATTCATCCATAGGGGTGGAAACACACTTACACACTACCCTGCATTTGATATTTTTACCATAAAAATGTACAAATCCATAATGATTGTTTTTTTTAACACGTGGAACAATGACCATGATAAACAAGATATGAATCACCACACAAGAATTTGTTCCTTAACTCTTTTGTATACACTAAGATGTTTGAATTTAGACTCGCAACCAATTCAGTATTCTATAACATATAAAGTGCTTCACATGGCAATATTATGTGCTATATATGCATGTCTGTGAATATGATTTAGGGGCCTGGTTAGGTGGATTGCCCTTGCCGCGAGTGTTCTCATATGATTTTTTTTTACCACCCAGTTGATGAGTCACATTTCTTGGAAGTGCCCTGATTGATAGGTGCCAAGAAGCCTTGCTCATCTGCTCTCATATATTCATGCACAAATGCATACATCAGATATCATCAGATATACTTGGAGATCCTCTGAGACTCAGGAGACTTTCTTTCCTTAGAATGCATTTTCACACAATTTCTATCAGGGGTTGAATCTGTCCCTTGTTTCGTCCTTGTTTCCTGTTCTAGTTAAGTTTAGGAAATCACGTTGTCAGTTGTACTTCAGAGAAACACGATATGGTATTCCATTTTGTGCTGCCGACAAGGTGGTGCTGAAATCAATTCAAATGAATAAAATATTCATTCAATTTTCCTGCTTTCAGTCTCGTTATTCTTATTATATGTCATTATATGTTATCCCTCACAGTGTTAAGTGTAACAGTCTATGTGGTTGCTGTGAAAATAGAAATGATTTCAACCTTTATTCAGATTTCTGTCTTCATCGATTTTTGCCTCTGCCTCGCTAGTTGTCCCGTTGTCACATTTAATGAGAAGATTGCAAGACTCAATAAACTATTTAATCTCTTGTAAGTCAAATATTATTGCTGTTGGCTAAATAAGGAGAACACCGCTGGAGTCAGTTCATATTTCAAGTGTCTCTCCTGTTGTGAGGTGAGAGCTGTAATGTAGTGGAAAGTGAGAGCTCAATCCGCTCATACTTGTGATACTGTGAGTTGTAATTCTCCTCTCAGTGGGGATCTCTTTTTACTGTTTGGATCATTATTTTCCTCATAAGTGTTTGCATTATGCTGATCCATGCTTTCACTGTACTCAGTTTCAGATGTCAAGTGAAGGTTTGCACAGCAATGGCAAACACAGAGAAATGATTGTGAATGTTTTTATAAATGACGATGCATTACTGAGGGACTGACATCCTTTAGGGCAGGATTATGTGTGTGTCTGTCAAGGATTCAGGAATGATTTTTTAATCTAACGCCTGCTTGACATTCACTCGGTTCAGCCTCAGTCCTCTACTGCTGACTGCTGAGTGCTTTCTGAGAGTTAATTGTTTGGCTGTTATCAGAGCTCTGTCCACTTCAAATGTCAAATTAGACATATGTTCTTTTTTAAATGCCTGATACCCTTGGGAAAGCTCTATTTTCCCATTTGCTTATTGTAGGATAGTCATAGCCAGAGGGTCATTTGTAAAGTAGAAGGGAGACACAAGAGGTTGTGTTGCAGATCCCGTAGGTGGACGTTTATTTACAGGTGCTTCCAGGAAATGTGCAAAGCAATAAAACTAAAAAAAACATGGCATCTGCTGTGCCTGACTCTTCCTCCCTTGGCTTCCACAAGACGACTGACTATATACCTCTATGTATGCTGTATTTGAGCCTGAATATCCTCACTACCAGATTGCACACCAAAATATCTCTCTCACTAAGAAACACACCCCATCATTTCTTACAGAAATACAAATATCCCAAGGTACTTGAATACTTCACAAAAGTCACCATTTTCTGCCATTCACAAAATATGAAACTATCAGCATGTTCTCCCTCTAATACGGTATCACCCTTGACAGAATAGATGACATCCTTGAGTGCATAAAAAGCTCATGATTGTGGTGCGGCCCCTCTCACACAATGATTTCCCACGACAGGTGGGATACTAACAAAGACAAAAGAAATGTTCTTAACGTTAAACTCCATAACATAATAAAACCAGTGTGTAATGAAGTATGCTCTGAAATATTTCACCTGCTATAAGTAAAAACTTTGATCTGCTGGTGGTGCTGGATAAAGGTTCAAGATATAACCAGAGTCACTAGAATTTATCCTCTGCTGACCTGCAGATATCTGCACCAAATTTGATGGCAATTCATCCAGTTGAGATATTTCATTACAAACCAAAAATGGCAACCCCCTTAAAGCACGAAAAGTCAGTGGGTCACCAAAGTCAGTAGAATTCTCTATGGACTGCCAAAGTCTGTACAAAATGTAATGGTATTACATTTGTTGAGATTTGTCTGAACCAAGGTAGACTGACGTTACCATCCGTGGCGCTACGGTGCTTCCGTGGCTAAAACCATGGTTTTATCATCAACAAGTCACTCTATGTGGCCTCATAATCTTGTTTAACTTTTAGATAAATTACTTTAAAACATACAGTAAAGCAGCAAAAACAATATGAGTTCTCATGATTTTAATATTCTATTTCATATTCTCTTTACTCTCAGTGGGTATGATGGGGAGGTAGCAATTCAGCAGCAATGGGAGAAACACTCCAGTATGATCCCTTGCTTGGTTGTTCCTTTGGTTGTATACATTATCATAAGTGCAACCTCCCGTGACTCATCTGTCTGCTTAAAAAGCAACGGCTGTGGCAGACACAAATTACACCAACTATAAAGCTCAGTCACTCATGCATGTGCAAAAAAACGGAGGGCAGCAGTCTGCGAGTTAGAGGAGTAAAAGGATGACAGAAACTTCTCAGAGGACTGATTTCGCCTTTTTTTTCACCCTTTTTCTACTCACCGCTGGTCAGAGAAGTAGTCAGTCAGCAGAAAGTGAGCCAAGGGATTGCTTTGTGGCAGTGCAAGTAATGTGAATAAAAAACTGTTGGGGGGGGGGGGGGGGGGGGGACATCTTATCAGCTGTCAGTTTCCTGTTCTTTCATTCTGGTGACATATATAAGTGATGGAGCCTTTATCTGTAGCGCAGTATAGGTACATGTGATTGCACCCAATGTACACAGAGAGTAACACACAGGCTCAGATGTGCCTGCAGGTACACTTACACACAATAGACAATACACTCAGGCACATTGTAGACACAAACATGTGTACACACACTTACGCCTCCCTGTGAGTGTGTTCCCCGCAGTCATTTCCAAAGGATTTCAGCAGTAGATGTTTTTTCTGCAAACTCACTTACAGCCAAACCAGAAGAAAACGGGGAAAAAAACGCAATTAAGCTGGTTTTGATGGAAGCTGTGGCCTTGCATTATTCAGAGCTCAGCCGCTGGCCTTAAGGATGCTGAGAATGTTTTACGGACGAGCTCCCCTTTCAGGCTTTCCAGAGCATTAATTACTTTGAAGGGATTTTTTGGAAGACGAGATGTCCATAGCTGACTGGTCCTTCTGTCAGTCCACCACAAAATAAAAAAACAAACAAAACAAAACTGACATTATTCATTTGGAGTACCTTTGAAGTACCCATTCTTGTAAAGCCTGTGGATGAATGTCACTACTCACATTCATTGGACCCAACATTAACGTTTTATGCCATTTAGAGTGCATGCAGTGTTATTTAACTGTCCTCTGAAAGTAACAAAAACCATATTGACATTCAGAAATGCAACAGAAGATGTTTTTGTAACTGTAAGCTAAACTCATGTACATACTGTATATCAAGCAGGCTTAGATCATATTCTTTCATTTATAGCAGAGATGCTGCTCAGTTCACACTAGTTATTAAACATTTATTTAGTCATATAAAATATTAAATACCAAAATTAGAAATGTGCTGACAGAAATTAAACATAGGAGAAAAATAAAAGCAACTATGGTGTGATTTTACGGGATATTGGATGTGAAATTAGGCTGTCATCAAAGTAAATGTTTGGTTCAATTAGATCCAGAAACCTACAACAGAAGGTTTTGTCTCCAACACACACACCCGCACACTTTTCAGACTACCACAACCCTCAAACTGCAACTCTAATAGCAGTTATGCTGAGCTAAATGTTTACGACCAACATTACCCTTGTCTTGTTTGCAAAATTTATAAAAGCTTACAATTTGCAGTGGTTGTAAAAAGCCATTTTCTCCACTGATGAGGTTTTGTTTGTGAGCCTAGTCATTGAAATTGATTTCCCCACTGTCTCTGTTTCTGTGGTTCACAATGTCGACTGTTCTGCCACCTCAGCAAGTCTAAGAAAACAATGTTTCCAAGTGGCACACTTTGGGTTTAATGTCAGAGAAATCACCAACAAATGTGTTGGACCTATTGCTGCTTTATTTGCTTTGCTTTTTAGTTTTTATAAGGTTTTTAGCTTTCATACTACAGCCACCCACTACAAAGAATTGTAGTGTCTCCAACACACACACCCTACAAAGAATTGTAGTGGGTGGCTGCAGTGATGTCTTTTTTTTGTCATGCGTTATTATCAGAACTTGCAATGGCCAGTACCACCTGCAGTCTGTTACTCAGACCATACATGTAGTAGAGATGGACAGAGTGATACCTAAAGTTTTGATGATAGTGAACCAAGCTCTTCATTGGTATCAAAATAAGTAAACTACCCCTACAACCCCCTCAAAGGCTTTCTTCACAACAGTTTGGTAAAGCCTCTTGTTTTCTGACAATTCTCAAGAGAGGGACTAGAGTATGGGTGTTAGGACCAAGCCCCCAGGAAGAGCGTTGGGCTTTGAAGCTAATTTGACATAAACCATGTAATGACAGCAATGTCCATCACGTGACACACACTTTTTTCCCTTAGCTTACATTATGAAAAAAATGGCTGTAAAACAGTGGATACTTTTGATGGGATTTGATCCATCCGATCACATTTGGAACGTCTAGAAGAGCTGCACAAAATCATGAATTTTTTTTATTCCCATTCAAGTTTTTATTTATTTTCATCTACTTAAGCATTTACTCTCTTATTGTATGAACTTGTTAGGGCTTAAGGCATAAGCTAACAGATATGTTAGCTTGTAATCATTATTATATATAGATACTGCGTCTGTTATTCCTGTTATTAGTCCGCAGAGTTCAAGTCAGTATGGGCTGCAGAAAACGCTATGCAATGAGGGTAGAGTCAAAAAGGTACATGTACAGAGGGCTACATTCCCGCTGGACAATATAACCAACATGCACAAGGAACCACAATAGGGTTTTCTTTTAAGTACTCTAACAAGTTACTCGTCTCAGGAACTAAAGCTGTACCTTAACAAGTTAGTTTTAATGGCAGTAATCCTGTAATGTAAGAAATTACGTTTAAAAGCAGTGTTACCCAACACTGGTTAAAGCAACTCGAGTCTCACAGCAGTACTTGTGAATGGTTAAATGGCACCAAACCAATAGGAACGGGACTTCACTGGACTGTGGCGAGGCTCCTAAGCAGTGCCTGGACAAACACTTGCATAAAATTCAGAACCAGAACCAGTCAACACCTGTTCATGACGCATGTATGATAGTACAATAGCTGCTTTTAAGGCACACATACAGGCCCTCTAGTTAACCAGCAGCAGTCAATAGTGCAGCAAGGACAAATGCATGACCCCTCACTGGCATCTCATCCATAAACTCTAAGAGTTGTGTTTGAAGGATTTACACCAAGGCCTCTGTTGGGGTTCTTTTCCCCCCTCTGGACCACCCATGGGAACTAGTGTTCAAGTTCACATCTATTCTGTGAATGGTTGCTGGGAGTGAGTGTAGATGGACCGGCCCTGCTTCGGCTGGAAGCTTCCAAACCATGACTTTGACATGTTTCACTTTTTAAAAAGTTTTTGAAATGTTTTTTCTACGTTCATGAACTTTGTTTTTAGAAAGCACATGATCACACACTGATTATTATAAAAGCCTCATGAATACATTTGTCAAAGGCTGAGTCAGAATATCTATGCAAACGGTCACTGACACTTCTATATTCCCTTTTATGAGACTTCATAAATAGTAGATGCTGAGTTGCCCGACATACAGACCTGTTACATCACTCTGACATGCAGCCAAGAAAGGAAATGTCTTAGAAGTAAGCCTATATAATACAACTGAGTTTAACATTATACTCTGGAGGAAACGTTCATATGCACAAATAATTTAATCCTATTTTGAATCGTTATACAAGGTAGCAAAAGATTAATGTGTCAAGGTAAATCAAATCTTTTTTTTATGTTGAAATATGATAGAACACTTCAATAAGAATTTTATTATAAGTTTATGTTCATTAATTCATAAAGTGTATTAAATTATGAAAATGAGTTGGCATCTGATTAAATCACTTATAGCCTGCTCTGCAATGTGGTCTTTGTTTCTCCATCGTCATGATCAGGTCCAGTGCCACGGGCTCTATTAAATTAGACTGTGATGTGAGTTTATTGATCGTTGTGGGCTATTAATCTTATACATTCGCATTCCCAATCCACCTTCAGTCAAGTCAGAGGTTGGGGTCAGCTGGATTAATTACCTATAAGAGGGATATCTGGTGTTTCTACTCCAGTGACTTTACCAAACAAAATGCATTCTAGCAGTACTATTCACATGATCTATCCGGACCACATCGCATATGATAGCCTTTGTAACTCAATAGGTGAAATGGAGTGTGCCCTCGTGATTCTGTTTGACATTCACAATTAAACTGTCCAGCAATGGCAGCTTCAGCAATGCAGTGTAGCTTCAAGTTGGAGACATATACCACACACCATAATATAAATGTAATGATAATGAAAGTGATTGTTCTTAAATACCGACATGCAATTATACATGGTGTGTCGTCCAAATTAAATAATCAGATTAAGAAATAAAAAATACCCGGTGCTGTGCAGTGATGCTGAGATGTTAGAGCTCAGGAAATACAGGACTGAAGCAAAATGCAGACAAATCAAGTGACAGTATGACTTCAGTGCTTTATTAGACGAAAATAGCTCACTGGCAGGTACAGGTAGGCAGACAGGCAGGCATGTAGACAGATAACAGGTAGACAGATAATAGGCAGAGAGGTAGGCAGGCTCAGGTCCAGGTGACAAAAGCTCAGAAGCAAAACCAAAAGGCAAGACATAAACATAGCAACTCAGGAAAACTGACAAACGAACAAAGGATCTTGGGTGATATACGTAGTAGGTGGCTGATCAGGGGACGAAGTGCAGGTTGGGAGATGGGTGGGAGGCTCAGGTGAGGGAAATGAGGTGATTGCAGAGCAGATGGGAATGGCAGGATCTGGAATTAAAAGAGAAAAGTCAAGGGGCATCTGCTGGACAGGTAAAAAATAATGGAAAAGTAAAGATGTGGCTGAAGAGAGGGACATAGAGGCAGACACTGTGACATGGAATAAGCCAACATTGTGTGCGGTATTGCATAATCTCTTACAAGCAGAGCTAAATAAAACCGAAAAGTAATGATTACATTATTCTATCAATTTTGCTGTCAAATATATATCAAACAATCACGATTTAGGATCACAAGCTGTTTTTCCAGTTCTACACACTTGGCGTCTAGTAGCTGTTCCCAAGAAAAATCATCAGGTGCACATGAAGTGATATATTTTATCGCTTTCTTACAAATATTTTATAAATTTATTTAAAAAACAGTCTTCCACTTGCTAATTTACTACAGCAGTATAACCCAGATTTTGCCGCAATTTCATTGCAAATTAATGGATAAAAAGATGCCAAAATAACATGATGGCGGTTTGTAAAATGTCTGAATACTTTGTAAGATCTGCTCACACAACAACCACCTGTGAAATTCTTGTTTTCTGAATGGACTTGGGATAGATGAGGGTTATGCTAACTTTGTAAAGTAAAGCTGAAATCATCAGTCTTTTTCACTTACTTTTCTCCAAGCAGTCTCCTTTTTTGTCTGGTCTCTGTAGAAATATGAAGTAGAATCACAGAGCTTTGAGTTCCCTACAGATGACTAACAGTGGATGTCTGCATCCTCCGCTGCGTAGTAAAGCTAAATCCACTTTTTAATCCTAAAAGTTTAAAAAAATAAACTCTGAACTCTCCTGCCGCCGGTAAACAGCTCCAGATCAGAGCAGAATCCGTCATGACTCCGGGTACTTATTCCTCAAGAAGCTCTGGGTCTGCCCCTGGGTCTCTCCTTTACAGCTCGATCCCCCGAGCTGGATAGCTGTCTGTTGGCAGGCAGCAGCTCCCGTCCCTCCTTTCTACCTGGGTTTCTGCTTCTTACTCCTCGCTTATGTTAGCCTACCACTTGTACCTCAATTACAAGCCAGTACATTTTGAAGCTAGATGGTTAGCATGCTGATTTCAATAGATACATCTGCAACACAGTTTTGAACGTTTAAAAATGAATGAATTATGATTCCGGGAAAGTCTTACATATTGCTCCATTACCAAAATCATAACAATTTATCCTCAGGGGCACGTAAATGGTGGCACCAGCTTCCATTTAGTAGTTATCCAGACCACTAATGTCAACCTCACGGGGCCATACATGATACTTCAGGAATGACTAAAGTAATTAGGATACATCATGTGGGAATCATGAATGTCTTTCTTGCATTTTGCACCAATCATCTGAGATATGTTGAAGTATTTCCGTAAGTGTCATCTTATGATACAAATTTGTCTTGAAACATGGGTCATTTACATTTTCAATTAACTTTCAGTTACACAGACTTCTACAAAGTTCAAAACGACTGCACTTTGGAAAGTGGTTTTCAAAACTGACATTGCAGTGTGCTTTAGGAACAAACAACGGAGGCTGCATCTAGTATTTTTCTACATATATTAGTGGTGTGGACCAGGATTGCCTATTCCTATTAGTTCCATTCATTACCCGCTGGAGGGAGGCCTAATGTATCTTCTCCCCTGCCACCGTCATAAGCCTTAGATTGGTTCTGGGTGGTCGGTGGACTGCAGCCCGCTGCAGTAGAAGCATATTGAGCTTCTCCACAACTTTACTTGGGGTCATTTCATCAAAGTAGGGGCCTTCTGATTAACTTTCTCTCAGCCTCATTGCTTTGAGTGCCGAACAGATAGTTTTCGTGGGGGCTCTACTGTCCCCTGATTCTGTACATTAACATTACTCTGCTTGATGAGACGTTCAGAGAAAAGTTCCAGTCAAAGCAAATTATGTAAACAGTCATTATGGATAGATTTTTATAAAAGTAGTTTTACCGAAAAGCATTACACAAAATACAGTAAAAGTTAAGTTACAGGTAATATGGCATTGCTTAGTACAATAGATATGTTTATTCATTGGTCAACTGTTTATCTAAATATCAAGGGCTCAGATGGGACACAGAGGCTGAGGATCTGGCCTGCTGGCTCAGGGTTTTTGTATTTTTAGCCAAAGGCTGCTGATGAACTTTTGCTCAGCCTCATTGCTTTGAGAGCCAAACAGATTCTTCTTGGTCAGTCTTCTGTTTCAGGCCTACACATTAGTGCTCCCCACATGATGAGAAAAAAGTCAAAGTGATGAATTTTCTTGAGCTAATATTCCAATATAACTTCCAACAATCTGAGTACAGAATGAATTCAGCAGAGCACTGTGGGTCAGGTCAAGTATTCATATGTTAATCACAATGATTTATGTACATATTGTGAGTAGTATCAAGGGCAGACATGTCACATGCTTTGTATCGATTAAAAACAGCTAAAACGTCTATGCAGGTCCATCTAAGTGCTGTCTCAGTTATGACCTGATATCCTACTTGATATCATCATCGTATAATGTGTAAGTTAGGATGAAATGTAAAGAAATCTGACCTTCTCTCCGATTGCTTGCAACATATTAATCATCCACAGAACTGTCATTTACTGCTAAAACAAAATAAAACTAAACAATGTCTGTAACACCACCACAAGCAAAGAGAAACAATTTAACTACGTAGCATATTTACTCAGGTAGAAGTACATAAACTAAAGAAAAATCTGAGGTATAAGTCTGGTGGGCAAAACACTCTGCTTCTGAAGTGCTCTTGGCGGAGTTTGAAGCTACGTGGAGAATGGACCAAAACAGTGTTGCAACTGTGATGTAACAGAGCCATGCATGGTGGGGTCCTGGCATTCTCTTATAAAGAAAAAAAAAATTAATATCACAGTGGCCTTCATTTTGTAGAACATTCATCTGCATTGGATCTTTTGAGTGGGGAGCCAGTGAGGGATCAGCGACCTGGTGCAGGCCATGGAATAATCACTCAGAAAATTTCGAAGAGTTTTTTCCCGCTGAGAATTAATTTAACTCTACTGACATTAGTTTTAGGATGATATTTTTTAGAATTTATTTCAATAACAGTTCAACATGTAGTAGAAGCATTTCATTTGTGCAACATTAGGTGGCTTTCAAATCAACAATTTCTCATTTCAGTCTAAAACTTAATTTTGAACACGTATACCAAGCACACATTATCCTGCAGGGAGAGCATTGGAGGTCCAACCTTTGGAGCTCCATCTGACAGTATAGATCTTCTTGTAACAACATGATATACATCCAAAAACACTTAAACCCCCTGGGCAGCGGGTGTTGCAGGGGTGGGTTACCTTTCTGCAGGGTATCACCATGCTCTTGACAGCAAATGGTGTCAGCTTTAATTGGAACAAGCACAATGTAATGGAGCGTGTCAGATGGCTTCCACTGTGCCTGAGAGGAGGTATGGCTTCTAGGTTTCTTCATGGTTGGAAGGTCAGACACGGAGGGGAGATGGAAAGTAAAACGCAAGCAGACAGAAACAGAAAGAAAAAATGAAACCAGAAGATGATTTGATTTCCCTTCATCATTGCAAATCAAAAATGTCATGAAAACCTGTATATTTCTCTACAGAGAAAGGGTTATGAGATATTGCAACAAATTCAACAGCCCACAACGTTGTCAGTGTCTCTTACTCCTTGATTTTATGTGGATAGGTAAAAACACATTTATCTTTGGTGCAGGACATCAGTTATCTGCATCTGAAGACAACCAGGGCATTTCACAATTTGGAGACACGAGTATGATAAAACTAAATGGCTGAATACAGTAATGGAACTAAAAAAGAAAAATTGTTTGCAAAGGCTTATTGTAATGTTGCCCTCTCATGCTGGATAACAATGCCTAAACACCTGAAAAATAAATGATGAAGTAGGAGAGAAAGGGGAAGAGATGAAAGCATCGAAAGAGAGACAGAAAGAAAGAGCTGAAAAGTTAAGTGTGTTGATAGAAGGAAAAAGCTCATGTTTTTGATGCAAAAATCAATCTAGATGGAAAAAAGGTAAAGTGGAGGATAAAATAAAAAGAAATTGGGACAACCTAATAGATAGTGGAGATGTGCAAAGATAATATTACAATATATTTTTCCTCAAACTGCTGTATCATGTTACTTTCCTGAAATATAGTGATAGAAAAAATACATTAGAATACAGTCTTACTGAAACAGTCTCACTGTGTGCCAAACAACTGTGCTCCAGGCTCCACTGCAGGGTAAACAAGTGAAACCTTGTACTGGTTTTTCTTTTATTAAGAATGAATTTCATTTGGTTTGCTTAACCTACATTCATGAATATCTTATAAAATATTGGAAGGATCACTGATAGGTGCACAAAACAAATTGTTACCAGACTACACACCTGTCTCCCATTTGTTGAATGATTTAGAGTTTTTATGCACCAACAGACATGTCTGCAAAATTGTTTTGACTTTCATTCTCCGTGTTGTCAATGTAATGATACTGTGTTTGACGCAAAAGATTCACAATGTTTGAAGCAAACTTTAAAAAAATCCCTTTTTATATCTGGTGGCCACTTCACACATCGCAACACCTCACTGATTCAAATGAACCACAACAAAATAAAGTTTTCAGATGCGATTTCGCAGTAAGTTCTCCAAAGAGAGAAAGTTATAATTTTAATATTTCTTAAACTGGTTTTAAGATACAAATATTCTCTGTAAAGCAAGTTTCTTTTACTGCACTTGCACACACTCCTTCCTTTATTGAAAAAACAAAATGCTGCCACACACAGTGCAGTTTGTTTTGACGCCATCTCGTCTGCAACACAATTATCGTCAAATTATTCATCATAAATCTTTATTAGATTCTTAGTCTCTACTGTCAGTAAACTATTAAAAACTTTAAACAGACATGATGCACTGAACTGTGTTTTTTCCCCCCTTCTGTTTGAACAGCTGTGTAACTATTATTCCAAGGTCATTTACATTTACAGATACAAAAAGTCTGGCAGGCAGCCTGATCTTCTACATGCTACTTGTATTTTAAGCCAAATAAGTTAATATTCTCCTCACATGCAACATGCATAAATGATCTTAAGTAATGTGAGCTTGACTTAAGGTTAGAAATAATAGATCAAAGCCAGGAATTCGACTGCATCGATTTCAATTCATGTGTTACTTCTGATGGTAATAACTGACGAGATGGATGCTGCGCTGTTGCGTCAGAGGGGTAGTGATGAAAATAGCTGGCAAACGAAGGATCGAGCAAAAAGGATTCCAGTATGACTAAATCATGAACACATGAGGACACAGACAGTTTTGCAAGGGCTGGTGATGACATGATCAGAGTTTGAAATTCATTTCTCATAAATTTATGGTTCTGTTAACTATCATTCTGGCTTGACAGATGGGATTATACACCATGATCGGGCCGTCAGGTACACAGTTGTTAAAACACAGGTCCCTATGAAGCTTTGGTGGGAATACAGTTTTACAGGTGGCCACTGGATGTCGCTCTTCAGTCTTGGCTTTGAGATTCACAGCACCACGACCACCTCCTAATCATGCAGGGACTGCACATTACTGTAAATACATTCATTATAGCTGTTACTTACAGTTACAATGCTGTGGCACTGTTAAACTCAAACTAACAATGTGTACTGTGTGTGCACACAGCTATATGACACACATTGGAAATGCTGTGCTGCTATGATTAAACATGGAAGTTATTATTATTATTTTTTTTTACCAGACTGAAATAATAATGCACTTTGACTTGATCAAAGAAATATTAAGTACGAATTTGAATTTCAACGACAGTGGTGATCTTTTATTCAGTTCTAAAAAGCTGCTATAGCAGGGTTATTTAAAGATAAATGCAATGGAGATGGAGCTTTCTAAGGCTCTGTATACAGTATCAAGACAGGACAGATGTAAGATAAATGTGAGGCTTATACAGTATCTACCTTTTCAGCACTTCTTAAAGCAAAGGGTTGTATAAATCCATCTATTCCGCGGAACCTAAATGGAGTCAGTGTGTGCCGTTTGCTCCCATCCATCGTTTTTCTCTTCTGCTTCCTTGTTCCCTTGGCAGGAACAGGCGTTTAGCCTCTGTGCCTCCTGTTTTCTGAGCCAGTGACAGCTCGCTCCGCAGCACTGCTGTGGGAATAACTCCCTGCGTGGACCTTAACACCCTGGAGACCTTCCAATGCAGAGCACAGCCAGTTAAGTCAGAAAGGAAGAGGAGGAAGACATTGTATATACAGCAGATATATATTCTGTGGCTCCCAGGGATGAACCGATAGGCCTAATGCTAACAGCTTGTGCAGAGGTGTGAGTGTTTGGGAGGAGGGACGTAAGAGTCTGGGGTAAGAAAGGGGGAAAGCAGAGAAAATGTTGAGAGAAATAGGAGTTGTCTGTTGCATCATGCTGTGATGAGTGTCTCAGACTGCATTCAGCTCTGATACAGAATGCTAACAACAGAAGAGGAACCTGCAAATTAAAAATATCTTGATCATAACAGACCTCTGCTCCTCATATATGATTTGAAGCATTGTTAGTCTGTTGTGAGATTGCTCTGAAAGATGCGAGCATGAAAGAGAATGGCTGAAGGCTCAAGGTGTGTGGCCCTACTTGTTTTAGTATACTAAAGGAAACAACTTGAAATTTTATTTACTTGTCAGGGAACCTGCTTCCTTTCTTTTGACATACGCTCATTTAGGTTCATCAAGGTTGTCGTCTAATGGCATTACTGACGCTAATGCGGGCACTTGAGGCTAGACAGCTGCGTGCTTGGCTGCCTTGAAGCTCAGCAACAGAACAGATTTTTTTCTGTGTGTTTGTATTTTTGCTCATCCTCAGTGATTCAACATCTCACCTTGATTAGGATGTACAGGTGTATTGCAGGACCCTGTGACATCATTGATTGTGTTGGTTACAGTCAATGCGTAGATTGATGGTACATTTTGTCCCACTTCTGATTTTGGGCAAAAGGAAAGAAGGTTCAATACCTTACTCGAATCTGTGTTTGCTCAGCAGGGTTACAGTATATTAAGTCTAATAAAGGTCTGTGGAGACTCAAAGTGTTCAGTATTATGCAATTGTCTGTCTTCTCATTTAGACTGACACTGCAATCAGTCACAAAACGGGCTCTTCACTGCTCATCTTGATTGAAGACTAAGATGAAACGTGGCATTATGAAACAAAAACATCACTGGAGAAAATGCTGCTGTCAAAAATACTATTGATCATAGCAAGCAAAGCAAAATAATTTATGACATCAAGCTGAGTTTTAAAAAACTCTATTTCCAGTCAAGGGGTTAATCAAAAAGAATTTTGACAAATTCAAAATACAGTCTGGATCTTTTGCTGCAAAGTCTTACTACTTTATAGCTGGGCACAAAGACAGGGCACTTGGTTAACCGTCTCACAGAAACACAGATCACATGTATGGACTCAACAAATACCAAAGAATGCACTAAATGTGGCTGACCATACACAGGAACAATACAATCACACCACCAAACATAACAGGAAAATGGGCCCATAATTGCACAGTACATCTTCTGTACCTGTTTGTCCCATAGTGTTTTAAGATGCATTTTAATTATAATTGCGTGGGTAGCACACATGCATACAGACTCACAGCAGCCGCCGAGCAGCTTCCACTCAAGCTGTTGGAAATTAAGAGCATTACAAAAGTGCTGTGCTGCAGGTGGGCAGAGCACTTTCATCCCTGTGGGAAAGGGGAGAATTTTGAACTGGAAACCCTCTGGTCACAAGCCCGTCTCTATGGCTACCACAGTGCACACAAACTACACAGCTAAATGTGTGTGTGTGTGTGGGTACCAGTGCATGTAGTACACATGTTTGAACGAGCACAGACATGTCCTTCTGCTCATGTGTCAGACCGGTGCTCACCATGTGCTGTATGTGATTTAAGTGGGAGCTGTCAGGAGTGAGTGCACACTGTTCTAATACAACGACATCCTTCTTCTGTCATTTTTCTCGCTTCTTCTGTTTCCTTTTACACTTTCTTCTTTGATTGGCTTCTATCTCTTTCTATATTTCCTCTCTGTCCACCATCTCTTCCTTGTTGTGTGTTTGTTTGTCCTTGCCATATATCATTTTCTCCCATCTCATTTTTCAGTGTCAGACAAGTTACTTGACAAGTTGCTCATTATATGTTACTTACTGAGAAGCAACAACGTAACATCATTTTCCCTTACTCAGCTCTGTCAAAGTCACCTTCTAACAGCTCCAACGCTGTCACACCCGCACATCACATCTGTATTATACACATGTAGAAAGAGAAAACAAGACATTGTGGTCACGTCTAGATGCTAAACCTGTTTGTTTCTCGTAAGATTTGCTCTTGTTGTTTCTGCACATGGGACAAGTTTGAACTCTCTGCCAGAAATCCGCTGCTTGTGTCCCGTGTGAAACCAAAACTCAGTGTTGACTCATGAATGTATTCTAAACCATGATCTCTCAGACTGCGACTGAATACTGATAACAACAAAACAGAAAGTCTAAGTCCAAAGTTTTTTTGCAGTAAAAGCCCTGTGTATGATCCGTTCATCCACCACAGCCACATCCCTATACAGACTTTGTCGCTATTTATAGGTCACCTGACTTCCTGAAGGTTTTGTCAAATTCACCAGTTTTTCCAAACAATTTAGCCCTGGTTTTCTCCTTGTACGACTGCAGATGCACTTTGAACTCAGCAAGACAAGAATATTCTGAAGCGGAAACAATGCATACAAGTTTCAAATCTAGGGTTACGCTCTGACATTGTGGTTCAACAAGCAGCCATTCTATCATTTGGAGGCATTTACTGACCCTCCCATATAGCTCACAATGATCTGTTTTTCCTGTTTCTCTCTCCTACTCACAGTCCCTCTCTTGTCTCTTTTTTTCCTCTGTTTTTCTCTCCTTCTCTCCTCCCACTCTCCACTTCTGTCTCTGTCACTTCTTCTGCTTATCATCACCATCAATGTCTCTCGTTCTTACCCCTTCACTCCATCTGCCATCCCCCTCCCTTTCGGTCTGTGTTGTTTCTCTAGCTCTCTGTCTGTCTTCACCTCTTTTCTGGTCTCCCTTTCTCTCCCTTCTTCTCCATAGACTGTCCTCATTAGCAGCAGCAGCCTCTTTTTGCTCCCTGTTTGCAGCCAATGGGCCATTAGTCTGTTGTGTGCAGGACAATAAATCGCATCAGGCAGGAACCCAAGCGCCCTGACTTGCTCTCCATGTCGGCCAATCAGGACAATTTGCAATGGTTTGGTGAGCAGTGAGGATTCGGGAAACAGTAGGGCTAGTGCTCTGTCCAGTACGGGTAAATGCTGCGGCCATATAGCCTCAGCAATGCAGTAATGAAGGACTTGTGTTGAGATGATTCTTATATATATTTTATTACATCATCAGAGATGGGATGAATTAACGAGTTAATCTTTGTGTGCAAAATATAGACATTATTTATATTATATAGACATTTATATTTATTGCAATGTACAATAAATATCTTCTCAGATGTAATCCAATTATTGACTTCATTTGCACCCAGAAAGTAGAAAAGAGACTTACAACAAAAGTACAAAACACAAATTGTCTTGTAAATGGCAATGAGCAAATGAAAATGATTTCTCCCCTCATGTATTTGGTGTCGTTTTTGGTGCCCAGACAAACTGGTGCTTGGCAAAAATAAACACCAAATTCATATGGACTATATGGATTCCATTTTGAGCTTGATTCATAGTGGGTCCGCAGTGGTATATAATGGTTCAAGTGAACCAATCTCTTACTCTGAGTCTGACAACAGCCTTTTCTGGCTCTGCATTCACATAAAACACCAGGCAAACTACACACTGCCAATAAATGCAAAGGAAGCAAAGCGACCTTAATTTAGTGTTACAAACTCAGTCTACACTGTCTGAGTTACTGTGACAAACTGTGGCTTACTTTTCACCAGTGTGGGCGGTGACTCATGTTTTTCCCTTGGGGGGCTTACCATAGCCATAAAAACAACTGCAGTGTGCTAAGATGGTTCAATACTACTGGAAAACCAACCGGTATAGATGACACTCCTGTATGCTGGGTCACATAAAGATGAATTTCTTGGCACTAGCTGGTGCTGTGTGCAGTTTACTTATACCAGCTTACAAGATATTTCAGCACTGAAATAAAAACTTTTCAAACATGTTTCTCTTTCACTACTATTTGGGGCTGCCAGTGTGTGAAGTTATGCAGCTTTAATGATCCCTGTGGGGAAACTGCTGTTGCAGCAGCTAGTAGTAACAAGAAAGAAGAAGAGGAAAGAGGAGTAGAGCATAAGATAAGAAAACAGAAAATGGATGTTATGAACACAGCACTTTTGACATTTCCGACAGTCAGTCATATTAAGTGGAAAATATGTAAATGAAAATTGCCAAAACTGGGTTAGAGTGTTCAGATGAATGGCAAAATAACAGCAGCACACGAGAACTTATTAAAACAAAGAATATGGGCTTCCTGCCTTAGGGTTAGGGTTAGCCTTATCTAAATGTGGCCAAGTATCAACAGTATGTAATTGTAAAAGAGCATAAAAATGTGGGAAAGATTGCAGCATTTATTGAAGGTGTGGAGGAGGATTGTTTGCATTCAGAATAATGCGTCATATGGAAGAGAAACTAACTCTATAATGTGTTTAATATACACTATTTATATTAAATCTAACATTTAAATAGACACTTTACATGCAGACACACTCAGTGCATCCCAGGGGAGATAATTAGGTGTCCTCATCTGCAAAAGTTACAGGGCTGTAAAAATTTCAATGCTTACAACGCACACAAAATACTGAAATATTACAGAAAGGATGAAGAAATGATACATACAGGTAGTGTAGCCTATCTATTTATTATTATTCTCATTTATTTAATGTCGGCTGTATGTTGCTTTTTTTCTGTTCTGTGTATTAGAACTTTTCATTAAGAATGTACAATGATCCAGGCACTAAGATTATCTAGCAGCAGAGAACGTGTCTGGAATACAAGTCAGCTTTTTTTTTCAAGGATGGGGACAAACACGCGTACTTTGCTCCTCTGATCATAGGACTGAGCTGACCTTTAAGGTTCGGGTAAGACAGCAATTTGAATGTTGCCGAGACACTGCTACAGCGACGTCTTCATTTCCATTCAGACTCCGTTACTCATGCGATGTTGAATGATGGCATAATTAAGACTGCAGTGGTACAGATTGCAGGCAATGATTAATTAATGGAGTGTGTACAGTATGTGTATATAAATGTGTGTCGTGCATCTGCATGTGGTAGAAATCCCACATGCTTATATAAGTATGCAGGGAAATTGAGTTGAGAGGGTTTGTTTGGGTGGTGCATAGCTGCGCAAATGTGTACGTGGTGTACGCACATATGGTATGTCTATATTTGAGCTTTGTGTGTCCGTGCATATTCTTGAGTGTGAATTTAAGTGAGAGGGAGATGTGAAGCTGTTGTCGGGCATCTGCAGTGAAATACTGAAGAAGATCACCAACAGCTACAATTCACACGACACATCCAAAAAAGTAAATTAAAGTGATGCATCACACATTTAAAAGACTGTCTGTTGGACAATGTGAAGAAAAAGAACATTCATCCGTGTCTGTATTGAAGATAAATGCAGTGTTACAGTGCAGTATACTGTATTGTTGTCTGATACTGTAACTCAAAACTGAGATAATGAAGTTAAATGGTGACTAATCTCCCAATAAAATGGCATCTTAACTCCTTAATTTGATTTATTTCCAGTTGAAATTGAGAATGTCAGGGAAGGACATAACCTTGGAAGTGTAAAGCAATCGGAAATTGGTTAGGTTGAGAAGGACAGTTTTATTTGAAGGCCAGGACAGAGAGGGCAGCATGGGTTAAACATCTGTCATTTTACTGCTGCCATTATTTTAATAAGTCTGATAGTTTGTCTATGCCATGTAAAATGTACATGGAATATAAACACACAACATGTAATGCACACTAAGGGTCTTTCCACACAGCAGCTTTAAATGTGCATATATCTTTCTTTTTTTCCTTTAGCACACACGTTCCTGCATGCAATATTTCACTCCCACAGTACAAGGTGGGGAGAAGCCAGGAGTGAGATCTAAAGGACGAGAGATTCTGGGGTCTTGCATTTTGCTCCCTGTGCCTTGTAAAAGGTTATGTGCTTCCCAGTTGCCCATTGTGAAAAAAAAAACCCAAGCTTTTGTGTGAAGCCATCATACTGTTTACAAGTAGGTGTATGTACAAAGAATGGAGAGGGGAGGATGGAAATGTCAGAGAAATGTCAAATGCCTGCTGGCTCTGTCCGTTGTATTTCTCCATCTGAAATGTTCTCTCCAGGGAAGAGGGTCCCGGCCAGTTTGACTGTGGTGGTCCAAGGTCACACTTGTCGATGACTCTGAACAAAACCAGCACTAATGTGGTATGAATGGATTAAGTGAGAAAATGGAATGGGTTAAGAGAGGAATTCATAAATTATTGACTGAGGAATGGACAAAGGAATGCTGTAGATGATTCCAAACAGTGGAGGGAATGATAGAAATAGTGGTTGATAGAACAATGAATCAATTGAATGACTGACAGGCAGATATATCAGCTAAAGAGAAGACTATTTATGAATGCACAGATAGATATATGAATAAGTGGAAGGATATGATTACACAAATGGAAAAAGGATGGATTGATGATGAATGATTTAGTGGACAGATAGATTCATGGTTGGATGAATTATTGGATGACTATAAGTTAAGGGATAAATTAATGGAAAAGTTCACATTCACAAAAGTTCAAACTGATGCATGGTGGATAAATGGACAAATGGATGAGTAGAGAGATGAATTATCATTTGTACATAAATTTCTAAATGATGAACAGTTTTTTTAAAAAGTGAAAAGGGATAAGGATATTTGAAGGAGAAGGATAGACAAGGAGTGGCTAATTGATGGACAGGATGTGACTGAATAAACTGAACACAGACAAATCTATGGACAGATGGAGATGAACAAGTGAATACAGCTGCGTGCTATACGACTGAACTTATTTTTTTGTCATACGCAACCAATGTCACAAATCAAACGCCTCTCCATACACCCCTCTCATTGCCTCCTCCCCTTTCATCGGCGACATCCGGCGGCAGTGAGAAATTGCCTGTCTTCACTCTTTTGATTTGCTTGTTTGTGTGGTGCTAATTTATGGCTTAATCAATTATCCATTAAAGCCTCTTTCACATAAAGACTAGTGATGGTTGTTGCCAGCAATACTGTTGTGCTTAATATGCATTAGCGTGCCTATCATCCCCCACTTCCCCCTTTATCGTTAATGGGCCGAGGCACTGTTCCAGCTTTTATTATGTGTCATGCATCTGTGGATTTTTCCCCCTCTTCTTTCTTAATAGCTTAACTGAGGCATAGTACTCCACTAAATACTACAGTATGTGTGAAATCTCCATTGTAAAGTGACATATCATTTATTTCTGTGCTACCACAACCACTTAAAGTGTCAACAACAACTTCAGTAATTCTGATTGTCAGTTCTGCGTGTGACCGAACTTGTTACAGGCCAAATTATCTACAACACCACAGATGTGATGACTTTTACCCATAGAATACACTACATCACACCTCAAAACGAGAGGCTTCCCATCAGCAAAGTGAGTTGTTAAAATGTTAAAGTTAAGTAAAAATGCAGTTAACTTAATACAAAATAACCAAAAAACTGTTTGTTAGGCAAAATTCCTTCTTCTACACAAAGAAACACACAGGCTCCCAATAAATAAGACAGATAAGGTCACCAAAAGTGGGTAGGCACAAATGTGCATGTAAAAAAAAAAAAAAAAAAAAAAGACAGTGCTTACTTTACTTAAAATATATAAAATAAAAGTATATAAATACAAATGAAAATTATCACAAGTAGGTCTAAAAGAAGAAACCATGAAGCCTAAAATGCTATAAAAAATATGAAAAACAAAATAATAATAATTAAGCAATTAAATTAACATTAGTAGCGACTATCTCATTCCTTGAATGCTCAAAACACATTAAGTAGTTTGGCAGGAATATCTGGAAATCTCCAAACCTGGCAACCTGTAAGCATTTACTGAGGGCACAACTTACAGGATGGTGGTAAAACACACTGGATCAGCTCTCGACTAGGAAATGAGGGGGACACCACAGCGGGAGCAGGTGAGGAAGATCAGAGCTTCCCTGAGATATTTATTTCCTGTCTTGACGTGCCAATTAAGCAGGCGTGCAGACTATATTTAACCTGCTGGTTACATGTATTACAAGATCAATTAACCATGTTGCTGGGTGACACACATGTTGGCTGTTGCTTTCTGAATTTAGCTCAAAATAAGACATTAGTGGAGCATATTAGAGTATATGAATTTGCTTCTTTTTTTCTCAAAAGAAAAAAAAACAGTGAGTCAGATAAGTGATAATGCACAGCAAAGTTTTATAAAACAAAGCATCTGATCTATATTTCTATGTCATGTTTGCAAGCTATACTTCGCAGGCTGTCAGGCTAAGGAGTTTCTCCAATCAAGAAAAACAATTCAGACCCAACCAATTACACAAATCTCTGTCATGTCATGTTTTGCACTTGTTAGACATCCACCTCAAGTGAAGTTTGCAAAAAAGTGGGCACTGAAGAAATCTCAATTTGTATACTGGTAAGATATCATAACTTGCAAATAGAGTGCCAGAACATTTTGATATTTGTAAAAGTCAATAGCTTTCACCATGTATGGAATGTTGAATCCACCTCTCACAAAGCCCTGTTGTTTTCTATTCTAGCCATCAAATCAGGGAATTAATTACTCCTGGGAAATCAGGTGAATGCTATTAGCTACCTGGTACGATAGAAGCAGCTGCACGCTTAGTCCTGAGGGCTAGGATTGACAACTACTGTTGTATGACATGCTGTTTGAGTGGATTTATGAAAACTGCTGTGAACATGTAGTAATGTGCAGGGTATTGTATGCTTTGCACTACAGGGACAGAGAAAGTACAAAAATATTATGCTCAAGTAATGTCAAGTATGACTTGAAATGTAGTGAAGTACAATACTTGTGATGAAACTTACTGGAGTAAAAGTGATATTAGATATTATATTAGATATTAGAGAGTTGCAGTAACAAGCATAAATTTAATGTTACTTCCACCACTGCTGTCCCGTACACTGTCCTGTAGGCCTATATTTCAATAATGTTTATGTTAATAGATGTTTTACATTTAAATCACCCATGTACTAAACAGGTTCTTTTCAGATAATGGAATATTTACAAAACACGGTCCATTCATACAAAGGAAACATTTTAATGAGTACAACTATTGAAAAGAGAATTTATGTGCACAGCATCAGTCAAGAACAGACATATTTCACCTCTAAGCTGTCACCAGTGTTTACACTCTTGTGAGGATGGACTTAATAATGCACTAAAATATGCCCATTGTTGATTGCCATTGTGCACATAAAGGAGCATTAAATCATGCTTTTGCTAGTGCAGACGTCTTCTATAATATCCATTAGTCTGTACCTTTTTCATATTCATTAGGCTTAGAGTTGAGAGTGCCAGTCTTTTGTGTAACATGTTAATGAGAAAAGATTTTACTTCTGACTCACAGTGGGGCCGCAGCTCTGTCAGTTAGCATTTAACTACCTCAGCTGAGGAGCTGTTCATGTTGAGCTAAACCAGTATTTTCAGTGGTTAAACACACAGTTGCCTGACTAGTCTAGGAATCGCTTTACTATTACAACTACACTGCAGGTAAGTGTTCTATGAATTTAATTCAAATTAGTGTATTTGTCACATTTAATCATAAAAAACAAACAAAAACAATTGAAATGTTTTTTCCATGAGCTCCCACTATACATTCTAAAAAAAAAAACTAAATAAGTAATAATAATAATAATAATAATAATAATAATAATAATAATAATAATAATAATAGCATAATTACAACAACAATAGCAATAAGGAATAAATAGTGCCAGAATGTCAGTGGTGTAAAAATTCAAGGTGAAGTAGTCTCGCCTTGCCTTTGTCATTCCTTCCCTGCTTCTTCCTCATGTCCACTATCATTTCTTTAGTCTTGCTAACTTTCAAGAAGAGATTGTTGTCTTGACACCAATGGGTCAGATTCTCTCCTTCCTTCAGACAGGTCTCTTCATTGTTTTCAATGTGTCATCAGCAAACTTGACGATGGTGTTGGAGTCACACAGTCACACAGGGCACATAGCTCACCTTTGCGGTCCATATCGAAAGTCTGAGTCCTGAATGCAGTGGCGAGCATTTGATTCCAGCCTGTGGTCCCCATGTCTCTCTACAGCTGTCCTATCAAGTAAAGGCATAAAAAGCCCCCAGAAATATTAATAATTAAATTGTTAATAAAATAATAAAAGTGGCTACCTTTAAACATAACCCTGGAGTGCTCCGATGTTGAGGATGATGTGCGTCCATCTGCCCTCATCCACCCTCATTGACCTGGGATCTGCCCATCAGGAAGTTGATGATTCACATGTACAATGAGGTGTTTAATTCCAGGTAATGTTTAATGCTGAACTGTAGTCAATGAACAACAATCTCACATAGCTCTATTTCATGTCTTGGTGGGATAGGGTGGTGTGGAGGATATGTGCTATGGCATCTTCTGTTGATCACTTGCTGGGTAGTGAGGAATAGATGTAATGCTTGATCCTTGAATCCCACCGGGAGGTAATCTTTCAGGCAGACTGGACACAGAAATGATGGTGGACATTTTGAAGCATGTGGGTATGACTGAGCCAGGGACAGGTTGAATATTGTTGTGAACACTGACGTTAGTTGGTCAGCGCAAAGTTTGAAGACGCGCCCACTGGTACCATCTGGTCCTGCTGCCCTCCTGATGTTCACACGCTTGAAAGCCCTCCTGACGTCATGCTCAGAAAGAGTGATAGATGTGTGTACAAAATGTGGGGATTCAGAGGAATGACACCTGATGGTCTTTTTAAAGCTGCACATACATTTTTTAAAAATATTTTCCTTTAACAAAGTGTAAAATAGAAAATTATGACATTTTTTTTCAGACCAATCTTTACAGATGCTAGAATTTAATTTTCTGATCTCTCTCTCTCTGTGTGTGTGTGTGTGTTGTATATTGGTTGAACACTTTGGGCTAATGACACAGAAGGAAATATCTTGACAGCTGTTAGATGAAAATGTCATACAATTTGATACAGGCATTCATGGAGGATGAAGGATGAATGTGAATGACTATGTTAAGGAAAATATACAGACACTACTGTCAACAGTTTTCATAGGGACTATTCTTTGATAGAAGGTGACTTTAATTATATGACAATCATGATGATTAGAAATATGCATGGAGCAAATAGGTATAGTCAGAAGTATGTTATTCATATCAAGTCATCACAGGTCCCCAATTTTGGACCTGATCCAAAACAGCACTAATTTTTCAAAAACAAAAACACAGGCTCCAAAAGTGACCTGATCAGTCCGAACAGGTCTGAAATTTAAATAAAATTTAGCCCAGAATGGAATTTTTCTCCTGCAATCATTTTAACATGTGACCTTGGTGGTCTGCTTTGATCTTGTAAGGTATACAGACCCAAGACCTATGGCAATAGAATGGGATCCTACCAGTTGCAATGTAGATCAGGTTTAGGTAAAACTAGAAATCAAATGTAAAGACACTGGGCAAACTGTGAGACAGATCTGACAGGAAGGGAACCACAACAGACATAACAAAAAGAGGCATTGTTGGCCATTGACTCTCAAACTTAAACAGGTGTAATGATCTGTGTTGCAGTAGCATTTGTTCACTCTACAATGTAAATTGATGGGGTTGTAAGAGCAGCAAGAAGACTGTAGACCACTATCATACACAAATTCAGCCCTTCACACTCTAAACCTCAGCAGAGATACTTTCCCTGTATCTTATTTACTGTATACCATTTGTCTAATGTCTTGTTCTGAGAATTTGACCAGAAAAAGCAACGAAGGAAATGGAGATATAAAATACCATGGAAACACGCCCTCAGCGTGAAACAGGATTTGAAAGTTCATATTTAAATCAGAACATAAAAGAACAGTGAGCATCTGCTGTTCTTAAGATAGTCATGCAGAGCTATAGAGATGAAGTGAAGAATATACACTGTTCGGGTACTGAAAAGTATGCACACAATCATTCACTCCAGCCCTAAAAACTAGCACACAAACACCCAAACATCACCACACCCCACAGTATGAGCATCTTCCATCTATCATTTGAGGTGAGGCAGAGAGGCTGCTGTCTCCTCCCCTGTGCCAATGTTTTCACTAGATATTAGGATCCAATGGCAGGTTCAGGGAGAACAGGGGTAGATAGGGTGAGAAGGTTTTAGGAGTGGGTGTATTTGATTGATGGATGGGTTGCAACTACGGGGGGCCCCCAGATCCCCACAATTTCAGCACTTTTCATGGATGATAAAACACAGGTGATAAATAAAAAAAGGGCTTGCGAAGCCTCTGCTTTTTTAATATTGCTGATGTGGTGCTGGGTAATGGAGGCAGGAGAATGACCTGTGTAACCTTACATATCAGCTGGTGTGGGATGACGAGCTTGGGAACATAAACAGTTATTTATCCAGGTGCAGCAGGATGACACGGTGCAGTGAGTCACGAACGTGTGCAACTGAGGCCCAAAAGTCTGCAGGTTTTCACAGCTATTAAATGGCCTACTGCCGTTAGGAGCGCATACAGTAACCAGTGAAATCAAATCTTGAAGTGTTGAATGATACACTTGAATCTTGATGGCATGTGGATAGGACCTGCTGCGGTTGGTGTTGGTTCATATGCTGATGTTAGCATTTAGCTTGAAACACTGCCTCATCAAACTACTAGCGTGGCTGTAGACTCAGAAAAAATATATTTTCTGTTTTTGAAAAACTGCACAAAAGCCTGAATAGAGGTTTCAAAGGCTGTGAACCTGAACAGAACCAAGTTTTATGTTTAAAGTCTACAGAGCAGACAGTGGCCGTAGCATTGTTCTTTCAAGTTGTGTGTCCTTGTGTATCTGCAAGTGTACGTACAGCTTATGTGTGTTGGTGAACAGTGGGGGAGAATGCTGCTGAGGCCTTCACACAACGGGCAAAATCGCTCCTATTATCCTTACTGTGACTGTCCCACAAGTGTGCACCCACACTGTGTGTATGTGTATTACTGCTGGAGGCCTTTTGCCAATAAATCCTGCTCATGTTGGAGACAAAGAGCCCCACCAAGCCACAGCAAGGTCCGGTGATCACCTTGAATGATTCCGAAGCTTATCTTACTCTTGTTTCAGAGCCAGAGAGCAGAATAACACTGCCATTTCCTTTATTTGCTTCATTTCTCATGCCTTTAACTCCCATAGGAAACATAATTACAGACACACTGAAAAGTCATTATGCCAAACAGCTTGCTGCACTGTAGAATTTTCTCCTGTACCTCCCCTTAATTTGAGCTAGGTTTCATTTCATTGTCGCTAATGATGATGTAAGGGGAAAACAGAGGAGACACAGCAAGTTAGTTGCTTGTGTGTGTGTGTTTGTGTGTGTGTTTGTGAGGTCTCATACATCAATCTCTTAGCTCCAGGCCACACACACACACACACACACACACACACACACAAACACAAACACATATGCACAGGAAGCAACTTATAAATATTGGGTACTATGTAATATGTTAGGAGAAAACAAAAGGCAAGAGTGCATTCTGACCATGCTCACTACTCGATGAGACAAAAAGAGGTGAAGTCAGAGACTGAGAGGCTGACGTGCTGAAATTTAATTAACTGAGAAGCAGTTGTAGTTGACATGGAAACCCCAAATCTGGTCCCACCATGGCACATAAATTAACTAGATTAATATTAATGAATGTAAAGCATAATTATGACACCACAAACATTCTTGCACTGTCTGTGCAAAAATAAAGCTGAGAGAAAATGAATTAGGACAATGTGCATGTACAAAAACAAGACGTGAGGGAGATGTGATTCGACTCTACTAAAACCTGCTAATAACAGAAAGAGGAGCAAAATGAAGAAACATGAAAGAAATTAAAGAAAGCCTGTCAGCTAAAAAAGCTAGTCCTCCTTCTGTCCTGCTGTCCAGTTGTGGCCACTGAGAAGTTATTACTCAGTGGGGTCAGATGCAATCTTTTAATGCCTCCCCTTCCAGTGACCCACAGGTGTACAAACACACATAGTTTCTCTTTCCCTCTCTCTCACACACATGCATGCACACACAAGAAGGAAAGAAGGAGAACAAGAAAGGTCACAGGTACACGGCTTCACATGCAACAATACTCTCCCCTGAAAACAACAACGCTGTAGGTAACATCTATCAGTTATTCTCTCTCTCTCGCTCTCACACACAGGTCAAATTAAGTGAAAAATCATTCAACTGTGATCAGATGCTCTTTCATAGTACAACAGCTCCTCGTAGCTCATTTTTTATTAACGTTTT
Source organism: Sciaenops ocellatus (assembly GCA_033000465.1). Taxonomy (NCBI): domain Eukaryota; kingdom Metazoa; phylum Chordata; class Actinopteri; family Sciaenidae; genus Sciaenops; species Sciaenops ocellatus. Next base: position 20,515,370 of record CP136882.1, on the reverse strand, counting down.
TAAAAGTCCAGGTACACTGATAGCACACCGGTTTGATTTAAAAGTCGATGTGGCGGTGCTCCTTTCCTCCTTTTCCTCCGTCTTGGTTCCCTATCAGGCAATGCCCCAGTCAAAGAATCCTTTTTTTGTGTGTGTTGCTATGGAAACTGTGTGGGCATTGCTATCAAACAAGATAACAGGAGCAAAAATAAGAATGTGAAAGAGAGAGGTGTGTGTGTCAGAGAGACAGGTGTATGTGTGTGAGGGGGAGGGTGTGAGTGTCAAGTAGGAGAAAGAAATTAACCTTCTGTAGTGGCTGTTGTGTAAGTTGAAGGTATGTGCAAACACTGCTATCAATTCATAAGTAAATGTTACTTTCTGCATGACTCATATTTGTGTACCTGAGTGAGTCTGACATGTTGAAATCACCTTGGTTATGTGTGACATCAGAAACATATCAATAGTGACAAAGTTCAGAACTTTAGAAAGTTTCAAAAGCTGGATAGTCAGTCAAAAATAAATAAATAAATAAATAAAAACAAATAAAAAAAGAATGAAAACACGGTCCATGTTTGGCAATATTTCAGTTTTTAAAACAGAAATACGATAAGAAAAATGTTTTTCTTCATTATTGGTTTTGATCATGATGAATGCATCAACTGATAAAAATCAAATTCCCTATTCCCTAATCTGACTTTAATGTATAACAACTTCTGAATTACTGCTTATAAAAAACATCATCACAATAGATAATTCACAAAGTGCTCTTCTCATTTCAGCACCTGGATTAAGCCTGTGGAAATATTAAAGACATGACAGGTGCAAGTTTTATAATCCAAAAGTGTTAAGTACATGAATGCATACTAAAGCTAGTTCTTGATGTTAAGCTCATCAAGAGCAGTAATATAAAAGGTTATAATAACAGCACCCTTGTGGTCGGCGTGTGCAGGGTGGCCTGAGGGAGAGCTTCATTCTCAGCTGAATGATTTCCCTAATGGAAACCCAGCTCCTAACTCAGCGACAGAAGTCAATACATGGTATGCGCCCAGCAACACCACAGCCTTCTAGTGGCTATTGAATTGCCAAGGATGAGTACTTTGCCCATGCACACCCTAGCATTAGTTGATGAGGGAGCCATTACTCTGCCTTGGAAAAAAGTCAAACCTACAACTCAGAGCAAAGCCTGTAATCACTGTCTCCTACTCTCAAATGTTTCATGGATTGGAATGATCAACAACCCTGTGCTTTGGGACCACTTTGATTCAACACACTCATCACAACTCATCCGATCAGGTCAGAACAGATAAGTGTCAGAGGTGAGTGACTCCTGCTAGGGACCATGGGCTTTGAAGTCACATCAGACGATAGTGAGAGAGTGAGGAGAAAGGTCATAGAACGGGATTACAACATAGAGCTCAGGTATCACACTCTCCACAAGCACTTTGTGATGAGCTTCTCAGAAGTTTGATAAATAAAAAAAAAACATTTTTTTTTTATTAAATCAGGTGAAAACATTGTAAAACTAAGCACTATTAAATGAGGAGGAGCTTGAGGGTGGTACAGTTCCATTCCTTCCTAATGTTCGACACTGCCTTGGCACATACCAGTGACTTACTAGTCATGAAACATTACCAACATTTGCCTCTTGTGGGCTGCAGGTAATCTGGCAGGGGGTGGTGTCGTGGCAGAGTTCATTAGGAGGAATAAAAAACACAACAATCCCTTAAAGAAAACATACTTATTTAAAAAAGTTGGCCTACAAAAATAAAAATTGTCGGTCAAAATGACCAAAATGCAACCCCTGCCAATCCCCCTCTCCATCCCCCAGTAGTACAGAATGCAGGGGGTAGTTCAGATTAATGTGTTAGTCTAACTGACTAAAGTTTGTACAAGTTAGGCCTTGACAATGGTTCTGAAATATCCATAACCTAATGGGACTTTCAGACACAACACAACAACGGCAGCACTGCACTCTGAAATCCATTGTTTTCAATGGCTTTCCTAAGCATCGATGGTGCACTGAACCCAGTCATGAGCGGACCACAAATTGCGTTGTGTCTGAAAGGGTCATAACTGTGGTGTGTATTGATAAATCCATGGAGCTGTCCGTGGTTCTGAAGTAGTAGACAGCTTTGCAGTCCTGCCATTCTGTTTCACCTTGGATCTCTAATAATCTGTAAACTATGAACTTACTAAATACTCGATTCTATACACTCTGTAGAGTATACAGATATATAAAGTAGTGCCACCTTCATAGTAGTCATATAATGGTTGGGAAAATGTAAGAAGGGTAAATGTAAAAACCTATTATGTTTACAGTGCACCTCTCCAAAGGTTATTTCCTGTCAGTGTAACCTAGCACCCTGACCTGGGCAACAAAACTCCAGGTCACCCTTTGTTTGCTCTCTTTCTTCTCTTTCACTGCGCTCTGATTGATTGCACCTCCACACTTTGGTGCCCCTTTAAACCATTTGGAATCCCCAACGTAATATTCCTACCATCATTCAGTAGCATCTGTGCTGCTGAAACAACCTTTGAAACAAAATATCTTTGGGGATACATGACAGATTTCCTTTACAGATTTTCTACTACACCGACTAACTACAGGTCTTAATCATAACTTGATAAAAATGTTTTAATATGATGATACAATATGTGGAGATGGTTAAAATGTATGCTCTACTCATATTTTCCATATGAGTTTCCAAACCAAGCCTAAATTTGAAACCTATGCTGCCTTTGGCAAGTCTGTATTCTTTATTGTGCATGGCTTCATGTCTTTTCTTCTTATGTTTTCGAAGGCAATATTTGAAGGTAAGGTTGTGCAGCAACATAAAATGTTTCATATTGCATCAAAACAAGATTAGGGCATGTGTAAGACTGTGACTGTTGCAGGATTTTTATTTAAAGTTAGAGCAAAGTTCTAACTGTTTCTCTCTGGTGCGACCCAGCCGTTGTATAGAAGCTGCACAGCAGCTATTAATAAACCAGTGTACCGTGTTGGCACCTGAATGTCACAACACGAGAGTACAATATAAGATTCTTATCATCCAGGCAACAGAGAAGGCTACGTGTTTGTTTAATCTCATCTGAATTTGGATGGTTTGTATTGTGCCTGTTTTTACATTATGCTTTCTGCTCCCCCTCTGTGTCTGCTAAGAACACAAATCATTGTGTTTAGTGGTGCAGATTGCTATTTTACCACAAACTGAAAAACCACATTATCACAAACAGTGACAGCAATGTGGTTAGAGAGGGAAGCTTATATTCTGAAGTACATTTGAAAATAAATAAATAAATAAACTAATTTTTTTCATCACATACCTCTTCTTGTACAAAACTGAAATATCTGGGTGAGCAATGTAAGCATACAATGTTTGAGTTATCCTGGCCCCATACTAAATGCATGCTTATATGGTTACTTGCTCCATATTACAACACACTGCAGACAGTGTTAGTACACAGCTCTGTGGTGGCTGAAAAGATTTGTCATTGAGTGCTGTAAGGCAAGTTTAATGAGCTATCTATATCGCTGACCTACAGTGACTGCGCTGCTTTCTGCCTTTGGTTGGCTCATTAGCCATACAATTTGATGTATGTTTTCAGCTCAGGATGATGCACAAATACTTTCCGGAAAACTTTCGATAGAATGATGTGATGCTTGAAGATCAGGCACACACTAACATAAACCTAATTTGACCATCTTAAGTTTGTCCTAAACATTAATCTTATGCAAAACCCAATCCTATGTTTTGATGGGCAAATCACAATATTCCTGCTCATAACTACAGTATATCCATATTTTGATAGTATGTTAGATGGTAGGAAGGTAAGGAAGATGTACAGTGCAGAGGGATTAAATCCTAGCTTTAAGCAAGTGGAATCAGTGGGCTGTGGAGGAAGAGCTAGAGAGGAAGGACTGTTACAGTTAGGTGCAGTAACCACATCAAATGTCAGTTTGTCCCAGTACCTCTCAAGATCTGCTTTGTATTTTATCTAGATACTGTAGCTGTTTTTTTTTAAGGGTTGATAATTATACATTTATTTTTTATTAAGGCAGCAATAAATGAACTAATTCATTTGTATTCAAGTTGCTTATTTGTTTTCATTATATCTACATTGGATTATTACCACTTTTTCAAATAGTATATACTCACAATTTTGTGATGACGCATCGATAGGTTGTTTTTATTTCTGAGTAGGTCCACTTTTTATCACAATTGGTCTATAGTCTGACTGGTTGATAGGTGGAGTGTACTTAATCACACAACATGGTCAAACTCTCCATCCAGTCTCCAAACAGAAGCTATTTATTATTATCACCACTTAATAATTAACAATTATTCATTGTTACCAGGAGTGATTATTCCCTATTTTTTTAAGTTATTTTACCTAAACACACCTTTGGCACATGAGTGCTTATACATGCAGAGATGAAAGGAAGGCAATTACTGTAGCAGCTGGAACTCACCTTGTTCACCACCAAATAACTGGCTAACATGGCTTGCTAGGGATATCCCAGCACAAAGGCTGTAATATTACCTGAGAAACAAAAGACCTTTTAACTTTTATTAAATCAGCCCAAAGACCATGAGCTTTGGTCAGTTTGTAAAATGTGTTTTTAAGTTCACTGCACATTCGGATATGCTGTCTAGTAAGGAAATAGTTTCCATCAGGCGAGTGATGCTGATAAACAACCATGACATAAATCAAATATAGTTAGGTTTCAAATGGGACGTCTTGCTAACCACTAGACCACACTTTAACCCAAGGCCATTTCATGTAGTGAGCCAGAAAGCATTCATGCTACATTAAAGGTTATTTTCCCCACACTGATATCAAAAGGAAATATTCAAGAAAATATTCTCACAGGGGTGTCCTCAGTTGGCATTTTCTCTTAGAGAAGACAAGTAACTTACTGGAGTAGTAACTACCTTCTCTCTCTCTTCTGTCTTTGACTCTTTTTCTCTTTAGTCTTTATTGTTGTGTTTCCTTTTCAGACCCTGTCATCTCACACATTTCTATTGTTATTCTGATTATTAGTGTAACACTAATAAAAACAGTGCTTACCTGCAGGGTTTATAAGTATAATACAGGCCTTTATGTGATGTTTGAATAAAGAGCCTTTAACCATACTTGGACAGGGTCACCTTTACTCTTTTATTTTATTTGCTTTTACTCAATTTCTGCATTGAAACAAACAAACAAAATAAATAAATAATTGTTTTACTTTATTGACAAATACTTGGTTTACTATGGTTGAACACACAACTAAGACATTTACTCCTGTCTATGAATATCAAAATTTTCTTTTCAAATAACATTGTATTCTGTTTGGTAATCACAACAGCTGCTCCAATCAAATGGACAAATTCATTTTTCACTGTGTTTATATTTTTATTATATATTTTTCATCTTATATTCAAATCATTTGAGTTTTTAAATTAACAGCAGACTTCCAGTTAACTTGTCACGACACAGCCATGCTGTAGTTCAAGCACAATTTCAATTAGGCTTAGCTCTTACTGCTAAAGAGATCAACATGACAAACTGTGTGAAGAGTGTGAATGTGTTTTAAGCTTTAATTATAAGACAACAACCTGGCAACCCAAATGCCATGTCTGCTTCCACCACAACTTGCAAAGTCCTGCCTGGTGCTTTTAATGATGACAGAAGAGGCTCACACTCCATAAAACATTAACAGTCATCTGGGACATTAGTGTCACAACTATGCAGTAGAGATGTTTCTTAAGTAATGAAAACTCAGGTGAATCCCCTTTGACATCATTTATCACTGGATATCAGCCTCCACTTTAAAATGCCCAACGTAACAGCAGAAATAGACATGTTTACAGCCTATATAACTCACCCGTTCAACCTATATTAAGACTTAAAGTTATGCATAATTAACAGCGTGGCCGCTTTGATTGACAGGTGGGTGCCGTTACAGGTGGCTTCTTTGAGCAACTAGGCTTCATTCAGCCCACCTCAGCTACACCCACGATCCACCTCTTTGCCCATTTTTAGATTTCTGAGCTTCACATATGACTCTTTAGAAACCTAAGGGTGATGTCATTTATACATCTATATTTATACAGTCTATGTGGATATCTATAGATCTATATCAGATATTGCATTTTTTTTAGTGCTCCACCCTCCACCATTTTATGAAACTTGTGTCTATAATATTTCTTTTAAACAAAAGAAACAATCTGTCAGTGCACTAAAAGTATGTTAACCTGCTACCTACTGTCTTCAAACAATAAAGAATAAAGCAAGTTGCTGCACTGCAATAACAAAAAGTGCATAGAAGTTAAAAAAAGTGGCAGATGTTGTCACTTGTTTTATGAAAATAAAACTTATGGAGTCAATTCAAAAATGAAAAAGGTTTTCATCATTAGTCATTGAATTTCACCCTATATCAATCATGATGCAATGACATCCATGAAGAGGAGCAGGCATGGTGTGGAATAAACTTTGAACCTTCAAATAATGGAGACATTTTGAAAAAAATGTAGCAACTCAGAGAGGTGTTCCACGTATGATGCAAGTTTGGCGTGTTTCACATTGCAGGCTTGAGTGTTATATTTCACCAGCTTGTTTGTCACATCTCTCACCTCTTCTTGAACCGATATCATGACGTCCTTTTAGTGGCTTGTGACATGTAATAAATTGAAGTGAAACATGTCATGTTGAAAGGCCTCCACCATGTCGATCTAGTTTTGTTCTTTATCTCAACAGCAGACGGCAGACTGGGAGCTGCTGTGTGGCATCGCTGTGACAGGCAGTCTTGCCAATGAGCTAGTGCCATCCAGACCCCCCCCCCCCCCCCCCCGCCCCAACCTACTTTGCCACTTTGACAAATGTCTCTGTCTTGTGTCTTCCATTTCAGAGGCAGCCCCTGAGTTGTCTAACTCATCAGCCAATAAACACACAAGCCAGTTGTGAAGCTGTTGTCGATGGATTGTCACTGCATTTCTGATGAATTGGCAAGTGTTCTCAAGTCTTCTCATTCTTGGGGTTATTATTATGGAGTGAGGATAAGGGACAGAAGTAGTTATGATTGTAGTTGTTAGGTTGTAAAAAAACAAAAACAAAAAAAAACAGATCTAAGCCAAGGGAGCAGTTGATGTTCGAAACATTACGTTTAGGTTCATCATTACATCTTGTTATTCTTATCAGCCAAGGATTTATGATTATCACATTCATCCAAGCACATTTTATCTCAGCTGATGGGCTCTTGTTTGAAAGGACATTAATGGTTAAACAAATTTCTCCAGTGTTTTTTTTTTTTGTTATCTTTCAGTTCTTGACATTCCTGTGAAGTTGACAAATTTGCAAATTTCATGATGTTGTGATATCTGCTTTGTGCCACACACCCCCTTGCTAGGCATCCTGTTTCCATGGTAACAGCTTAAGGGACCACAGATTTCCTTTTCTTATTTAAAGATAACTAACAAGAGCCCGCTGACTACATGGAACATGACAATTACTTGCTTATACGCCAACTGTCTTATTTGTCTTATATTAATAAATTCATTTTTGTTGTCTCACTACCTGCATTCACTTGATCATCCAGCTGTAAATAATAAAAAATAAAGTCCTGTGTATATTGCAGTGCTGGAAATGGTCACATGTTACATATACACGTATCAATATGCATGTATATTTGATATTTTATGTATGAGATTAATCACTCATGTAATAGGATTAAAAATAAACATTACATTTCAGGGAAACATATGGGTGTCATCACAGATGCTGTTTTCAATCAATCAATGTATTTTTTTAATCAGCGCATAAAAAAACCAATACATTGAGTTAACTGCTCCTAGCAACTGCTACCAAAGCTCTGTGACTAAAAATGATGTTGACAGGATGGTTATGTCACTTTCTAGTGATGTGTTGGGGCAAAATTAAATAAAGTAATGCCCCCTCCCAACAAGAAATCAGCTAACATGAACACAATGTCAGGCAGAAAGAATTAAATTATATTAATGTTAGTCTGATAATCACACTACCAGGGTGCACTTCACCTGAGAGCTAATTATACATCTATATGCAGTAGCCTGTGTACACGACAGGCTACTGATAAACTTTGGAGTAGAAGGTATACAGACTACCACTATCGCCATTTGAAACATCATTTTGAGCATCAGTTAGTTCTCTAGTTACCTCGAGAGTTGGCATAGCAACCGTTAAGGCATGGCATAATAGGAAATGACAGATTAAAAATAGATATTGTGTACAATTAATTTCACCAAACTGCGTCTTCATTTAAGTGTTAATTCCTTCTTCTAACTAGCGCTAATCAGTAAGTGAGTACTCTGACATCATGTCAGAGGTAGCATGCCAAGAAAAAGAGTTAGCACACACATTTCCCACAGTTTGTGCTCAGGTGTCCGTGTGCACAGCAATCTCCCAACTGTGTGAAATCTACTTTTCATAATGGAGCCGGAATCTTTTTTTTTCTTCAGGCAAAACCTCAAACAGCAACTGCGTCTCTGTGGAAGAGCTTCACTCTTAGTGCTTCACACAAAAACTTTGCCTCATTTCCTGCTCACTCAGTTTTACTGCCACTTTTCTTCCAAGTCCAAACTCATCAAATTTGCTCCATTCTTCCTTTTTTTCCCTTCTTTCCTTGTTTCTTCTACTTCTGAGGTGAAGGTTGGTAGTTACTGTCTATTTTTAGCCTGAGCTGCATTGCCTTTTAGCTTTAGACTTTTTTGCTCAGATGCATGTCTTTTTTTTTTTTTTGCTCATGCACAATGATCCTTTAGCTCTTTCTTGTTCACTGGAATTCCTCAGGGGATAAAGCTACAGCAGTTGTAGGAGTTTGGCAAAAAACTTTTCTTAACTACGACTATGGCATGTGTTCGGAAAGTTACAGCAAAGGATAAGAACTCTGTGCTGGGATATCATCTCACGGGGGTGTCTGTCACGTATGCAGGAATTGGTGTTAGATACTTGCTGAGTCGCTCAATGTGTCTGAGTGCCATGTGCTGTGTGTTATGTTTGAGAGGATTTTGAGAACATGCCCAGATGGTGCTGTCTTCCCTTTCTTTCTGAAAGCAACTGGTGGCTTCAAGATAGGTTTCAAGTGATACAGCACTAACTACATTTGCTTTCAACATCAACCTGAGCCTTGCAGCAGAGTGGCCCTGAGGTTATAGAGACAATTTCACATCAGGAAGGTCACTCTGGATAAGAAAAGATACTGTAACCCCAATATCTGAAACATGAACCACTTCAATTCTACAGCATGTAAGTGAAAATGCATGACACGTAAACGAGAGAAGGCAAATGTTAAAAGAGGAATGCAACTTCATTTTAAGCAGCAAAAACTGCAAAATAATAGCCAATATTTGACCAATCTACTATCTCAGGCAAGGAGTATGTCAAAAGAAAAGCCAGCTTCTGCTCCAGTTTTGTTCTGACTAACTATTACATGGGGTTCTCCACAGAAGACACTGGACAATTCTGACTTCCAAGAGCAGAACTAATGGGTTTGTCTGATGGACCTACACGGTTTCATCATTATTTAAAGAAATAATGTTATGGGGTGTCGATTAGCTCAGTTGGTAGAGCATCTGCCCCATGTACGAAGGCTCAGCAGCGGTCCAGGGTTCGAATCTGACGTGTCGTTCCCCATCTCTCTCTCCCCACATTCCTGTCACTCTTCAGCTGTCTCTGTCAAAAATAAAGCTTGAAAAAGGCCAAAAAAATATCTTAAAAAAAAAAGAAATAATGTTATCATCAGTAGTGAATTGGATATTGTAATGCAACACAAAATTGTGTTTGTTTATAATTGGTCAGGCATGATTATTATTTTTCTCAAAAGGTCTGAGTTGACCAGTGGTTGATATACTCAATACTAAACAGTACCTTTCATAAAAACACAAAGTACAAAAGAATGGTATTTGCTTGAGTTATGTTCTGTTTGTAAGCCTTGCCACCAATGCAACAGACCACACACATGCAGTAAGAAAGTCACTTTCAATGGACATAAGTGTGATAGCTTTGTCACTCCTGATATATAGTTGAGTGCAAACTAGTTTTGACAAAACAAGCTCAGAGAATGATCGCTCCCACTGGCATTAAGAATATACTGTATGTAGGGCGATGTCAACATTTAGGAATACAAATTGTAAAATTTATCTTTGTCTTAGTTTGAGTAGTTGAAGAGCAGATGCATTTGTTTTTTGGCTACATATAAACTCCCCAAACTATTGGCTTCTTCAACAAAGCTTCCCTTTAAGTCCATGTGATATGTCTCCTGCAGCCATAGTGCCAAAGTACAGATCTCTTCCACAGGCGTAGAGATGAATGTGTTATAAAAAATGAACCACTTCTGAACATCTTGATATGAGCTATATCTTCCATCCAGCTCAGCCAACAGTCTGTCTATTATAAGTGTGAACACTGATGCAGAAAACTTGCCCGGCCTGACAGTTCACACTCTGGTTCTGTGGATCCAGACAGCTGCTTTCGTCTTCTGACTCGTGTGTCAGCTTTATAGAACTGACAAACTGTCGGAGATATGTTCTTTGCGGCTTCCTCAAAAGTGTCAAATTGACAGTGAAGAACTGACACATAATCTCTTAGTGACCAGGCGAGGTCTATATTACACAGGTCAATTTCAGTTGCTTGTAGTCCAGTAGTCACTCTGTGAAATCTTTTAAAATTGTATTTCACACGTTGCACAGTTCATGCTTCATTCCTTATGTTTTGATTGTCACTCTTTGATCAGCTTCAAAATATCAAAGTAATACCCATTATCAGGATGTCCAAAGGTCTGACTGTGACTATGCAAAGGCTGACCACGCTAAGCCAAAAGTGTCACATTGTAATTCCAATACTTCCATTCATCATTAAATTGCTTCTTGAGCTCAACAATGCAATATTCTGCATGTTTCAATCGCTGAATCGTTTTTAAATGATGATTATGAATGTTAAATGGATGGAAAGTAACATAGCCAATCCCTTGTTTCACCATTGCTTAACTTGTGACTGAAATATGTTTTGGAAAAAAAAAAAAAAAAAGAGGTCTTGCTTGCTTACTGTTGCTCCCACGCAGACATGTCAGCATCTCTGTGGTCCCACTGCGGCCCAATAAACATGAACAGTGTCATCAGTGTCAGATTCTCCCCATTTACCGGGCTGGCCGTTGTATGGAAAATGTGATCTTCTGCTTATAGCAGCTCAGTGTCAGTATCGTTGGCACCGGTCCTGTCATCACATTGCTGGGGCAGAGGTGGGGGCAGAAGCTGCCCTTCAGTTTGTTGAACAGCGAGTGACCCTGCTGTGAATGTAGTTGTTTCCATTATTTCTGAGCCTATGTCCAGCCTTGGTTGTCCGGTAATTGCTCTTCTTCACAACTGGCATTTTCTGATATGGTGACCTGCTTGTCGGCTTAAGGCAACATGCAAAAATTAACACTGGCCGATATAGAGTCCAATGACTTGTATCTACTGCTTTTTTTTTGTTTTTTGAAAAATCCTGTTAACTATGATATTTTTTTCGGTGACTCCTGGTTTTGCCTTTTCTCCTTTTTGCGGACTTTTGCTTTTTAGAATCAATTTCATGTCTACGAAATTCCTCCATTGAAATGGAGTTGAGTTTGTTTGTTTTTTTCCATTTTAGAGGTTGCCAGAGTTCATTACATCAACACTATAACACCAACCACATTCAGAGGCTCTTTAACACTGAGGCCTCCTGGGCTTCAGCCCAGAAAAACCTGTGCATTAAATAGATATAGCCTGCACCGTGTGTATTCACACATTTTGAAGGTCACACAAAGCAGACCAAAGTGATATGCCCCTGTGCTTTGATAATTTTAGCTTAATACACAGAACATTGTTATCTCTCCCCTCTCATCTGTAAGGAGTTATACCACACTAGATCTAGTTTTGATTTTATATCATATGTTATATCATGAACTATATACTGAACCCCAGATTACTCTCTGTGGTGAAACCAGCACCTTCCATGGTGGCTCATAGCCAGACATGTGTAAATATGTGTGTCTGAGCTTTGGATTAAAGCTTAATAAATGCAGAAATGTATTATTCTATCTATTGCGAAAATATGGATTATAAAACCACCAATCATATACTGTGTTTGTATGATTTTTCTAAGAATACATGTTTTTACTTTACTTACAAATCTAATTCATAGGTAAGTGTGCATCAGCTGAAATGTGTGTATTTATATGTTCTTATGCAGACCTTTGTCACATGTCACTTCTCAATTTCTCTCCTAAATTGCCTGTCTTTGTTCAATGTCCAATAAAGAAAAACAAGAAAGGAAAATTTAGCCATCAGTGTTACATGACTGAGGGCTACATCAACAAGTGGCTATTGAGGGACAGGATGAGAAGAAGACACTTATGGATCCCTCCTTCTGGCAACAGCGCCATTAATCACACCCTGATCGATGACTGTACAGGAAACAGGGTCTGCCCAGTACTTCCCACTAACAAATAACACAATAGATGTTTCCCTATTCCATCTCTCACTTGTTGTATCTTTGACCCAATTTGTCTTTAAATGTGATTTTACTCTGTGCTGAACATCCATGTGTTGAATGCCTTATTGTTTCACATGAAGTACTGAAGAGAATCTCTCACTGTGACCAAGAAAAGCCATTAGTCCAGAGTGGAACAATGTATATTATATGACATTAAACCAGGGGTGTGACCTTTCTTGATATTTTACACCTGCATGTAATTTTGCATGCTATTGCAACTGTTAGTGAAGATTCTTTGGATCAGGGCATCAAGTAAAGCCTTAAAATGCACACACAAAAAAAGTACATTTTGTGAAGAATGAAGATATCGCAAACATCATAATTGAACTTGTGAAACAAATTTACACTCATAAATACAGTGCCATTGTTTCAGAGTTTCAGTTTCATAGCTCTATAATAGTGCCATTGTACCATAACACTGATAATAGTGCCTCTTTTCTGCTGATTATATCTTATCCTTTGTGGTGTTGTGGATTGTCTCGCTTCCCTTCAACTCAGATAAATGTAATGGGTCCCAGAGCTGGCCAATGAGCCATGAAGCACGCCTGATTAATTGAAAAATCTAAAGAGATAAAGACCATACTGCTGCTAAACCGAGGAGCACAAAAGGTAATGAAGAGACACAGGCAGCAGTGCTGCAAAACTAAGAGGTAAAGAAAGAAAGAAAGACACAGCAGTAATACAAAGTATTACTGAGGGTAGAAGTTAGATGTGTGCATTTAAATGTTCACCTACTGTACATGAAACAAATGCATTTAAGAAGTCAGTTTATAGTTGACTAAGTGCAAGTGGCTCAAAATTCAGACTCATTGGTGTTCAGCAAAGGCGTGTGTCCATTCTTAGTTGTTGTTGTTACATTTGCTGAGACATATAGATTTCGTTGAAATGTAAAACTCAGGGTAGTCGTATTCCAGTGTGTTAACCCAAGGACATAACATAAACGTACAGCACATGACAAGAAACTGATCAAAGATTATATCTAGAATAGACCTAAAGTGAATGATGCAAGTGCATTTAGGGCATGCCCAACTCCACTTTTGCCATCAAATGTTGCATAATCTAGTTGTAAAGTCAGGCAAAAGGTACAAAGGTCTCTCAATCATAGGCGTGTTTTGGGTGTAACCTGAATTAAAGCAATCAGAGTGTCATCTCCCATTCCCTTTAAAAACCAGGTGTGCCTGCACCTGGCACATTGCTATTTAAACATCAGATTCGGCAAGTTGGAGCAGTGAACGGTTTTCTGCTGAGGAAACAGAGCTGCTCGTGCGCTTATCCCACCAGGCTGTAGCAAACATCCGTAATCTCTTGTCAGACGTTTTGGAGAACAATGCCAGCTGTCCCAATGCACTCACACCTCCAGTATAACTCTGACTGGTCACTTGCAAAGAAAAGTAGAGCAGAAGTGACTTTTACAGCAGTGAGAGTGAATAGGGACAGTTGGCATTAGTCTACAAATCATCTGACATTACAGATGTCTGTTCCAGACGTAAAGTCTGCAGCTGCACAAGTTAGCAATGCGCCAACAGTGTGCCAACAATGCACCTGACCACACCTTTTTAAAAGACCAACGTGCCAATGGGTGCACAGGTTGACACAAGTACATTGACATTGGTGCTGCATTGGTCAGAAACTAGCAATGAAACTTTGCACTGGGTGTAAGATACAGCCCGAAGAGTCTACAGTCTACAATGCTCTAATACCTACAGTGAAGAAGAAACCAAAGTATTGGACGAATTTAATTTTGACCTGACTTTGGTGATTGATGGAAATTAAGGAGATGAGAGGATTTTCACAAAGACCAAATGTCTCAACCAAAGTGCTTGCTTACAGACTGGCGAGAAATTCCACCATCTACAAGTGTCAGCTTGCTGGTGGCACTACAGGAAAAGTAAGCTGGTCTCAGTAGGATTCATCCTGTGATTTTATGGTAATACATTTCCATTGCCATTCCTAGAGCCATGCATCTTTTGTAGCTGGAAATGCAATATCAGTACCAACCCATATGCCGAAAAAAATTATAATGGAAGATTTTGAAAAACCTCATATTACATATGACACATATGACACAAGTCGGTGGTTTTAAAATGTTCCTGCAATATTTACACATGAAAATTACAGTATGGTGCTGTTAATGTTGTGTGTATGTGGCTTGTGTGTGGAATCCAAACCCGATCATTTCCTCTTTTACTTTCTTTCAAAACACATCAACATAAAATCATTTTCTGCCTTCTTCCACAACAGCCTTCAAATGTGCCTGCTGTCGACTGCACCCTGCACCCTTTGCCGCATAATATTCTTTACAGTATTCCTCCTGAATTGACACTGAATGTTGGCACTATGTTATGTGCTGCAGATATGTCTAATATGATTCTAATTCCCTTTTGGATGAAAGATGGAGAGATGGGGGATTTGATGAGCCTTCCACCTGCCTTGGTTTAGATTTTCTCCAGCAGAAGGCACCCCATCGTGTAGCAACTTGTCTCTCACATGGATTTAAAGACAGATAGCATGTGGAAACCCTGGTGATTTTACCTTGGCCTCACACCCACTTCCCTCCCCTCATCTCCATGCACTTTATCACCTCATTAGCGCACAGCCCTGGAGGATTCTTCAAGGTGTCGTAGGAGTAACATATCCAGATGGATGTTTCTACCACTGCCATTTTATTTGTTCTATGCTGTTTACATCCTCCATGCACTGTAGTGGTACTCCTGGTGCTACAGCCATCTGAGACACAATATGATTTACAATACAGTATGCTGCTACAGTTACCAGTGGAACATTTGAATACAGGTTGTGTCAGAAGAAAATTCAAATGGTTTCTAAAAAAAACTGTCTCCCATGCCCTACTGTGACTTGTGAATCCCCTCTTAGGAGAATCTGCCCCTTCTACTTATATTCAAACACAACAAAACACCGGGGGACCAGAGTTAAGAAGCTGTGTACAGAGCAGTAGTTTGACAGCAGGAACTGTCAGATGGCATCTTTATTATGTTCCATGAGGAGTCCTCAAGGACTGCACAAGCATCTGTTTCCTCTCTTTGCTGCCACTACAGTGATATTGAAATCAGGCAAATTCACCCATTTGACAGAAAAGGACATGATTTAGAGAAACAATGCAGCCCAGACAAATGTATTTCAGGAGAGGAAGTGGATGGAAGTGTATTTTAAGTGTGTTGTTGGAGTACAGAGATTTGGCTTTGCTGTACATTCATACATACATACATACATACATAAGTACACTCAAGTACTGTACTCAAGTACAATTATTTTAAATACAAAAGTTGCTTACAAAATGATGCTGCTGCTGGGAGCTTTGGGGCTCTATAATTTAATACTCTGGAATGGGCCATATAATGGGAAGAATGGGTATGTCTGTTTTTAATGCTTTAAGTACATTTTACTGGAAACACAGATTAAAAGTTCTGCTTTCCAAATTCTACTTTTTAAATAGTAGTAATATTACTTCTATGTAAGTAAACAATCTAAGAAGTTTCTCTACTGATCAGAATTGATCAAAAAACAGGGCTAGAAAAATAAAGCTTGTGTATGAAATAACAGCAAAGAATATCATTATTATTAGTTTTCAAATTTAAATTGCTGTTTTGTTTAATATTTTCTTAGACTGCATGTAATTTATTATATTAATAAATGTTCATAGAGTTTAACTTGCCCTCTGTATTAAGGTATACAGTCTTAGATTTATCACAAATGTCTTTGCTTTGAGTCCCTCAGAAGATTCTCAGAATGTAGGTTCAGTGTAGGAGGAGATGTGGGCTTGTAGGGTTTCAAATTGAACGAAATAATATCCATACATGTGACTCAAAGGGCACCTGCTCTTGGGTTCCTGCTGGGAGTGTTTTCCCAGCAGTTGGTTGAAAATCAGGGCTGAAAACAGAGCAGGAGCCCAGTGGGGGTCCACATCTGGAGTTTGCGAACATGAAGGCAGAGAACTGAGGCTTCAGGGCCTAATTTAGCAGCTGTGGGGGTAAAGAAGCTGTGGGCAAGAAGAATGAAACACTACTTGCTGTGATTAGTATTTCATTTCAAAACACCATATAAAAAAGCTCTAAATAGTTTAGCATTGCATGACATATTATCAGTTTATTGGACTAAATCAACTCGATAGATTTTACTTTGATAAACTACAACCTTATATCTGTAATTATTTTCATAAAAACAAACAAATTATACCTGTTTACTGAGGGTGTGAAGATTATGAATATTATAAAGTGTGATGGGAAACACAAATACTTCCTCACATCCACCCTTCCACCCACCTTACACACACACACACACACACACACACACACACACACACACACACACACACACACACACACACACACACACACACTTTATAGTGCTCACCTGCAGCATTATGAAGTTCTCTCCCTTAAACATTTTGACCATACTTGCTGGATTCAGACAATATTTATAACACAACCTAGAAAGAACCATATCTACACTTTAGATTGCTACCTTTTGTACTCCAGGAATTCCTTTTGTACGTTGGAAGAAATTGTCAAGGTAGCAGTCTGAAACTAAATTCTTTTATATTTTTTTCAAAGTGTTGTGACTTGCCTGCTCTGCAGGGGAAAAGAAGTTATAGATTTTTCTCATATTGCATTTATGGACAAATAGCGACAACATCAAAACAAACAAATACAACTTGGAGCCACTACTGCCAGACAACTACTTCAGAATTGATTTGATGTTCTGTGTGCTGTAAAAGACTCAAGCTGAAAAATATGAATTTTAGTATTTCTGTTTTATGAAGTTCAACAAAAAGAAAATGCACAACAAGCCTTTTTGTTTTCGTTGGTTAAAGTGGTACATGGTTTAGGTTTACATTTTAGACATATTTCAGACTGATGTTCATATTCAGCCCAACATTAAATGAATAAAGAAGAGATATGGGGTTTGCTGCCTTGTTTAAGGCTCGAAGCCCAGTTATGACAGAACTAGGATTAGCAGATAGCAGATGGATGGCTGTCCTCTTGTGAATTCGATATGATAAATGAATGATGACCCACTACAAAAGAAATTCCAGTATCAGACAATGTTGTCTACCTAAATTACTTCTTTGTTCAGTGTGATTTAGAATATTGCATATACATGACAAAAAGTGAACTTTGAGTATACTGTGATTTTTGACAAGATGGCAGCTTGGTGTGTTGGTGTACAGTACATTGTCTTATTTAATTTTATTTCTTCATTCTGTTTTTACTATGGTACCTGGAGCTCAAGAAGAGATCATGAAGATCAGGGAAACAACACCATTTATTTCCCACTTTCTCCTTCCATCGGTGGAATTACTATTCTGGTCAAAGCTGCAGTCACCTTTGCTCATGTGGTGAAACACCGGAGCAAAGGGAAACGGTCTGGTACACTTCTGGTGCAACTTTATTAGTGTGGACTTTGTACACCATTACCAGGAATATTATATATCTAACGTGCGTTCACTGACCAACAAACTGGATGAACTTTGGCTACTGTTGGGGAAAAACAAAGACTTTTGTTCCTCTTCTCCTTCTTTTTATTTTTAACAGAGACGTGTGGCTTGATACCGGAGTCTGCACTGCAGCTGGCAGGCTTCCAACTCTATAGAGGAGATTGTGACACAGAACTTTACACCAAAACAAAGGGTGGAGGAATCTGTTCTTATACTAACAGTGGTTGGTGTAACTATGTGACAGTGATCCAGGAACACTGTTCTTCTGAACTGGAATCATTTTTAATAGCTGTAAACCTTTTTACTCCCCCTGTGAGTTTGTCTCATTCATTCTGTTTGGTGTTTACATTCCACCACAGGCCAATTTGTGGGATGCACAGCCAATGCTTATATTGTAGCCAGATATTGTGTGTGGAGCAGACAAACCTGGACTCCTTGGTTATTGTCCTCTGTGACTTTAAAAAAGATAATCTCAGTCATGAACATCCCAAATACAATTTACTAAATGGATAAGTGGACTAAGTGGATCACAGACTTCCTGTCTGTGCAGGAGTCATGTTTCCCCATGCTGCTTCCTGTCAATCAGTACTGGGTCCCACCAGGGCTGTGTCCTTTCCTTACCAAAAGCAGCACCTCTGTCATTAGTCCATCAAACTTGGAGTTTGAAGTTTGCAAATGACATCACCCTCATTGGACACTCATTGACATTGATCATCTCACTCTTTTGGAGCTCAATGCTCTAAAGAGAGATGGTTGTGGACTTCAGAAAGAACTGAGCCTCACCTGCCCCCATCACCCTGTGTGACTCCCCAATTGACACTGTGGACTTAATGAGACCCATCATCTCCCAGGACCTCAAATGGGAACATCAGCTCCCTAGCCAAGAAAGCACAACAGAGGATGTGGCAGCTTACATAGTTCAACTTCTGGTTGGATGCTGTGGTCCATCAAAACACAAACCTCACATAAGTTTTCTTCCCGACTACAACTGGTCTCATCAACAAAGCCCGGGGCCCCCGCAGACACCGATTTACACTTCGCACCCTAGACCCCACAGATCAATGTACGGTCTACTGACTCAATGCATTACATTAACACACTCCTTTTGAGAACAACTTTTGGATTTCTACGTTTTGATGAATACCTTACTCACTTAAATATCCTGTATGCTGTGAACTTTTGCAGACTATCTTAATGTTTGTTATGCACCAGAACACCAAGACAGCTTAAATGTTGCTGCAAAGTTGTATAAATTCAGACAAAATGCCATGAAGTCCAATCCTCTTCCTCTAACAACATGAAAATATTCTCTCCCGTCACTTTCCCACCATTAAGAAATAGGCTGACATTATTCAAAGCTTTCGTTCCTGCTTATTCCTTTCCCCTTGATGAAACGTGTATCTTCAAAAGCAAAGGGCCCAAATGGACTCTTAATTTGAACCCATTGTCACTCTTTCAGTTCAGTGCTGCAGACGTGCTCCCCTTTCTTACATCCATCATCAGCTCCTCGCTTACATCTGGCTGTGTGCCAGATGTGTTCATGTAGATAATAATAACTTGAGCAAGAATAACTCCTCAAGCAAACCTTTTGACACGACTAATGTGGAGAACGTCAGACCACAGACAAGTATCATTGCTTTAATTCCTTTCCAAGTTAAGTTCAGAAATACACAAACCTACTTGACTTGTCTGCTCAAATTGCCCAATCTCTTTTCCCACCACGTATTTTAGTCCTCCATGGCTCAATCCTTGTCTGACCTCTTATTTCCGCTCAGTTATTGGTGCATGCAATAACTTCAGTGGCTATCCTTCCATGGTCAACAATTCTCTGAGAAACCTTGACCTCT
Source organism: Sciaenops ocellatus (assembly GCA_033000465.1). Classification (NCBI taxonomy): domain Eukaryota; kingdom Metazoa; phylum Chordata; class Actinopteri; family Sciaenidae; genus Sciaenops; species Sciaenops ocellatus. The sequence goes on along the minus strand of CP136882.1, from coordinate 20,495,561 downwards.
AAACATTTGTCCTTTACTACCCAATTAAAACCAAACTGCCACCCCACCCCACAGCCTTATTGTGATACTCTACAATAACATATCCATCCCCTACAATAGTCCCACAGCAATTTACAAAATCTGTTGAATAAAAGATGGTCTGAGCACAGACTATCTGCAGCTCCTAGTTCAAGTCCTTGACATTTCCCAGTGCTGGCCTCCTGAATTCACATTTTGACTCTTCAGTCACCCAGATCATTGCAACCCGGCCCATCTTCAGCTGCTTTAAACTCTCATTCAACCCTTATGTGACTAGTTCCAAGTCACAACACATTTTTTTTATCCTAGAAACCAATAGCATAGTGCTACCTCCAGACACTGATGGCTCTGCCTGAGAGGAGCAGAGTTGTCAACTAATCATCACCTGGTGACGAGTTGGATCAGACGGTGGTGAAGGCTGCTGTATAGACCTGGAAGACCCAAATGTATAGTAAGGGTGAACATCTGGCAGAGGCTCCTGTCCATGGGGTCTCCATTATAAAAATGGCTGGTAGGAATGAGAGCTGTTTCCAGATTCTCATTGGCTGTTGGACACCTGCCAAGTTTAAAAAACAATGTTTGTAATATTCAGGGACAGTATCTCAAGGCACACTTGGGGTGAGGACAGTGTCCGATTTGGGAACCTCAGAATTGTGTCTTTGCATTTTGCAGAAGATGTGGTTCTATTGGCTTTATTAGACCGTAACCTTCAGCATGCATTTGGGCTGTTTGCAGCTGAGTGTGAAGCAGCCGTGATAAGAGTTAGCACGTTCAAGTCTGAGGCTCTTTTTTTTTTTTTTTTTTAAACCAGAAAAAAAAGGTGAATGCTCCCTCTGGATGAGCAAAGGAGTTTAGGTGTCTTGTTCACAAGTGACAGTAAAATGTAGCGTGATATGGACAGGTGAATTAGTGCAACATTAACATTAATGTGGACGTTGTATGTAGTTGATTTTCCAGTCGAGCTTTGGGTAGTGTCCAAAGAATGCGACTGTGGATACAAGTGGCCAAAATATGTTTCTTCCGTAGAGTGGCTGGGCTCAGCGTTAGAGAAAGGGTGAAGAGTAGAGCTGCTGTTCCTTTGCATTGAAAGGAACCAGCTAAAGGTGGTTCAGGAAGGAAGGAAGGCAAACAGGAAGCATCCTGATCAGATGCCTCCTGGGTACCTTCCTTTGGAGGTTTGCCAAGCACATCCAACTGTTTTTTTACAAATTGAGTTACATTAACTCTGACATTGTAAATTGTTAGTCTTAATTTGCAGTACAAACCTATCAAACCTATACTAATTTTACTACTACTACCAGTGCCATCGCTACCATTACACACGTTACGCGCCACGCGTAGGGCACCAAATGCTGGAGGGGTCACCAAAATGCCCCAGTTATCGTCATGTTTCATCATCATTCATCATTATCATCAGAATTTCCCTTGGGGAATACAGCTGTGTGTAACGTGTGTGCATAAGGTGTGAGTGGACGAGTGAGAGAGAGGAAACGGTGGAGATGAGCAAGTGAGTGAATGCGTATGGATGGCGGAGCTGCAGGTTAGCGGTAGGAGTTAGGTTAGGAATAAATGTACAGTGTAGGCTACAGTGTGTGATCAAATAAAGGCCACAGTGTCTCAAATGCCAACGCCGGAGCTTGTGTGTTATTCCACTGCTGAAGAAAGTGAAGGGGGTTAACCCTGAAGTTGACATGTGCTTTGGCCCTAGGAGACCACAGTCTGGCAACCGGACAGAAACATGATTAACGATCATAATTATGAATTATTTATTATTTCATTTTTTTATGTAATGTGTGTCATCAGTCTACTTTAGGCAACATTTTCTCAAAATAATAAAATACATCCCCCCATCACCCAGTGGTCTGTTCGATTAGGCTACAACAACAGGAGTCTGGTGCTAAGAAAAGGAAAAAGAAGAAACTAAGGGAAAAATATTATTGTTTAATAATATAAAAATAACATAATTGTAATATTGTACTATGTTGTAATACTATTGTTGAGTTGTTTGTTGTTAAATTTTATTGAAGCAGATTGCACTTGTAATTATCTGTGTTATTTAAAAATGAATAATATATCTCTGGTTCAAAGAAGCACCCCTAAGCAATTACGCTTAGGGGTGCCAAATTGGCTAGCAGCGGCCCTGACTACTACTACTACTACTACTGTTGCATATACTTATGCCACTGCTGCCTCTATAACTGTTCACTGATCCTATTATGTGGAACTCATGTTTATCATTACACAATTTAAGTAGTCCCTGCTGTGCAGTGTTTTCTTTTGTATTCTTACTAATCCTATAGCTGGATTCAACCCTCATCAGAGCTATGTCAGTTACCTTGATTATAAAGCCTTAGCAACTAAAAAGTTGCTTGGAGCGCCTGTTGCTAAGCTCCATCTTCAAGCCTTGATATTGCTTTCTCTATAAATAGGTTTATCTCTGTGGAGGTCAAACGGCTTCATTCAGCTTAGCGAATACAAAATCAGAACCTCATTTATCATTAGAGGAGCAATACATTTAGAAGATTTACATTTTAGTCATTTAGCCGGCAGTCTGGGACTTCAATGATTATGCCAGTTGGGGTTGTCTTTCTGAGGGATATATGAACAGATTTCAGAGAGAGTTAGTAAAAAGAGAGAGAATTAAAAAATTTCATTGACTACATTAATGTATATCAAGTTCACTAATCCTTATTGTACTTGGTAACTGGAGAGCAAACTGAATAAAAATCAAAAATCCTAAACCCACTCCCCTAATCTTATGTTATAATATTCATATATTGATGGTCACACTTGATCTTGATACAATACAATAATACAAATATATATTCTTCATGATTCAACTTTCTTCAAGCATAAAGATAGTTTGAAACCTATTTCATTAACGGTAAAATGCCAAAATGTTTCTCTTCATTTTCTTCACTTTCTCTTTTTACCAATCAATTACACTACCAGGCTTCGTCTTCACCTTGACTCATGAGCTGTTATGATCTATAAATAGGTTTGTCTCCACCGGGGTCAAGCTGCAAGGTTCCCTTTTGATCTTGCAAGCAGTAGTTTGTTTTATAATTGGATGTCTTATCATTGTTTTCCTTCTAATATGAAAGTAGCTTTATATCATGTGTAAACTTTCAGCATCACACCAGTGGACCATACAGCAGTTCTGATTGGCTCTTTTGTAATCAAACCACCATCTGGAGGCTTCCTAATGGGCTTAATGAGTATTGCCTTGCATTGCTTCTGCATTTGTGCACTGAGTGAATGTGTATGCGGGTGCATTGCATACATGCATGCAAACTCAAATATATACACACATATATGCCCAGCTGTCTCACTGTCACTGTGCTCCATAATAAAAGTCCATGCATTGTGAATAAAATCATCTCTTAGTTGTAATTAACCACATAGCCTCATTTGATATCCCACTGTTCAAAGTTTTAACAATATGCATACATTATAACAACCTGTGTGATACCTGCAGCCTCAGTTCGTAACCAGTATCAGTCACAGTAATTACAGCATTATTCAGGTAAAATGACTTCTATTGGCTGCAACATGGCCTCCACACAGGCTTTTGTCCTTCAGAGTCTGTAGTCACTGAAGAGGACATGCCTTTTTCACCGTCCCAACTCCAAGGGTCTGAGGTGGAGCCCAGAAATAATCATCTCAGTGGCCTTTTGTGCACTCAGCAAGGCAAGATGGGGAGTTCATTTGCCGTGAAAATTTATATCTCCCTTTTCCTTGGCTCCTGGTGTTCTCCCTTCCCCACCACACACATAGCAGTATGGGTATTCTTCTTTCTGTGGCCAGCAGCTGCCACCCCTGACACGCCACATGTTTTATTGCCCACTAAAGCATAATGCTCCACTCCTTTTTGATATTGAATTATTTATTTATTTTCCTGTGCTGCCTGTGAGCTTCTATGAACGATTGGGTGCCTTGAGCCTGCTGCGACATGATCTCGGGGGGTATTAAATATATTGCCGGTATTTGTTTCCCACCTCTAAGTGGATTGGACGACACTGCAGACAAATACTCATCCTACAAAGTAGAAGAGCCTCGACAACAAAACAAGTATGTCCTCAGTTCCATAATCCTTATTGCATCCAGCTGTCTGGTGGGGGTAAAATGGAGGAATAGAAGACTGTTATTATCAGACTCAGATTGTTTTGTGTTTGCTCAGTATGGATTTTGCACAAGACTCTAATACTATGTATGACACAGTTTAAATACATTTTACAGTCAGATATCTTATTTCACACCTATCGGAAGCAACATGCAGAGCATTCAAAGGGAAGGGTCTATTTTCTGTTCAAAGATACTTAATAAAACCTACAATTTTGGAAACCGAAGAAAGATTGAAAAAGATTTGTCAAGGAATCATTTTCTCACCTAACCTTTGTAATAAAATATTATTAGCAGGTATATACTGAGACTGAATGGCCATTTTATTACCTGTCCATTAATCTTTAGTTAAGTCTGAGGCAGCATTAGTAATGCAAAGCACATTCACAGAGAAATATGTGCTGCCTATGCAAAGTAATCTTACTGCTTAAGTAAGTGTTAACACACATGGAGGTATCCTAATGAAGGATGGCATAAAAAGAGCTGTCTCCAAAGAGTCCGTTGTTGTTGTTTTGCTGCATCATGATGCCTCATGCGGCCTTATTATTGTTATTACAGCTCTTTAGAAAGACTGATGAAAGAAACCCTCCATGAGAAAATACATTGTCTGGCTAGTGGAACAGAGGCTATAGCTTAAAAAGAGAGCAGGACTTTGGCTCACTGCTCATGAGAGCAACACCAGACCTATTAATTACTTCACAAAATTTGAGTGGGTGTTGGTTCAGAGGACTGGAACCAAGCTAAGTAATTAATTTAATGCTTTATTAATGGAGTTTGGGCAGAGGAGATCTGGTGTATAGAAATAAAGCAGAGTTCTGTCAAATTCAAGATCACAAGGCACTTAATGCTATTTAATGCAGAGAGCAATATTAAAAAAGTGTAAACATGCAAAGCTTATCGAATGGGTTACTGCGATTTCAAATAACACAAAGTTACTTTGGTTTGTAACTGCACTGCTACTTACCAAACTCCAACTGCAATCAAGACTGAAGATGCTGAAGATGCAGTTGAAATCTTGTACGTAAGCTGACCTTGCAGCAGGATTATTTGAGAATGATTACAAGGTCGAGGTAAATATTCATGCTCAAATTTGGGTTAAAAATCAGTATTTATTCTCAACGTTACTGACCGACTTAAATGAGAATACTCAGTTGTCAGGTCATTGATAAGTTGGAAACCCATAAATAAAGGACAAGTGTCTTTTTTAAAGCCCCCTCTGGGTGAATTTAGGTTGATTTTTGAACATTCACTAGGCTGTATCACTGTAGTAGTGTAGGACTGAGAAGTAGAGGAGTCTATATTTTATCCACGATTCAAGGCCGGAGTGTCTTCACAAAATTGTACGACTTTATTGGAAATGATGACTGACAAAATCCTGTACCCAGTACTAATGTGGAACAGAAGTGCTGGATGACGGCAGTATCTCTCTCACACTAACGTCATCTCCATATCTCTGACTTTCTTATTACTAACCCTCCTACGTTCTCTCTCATTCACTCTTTGAAGCTGTAACAAAAGAGAAAAATTGAGAGAGTTATCACAGTTTTTGCATAACCAGCCCATCAGTCTCGTACAAAATCATGTTTATTCATTTTGCCCTCAGGGGAGAGGGGGTAAAAGGGAGATGATTAAATTCTAATTTGACCTCTATCATAATTTAGCTGAGCCTATTATGATGTCAATCATTTGAACTCAATACTGCAGTGAGGAGAGAGCGACTGTGTAGCGAAGGGAAAGGGGATTATAGACAGTTTGGGGACCACACAGTCACTGTATCAAATTGGTTTTATCCAGCCACATGTAATTTTTTCCCCGGAGAGAACAGAGCTTGTTCAAATGTTCGATGTGTGAAGTGAACATGGGGCATCAAAGGAATGATAGACTTGACTATAGCTAGTGAAGGTTGCTCTTCAGTGTGTAAAATTGTGCTACATCGGAGGACATTATTTGCTTATTACAAGGGTGAGTCACAGATGTGACAAGCTCCACATGACGCAAATCTTAGGAAAAAAAAATAAGTATCTGGTGTGCTCTGTACATCCATTCTTAATAGGTGCATAACCTTAAAATGTATCGGTAAGGACCAGAAAACCATTTTTTTGTAATCAATATCAGTAGATCTCACATACAGAGAATGAACACTGTGTTCTCTGAACATCTCCAAAGTTCTTTTCAGCTTCTGGATTTTGACATTTTGTACCAAGATAGCAAAAAATACAAGCTTCTATCCTTTTCTGTTCATCAAGAGACAGAATGTAATCCAAACAAGAAGCTAAACCAAAAAGCAAGGAACTGCCGACTGGACTGATACTGATTTTAAAGCTGAACTGCAGCAATTCAGGATTGGACCTTCTTCAGTGATAATGGTGATTCCGTATTTGTTCATTCAAGTACTGGAGATCTAGTTACAGGGTCTGGAATCAGATTTGTTTTGACCCCTCACTGCCTAAATTAGCTTGTAATTAGGCTGAATGAGGCATTTACATGTGTGCAACAAAGTAAACTAATAAAACTGATATTTAGCATCATAAACTGCAGCCTCCAAAAAAGTTGAATCAACACCTCTTTAAAACAGTTCAACAAAAACTGAACATCACAACCATCATGAAGGGACAATGTATTGCCCCTTTATTTATTGATATTAAGACTGATGTAATAGACTGCATTAGCTGTATCTAGGTGTACTGAGTATACGCTGTGCATCTAACATGTGCAGTATTGATCGCATTTAGTCTCCGTCTATCGCACCTCTGCTGATCTGTGCAGAACAGCAGGTCTCTTTTGATGCTGCTTATTGATGGCTGAGGATCCTCAGTGCTGTTAACAAGGTTATGTCTTGCTGCCTGGGAAATCTCTCTCTGTGTTTTCTGTGTTTACCGTGTTGTAGGATTGGCTGTCGTGGGTCTGTGTAGTGGGCGGTACGATGTTGGCTGTGTTTGATTGTTCTGATGTTTCAGAAAAGAGGGTTTGACTGGAGTGCGTGTATGTGTGTACTACAGTACAAGACTGTAGTGACATTTAGTTGAACTAAAACATACTATACTGTGTGTGTTTATGTAACTACACACATAGTATATACACGCACTATATGGTATACTGCATGTGTGTTTGGCCCAGACGCACGTATTTCTTTTCATTAGAGGCTCAAAGGCTAGTGAACCACGGGGATCCACTCAGCGGGTGAAATCATTCCTCAGAAGGAGGGGGAGGTCTGCTTGGGGTTATCTCCTGGAGAGACCGGAGCATACTATGGGGGATAATGCCACAATGCATGTGATTTAGTTCCTCTCTCTGAAAGGAAGAAGAAATATATATATATATATATATATATATATATATATATATATATATATATATATAAATAAAGCCTGGCTTGAAAGGGGGAAAAGATGTGACACAAACCCTTAAGAACTTCAATCCATAACTGCTTTGATTCCCAGTTCTCTACTTCTTCTTTTTGGTGTCACTTCTTTTTGGTGTTATTTTGTGGCAATCTTTTTTTCATGCAAAGTTGCTGACTTTTGTTTTTCTTTTGTATAATGAGTTATTAAGAGTTAGTTGAAAGCAGTTCTCGCCATATATAACTGTGTTTTCTTGGTTTTTCACAAGGTTTTATTATTGCACAAGTACTGCCCTGTGTTCATACTGAAATTCCTATAGTTATGATGATACACTTTCTGTATCATTCTTGACATGTGCTGGTTCTTCTGTGCTTATGAACAGCATTGGAAATCTACAACCTGAGCATGTGCGGACAGTTCCAAAACAGCAATATAGCCATACAAGCAGCATTTAAAACTGGGTCAGAACCAATGTGTATTTGGGCACCCAAAGCATGCTTTAGTCACATTTAATTGGAAAAGGATATGGAAAGAAATAGTACTGCAGATAAAGAATTATACAGAAACATAAATATCAACAAATCCTGATTACTTCATCTGCCTCTGCGCAACTCTTTATCACCAGGTTGACAGCGCAATGAGGGAAAAGACTTAATCAAATTTACGTAGGTACATTGCTTGTGTGATTCCTCAGTTATGATTTTAGGTAAATGAAATTTAACTGCTGAGCTCATTTGTTTTTGACAATTCCTATTGCACAGTCATGTTACAGTGATAAATTTCTCTAGTAGCAAAAAGGTAAGATGTGAAAAAAAAAAAAAAAAACTTTCTCAAGGTAGAAATATTTTCACAGCTACAGTCAAGTGAATGATGGCTAGAACAGTGTCACTTCTAAATGATATGCCGCACAACGTGTACGACACAAACCCAATGTTCAAACACCTCTGTCTGTATATAGATTTTTAAAGATGAGAAAACACAATAAATCAAGGTGGTAGATACACCATATTAAGTCAATCAAATTAAAAATTCAGTTACTTACTGGTAAATAACAGTAGAGAATCTTCATGAACCAGCAATACCAAAAACTTCCCACTGGAAATAAAGATACTTTACTTTAAATTTTTCAGCAATGTACTCACTCATTAAAGCTAATGGGAGCGACGGGCTTATAGACAATATCTTTTGGGGTCACCGACAACCACCAGCTAACATGACATGCTGAGACACAGTATTTTGTAGCCACTGGAATGATAACTCTAGATGACCCTGTATGGACCATCAAGACACACTTTCCATTCTTTATTTCCTCTGTGGAAACAAAACAATTAACACAAGCCAGCCCAAAATGCTGTAGGTTATTGATTTATCTGTCTAATCAAAGACTTGGGGAAAACAAAATCTCCAGGTTCAGGACAAGTATTTTCTCTGGAACAATTTGAAGATGTGTGAGGACAATTCGAGAAACTCGAACACCTAAGTGATACTACAGTAAAAAGACAAATAACTGCTGACGTTGAATGATTGTTGACCAGAAAGACCACAGCAACAGTTAAAACATAGATGGAAAAAAGTCAAGAATCATAAATCAAATTGAGAGATCCACATTATAGCATGATGGGAGGGAGGCTGCTTGTGATCTTGTCGGCTGGAGGTTGGAGAAAACCTAATGGCTGATGATCACTCATTGATCCTTCAGCTCTCCAGCAGTTACATCCCTCAGGCTCATTTCTGACCTCCCCCTCTTTCTCTTTCCTTTCCTCCCCCTTTTGTCCACAGCACCTCCCAACATCCCGCAAGGTCTCATTGATCCGCGTCCTTCAAGGGCACAGTGGTCATGTGGTTGGAGGCATCCTGCGATATGGACTCTTAGACGATCGAACAAGTTAAGATGATTGCTGTGGACCACTTACTGTAGAGAGTCAGCAGGGACAATGATCAGGGGACTACAGTGCAGTACAGCTCAAAGATTGAGGGCTTACTGATATCACCACCTCATTACCCTGTTATTCCAATTTGTAGATACATTTCTCTCCATAGCGTTGCCCTGAATCATAGGTCTTCTCTTCTGCCAATAACATGAAAGAAGGAAAGAAAAACAAAACAAAAAAAAAAACAGAAGAAATATGCTTTGAAAGAAATTTCCCCACATACAGAGTTAGACATCCATCTGCCCTGCTCTCGTAGTGATTTTAATAAAATCCAATGTGTTGTCTGTGCTGTAAATCATGTCTGGAAGTTGTGTGTGATTACAGAAGACAGCTCTATCTAAACTAGTTCAATGAAAAGCTAGTAGCATTATATTTATTCCATGTGACTTATGTTGTGCCTTCTATTTAGACAAGATTAAATTCATTGTTTCTGAGAATACCAAAACATTGAACACTATATACAAGCACATGGATGATTGAATGATCATACAACTAAAAGTTCCCATGTTCAGTCAGTAATGATACAATATATGGAAGTGTGTAGGTTTACAAAGGTTCATAAGAGATGTTAAGAGATAAGCTCCTTGTGTTTTGATCTTCACTGACACTTTTGACGGAAATTCTACAATGTTATTGATGCAATTGTGGTCAGGGTGGAAAATTAGGTAAAAAAAATTTAGAATTCTTGAAGCCATTGATTTAAAACAAGACTATTAAGACAATATAGAATCTAAACCCAATCTCTAAATTATGTGAATAACACAAGATATGCAGCATATTTTGGTTTCATTTTTGTACACTGGTTGGAAAAAGAGACACATTGTCCACCATATCTACCACAAACGGACTAAAGGGCTGGTTACCTGTTTGATTTGGTACAAGAACCCGTAACAACTGGTGCCCTTGCTGGATTTGTGTGTACCTAGGCTAAAAAATCTAACCTAAGCAGCCAAAAATAATAAGAGAAAGCAGGGTCATTAATGATAAACATTATGAATACATATAAAAAAATAATAAAATCTGATTATATTATCAGAACAGTCAACATAGCCATTCTTGACATGTAACTGTGCATGGCAGATCTTCATTAATCATAAATTAAATGCTTGGAGACTGTCATTCTGTCACCAGTCTGCCACATATGAATGTGCATGCTTCTCGCTCCATATCATGATTATGATTTCTTAAAGTAAAACAGAAGCATGGAATCAATAATGCACTCTGCTGATAGTAATCAGTGGGTAAATTACTCAGCATCAACAATGTGGGTTACATTACTGCCCTCTCGTCTTCCCTCCCTCACTCCTCCTTTACTTCCCCATGTAACTTTCTCCCTCCCCTCTCATCCATACCCACTGTATAATGCTCTGTATAATATCTCCTTTGATTGAAATCACTGTTATTTTTGGAGCAACCATCAGGGATGCAGGTATGTAGGTCTCTGATTACATTACTTTAAGAAGAGGGAGATTTATGTCTTTTCATTATTAAAGAGAAAGCATTTAATCAATAATTATTGGAGGGAGAATTTATGGCATGCACAGTCGGTTGAATATCTTTGGGGCCAATGTTATTAACTGTGACAAGGCCTGTGGCTGCTGAGGGCTTGGATCTGGGCCCGCCGTGTGAAGACAGGCTGTGGAAAGCAATCACTCTGTCTGCCTGGGTGGATGAAGACTCGCAATCTCTGCCAGCTGCTGCCATGAAAGACACAAGACGCTCATGCCACCTTAAATCTTAAACAGGATTCAAGCACGAAGTCTGTGGCATTTCATAAAAAAAGAAAAAACACATGCAGATATGCAAACATACATGTGCCTACTCTTACATGACTGACTGCTTGTTGCTACACTCAACAGCACAAAGCTGCAATACTGCCAAGTGTGAGCTGTGTACTTGTCCCTGAAATCATCACAGGCATCCAGGAATCTCTCTGAAGAAACAACTTGGTAAAATCACTCATCACTGCCAATTCCCAATCCACTAACTTGTGTATTTGTCTGAGAAGCATAGCTAGCTTTTTCTTATGTTTATTTTTTATTTCTCACACACAATTATGTTTGGGCATACCCAAGGGCCACCCTAACTTCTTCCTCCCCTACCTCTGTAAAGTTTTATTTGATTGATTTTCAGCAATTTCATCTTGTAAATCCACCATCTCTATCATGCTTGGCTTACTGCGTTGATGTCCGCCCTTGCTGTCGACACTGTCTCAGCTAAGAGATGTATGAATGAAGGAGGGGCTGAAGGGAGAGGAAAATAAAAAAATAAAAACTCTGATAGGGAAGGGAGGGAAGCCAGTCCTGTAAGAGGCTTAAGAGCCTCCTGGAAGCTGTCGTTTGGCTTGGGACCGGGTGCTGTTGTGGAATTGAGTTACTCCTTTATCTGCTTTCGGCTTTGTGATTCCAGGCAAAAGTCTGACCACCGCTGCTCTGCTTGGTTGGCTGTGGCGCGTACACACAAAGTACACACGTACACACAACCACAGGCTTAAGACCCTCTCACACACGACTGACTCCATCTTTAATTTCTCAGTTTGAAGTTTTTAGTTGCTGTTTGGAGGCAACAACAACAGGAAGCATCAAACAGACAGAATTTGTTCATTTCTCTGTGCTGGGGATGATGTCTGCACATCTCAAGACCGGTTTTCTACAAGTTTCTCAAACCAACGTTCATCCTCATGACTTGGATTATTGTTGTGTTCACTGATGTGGCAGGTCCAATACTTATCACCCTTCTTCACTACAGCACTAAGGACACATGTTTAATTTGTAGAAAAAAAACAAAAAAACATTTTCAGTGATTTTAAAACAAAGTTGAATTTTTTTCCCCCTTTTTATGTCAGAAAGAAGTAGAGCAAGTTTTCTGGATTTATATAAACAATTCATACACTGATTAGACATATACCTTGTTGTCTGTGTACAAAAACGTGTCATGTCTGACGTGACATATCATATGCTTTGAGTGTCAATAAGGTTAGTCATTGCAGGCAGGCAGTTCTGAGTTCAGAAACAGTCCTTTCTGCTTATATCACTAATACCATAAGGCCATATTCAGATCAAGGTGAGGGGGTGCTGGTGGTGGTTTATTTGTGCTGAACGTAACCGCTATGAAACAATCAGAAAACAGCCTTTTATTTAGCTGATTAACCGTCTTTCTTGATACTGGTGCTCCCTCACTCTCATTCAGTGTCTCTCAAACCATGAGACTCAAACCAAAGGAAACTTCTTGTCACTATTTTGCTGCGTAATCTGTGAGCCAGACACAGACGTGGAAGCTGGTACATGAAATAAACACAGCTACAACACAACAGGCATGGTATCAGTTTCGTCCATAAACTCAACCAGCTGCAGCTGTACTTGCAATCTCCACCACCGCAGCCAAAACTCACTACCCCCACTCAAATTTGGTCTGAATACAGCCTAATGTGTACTGCGCTAAACCAAGAGTGTTATTCTTATATTGAACTTTTAAAGTTGTATTCATGTAACAAGCTTCATTATCATGTTTAGAAGACAGGACTGACATAATTTAATGCTCTTAGTGTTATCAACAATTTCAACAAACAGATCAAAACGGGCAAATTAATTTACTTTTGTTACATCTTTGGGGGCATTGGCACTAAACTGTATTAAGTGCTAAAACATTATCTTTTACTATGACAGCATTTCATTTTACAAAGCAAATTAATTTTCCATCATGACAGTTGCGGGGTGACCTGCCTTATTATGTCTTCTTTTAAGATTATTACACCTGAAACAATGAAACTATAATTAAAAATCAAATTAATTGTCACTTTATAATGAAAAACACAATATTGCAAATCAACAGATACTAAACTGATTTGTACAGTATGATCACTTTAATGTTGCGATAAAAGAAACTGTGAAATTATATAACTCAATATTTAATGAATTGAACAGATGAATAGATGTGTATGATTCAGCTTGTCACAAGTACCAAACAGACAGACCTGCCAGTGAGTCAGAATCCAAGGTGAGGTAGGTTCATAGTCATTCATGCTTGAATAAAATGCTAATTTTGTCCAAATGTGCTAAAATGCTCAATGACATAAACCCAAATTATGCACTGAATGAATGCTCTGATGAATACTATACTACAAGTTCTCTTATCCTGTCATTTTTAAAGACTGCTCTGTGTTTGACTTTGAACTTTAAAATGACATCCATCATATTATCAAAACCATCACATTACAGTCACCATTGTGTCTCTGTTTCCTCAGGACACACACAGTGAGCCGGCCCATGAAGACACAGTTATGTTCTCTTACAAGTCCTGCGAACATTTGTGTTTAATCAAGTAGCAACAGAACAAAGACGCCCAAGCTCAAGTTCAAAGCTCTGCTACTTCTTTAGATCCTCACTGATAAAATCAGGTCCAGTTTTCATGGTGTCAGGCTCTGTTTATATAGTTTTTCTGGATAAATGTCAACCCATGACCTTTTTTGAAGTAATTTACTCTCCACAGAAGGCAGATGCAGCACCTGCCTTTGTGTGGCTGTGTTCACTGGTGAGGTGGTCTTTTGTTGCTATCCTTTATATTTCCCACCTTACATACACTTGTACTGACAAAACTATAGAGAAATTAAAAGCTGACAAGGAGTACAGTAGACGCAGATGAATGGAAATATGCATACAATTTTCTCCCACTATTTCTAGCACTTACAGTTATTTGATCTCATGCTGATCTCCACAATAATCTACAGTATAAAGACATTAGTTAATAAGCCTCGATTCGACTGCTGACATTACAAAACAGACCACATAGTGCATTTAGAGTGAAGGAGCTTAGATGTAGTTGACCAGATACACTCAGCTTGTGTTTGCCTTTTCATTATTCCCCTCATTAGTTTGTAGATGAAGAGGAAGGAGGAAGATGGACCACTACAGTTTAGATTTAATGGCTGCACTGCATTGTGTGCCCTGCTGCTAATGTTAGGATGGTGTTACGAAATACGTTAACAACATATAGTAATTCTAAAAATCTATATTATTTCATTCATGGAAAGATTTTTAAACAAATGCTGTTTTTTCAAAAGCTCTCCTTCTGTTACTTACAACTGCAGTCTTGTACCGTTGGTCCTAAACTGCTGGTGGCTGAAAGCTTTGCTCAAGAGTAACACAACAATGGTTGTTGTGAAATTCTCTCATTTTCCTGTGCAAATGCCGAACCAGCTCTTCAGATTGGTTGATTTAAAGGAGCACTGTGTAATCCCTGGACCCACGTGTCAAAAGAACAACAACAAAATAAATAAATTTCACCTCCTCCTATACTCTTCAATAAGCAAACCTTGCAATATCCTCAAAATATGTAGCAAACTTTCCAAACTCTCATAACAGTAATGCCAAGTGGTCACGACTCATCATTTGTGTTTATTTGCAACAATTGACGGCTGTACCCTATTACTATCATTACAATGGTATGAACACAAAATACACAGATTTTGCTGTGATCTGATCGCAATAAACAGGTAAACGAATACCAAAATAACTAGATCATAATGATGATGATGATTTGTACAAAGTATACTTCAGGTCTGCCAGTATGCAGTATGACGATGAGCAAACAATTTTTCAAATGCTGGTTTCATCAGTCCCTGAACAATCAGGGCTAAGCTAACTTCGTTCATAGTAAAGTATAAAACTGACAGCTGGAACATATTTTCAGGACTTACCAGGTAGTCCGACTTCCTTGTTTACTTTTCTTTTTTTGTCTAGTTTCTGTATAAATAAATATCATGAAGCTCTGAATACCCACAGACGTCGCCAATAATAAAAGTTGATGGTCTTCACCTCAGCTGTTGCAGACAGATAGGTTGAGAAGCGAAGGTTGAGAAGTGAAGGTGAAGATAAATCCACTTTTTTATCTCAAAAGTTTAAAAAATAAACTCTGAGCTCTCCTCTATCTGGTAAACGGATGTGGATCATGACTCGGGGTTTATTCCTCAAGAAGCTCCAACTCTGCCCCTGGGTCTCTCCTCTAAAGCTCCCCCTTGGCTGCCTGTCAGCTAGCAGCAGCATCTCTGTCCTTCGCACCGCTCAGTTCCTCCTGGCATTGGGTCGAGGGCGGACTACAGCTACAGTGACTCACTATTGCCTCTCGAGGCACAAGTGGTATTACAACACAGTAGGAAACCAAATTGGACAGCATGCTAATTTCAGTAGATATCTCTGCAAGACAATAATTAGATATTTGATATAATGTAATAGTTGTATTTATCATTATTATATAACCAGGCCTAACAAATTGCTTCTTTATTTCACACAAAAACAGAATTACTCACCCCCTGCATCTTAAGATGATACATATTAAGTGTTAAGATTAAAAACAAAGAGATATTAGAAATGTTTGAATTTACACAATATGCATAGTGTGGCAACATTTAGACTGTAGACATCAGAATAAATGCCTGTCTGGATGATCTGCAGACAAACGAGGGTCATTTGAATGAGGAGCAATCTTGGAACCCATTGGCTATTGTCTGATGATGGTTTAGTCTCTGGGGGCAATGGTCAATGTCTCAGGGCTTCTGGTGTAGCCAGCGGATATCTGGGGAAAGATATCATATTTTGTGCGCTGGTACAGTCCGATCAACAACTTGAGACGCAGGAATGACATTGAGTTGAGAGACTACATCTACAACTGGATTGTTTCAGAAGAAGCTAGTTTACAAAGCTAAGTCACTGTCACACAATAACCAATGTGTTCTGAGGTTGCATTCTGCCTCTTGTTCTCCATATCAACTGTTTACCTGCATACAACCGAAGCCTGTAACCAAACAGCAATGTAGCAGATACCAAAATTTTGTTCTCTTGTTTGCTTCTCCACATATTCTGCATTCATATGCAGATATCTGTTTCCAGAGATTAAATGAGGTATGAATAAAGACAACCTCAGTAGTCTGAGCCTGGGCACACACTCAAACACACTTTTCAAATCCTATCTAATTTTGAAAGGGGTGATAAGCCTGCTTCTCTAGACTACCACATGGCATTGTAGTACAGCATATCCTCCATGTGCTCCTGTAGAAGCATGGCGGGAGGCCCAGCGGAGGGTTACATGGTTGATTTGGCTCTTCATGCTGCCACCTGTTTAGGCAGCCGTGAGTTCAGTCAAATGAGGGTCTGAGTGAGCCGAGCGTTGGGAATGAGCAGCATTTGACCGAAGCACCCTTCACGCTAAAATCACCACCATCATCATCACAGGTGAGAGGTACTCAAACACATACTCACTTGTGTAGACACTTGTGGATGTGCTTATACAGTAAAACATGATTGCCTCTTCACCAATGAATGTGTGGTTCTTCTCTAATTGATGGAAAAGAAGTCACCTGTTTTTAACCATGTTTTTATTTGAATATATTGTGTAGGTATCCAGTGTGGGTTTGGTGCACCTCATTAGAAGACACTGAGGTTGATGAAAACACATCACTGTCCCTATTTTTACATGCTGGGCCTGGAAGGCAAGCAAATGCTAAACCAGGATCCCTCGTAACCAGACATTTGTGAACTTGCAACTTCAGAACATTGTTGCACACTCAAGGACAAGCCGGCTTCATCAGTGTTTCAGCCATTGTAGTGCAAACAAGGCTTATATAGGCTCTGTTCAACCAACCATCCATTCATTTAGCTGATCTCAGTCAGGTGTAGGTTATACTTGGCCACACCCACATATTACATCAATGTTTAAACACTTTACCTTCTCGTTCACAACACTTGTCAGTTACAGCCCCCTTGCTGATGCTGAAAAGCAAAAATATACATGTCCATTAGAGATGTCAAACTCAGATCCTTTTACAGACTTGAATCTT
Source organism: Sciaenops ocellatus (assembly GCA_033000465.1). NCBI lineage: Eukaryota > Metazoa > Chordata > Actinopteri > Sciaenidae > Sciaenops > Sciaenops ocellatus. Next base: position 20,478,318 of record CP136882.1, on the reverse strand, counting down.
TCTGAGTCACTCACTAAACAGATCCGGATCTTATGAGTCAATTGAGTCATTCGAGTCAGTATGTCCATAAACATATAAATGAGACCTATTATATGAGGAGGGCAGTCTACTGTTTGTACATTTAAAATTTTTTTTGCAGGAAATAAAACTTTGCATTTTCATTAACATGAGGCTGTAAGTAGTTCCAAATGTCTTTATTAAGCTGGCATTATATTCAGCTGACACAAATACAGTATTGTATTCTCATAACTCACAGTAAGCATCACTCATTCAACTATAAATACAATAAATGACATAATAAAAATGTGGCGAATATAACTCCATAATTACTGACAACAGATTATGCTAACACATAATAACGTTACGCTACTCTTACATTGTTTTTTGGCTATGAACTATATTAGCTGCAGCTACAAAAAACGAGTGTTTGTGTTAAAGTATCTATCATCTTCTTACATTTGACTGGGGGAAGTCTTTTTGACGACACAACTTACGCTGCGCTGTACGGAGGAAAAGATCTTATCTTTCTCACACAAACTACACACGTGCACACACAGGATGAAGAGAAAAAATACATTTTGACTAAAAGTTTCTTCAACTAAAACTAGACTTAAACCATTTAAGCTGTCATAGACTAAAACTAGGGTTATGATTTTAGACTAATTTCTTTCTGACAAAATATAAAAGTCAAGAAACTTTTCTACAGTATGCAGGAAGCCAGCCTTTATTAAACACTCTATATTCCACCGCAAGCTTTGTTGTTCAGTCATGTTTTTATGTGGTTGCTGTTCATAGAGGCTATAAGACAAATGATGACTCTGACATTGAAATATGCCATATTTGTTCTCAGCTGAACCTGTGCCTTCATGACCTTCTGATTTTTTGTAGCTGATCTCCTCACCTTGCCTACAGAGGGCAATCAAAATCACAATTTACGGCCGAACCTCCTCCTCTGTCTGAGTGACCTCATTAAATCCAGAAGGTCATCGGTCAAGAGGTCAAATGTTCTGCTGCTACTAGGGCAGGCTGACATCAATAGGCAGGGACTCCCCAAACACCTATTTTCTCTTTAGCTGATTAAAAATGACACCATACCTTTTCATCATGTGCAGCTCTTCGAGGGATTTGATTACATGGTGTTTAATATTGTTCAGCTAATATAATGTGATAGGGGAAATCAGTAAGGGAAAGATAAATGAAAAGGCTTCAATCTCAAATGAGTTAAATATCATCTGAAAAATGTAGCATCTGCCTTTAAAATGACTGCTGGAATGAAAGCAAAGCATGAGTGAAGCTCATTTTGTCTCAAGGCCTCTTGTTTTAAAAAAAATAGATGCAACGTGCATGGTGAAAAGATTTGGATGTAAAAACAATGATGAATATGAATATGAATATGCTGTTATGAAATGAGATAATCTGCCATTTGAGAGAAAACACTGTGCCATTGTGCTATATTGTGTTTTAACATTAAAGCTACATAAGAAAATAACCTTACTTAGAAAATAAGCATTCCATTGTGGATTAATTTTATTAATACATGTCCATTTTAAAACTAATACAAGCTCATTTCATCAAAACATCTAAATCTTGTGCTCTTAACACGTCTGGTAGCTCTTAAAGTGCAGCACACAAGCAGTGATAGATTTCCCACTTTTGTTGGACATAAGGAGATGAAGCTCTGATTAATGAGCACAAGCAGTGATATCTACCGTAGCTGAACAAGGAAAAGAGCTCTCCTACAAAACATCAAACTTTATCAACAAGAAAGAGAAAAATGACATCACCTACTGATCGGACTGACATGTGATTGACAGGTGTCTCTGGATTGTGCGGTGCAATCATCACAGCAACAAATTGATGTGTGAAGAAACAAAAATCACCAATGTTTTTGAATACTGGCTGATTGATACATTTCAAACAGACTTTTATTTCCATTATTGAATATGTCTTAATTGTTTTGTGACATTCAACCTGTCAAGTGCCAGTGAAGATATTGATACTCCAACTGATGAGAAAAGAAGATGGGGCGATGCAGAGATAATTCCAGCTGATTTTACTCTCAGTCATCAGTAGAGGGCACTGTGAGCTTTTTGGTCTGTTTGCCCCACCCACCCTGCCTCATCCCCCCCACCCACCCTGCCACCCCCCAGCACAATCCTGCAAGTGGACCAACCCGCTGCCTGGCCTGCTGTCTGTTGGTGTAGGAGATTTAAACAAAGAGGGTTAATATCAATCAGTGTGTGTGTAAACACACTCATAACTCACTTGAGTAATGAAGCGGCAGTGAGTCAGCCTTTTTTCCTGTACGGGGATAATGGTGTGTGTGTGTGTGTGTGTGTGTGTGTGTGCGTGAAGAGGGAGGAATGTGAGAGACGAGGGTAGCCTACGATAAGCGTATAGCCATGCTGTGTGCTGTACAAAGAAGGAAAGAAAGAAAGAAAGAGGAGGTTGGCAAATGGCCTCTCAGAGTTGCTGGATCTGTTTAGTACTTAGACAGCAAATAAATATAGTGTGTGTGAAGCTTTAGTAAAAATCAGCGGTACTTTGCCTCATTAACAGTCAAATACTGCCTCATTTTTTGAACTTTTAAGAAAAAGCGGTTGCATTTTAAATCAAAGCCTAGCTCAAAACTTTGGCTTGGGAAATAGTTTTTCTCATCAGTGATCTCATCAAGAGTTTCATTATCATTTTTGAGGACATAGTGTAATAATTAGGCATTGAAAAAAAAAACATTCACTCTATTTATCATAAAAATAGAGAAAAAAGAGAATTTATAAAATACCTCTTTTACATGAAATACCCCTCAGCAGGTTTACCTCATTTGAAGCCCATTAGGTCAACCAATAAGCATCCAGCATTGTGATTGACTTAAGCTTAATTAATGCTCTCCCGCTTGACCTGTGTGATTGTCTCTGGACAGAAATAACACATTTTATATGAGAGTGTCGTGGGGTGTAACTGTCAAATACAGCTAGAAATTATTAATGTCGTGGGCAACATCAAGGACTGACCACACAGCATGGAGAGTTCATCACCATGGTGATATTCGCCACTTTACAACACCGTCTAAGCAATGAACAAACATGGAGGGTGGAGAGGAGAGATCGTAAGAAAAAAGAAAGAAAATATCATAATTTATATGACTCACTAATGAGTGAGACCACAGCAGACGAGCCAGAACTGGCAGGGTGGAAGAGAGTGAGTGATCACTGCACTTAATCATTTCTCTGTCTTTCTACTTACTGTCAGTTAGGTATAAATGTGGAACAAATGATCTGTTTTTTTAGAGAGAACTGTCAAGAGTTCTGAGCTACCAAGAATATATAGAGTGAGCTACAGCTTTTAAATGAAGTTCATAAATACCTATCCAACTAAATCACCTGCTTCTGCAAGACATTTTCGAGGACCATTTGTATCACAATCTCTTAGTCATGTCATACATGAAAATAAAACCATTAAAACTTAATGACACAGGGCCATTAGCAACAGCAGACTTGTGCTATCAGCTTGTGCAACAACTACACACTGTATGCCCCTGTAGAAGCCATTAGTCAATCTGATTCCAATGTGTTGTGTTTTATTTATGAGTTTGCTTGTGAAACACTACACTACCCACAAGCTTTAGTGAGTTCTCACTCGTTGGAGATAGCTGTTGCCATAGAAACGTCCAAGTTGGCAGACCACGATAAAGTAACACCAGCGTGCTAGCAACCTTTGCTGGGCACTGCCACTCCACCATGGTTTTACTGTCAGACATGGTGCCTTTTTTTTTTTTTTTTGAGAAGAAAGTGAAAGATAAAAGATCATTAAATATCAGTAATTGATGAATGTGATGAATAGTTATTTCTGCCCTGTATTTATAATTTAATTCTGGAACCAGGGATTAAGAGGGTGGGCGCGTTTCAGCTCCTCTGGAGACTCATGGGAGTTTGAATTGATCTCCTTAAAGACGTGATCCTTTTCAACTGGAACAGATTACCTACAGTGTAGCCTATGTACATCTGTAATCCATCATCTAGCTTGTCACCAGCAAGATCATCCCACTGAACATTAGTCTCACTTTACGTACATTAGGTAAACACCATAAACATATTTGTCTGTAAAGTCAACCATATCATGATGGGATCTTGAGCAATATAAAGCAATTCCTACCATCACTAAGACTAAGCATTTTGAGCGACCAACAAAGAACGGGAGCAATATCAGATTTATACACTGTATTTTGTAATTTACTGTGTAATCACACAACTGATTATAAAAATGCACATTAGACACACACATCCAGCACACACACTCCTGGCTTGTGTGGGAAGGTGGATCTGCTGGGCATCCTGTTCATCTCACTGTACATTCAATTACAGTCGCACACACAAATTACATCAAGAATACCAGCCAGCATGAGCCGCCTGCCGCCTCCGCATGAGAACACACTCCTCCTCATGCCCCCATCTCGCTTTCATTCCATTCCTCTTCTCTGTCTCTTCTTTGGCGTTTCTGCAGTCGAATGTTGGACTTGTCTGAGAACAACTTGCACTCGGTTTCCACAACGATACTTTTTGATCTCTGCAACAGACTCAAAGTAGAAAACACATAAATGGAGAAAACAGCCGCGATGAAGCAGCCTCGTGTCTTTAAACACCCACTGCTGACACGTGCTGATAAATCCTGTTCTCTTCTTCTGCCATACAAATACACACACACACACACACACATACACACACACTGGCGCAGCTCATATGCCTGATGCACTCACATGCATGAATACGTATACATTCACCCAGATGCATGCACGCACACACACAGTGCTAACACCCACTCTGTGCTTGTCAAACACACACACACATATTCTCCTGACACACAACGAGGTTGTACTCAGCGTGTGTTCTCTCCATCGTTCTTGCTCTTTCTGTCTCTCTCCAGGGTACGCATGATAGCGACTGATGTAGCCAGCAATTTATATTGCTGAAGGAGGCATATGAAAAATACAGATGATATCCCACCAAGGGGGTTTCAAAAGTGGAGGAACGGCGGCTGTGAAGGGTATGAGGAGGGGAGGAGTGGGGTAGGGGGTCCTGAGAGCTCAATGTAAAGCTCTTGTTTCAACCCGAAACTCAAGAGACATTTTTAGTCCACTTTAAACAGAAGGTCTCTCTGCATTTTCCAGCATCCCGCTCAACCAGACACTGTATTGTATTCAGTTAAAGTTGAAGTAAACCATGCAGTGATTTGAGATGGGGATTAAAAAGGGAGGCTTTTTCTCTGTTGAAAAGCAATTGTCTTCTGTGAGCAAGTAGCTGAATACCCCTCAGCTCCAGGGACCCAGGTCTGTTAAAACCTCTGACCTCTCTGCAGAGTGTGGGCAAGAGAAAAGAAACAAATTTGTACTTTGCATGTTAACAACAAAACAAGAATAACAGACGGTGTCGACCTCTGATGTTCTCATAGGGTTGACTTGATGGGGGAAACACAGTGGGATTAACATTAGAGCGGCTTTGAAATGGTGGGCAAGTAGTGCCTCTCCCAAAATATCTGTACTGTCCTGTCCAAGTTGTGTACATTTGTATGTAGGCCCTCTGTTGGTCCCAATTACCAACAAGTCCACAAAAGTAAATGATAGAATACGTTGTACTTACCCCCTCTGCCTTTTTTCCCCCAGTCTTGCAGAATCCTTTTCAATATTTGCATATTATTTATAGTTTTTCTAAAGCTTCTTAGTTATGTGGTTATATTCTTTACATTTAACTTTGTCCAATATCACTTTTAATAACAAGAGGTTTATCAAATGAAGATCAATTAAAACTCAATTCAATTTACATTGATTCAACTTTCTCCAGGCTTTGTACCATCAAAATGACTAGGATGAACATTTATGGACAGAGAGGGTTATGAATTTAGATACTGATTTTATCAAAGCCACACTTTGTTTCTGATTTTCATCAAATAAAACACCTTTTTACAGATTTTTCCCCCCTGCAGTGGCTATCCAATGTATTTACATTTAGTAATCATGGATATATTCGTTTTTGCAAGCAGTGTTCAGCGTTTGACAATCCTTTGCTGGATTCAGACCTACCTAAGCATGAGACATTCACAAAAACCAAAGCACGCAATCCATCATTTTTTTCAATTTCATCTCATTGATAACAGCCTCACTGTTTACTTTTTGTTCTCTTTACAACATGTCAGAGCTGTATTAAATTACTGCTGAGGCAAACCGCACCTCCTGCTGTTCCTGCTTCACCGGTGACAAAGCTGCTGCTCAACAAGACTTTGCTGTAGCGTAAAACTCCACTTGCTGTTACCACGGTAACCAAAGGTGTCACCAAATCAACCAAGACTGGAATGTTAATAATTACAACTAAATAAAGTAAAGCAAGTTCCCATTGAAGACAAGAGTCATGTCTCTATTACGTAATGAAGGTGAATTCCTGACAACAGGTTTATAAAACCTGTTGTAAAAGCAAAGGTCTAAATTTACTTTTACCCTTTACATCTATTCATGTTTTTTGTTTAAAATTTTTGTCAATGCTGTCTCTGTCATTCCCACTCTGTGCCCTGTATGCCAGTTTCTGTACCTCTGTGACTTTATGCTCCAGGTATGATCACAAGATTGCAATAAGTACATAATAATTAGCACCACCAACTATTTATCTGTTTGGTGGTGTTTGGTGAAACTGGGTGATATTTTATGGAAAAAATGTTTTCTAGTTTTTCCCTTTGATATCCTCTGGCTTCTCCGCCTCAACTCTCTGATTTACAGAGTTTCCTGATGGACAGTAAAGTAACACTGCTGTTAGGTAATGTTAGCTCATTCTACTAGCTGGACTGCCTGGACTGTGAACTCAAAGCACCGGGGGATTGTTAGTCTTTGTACCACAGGAGTTGTAGACCACCGGGAACAGAGGGTTTTCAGATCTGGGGCACACCCAAGTTCTGACATGGAGGAGCAGCCTCTATGGACTTAATAGCAGAGGCAGAAAAAAACCCAAAGTGGACCTGAGCTCCAACGTGGACGATGGTCGTTGGAATCACATGAGGCCAAGCGTGAAATGTTGTTCAGTCTTCTGGGAAGGGATGAAAGGACAGCATTGTAGGTGGGGGATAGATGGTGTCTGAGGCCTCCTCCTCTGTTGAGTGATGGTTTCTGTACTTTTACATAGATAGCCTCCTTCACTCCTCTTTCGAACCATGTGTCTTCCTTGTCCAAGATGCAAACATCATTGTCACTTAAAGAGTGTCCCTTGTCCTTAAGGTGTAAAAAACCGCAGTCTAGACCTCCTGTTTTGAGCCACACACTTGTTGAGTGGTTGTTTGGTTTCCCTGATGCATAGGTCTGTGCACTCCTCACTGCACCGGACAGCATACACCAGATTTCTTTTCTGGGTGTTGAGCATATGGTCTTCAGGGTGTAGTTTCTGTCTAAGTGTGTTACTGGGTTTGAAGAACACCAGGATTCTATGCTTGTTGAAGATTCCGATACGCCAGATAGGTAGGGGATAACAATATTATTCCATCTATCCTTCTTCCTTCTTCTGTCTTCTTCAAACAGTCTAGTTTGGGTATCCACAAACTTTGAATACGTCCCTCAAATCTTGGTGTTCCTTTTCTTCCATTTCGGACAAGGAAGACAGGTGGTTTGTGTTGTGGAGAAATTGCTGGAACCAATGGTCAATGGTGAGGTCAGGAGGGAAGAAAGTGTTCAGGAGCCTTTGATGTCTTATGCTGTAATATTTATTGTCGCTTGATCAAGGAGAATTAGAGACACTCTCAAAGTACATCAGAAGTGCCTGAGTCGGTCTCACATTCTGCCCAACTCCTGCTGGTGGATAGACTTTAAACCTCAAGATAACATCACAAATGCCCTATGCCCCAAATAAGACAAAGAGAATGTTTTTACCACGAAAGGTGTCATTGTCAACATATTCTAGTCTGGAGACACAGATGTCTGTTTACGTCAATTAGAACGTCAACAGCCAGCTATCTATTATGTCTAAGAAGGCAGCAATAGATCTCTTCGACCCTGGCCACCACAGTGTTGAGACAGACTGGCACCTACTGTTCTAAGTCAAAGCAAAACAATTAATAATGCTGAGGACCTCAAGGCCCACCCGTGACCTCATGTAACCTAAGGATGCAAAATTCCATAACAGTTTGAAATGTCAGTTTCTACACAATATTTTACACAACTACACAACTATTTAGGCAATAGTGTAACCCCCAAAATCCACCGGGCCCGTCCGCGGCGCATCGCGTGAGCGTCGCGTATTTGGTCCGTTCTCCACACGGCGTCAACAGCCACCGGGAGCTTTTAAAAAGTGGCACGTCTTGCGAGCGTAAGACAGTGTTTACCTCATGTCCAGCAGTGTTTACTTGCTGATTTGCGAAGATCGAAGCTTTCATTCACGTAGCTTATAACTGTACTTTAAGCAGTAAATAGAAGCACACAGGCTATAGCATAAAAGGTATGAAACAACAATAAACACACAGTTAAGTTAAATCACACAAAAAACACAAAAGACATTTAACTACGAACCCAGAGCAAATATCGACGAAAACGTGTCTGTGTACTGACTGTTTAAAGTTATGTTGTGAAGTAATGTTGATCTAGCGACAGGAAATACGACCCGGAGTCTGCTCATGGTGTTTTATTTTGAAAAACGACCGGATTCGCTCTGCAATTTCTGTCTGACTTCCTGTCAGAACGATCCGCTCTCTGTCCAGCTTGACGCGTGGGACTCGAGTCAAGTGTCAAAAATAGAACAGACGCGTAATGCCCGCGTGGCCGAGCGTCGAGATGCGTCCGGGACGCGTCTGAGACGGAGCACTACAGAGCCGGTGGAGGTTGATACATTGACTTTAATGGCCGCGTATTACTCGCGATGACGCGACGCTCACGCAACGCGCCGCGGACGGACCCGGTGGATTTTGGGGGTAAGTCATACTCTTGAAAAGATGGTTCATTGTCAGTTTGGATCCTTTAATATAAAATGTTACAATACATGTTGCCTTCATGGGACCATTTTAGTTTGAACATAATATGCTTAATTCGGGATATTTCTAAGATTTATGTGAATGTTTTTCCACTGATATATCCTACACTTTTTTTGGATACCTTTAACATTATTCATTACATTATAAACTTTCTTTGGAAACTTTTTACATCATTGGAGTGCTGTTCTACTTTCTCCCTACACTGCAAACCTCAGCCTGGTGCTGAGGCAGATCCAGTCAGAGGAGAAATGCTGCAGTACACTCTTCATTATAATATACTACAAAGTCATTCCATTATTTACAATCAATACACAATTATCCCACAGGCAGGGGGAATATCTTGTTTATGTCCAATAATTTTTTCTGTAATGGTTCCAGTTGACCTGTGGCTGGGCTGGGGAAAGAAGAGGTGAATGTCAAGGGTTGATAGACTCACAGCCCGCTTTGTGGCACGACAATGGGGGAGGTAGATTTTGTGGCTGTATAGCAAAAGAGTTTTAACGGTACAAGTTTTTAATGCTAATTATCTTCTTTCTCTGATTTAAAATACTTAAGTATGAAATATTTATAATATTAATGTGATGCAATAAAATAATATTAAGATGAACATTTAACACTTAATATGCAATAATTCATATATGAGCGTTCAATGTTTTATAACATCAAATATCAGAAGCTTCAGAATAATAGGCATGAGTAGACATCCAAACAATCCATATGACAAACATTTCCTTACCCAGCAAGGAACAAGGTCAACCTCATGTGTAGAAGCGATCCTGTGTTGGATAGTTACATTTCAAGTCTAAGTGGATCACTGTTTTCCTTTCCCTCTGGTTAGTGCAGTGGTAAGCTATCCAATATTCCCATAAGGTCCAGGCTCTTCCAGTGGTGGCTTCCAGTAGGGGAGAAAAAGCCCCCTGGGTCTTTAACCCCACCACTTCTCTCTTCTCCAATTGGCATCTGGTCTAAAAAAAGTCATCTCCCATTGCTTTATTGATTAGGATACTCTGGAGAGGGCCGACTGTAACATCGGATATGAGGGATCAGCTTGTGGATTGTGTCTGCCTGTCAACACTTTAAATTGCCACTGGGGCCAAACTAGCAACATTCAAGCTATTCAATATGTCAGATGCAGTTAAAGACAGCGGGTGGCATTATCAATGAGATGGTGAGTAACCAAAGCAGCGCCCCATTCTGGGGGGACACAAACAGGAAGTGGAGCAATTTGATTTCCATATTGATAGTTTCTGAAATGAGAAACTGCGGATGGAAATTGATGCTATGCACCATGTCGAGCTGAGGCTTGTTGGCAGCTTTTAGAGGGGGCAGGGTTGGAGAGTTAAAAAAACACAATCACCTGGGTTTTTTATTTCTATTCCACATTACACCAGTAGTCCTCGACTTGCCTCAGGCATTCACAATGTTCCACATTTCCTCTGTGGAGCACTGACTGGAAAAAAAAAGCTGTACCCCGATCATGTCATTTGACACTGGAATAATGACACATTGTTATAAGTGAAGCAACATTACCATTTCTCTGCTGTTAAGTGACTAAGTCTATGGTCCGAGACAAAGCGAGGGCAGAGTCATACAAATGTAACCAGGAACCAATATGACAAGGGACTGAAAGGAGGAAAATTATGAAAAGAGATTACATTATTCTAATGTGGGCATACAAAAGGGTAAGGGACAAGAATAAATGGAAATTCAGCTGAGTCAGAGGAAGGCAGATAAATGCCAATGAGCCAACGTAAAGACTTTTATTTTAATGAGGTATGGAAGGGGGTGATCGGATGAAATAAGAGATCAATGCGACCAAGAAATAAATGATTACACACCAATGCAACAGTATAAAATGGTAAATTTTTTGCTATAGTTCATAATATATAAGGTAAGATAAAGGTACGTAGATGCCAAAAATGTAGAAAAAAATAATAACTAGAGAAACTCATGAACTCATAGCTATTCTTTAAAAAGTGACAACAAAAGAATGTGATTTTAGATGAAAAGCCCTTTATGAACCAAGATAGTTACTTATGAACTAATTTATCTGTAGGGACATAGACAATGTTAATTATGTGCCTTCTTTTAGCAATTTAGCAATTCAGAGCAGTTTGAATTATGTCTATGTCAAAATAATCTATTTCTCTTGGACTTGGTTTAATTCATATTTTCTATATGAAATTCTGCTCTTCCTTATACTACCCTGTCTGTGGTGTAACATGTTTCTTAATTGCCTATTTATTTTCTCCCATGTATTCACACTTTTCTCTTTAAAGAAGAAACAGAATCCATTAGTGTTTTCGCAAGGGTATGTTCTGTTTGTTTTCTCATAGTGCTACAGTGACAAATATTTACCAATACAGTCAGTTTGTCATTGTTACTATTCACACAATTTCTAAATGTTACTTTACACATATTTCACACAAAGAATTATGCAAACATTAAAACAGACTAAACACTGAAGATAGTACACTACATGTATAGCTACTTTTGTTTACAATTCATCAGTAGACTTTAAAATCCATATTAAATATAATTTAAAAATGTCATATCTAAGTGTCCAGGTGATTCAGGTGATTCAGTAGGGCACAAATTCATCTGTTGTTTCTGGAAAGATAACCAGCATTATTCAACCTAGATCCTTTTTTGTGTCTATTCTGTGTGTCGATTTTTTAAGCATTATTATTGTATTAAGCAAGAGCCCTGCAGCCAGCTAAAGTGAAACTGGGCTACAATGTAATCCTTATGGGCAATTCTGCACTGTCAAACTATGTCCACTAAAAGTGTTTATTTTTGCTAATGATAGGCTCTGATTATTATTATTATTATTATTATTATTATTATTGTCTGACAACATTATGGGAAGCACCCAACAGTAAAAGGGTACGTTCCTTTTTGTTGGACCAGAGAAGAACATCTCTTTGAACACATCGTGGTGTTCAAAGCCACCAGTCTTCAGTGACAAACACATCAATTTTACCTCATGACACTTGATTCAACCTCAACAGACACAAAACTCACCAAACCCTTTGTCTTTCTGCTGCTCCAACAATCACCAACTGTGCACTTGTTTGTCTCTCCTATCAATGTGAATGCTGTGCTGTCTCTTTGCTTGTATGGTCTGTCCTCTCCCAGGTTTCCATGGTTAGAGGTCCTGTGGCTCATGGCAGGTCCAAGAAAGGCATAAAATCGGAGAGGAGTGAGAGGGAGGTCTGGCATCAGTCAGCACCCACCTCACGAGTTGCAGTGTGGTCAGCCAGGCTACCACACAAAAACCTGACAAGAAAACCACCTTGGTGTTGTTGGACAAAGGGCAGACTGGATGCTACAGTGACTCACTAAGGCCTCTTGAGGTACAAAGTGGTATTAAAAAATAGGATGTAGGTTAGCTGGTTAGCATTAGAACTTCAACTTCTCTGTAAGACAATACCTAGATTTGTTTTACATCAAAACTGTTATTTCTTCACATTCTGTTGAAAATTTTCATTAATTTTTGAATGTTTGAAACTAAATTCTACTATTACATATTTCCCCTTTAAATTAGCAATTCCCAGCAGGGCCGTATATGCATTACATTACTAAAAGCACAAGGTGGTCTCAGTAAAACGACCACATACTGTTTGATAAATGTGAGCCTCAGTGAAGAGAAGGTGGATCCTTAATGCTACAAGCTGTAGAGAAACACAGGGGGGGATTTATGTCTGTGGCTGTCTCTTACTGGACCAAGAGTCCAGGCTCCAGGAGCTTTCTGTCTCTGACCCTCACAAGTCAGCGTAAGTCCTCTCATCTGGAATTATTCATGTTTCCACAAACAGGGCTGAAGCTTTAATCAAATGCCTGCTACCCTTCATGCTGTCGACCTCTCTGCAGCGCAGCCGTCACAGCAGGGTAGGTAGGTCAATCGCTTCTGCCACCACTGTTTCCTCTGAGGAGCATTTCCACCGCATGAGATGGCCATTAAAGCGATTTGAATCAGTGCTGGCAGAGTGGACGTTGCTTGCCGCTTGCCTTGATAACCCACAATGTAATGATTAATGTGCGAGGGTAGTAGTGGTCTTAAGTTTGGGAAAAACACAAGTGACTGGAAGGCCAGTAGTTCAATTCCACAGAGTGACTGGGGAAATCTGGTCAAGGAAAAAATGAGTTACAGTCACCCCTCTTTTAACAAAAACTGTAGATGCCTCAAAGCGGAGCGCTTAGGCCACATCTTCTGAGGGTAGAGCTGCTCAACGGCCAGCACCATAAAGGATGCTTGTGTTATTGTATGAATTAAATAGTGCCATGGTGAAACTGAGCATGTGTTTTCACATTGGGTAATTAGTAAAGCTGGATAAATTGTGACAAGTTTGTTGGAACAGCCGAATTCATGCTGTATAGTATGACTTTGATTTAACAGCTTTGAAAAGTGGAGACTAATTTCACGAAATCCTTTCTGAGCGCCTGTAGCTCTAACGAATGTATGATTGATGACCTTGGTGGTTGCTATTGTAGAGAGGCTGAAAATACATCAATATAAACTGCTATGCATTACAGTATAAATTGACTAAAATCTGCATGAATTGTCAAAGTGCTAATTTAATTAACAAGGTGCTTTCACCACGTGATATATCATCTAAGACCTGAGGTTGTCTAGTCAAGTCCCTGTCAAAATGGCACCAAATCCTAGCCAAATTATATGCAAAATAAATTAAATTAGAACATATTTTTTGTTTTACATGCTGAATTATCTTTAATTAGAATACATTGGTGTTAACACAGCAAAGCTACAACTAGAAGCATTGATACAGATAAAGTTAACCAGCTGTACTTCACAACAGCCAATTTTAGCAAGACAGGGCCAACAAGCCTTAAACCTAACACATGTCAGCTAACAGATGAAAAATGATGACAACTGAAATAATTCAGTGGCCAAGTGCTCAATCAGTTTTACAAGCAGTAAGAAACATGGTCAGGCCCTCTTAGGCAGAGCAAGGAGAGAAGGGATATTACAGTAAAAGCTTTTATTTAGTCAGGCATGCAATTGATAATTGCCTTCTCTGAATGATTATGAAAATCACACACAACTTCATCTAGTATATCAAATGTTCATGCCAAAAAAACCTTAAGGTATGATGGCCATATTGAGTCTATAGATATTGAATGTCTAAGTTAGGGTTGATTTTTAGAGCAAAAGTTGGTTTTACAAGCATAAGACTCTGTGTTCCATTTACAAATGCATTTTTTTTCAACAAGCTTCTCACAGTTCAAACTCATTGCCAAAGACTGAACATTACTAACTCCTTTTTGTTTCCTTTGTTGTATGAATCAATACTGAGATAACCCTCTGATTTCGCAGATTGATGGAGAATATAGAACAAAAAGACATCTAAAACATTCTTTTAAGCAAGAATGGTTTCCAAGATGTGCTCATATTTATCCAGGTAAAATGATCTACCTAGATATATCTTGTTTTAAAGGGACATTAAATACTCTATGACCTTAATTGTGAACCCTATGCCATGGCCACGTTAGTAGACATTATAGAGATGCTTTGCAATAAACTGTGTTTTTTTTTTTGTTTGTTTGTTTTTCATTTTAAGCGTCACATGGTCACAGTTTGGATGGACGCTGCTGTGCTGCAGTATTTTACATTAACCTTTAGTAATACCCTTTAATCTGATTACAAGGCCTTACAATAGCTCGATAAATCAGAGTACACCAGAGTGTATTATCAAATTTCTCGAGATAAAGTCGTCCTTATGACTGACCCAATGACAGGGCGTCTCTATGTCTGCCATTTATTACTTGTTAGTTGTCCGTGAAATTCCTATATTATACAAGTGTAATCAGAACCTACAGTGTGGTTACTGGTTATTATCTTTTTTTTCCCCCAGTATTTCAAAAGTTGTTTTTGGAATCAAACAAGTTTTTCACTGTTTTTTTTTTATTATTATAGTTTTTTTTTTTATTTTTACAGGAATTGCAGCCTGTATGGGCTGTCGGCCCACCTGTATATTTATCTCCAGTTTACCTGTGTGGTAACAACATGGTTTCCGGAAAATGACAGTAAAACAACTGAATAATGACCCCGTTAAACTAGTAAAAACAGATTTTGGAAAGGTAATACCTACTGATAATCCGATTCTATGTCACTGAATTATTATTTTTTTCTCCATCCTTCATTTCTGTCCATTTTAACTGCTTTCACAGAATATTTAATTCAAACTGGCAACCTTTTTTGTCTCATGGTCAGCTTTTTACACCTTCATTCAATGCCTCTGTGCCATTCTCAAGTGTGGCATCATTTATCTCCTTGGTATCTTTATAGGATGACTTACTGTGCAACACCAGCGTCATTTCATTTCACGACTGAACAGATGCTGATACTGACTCTTAAGCTGGCACAATATAGAGTAGATCTAGATAAGACTTCACCACACGATGCAGTTCTGTATTATACCACACTGATGTGTGCTAATCCCACCTGTCACTGTTAAGGTTCCATTTATTATCATACCTTCCAGCTCCTCTTTTATTCCCTGTCGAAGTGAAGGATCTAACTCTTATTCATGTCTTTTCACACCCAATTAACTCATGGTGGCAGAATGTGCCCTGTTGACCATACTATGCTACCCTGAGATATTTCTTACCTCAGTGCCGCATGACAAGAATAGAACTGTTGCCAACTGCAGTTACCCTGGCAATTCTTGCCAACACACAGTAAACACTGACACTGCGCAGAATAGATCCCCAAGAATGCAATCATACAGTATATCATCTTTCTATTTCAAAGCGGATTACTGCAAATGCATACTAAACATCCCATTATTATTAACATGCAACAAGCATTATACCACAGCCACTGCACACTAAACTTTATATTACATTTTAACACAGCATCTGTTCAGTCAGTCCTGTCAAAATGTGAAAACGCAGCATCCAATAAATGTCATGTCCATTCCCCATCGTCATAAACATATCTACTATATCTTCTATATCTATATTTTCCACATGATTTTGCAAGCATTGCTTTACTTAGTTGATAATCTTTTGTCTTTATACCACATAATTGTAAAGATAACATACACAGACAGTGCATCTGTACATAATCCATCCCCGACAATGCAAGCATACTCTGTTTACATAATCCATCCTTTCCTCACATGTTTATCTTAGAACACAGAATACCAAACATGATTAGAATAAAGGCATGTTCTTCCTCATGTCGATTAAACAGAATGTGTAATTGACCCAGAGCAAATACTGCATTTGCTTTTGTGCAGTCGTTCGTGACAACACACAAACATCTGACACGTACCTCTTCTTCTGTCATTTCATATTATGAGAACACTTACAGTGATATTTCAGACAGATGGGGTTGGCATCTTAGATCTTGGTGGCTATTACCCTCTTAATTTATCTTAATATAGTTGACTGTCTGCACAGTACCTGCAGCATTTGGTGTCCAGCAATGGTAGTGTCAATGGGTCTTCCAGGACCACTGGTGCCAGGTAAATATGATTTACTGGAGATACTACACAGAGAAGACAGAGCCATCTGTATTCCCTGTGTGCCTCACATACAGTATGAGTGAGCTATGCACAGAACAGGAAAGTAATGCCTTCGCCACTGCTTTTTGCTCGTTCAGCTGTTTTCACGTGTGGACAATTGAGGCAGATGAATAAAGGCTGGTTTTCATTTGTGTGTGTGTATGAGAGAGGGTTGTAAGCGCACAACCATTTCATCAGTGGAGATGATTCTGTTGTTGTCTCATAAATTCATATATTACTAAGAAAGACTAGACCACGGTGTGCTGGTATTTTTTCAGAGGGTCTGCTGTTTGTCGTTTGATTTGAAAGTTCAGCCAATTTAACAGTTACAGAGAACTCTGCTACAGTGAAAAAGGTTAAACATGGATAAATATACAGAAAACATTAAGATATAATGCAGTTAATGAAAAACATTAAGTAGCATAACTGTTAATTAAAATGAATCAATTATTTATTTCCTTGATAAAAAGCTTTTGTCACATACGTGCATAGTAGTTTACAGTAGGGACATTTGGCTCCTTGAAACTGATTTCAAAAGATGTAATTAATCTGGGATTTAGTTGGGATGCAGTTGGAGGCATATGAATGCTTCAAAATCACAGTCACATACCATCAAGTGTGGTATGAATAATGAGCAGAAGAAGAGAGAAACCTTGGTAAACTAAAGTTGTTTCACCATAATTTAGCACTACTTTTAGAAAACTCTGCAATTATTTAAAATGAATTCTACTGGACAAAAATCAACAGGGAAAAGTACATTTGTATGTAATACCATGACAAAACAAACAACAAACAAACAAACAAACAAAAAAAAATCTATGAAGCATTCACAAGCATCACTTCTCTCTCTAAGTGGAGGTGAAGAGGAGATAAAGTAAGGGTCTTTCTCTATTATCAAGGAGACCACTTAATTTCTTTTGATGATTTAAAACAGCACCTTTCTCTTTTAGTTTTTTAGTTCTTCAGTGTCTTCGTGTGACTATTCTCATCTACTAGCAACTACATTTAAAGTGGCATTACGTAGAATTACCCCAGAGTGCAATACCACCCTAAATATGGACAGTTGTACATGTGTATTTGTTATAATTATACTACTTGAAAAACTAGTGAGTTAACAACGTTGCTAGCTATTTGCTAGACATCAAAGAGGTGCAACAACACAATACATAACAGCCAGCTAAAACTTACTAGTTCTAGTAAGGTCTAAACTGTGGTACAAACTCTGTAAATCACTGATAGTTGATGTGGAGCAGTGAAGCATATAAGAAGGGAGAAAACCAGAAAACATTTTCTCTATAAAATATGATTCCGTTTCACCAAAATAACTGAAATAGTTTGTGGTGTGTGACTTAGTGCCGTAAAATGATACATACTTCATTGTAAACTATAGTGCAGAAATAGTTGTATGGGGAGCCGAGTGGGAATGATAGGGACACCATTCACCTGATTACAAGTTAATAAGTTTAATGGTGGGCTGAACATTTGTTTAATGCCAATTTAATAGAATCGAAACCCCATTCCTGACACCCCAAGTCAAAAAGACATCTACTGCTGAGTTTTTAGCCTTCAATCCACTGGTACAATAGAACTGAATAAGAAGAAGAGAATTAAATGAGCAGGAAACAGAGTGGCCTCTCAGACCAGTACTTCTGATGACAGTGACCATTCAGCTTCATTAAGTAGTATCGACACATTTGTTCCAAACTTAATCTCCTAGCAACAGCAGTGCTACTTGGCCTTTTAGACAGTGTTGATGGGATTTCATGGCTGGTCACCTCCAGCAATAGCATGGCAAACCACAAAGAATTAACACCATGTACACCAAGTACCTCAGTCAATGATTTTTGAAGTGTCATTTCTCTCTATTGGCCCTGACAACCTAGACACAAGAAGATAAAAAGCTCTGCTTCCATGTAGATGCTATGCAAAGCACATATTTGCAAGACCCAAGTGGCCCTCTGGCACAGTAAGTGTTTTAGTACCAATCTGGAATTTTGGTGACCAACCGTAACCTTAAACAGAGGAGAAAAGACACAGTATGTGACAGTATGTGAAGTCGTAGATAATCGAGCTGCTCACTGGGGATGTTCCTGATGACTATTTCACCATCGATTAACCATAAATTTAACTAAGGCGGTTTGCTACACTATCTAAATTTGAATGTCAGTAAATGTGGCAGGATACTACTAAAATAAGAAACATATGGACAATATCTAACTTTGACAATTTCGTGAATGATTATGAAGAAAATTAAGCTGCTCTTTGTGTTATTTGATAAATTGGGGATCACTCTTGTGGCTTCTTTACTGCTGTGGGATAACCTCATGCCTTTCGTTATTTTATTATTGTTATGACTATAACTTCACTTCCAAGGCTTGGATCGGTATGAAGCGCCTGCTCCTCCAATGACAGATTAATAATATTATATAACCTGTACCACTAATAACTGGTGGCCATAAGAGAATAGTTACAGGATATACCCATGTTTCTTTGTTGGGGAACATTGACGATAACATTATTCAAATAGTATTTATTAAAAATATTGATTATTATTATTATTATTATTATTATTATTATTATTATTATTATCATCATCATCATATATGGGACCAGTGTAAAACTGGCAATCCTGATTGACTGCTGTAAATATGATTTATTTACAGCCTGTACAAAAAGGTGGGTCTGAATGAGTCATGTGAGAAAATGGGTAAAAAACAAACAAAACAAACAAACAATATATACACACACATATTGCCTCAAACCTTAACTGTATCTTTTGGATTTTTTTTTATAGCTTGGCCTATTTAATTGAAGTGTACCTGTTCAGTGACATGAACCCATAAAAATACTCCAAACCAAAAACGAGTCAGAAAACAGTGACCATGTGCAGTGGTCTATGGAGCACAGTGTTGGGTAGTAATTGGCCAAGTGTGCCAATTTACCACCTTCAAACTATAAACCTCAGACTTCATGGCAGAATGATCAAAGCCACCACTTTCTGGTTTCCTCCACATTCTTTTTTCGTCTGCGTACAGCTTTTCCACACAGACTTTCATCTTTCAATTCAGATTTTCATCCTTTCTCTGCTTTCAACTGTCTGCTTCTCTGCTCATGCATCAAACAAGAATGAAAATCATAACATTGTATATCAGAGGAGCTGTCATTGCATAAATAATGATGTTACTGTGGCAATAATTAATACTGTTCACACCTCATGATCTGTAGCACAATGTGATTGCTATAGATTGATGGGGCTGTATGGAGTAATGTACTCATGAAAAATTCACTGTACTCATAAAGGACACAATCAGATTAGAAGTAATAAATTTAAGTAAAAAGTTTAGAATGGTGGACCCCCACCTTTCTGTACAGGGCAGACACAATGCTTAACATAGATGAAGTCATGTTAGCAAGAAAGGCTTACTAGCTTCAACTGTTTGAATGGAATGCATAATTTATATTAAAACAGGATTTCCTAAATGATGTAAAGACTATTTAAGAAAACCAACTTTGTATCAAAGTTTGTGGGTTTGTAGGTCGTAGTACAGTCTTTTCCCAGTCAGTAATGCACTACTGAAGTTGACAGTATCTCCTATCAATGCCAGCTCTTAGTTGTCATTCAACTGAACCACTTACTCAAAGGCTCTTAGACACTATTTTGAGTGCTTAGAGTAGTGTCAAATACAGGGTTTTGGTGTTTAGCCTAGTTGTTTATGGTTGCATCTTATCTGTCTTATCATTTCTTCACACTTGCTAAAACTGATGACTGTGATTGGAATAATTATACACAGTATATAAAATTTCAGAATTGGCTAAACTGAACCTATGAAGAATTTCATCATATAGTATATATAAAAATAATAATTAAAATAATTTTGATGAAACCTTTTCATTTGTGGTCATGAGTGATGTCATATAAGCTACAAGAATGAGCACCAATTTGTTTATAAAGCCCAAATGACCAACTTAAGTCATGGCTGTAATGATTAAAAGGTACATGGAACATTGGAATTAAAATTTTATTGGTGGCTGAACACTTGTGAGATTCAATTTATGATCCAATATAGACTTCAGATGCAATTGTAATTAGCCTGCTGATACATTTAATCTAATCTTTAGTCTCTTAATCTCTAATTGTGTTGGAGACTTTGGCAGGGTTTCAATTCATATTTAAGATATAATTTAGATAACATACTCACCACAAAGCTAAAAATAAACCCATAATTATACATTATGAAGGAGCCTTTTGCACCAAGGTACTGCAGTAGCAAATCCTATAGAGTAAGTGTGGGTTATTGTTTCCACTCATGTTCTGTTGAGTTTGGATGTAAGAACATCCAGATAAAGTAACTGCATCTATCTGGATTATGATAACAGGATATAATTTGAGCAGGATAACCTCATATTAACCTGGATTACTGATGGCCTCGCTGATGACATAGTGATCACTGGATCACTATTCCATATATGTTGATATAGGTGCACACACTGTAAAATGAAAAAGAGGTCATACATCTTCTTACCTCCCTACCTCCCTCCCTCTCTAACCCCTCTTTCTGACATCCATCTCCTCCCCAGACTGAGAGACCCACCAAGCAGGGCGAAAAGCCATTATCACCAGCCTTTCTTCATCTTAACTATGATGCTTAGGCAAGCATCAGCATTAATCAGGAAAAGAGAGGGAGGGTGGCAGAGAGCAAAGCAACACAGAGATCAGACCTGAGAATACACAGAAGGGGCCACCAAGTGGACCACAAATGACCCTCTTATCTCCACGAGATGAAAGACTTGTTTTCCCTCAGCCAGTAAACACAATTATGCATCTGAACATACTCTCAGAAGATCATTCAACAACAAATCTTCTCCATCTCTAATTATGCCTAATATAAGCAGATAAGAGCTATGCCCAAGCAATCTGGTAATCCGTTACCTTCACAGAGAGTGCATACACCACTCAAAAATCTAAATCTAGTCTACAATCATTGTGGAAGATTTTTTTGATAACACTGATATATAGAGAGACATAGTAACAACAAAGATGGTGTACACTGACTCTCATGGTGGGTTTTTATATGGCTTCAGTGCATAATTACATTAGTGTATGACACTTTACACAAATGTTTTCTGCAAACTGAGATTGTATTGCAGAAAACAGACAAAGATTTGGAAAAGACACAGCTGCTGTTGGCGCAACGGTGAATATCAATGCAGCAATGGTTCAATGAAAAAATAGTAATGCCAAACAGTATATTATGATGAACTGGCCCCAACCTCCTTAATCAGTTCAGTTTCTTCTATTTGTTCTCCTTAAACGAAACACCTGTCTTCTTAACCCCCTACAAGCTAAACCTTATCTTACACCACAGTCCTTTGTTTTAGCAGGCCATTTAGCAGGCTCTATTTACATTGTGGTCAACATGTAATATAATATGCATAAAATAAGGAGTACCTCAGGGCTGTGTTGCCCTGAGCTTGGCCCTTGGTTTTCCCACTTTATATTTGACCTTTCCGCAAAACTAGTAATGGAATTAATTTACACCTCTACGCTGATGATAATCAGCTATATGTGCATGTAATAGCAGATGACAATTCACAGGTTATTAATATAGAGGTCTGTGTGGCTGGTGTGAAAAAAAACAAAATAAAACCAAACAAAAAAAAAAAAAAAAAAAAAAAAACCTATGCAACATCAGGAAAATCAACATCAAAATGGTGTAAATGTGACCATTTACACCATTTTCAGCTTGATTATCATGCATGTGTACATAACAAGATACCAATTCCTATTTACCAACTGGTGTTTTAATTCATGCTTTATAATTACTGGCTCATTCTTCAGGTCCTTGGCTACCAGCTGACTATTAACCTCCAGTTGTATTCATACTGGTGTCTTGTACAAGTACTTTCACTATCACATTGTTGATTTGCTCATGCCAGTGCCATTTGCTGCAGCTTCTTCCACAACCTCAGCAACCTCCTTAAACATAAGTATATCAAGTATATCATAAATAGTCAATTCAATTAAGTGAGTGTCTGACTTCTTGTGATTAAACCTGGTATTGTGACAACACAAGACATGCTGTGGATAGAGACTCTAAATTCCCTATACAATCTGAAACAATGGAGTGTCTAGCAATGCACTGAGCCAAGTTATCATGAGATAGGCCACGTGGGATGTGATGCACAACACATGAACAAAAAGTTAAAATATGGTTTTGGCTGCTTTAGCACATACTCCAAATCTTGACAGGTGCAAAGATGAAAAGTCAAGTGTTTTCTCACACTCTTTTTTAAAGATAGTTTGTCATGTAGTGGGGTGAGATCATTTGAACATCAACTTCGCTGTCTCTCCCATGCAAATTCAATTGTGTTTGGTTGGGGCAGGTTAAGCATTCCTCTGATCTCCCTCCTGTCTCTCTTGCTCCATGACTCACCCTCTACTATGCTCCTACAGTTGCAACATGGTCTGAGTTCACCATTTGAGCTTCCATTAAGACCTGAACTGTGAAGAAACCAGGGGCCGACTGAGACTCCAGGGCATCTATTTCATCCTCTCTGCATGTACCATTGAGAAACCAAGCCTCTGGGGAGAGCAGATGGCTCCTGGTTCATAGTGTAATCTCTGCTCATATGTGAGGGCAAGCAAACTACCCACTTCTCCATCCCCCCCTCGAATGAACAGGCTGAAATGTAGGAGGCACGCTTGGCTTACAGCATGTACTTTGAAAACCGTTCCTTGATACTCAAGTGGTCAATGGAGTGACTCAGGGAGGATAGATGAGAAAAATCCTGGTGCAAGTCTAATGTAAAGTGCTGTTGCACTGACAAATGTGCATGACTTAAAACAATAACTCAATGAATTCTCATATAGCGAGAGTCTTACTTATATCTCACTGTTGCACTTGAGCAACTTTCTGTCAGTTCTGACAGTAATTCCTTTTTCCCAACACAGTTCTCATTTCTGAAATTAATAGTAATGGTAAAATGTGTCTGTTATCAGGCTGCCATTGATGCAACAGAATAATGATAATGGTCTTAATGATAATTTGTATGTAGAGAAAATAGGTATAGAGCCATTAGGTGAGGTGGAAATAGTTGAAATAGGCTACTCATGGATGAGAGGAGAATGATTGAAGGGCGCCCAGGGTTTCAAAATTACAGTGGACTGCACTTACATAGACATGTGAATACCTCCAAATGATCCAATGCCCATAATGTGTACTTGCGCACTTACATTTTGTGCACTGGTGCCTCGTAAATCTTCCATTTGATAAATGGGTTATTCACATCTTATGTCTGCCGCCTCTCTTGGGGTTAGCGTCCAGCTGTAGTCCATGAACTTCCAGGGGAATGCCTGCTGTGTTTCACTTTTTCCATTTTATGTAGAGAAACATGGTTCTTTCATACCCTTTGCCGTTTCTCTGTTCTGTGTCCCTTGAGATTTAATGAGGTTTGCTGTGCGAGGCAGCTGGACTGAGGCTTCGATCTTGTTAACTTTGTCCACCATTCAGTATTCTATAGAATAGGTTACTGCTGAAAATCAATGAGTCAGCCTTACAACTCAACATTGTGATTTAATGTGTTCCATAGCTTTATTGATCTTTTCTTCTCTCTCTCTGCCCCCCCACTTTGTATCCTCATAGCCACATACATGTAAAGAGACGTGAACCAGATGTGGAGATCCCTTCTTAAGTTATGAGTCTTGTTCTGTTTCTAACAGTGTGTGTTGTTTCCTCTGTACATTCTGGAGAGTCAGTAGAAGCAAACATAAAAAATGACCTGTTGAATCGATATATCACCCCAGTGTTGACAGTTTCCAGTGGTGAGGTGTATAAATAGAGGTTATGGAGCTGATGGTGTACATGGGGCAAAGGGCATAAGGAACATTTGGTCCCCTGTGGGAATCTGTCCTCCCGCTTCTCCATCATTACTCAATGTGTCACCCACCACCTCGTACTTTGACATTCAGACATGTGCATCAGTTTCTTCTTCAGCAGACTTCTTTCAACTGATGACAAACAACCTCAAATGACGCTCATAATGAGACATGGTGAAAATTCATAGATGCAACATAAATGTCATTTTATGTGCACTGTAATTCAAAGCTCTCTGCAGTGAAATGAGAAAAGACACTTTAATCATTAGACTGGCTAACCAATGGAAGTGTGAGTATCACATTTCACCCATTGAGCAACAGCTGTTCAGTGCACAGCAGCACTCCTTTCAGGTGCTAATTAAAGTGGGAAGGATCTGTATAAAATGATGGAGCAGAGGGCTTTCAGATGATGTAACACATTCAGTGGTATCTATGTTGGAGGTTGTTGCTTTTTCGAGAAACAACAGCTGATAAAGGAAATACTGTCTAAATAATTCAGTAGACCTGTTAAACTTGTGTGTTGTTAGTGACTGGAAACACATAATTTAGACAGTTTGTGCTAGAAATGCCAAGGCTAAATACAACACTGTCTAACAGCAAACTAAACTTAAAGGTCCAATGTGTAAGATTTATCAAATATGGCAGAAGTGGAATATAGAATCTATAGAGTTTGGCACCAGAAGCCTTCTAGTTACTTTTTGGAGACCAGTCTACAAAAAGTTTTAACAGTCTGTGTGTTTTTCACAGCCTCCGTAGGTTCTCCTACACACAGGATGGGATGAGGCAAGGCCATTTTAAATGTAAATAAATTACATTTAAAATTGTGATTATCAGCATTACAACATTTATGTGAATTATGGACCAATTATATTGACCATAAATTGCTAATATCCCTGGTTCTGTTCAAGGGACATTTGTTGCATAATGCTGTCTCTCTCCCCCCATGTTTTCCTCTACATTGTCAGCTATTAAATCAAAAAGCCCATACAACAGAAAAAAAAAAATACTAGTGTCAAATATTAAATACATATTTAACTGCATGTAGAAACTCCTTTATGGGCTGAAATATGTGCCACCAAATATGTGCTCAACTTGAATAATTGCATTAAAAAACTAAATTTGAATTACATAATTTGAATTTGTATTGTTCAATTTGAATCATTGCATTGAAAAACTGAATCTGAATTGTATTTTGAAATTGAATTTATTAGTTCGGAACTGATCATTCAGTTCTCACAATTCAAATTCAGTTCTCAAAATTCAATTTCAATTTTCTGTGACAAACATCCGGGTAGTTGAGGCAGAGCAATCGAGTGCAGATACACAGGACGCCTCTTCGGCCAATCAGCACCCACTGCTGTTATGGGCATTTGCTTTTATTATTTATTTTATAAAACAGTCGTCAGAGTTGTATTAGACTTGCTGGCAGTAGCATTACCATTACGTGATTTCTGCATTAATTTGCGAGGTTTTCTTAATTAATCTTTCAACCACTGCTGCTGTGTGGCGCAGCTGCCACGGACCTGCCGCGGCAACTACTGCTGCTTTGATCATCTGTTTTTATTTTTTATTTTATAAAACAGTCATTGTTGTATTAGACTCGATGGAAGTAACATTTCCATCATGTGATTTCTGCATTAATTTGCATTGATTTAATTAATCTCTCAACATCTGTCTCAACTGCTACCGGTGTCTGGGGCAGTTGCCACTGTCAATCACACCTATAGACTCCAAATCCCAAATGTGTATATAAAGCCTGCTAGTATACATTTCTCAGTGTATCACAGGATTCTAATTTAAAATCCTGCACGAAGGGCTTTCTACCATTGAATAGATTTGAGAAAATATGTTGTTCAATTATGCATCATTATACATTATGCAATCATGATACACTACATAGGAAAAGGGTCACAGTAAATTATTATTTATAAAATAAAAAATAAAAACAGATGATCAAAGCAGCAGTAGCTGCCGCGGCAGGTCAGTGGCAGCTGCGCCACACAGCCGCAGTGGTTGAAAGATTAGCAGCAATATATCTTTGCACTTTAGTTTCTAATACAATAAAATATGTAATCCAATATAAGGCTAAGGCTAGAATGTGTAAATCATGTGTAGTTTAAAGTTATATTGTGAAAATTTTAATTGAAGTTCCTCTCAAGACATTCCTCTCAAAAACAGGGCTGTTTTGACTACCACTCTGACCCAATGTTGTAATATTGCAACAATTATAAAACAAGCTCTAAATAAAATGTAGGGCATATTTTCCACAATAACTACATATGTTCATGTTCTAGACACTGTAATAAACACACAAAAAAAAAATATTCAAAGCATTTTACTTACTTGAATCAGATGAATCCAGTCCAGTAAATCAAAGGGATGTTGCTCTATCAAGAAATTGGAGGTTGTGTGACTTCTTGACCTGAGGGCGGGCCTTGTATACAAATATTGGATCCAATCGCATTGTGAGAACAAACAATAGGACCCAATGATCATGTTAATGTGGTTGAACCAAAAAAAAAAAAAAAAAAATTAGAGTTTTTTTGGGGATAACCAAATTAATTCTGCAACACTGGGTCTTACAGGGTTATTAATGCAGAAATCACGTAATGGAAATGCTACTGCGGTGAGTCAAATACAACACCGATGACTGTTTTATACGATAAAAACTAAAAACAAATGCCCATAAAAGCAGCAGTTGCAGTGGCAGGGCAGTGGTAACTGCCCCAGACACCGGCAACTGCCGTGGCGCACACACACACACGCACAGCGGCATGTCAGTGGCAGCTGCGCCACACTGCGGCAGCGGTTGAAAAATTAATTAAGAAAACCTCGCAAATAATTCAGAAATCACGTATGGTAATGCTACTGACAGCGAGTCTAATACAACTCTGATGACTGTTTTATAAAATAAAAACTAAAAACAAAAGCCCATAACAGCAGCAGTTGCCGTGGCAGGGCAGTGGGTGCTGATTGGCCGAAGAGGCGTCCTGTGTATCTGCGCTCGATTGCTCTGCCTCAACTACCCGGATGTTTGTCACAGAAAATTGAAATTGAATTTTGAGAACTGAATTTGAATTGTGAGAACTGAATGATCAGTTCCAAACTAATAAATTCAATTTCAAATTACAATTCAGATTCAGTTTTTTAATGCAGTTATTCAAGTTAAGCAATTCAAATATAAATGATTCAAATTCAGTTTCTGGTGGCACATATTTCAGCCCATTATCCTTGAGAAAAATCCCCTGTCACAAGGAATCCCAAAATTCAAGTGAAATAAAATTCCAACAAATGGATTTCTACAACAGCACTTTGTTGCTTCTTTGTCATAGACAAAAAAATATTATTATTAAAACATTTTTTTACATAACTTAAAATTAAGACTCTATCGTAGTTGGCATAATTATTAAATTATTCCATGTGTATTTACTGTACATTGGACAGACTGCTGGCCAACATTAATAGTTTAAAATTGACATGTTTGGCTATCAACTAATGAATGAAAGATGAATTGTGTGCACATGGATACAGCATGATCTTTGTTCTGTGGGAAAAACACCCATTGGGTGTTCTCCCTCAAAACCAGGGGTGTTTGTGTGTGTATACACAAACTGGTGGGATGGTGGGGGGCGCTTTGCTGATGCAAGTTGGTGTCAGCGTTTCAAGCCTTTTTTTTCATGGGAGCTGGAGACAGAGGAGCTCCCTCAGCTCCTCTCTTTCCATTAATCCCCCACTCTCCTGAAGGAGTGGAACAGGTGAATATTTCACGCTGACTGCCCAGAGAGAGGGATGAGGCATACGGGTGACGCTAGACTACATTTATAATGGATGGGTGGCAAGGGCTGAGCTTGTCTCATAGAGGGTAAAGAATGTTCTCAAGGGGATTCCTCTTTATGCTCATATTCATCTGGCACCATCTTTGCTATGACGGTCACTCTGGACAGTTCTTATTTGTGGAACAGACATGATGCCACCACTGCCTGACAGTTTTTGCCAGAGGAAACAGGTCATTTTTTAGGTCCAGTCCACTCTGCTGTAAGTCATTAAGTGAAACAGTTATTGCTGGAGTGGGAAATTAACACCAACCAGCGGCTGGCTGTTAGAAGTTGGTCGGTATTTTTCTGTTTGTCTGTTTTTCACTTTGGCAGCCAGCCTATTATAATTTGGAGGACTTGTTTTATTTTAAAAATCTTGTTACTTGCTCAGTACTTGCACAATTTAATCAGTCGCCTTTGCTTTGGGGAAAAGTGTTTTTTTTTTTCTTTACAAATCCATTTCATTAACTTGATCACTATGTGTGCAAAAACTAAGGAAAAATTACATTATTTACTCACATATACAATCGTAATAAGACATTGTAAGCACAGACTAGTATTCCCTTTTAATGGTTTTAGACCACATTAAGTTTTAAAAAGGCACAAGAATTTTCCTGTTTTCTCTTATTTACTCTTTCGTATTGACGATAGGTGCTGTGATAGTTTTTTTATTTTATAAATAAAGATTCACCACGAGGATTCCCCTTTAGCTATTCTGTCTTTGGCGTGCTCATAAAATATTGACGTGTCACTGAAAGTGCAGGTCTGCAGTGGTTTTTGGTTCCACACTAGGCTCTTGTAGTGTTTTGTGTATTTGTGTGTTTTTGCATTTTTGCATCTCAGTGTGATCTGTGTGTACATGCGCTTGTGTGTCATCGTGTCTGGATGTGTGTATGTGTGAGTAGGGGAAATGGTGGGAGGGGGCGTCTTTCATTGGTGGAAGTTTAAATATATTCAGGCTTTGGTCTGAGAGCCAACATGCCAGTGCACAATGTCACAAAGGAGTTTTTGATGGAAAGGAAAGGGAGAAGAAAAAGAAACGAGTGGTTTTGGGTCAAAGCATTGGATATCCTTTCAAGCCTGAACACTCCACTGGGCGTTTCAGCAAATGTCAAAGTCACTTCTGGCTGTGGACAGACAGCCTAATGGACCACAGCACCAAGAGCGTGGGAGGGCGGTGTAGGAGGAGGAGATGGAAACCAAAGGCAAACATAAAGGAAAAATGGTACAGTATATGCAACTTTTTTGCCACATCCAAAGCATCCACAGTTGAAGAAGACTAAAGAAATTCATGACTTGCCAAGACACTTCTCACCACCTTTCACTCTGTGCTTTGGCAGCTCCTGTGGTTTCTTTTTCTTTTTTTTAATGCTCTGCTTTGTTGTTGAGACACGGGAAGAAACGGCTCATGAATAGGAGTACAGCCCCAGCCGTCTCTGCTCTCACTGACAAACATTGGACGCACTTGGAAATGCACAAAAGCTTGAAGGATGATGGTGATGAGCTGAAGGCCTTATTTTGGCTCATATTTCCAGCCACGCAGTGTTTTGACATGAGAAAAACAAGCCAGAAATTAAAGCATGATCAGGATGCATGCCATGAGAGTGCTTGAGAAGAAATTGTTGATGAATACTTTTCTTTGCAAACATATGACAGTTGCACTATAGGAC
Organism: Sciaenops ocellatus; assembly: GCA_033000465.1. Classification (NCBI taxonomy): domain Eukaryota; kingdom Metazoa; phylum Chordata; class Actinopteri; family Sciaenidae; genus Sciaenops; species Sciaenops ocellatus. The sequence continues at coordinate 20,448,434 of CP136882.1, read as the reverse complement.
TATTTTTTCACTTGTCAAATGTAATCCCTATATAATACTAATACATGTGTATGCCAGCTATCTTTGTATCCCACATTTGTCCACAGTGTATGCATATGAACTGCCAACACATTGTCAGTCCCAACTCATCAATATGGCAGCTTGGTCAGTGGCCCTGAACAAACTATGACGCTGTAGCTACCCATCTAATGTCAGTTTTGCACGTGCAGGGCTCTCTGTGAGTTAACAATAATAAGTTAGGCTTTCAAAATAAAGCTTGCTGAGAAACATTTCACATTATGAATTTTAACTGTCACAGTTTGGTTAGGAATAGGAACAAAAAACTATTTGGTTTAGTTAAACATAGTGATTTAGGTTAAAATATATGTGAAATGGATTCAAGTACACAATGTACATTACGTAATGCAAGTTTAAAAGAAGTCAGTGTTGACTTTTGGTGTCACACTGGACACAAACAGCACTCTCCTGGGTCAAAGTCCTGTGTTTGTTGTTTGACCCATCCTTCCACCCCAACCTCCTCCATGTGCAGATTTTCTTGCTCTTTATACTACATCACATGACTTCAAAACACACCAAAACATATCACCAGACAGCTGTGATGATGCTAATGGGGGAACCTACAGCATATTTCGAAGCATAGAGCCAAAATCATAGAATCTAAGTTATAGCGGCACAGCTAGAAAACACAAGCATGCTCCATTGATAAAATCTTGAATCATGAAGTTTGATTTCAGTCTGATCTTGCAACATTCTGACCCAATCAACTGATCTGCAGCATGATACATAGTACATAGTGCAGTTTGGCTTATGGCTAGGAATATGGAGGTTTTACTAAAAGGCTGCATGGCAGTGAAGAGAAAATATTTTTAAATAGCGTACACTTAAAGAAATTTAATTTTTTTTGAGGTGGGCTATTCTTATATGGTTAAAATAGTATTTTTCTTTCACTCCATTCACAATAGTGTATAGCTCTGCTTCTGTGTCACGATCCCTGTCTGCTTTTCCATACTGGGGGCACACATGCCACCCTATACTGTATTTATGACACTGACTTTGCATAAGTATCTCATACAATCCAATCTCTCTACTTAAAAAAATTGACCTGACAGTTAAGTGTTTGAAAAGACAAAATAATAATAACAATACAATGAATTCAATAAACTGGTGGTTATGCTACATATATCTGTATGTTGTGAGTAACAGCAACCTCAGTAGGAACGCTGCAGCAGGAGCCAAATAGAGATAGAACCTACTTCAAGCTTTCAGCTTAAGAGGAGAACTTGCCAAAAGAAAAGGGATAGACTGTTTGCACAACTTCCAATTACCGCGGCCTGTCTAATCTGTAATTATATATTCACTCAACAAAGAGGTGTAGCAGCCATAAACAGTGCCCATCTGTTTATGAAAAGCAGTCGCTTGAAGAGCACTGTTCCACCTGGCCGCTGTTTACAGTGCTGTCAACAGCACTCTGCGCACATCGTCTCAATTTACCCTGACGTCACTGTTGTTGCCCTCCAACTCCCCTCAACAGTCACACACACACACACACACACACACACTCACACTCACACTCGGCTCCCGTTAATTGTGATATACCACTGTGTGTGCTGTGAGGGGCTGTTAAGCATTGTGCTGACTGTGTATATCTGCAAAAAAAAAAAAAATCTTTCTTTTTCTGTGTGTGAGGTAATGGCAAGGAGGAGCTCCCATAACCCCTTTGTACTTTATGCAGAAGAAAAAAAGGCAAGCTCGGTATGCACTCAACATATTATATTAATGAACAATAAAGCTGTATACTTTATCATGTTTTTACTTCTGATCCCAAGAAGTCCCTTCATTTATACAGCAAGATTTATTTTAATGCATTGACCTCTTTAACCCCAGAACCTTATTTTAAATTCTAGTTGAGACCCAGAGTTTCCAAAGATACCAAATATACCAGGGTAAATTTTAGGAAAATGTGTATGAATTGACACACAAGACATGTAGAAGATTACCATTTGATGGAGAGAAGCAGCCATGAAAGTCTTGGGTTTGAATATTTCCCTTGATTTATGAAGAAAAGATATGCAATTCTGTCAGACAATGTGGGATAAGATGAGTTTTCCAACCTTAAAGCTACATAAAGGGGTAATTATATTAGACAGTCTATTGCTTACTGCTTCTGTCAAATTTATGGCAGAATCAAAGATGGCAACTATATTTGTTGCATGGGTGTATATTTCAGGGCAGGAATCCAAGGATCTGGAGTCTGAGAAACCACAAATAAAGAAAGGGATATCAGCTTTTGTGTAATAAAATAATCTACCAGAAAAAAAAGAAGCACTCCTCTTGACAAGATTTGGCATGTACAATCTACTATTGTATAGTGCTTTTGCTGTAGCTCTGTTCTTTTGACACCATTTGTTTTGGAGATCAGTGAACAAATATAACACACAGCTGACCTTACTATATGACCTTATGCGCTCTCAAAAATGTACATTAAGCTCAATGTCAAACACATTATTTTTGCAGATCCTTTCTGGATGACTTAAGGTGTGAGCCATCACACCTTGAGTGAGCTGAATCACAGTCAGGCTGGTTTGTAGATAAGGCATCTATCCTTCAGATACACAGCGATGACTTTGTCTGCCTGTCTGATTGTTGCACAGGGGCCCAGCTTTGATGGCTTTGGCTGGAGGGATAAGAAAAGGCCAAAGTGATGGAAATCTGGATTCTGTTTTTGCCAACACTGTCTCTGGATATTGATTTTGTCTGGAAATCTTCAAAGAGGAAGCATTTATGTCTGAAGCGCAAGACAGTAGAGAGGTGCAGAGAGCCTATCGAGAGAGTTGGAGTGCAACTAATGTAGATTTGGCTCAGTCAGAGGGCTTGTCACTGGCAGGAGAGGGTTGCCAGTTCAGGAAACACTTTTATGGATGAGGGAGGTGATGGGTAGATTTATTGATCTGGCACACTACATAACCCAGAGACAGACGCACTTGGTTTCACAGAGATGAAGTGATGTGGGTTTGCTATAAAAAAACAAACAATTAACTATATGTATGTTTAAATAAAGATCTCAAGCCATGTGACATGTTATTCCCCCATTTAATCAATTGAAAACCTTTTTTGATAAATCTTTAAAGCTGAGTGGACGCTCAATTCAAACAGTCATCCTTTACTTGAACTTTAAATTCAAGGCAGCAATGTTCCTGCTCAAGAGTAGATTTATTGATACAGGTTATGTGCAGTGTAACGTACTGTACGTCACACATAACTTTTCTTTTGTACGCAACTAAAGTATAATACTATTTTAGCTTACTAGGCGGCAGATGGGTTGCTTTTGCTCCATGTAACACACGTTGCCTCAATATCAGCCTGAGAAGGTTCACATGATCACAGGAAGAGTATCTGAGAATAAGATTTTCCTGCCAAGTTGTCCAACATAAATCGGAATTCTTCTGACATGGCAAAACCCTCCCATCTGGTACTCCAAACTAGATAAAAACAAATATTAAGAAGTGCGCACAATCGGTCAATCACATTTCAAATTGATGCTTGCAGCCGTGACACTTCACAACAGGATCATGCTTTAAGATTTCATACAGTCTCTGTGAGAAAAGATGAAAGTCAGGGCCATTTATCATGTCTTTGAGTGGTTCTGTCTTTGCAGGGGACAGGAAACGTGTCCTGTGACATTTGGCCACATCATCATGAATTATTAGCGCCTTCTGAGAGGACACAGGATTTATCACCGCTTCTGTCCCAACACCCTCTGATGCCACACCAAGCAGGACTTGTGAGTCTCCTCCAGGCGAGCTGCGACAGCCTGCACAGGGCTTGGATTAGATTATGTTAAAAACGAATAAAACATTAAATATTACAGAGTTATACAGCTTATAATAAAATTCTAGTCAGTTTCATCACTTAAATCCATCTTAGATGATGTGTATGTACAGATCTGACTAGTAGAGAAGGACTGGAATAATCAGAGCTGCAATCTGGCTTTTGACAGTAGATTGCAGCAGTCAGCACAAATTACATCAGATGAAAACATGGCGACAATGTCAGACAGTTCACCATGTTATCACAGCCAGCCTAAATATGTCGCTGGTGTAAGGTGCCAAAATGGAAACATTTTCCATATGACAGGCAACTACCCAACACATCAAAACTCATGACAATCTATTTTTATTATATACAGTAGATTGTGTTGATACAAAGTGTTTTGATATGCCGATTAACAACAGGTTTCTTTCTATGATTTATCCAGTCTTCACTAAAGGATGGTGTGATTTCTGTATATTCAGCTCTAACAAAGGTTGTCAGTATTTGGCTCTTGACCAGGGTTCATTTTGGATGGTGTAAAGAAGAACTGTAGATTGTATAAGGGAAAGCGCAGGAGGTATGGTGTGTGTGCAGATTACACCACCTGTATCGCCCTACATGGCCCACATGTGTATAATTATCTGACTCTCACCATCTCTCCAGGGAAGCATTACTGGCCAAGGTTTTGAACTAGCAACAGGAGCAGCACAGGTGGTTTGGTAAGTTTAACCCCCCTGGGTATAATTCGGTGTGAAGCTGCATGGTGTCTAAAGAAAAGAAGCTTAGTCCATTCCACATAATGACAGAGAAGTGTCTTGCTCAAGGACACTTTGACAGAAACCGATGGTTGTTGATGTTCACTGGGATCGACCTTGACGCCTGCATGTTATATTACTTTACGCTTGCGCTTTCAGCATGTAGTGTCAACCAATTACTATTTTAAATGTAAAGCCTCATAATATAAAGCCTGTACTGCTTTTGTAACCCAGTGATTGTGTTTTCTCCTTTTGCTACATAGCGTTAGTAATCAAAGTCTTGGCCTCAGCAAAATCAACAAGAGACTCAGCCTTTCAGGTGGGGACTTCACTCCCCTGGATGTAATCTGCTCAGATAAACCTGCAGAGGCCATTTTACAGTTACAGTCGGAGGAGAGATAATCCTACCTGGTGTCACATCAGAGAAGGGGAAGGCTGCTGAGGTTATCTGTGCAATAATGATCGTCCGTACAGCCTGGTCTACTCTACCCTGTCACTGTGTAGTCAAACACTAACTTCTGCTCTTTCTTTCCTCTTTCTCTTATTCTACTTTGTGTGTATAGCTCTGTCTCTCACAGCTACTCACTACCTGGAATAAAAGCTTTCTTGCTACTGCTCGTCCCGTTTCAATATTTTGTGTGAATGTTTGCAAATTTGATGTATGTATTAAATAGGAATGTATCCGCATTAGACCAATAGACCAATAGACCACTCTGCAGCAAAAGGTCACAGATGACAAACTACACTCAGAGACAGAGTCTCCGGATGTCAAGAGAATTACGAGGACTGACTTGAACCTAAAAAAGGTTGGGGTCAAAAGAGTTTTCCAAGCTTGTAAAGGTGAATGACAATGACGGACCTCAAGCAAATAATTCAATATAAGTGAAAATGACATTATTATTTTTTTCAATTATTATTATATAGAATGTTACATAATGGGTTCAAATGACAAAAAGCTACAATTGATAAGCCAACATTTAGCCACAAAACCATCCATGTAATTTAAACATTTTCCAGCCAGAACTCTGGCCGCCTTCTGCCTGTTTTAAACAAGTTTTTACGCTTGGCTGAGGTAGAAAACTTAATGTTTTGATAAAAATGTGTCCAATTAAAGAGTAAATAACTCACAACATACGTGAACTATTTTTTTGTGACTTAAGCTTCTGCTCCAATGAAGGAGAAAAAAAATGACAGCAGATGATCATGTTTTCTGAATGGTTTCACCAACATTTGAGGTTTGACTGGAGTTCTTTTAATTATGTCATCTCATTGCACCTTTCTGTTCTTTTTCTCTTGCAATTGTTTGCTTAAACCCAACAGCAAAATTTGAGCCACCACCAATTTTCTGGATATTCGGTTAAAAGTTGGATTTTATCTGGATGGAAACCTGAGTGGCTACATGAGTTTACATTAATAAAACACTGGGGTGTGAGCCAGTCGTGGGGTGTGAACTAATCTGCTGGTTACTGTTATGAAAATAGATTTCTATGGATTTTCTTTTTAATGTTACGTCCTATCGTTTTTTTCTAGGTAAGAATAATGCCATAGTGCCATAAGTTACTGTTGCTATCTGTCCTGCTCTCCTTGGCTGCCCTTGCACTTACTCGGCTCTGTGGCATGGTGACAAGTTGTGCCGGGGTGCTGGGTGAAGCTGGAAGAAGTAATGAAAACAAATGGTTGTCATTATGAGCATTTCAGATCATACTGCACAGACTTCATAACAAAGCCCGACAAAGAGTTTTCATCATGGCCGACATAGTATAGAGGGAAGATACTCCATCTGTGCTTCTACTTTTTCATATTACGAGACTGTGATGCTGTGACTTACGGTTCAACTGTTCCCAAAGGAAAAATGTGTCAGATATGGTACTATATAGCTCAGTGGGTACAGCATTATAGTAAGACTGCAAGGGTTTGAAAGTTATTTCCCAGTGGGCCCACCAATGCTAAAAACGAACATGGTCTGTTACTAGAGGTTCTTAGATATAAGTTTTCATCAAATGTCAGTGGATGTGTGATTGTTTTCATTTACAGTCACACCGTCTTTAAAGAATCAGTCACAGAAACTGTTCTGCTTATTGATAACGTTCAGTTAAACGGTGGACTGACAAAATGACACAAATATGGTAATATGAAGCATTTCATTGAGTGTAAAATATAAAACCTACGCAGAGAGAGCAGATAGAAATATGAAAACACAGCTGTCAACACTCATCAAGTATCAGCGTAAAAAGTTGCAGAAGCTATTGCTACTTTTCTATAGATGGTGACATTAACATGTCTGAACTACTGCTGCTCACATCTATGAGTGCTAGCACAATTCCTATGAAATTTACAGAAGAGATGGGACAGATTAACAAAAGTATTAAACAAATTGGATGTCAGATTAGTTATATTGTCCCTCATTCCAGGAAGAAACAAAGCACCAGTAAAAGATCAGTATAGATGGTACAACACAGAGTAAACACACACATAGAGCACACAATGACTAACAGGTGGAAAGCAGATAAAAGATTGCTGTTTACATTTGATGGTGACATATCTGACAGCAGGCTGAATGTAACACTGTCACTTAAACTGCTATAGAACTTTGCCAGTACAGGTTGCTACTAGCAACAGCACACCCAACTGAAACCAATGCCTGGTGGGAGAATAGGTGCAGTAACTTTTCTTGCTGACAGGTGGGACAGATTGGACGGGAACTGCATTTCCAGAACTGCAGGTCTGTCTCTGTGTGTTCTTCTTGAGAACACAGTGTTGTTAAGAAAAAAAATATGTCATGTGTCTTTCACTTTTATTGGTGTAAGTTCTTACTGCCGAATGCTGGAGCTGCCGAATGTTGCAGCGGTTGTATACTGCACTTGTGTAGCTACTTTTGGTGATTGTGATTTATAATAGCTGCTTCCTGAACTGGGTCATTGGGAATCCTTTTTACCAAACTGAGAATTCTTATTCAAAATTGGATGAATGAATCTGAAATGGAAGAGGTGGAATTTAATTTTGACCTGGATAGATATGGGCATTGACCTTGACCAATGCAATGACCAACTCAGATTGTTCATGCTCTACTCTTGCCCTTTTTATACAAGGTATTCCTCACTTCACCATGACTACTTAGTCTAAAAGTAACCAGACACCACCACACTTAGATCTACTCTTCTCTCTTACCAACACTTAACCTTAACCTTACTAGAAACCACATTTGTTGTGCTACGGTGAGACTACATGGGGCTCTCCAGCCTCTGAGATCACTGCAACCCTATGTTCTTGTCATACACATTGCACATTCAAGTAAATTTCTTCTCCACAAGTAGAGTATAGTATCCATTTTATCTCAACTGTGCAAACCAGTGTTTGTTTTTTCTTCTCTCAGTGTAAGCATCTTAAAGATGTGCAGTTGTTCTTCTCCTGAAGCTTGGCTGTCACTTCCTACACAGAACAAGTCATACTTGTTCACCCTTTGATGTGGGAGTGCTGACTCATGTTCCTCCTCCGCTGGTGTATATCTGTAACATCAAGTTTTCACGTGTACTTTGACTGCACGGTTTACATCCTCACCCTTGTCTCACACCCCACCTCGGACAAGAAGCTGTCTCTGTCCCTCTGTGGTACATTATATTGAAGCTATATTGAAGCTACCCCCCCCCCCCCCCCCCAACATGCACAGCAAGCAGATAAAGAGGAAGATCTAACTTAGTTGGGGCGGTTCAGCTGGCAGTGACAGCAGAGAGTGCCTTGTGTACAAGTAGGAGAGAAACCAGTTATCTCTGTCAACTTCACTTAAGGGCAATATTTAAATCTTATCCTACTTCCGAGTTGCTTTGTGAGCAGCACTGTTGTGGCATGCACCACGCAGAAGGTAGAGAGGCGTATAATAAACAGCAAAGTAAACTACTCACTAATTAGGATGGATTGCCCACTGCCCTCCCTTTCCCACACACTTTCTCATTCACTGTCCTGAAATGATTCAGGGATAGAATCTAATGGCTGTGCTTCCGTTTCATGTGGTTTCAGGAAGGAATATGGAGGTATCTTTTCTTCCCTCCGGCTGAGAGGCTGAGAGACTGACAGGATTGGGTGAATCTTGGTACCCGCATCCAGTAACTTTATTTCAACGAATTGTGTGCACATGGTGAACTCGAGCTAAATTTAAACACACAGTTCCTGACAGCTCCGCACAGCAGTCGCGTTATCCATGATGTGCTCAGGCACCGGGGCGAGGAACCGGCAAAGTGTTGTACCTTGAGTTTTGCTCGACTCTATGCCTCAACCCACCATTCCTACACCCACACGTACTACCTCATTTTGTTGTTTACATTGACACACTCCTGGCTCTCCCACCTCTGCCCCAAAAATAGAAAACTAAAGCCGTTAGTGGTCCCCGCCATTAACCTTGTTATTTCTCAACCTCTCCTTTATCTCCCTTTCTCTCTCACATACACACAGATGCCTTTTTACTAGAAGGCTGCTGGGGGAAATAGAAATGTTCCTCTTTATTGAGCTGTGGCTTTGTAGGATGTCTGAGGATGGGAATGTATGATAAGAGGAAGAAAGAGGCTCCAGTGTAGAGGCTCTGGGGAGCACAAGCCACTCTCACTTTCACAGGAAATGGCACTTTCAGATCTCCACTGAGTTGCAATGCAGAGCTGTTTGCCTGGAGAAAGTGACCCTGTTGTAACTGTTTGTACTCAATGCTACATCAAGATGTGCTGTAAAGTCACCATCAACTGATTTGAAAAGTCAGAGAATATGTACCACACAGCTAGGCCACAAAGGCAAATAAATCCTAACTCACCAGTTAGAAGGTTTTTTTTCAGAATAGCTTAGCAACTACAAGAACTTGATCACCATTACTATAGCAGCAGAAAGTCACAAGATGGATTCCCTTTGTAAAGTTGAACAGCTTCAGTGTCTAATAGCTTGAGCAGTGAATGTTTGCTGCTTTAAAAGACTCAACACATGTTACCCCCAAGTTCATTATATAAAAAAACAAAACAATAATGAACATCATAAAACCAAAGTGGGAAAAAATCCAAACACAATCGCTCTAGGTCCCCATTGAAAATACTGAGAATCGTGTGCCTAATGGGGTGAACATGTAATGTATGATATTCAAATGTATTTCACCAGAGAAAGTGCTGCTTTTGATCATGGGAACAGACTCATGAAGGCAGAGGTGCCATTACAGAAGAAAAGGCAATGACTCAAGGGGGCTCTAGGCCGTTTTATTGTGGGGGACAGACTGGGAAGAAATAATTATATACAATGAGCTTAAAATTACACAGTTTTAGAAATTACTTATTTGTAATTAATCATAATAATATTTGCAATTAATAACCTCCATGTGTTATTTCATACAAATATGTGTAGAGGTAAAATGACTGTTGCATTTCAATGTGTAAAATAACCCTGAATGGAGAGGTTTAACTGCTGCAACATTCAGGTGAATATCCAGTGTCCTGAATTGATTTTATTATAATCAAATGTGAATCACTACCCATGTCTTAAAGTTATTCAGTGATTCTTGGTTTTGTAGGTTTTGTTGAGAGCCCCTCTCCTCTGATTAGACAACAATCAGTGCTTAGTAGGAGGGATTAAGAATGGAGATGTCATTATCTTGTAATATCTGGCTAGCTACCAAGCTATAGTCATAGTTAGGAAATCACTACCGTAACTTCTGTGTTTCCTGCAAATGATGCTGGTAAATCATAACATGAACACGATGCTGGGGTTACTAAAAAAAAAAAAAAAACATTTTTTGAAATGCATTCTGTGTAGCTCTATTGATGAATAACACAACTTTTCTCTCTAATCTCATGAGTCACAAGTCTCAAGAGCCTTTTAGAATAGCTGATGATAGTGAGTGATGGTGATAGAATATCACATAGCTCAAACAAATTGCAGGCTCCTGATTGTGAAAACAGACAAAAGGTATACAATTTAACCAAGGTACCTATGGTAGAAGCAATCAAAAAGGACCAATTCTGTGCAAATTAAAGTCTGGCGGGAAAAATACTCCGCTTCTGAAATAAAACAGCATTGTGGCTGTGACATCACAGAAACATGGCAGTAGGGTAACCCAGCCTAAAGAAGAGACAGCCCCCACTCAGAGTCTGAACTTCCTCCTGATTCCCTCTTATCTTCTCGCCACCAGCCAACATCTATCCACCCAAAACCCTGATTTCTGTCCTCATCCTTTTCATCCCATGACTCTTATCCCTTCATCCCGCATACCTTCATCCCTCACCCCCATCCTTCCATCCCGCATTCCTTCTACAGTACATCATCGTGGTTCTCCTTCACCTATAATATGCAATAAACCACTCTAAATCTGTATCCTTATTGAGGTGGTTTTTGTTTGTGAAATAAATTTACAGTGTTTCATTGGTAGAATAACTTTGTTGTACAGATTTCTGGTGGTTTGGATGACAAATTTAACTTAAATTAAATTCAACTGAGCAGCATGTATTTTCCCACAGCACCATTTACTCACGTTGACACCTGAAACAGAGCAACTTGAGTGCCTTGCTCAAGGGGCCCATAGCACACATGATGGAATACAGTATCACTCACACAGCCAGATTTTGGTTTACAGTAAAACCTGTTGCTTTTCTGTCACAAGTCTACCTTTCTAACCAGCACTTTGCCACCACCAAACTGGAGAAATATATTAATGTTGTTAACATTGTATCTGGGAGTCAATACCCTCCTGTTGCAATGAAGTAAAATAAAGCAAAGAATGCAATTTCAGGTTGGTGAAGCTCCACCTGCGGAGGTCCATTAGTTTACTGTCACAGCTGTATGGTAGAAAGCAGGCATTTTGTGTTCGAGAAGAGTATTTACCTTGTGACAAAGGCTTGTTTCGCCTTGTGCAACCTATACCCTAAAACCTGAACTCTCTTGCTTCTACATTGCAAGACAAGTCAAAATGTTGTGATAAAGTGCTTCTTACAAGCAGTTTCACCACAAAGTGCTTTCCAGAGAACAAAGCACATAAATATAGATACAAAAAGGAGATAAAAATGAACAAATGCATTACAGTATAGTACAGTGTGTGCATGTGTGAGTAAGAGGATTTGAGACCAAAGGACAACAGCAGGGCAGTTTGCATGGGAAGCACAATCAATAACAAGACTGCAGCAAAGGAGACCAAGGGAGAATTATTCCTCTGTAAATTGATAATTATAGCTGCACTATGCAAATTCTTTTTATGTTATAATCCAGCTGTCTGATCAGCCTAGAGAAAACTGGGCTCACTAAAAATGTCTGAAACCCTCTATCACAGTGCTTCCAAACCTGAGGTCTTGGAGTACCAAAGTTCACAGCGGGGGCAAGGCTTTGTCTGCCCTGATGTTGTCAAAATTAGATTTGCACATCATGTTAACTAAAATCATGATAACACACCTACTTGATAATTTATACACAATTCTTTTTAGAGCATACATTTTTGTTGTCCTCACTCAAAAATAGCTACTCAGTAGATCAGAAGGTCTGAAATAAGTGAAAGTGCTGGTGACCCAACAGTACTAAAAAAATAAATATATCTCGAGATGTAGCTATATCTCTAGCTTTTGTTTTATTGAAGGACAGGACTTAGTGAGGATGCGGCATTTGTGAAAAGAAGCTAGCTAACAACAGCATGAAGCCAAGCAAAATGAAACAACATCAAAAAACAAAATCATCACACCTGACATTCTCTCCCTGGTTAGAGGTATGCAGGCAACGTTACTACATATCCACATATTCCATATGTACATGTAAGATGTAACTCTTGCTTCTTCCCGTTGCCTCTTGATTTTGCCAGATGTTCTAGCACACCTTCAAAGTAAATCCCACCTGTTCTGTTGTTTGGAAAAAAGGCTAATTTCAGATGCAGTATAACAACATTGTTGCATTTAGAAATTTCAATCCCAATTCCCCACAGAGCACTAAGCATTACCTTGCCCAAGTATTCAAAGCGCTTTGCCTAGTCACCGTAAAAAGCACAAATTTATCTGTCTGACTCCTACTGATATTGCTGTGTACTGATTAAAAAACACTTTGCACAGCTTTTCTTTTTGTTGTGATTACATCCCTCAAAAAGTGATGTGTGCATCACTCGGTTGCTGACAGCACAAGTATAGTTTGACATTTGACAGGAATGTTTTGGATGTTAGTTGGATGTGTTGTGATGCCCATGTTGTTTGTAGCCTCTGACTGATCGTTGCCTTAATCAAAGCTCTTTCTGCCTCAGATCCCTGTCGAGTTTTTCCTTCTCTCTCCTCTCTCCATACTTTCCTCTTCTCTTTCATTCCGACCTCACTCCTTCCCCATCTCCTTCTAGCCTTCCATCACCTTGATTCCTGTCTTACCTACTCACTTATTCTGTCTCCCCTCCATCTCTTCCAGTCTGTATACCTTGTCGTCACACCCTCCTGTCCTCTATTTTCTCTTCCACACTGCCTGTGGTGCCTATTTCAGAGGAAAATCACCCATCCCTGTGGAGATCCAGTATTCAGTGTGTAGAATCGTAAACCAAGGAATCCAGAAGACTGATTCCTTTGCACAGCCTGCCACTTGTAAACAGCTGACTGAAAGTGATGCAGTGTACCAACTACAAGTTATACAAAACAGAGAGTTAAACACAGGTTAAAGGATGTCATATGATTAGCGTGTGAATGTTAGTGGCCTAAGAGTTAACAAGGCATGACAAGTTGCTTCTCTTAAACCAGTTTGAAAGCTTCTTTGACTTTCTACCATTCCCAACAAAAGAAAGAAGAAATTATAAAATGGTTTAAAAATATGGTTTATCTCATAGTGCTTTACCTTATTATGCTGTGCTTTTGCATTATGCTATACTATATAATCTTTCACTCTGTATGTACACAGATGTACAGAAATGGTCCCAGCTAATTAGCACTTTTCCTATAATATTATTAGACAATTTACTTATATAGACACAAAGCAGTTTGGTATTTGTTGGACAGTCCTATATTGTAATGCCATTTGTCAAGGATAGATAAATTTGTTTAGTTTCACAGGAATTTTAGGATTTTATGTGAAGTCAAAGTCATGGATTACGTTCTTGTCTCTTTGTGCAATTTAAAGATATGTTGTACATGAGGCTTGGACTGGTTAAGCAATATATTGTCATTCATCTCTATTGGATCAAGGAAACACTGTTGGGTAATGCATCTTTTCAGACTCTGAGGGGTGACTATACTTTTCTATCTAGCATGAAACATTTTTTTTTTATGTATGTATGATATATTTTCACATGTAATGAGATAAAATCCATCATGCTTGTGTGGACATGGACTGAAGTGGTCTAATGGCCTTTTCAGACACTGTGGCAACAGCAGCGCTGCACTCTGAAACCCATTATTTTCAATGGCTTGCACTGCACCACAATGGTTTTTCGCTGCATCGAGCACAATGTGACGTACAGCACAGAGTACCACTGGTGCGCTTGGCAGCTTGAACCTTGGATGCGGAGTGTGCACCACAAATCTCATTGTTTCTAAACGGGCCATAAAGTGAATCTCTTGAATGTTCGTGCTGACTGATGGCTTTCAGGTGTTATCTGTTTCTGATTTCTAAGACATATTATCGAGCTGTAAAGTCACTTATGAATGGACAAATATTACTAATGTTATTTGATATGACAAATATGGCAGTTTTTTTTTTTTTTTTTTTTTTTACAGTCATTTCATTTTATCTGCTATAGCATAGATCTTGACTTTAGAAATGTGACCATTTTAGAGGTGAGCTTTGCACCAAATAGAGATGTAACAATGGTCAATCTGTGGTCACCCATAGCAGTTACTGCACTACTGATGCATAATGCAGGATAGTGACATTTTGCACAGATGAATCATGTTTAGCTCAAGGTTAGCAATAGAAATCCCTTCACGGTGTGTGACAGAGAAGACAAGAAAGACAGAAAATACTCTCTCTTACTCACCGTGTTATATTTAAAAATGTTAACGCCTGAATAAACAATGCCCTTTTCATGTGAAGGGACCAGGTGCTAATATTAATTTAATGTCACTACTGTACTTCAGCATGGTGGCATGTCCCTCATTAACACTGGTAAACACTTCCTAAATATTCTCTGTCAAGCTTCTGTGGCCAGATCAGGGGGGCTGCTGCAACTCACTTAGGCAGGAGTGGGACCTCAGCAGATGTGACGTGGGCTTGAGTCGGAAGCAGCAGCTCCCTCTACATGTGAAAATATTCGAATGGCAGGTCCTGATTGGGTGCCAGAATCTCCTGCCAGTCGATCGCCAAGCTTCTCTCACTCACAGGATTGAAATGTGCCTGTCATTTTTTGGGTGGGAGGGGAGGGGGCGTTTGGGCTCGAACGTGCTGTTCTTTTCTTCACTCGGTGTTTGGATCCAAAGCCACTCAGAAACCAAAGTGAGTTTGTACTGAACAATAAGGCAGAAGGAATTGACTTTTACATTTCCCACTAAGCTTGTTTGGAGCAGTTTAGTCATATTTGTAAAAATAATAAAATTGTAACCATTGAGAGTAAAGAACCATAAAATGTAAGATTGGTATCAATGGACAAAGGTGTCAAGAAACATGGGTTCAAGTTGCTTAGAAAGACTATCTTAATGAAATAAAGAGAGGGCAAACATTAGACCTGATGCTCATTATCAAGCAGTTTCAGGAGTATACAGTGTCTTCACAGGCATTCAAGGCTGAATCAGGCAAACACACACCCAAACATAATCGTTTATATCTTTTTCACGGAACAATAATTTTTCAAAATTGCTACCTAGACACACATTAAGAAGAGTGGAAGTAGCTATTCAGGCACTGTTATCTTACGATAAAGAGGTAACAAGCTATTTTTGGTGCTTCATTGCATCCAGTGGTATGACATGGACACTTAACCCTGATAAACAAGGTATTATTGCACTTGCATCACTACTGTTGCACTATGCTACTGGTACACACGTTCATAGGTTACAATCTAATGAAGCAATATTTGGAATATCTTATTGAGCAGTTCAACTGGTGTATTGTGTAAGAGCTAAGGTACCCAAAATCTCTGATGATGATTCCTCACATAGATATACTGTGCTTTATATCATACACTCCCATTTTCAAAAGGCACCAAAGGACACAAAAACACAGATATTTCAGGTCAGACCAGGTCCTGTCAGTTACCTGGACTGGTAAAAACATAAAATGAGGCTACTAACAAGCCTTCAACACATATGTGTTGTGAAACTGTGGGGCCTTAAACAGCTCCTTTAGCAACAGATATCTACTCCCACAATGTAAGAAGGAGCGCTACTGCAGGTCCTTCATTCCAACAGCTGTCAGACTCTTTAACACCAGCATGACTTCATGACTTTCTTTAGCATGACTTTTGTCTATATATGTCTTAGTAATTTCTTATCCACCTTGTGTATATGAACTGCTGTGGCAAGTGAATATCCCTGGTTTGGGATCATTAAAGTCCATCTTATCTTATGACAAGATGCTTCCTCAATTCTGAAGAAGCTGTCCTCTTTGGCTAGTCTATATGCCCTCAGGGCATTGACAGACTGTCGGAAAGTATAGAGAGGAAAGAAATTATGATGATTTTGTCTAAGCAGTGAGACTCCTTAGACTCCCTATCCTTACCATAGTAATGTTTAGAATAGTGTCTGCTTTCCTAAAAAATAACATACAGTTGTTCTGTACTGTATCACAGGAATATGAAGTCATTTTTCCCATAACAACTTAAGATTTGATACTATCCCTGCAGTGACCTCAAGACATATGCTTGTCCCTATGTAACCCCCAAATGTGGCATGCCAGAATAGAAAATTCCCTTACAATACTTTCAAGGAATGTACCAAATGTCAGTAAACTACCTTGAAACTTGTAAAGAAACATTCAGAAATTTCACGTAAAATAATTTCTTCCTGTTAATTGTGTGGGGATGATGTCAATATCTCATGAATGCAGGTAATAATCAAACCCTTAATTTCTTTAAAAGGAAATAACTCAAAATGACTAATACCTTCAATAGTAGCACCGAGTACCTCTACTTCACACCAGCAGTCACTTTGTAAGGCATCGCTTTTGAATGTCTCACTTTGGAAAAATGAAACTGTTACTTTGTGGCAACCTTCACTTTTCTGTGGCCTCCTGAAGCTGCACAAATCCAAGAATGCTTTTTAACTCTCCTCATCGCTCTGCCTTTGACTTCAACACTGAAGGAGCCGTGTCAGTGCTGGCGAGGGAGGGGCGGTTGTGAATTCTATGTGATGATTAACGGTGTATTCAAGTATTCAGCCTGTCTTATCTCAGCTTCAAGCTAAATTGCTCTCTTTTTTTTGGCCCGGTGGATGCTCAAGTGTCGCTGTATTATATGAGGTGTCCCCCCCTAACAGGTGACGGAGCGTTCAATTATTTATTCATGCGCTTATGTCTTTTACTTTTTCTTTCCATTTCTCTTAAAAATAGAAATAAAAAGGTGTTTGTTTTGTTATTTTTTGTTTTTAGTTTTTTTTTTGCAAGCAACACCAAAGTGAAACAATGGAAAATATCTTGAACTGCAAGATATGTTTGGGTACACTGTGGCACTTATTATTGTTTAATAGGTCTGAGGCAAATGGAAGAGAAGATGAGGTTGATCCTGGGTTTCTCAAAAACATTTTTTTTCTTCCAATGAAACTGTACTCCATGTTTTTTATTCTTTTAGTTGCAAGAATTTCCACTTCTAAGCTGCTAGGTACAACCATATCTACGGATAACTTAGCTTGAATGGTGCCTGCTTCAAGGGCTCCTTGACAGTAATTTTTACAGGATGAAAGACAATTCACCTTCGAGTTCCTAGTTTCTCTCACATGCCAAGGTTAGGTTTCTGGAGTCAGATTCAAACCAGCAACTCTCAAGTCGAGTAAACATCTGTAACCACAGGGCTATCCAGATGTTATTTTTAAGAATTTATTATTTTTCAATAATTTAAACTTTGCACAGCACTTTAGAGATTTCCCGAAGACTGGAAGCAGCCTTTTACTTCTGTAGATAATTTACCTTTATTTAACAAAGCAATGATCACAGGGGTAAAAAGAAATATGTAAACACTATAAAGTACTTTAAAGTAGCTAAATCTTGATTACAAACACTGTTATTTTAGAGTCCTGTCTTCTAGAGCTTATGTTTATATAACTTGCAACAGCACATATGTTTTGATAAAAACATAATGCTAAACAAATTATATTTGTGATGACATAATGAGGGAATTGTTAAGAAAGTTCTTATACAAACATACATGGCAAGTAGCAAAAATGTTGACCCTGAATGTATCAATAAAATGTTTACTGACATACTAGATAATGGTTTTCCACTTTTAGTGACTTTTGCATTATTAACTTTTTATGGTTATTGTTTAAGCACTGGCAGCACTTGGTGGAGGAGTGCGAGATATACATTAAATGACAAGGACTATTTTTTTCATCTTCTGTATAGTGGATGCGGACCATCATATTCCATAACTTATTACCAATTTTCCTCTTTTCAAATGCAGGATTTTTTTTATGCTTTTTCTGTGGACATCATAAATATATGTATAACCAGTGGACCTTAAATTTGAGTGCCAGTTTTACGTCGTTTTGAATATTCACATTCGCATTAAAGCAAGAAACGTTCACCCAACAAAAACACATCATGCATTTAAAAACCCATTCACTCCCTCATATAGATGAACCTGTAGTAACACATACCATTTACTGTGTGCACATACATCTGCATGTCTAAACCAATACCCTGCTGTACTCTTTACTCTGCTTTGACAGCATGAGCATCAGGAGCATCCATGCCCTTCGGCTGTCACTCCCTCTGAGGTAGTGTGTAGCTTCCCTGCACTCCAACAGTGGGGAATGGTGGAGAGACTGGGAAAAGAGGGTTGACTTAGAGCATTTTCCTAAGAGTCTCTCTCTCTCTCTCTCTCTCTCTCTGTATCACAATTTGTAGTACAAGTAGTGCAGGAGTGGGTCATGTGAATCTGTTGATGATTACATTTAAATGTATGTAAATAATATTTAAATGTAAAACAGTATATACGACCTGCTTTGAATCAGAATTGACATTAAAAGAAAATTCTGCCTCTGGTATTAAATCTCAGAATCTATCAGCTCTGATTTAGCTTCTAGGGGCAACAGGCAATATTTTGGGGCTTTCAGTGTAGCAACTTAAACTGTGAGATGTGATGAGAAAGACAGATTTTGTGTAATTCCTATAAACAAATATCTGATGATTGTTGTCATATGCTAGCCGACTCTTTCCGCCTTTTTGCTAAACACAGACTGTTTACTTGCATACAACCAGCCAGGTTCTGATTTCATATGCATGTAGATTAGCTATAATATGTGTCATGTATGCACAGTACATGCATGATACATACATGTATATTATATTACGGTATTATATTATATTAATGTTCTGTAGCACCTACCAGAGGGGAGATGTTTTGCAGGAGATGCAAAAAGAAGTTTTTTCTTGTTTTTTTATTTTCTCTTTTCAAAAATCATCTTTCTTTTTCAGCGAAAATGATTTATCGAGAGGGTGCCTCTTCACAACCTCAAAAGAAATAAAAGAGTGCTAATAGAAATTACAGTTAAGTCTCACCATCCTTAAACCCCCAGTATTAAGCAGGCAGACATTATTCTAAACACAGTTGTTGACAAATGGTAATTAAAAGATTTGTTAATGTCGAGTGATTAAAAACACTGCAGGCATTTCACAGGGAAATTCAGCATGCAAATTGCTTTCTCTGCAACTGCTGGTGCTGCTCGGTTTGTTGAATGAAAATCCTTTTTTTCCACTGTTATCATAATATTAAAGAGCTGTCACTTCTCCTGTAATGAAATGCACAATGTGAAGAATTAGCATTTTTCAACAGCTATCTTGTTTGTGCCAGGATGAGCAATTATTGGTTAGATACCCCCCCCCCCCCCCCCCCCCTCAGAATCATAAGATAATTCTCTTTCCTCCAACGATGATGGTCAGGCACAGCCTGAGACTGGTTTCTTCTTGCGTGTGTATTTCTGTGTGTGTATGCACATTTGCGTGGGATAAAAGTATGCACTGTGATTCTTGTGACAGGCTTGAATCATTGATTCTCCTCATACTCCCATCACAGGCTGCAGAACACTGTTCACCAAACACAGGTATGAAGGCTAACGATGAATGCGGAGTTGCATACCAAAGACAAACAGCATATAATCAATCATGCAGGAGTAAAGCATCTGTGTGATGGAGTATTACACACCTAAATCCTCATTGGTGTTGTCTTCACTGAGCATTTCAGGAATAATTCACTTCTCAGTGCAGGTTAATACCCAGAGTGTGCCGTGTTATCAAATGCTGATATTCCAAGAAAAGACTTTCCTTAATAACTACATTACAAGCTCTCTGTTGACTTGATGAATTAACATGGAACTGTGTAATTATTAAAGACATTTTTCATCTCATACTGTTGCCTCTATGTATGAGGCAATTCATACAGCAATGGCTACATCTTAGCAAAAGATAATAATGTCCTTGTGTGCTTAAAATTCAAATATTGTGTTTCAATATGAAGGAAGCTGAGATGTTGCCTAGTGGTTTTATGCCCAGTTTCACATGCACATGCTCTCTATATAATACACACTCCATAGTTTGTTCTTTGTTCTCAGGAGTGGCAAATTTGTGGATTGTAATATTGGGTTTTAGAAATACATTTGACTTGAGATTTCAGACATTTATGAATTTGAATCATAACCACAAATGACAGAGTGGCACACTAGTAATTTTCAGTATGTTATATATTACATTGCTTTGTGGGATTGTTAGCAGGAAGTGGTGAACATGCCATGGACAATACTTTTTATTGCTCCATTGTGGGAAGTTTTGATGGAATTATATAATGTACACTCAAATAATGAATTTGGACACTCAGAAAATGCTGGACAGTAATTACTGTATAATGCACTATATAGTAAAGATAGAGTACATTTGTCAGTTTTCTCTGTCCAGTTTAAGGCTTCAAGGCAAGAAGGTGCCTGGTGTGAATCCCTGGTCGACTAGGCCCTTCTGTTTGGAATCATGTTCTCCCCATGTCTGTGTGGTTTCTCTCCAGGTACTCTGACTTCCTCCCACAGTCCAAAGACATGCAGGTTAATAGGTTAATTGGAGACTCTAAATTGCCCTTCACACAGCCAATGTCAGCTGGGATCGCCCTGACCCTTGCACAACCCTGATAAGAAGAGGCAGTTATGGCAGATGGATGGATGGATGAAGAAGATACTAGATGATGCAATTCCGTGTATCATAGAGATAGTGACAAAATTATTGTCCTGCATTAGCAGAAATCAATTAGCATGTTCAGCTTCTGATGCAATGGTGGGGAGAGAGGCTGTTTTATAAAGAGTCTAATTCACGGATACCTGAATTGCATGTTCATATTCATCTAACTCTTCACATCACAAGCAATTTGTGAAAATTCAAAGGTCAGTGGTGAATGGTTCATCTACTATGATCATAATCGTAATTTTCTTTTAATCAGTGGGGCATATTCTGGCCAAAACAGTATTATGACAAACTGAAGGGCATTTCAGTTGAATAGCTGGCAGAAAGTCTCTACTCAAAGCTACTTCACTGCCCAGTAACAAAGCTATTTCATACTGGGCAAGGCAAACTCATTTCCCTGTGGGAATACACTGAATGGAACCAAGCCAGAACTCTGACAACATACTATTACTTTAACACAAGGTAGTAAGTAAAGTACAAATACTTAAGTACTATACTTAGTAGTTTTTTCAAAAATCTGTGACTTACATGCATATTTATTTTCTTGCATTTTAATTTTACCCTACATTTTCACACAAATAACTGTACATTCTACTCCTTACATTATCAAAACAGGCTCATTACTTTAGGGGGATTATCAATTTTTGTGCATGTTATACATGACTGACATAACTTGTAATGACATAAGATGAAATAGACAAGAGGAAGACTTGACCCTGTTTGAGACTTCAGTTAGCTTTGCACAGAAACAGCCAGTAGAAATGTCTGTCAGAGAAACCAAGAGTGTGCTTTTTACTTTTATACTCTGTAGAAAGTAGAGGTATTCAACTTTTTTACTCAAGTAAAGTCCCCCTCGACCTTTCCACCTTGGTCAGACACAGGTTGAAATGCCTGGTCTAACATAGCTGTAAGTTTTAAGGTATAGACTGTAAATAAGCGTGTGAAGGCTAAAGTGGTTGGTATTTTTTTTTCTTGCCACTGTCACCAAGTGCATACTGAGTCTGTGTAACTAATATTACAGAGTGTAGTCTACACCTGCTCTATATGGAAAGTGTCATGAGATAACTTCTGTTATACTTTGGCGTTATATAAATAAAAGTAAATGGTGCATTCCAGGTTGCAATAAAGCTGTGGCAATACAACAAATAGTAGTTAGATATATTGTGAAATGTAATACACATACACCGCCCTATCATTTAAATATGTGTATGCTCTTGGTGCTTAATGTGGAGTCCAGGGAATGGTTAGCTCATCTCCATTCTTTGATGCACACTGAGGTGTCCTATAAAAATGAAGTTAAGTGATTCACATATTAACTGAGATCCCCTGTTATACTTTATGTGGGTAGCATTGTTAATATAGCACTCCTATCTTATAATACAAGCGGATAGGATAACAATTTATAATGGCAATAATATATTGTAATGTCATGTGATGTAAATGGGATGAGATAAACTTAATTAAATAGGAAGATTGGCCTACCAGATGGTGACACTGTCCAGTAACTGAGAGATCATAAGATCAAATCTCTCTACCAGCTAATGTGTCCATACACAACACAACCTTCAGCAGAGGACAGAGTGCTAACTTAACATCCATTAAGCAATAAGTAGTAGCTGGATTGTCTTGCTCTTTTTATGTGCATATAAAAAAAAAAAAAAAAAAACATAACATAAAAACATAACATAACATAAAACACCTTTAGAATTTAATTTGAGAAATAATTACAATTCACAGTGTAAATAGACATGTTTCTCTCATATTTATGTTACTTGGTGTGAATGTCTGGCTAAGTTTGATTGGCATTTTCCTGTCCAGTCACTTCAATTCTAAAGAAATAATCATATCTAAAAACAAACAAACAAACTGTTTTAAAAGATGATTAGAGCAGCTAGGCAGGTACCTAATGTGGCAGTACATTTTTGTTCCATTACTACAGATTAGCCAGTTCTGAAAGTAAGAAATCTCACTATATACCTGGTCTTGCAATAACTGAGTCACAGATAACAAATAATATCCCTCCACTTCAGATGCACATAGTCAATTGCAGGGACTCCTCACAAAGGCTTTTGAAGTGCAGCCACTTAGCCTTGATAGCAAAATCTTGCTCCATTATTGCATATTTATTTATTTCTGCTCGCTGCTTTAAGTGGAAACATAGTGAGCAGTGATGTCCTGTCTCCTTCCTCTCTTCCGCCTGCTTTGTTAAATAAAAAGAAAGAGGTCTGTCTGCTGAACCAAGATGTTCAGAATGGAACCATCAGTCCCATATGGTGCCAAATGTTCAAAGGACACTGATCGCAGGAAATAGAAAGAGCCAGCTTGCCTGCAGAGCTGTTCTGTCCCATATGCAGACTGTTGTGTTTGCAGGCTTTCCGACAGACAGATGCCATCTTGATGTGTTTAAGTGGGTTGTCATCCACTGAAGTGATGTTCAGCTTGCTTCGGTTTTGGTGAATAAAGAAGTATTTGGCTGCCTACCTAGAAAGAGAGAGTTGGGGAACCATGTTAAGTGATGAATTCTTTTTTCCCCCCCAGCTTTCTCTGTGAGCGACATTAATTAATTAAACAATCCTCTTACAGTGCAAAAGTTGTAAGCACTGTGTATTTTTCAATGCATTCTGTAAAACAACAAAAAGTATCTAAAAACCGACACAGACAATTATGCAAAAAATAAATCATCAAGTCATTTTTCATTTTGTTTGAGCAGTTTATATGTGTTAAGTAGGTTTATGGAAGGCAGGTTCATCCTGCATCAAGATCTGTAAGGGGATGATGTCCCTCAGTCTTCTTGACAGTAACATGCTAAATGACATCTTACTTTCACACACCATTAAACCCTGAGATTGACATCTTTGCATTTAGATTTAAATACATAAATAAATATTTCATGAGTCAAAGGAATTTAAGCCAGTTGTTACCAAAAAGCTCCCACTGATACATTATCCAAAACAACAAAAACAAACAACAAAATATGGAATTAAATTGCTGTGAAAATCTTTGTTGTTGACTGAAATCTTATTACATCACTCTTTTTTTTAATTACATCATTTATATTGCCAGTGAGGGATCACATCCTCCCACTGGTTGATCACAGTAGGTGGGTGGGATCTGAGGGAATAGCATGAACATCTCTGTGTGATATGCCCTGTTTTCTGTCAGGTGAAAAAAGTCGACATTCTCCATGTGTATCTGAGGAGACATAAGCTGTTTGCATCCTCTTCAGTTCAACACAGGAAGTTAGCACTGGCAGGGATCCAAACAGTGTAGTGTTTCAATCTTTGATCTTAAGAAAAATGGGAAGATGCAAGAAATGCTCCCCCCTTTGTCTTATTCTCACTCTATATGGACAACACGTTCTAACTCCCAAGTCATCAGGTTAGCAGCTTGCTCAGTGACCCTGCGCTTCAAACTAGGACGCTGTAGATACTCCACAGGGCAAGTTAGAAACAATGATATAAAAAGATTAAAATGAGTGTGGATATGTGATGTAATTATGTGATGGACCAGTCTGCGATGCCGGGAAATATGCCGACATATTATTACTCCTTCGCATCAAAAGGAGCCAGCTGAGGTGGTTCAGGCATCTGATTAGGATTCCCCCTGGGTGCCTTCCTTTGGAAATGTTCCGCAGACCCACAGGATGGATGGATGGATGTATGGAAGGTAAGGTACATAGCATAAGTAGCATAACTTACAAGTCAACTGTGACTTTTGGTTTCACACAGGACACGAACACCTGGGTGTTGATTCTGTTTGTTTTACCTATCCGATGTCACCCAACATTCTCCGTATGCAGATTGTCTCACTCTTTATTCTGCGTCACCTAACTTCAGTGGCACATCAAAACATAACTCTAGATGGGTGCATCCATAAATGACGCTAGAGGTACATCTATAGCACACAACATAGGCCACACACTCTATAGGCCACAATGTGGAGCTCACACAGAATGTAAGCCCCAGTTGGTTATATCAAACAATTAAAATGTATTTAAATAAGATGGCTGTATTCAGTGTCAACAAAAAGAGAGAAGGCGGCTTTAATACCACGGGCTGAAACAAAGAAGAAAAAAATATTATCAAGCTACAGATTTCTGGAACATGCAGACAGTCTGATCTGTCTCGGGACTACAGTTTTAGCCACAACATGTAAAATACTACACCAATAACATTTAAATAACCTCACTACAGTTTATAACAGATCTTTTGAAAGCAACCATTAGAGTTTAAACTGTAAGCCAGAACATTAAGGTGATTAATCAACCTTCATGATCCCACCACAAGGGGCTAAAACTGGGCTGAACCTGTACAGTGTCTACCCTGCAGAGTCATTGAAGCTGACAGTTTTAAGCTTTTCCTACACCTAAACCATGACTGTTTAAACTGCCTATAAATTAATTGTCCACAAATTGGAGAAAGTGCTTCTTTAATTTTTGATATTCAGCTTGTAGTTTGGGATTTTTTTAATGCATTACCATATGTTGCTGCAAATACAGTCCTTTGTCTTAAATTTATTGTTAAATCCTCCAAATAATAAAAGCCCTACATGTTGTTGTGAGCAGTCTGTCGGTTGGAATTGAATGACATGTCAGTCCTAGTTTCAATGAGGCATTGAGGGGGGGAATGAAACAGGGCAAGAAATGCCATATGACAGGACAGCTGTCAGGGAAGATGCTCTCTTCTCTTGCTCTTTGGTTCCTTTTTAAGTGAAGCAGGAGGTCTCTTGGAGTTTGGCACAGAGAGCTGAAGCAAAGAAGTTAGTACTTGGCCTAAAAAGTCAATTAAATTCATTCACGTGTGACTAATTATGACAACAAACTGATTGTAAAACAAAATAGCCAAGCTGCCGCACCATGTTGCCATTTCCACTTTTTTGGTCTCTTGTCAAGACTGTGTTCAGAATGATGAAGTAGTTTGTTGATCTGCCAATTGAAAAACAAGGCTGTTTCTGTCCACTCTCTATTACTGCAGAATATGTCCACAAAAGCATATACACATTAAAGCTGCTGTAATTAAGTCTACAACTGCCACCCGTCTCTCACAAGCCACTACCTCTCAGCTAAGAAGGCCCACTTGTATGCGCTGGCACAAACAAAAGGAATAATACAGAGATGCAGATGTCCAGAAGATGCCGACAAGAGAATATGAAATGATATCTGGAGAGTTGCCAATCTTCGACATAAGGGGGGTTAACAGACAGTTTTCTAATTAGCAGTGGTGGAATGTAACTAAGTACAGTTACTCAAGTATTTGAGGTATACTTGTTGTATTTCCTATGCCACTATATCTCAGAGGTAAATATTATACGTTGTACTTCACACGGTCCGACATCTTACTTTTCAGATTGCAATTTTTCATACCCTTCCTGTCCAGTGAAAACAATGTATCTCCAAATTTTGTGATTTTAAATGTATTGTTTTCCAGATAAACTGAGGGGTTGTGTTCATTAACTGGTTAGGAAAATCACCCTACTCCTCCTGAAATAAAGCTTTCTTGAACTATTAAAAAAAAAAAAAAAAAAAAAAAAAAAAAAAAAAAAAAATCTATTTTCTCTATTACTCTGTGTACATCATTTATTTAATAAAAAAAAGATTTTATTGAACAACAGAAAAAGATAGCTGGCTTACTAAGATAGCCTACTGTCTTGATGTCTTGATAACACGACTTACTATCTGTACCATTCATCACTATCTGTGAACCATGCCTGTTTCCTTAAGAGGTTTACACACCAACAGAAGGGATTAAACAAAACTGAGTGGTGCGACACAGTTTACAAATTATGATGGCGTTCTCTTTGAGATTTCCAATATCAAGACAACTGACTATTGGTTAACATTGCGATCTTGTGGGTAAAAGCAAACAAAGGCAAAAAAAGAAAATGAATCAAAAATTTTTATTGTATATTTATTTTGTTCCTGCACGCAAATCCACTGATCACAGCAGTTTGAATGAATGATTAATTTTTGTTGGTGCCAACAGCCTGTATTTTTAAACTCACTTAAAAAACTAACTCTGGAGAAGTAGTGGTAACATTTTTAACAAGCTGAACTGAAGAGACAAAAAGCAGTCCAAATAATGTTAAAGTTCTTCAGCTCATTAAAAAAAAAAATATATAATTTTTTTTTGAACAAAAAGGCCAAAAATTTCAGCTGCAGAAAGTAAAGGAAAGGAAGGAGCAAAGAAAGAAAACAGCCCTGGACTTTTTCAGCCTTTTAATTGTTCCTTTTGGTTATTTTCAAGCCAGCTGAAAACAATTAATGGTGATTGGATCGGTTCAGAGAAGTCTGAAGTGGCACTCTGGGGCCGTGTTAGCCAGGGCAATCTCCGATGAAGAGATTAACAGACTCATTACTTCCTGGGTTGTGGCAGCAAGGACGGTAGGAGAGATGAACTAGTAGACAGTTAGAATGAATGTGAAAGGATTGCTGCTGATCCGATTTAGGACTAACACTCCATTCTGTGTCTTTTTGCAACTTTTATCTGCTGTCAGCTCTTTGCTTAGGTTTTCCAGTCTGTAGGTTCAATCACATCAACTTTTAGCGATCCCATCTCACAACTCACAACATAAGACAAACTGACTTTATGCTACTTGCCCTAAATGATGAAGAGGTTTTGTAGATGAGTGGATGTTGCAAAGAAGTAAACACCTATAAATACAACATCCATAAAGAAAGGTCACTTCATGACTGGAGGAGAGACGGGTGTTTTATAAAGGAGGCCACACAATACACAGGAGTGATCAATAATAATAGAACATAATGAAACATTGAGACCTCATACTCTGACCTCATATTAACTTGAGACTTCCCCAGTTAGTAATATTTAAATTATACACAGACAGTCAAAAAAACTAAAGAAATGCTTTGACAACAGGTTGAGTAAATACATGGGCTGGAAATTGTCAAGAAGGCACAACACTAAGGCTGTCATGTTTTTGTTGACAGCATACAAAGGAAGAAAAGAATGACTGGGAAAGCTCAGAATATACTGGAAATTCAGGGAGAGAAATTCAAGAACATTTTGTCATTTTGTCAAAAAAGTTAGAAATGAATGTTGTTAAATATTTCAGTATCAGTAACAGGTGAGATGAAATCAGTCTGTTGTTATGGAAACAAGGTGAACTGCTCAATGTTTGTTCTATCTTGCCCCCTTATTTTTGTTTGATCATAACATGAGCTCAGGTGCACACACACACACACACACACACACACACACACACACACACACACACACACACACACACACACACACACACACACACACACACACACACACACACACACACACACACACACACACTGAAGCTGCAACAATCTACAAATATCTATCTACCCCTATAGACTATGTCTATATGTCACCTTCCTCATAATGCCATATTTTGAACCATCATCTCACCATACCTTTGAAGCATCTCTTCTAAAATGGTAAAATATTTTTATAAGGCCAATGTGCTACTGTATATGGAAAAACATGTAGGACAGCCTTGCTATTGATAGTTTACCAACTGAGGTGGACATAAACAGGACTGTTGAGGCTCAGAACCACTCGCATGAAACTCACCACCCATGTAAATCTGTTTAAAATATTAAATAGTTCACTGATGACTGTGTAAACATATTTACATTTCTGGTGCAAATATGTCTCATTACAGTGTATATTTTGTGAGCTAGTTTCTGAGAAAAACTTTTTTCGTCCCCCTGTACAAAAAAAAAATTAAAAAAAATGGACATACATGTTTTTTTATGGACAACGACAGTATGCTGAGATGTTTTTAGACCTCGACTGATGCCGTCACAAGGATCCTCAAGCACGACGTGCACATTGTGGAGACCTCCACCATCTGTCATGTTCTTATGGGCTGTCACAGCACCACCCTAAAGCTACAACAGTGAGAACGTTCAGCTCATGTTGTCTGCAGGTGCAATGACACCTACTGTACAGTGTGGTGAATGGAAATGATTTCACACTGCTTAATTACAAGTGGATCAGGACTTGTAGTCGGATTTTAGACTTATTATTCCAGAGTTATGAGTGTCAACACAAGTTTGAACAGAGCATAAGAACATATGTCCTGT
This sequence comes from Sciaenops ocellatus, assembly GCA_033000465.1. Classification (NCBI taxonomy): domain Eukaryota; kingdom Metazoa; phylum Chordata; class Actinopteri; family Sciaenidae; genus Sciaenops; species Sciaenops ocellatus. Next base: position 20,419,517 of record CP136882.1, on the reverse strand, counting down.
GGAGATTACACAAGTTCTTATTGGATTCTTTCCCAAACTTTATTATTTGCATAGCAGTTCAGAGTGTGGACTTGTGTGTTTTTCCTCCCTGGCTGTAATTTTACCGTTCGTTTTCATTTTTTTTTCTCTGGACATGTTTTTCTGTTTGGAGGTGACAGTGACTTAGGCATTACAATAATAATTGTCTTCCTAATGCCACGAGACTGCGAGCTGCAGACTTTGAAGACTGCAGTTCTGTAATTGTCTTTCAGTCTTGTTTGGCCTCTCTGTTCCTTGGAGCGTTTGTTAATTACAGCACCTCCCTGATTCAATTTCAGGTTTCTCTGTGTCCCCAGCAGGACATGCGAAGACAGGCAAATGGTTTTTGTACCTGGTCAGCACGTTTACAGTCAAATGGATCTGAATGGCAGAACATTTTCAAATCTCAAAGTTCAGTTTTGCATTTGAAGTTAAATTGTGTTGAGATGTTCTGGAGTGAAATGCAAATATAGAACCTGGAACCTGGAAAATGGAAATGGAAAACAGACTTGTGTCACAAACTCCTGAGCTGTATGAAAATTAAACTCACTACTAGCGGCAGTGACTCAAAATAAAGTTTGTATGACTAATATGACCAAGGAAAGGCTGAACAAATCTCTTCCCTTTATGTCTTCTTTATCTCTCTGTATGCATGTATGTATAATATTTTAAGACAGGAGTGTTCATATATGTTCAGTGGTGCTTTTTAGTCTCAATGCCAGAAATTCCTCCTACTGTATTTTATGACACAGATACTGATGTGTACCTTACAAACTTGCTGACCAGCCCAGCACTCCAGGCAAGGAAGAAATTAATATAATTTGTCATCTCTCTTGCAGCTGCAATATCATTTCAGAAACCTTTCATGTCACAAACCTAAAACACGGGATTATTGCCTTTCAATAATATCACAACTCCTTCACTATACACTATGGCAAGTATAGTCTATTTTACGATCACTAATAAAGACTGCAAAGGTCAACACCACACCATGCTGACATTTCTGTGAAAGGTGCGAGGAACATTGCAGAAAGTTTTTTTTTTTTTTTTTTTTTTTTTTTTTTTTTTTTTTTGATTACATTTGTAGGAAAGACATCTAGAAAAACCTGCACACATCACAACTCAGTTGACTTCAATGCAGCATGCTGTCTATCTCTAAGAGTCTAAGCACACTGTTATGTGTATTTCCATAAAAATCATCACCATTAACTGAATTGTAGTACTTTCTGCTGGAGTCCAATTAGATTTGATGTTTGAGGGGAATATAAAGGGCACTGAAGACTTTGTATGATGTATTATTGAATGAAAATTAATGGCAGCTTGTTTTGTCAGCTGTTACTGGATATCTTTGCCACCATCTGCTGTCTTTTACAGAAGAAGGACTTCTATTTATCTCCCTCCTTTTCATATTTCTCTCAGTCTGTCAAAAGAATAGATTGAGATTGAGAGTTTTTGGCGTGCAAGGCTCATGGATTCACTTCTTTTAAAAATTATTCACGTGCAAGGACCATACTGTTTTGTGAAATGTCATCAGAAGTATCAGAAGGGGGTATTTTAACATAGTAACCCCGCAGCTTTTTTCTTTCCAAGTAAAGGTCTGTCTTGTTATTCTCTAACAACAATGATTCAAGGGATGAACAGCTCAAGATAGCTTCTGCTGAAATTGCAGAAGGGGGTCCATCACTTAATGGAAAAATCCTCCATTGCGCAGACACATACATCTTGTATGATCACAGAAGCAATACCATTTGTTATTTGATTTGCATTCATATGTAAAAACTGTATTCTGCACTAGCATCACTGATTTTGGTGAACACATAATACCATTCAGATGATACCAACAATTTCGATATGTTCATACTGAAACAAAATGTTATGTTTAGACAGCTTGTCAAAGGTTACAAACCTAATTTGAATTTGATGAATTTTTATCTTGCCTTCTTCAGGATAAAAGTCATTCAATCAGCTGACTGACAGATATAGTGTTTATATTTGTTTTATCATATCACTAAGTTCAGGACAGTCAACTTCAGCAATCAACACAAGCCAACCCTGTCTCGTAGAGATTATGTCTATAGCTAATTTGCAATGGCAAATAAGTTTTGAAGGAAATATAATGCAGACCGGATTATGTTTTCTATTTACATAATGAGGAAATGTTGTTAATTATGAATCTGGCAAGCCACAAAAGTGTTTATACTGAACATATCAGTTCAGACAGAACCCAGAATGCAAAACCCTGGTCTCCGCTGTCACAGTTTTGTGCTTTGGGAGGTCATAAAACAGGCTATGAATGACCTCTCAAAAGTCACATAGCTTTTGATAGACACTCTGCCAGTCACACAGGAGTCAAACCTGTGACTGTCATCCGGGATGAGACCTGAACGAGTGCCCATATCTCGGATTTATTCAGTCCAGTATTTTGCTCACTGGTGGCTATCAAGCAAACTTGATTTGTAGGTTGGTTTTAATGATGGCAAGGTCACATAGCTAAGTAGGTGGCTACTTAAAAGTAACAGAAAAAGGGCCCAAAAAATGGAATCAAATAACAGAGCTAGAGACTGTAAAAGGACTGACAAATAACAACTCTTCATTCAGCATTATTTTTTTGATTGTCACAAAAGATATGAATTGCTCTGAAACAGCCACTCCTGCAGCTTGATGTGGCAGGACTGATAACCTAACCCCCTATTTCAGTCTAAGGCTACTGTGACCCACCCTTCCCAGAACAGTCTGAACATGGTGCCATTGCTCCCTCAGCTGCAAAATTGGTGACCTTGATCTTTCTTTCGTGATCACTTTAAACTTTCAAATGTCACCTTTATCATCTACCTACTTTAAAAACACAATTCTTGGTGGCTTACCTGTAAAAATCCACCACAGCAATTTATGAAAGCTACCTCAAACCGCACAGCATGGTGGAGGGAATTGATTTTTCACTGGTCTGTAGCCCCCCAGCAGTCATGGCATTGTTCCACAAAAAAATAAAAGATCCTGCTGAGAATTGGTGAGATGCAAAGGGTAAAGAAAAAAATACCATGGATTTGAATACTTGATAATCAAATTACGTTTCCCAGAGTGCCAGGGAACACCTGCATGGTGCTGATAAGATAAAGAACAGAGGGGGAAAAGAGAGAGAATAATCACAAGAGAAAGGAAACCCATAAAAGGCCAAACAAGGTGGGGGATAAGCAATGAATAATGTAATGAACTTGTAACAGCTCAGAAATGATCTCTTTCTCTTTTAGTCTCTTGTTTCCTCTGTCTACCTTTCTTCTGTGTTTTTCTTTTTTCTTTTCTTGTTCTCAATATTTCTTTTAAAATTTCCTCCTGAACTCATTAAATGTAACATCACAGGAGACCGGTCTTCAAAAGAATTTAACACCGAATGGAATTAATGCTATTTCCTCAATACCTAGGCACTACCAGGTCACTGAGTAGGACTGAAACCTGTGATTGTCAAATTGAACTTCACTGTTAAGCATTTCCTGACAAAGCCACTGTTCATAATTGCAACTCATAAGAAATTGTCCCAGTCTGCAGTTCTTAAAATATCAAACTGTTTCTTTAATCTCCACACAGATGGGGTGACAGTACCTTAATGTTAGAGAGCAACTTTCTTGATCCTATCGTGGTTCCTTAAAATGAAATTTGTGAGATGAAAGTCACAACTGGTTATGCTATTTCCACAGTTACAGAAGTAAGCTTGTGACCATACAGCTGCTGCTATACATGCTATGTGTAGGTGCTGAAGTGCCTTTGAGCAGCCTTGAGTGTAACTTTGGACATTTTGTAAAAATTCCCATATTTGTATGGAAACAGTTTTTGTTCAGTGGCAGGATTTCATAAAGTGTCACTTTGTACAACATCTGCATATGGTAAATATTATGGTTATGGAAAATAAGCTTAAGATATGTTAACTACCATGACAACTATTATAGCTGACGTGAGTCATACTGGAGACACAGAGTTGATTATTGAGTCTTGTTCCCAGGTTATCAAATACCGACATAAATGGGAAACAAATTGGCTCGGAGCAGGCTACACAACGCAACAGGTGGTGTTTGTGCTGGGAATTAGACTCATTGACTATCCTCGAGCCACAAACCAAACAAAAAAAAAGTGACAACCTGGGAGCATGAATGCTACCTATTCTCTCTCTTACCTTTAAGATCAGGAAACAACTGTGGTTGCGGTTAAAAAAGCAAACCTTGATTGCAGGTTTATGACCATAAAATAACAGATCAAAATCATTTTGATATGTTATCAGGTGAATGGTGCCTCTTTCATTCCAGCTATGCCTGCTTCTACACTATGTAACTTTGAGCTTTGGCTGCAAAATAGAGCTGCTGTTAGATAATGTCAGCTCATTTTATTAGCTGAGCTGCTCAGAATCTGAGCACCATGGGAGTGTTGGTGTTTGTACCACAGGCATTTTGGACCAACAGGAAGCAGGCTGGCACCCTAGGGGATTGTAGATGGGGAGCAGAGCTGGGCAAGCGGGCGATATAACCAGCTCAGCTGCCTCTATGGACATAATGGCAAAGGCCAAAAGAGGACGCTGATAGAGGAAATCAAGAAGAGAAAAGAAGAGAGTGACCGAGCATGAAGTCACTGGACAAGACTAAATCTGGGACTGACTTTTAGTCATTGCTGAAAGCTTCATGAAATAAAAGGCTGAAAGACAGACTCCATGCTGGGCTTCTTGCTGTTGGAGATCAGGAAGATCAGGAAAAGACTGATTGCGGTTAAAAAGGCAAACCTTGATTGCAGGTCTGTGACAGGATGCAAATTCCAGTTTACTTCAAAGTTGGACTACAGGTCCTTAACCTGACTGTGTTTGTTACGCAGATCTGGGAAGTTGTCGGAAACTGTTTAGAAAAGGGCAGGCTTGTTCAAAAAATGCTTGGCAGTTGATTGGATGAACTATCACTATCTGTCACAGGTGAATTTTAACCAGTCAGATTAATAAACTACATAATGTCATCAAACTCTGACTGAGGTCAGTAAGGAGAAGAGTGAAAACATCTTTTCCATCCAGAAAGTCTTCAGTGCTATTCCCTGCCACTCTTTTTTCAATGGGCAAATACTCACCTGTTCTACCCAAACCTCTTTAGCAGTCCCCGTTGTTGTTTTCGAACAATCCCTTCTCACACCAGTGTTAAACCGCATCCATCCTTCATGTCATAGCTGCCAGTAGTTTGTCACTGGATGCTGATGGGTCTGAACGACTATGATTGCCAGGCTTCAGGCCCATAGCTTGATAGCTTGATGCAAGATGTATTCTTGTGATCTCGACCAGCTTTGCAAGGTTAACACGTCCATCCATTACCATAAATCTGTGATGCAGAATCATCCAGTATGGATCTGGGGATACTGGGCTACTAGAGGCGATAAAACAGCACAGATGAGCAGCAATTTAGGATGAGAAAGTGTCCTTGGGTATATGCTACACTAGAGTATAACCTGAATGCATAAAGTTTTTCCCAAATGATCCTTGCCTTCCATTGTCGTCATCATTTCTTCCTTGAACATTCTCCTGTGGTATTAAGCCTCAGCACTGCAGGCACTACAGCTCTAGCCATCTGGTCAGCCTGTCTGCTCCTCTCCTCTGCTGTCACTCACTCCTGCCCCCTCAAGTGTCACTCAGCAGCCTGGTGGGCGCTGTGGTTGCGAAGCAGCAAGAGAACATTAGCATCATAAACTCTAATTACTGAGGTTAATAGTTGACAGTTGCAGAGCAAATACTTCAAGGGTTCTCAATTAAACCTTTATTCAGCCAAGCAGACTCACTGAATGTAAAACTGCACCAGGAAACTCTGCACACAGCAGTGCTGTACAGGAAAGAGAAGCTCTTCAGAATGAACTTCAATTTTCAGATGTTATAAAACCACACACACAGAACACTCATCTTTTACCACCCCAGTCTATCAGTCACCAAAGGGGTGATAGAGATTAAATTTGGCTCTCACACTTTTCTAAGAAATGGAGACCATGCAAGACCAAAGAAAGTTCATGCCTATATAAATCAGTAGTTAGTAAACATATACTGTACATGTTACATGTTTAAATCACTTTTAATTTTAATATATTCCATGCCTATTTGGAGTCATTGTGTTTATAGTATATCCTTGAGTACATATCCAATTCAATTCAAATAGCACTAAATCATAACAGAAGTTAGCTCCTGACACTTTTCATGAGCATACACTTTGCGATAGTGGCAAGGAAAAACTTAAGAGGTAGAAACCCTTAGCAGAACACAGTAACGATAATAACTAGAATATAAATATGTCTAATAGTAATAACAATAAATTATTATTATAATAATATGTTTTTGGCAGTGGGCATCAAGGAGGATAATGCCAGCAGGCGAAACCACAATCCCTGATCCATCCCTAACCTGACAAGCAGCTGTTCAAATCTGTGGACCTTCTGGTAAAATCAAGAGGGGGACATCAATGTTTAATGCACTGTGAGGTACCTGAAATGTCATGATGAAAAGCAAAGAGGCAATTCCTCCCAAGTCCTTCATTTAACTGCTCTTTACTTTGTACATAAATAACATCATTATTCCTAATCCAACCCCCCCCTCTCTTTTGCTGATGACTAAATTCCTTATGCCCCAGGTGCCACCCCAGTCCAGGCCCTGACTCATCTTCAGTCTGCCTTTGATGCTTTCCAACAATCACTTCTTAATCACAGACTAATTTTACATGCAGAAAAAAACAAGTAGATGGTATTCTCCACCTCCAACAGTGGCTCTGACTATCCTGCCAATAAAACTTTAAACAGCACCCATATTAGTCTGGTTGAGTCATACAAATACTTTTGGTTTGACAGTAGACTATCCATTAGTCAACATTTGACTCAAAAATGAAAAATCAAACTGGATTTCTTGTAAAAGTTCCTGTCAAACATAAAACTATTGTGCTGTCAACCTTCATATCTCTCCATGACTATGGACATATTCTGTATTGTCATGCTGCACCATCAACGCTTCAGTCCACAAGAAAAAACTATCCCATGTTATTCATTTATAAAACTCCACTTTTAAAGCTTCCAAGCTACCTTACATCTCTATTCTCATTTAATCCTAGTAACTTTATTATATGATCCGGTAACTACCTAACCTTAGATGTCACTTTTGTACTTGTTGTAATGTTGGCAGAACTGTTTTTAGGTACTATGCACCCTTGAAAGCCTTTATTGTGTAAGTTTTCTACCATAAAACAGATCAAAATCATTTTGACGCTACACTGATGTGTTATCAGGTTAGAGCTGCTGTTAGCTAATGTTAGTTCATGTTATTAGCTGGGCTGCTCAGACTCTGAGCACCATGGGAGTGTTGGTGTTTGTACCACAGGCATTTTGGACCAACAGGAAGCAGGCCGGCGCCGTGGGGGATTGTAGATGGGGAGCAGAGCTGGGCAAGCGGGCGATATAACCGGCTCAGCTGCCTCTATGGACATAATGGTAGAGGCCAAGAGACCAAAGAGGACACTGATGAAGGAAGTCAAGAAGAGAAAAGAAGAGGGTGACCGAGCATGAAGTCACTGGACAAGACTAAATCTGGGACTGACTTTTAGTCGTTGCTGAAAGCTTCATGAAATAAAAGGCTGAAAGACAGACGCTGAGTTGGGCTTCTTGCTGCTGGACTAGTAAATAATATTAGCTGGCTGCTATGTTGCTGTCTCGTGTTGTTGTATTTGCTTGATGTTTGGCTGTTAACAAAGTTGTTGCCTCACTTTTGATTATAAGTTATATAATCATAACAAATGCATGTGTACAACTGTCCATATTTACTACAGTTAAATCACTAAACCATAATATTACCAATTTCTACATGTCACTTTTAATGGAATGAACTGCAACCTGCCTGGAAACATGAGTCTTCAGTCCTTGGAGATTTTAAAACTTTATTTTTTTATGTTTTTGTTCTGTATGTTTTATTCTTTTATTCTATTCTTCTTTGTTTTCATTAACTTCTTGATATTCTGTTGTTTCTGTCTGTGGACTGGATTCTGCAAATGTTTCTTGTTTACAGGTCCCCCTTTTTTTTAATCTCAATGAGATAATAAAAATTGTATTTATTTATCCTGTATCATTATCACCTATATCATAACTGAAGAAAATAAAAGCTATGTTAACTTTAACATTAACTTTTTCTATAGCTTGTTTGCTTGTTAAATTTACTCAGTTGAACCATCGTATTATGATATTACACTATTATTTAGTTTAATGTACCCTGAATGTCAATTTGGAACTATGGTGTTGGAAGTATTTACTATCATAACAGACCCTGACCCCTACCAGCCAATTAGAAGTAAATATTGAATGTGGTCATTGTAAAACTAGCATTAAATAATATTTGACATTCTTGAGATTAGTCTGTGTACCACAAATATTTAATATTTGTTAGAGGTATGTTTAGGGTTTGCATATAAAGACATGGACCAACAGCTTGGCTTTATTTGCTCAACGTCTATGCCAAAGTGACAGGATTGTACTGTGGATTGGAACAAACACCCACCCATTAAAATTTCTATCCCCATTTTTTTCTTTTCCTCCTAACTTTTCCTTATGCGTACTGAATACTTTGCACATTTCTGCACAAATTGAACACCTCTATATGTTAAATGACTTATTGTACATATTTTTTTAAATAAATATTTCATTGTCAATTTATACTACTTCTATTTATACTATCTTTTTGTTTTGCTTTATGTTTTACTACTTAGTATAAAAACACCAAGGCAAACTCTTTGTATGTGGAAACCTACCTGGAAATAAACCTTATTCTGATTCTGATTATTGTAACTGTCTTATTGGGGGAAAAAGGAAATTGTTATTTCTTTCATTTTGCTCCAGCGTCTATCCTTGGGCTATTACACACTGCTCTCCCTTGCTGAACCTAAATTGAAATCTAGCTGTTGAGTTAAAGCCTTAGGTTCCTAGGCTCTTAAAAAGGTGGCAATGTTGTACAGCCTTATACAGCAGTAATTGGGCCACATCCATGCATGCTTCCAGCCCATGCAGTGTCACTGAATCTGATCCATTGAGGAGAAGTGGCATGAAGAGGCAAAAAGAAGGTAAGATTTACACAGCCATTTGTCAAATTGTAAAATTAATTTATTTTCATTATAACTGACTGGATATCCCATTTATTTATACTCATTAGTCAATTTGCTTATTTTTTCAAAACACGAGAAGAAAAACACAAAAACATTTCCACATACCTGTCTTTGTTGCAGTACCTTTTTCACTGACAGAGGTTGATTAGAAAGAAAAACAAAATGAAAAATAAAATTTAAGCCAATATTGTCTTTTAACTTGGTCTTTGGCAGAGGAAACAGGGGCTCCAGGTCGAACAGTCTGGCAACTAGAGCTGTCTTAAATATGACTATTACCTCCTTAAGGCATCTGCTCAGTGCTCCCTGCAGAGCTCCTGATGAGAATGAAATCCATCCACTGGCAACACGAGTGTGACTGTTTACACACTGAACTTGTTAAGGCTCCCTTTTTTTCCACACTATCTTGCTCTTGTACGTATATCCACCTAATTTAGTGTAGTGTGGAACACTGCCAGATACAGGTCTGTACGCAGTCACGTGTATCTTTGAACATGTCCAAACATTCTGAAGTGCTGGAAACCATCTGTACTGTATCTACACTCACTCTCACACACACCCTCGCAAAGACACGATTACATTAACTCTGTAAAACAGAATCATCTTATTCATCTGTCCTCTTTATCTGCTGATTTCTCGCCTCTCGATTTTTCTCTCTGATTTCATCTCTCCGCAATCTTCCTCTTTGTCTCTTCTATCTCTTCCATCTCAATGCTTTCACATCCTCGCCCACCTTTCTCTTTCTATGCTGTCTTTTCAGTTTTATGAGTAACTTATACACAAAGCAACAAGGAGTGAGACCTACAGTGATAGTTTGAATGGTTGTGCTTTTCATTTGCACACTTCAGCTGAAGTATGCAGGTTGTGAAAGAGGGAAAAAGAGATGAAGGGGACGGGGTAAAAGAGGTAGAGGTGTGTATGTCCTCAGTATGAAAGCATGCATGTGTATTTGTGTGCGTCTGTCCATCTGCGTGCAGTTTTCTGTGTGTGTGTGTGTCTTATTTCTACTTTTCCCATCTGTCCCTTCTGCCTTGATGTCCAAACCCTTTTCTAATGTGCTGTCCAATAAGCCAATGATTATCATATCGGTGCAATATTAGCTTCTATCACTGCCTGGCTGAGGATCAGTAATTGCTGTCCATGCAGAGGAAATGGGAAAGGAAATTACATCTGCCTTTACAAAGAGATCGTTTCCTTGTTAGTCCTAAGGGACTGTGATGACCCCCTGTGTGTGTGTGTGTGTGTGTGTGTGTGTGTGTGTGTGTGTGTGTGTGCATGCACTTGTGTGAACTTGAAAGTGTGTGTGTTTCTGTGCAAGCCCATGTGTCTGTGTTTGTATTTATAATAGACCTTCTCAGTATGCAGATGAATCTGGCACTAATATCAGTGGTATTAGGGAGAACATTTGGACAAGGGCAGCACTGATGTAAAGGCGTCTGCTGCTGTCCGTGTTTTGTTTCCATAAGAAAAAAAAAAAATATATATATATATATCTTGGTGTGGTTTCATAAAGAACAGACCCCAGCCCAGATGTAGAGAGGTTTGACTGGATGGATTCTGTATGCACTGTACATCTGCAATCACTGACTTTGTCAGCTTTCAAATGAAGGTTTCTATTCTAATGCATTTTCTTTGCTTTGACAAAAAGCAGCAGGTCGGCATATGTTGTGCATATTTTTTTATTTTTTTTTATTGTTTAATGATATTTTATTCTCTGATGAACATAGACTGGAGAAAAACAGGCTGTTCCAACTCAGACATCTGAAACTGGTGAATTTTATACAATGCTTTGACATAAGGAGCATCCATATTGTATGTTGAGCACACTCAAGTACTGTGAAAATAAGTTGACTTCATGTTTTCAGACTTGAAACTGAGGTGAACCTGAAGTGTCTCCTCATCTTGAATCCACTTTTTTTATCTCAAGTTTCCTGTTTTGGCTTTACTAAATGTCATTCATTTGTATTTTCCACATTCTCTCTTCTCAGTTACTGGTTGGTCATTGTTGCTGTTATGATATTTTGGGTCTATAATTCCCTGATATCAGACAGAACTGAACAGTAAACTTGGGGGATTTGAAGGTATGGACCCAGACAAGAGCTGCAGTCGATTAGTCAAAGAACTCTCTTGACCTTGATGGAAAACGAGGTCAAGAAAAGATGTCAAAGAATTCAAAAGGACTTAGGAAATGACAATCGTGGTGTTAGGAGAATCTCACCGTGCTTACATTTGTCTTTATCTTTGTCTATAACAATGCTGCATAATTTAAGTAAGGTTTTTAATACATTAAAAAAAAAAAAAAAAAAAAAAACCTTCCACAACAAATGTACATTTTTTTAGTGAAATATTTATGTATATAGTATAATGTTATGGTGATGATAATGATGTTTTGATGATGAAATTCAATATGTTTGTTTTTCAAGATTACTCCTAACTGGATAGAAGAAATCTATATTTGGAGCTCAGCCAGTCATGCAAGGAGTTTTGGATTGTGTAATAAGTATAACATATGTGCTCTGTTGTTTCTACATTTACATGGTCTGCCGTGGTGATACTACAATGGAATGTCGCTTTAAATGTTACTACCACAAGCAATGGTGGGACGGCATTATCTCCCTTGCCTTGGTAATGGATGGCTCAGTATATCCTATACTGAAATGAGATAAAAAAGGAAGCACTGAAATAACTTTCTTTAATATTTAGAAATGACTGCCACTACTTCCTGGTTATTTCACAAAGTCACAAAGAATAATTGAATGCAACCCTGGTTTCCCACCCACATGTCAAGCCCAAATGTTTTTAGCAACAAACTATTTCCTTTACTGCGCCGTGTTTGTGGACGGGACTGAATTTAAATCTTTGTATTTATTGTTATGTCTTGATAGCAATAATTAGCAGCATTTAAAAACAGGCCCAGAAATTCTGTATGTGTAACTACACAGACTATACATGTGATAACTATAGGCACTGTTGGGGCAAAAAAAACAAACAAACAAAAAAAAAAAAACACATCCTCTGTCTAGCACAGGAAAAATAATGCTCAGTCTCCCACAACATGCATTGTGTTTACAATGAATAATACATGTATAGATCATAAAAAAAACATGTACAGTATGTAAATGTGCCGTTTATGTATTCATGCACATGCTCAACCGTCTACCTGCCCTAAACAAGATGTAGATCACATGCTAACACTGAAAAGCCACTCTGCTATGTAGGAAGTGGCACTGCATATTGTTTGTGCCTCTGCAAGATATGCGAACATCTGCTGCACACAACAATTAATATAATTTAGTGTAGAGGTTGAACGTTGAGTCTTTTAGTTTTCTTTCAACCAATTCAAAACTTGCCACAAAAGTGGCATTGTTTCATTCTTTCTGTGAGTGCAGTTTCATTTGACTTGAGATGATTTTTGGAATGAGCTGCTGCAACTTGAGACAAGGGAAAAGGGATTTTAGATACACTGTGGTTTTATAACGCAGATGACTCATAACTCAAGTGAAACAGGTTGAAAATAGCTGATCTGCATCGGAACTGCTCACATGAATTAAAAAAGTCTCACTGCTCTGGTAACTAAGTTTTTCCTCACTTGTTTCCAACAGTAAGACCCATACTTACGTTTTAAGGGGTTACATAATTTTTAATTTTTTATACTTATGCAAAATGGACAGATTTACCGCATGTAGGCAGGGAGATGGATAGATGGGTGATTGGATTCAATTAAAGCACAGTTTGGGGTATTATTGCTACCATAAAGTATGTGGGTGTTATGTTGACATTGATCATACTTGAGTAGGATGAGACAGAGAGTGGACTGGACTGCTCCATTAGGAAACCATTCCAGCTCCTCCAACTCCTGTATTGCTAAGTGCATACAAAACCAGGCCTTCAACTCCCACTGAGTAAAATCAAGCTGCATCTACGTCAATGAATTTTTGAAACTGCCATCATCCTTCATTCAACTCTCCCATATGCCCCTCTCTTGCATTTGCCTTCAAAGTGATTTTGTTCACGATTTTAACTTTTTTCCTGTTTTTTAATCCTTAACCCAGCATTTGCAGTTTCATTCCAAAACACAATATTGATTTTTTTTCACTAATCTTGTTGAGACACTGTGGTCTTGACTCATGCTGTGGCTTATTTTATTAAATCTCCCAGCAGAGTAACAGTAATTCTACTTGCATGCAGGCTACTTCCACTCCTGCAACATGTGCAACACCCATTAGTGATAACTATATCTGCCAATAACAATATCCATTCAGAGGACTGTGTTACAGCAGGTAGTTTTTCAGTTCTCCACAAATGCCTTCTTGATGTGATAACGACTGCTCAGAAAACGAAAAATTCAGGAAATGCCCGGATGGTTCAGAGTGTTAGGCCATGAACAGACATGGTAACAGGATGTCTTCTACATAAGAAAGCAGAATATCGAGTTAAAACCGAGGCTGATGTGTGTGATTTAATGAGGGTAAACACAGTGAACAGCCATGCCTAATGGCACTGCGCTCTGGCGCGGCACTCCTCAGTGGCTGCGAAAGAAAAACCATTTATACAGCATGAAACAGCTGTGGACAGCAGATACTGTAAGAATCATTCATTCATAGATCAATGCAGACTCATTTAGGCCTACTGAATATTCTACTTTAACCACATTGAAATGTTTGCTGCTTCCTATGTATTGTGTTTAAAAATACAGCAACAGTATAACCATGTTGGCTTGGTTGTTGTGTGGATATTGTCTTTATTTGAATTCATGCACTTTACATTTTTGGGTGAACCAAACAAGATGTAACGCTTTAAAAGTGGCAGCACACTTGTGTCATTTTCAGTAAGCATAACATCTTTAAATAAATATACAGTATAATTGGGATATTACTGAGTTTCAAAAACAGATTTAGTGAAGTTTTGACAAATCTTATATGTATGTCAATTTGTCAGCATGATGCCTCAGTTGGTCTCAACTTTTCAACCTGAACTTTTTCACACCTGTCACCTCACTGATATTAATTTTTTCACCACTCATTCTGCCAATGATCATTGAGATAGTGTGTTCTGTTATAGGTGCATTTTGATCAGTGCTAAAGTTTCTCACTTTAAATGCACAATGGATTTTCTTTTTCATGTGTTTAGAATAAAATTAAAGAACCAAATCAAGTGCTTTTAATATTCTCATATTGTGCCACAATGCAATGTTTTAACATTTTACTACATACAGTTGATTTAGATACAACACCATAAGGCCACTTTTGAATCAACTAAAAAAAATAAAATAAAATTCTTGCAAAACTGACATGACTCAAATTAGATACAATTCACAGATTGCAACCAAGGTTTTATTATTCCCATCTTACACAGTGTGACTTATTTTGTCTCTTAGATCCTGGTCACACCAGAAGATGTAATAATTTTGCAGCCTCCTGTATTATGTAGCAGAAAAAAGCTAGCAACATGAGAAAATGTGTTACCTCACTAGATAACTCAACAATGCAACAAACAATCAACAATTTAAAATATTAGCATGGATTAAAACCTGTAAAGACACTGCACCTAGACAATGATGTCGGAATTCACCAAATTATCGATTTACTTAATTTTCAGGATTGCAGCCACTGATTGCAACAATTCCTTTAAATAGATATAGTTTAGTGAAACATTTCGCTATCATTTTGCCATTCCTCCAATCTGTGCGGCCTCTCTTCCCCCCTGTCTGGGTTTCTCATTGAGTAGATCCACTAGTTTGGTGCCACTTGTATGACCTGAGGGAGCAGGGAGAAGACAAAGGAGGCAGGGTGAGAAGCAGAGAAGCAGGGGGAGAAGAGTTTGAGCCACAATAGTCCTGCTGTCAGGTAAACATACAGTGTATCCACAACATCACCCTCTGTCTTCCTCCTCTATCCCCCTCGCTGTCTCTGTTTCTGTCTCTTTTGTCTACTGCCTCAGTTCCCCTTCCCCTGCTGTTTGCACCACAGACAATATTTGGGTCACTGCAGATATCACATTGTGTCACACCAAAACGCTCACATCAAATTGTTCTCACTTTCTGTGGAAAAATATGCATGCAGGTTTACCCCCACCCCCAACTTTCTCTCTCCTTTGCTTTGCTGGCGACAGATGGGCTGAGGTCTGTGTATCTCGGGTGGAATTGAATGCAATTGGTGAAGGACAGTGGGAAGGAGGAAGAGTAGAAAGTGCAGACTGCAAAACACTGTGTGTATGTCTGTGCATGTATAGTTGAGGCATAGTTTCATTTCCACTGTCAACATCATAAAGCCCCTAGACTACTGGACTCACTTCACCCTGGTCTGATCAGACCTGACCCCAGATCAGAAGTATAATCATCTGCCTTAAGCTTAAATGACTAACACCATTTTTATGGGACTCACTGGGTTGTGATCAAGAGAAATGACTCAGCTGTCTGTGCCAGGTGCTGAAATTTCAACCCTGTACTCTATTGTGAAGTGTTTTTAATGTGTGTGTCACTTTCACTGGGAAAGATACTTTACCCACCCATTTACAGAGGAGCGAGGGCGAGGTTCAGTTTGTTCAGCTCTGTTACTCTGGGGTCTCTGATTCACTTTCCTCTGAGTGGCTTGATGGCTGCAGGCACCTTTTTTCTGATGTAGAAGAAGTTTTGAAGTTCCAGTGTAAGGCAGGTTGTTCTCATTGCCTTGGCAATGAATGTCCATGACTTAGGGGGCAGAACTTCTGAGGGAACTCTGATGGGGAGGGATATATGCGCTTGGTTTTCTTCTCCAGAATCACTTTAATTTGCAGGCCTTGACAATTAGGTGAATGTAAAAAGAGAAAACACACACACACACAAAAAAAACATTTTAATGCCAGTAAATAGTTTTTATTTTTAGTATCTGCTTGTGCTAATAGAGATCTGATTTATCCTTTGTGACACCTTGACTCCTTTGACTTTCCATGCCCTTTTATATACTTGAGGATCTTTTTTCTTAGCTTTACCCACCACCACACATACACAAAGATGAACACTCCCTGACATCTCATAGTCTTGCCCTACAAATACCACTCACTGTCACTCCCTCAGAGAGCTCCATCGAACCACTATTGACCGCTGGTTGGGTTAATCGAAGGCCCCAGCGGCCTCCTTGTCCTGTTGGTTAACGGTGACCCAGCTACCCTCCTCTCCCAATCGACACTACCGCCAGCCTCCCTGTTCTATCTCTCCATCTCACCCCTCCCTTCCTCTCATACTCTAGCTTGATTCGATGGCATTGATCTCTTCCACCTCTTGACCTCCTTCTAGAAGGCGATTTACTGGTGTAGCTGTCCTACTTTGAACACATGCTGGCTCTTTCAACCTAGTTTTAGCTGAATTTCCACAAAGAATTGTTAAAAAAAAAAAAAAAAAAAAAAAAAAAAAAAAAAAAATCTGCTGTCTATGTTGAATAATTTCTACACACAGTCACAAGTTAGTCATTAGGTTAGGCATAGAGCAGCCATTATAGTTAAAGCCATATGTACGTCATGTTTAAAAGGTGATCAAACTGCCCCTGTGTTGGTTATTATCAAAACCAGGTGACATTTCTGTAAAGGATGACTTAAATAACCCTTTTGAATCTTGTATTCCAAAGAACCTCTAAAAAGGTAAGAAAAGATTATTAAACATAAAAAGATTCTCAGATCAAAACCCAGTATTTCTTAGAGTGTACAGAGATGTGTTTGACAGATGCTCACCTTGAACTACTCAAAGCATGTGTGTCACCAGTCAGACAATAGCATTAAAAAAAAAATACAAAAATAACTCGATATTAGAATATTAATAAATCTCAAGCAACAGCCTGTAACCTAAAAATTCTCCATGGGTTAAAAAAAAATTAGAAAAGAACAAGTGAACTTTGATTTTCAAAAGATTAAATATAGAGAAATTAATGCAGCCACTGGTAATAAGTCTAAACTCATTAAATTTTGCTTTAAATAAACATTCAAAAAAGTCACATTTTATTAATTGTTATTCAATTTTTCTATTTATGTAATTTTGGTGGAGGAATATTCCTTTTCCTTTTTTAAAAAAAAAAAAAAAGTACATAAATAAACATCTATATTTAGATTAAAGATATATAATCAGTGCTGATAACAATGCACCAATGTAAATGTGTTTCTACAGTATGTGGACTGTATACACTGTGTTTATTTGATATGTTTATCACTGGTCAACCTTCCCCAATTGCTTGTTGAACACTCACTATAATATGTTCCAACATTAAACCTTAAATCCACTAAAAAGGACATCACTAAGAGATAAGAGAGTGCACTTGATTTTTATTTATTCAGCGTAAACCAACGGAGGAGACTCTAAAAGACCATTTGTTCATTAATTCATAGTACATGTCGTTTTCTGAATCCTATTTATGTCATTGCTTGGATTGAACCACCATGTTTTTTTTTCCTTCCAAGCCTTGGAACAATTGCATGAGCTGGAGGCCAAGCAATCTGTTGATGTTCTTCAGTTATGGATGGCTGCATAACGACACTCCTCCTGCAACCGAAACAACTTTTTAATCAAGTCAGTGTCTGCGCTAAATCATCCCCCTCTTTTGCTCAGTTGTTTTTTTTCCCCCTCTATTCTTGTCTTTCTTCAGTCTTCTCCACTGTTGCCACACATTCACGCACCAGTTCTCATCTTTTTTTTTTTTTTGGTATATTACCCAGTCCCTGCGCTAGAATGGCTCAATTGTTTCAGCTGAAGACAGGGCCCATAAAATGCCATTAAAGATGTATCACCACAGCAGCTAATGTTTTCTTATCCACTGTCGAAGCAACTCCAGGACTAGGAGACTAACAGATTTTTTTCCAGGCCATTTGCAGTGCTCCATCTAACCTCCTTCAACACCCCCCCCCCCCCCCCCCCCCCCTCCTTTCTCTTCTGTCTGTGTTTTCTTCCCAATAATCTACAGCTAATCAGCGCTCTGCATCACTGATGATGTATATTGAGATTCCCCAAACCCAGGATGAATTCATTCAAGCAGTTAGCAGCATATTTGTTCATCATATAGGATTCTTTTTTTCTCTCCAAAGTGTGATTCTTTGCCATGCTTGTATGAGGTCTCTAGACTTGTGGTGATCCCTGAACTGTAATCTATTCAGTTTGTGGAGAGAAGGGAAGATAAAGATGTAGAGGCAGTGCACAACGAAGGGACATAAGCAGGTTGAGAGAGAAAAGGTCTGAGAGGGAGGAGAGTAAATGGTGGCAGGATGGTTTCAGTTCTGTCCTCAGTCCCTGACTCTTCTATGGGTTTGCGAAAATGGGAGATACTCCAAAATGTTCAGTGCTTCATCTCTAGGACACACATGACTGATACACTGAATCATTTCTCATCCTAGCTTGTTCGCTTCAATGAGCTCTGCAGTTTGTGGGCTGCGCACTTCATCCTCAATTATATTTAACAGCTCAAAGTGAAATCAGGGATTGGAGACAGAGTGCAGCAGGTGATGTTCACTGCTCACATACAGTATGTTTGTAATCATTCTTCCAGCACAGTTAATAGCTTAAAAAAAAAAAAAAAAAGTACAGTCAGAAAGCACACTTTTAGAAACAGTTTGAATTTGATTTTATTTCTGTCATGCCATAATTTCCAGTCTGATTCATATCAATTACAAGGTTCATGGTCTGGGGACTGAAGGACAAAAAGACTTAGAAGTCATCTGGAAACTAGGTTGTTGCTTGGCAATCTATTTTTCTGAAACATGCCTTGAAGCAATGGCATGGTTAAGAATCTATTTTTTCCATCAACTGAATTACGGAAATTAGACAAGTGTCTTTATTCAACATACCTATAAAACATAGTTTAGTTTCTTTACTGTGTTGCAATTACGTTCAAGGTATTTTTAAAATGAAGTCACAACACATGAGAACATTTATCCAAAGCACAGGTAGTAATTCATAACTGACAATCTGCAATATGAATATGCATCATAATTTGTATAGTCTCATATTTATGTGGGGAAAAGAACATAACATTTTAAAAGTCCTTGAAACTTTTATCAGCAGACCAAAAGATAAGATAAAAAAAAAAAAAAAATGCATTTAATCACAGTTCTAAGCTCATCACATGTATAATAATAGTAGCTACTACCCAAGTATCTGACTCATTTGGGATGATAAATATTTTTCATCATCATTAAAACAAAATCTCAAAGTTTCTTTTACTTCTCTACTACCATCCAAAATACGTTGCTGAAAAGACCTCAGTGGTCATTTCTGAGGAGAGTCGCTATTGAATGTAGCATTTCTTCCAGCTTCAACATGGAAAATCGATATCAGGAAAAATATATCATCCCCTCAATATCTAAAGCAGGTCTTAAAGCAAAATCCCCTTTCTCTGGTGTACAGTCTCACTTAATATATGCCTTACAGAGTGAGTAAGTTGAATGAAGAAATAACCTGATCTTCCTCATATTCAAAAGGAAAAGGTGAATGTGTAAGGCAATGAACCATGTTTAATTCAATTCACTGAAGTCTTTCTTGCCTGTATGATCCATGGCTAAGGAATCTCTACTTTTGCATGTTTCACACAGTTAATGATAAACATTTCATTGCTGTTAACGCAAGCAAACCAAGGAGTAAAAAGATTTCGCCTCACTTTCAGACATATTTGTATATTCAGTGTCTCTAAACAATAATAAAATCAAAACCTTTACAAACAGGTCACACATCAAGACAGTAATCTTCTAGATTAGTGGACATTTTCCATCATGTTATAAACTGCAGCTGCTTTGAGTTTTTGAAGTGATGCCAGCATGACGCACAGCAAGTAGGGAGAAAATCAAACCAGTAAGCAATCTGTGCTGGACACCAGTGTTCAACTCTGCACAGGCTTGACTTAAGCCTCACACCCCATTGTTCGTGGCCACAGCGTCTGAGGTTCAGCAAATGGTATAGTCATGTTTTAATAAGCCTTTAGCTACACACAGTGGCACATATCAGTGGGAAATCTGGTCTTCAGCTTTCTGAGATAAAAACAGTGCTTTCAAAAACATGACTGTGTGATATTGAGCTTTTGAAGAATAGCCTTCCACAGTGTTACTAGGACCTGGGACTTGTTGAAGGACACTTTAGCAGGGCAGATACTTGAACCTTTCCAGATGACAGAGATCTCTCCACTCACACACAAACCTACATCAGTTGTACTTGAATACATAGGGACAAAATGTAGCTCTGAATGTGGAGAGGTCTAGTGGGACTCTTAACAAAAAGATGTTAATACATTTCTACCTGATCCCTCACCATACCTCAAACTGCTTGACAGTATAAGTTTTAAAAAATACAGATGGTATCCATTAGTGTGTGTTTAACTGTAATTCTCAAATGAGGATTGTATTGTCCTCCAGGGATTTCCCTCAGGCTCACTGTAATGGCTTTGTTCTCCACCAAAGTGGAGCTAAATTACAAAGGCTTGGCGGACAAAACCCTGACAAGATACCTGGTCCAATCAACACCCCAATCCAGCCACCTCGAGTGATATCTGATGTGTGACAACTCTGTAAGCCCTCTGAGAGTTTTGTCTTCCAAGGATAGAAATGTAGTTTGCACAAGGAGGAGCAACTGCGGTCTCTCAGGATGCTTTTCTCAGTGTCACGTCTGTCCTACCCCTGTCTATCTGATGCCGTTATTCCCTACAGCATATACTGCTGCTTTCACTTTTCAGTATCCCTTCTGTTGTCTTGTTGCAACTCTTTTTCTACCCTTCTTTTCTCTGTCCCATGGCGCTTTTCTCTGTTGTCTGACAGAACCATAAATGCACTTTTTTTTTTTTTCATACTGTACGCATTTAACTTTTGCTTCCATCACATCTAAAATATCAGAAAGATTTAGACCTAGTTTAGGAATGCATGACTTAAAATCTCCTGATAGCAAGAAGATCAGTTCTGAGTTTCCACATGGGCTTCTAACCATTTTTTCTCTCTATCAGTTCCTTTCATCATTGAATAGGTCTACATACAATACATTTACGTTACCATACAGAACATTGCATATCAGAGACGATACCAGGAGGCAAACAAGCTCACATGGGCCTTTAGACATCTCAGCCATGTTGTCTAATCTTGACAGAGATCAGACAAGATGCAGTTTGGTGCGGTTAATGGGTCAGTGGCCGTCTGTATAAACAAGCCAATAGACAACAAGCCGTGAGGACAGGATGAAGGAGGGGAGAGATGAAAGCCCGGGGAAGTCAAGAGAGAGGGGTCGAGGGGCTGTGAGGCTGCGAGACGTGAGATGATGAACCACTACAAAGGCAAAGAGAAATCAAAATGGAAATGAGGCGCCACCAAAGAGCACTCCGGTCTCCCACTAGACAAGTTTGAAAGCCAGACAGGAGTGAAGGGAGGGAAGGGAGGCTGAATTCAGAGATTAGGTTTTCTACTACATTTACTCAAGATCAATATTACTATTTATGGCAATCGCATCAATAAATTAATAAATAAATCATAATTAAGATCCTGATGCTGATGCCCTGCATATTTTGCTTTAAGTGTGAGTTTTTCCATTTCATGTTTCTCAAGAGTTTAGAAAGGAACCTACATTACTTTTCAGCAAATGAGCAGGTTATGGACACCACAAGTTTACAGATCTGTTCAATAAATGTTAGCATTATTTTAAATAATAGTAATGCCATGAAGATTTAGTGATTTATGGTGTTTATTTAGGATTGGAGGGGTAGACTGGTTGCGTTACCATTACAATCCGCAAGTAATTTTTGGATGCTTCAAATCCTTTTAGATCTACAACTACAACACTTAAACAAGACACAAAGTCATTGATGTACTTGTGCTTGTGATATTCAAATTTGTTGGCTTTTGAAGTAATTATTAGGGAAGATAAACAAAAAAAAAAAAAAACTGGTCTGGAGTTTGCATTAAAAAGTTTCACTTCTGGGAAACAGAATGAGGGAGTACAAAGCATCAGGGAGAGAGAAGGCGTGTGAGAGATTATGCAGAACTTCCTAAAACTGCTGAGCAAGTAAGATTTTTGTGCTTTCCTCTGCCAACTTTGTAAGATAAATAAATTCAGTCTGACTGAGCTGGAGTTTCAGCCTCAACTGATCACCTGGTAGTTAACTAGCTGGATTCTTAAAGACTCTGCACACCCACACTGGTGTTTGCAGTTTTGCTGATTAGACAACTTCTCAGTTTGGTCAGACTTTACTGGGTGCAGCGATCGCCAAGACTCATATTCAAAAGACTTAAAAGACAAAAATAAGTTGGTCTGCTCCACCAGCTGTAACAAAATAGGAAAGTTAGTGAGAGTCAAAAAACAGTGATCTGTTAATGCCTATTTAGTTATAAGTAGAGATCCAATGAATCAATGTAACTGAAAACACCTGTATGGGTGTAACATGGTTGTGTTGAAAAATGTCTTAACTGAGTGCTATAAAGTGATGAATCATTTCATAAATGCAGAGGAGAGATGTTGTTGATGTATGTTTAAATAAAGTAAATAAATGTGATTATTTTGTCACGCAAGGATAGTTCTGCCACTGAGAAAAACAGTCCAATTATTTAAATCGTGTGTGCCATTATTTTGCAAAAGAAGTTGTCAGAATAAAGTTTTGGAAAAGATGAATCACAAGTTTGAGACTGAGAAAGTCACAGAAATATTTAGGAAGCAAGTGCAAGTGAGACAGCACATGATGAAATATGATTTAGAGGAACAGAATAGATGATGATGATGAGGAGGAGGTGGTGCGAGGGAAAGCAGATCAAGAAAAGAGTTTTAGGTCCAACTAGCAATCAAAAAAAAAAAAAACTTGTGAATTAGGGCATGAGGGGGGAAGGTGATGGGATTAGTAAAAGAGAAATGTGTTGAGAAATAGGATCGAAGAAGATAGTGGAAAAACAGTGAGGGATAAATGAAAAAGAGACAAAGCAGGAATAACGAAAGGAGTGTGTGGTAGAGAGATCGTGTGGAAGTGAGAGAGAGAGGAAATGAGACACTGATGGAGACAGACAGGAGGGAGAGCTGCTGGGAGACACAGAGGCAGGATGCCAATATGATGTCTTCATCTTTCTGTTAACGTCATGTCAAGCGTACGGCAGCAGATGACCGGGACAGGCAGGGGGCAGGTGAGAAACCTCACACAGGGAGTATCAATCTCCCCCTCTGCCCCCTCATTCACTTCTCTAATACTCACTTGCCATTTTCACCTTTATCATACTTCACCTATTCTTCACCCTAGTCCCTTTTGCACCCTTTGTTCTTCACTTTTATTGTACTGTATGCTCTTCCACCTTTAATGAATGTTTGTCCTACTGTTATGATGAACAATATTGAACTTAAAATGCAAACACAAGCCAGAGACCAGAATAAGTAAAACAGTTTATTGAAAATCAGTAGCAATGTTCAGCACAATATTCAGAAGCTGAATGGATAGCTCTAATTCTGAGGTGAAGGTGATCCAGAATTGTGCAAGGCTGGGGATGGCAATCCAAAAACAGATGATGAGACAGTGCTGGACGTGGCAGGGGAATAGTTGACAGACACAGAGAGATCAAGATTAGACAACAATTGCAAAATAGGTTCTGCAAAATCACAAAGTTGGCTGTAGCATAGATACCACAATGATGGCTGAACAATGTTGATTGGATGATGGGACGCAGGTGTCCTAGTCGTCAGCAGATGAGAGGGGAAAACTACAGGCCACTCCTAGCAGCACACACAAACAGAGAGAGACAAACCAGACATACAAACACACAAGGGGAGAGTGAAAATAGCAGAAAACACTGGGAAGGAAGGAAGGAAGGAAGTAAGTAAAAAGCTTCATCATGACACCTACATTGCTATACGCTTGCCACAGCAGGATAATTGGAGGTTAAAATCATTCTTCTGGGGTGTCGATTGGCTCGGTTGGTGGAGCATCCGTCCCATGTACGAAGGCTCAGCAGCGGCCCAGGGTTCGAGTCCGACCTGCGGCCCTTTGCTGCGTGACGTTCCCCATCTCTCTCCCCGCATTCCTGTCGCTCTTCAGCTGTCTCTGTCAAAAATTAAGCTTTAAAAGAACTGGAAATTATCTTAAAAAAAAATTAATAAATCATTCTTGTATGTTGGGTTTTGGCATAAAAAAAGTTTGTTTTTGTCCTGCTTTTTAGCATTTCTGCCTTATTGGATAGTTGACAGTGCAGAAAGGTCAGACCTCAGCCCAAAACATTACGCACTAGCGGTGTCTAGAGGGACATGCATCAGCAGTCATGAGTAAAAGGAAGTTATACTCCTACATTTATTCCCCATGAATATTTTCGAAGTAAAAAAAAAAGTAAGAACTCTACTCTGTGTGACAGCACTTGCAGGCATTACTTCAAGCAGTTAAGTGAAGGAGCACTCCCTGACTTTACACATACAGGTGAGTTTACTCATTATGGTGGGTACCAGATCTGGAACTGGTGCAATTTTCAGTTTTCTGGAGAAAGGCAAACAAACAAACAAAAACACTGCAATTCTCAAATTTAAGATAGTATATTTACTACTATGCTATACACATTACTATCACAGTATCACACAACGTTCTTTCCACTAGAGGACCAACAGCACGTCACATTACATTCTGGGTAGTGGCCGCCATATTTTTGGATACACCTATTTATTTACATTCATAGCTTGAAGCAACCACACACACAGAGCAACAACAAATGCTGATGAATGTTTCTATTTCTGAAAAGGCACGAGTATCCCAAGGCTGGCCGTTGTATTGATACCCTCTCCTTAAAGAGACCCTCCACAGCCACGAGTGTGACTCCACACAGAGTTACCTGGAGTGGGAGGGTGTAGGAGCCAGACTGGAATTGGGGCATAATGATGTCATCAGGGCGATCATAATTTGGGCTTGAGACATATTGTTTGACAGAAAACCTGTTTTACTAACTGGCGGTAAGTTTGACAGATGAAGTCATTTAGCAGGCAGAGAAGGTCTAATGAAAAATGCCATTGAATTCCATTATGGGAATTGTGGGATACAGTCTTTGAGGCTTAACTCATAAAAGTCTCATCCTCTGCTGCATCAATTTTGACCCTTCTTTTAAAATCTGTCTCTTGTGAGTCCTTCAACTTCACAGGTGTAATATTAAATAGCTGTCGTACCCCCGTAGGGCTATCTTACTCTTTGTTTTGAGAGAAATTCTCAGACCTCAGGCACCTTTTTAAGTCTACAATTCAAGTGATCCGTATTTCAATAAAGTCTAAAGTTAGAGAGCTTTTTAGAGAAGGTATGTGTTTGTGCACAAACAAACATTTTATGTTCTGATATTGTAAAAAAAAAAAAAAAAAAAAAAAAAAAAAAAAAAAAAAAATTGTTATTGTTTGTTATTTATTACTATAGATTCCTGCAACATAATACTGTTCAGTATACTGCATATTTGATATCATGTAGCTTAATTCATAATGTTCTGTACTGTTGTACAAGACTGTGTTCTTTATACAAGAGTAGAATGTAGCTTATGAGCAAGAAATTCATGACGAGATTCATGAGGTCCCACTGTAATTTGGGTCCACATAGCATTGAAACAATAGAATGGTGGTAATTTATAATACGAAATGGTTTATTTCTTTCCCCTCTTTTCCTCAATTCATGATACAGATTGTCTCTTGCAATTTAAATATTATAAGAATATAAGAATTCAAGAATGATAAAAAACCTATAAAAACCCAAATACTCTGGGGACCTGTAGCCAGTATACTTCCATTCACTTTAATTTTCAAAGCCTACTGTAGAATTGTAGAATTAGTTGTACCTGGATCCTGGATAAATTGAATCCAAATATATTTTATATGCACCCAGGGACCTTTGAGTGAATTTGCCTACTTGCATTTGTTGATATGGCGAGAAAAGGGGAAAAAAAACAAAAAACCTTAATGTCAGTGGTGACAGCGGATCCCTAGGGCAGCAAATGATAGAGATTGACTGCCCCTGAACTTAAGTGTGTGTGCTTGAGACTGACAATGTGTGAAGCATCATAGTACATCCATGAACTGTGTGCTTGTTGGTGTGTGCGTGTGAGCGTATGAGCACAGCATGAATTATTTTTTTTTCCACATGTCAAAGACAACACCTGAGGGTGACAGAGAGGAGGGATGGAGGAACAGAGGCGGTGGGGTGAGTGTTTAGGGGAAAGGACGTTGGGTTGAAAGCTCATTAACAAAGGACTATAATGAGACGGTTTCATTTGTGCACACTTGTGCCTATTATCCCTCAACTCATTAGACACTGGGGCATGAGAATGGAGATGCCCAAACCTAAAGTAAAGCAGAGAGTTATCAGGTATAGAACCAGGTTCATCTGAGGTTTCTCTGACAGCTGACAGTAAGAAATCAAGTGCCAAGCACATATAAATACAGAGGATACAGAGCGCATATGAAGTAGCCATGGGTATTAAGTGCAATAAATGTACTGAGAGTATGTCTCAGTGACACTGGTGCAAAGACATATTGACAACTTGTTGTTAGAACACATAATGACAAGCAGTCTCTCCCCCAAGTGTAAAGTCGCATGTTTGGTTCAGCATCAGTTCAGCGGGGAGGTGTCCCTAAAAGGTAAAGTTGAACTTAAAACAGAATTTCAAATTAGTGGTATTTCAGTGCTTTTGGTCAAAAAAGTGTGGATGAGTGAATTATTGTGTCATAATGTTACACCCCTAAAATAATAAAAAAGAACACTGAATCATGTGTGAGACAGTGGACAACATCAGTGGTGGTCTTTTTGAAGGCAGAAAATTTCCAGGAACCATTTGATGCAACAACACCTCCAAATTAAACTAGAAAATACATTGTTTGTAATTGCCCTCTTAAACTTACACATATAATCCTTTCCTAATTGGACACCCCAATTAACAAGACTTTATTTGTCGATGCTTTTCAAAACTAAGACAAATCGCCAAGAGCAGTCTATCTAACCCATCCACCGAGATCCCCTCCATGACATTTGTGACTCTGCTATAACAACATGATACTACTTCCTTTTTTGGCCCCAGTGGCCAAGAGTCATACGGTGACTCCAACAGCTGCCAAAGGTCTTCATCATTAGAACATAAACAAATGTTGCTTTGGGGCTTTGGATGAGATATTGTACTTAGGAACCTGGGTCTAATATTAGTTCCTGTCATAGTATCTGGCATCCAGAAGTGCCTGCTCCCAAAGTAGCCATTTTTAGTTAGTCTGCAGGATTGACCATAAATAACATGGTCTGGAGATAGCAACAACAGGGTACAAGAAAGCATTAGCTGTTGATAATCAAATCAAATCAAATCAAATTTCATTTGTATAGCCCAAATTCACAAAACACATTTTGCCTCAGAGGGCTTTACAATCTGTACAGGGAGTGACACCCTCTGTCCTTATAGACCCTCGGTTCGAGTGAGGAAAAACTTGCCCACAAAAACCCTTTTAACAGGGAAAAAAGGTGGAAGAAACCTCAGGAAGAGCCACAGAGGAGGGATCCCTCTCCCAGGACGGACAGACGTGCAATACTACATCTTCAACCAGTACTGTGCCTGACTAGGCATAACCCTAAGAGAGACAGACAGAGAGAGAAAGGAGGGAGAGGGAGTCCCCCGGCAGTCTAGTCCTATAGCAGCATAACTAAGGGATGACCTAAGCCAGCCCTAACTATGAGCTCTATCAAAAAGGAAAGTCTTAAGTCTACTCTTAAAAGTGTTGACTGTGTCTGCCTCCCGAACCCAAAATGGTAGTTTGTTCCACAGAAGAGGAGGTTGGTAGCTGAAAGCTCTGGCTCCCAGTCTACTTTTGGAAACTATAGGAACCACAAGGAACCCAGCATTCTGAGAGCGCAGTGTTCTAGAGGGGTAGTAAGGTACTATGAGCTCTTTTAGATATGATGGTGCCTGACCATGAAGAGCTTTGTATGTAAGGAGAAGAATTTTAAATTCTATTCTAGATTTAACAGGTAGCCAATGCAAATGTAGTGGACCTCCAAGGGTTTTGAACGCAACCCAGGTAGCCACCTCCCTTAGCTCCTCCCCCTGCTTAGGTGTGGTGTGTGTGTGTGTATATGTAAGGTCTCAAAATGGCCCCTTTCAGCCTCTTGCTGGTCTGTGGTGTGGTTGCCTTATCAAGGTGGCTTACTTGCTGCTGCGCTGTTTTGTGTTAGTTTGCTTTGTGCAGTTGTGTTGTACAGTTTTGTTTGCTCTGCTCTGTTTTGTTTTGTTTTGTGTTGCTCTTTGTTTATTCAGTTTGGCTAGTTTAAGTATATTTTTAATTTACATTTGCAATATCGTTTGATTATTGATTGGGTTGTAGGTTTTGTTAACTTTTTTTGTCCTTCCTTTCTGAGTTTCAGAGCGGCCTGGGTGTTATCAGGTGGGAGGCTAGGCACCGTGGTGAGGACCTCACTTCCCTTTTGCATACAAGTAGACACGGGGGCACTTTTAGTGTGTTTGTAGCAGTTTTCGTTTGTAGTGTTGCACCCCAGCTTAAGAAGGAGGGACACACACACAGTAGTATGCCTCCCACTGAGGCCCCAGCCCACTGATTTTAGTTTTCTGTTATTGTTACTTGAACTTTAGTATTGTTATAGCCAGCCTTTTAGCGTTCTTCTGTTAATAAAATAATTTCTTATACTCATCTTGTGTTTAACCTTTTCTCTCTTCTTTTTCTCAGCAGTTTTAGTTCTAAGCCTTATTTATTCACATTATTTCAATAAAAATATTTGTTTTATTTACTCTACTGTCTCTGCCTCCTCAGCCTCGACCCTGTGTCCTTGTATCAGTATTCCAGCTTTCATATCCTGGGGTGCAAGTCCCCAGGTGGTGTTGTTGGCCCTAAAAGTTCTATAGACTACTCCGCTCCTTGCCACACAAAGAAGCCAAAATGGGAGAGATATGATCTCTGATCTTGGTTCCTGTCAGAACACGTGCAGCAGCATTCTGAATTAGCTGCAAAGTCCTAAGAGACTTAATTGGAGCAGCCTGATAACAAAGAGTTACAATAGTCCAGCCTAGAAGTAACAAATGCGTAGACTAGTTTTTCTGCATTCGCTTGAGATATGATGCGTCTGATTTTGGCGATGTTACGTCAGTGGAAGAAAGCAGTCCTCGAAATTTGTTTTATGTGGACATTAAAGGACAAATCCTGATCAAAAACAACTCCAAGATTTTTTACGGTGGAGCTGGAGACCAGGGTGATCTCGTCTAAAGTAACTAAGTCTCTAGAAAGAGAGTTTCTGAGGTTCTTGGGTCCAATTACAAGAGCTTCAGATTTGTCTGAATTTAACATCAGAAAATTGTAGGTCATCCAACTTTTTATATCCTTAAGGCATGCTTGGAGTTTAGTTAACTGATTGGTTTCATCAGGCTTGATCGATAAATATAATTAGGTGTCATCAGCATAACAATGAAAATTAATGGAGTGATTCCTAATAATGTTCCCTAGAGGAAGCATATATAAACTGAATAGAAGTGGTCCTAGCACAGAACCTTGTGGAACTCCATGACAAACTTTGGTATGCATGGAGGATTCATCATTGACATGAACAAACTGAGATCGATCTAAAAAATACGATTTAAACCAGCTTAGGGCAGTTCCTTTGATGCCAATTTGATGTTCCAGTCTCTGTAAAAGAATTTGATGGTCAGTGGTGTCAAATGCAGCACTAAGATCTAACAGGACAAGTACAGAGATGAGTCCTTTGTCTGATGCTATTAGGAGGTCATTTGTAACTTTGACTAGTGCAGTCTCTGTGCTATGAGGCACTCTAAATCCTGACTGAAAATCCTCAAATAAACTGTTCTCATGGAGAAAGTCACACAGCTGATTGGCTACAGCTTTCTCAAGTATCTTAGAGAGAAAGGGAAGGTTTGATATTGGTTTGTAATTGTCTAAAACCTCTGGATCTAGAGTGGGCTTTTTAAGTAGAGGTTTAATTACAGCTACTTTAAAAGACTGTGGTACATATCCTGATAATAAAGACAGATGAATCTTATCCAATAAAGAAGGGCTAACTAGAGGTAAAACGTCCTTGAGCAGCCTGGTTGGGATGGGGTCTAAGAGACAGGTTGACGGCTTAGATGAAGAAATTATTGAAGTAATTTGATGAAGGTCGATGGGGGAAAAACAGTCTAAATATATATCAGGTTTTACCGCTGTTTCCAAACTTGCTGTGTAAGCCTGCAGATCGGTGCCTGTTGAGGGCAAGAGGTGATGAATTTTGTCTCTAATAGTTATAATTTTATCATTAAAGAAGCTCATGAAGTCATTACTACTTAGACCTAAAGGAATAGATGGCTCAATTGAGCTGTGGCTCTCTGTTAGCCTGGCTACAGTGCTGAAGAGAAACCTGGGGTTGTTCTTACTTTCCTCGATTAATGAAGAGTAATAGACTGCTCTGGCACTACGGAGAGCCTTCCTGTATGTTTTAAGATTATCTTGCCAGATTAAACGAAAGTCTTCCAGTTTAGTGGCACGCCATTTGCGTTCAGATTTTCGTGCCTCTTGCTTTAAGTTGCAAGTCTGCTGGCTGTACCATGGTGCCAGCCTCCTTTGTTTAATTATCTTCTTTTTCAGAGGTGCAATAGAGTCAAGAGTTGTTCGTAATGAGCCTGTAGTACTATCAACAAGATGATCTATTTATGAGGGGCTAAAGGAAGCAGACAAGTCCTCTGCTACATTGAGACATGGCATTGAATTCAATACTGAAGGAATCACTTCCTTAAATTTGGCTACAGCACTATCAGATAAACATCTGCTTTAGGAGTTTCTGCCAAAAGGTTTATAGTCCAGTAATATGAACTCAAAGGTTATTAAAAAATGGTAGATAGAAGAGGATTCTGTGGAATATTAGGACTATATTTCATTTTTATATAATTGTTGTTTGACTGAGGGTTATGTAGCTGACTTCTTGACCAAAAAAGCCCTAAGGGGGAGCTGGATACACTAGAAATGGCTATGCTGCACCACCTCAAGACATTCATCTGAAATGTGCTGTTTACTGACAGATCAGCCACACACCCTGAGCGACGATTAAGTATCTTGTCAGATGGTCAGCCCAGGGGACCTCAGGAGTAACAGTCCGTACATGGTGTTACGACCAGACTTAGGGGTAAAAGGAAGTAACATAAAACCAAGGTGTTGTGGTTAATAAACAAAGGTATTTATTAAATGAAAATTCAAATTGTTGTAACAAAAGGAGGTGAGGAGCTAAGGGAACAAAGGGCGAGCAGATAATGTTCAAAAAAACAAAGAAATATAACAAAAAGAGAACTCTAAACAGAGCCTATACTATTCTTAGTAGAAACAAAACGAGAAAGAAAAAACTCACTATTTAAACTAATACTTAATAACAAAACACACATCGAAAACAGCACCCCTAGGCTAATTAATATAACAGAAATCGCCTAAGTGTATAATCAGTAAATCTAACAACTAACTAAACCCTGCCCCAGTCCCAGAAACACCCAAAAATAACCTCCGCAATCAAAGAACGAGTTAGCACTGTTAACATACAGGATTTAACAACAACGAGGCGAGCTCACACACAAAACACAAGCCGCCCGGATGCTTCGGCGCGCCCGTGCTGGGACAATTGGGCCCTGCGGATTGGCCGGTCAGGAGGGGATACAGCACCAATCACGGTCCTCTCGGCTGCCAGTATCTGGTGCCCTCGGGGCCACACCTCCTCAGCCGGAGCCCAATCACCGCATGGCAACCGCACACCTGGATTTACATAAGGACAAGACCACACACACCACGATACACAGGGGTGACGGCGGTGGCCGTAACACATGGACAACTAAAATTGCATTTTCTACTCAAAAGGAACAGGTTTACCTCAATAGGTGAACACAATAGGTACCAGTCTTGAGCATCTGACAGCCAACAGCCAAGTTCCAGCCAATAAGCTGAACAGCCAAGTTCTAGGTCCAGAGCCGGACCATAGTGGACCATTCAGCAGTTAAAGAGCTGTATATGTTTCTCAGGAGGTGGGGAGAGTAAAATGGAGCTAAAAGGTGTTTAGTTGGACTTAAATTTGTCTGCTGCATGACTCCAAATTAATTATTACCTTAACCTTTGTTTGCCTAGTGGTTACATAAGCCACTGTTTACTAACATGTTGCAATCAGGTGATAATATAATAATACAATGTAATGTCAGCCATCCGTGTCATTTACCATGCTCGCAACACTGGAAAGTCACCATGTAAGAAAACTGGTCTGGGCTACTATCCAAAACAGATCAGGAAAGATAAAGGTCTTGGTCAAAAGGAGCCTGTCATTTATATGTTTGCCTTAATTCCATTTTTCTCAGCCTAGCAGTGACTGTGGGCTATGATGAGAAGCCTTAAGCACCTGCAGGAATTGTGTGATGTTATGGGCAGAAAACCCCACCATCACGTTGCAGCTTTTTTAGAACAAAACAAAAGAATCCATAAAACCAAATAGACAAAAATCCATCATTTAGTCTGTCATGCAAATGCTGTTTACAGCCATATGCATGCTTCTGAAATGAAGATGGCTTCACATCTATGAGATGACAGCAATTACAGTCCATCCCTCTATATGTACTGATGTGATCACACGGCCCCAATGGCACGACATATATATATATATATATATATATATATATATATATATATATATATATATATATATATATATATATATATATATATACAGCACACACTGCCTATACTGGAGGAATGGGAGATATTTACTATGCCAGTGCTAATATTAGTGTGCTGGAAGAGCGATACAGATGCCCTGAAGGAAGTGTTACTTCTCACTCTCCAAGCCTCTTCTACAAAAAGATGGCGAGGATATGCACGGCTTACTGAAGTACACATTTGCATAGTGATCCTAATAATCTGATTTTCCTCTGGCTGCTATTGTGTTCCTTTTTATAAAAGTGGTTATAAAATTCAAACGTTTATTCCAGCAGTCCCTTGGGCCAGGTTTAGTCTTTTCAGTATTGTAACAGACCCACTTGAACCTATAGCTTGTGTTTTTAATTCTGAAATCTCTTTCTAGTATTGTGGCAACACAGGGAGGTTTGAGAGAGAGAGGCAGTTTTTACATAAATACATAATTACAGACAGCCTGATTAAAATCTGTCATCTATGTTCTAATCTATCTATCTTTGTCTCGCTCAGCTGTTTATCCTGTTTGTCACATAGAAAAAGGATCTCAGCTCTGTTTTAATATATTATTGGACAGTATTGACTTTTACTAAAACAATATTAATTGAATAAACTGTAATGGTTGCAGATATGATAAACTCAGTATGCATCTCATTTCACTTTAGTAGTTTTAAATTGAGTAGCATTGGAAGAAGAATTATATTATACTGGTTTAAGTGACAGTATGAAGTGATGTGTTATATCCACTGGCAACCAGACTGTAGAGCGCTCTGCTTTGAAGTGGGTGGCTATAGTAATGAGGTGGATGGAGATATCAAAAAAGTGACACATCAAAGAAAAATGCTCGCACACAGTTGTTGGTTATCAGCGCACGCACACATACACAAACACACTCATTTTTTTTTTTTTTTTCTCATGGTACCACACAGATAACACATGCAGCTACACATAAACACACACACACACACACACACACACACACACACACACACACACACACACACACACACACACACACACACACACACACAAAATGCCCCAAAATGAATGTAACATATCTATTTACAGTACAGCTTTTAGCGGCTTTGAAATGCACTGAACTCAAATTGGCAAAAACGGGATAATATTTCCTAAACTGGATATAGAGCTTCTATGCTCCTTTTCTTAAAGTAATTATGTGAAAAACTTCAATTAGAATGCTTGTCTGGTTGAATAAATACCACTGGCTTGCCACAGTTAGTGCTGTGCAATTAGATAGTTGTGAAAAGTGGGTACTGTTTGTGAACAGAGGTTTTGTTTCTGTGAGCCTACAGTAAGAAGCCACAAGGAGCAAAGAAATATCAGTTACAGCTGGACAAATGCTAGGCAGTTTGTGAACTATTATTTCAGCTTTCAGAACAAAATATACTTCTTATGTGTTTGCATTCTGGATACAGCTTTCCTAGCACCTAATTCTTCCATCACACACAAATCTCAACAGTCCAAAGTCACCCAATTGGCTGTGTCTCCAACACAGTCCCTTCCCATTCAGATTAGGATTGTCTTACATCTGACTATGTGCATGCACGTGTCCTCATGTTCCAAATCTGAACACATATAGTGAGGCAATGTAGCTGAGCCCAGGTTACCCCCACTTGCTCCTATTGGGTTTCAGGTTAAGGCAGGGAGAGTGCTCAATTAAGAATGCTAGATCATCGATCAGGAGAAAACTAACCCATCACAGGGGAGTCTATGTGTATGTGTGTGTGAGGAGGTGATGCACATATTACATACACTCACCTGCAGACAGTCTCCAGGCCTCTTAGGCATTTAGGAAAGATGTTTACTTACTCTATATTTAGAGTTCTATATTGTGGCCGTTATTGCAAATATTTAGTTTTACCTATATTTTAAGATTAGATTTATGCCTCAACATACAGTGTCTTTTCTGATGTGTCAAAACAATCATATGGCAGTAACTGCTGCTTGTGGGCAATGGTGGTTTGTTTTAGTTTATCTTTGAGGCTTCAATACCACAACAGAAACAGTTCTTGTTCCATCTTTCCCTTCATCTAATAGGAGATTCTCAAAAATGATTCCTTTACGTATTAAAACACAACCAATCAACATCAAACAAATGGTCATACCTAAGACAGAACAGCAGCAGTATCTCTATCAGAGCCAGAAGTTCAGTGCTTGGAAGAGCAACTGACACACACTGCTTCACTGTCCTCAGCAGGGGGTGGGGTTGGGTTACAAGCAAGTGTTAGCACTGTACTGACTGGCCTGTCAAAGCTGTGGCACATGAAAGCGCTGCTGGTGTAGGTAGACTGTGGCGGGCGAGTAGAGATGTGCATGATCCTCTAGGCAGGAACAGTGGATGAGGAATTTGTGGATTTTGCTTTTTGCTTGAAGGAATCCAAGAAAGTTGATTCTTAATGACTCTATAGGTACATGAACTATAAACTGTCAGGATGCAATAATCAACTAATAATTATTAAGGCAAAATGCCTAAAATAAGTCTTTGTTCCAAAACTGTGTATTTGGAGCTCATTAGAGATGTTCTTAGAGGGTGTGTGTGTGCATGCTTTGCTTGGGCAGACACGCACACACAGTCCTGTGTATGCATATGCATGACACCACCACCTGGCTGTGCGTGTGTGTGTGTCTATGTTTTGCCGTGTAGAGCCATTCTTCTGAACAACACATATGCCAGTGTGTTCAGTCCAGCGGCCAGAGTGGCAGCTCCGAGGTTTGGGCTGAGCAGCGGGCATCGTGCCCTTCATGGTCATGACAGATGGAGCCAGTAGAGACGCAAGGCTATTACAGAGGACAGAGAGGGAGGGCTGAGGAGAATGGAGGGAGTAGAAATGAGTTAGGGAAAGGGAGAAATGAGAGTAAAAGGAAAAGTGGAAAAAGAGTATGATTGAAAAGGAGGGAGAAAGATTGAGTTAAGGGTGAGGGCAAATTAGTGCAGGATTGAGAGGGAGAGGGAGAGGGAAAGTAAGAGAAGTCAGCAAGAAGCTGAAACAATCAGGCAGAGGAGTAAAAAAGGATAAAGAAATAATGAGAGGGGAAATAGACAAGTAAAAAGAAACATGAGTCAGTGAGGAAGCTGCTGAATAAAAGGTATTTTTAAGATGGCTTTTAAAAATGACCCACTGGGGCTCAGCTTCATGGGATGTTGTACTGGCAAGTTGAATCCTGGACATTCACACACTTCTCTGTAGCACCGGCCACCTCTGCTCTGAGACGATTAGTCTGCAGAAGTGGTTTGCCTCCAGTCTGCTTCCCACTGCCAAGCAAATGGAATGACTGAGAAATAATTACTTTCTGCTTAGTCTAATAAGCAAAAACGGAATACAGATGGAGGCAGAGGGAAAGGCGGGTAATGTGGACCTCAAGTCAAGGGCACAGACAGGCATACGGGCCAATAAATCTGGATCTGAGAGCGTTCAGACCAATCAAATCTTATTATGAACAATAGCCAGTTGGGCTCATTACCAAGATGGCATATCATTGTGACGGCTGCCCATTAAGAACAAATTGGAAGAATTGCCAACTCACTGTCTATGACAAAACAGCAGTAGTAGTACAACTGGTAAAGTTACACCTCAGTAAAGAAAATTCTAGAAACTACCAGCTCTAAAGTGGAAACTGAAAAACGTTTGCAGATGCATCACATTACTTCGTTGGGTCCTTTTAGTCAAACAAACAGATGTTTAAGAATGGTTTTATTTTTCTTGTTTCTCAAGAAGATCTTTCTGTCAGCTACCTCTGAATGGTAGGTTGTTAAGACTCATTGTTCTAGTTTCATTATTTTTTTTATGATTTTGTACAAGATAACCAAATTTTTAAAGGTCCCCTATTTAGAAAGAGAGATTGTTTTATTATAAAGCAGGTCTATGTACTATACTGTATAAAAACTGTGAAGGTATCCACATACTGAATTCACTTAGGAATGCACACAGCCTGCATATAGAAACGACGCCTTTTTAAGCAGCCGTCAAGATCAAGTGATGTCACAACTATACAGTCAACAACCTCAGCCATACCTCCAGCACAGCCCACCCATCTGGAAAGGCTGCAATATGTTACCTGTGGTTGGCCTGCTCGTGCCTCACTCAGAAAACAGCCAATCAGAAGAGAAGCTCATTTACCCTCTGATGCCTCTTTAAAATCCTAACTCTCACATAAATGCAAAGGGATATTAACGTTTGCATTTGATGTTCACAAAAACATCAAGCTATAAAAATCTTATAAATTATTATTTTTTAAATATTTTTTTAAACCAGCATCAGTCCTAATCATACATATCAAATATTAATGTTTTTTTTTTTTTTTTTTAACCCTTAAATTGCCACGTTTTTGTCATGATGCACCTCCATTTTATGGTCTAAAAACATATTCATTTTCAATATACTTCATGCAAACTGGATTATTTATGGTTTGATTATTACTATCATTATTATTTTTATATTAATAAAAAAAATTATATTTCATAAAATCTTCACTAATCTACACTTAAAAGCCCCAGGCCTCAAATGAAGCGGAGAAATGAGAATTTACATGTTTTATACGTGTATTTGAGTATTTGAGCAGGATCAAAAGTATTGTTGTGAATGGGTTTCAATGTGCACATTTAGGTGCAAAGGAGTAACAACAGGTCTATGTTAGTCCACATTGTTTACAATAGGCTACAAATAAAAAAATACATTAAAAAATTTGAGAACACTCAAAAATGCAGAACCTTGCATAGATCATCAACAATATGCATTAAAAAAATGATAAAATATGCTAGAAAGTAAAAGCCAAATACACAAAAATGTGCAAAGGGGCATCAAAGGGTTAATATTAATGAGACAAAACACAATACAAATCGCCCTGTTCTTGGTAGAACTCCCAAGAGAAGCATGAGAGAGGACATGTAAAACTACTAACTTTTTGGTGTCTTTTTATGGACATCAAAAGTTCAAATAAAACACCAGAAAAATGTGAAATATGGGACCTTAGAAGGAGTAGAGAAGTTGCAAATGATTTTTACCTGGATTCTATGTCCTCACACATCAATGTGTTTCCTGATATAATACTCTTCATCACAACTTACAGTAAACAAGGTCTTTCTCTGTGTGGCTGAGAATATGCAAAAAGCATGAGAAAAACGGGGAGAAATTGCAAATTGTTGTTGACAACATTATGCACTCATTCACACTGATAGCCCATGAAGACAAAAAGCTGCCATCTCAAAGTAACGCTTTACACTTAGACTGCATGGCTCTTGATAATGTCAACGTTAGCATACCTTTTTAGAGACGTCAGCATGTTGGTCTGCCTGCCCTGTCTCAGCTGTTTTGTTGCCACTTCCTGTCTCATTTTTACTGATATTTTGGATGCATTTAGTCTTTAAATTGCTTCTTCCTTTCCAGAATCCGTAAGATTAGCTAACATTGCTGGCAAAATCACTGAAATGTAAGATGTTGCTTATTAGCGGTCAAGCAGCTAATTCAATTTCTGAAGGGGAGATAATTCTGGGCAATTGAATTATGCTAGTTTACTAATCAGAGCTATTTGCCAGACATCTGCATAACTGTTGATGAAAATTATGAATTATTTCATTACAGTTTTTTTAAAAAACAAAAAACAAAAAAACAGACATACATAAACTCTCTTACGCTCTTAAAACCACATTGAATTTATTTGGATATCTTCACTGTTCTTTTCCTGCCCCCGTTTGCTCACCAAAACCCCCAAGCTTTCGTCCTTCTTTGACCTTTGTCCTTCCTTTGCAAATACAGCATGAACAACCTTGTCCTCTTCCCTCACTGCTTCTAACCAGATCACTGTTTCCGTGCTTTGACCTATTTACCCACAGTGCCTCTCAACCCTCTAACAGCTCACCTACTCAGGATGGAAAGCCACTGAACCCTGTTGCCCCAAGCTTTGCTCATCACCCAGCATTTCAGCTAGTATTAATGTCACAGTCAAAGGGATGGCCACCATTTCTAAAACAAAAAAACCTCAACCTTACTTTTGGGAAACATCCACAACAATGTTGCTCATGTGATACATGTGCCACAACGTTAAACATCTTTCTTGACATTTTGCCACAGATACAAGCAATTACATTTCATGTTTACAAAATCACATGTTGCACTATGGAGGGCCTTTTAACCTCACCCTGCTGAGGCTGGTGACCCCCAGCCCCTGAATATCGTATTAAAGAGAAAAAGCAATGGTAGTTGAGAAAAATACATTAAAGAAGCAGTAAGATGTAGATAGGCTTTGGTGAACTGTCATGGATTGTAATCAGAGTGAATCCAGACATTCTGGCAGACAGACATAATCCTTATTAAAAAAAACATGCATTCAGAACAGAATTTCAGGAGTGTATATTATATAAGATTATAGGATTCTTCTTCACCCACTGACTAGATTGTCTTCACTCCAGTAACCAGAGGGTATAAATGAAATGACTGTTTTAATTGTTGCAATACTGCTTCTGGCCACCTGTGGCAACACTGCATCTGAGATTATTGTTGTTTTAAAACTGCATGATAGATATTCCTGTTATATATTTTACTATGAGATTGATTTGCATTCTGTGTGTTCTATTTTTATGCAGTGCTATCTAGCAGTGCCTTCCTGCCATCCAGAATAGCTGGACTGTGTTTCTGCTGCATAATGTCAAATTTTATTTGGTGTTCCTGGATTGATAGGACTGACATTTCATAGCTAATGACAGCACTCAATTTGCTGGATAGTTGATATTTTGGTATTTATTTATTTGTTTGTTTTTTATTCATGTGATGACAATTATAGAAATGCTATAGGCAGTCTGACCCCTGCTGATTCAATACCCATATGAAATCTATAAATGTATAATTTTGGTGATTATGAAATTGGAAGGTCATTCTCTCAAGAATGACCTTCCAAAAGGCCCTGTTATGTTCAACTGCTGGGACATTTCCATATCTTGTCTGGGTCTGTCAACATGTCAGCCACAGTGCAAGGCTTCCTGTGCAGCATAATGACTCTTTTATCTGTTCATCTTTTCATTTATTTATGATGATGACAGTGTACTGGCACATGCTCAGCATGCTCGGAAATCGTAAGGGGACTAATTAGTTGGCGTTTTCGTAGGGGGCTGAGACATTACACAGCATCTAGTTTGGTTTAAATTCAGGTAATGACTACCAGAGTGTGTGTGCGGCACTGGTGAGGGTTGAGTGCTGCCACCCGTCTGCCAGGTACTGCTGTGATGGGGGCATGTTCAAAACCTGGCAAACCAGCCTTGTCACCTGGCACCCTGGTCCCTCACCGGCCTCAAGGTCATCAAGCTTGGCATGCTGCTTGGAAAAGCTGGAGGGGAGAATGTGAGAGGCATCCCTGAACAGTCGTGATGGGTTGCCATGTTGTAGCAGGGGTCCCTATGCCTGCAGCGATTTAAATCCTTAACGTTTATACCCACACAAAGCGTCGACATCCTCCTTGAACAGGCTGACGTCAGTCCCTTTCCTAGAATCAGAGAGATAGCCACTCAAATAAGTCGTGTGATGTTATTTGATGTACATTGACAATGAATCTCCCTATTGATGTCAGACACTGCTGTGTTATCAGACAATGCCATTTGGAGGAGACTGGAAGCAAGCAATAGGTTGGTTCAGATTTAAAGCTTGGTTGCGTCCGTCTGGAATTCAGATAGGGTTAATGAAGTGGATGCATGTACTAACCTCCACCATCGCTTCCCCGCCTCCTGTGTCTCAGATTTCCCTCCCACATCTCTCATCATCTTCTCATTTACCTTGCCATTTAACTTTTCTCATCTGCGGTGTTGTCATCGTTATAAGAATAATAAGAATAATGACAATTATAATGACGTGCATGTGTTCAAGGAGTCTCAAGGTTCAGCTCCGACTTAGCCTCCAGTTTTAGATCTGAGAATGCTTTGACGTTGTTTGCATGAATCTGAGGTTATAGAGAAAGAAAGCTTAGAATGAGCTGCTGTGATCCAAGATGTCATTGATGCACGTCAAAATCTCATATTATTCTGATCATTAAGAGGTCTTTGAAATCTGCACTCGGTGACAGAAAGAGGTGAGCTTTGTGATGGGTTGTCATTAACTGCTGCAATTTAAAGACACACAGTTGACAGTGTGGAGGATGGCAGCATTATAATGATTTTCTGCATGGTGATAGTCTCTGATCATCTTCACATGAATGTATGAAGGACCTCAACTTAAAGTGATATTTCATTTTTAATGGATCATTTTCATTTTCACCACATAAGCTACACTTCCATTAGAGGTCAGGAACACCCAACGTAGCAGCACAGAGTCGCAATTTAGGTTGTTGTGCTCTTACATCAATACTCATAATTGCAAGGAAGGTCGTCAGATTTTTATGATACCACATAATACAATTCTAATGTGCTTTTGTTGTGCCTTCGTGTCATAAGCCTCCAATGATAAACATGATATCATGCATGAACATAAGTTATAATATTTTATTATTTCAAGATATGAGTATTCCGTTGTATGGTGGATAAATGATGCACACATAATAACTTTAATTACAAGTAAGGCAGATATGTTTTTGAAACAAATCAAATGCAAAATGCTGCTAAATGCCATCTTTTTTCCTGTCCACTTCTAAAACAAGCTATAAAAATGATATATAATCAATTCATCAAACACAGGCAAAATTACCATTCATGAACCGCGTTTCTAGACAACTGACAAAAGTCTAATATTCACTCTCATTTTAGCTATGTTTTGCTCTCCACCAGCTGCTGGGGGAAATATCTGCTGCAAGGCTGCTAAATGCTCTACTCCATTGTCCACCAGATGACCATGTCTGTCGGCTGTGGGCAGGTAGCGTACAATGCACTTTCTGTTGAAACCCTGCTAGCTGCAGATTAATCAGAAAATCTGTTGGCTTGAAAACAAACAAAAAAAATCTCTTTATTGTTACTATGAGTGACACATCCTACATTATACATTCACATATCCATCGAAATATTGATTAGTGTAACTTTAACAGCCTAAATCTAGCTCTAAATATTAAACAGTGATTTTCCAAATATCAGATGAAAAACTGTCTGACTGTTTCTAACACATGTTTTTTGTGCAGAAGCACAGGGACATTGTTTGACATCAGTACAGCTTGACACGTGCAATGCAAGGTCAACAGGACCTCACAGTAGGCACAATCTGTTAAAACATACAATAGATAAAAAGAGGGATATAAAAGATCTGATTCCAAAGTATTAAAGATTCGCTTTTTTTCTTACTGAGTGTGGACATTAGTTCTCCTTGAAGAATACAGATCAGTTTGATCGGAAAGGGTTAATTTGCTTCAATAGTGCTTGTAGGATCAAATGGCAATTAGGAGTTAATGCCAGCTGAGAGAATAAAGCAGGAGGGAATTCACTTGAGTTGAACGTATGAAACAGCAATTTTTTCCCCCATATTTGAGCTGTATGGTTCTGTGTTTTGTTTAACCACTGCCTTGTGTTTCTGGTCTCAGCATGTAATGGAAATTTTATTTTCCTCTCATTTTCCACGTCAGAAGATTAAAAACATAATGGTTATGCTGTTGTCAGCTGGGATATGTCTAGAAACCCGAAGTGTGTGAAATAAAAAAAATAACATTACCAAGAAAGTGCAATAAACAATAATTTAGCCTTCCTATTTATCTTTTTTTTTTTTTTTTCTTCTCCTTTCAAAAGCAATCTTCATGTTTATTGGGTTGGAATTAAATCCTTCCTCGAAATCGCAATAGATGTTGTGTTTGGTCGACTCTTTAATTTATTGTTTTGTTGGTGATGGAGACTTGAACGATTAAATGTCTGAAGGAGCCTACATTCCTAAACACAGAGCTGTTGAGGTAGAAAAGAGAATAATAAAAGATGGTTAAATTATTGATTGGGACATGACAGGACTACTGCCCCTCTGGGTACACTTCATCAATATTTTCCATACAATTTAACCCACTGCTGCCAGGACGTGTCTATACATAAGCAGTCTGAATGATGTTCTGCACTCTGTCATTCACACATGGACATGCAGCCCACCCCCCACACTGCAATGCATTATTGAAGACTAGGTGCCATTGTGTTCCTCCTGGTTAAGACACCTATGTTTTTTCCTGCATTGCAATATCACTGCTGCCCCCTCTCTCAATGCAAATGCCGCAGAGCTGGACTATATTATCTGGACCTGGATGAAACAAAAGTCTCTATTCTAAGTAAAGCACAAGCTGGACTGATACCTCCATCACTGCTGGCGAGTATAAAGGCGAAGGATCCAAGGAGGCTGTCAGTGAGTCTTCCAGCTCGTCTGCATGTATTCCCTCCATTAGTTGCACTGCCAGCTGAACCAGAATAAGAAGGCAAATCCCAACAGTAATCGGTCAACAACAAAGGGGATGCTATATTGTTTGGAGTTGTGTGATGCTTGGGCCTCTGTGCTAGCTATGTGGATTGTGGTTATGAGGTTGTCCCCCGCAGGTGACTTCTGCATCCAGGTTTTGCCTTGTGCTCGCTGACTGAAATATTAAACAAGCCCGTGGATTTTCTTCATGTCTCCACAGGCATATATGCAGAGTTTAGCACCATGTAATGTCTTTCAATCCATCAAAAGCTAGAAGGGGGGCTTTTTGCCCAGGCTCCCTGTTTGTTTTACAACAGTAACCATTGTAAAAATCTCTCCATCCTGCATTAGTAGCACAACACCCACTGTGCTGTTCACAGAGCTTTACAGTGGAAACATTCATTACTTACACAAATAAAACCCCGGTTTTTAAATGATGGTTGCCAGAACATGGCCGATGCCAGATGAAAAGACTAATTCATTTATATTATATTGTATCCTCAACAATGCATATTTGTATTTTTGATCCACTGTCACATTGTTTAACCCTTGTTTGTTGACATTGCCTTTTTATCCCCCTGCTGCATGTGTAAAAATAACAATAATTTCATATTTTTGATTTTCTGTCAAAATATATTTATATATATATTTTTTTTCATTAAAATCCAATATTTAGAGGGAAAATTATTACATAGAAAATAAAATTAAATAAATAAATGAACATTAAAATAATTGCTATTACACCAAATTAGAATCAATATATAAAATATTTAGTATGGTGTAATATATCCTACTTTCAAAATCAGTCACAGAAAGCACTTACAAACCTGCTGTGTGGCCATTTCTTTCAAATCTGTATCATTTTACTGTATTGAAAATTGGTCTGGGACATAGCGTTATTGCTTGAACCCTTCATCAAAGGGCTTTTGAATTAGCATCATATCAATCTAGGGCAGGCATGTCCAAAGTCCGGCCCGGGGGCCAATCACAGCCCGCAGTCAGATTTCATTCAGCCCGCAGCTTTGTTTTTATAATATATTAACTATGGCCTGCTAGGATTGTCA
Source organism: Sciaenops ocellatus (assembly GCA_033000465.1). Taxonomy (NCBI): domain Eukaryota; kingdom Metazoa; phylum Chordata; class Actinopteri; family Sciaenidae; genus Sciaenops; species Sciaenops ocellatus. The sequence continues at coordinate 20,375,356 of CP136882.1, read as the reverse complement.
GATACTGTATGGCTGGAAGATTTGGCTTTTTTGGTTGAAATAACAAAGAATTTGAATGCACTAAACATTAACCTTTAAGGACATAACTGCTGGTGTTATATATCTGTAGATGTGACACAAAATATTACTTTTTGAATGATTTTGTGAAAGAGAAGAGCAAGAGTGATACGTTTTAAACTTAAATGTTAACAAACTTCAAGCAAACATCATGCATTTGTATGTAACTTCTATTGTTTTCCATTTTTAAAATGTTAGTATTGGCCCCTGGGCATCTTCACATTGTCAAATCTGGCCCTCTTTTAAAAGAAATTTGGACACCCCTGATCTAGGGCATCATGATGGCACTGTGGGACGTATGCTGTGTGGCCATCCCCAGTTTATTTCTTGCTGGGGATCTTTGTCGCATGTCTTGCTCTTTTCTTTCTCTCTCTCCACGTTAGCTGTCACTCTTGATTGTCAACTGTCATAAGGGAGAAAATAATCTTCATAAAAAAGGCTATTTTTCTTCTCTTTGAGATATCTTGAAGATTAAGTGAGCATCCAATTTATGCTTCAGATGATGCAAATACATACTGATGGTGCCATGAAATAATGATGGACTACATCAGCACACTTGGTAATGCACAAAGCTAATATTGGTAAAATGCAGTGCTTGTGTTATGCGTTCCCCGAGGGTAGAATATTTAACAGAACCCACCCAGACAGTTGCCCTGAGGGGTGGGATGACCTCAATACACTGATGGAGAGCATGTAGACAGTTATAGTGCTGTCTATGGATATTAAGATTTTAACGTCTCAAAACTGCGGTGGCCGACAAGGGCAAACGCGCCGCAAGCGGCCAAACGCTGCAGACACAGGAATGATGCAAAATCAAAAACACACAAACACATAAAACAAATGCGAAAGAAAAATGCTGCAAATACCAAAAACGCCACTCGGGGGACCTGACCTGAGAGATGGACCAGTCCGGTGGGGCCCAGTCCCTCTTTAAAACATGAGCGGGATGCCTAGAAGAAAGTTGGCTAACTTTTGGAGAAAGGGCTGGCTCAGCAGCTAGTAGTGGCACTTTCCTGCCGCGGCAGTTGCCGGTGTCTGAGGCAGTTATCACTGCCCTGCTACGGCAGCTGCTGCTGTTATGGGCATTTGTTTTTATTTAACAGTCGTCGGTGTTGCATTATACTCGCATGTTTTTACTTCTGCTTCGTTTCTGTGATTGCAGCATTTTTCTCTTGCAGCGTTTTTCTGTTGCATTTGTTTTATGTCTTTGTGTGTTTTTGGTTTTGCATCATTCCTGTGTTTGCAGCGTTTGGCCATCTGCGGCGCGTTTGCCCTTGTCGGCCACTGTACAAAACAAACAAAGCTAATGCGGTACACTTGAAGTGGACAAAAGATCAGCCATGGTGCACATCACAGGTTATTTGTTTTCCTGGAAAATCGCTGGTTTAATCTCAACAACAGTGGATGTGTCCATCAAAGATCCTATTCTGTCAGTGTCCTTGAGTCAAATATTAAACGCCCACTTGCTAAACTCTGTAAACTCACTGCCACTGAACATGAAATGCATTGACAGCTCACTGGTATAAGCACCTTATCCTTACGTTAACAGGATAAAAATATCCCAGCTAATTCCATATTTAAATCAGATGTCTCACTCCACTGAAACATGCAACTGTACACAAATATATCACAAAAGGTTGTGATCTTTATTTACTTGATCCCTGCAAAGAATCAGCACTGTGAAGCCACCAACCGTGTTACGATGATGGCTGTTTCAAGGTTACTTAACTGATAAATTACTTTATATTGCATGTTCAGCAGGGTGGCCATTGCTCCCGCTGACGGTATTCCATTTTATGCTTAAAAAAAAAAAAAAAAAAGACCACACACAACCAAATAAGAACTCAGACACTTTTTGTGTTGATGCTCTGTGTCCCTTGCACCTGTACTTTCGGGCTGACAAAGGTCAAGTAAAAATGAATTGTAGATCAGTCTTTGGTCATTTAAAAAATGTTGAACCTTTTCGGGCTTCTGGGTTGGGTAGCACCTCTCAGCAAGAAGGTTCCTGATTCAAATCTGGGGCTAGGGTTTGCATGTTCTCCCTGTGTCTGTCTGGGTTCTCTCCAGTTTGCAGGTTAATTGGTGGATGTAGGTGTGAAGGTTTGAATAAAAGGTTGTTCTCTATGTGTTAGCTGTGTGATGAACTGGCAACTTGTCCATGGTATATCCCGCCTCTCACCCAATTGGCTCCAGCCCTTCATGACCCTGATAGGGATAAGCGATTATGGAAAAATGGATGAATGAACCTTCTAGTGCCCATGAAATTATATTAGCACTTAAATTAACTGCAAATTTTGGAGAAGTGATGCTGCTTTAGGTGTTCAAGAGGCTAAATATGTGCTAAGTAATCTAAAGTGACAAATAAAAGTGAGTTTTAAAAAACTGAAATCTCAGCACCTTGCAGAGTAATTTTTGTTTACTGGACAGCTTTGGTCCAGTGGGATAATGATGACATCCTTGTCAGCATCCTTGAAGCTCAGAAATATGTTGAGGAATTTTACCAGCACATGAAACAGAACCAAACAAAAACAAACTGTATACGTTCAGCACAGTATGCTGTGGAAAAAAGGTATTTGGTCCGAACAGTAGTGCTCTCCTAATAACACAGCATGTGTGTGGCTCCATCAAGTTGACGTTAATTAGGGAGAATGGTGGGTAACTCAAGCCATGGTTGTCATAAATCTCTTACTGCCTTTCCTTTCTCTTTGCAAATATCTCTTACTTATAACTGCATAATTACAGGTTTTCCTAGGATACATTATTCAGATCTGATTTATTTTCTAACACCTTACATTATGGTATTATTTTTTCATAGTGGAAAAGGTTTTAATAGCAGGGTGGAACTGCTCTGCTTTGATCGAGGGATGTATATGTGCTTGAGGGAAGGTAGAGGGCGAGGGAGTGCACAGTACTCATCCCCTATTTTAATACCACTACAGGTGTTGAGATCAGACCTTCCTCTCCATGTTTCTCCATGTTTTAAGTTATAAGAAGCTTGATATAAAATCATGTTTTTTACAAATGTATATATATGTATATGTCTTCTGTCATGTGTTAAACATTTTAAGTTATCAAAAAATAAATAAAAAATAAAACATGGCTAATTCAAAGAAGTCCACATAAATAATACAAATAACCTCAACACATTAAACACACACACACACACACACACACACACACATATAAAAACATAAATGCACACAGTTGTACACCTTGGCTTACCAGCCGCTGTTGCCTAGCAACAACAACCATATACAATGTAGGCCTGTACATCTCAGCAAATGACATGTAGGTTTTGTTCACTGAAGTGTGGGTGATGCTGATGGAGCATGAATGCGCATTAGAAATGGAACCAGCTTCACATTAAAATGTACTAAATTGATTCAATGCAACAACCTGTTAAAGAATAGAATGACTAGATTTGCATTTTTTGGTTTTCAAATGCATATGTGTGTGAGTTTGAGGCAGGGAGGTAGAGACAGACATCTTTATTGGGTTAGTGTCATAGACATGGACATGGTATCTGTGACATTACCCACAGGTTTCTGAAGAGCTGTTATGAAGCTGCCGCCATGTAGGCAGTTGAAGCTTGGTTGCTCAAACAAGCCACCTGCCAGTCAGTTAAAAGTAATATTTTTGGGGGGGTATTTTCCCTTGAGAACACACACCTCATCTGAAACGCAGTCGAAAGAAAACACCTCACCCATCCCATGCTCAGTGGTTCAGCTCTGATGGCAAGTCAATGTGTCAAATCAATAAGCCTAACTAGCTCATTAATAAACTTCTCAACTACACATCAATTGGGAGGAACAATATTTTTGAAACCTCCACTTTCTGTGCTGTAATAATTCAGAAATGCTGAAAATGAATAAAGTCAGGAAATAAAGACAAAAAAAACAAGGTTAAAAAAAAAAAAAAAATGAAAAAAAATCTAACTTCTGGTGAGCACAGTGGAAGGACCCACGGGTACTGAATGTGATGAGGACTGGAGGTGAATGGGTCACATTGGTTTGACTCAAATAACAGCTGACAGCAGTAAAGTAAGGAACAGTTTTAAACTGTCTCACCGAGGTCAGGGCAAAATATGATAAGTTTAACTGAAAGGGCGAAACACGTGCTCTTGGAAAGTGTGTGTGTTTGGATGTAAATAACTGATTATTTTTCATGGCAAGTCAAGATTCACATTTCTTAAAACTGTAATATTGATTATAAATTACAACATGTAACAATATATAGTGTAATGACAATTTACTGTTTCTCAGTGACAGCTAATTCTTACATAGATATATTGAATGTTATTTGTATTTCAATTGTATTGCATTTTAAAATGCAATTTCCATGTAGAAAACTACCTACAGTATGTAAGCTGACGCTTCATGGCACACCAGTGAATGAACATAACAATTTAGTTTAATTCAAGCATGATATAGGATTTCTGATTAGTGTTTTAAGCAAATAAATTACGTGATCCTTGTTACCTTTTAACACATTTCTTGTCTCAAGTATTGTCTTAAACACCAGGCCTCAGTTAAACATTATTTATTCTGAAGTAGTTTTTCTGCTTCAAGAGTTTTTCAGCCTCTTAGAAATGTGTATGCAATTAAAACTCCTATCTGCAGCCAGCAACTTCATCTCCCAGTCAATAAACAGAGCAGTTGTCACTGAGGTTGGATGGAGTCACGGTTAGAGGTGTTACATTCAAATTTTAGATATTTAATTAATGTTTTCATCAAGTGTGCCTTATTAGAGAGTAATTAGTGGTTCTGTGTCTTGCTCTTTGACACTATGACAGAATACATGTCTACCACAGTGACTTTGGCCTTTTAGAAGAAGAGTCTCTGAAACATCTAGTGTATTTTTCTTTAATTAAATTAGGAATTTATTCAACATTGCAGTGTGTTATTAAATACTTTGTTCAGATTTTCTAAATTTCTTCTGAGAAAGAGCATCTCCTCTTTTTTTCATGCTGTTTTATCTATTCTCCAGCCTGTCCCACTGGATGGCTGCATTGCTTAGGAGGTTACTTTGAAGATCTGGTTTTACAAGCTACCAGTTAGTTCACTTTGATAGAGGTTCAGTTACAGCAACACTATAACACGAACACGAATATGGTTTCTAAAAAAATGCACCTAGATTATTAAATATAAATCCCACATTGTCAAAATATTTTACTGATTAGGATTTGAGTGAAAGCTGTGTTTCATTTGAAACAGTGTGCAAAGGAATATTCACTGCTGCCTGCAAGAAATTAGCATCTTGTCAAAATAACCTCACGTGGGATTCGTAAGAGAACAGGTGTGAGGCATGTGAACTTCAATTTGTATGTGTTACCATCAGTGTAACATTTTGAATTAGAAAGAGAATGGGGTGTCAAAACAGATTGAAAGACATACACATTTTCTGTGACAGGCATTGCAGTTGCCAAATGGGAGTAGGAAGAATTACAAAGGGATAATAATTAGCAGTGGGGTGAAGAGTATGTATGAATGTATCAAACTAATTTGCTCTATGAAGAAATATTCAGATTAAGTAGGAATTTTGTGTAAAAGCATGCCAAAAATGTTTAAAAATCTGTGTAGACCACATGTAATTAGTATAAATTTCACCCTATGCTTTGCAAACAAACAGCCAAGCGAGGACCTAATCTGTCTCTATTTGGTTTTCTGTCTCACTCCCTAAATTGGCCTCCTGCACTGTTCTGGTCAGTGTGATCACCTCTCCGACCATTTGCTTGGTGCAGCGTTGTGTTTCCATGCCAAATTCCGATGGCGAAACTATCACAGATCACAAGCTGGATGCAGAGCTCCGCGGTACACCGTGGCACGCTCTTTCTGAACAGCCCAATTGGTTAACATGGGCACTGAAAGGATGTGGGCAGTGCTTGGCAGTGCTTCTGCCTCCTGTGTGTCCCGGCAATTAACTATGAAAATGCAGATGAATGGGTTGGATACAGTTTCAAATCGTAGGCATATATTTATCGTGAATTATAATTTTAAAAGTAGCAAAGTATTAGTAGAAGTATAAGTAATAGTAGGAGTACAAGTACCCCCAAAAATGACTTAGAGTAACACAAGTCATTGTAATTTGTTACTTCTACCACTGATTATTGGTGTCCGGTTTCAGTCATGACCAATAACATGACCTCTTTGCCATCAAGTAAAAAGAAAAGGAATGAGTTTTAATTAAAAGCTTTTCTAGTACTACCAGTCTCACTGAGAATTAGCACTCTTAGCTCAAGGAAGGTTTCGATTTCTTTCAAGGATAATTAGATTAACAGTACCGTAAAAATATGCTTGGGTAATTCTATGCACTAGCTCAGTTTGTTTGCATGAAAGATTGAGAGGTAAAATATAGAAACTTAGAAAAACCACTGGACTAATATGTTCTGCACACTGATGCTCATCAGATGTTCCAATCCTGTTCTCCCCTTTCATCCTTCACTAAGATATGAGCTAAAGAAGTCTTTTTCTTTTCTCTTTTTTTTTTTGCTGCAGACACACTGACTTCCCACTCACACAGCCTCCACTGTAATTACTGAGACTTTTTACAGAGCTGCTTTTGAACATCATGCGCCAACACCGTATGATCACACCTCACCAAGCTAACTCCATGGGATATGAGATTGTGGTCACAGCGGCCGCCAACCTAGTCCCTGTTGCTGTTGTGTTACTTCCTCTGCATGGTGTTCCTGTGCATTAGGAGTTACATGGCACTGACCCTGCAAATACAGCATGACTAAACAGCGAGTAATGAAAGCCATGTCTGGCGTCTGTACAAACAGCTTATCCTTCAACCTGGGCTTACACTGTAACATATCGACAACCTCACTTTCCCTCCCTCACTCTCTTTCTACATGTGCCAGAGTGATAGGAATCTCCCCAGGCTCCTTCATCCCCTTTCACTGGCAATCCAGGATTCACATTGTCCGCTTTTGTCTGCTATTCTCTCCAGATATTTAGGTATTCATCACTCCTATTCGTGACTCCGTTGGGCCTTGTAGCTGAGGCCTGCCTCCAGACAGTACCCTAGAGAAGAAACAGAAGAGAAGAAAGGGGGGGTTAGAGAAACGAGCCACAGACGGTACAGGGCTTATCTGCTCTGAACACCCGAGTGTCGGCAGCTCCCCAAATGCTATGAATATCTGTGCTTCTATGTGTGTTTATTAAGCAGTAGGAAATGCTTTTTTGCAAGGCAGGCAAAGGGAATTGTGTGTGTGTAGATGCCACGTTGTGTACATTTCATTTCAGCATAGATGCAGTTTTTCACTGCAATACAAGGAAGGTATTAATGTTGTACTGGTGTCACAGAGAGGCTACAGAGCCAGACGGCCTCAGATGAAAAGAGCATGGTATCTGTTATTAAAGAGAACCAACACTGGAGGAAAAGCACATTAGATTGCATGTAATGAAGAATTTATATTTGGCCATTATCACAGAAGCACCTCCTATATTCAAATCATCAAATGATTACTAGCTAGTGTCAAGTAAATCGCTTCTTGTTAATGGCTCTTAAGTTTTCACTGTCAACAAAACAAGTCATATCTGCCTAATAACAGATAGTGTTTTCATGAAGCTGCAAAGCATGATAGAATATTAAACCTAAAAAAAATATGAGATAATTGATATTAGGAGAATTAAAGCCCAAAACAATTTCCACTCTATTTGCTAATGATGTGTTGTAATGGCATTGCTCTGACAGTCACACAAAATGGAAGACAAAACTGATAATCTGAAGCTGCCTCCTGGAGTCACCAAGCTTACATGCAAGCAAATATAGTGTCTACTCAAATATTCATGTTACTGATTCAAACAAAACAGTGGTTACTTCCCTATTCTGCACGCACGATGGCTACCAGTGGGGCTGCAGTCACGAATGGAAATGAGATAGGGAGTCAATGACATGTTTCTGGGAATAAATTATGTAGTAATGTTAGTCTGTGTTTTTGCAGCTAAGGGTCCAGAGTGTCTGGAGTTAAAATCACTCATCCGAATTGATGCAGGTGGGTGGTTTACTTGGGTAAATGCACCTACCACCATCTGCGTGCTGGTTAGTGTGCTTGCATGTGTCACCGCACGGTGCTGTATCTGGCTGCCAAGAAGCTGCCAACTTGCATTGCTCTGTCTGAAGGTTTTCAGAGTAAAATCTGGCAGGGAGCTGTTCGTAGGAAGAAAAAAAAAATACTTAGAAAGAGCTGGACGTGATGTTTCTGAGATAAATAAGGATGGTAACACTGTGCTTTCTCTTTAGCACCACTGATTTGAGGAGCTTTAAACCACAGTGTAAAACTAAATAAAAAGCAAGGACATTTGCATCTATTGGCTCATAGACAAGTTATCTACTCTCATTGTTACTGATACTGTGTATAGTTTAGGCCATCCTCTGAATCAATAATACTATTCTACTCTATGCTGTGTTAAATAGAAATGTGTGGTCAGATGAGTCTTATTATACATATAGTGACATGTTTTCAGCTTTCAGAGATTGCTCTGGTCAAATCATAATCAATAGGAACAGTGACCAAAACTATTAAGACACAAGTTGTAATAAACTGGAATTATTCAATTGAATTTAATTTCAATGCTGTTCTATTTAAATGATCCAAATCATAACAGAGGTTATCTCACTTCTGACCACACCCAACAGTGATGCCATAGTGTACTGACACACCCTGCAGTACACTCTTACATCACTGGAGGAAGGGGAGAACTTAAACTACTGGAGGTTAAGATGCTCATTTAAGTAACACATACTGCCCTGCTGCTCTAAGCACTGTCTTATCTGTTCAAGTTTTCTATTGATCATACACACCAAACACCCACACAGCAATTAAGTCCTTTTCCTATTACAGCTGTAATGACAACAAACCAAATCATTGTTCCTCAGAATCTCATCATTGCTCTTCCGTAAATGTAAATTAATTGCAGCAAGCAGAAAAAAAAAAAGCCAGCCTCATCTGATGGGACACAGTGATTTACACAGTGTGTAAATCTCCTTTGTCTTTAAAAATCAAGAGGGGAGGTAAGGCAGCAGTCATCCCCTGTTGCCAAGTCATTTACATTGACATCCACCTGTGTCATTATTCCTGCAACAACACCCCAAACTAACTTGACTCATCCTTCTTCTCTGGCATCCATAACTTGTAGCTGAAAATTTCCTCAGTCTATCTGTTGGATTACTTTCCTGCATTGTGCTGAAGTGAGACAAATAACACACAATACTATTCTATCACCTGCGTGTGTTTTTAAATTGGCTCCTGTGAGATTCATCCCCCAAAATTCTAATGACACCTCGCCTTTGACTACACCTGAGCTGGTCCTGCTTATGAATTACACACTAGCCTCTAATGCAGATTGAATTATATAAGGTACCTTTGGGATATTGCCCTGTGTCTCTTGGTCTTTTTATATTACTAAGCAGGTTTGTTAATATAATTCGTAAAAGCCTTTGTCACAGGCCCGGCAGTATGATTGCACTGGCACAGGGACAGAGGGATTTTTCATAAAGAGATATTGTTTTTTTCTGCCTGTTTAGTTTGAAGCATTATGGGTTTATGGATGGAGGGAGATGCAGAGGCGTGCAGCAGGAGCGTAAGGAGGAGTTTGTTTGGATGAGACCCAGGATGGCGATATCCTATTATGTAGGCTGTCACTTTGGGTAACCCTGGGAGCTTGACTGCAGAAAGCATCTGACACGCTGTATGCTTCTACAGCAACAATAAGATTCGCTATCATTTTTGAACAGGGGTCAGTAGGTGGATAAAACATGTTTATTCAGGTTTATTTTACTCCTTGGCCACGATGTGTTTTGTTTCTGCATGTGGCCACTCTTATTAACATCTGATGTGACTGAATTTACAGTTGGTATGTTAGGGTTAACCCTTTAAATCTACACGAGGAATTGGACACAAACTTGAGCAAGGCACCAATCCCTGTGGTGCTCCTGGAGGGCTTTTGAATGGAACAGTAAAACATTGTAGTAGGCAGCACACAGGTATAAATTTCTACAATGGCACAGTTTAAAAGTATTTCTTGAAATTATTCAGTTAGATTAAATTAATACAGATTCTACCTGCCAGCACAAACATATAAAAGCTCTATGGTACATTAGATTAAGCAAAGCTCGGTGTGGTCCATTAAAAACACAATTCTTACCACTGGATGCACTGGGCAAAGCGGAACATTTTGCTTGTCAGACTTTATTAACTTGCTCAGATTTCAGTTTACCTTGAGTGCATAGTTAGTAGTAGTTAAATAGTTTTCCTTTTGTCTGTTTTTATGACCAAAGTCTGGATAAGCTGTGAGCCTCGTCTAGGCCACTTCTGAAATGTGGTGCGACGCTTCTGGTGGGATCATAATCATTGTCTAGACCAGCACAGCTGGAATGCATCACATCTGGAATGCTTCACATCTGTGCTTGGTGGGATTGAGCCTTTTCTGATAAATTGGCCCTTCAATTAAAATGTTCAACTCCTTAAAATGTATTTATGTAAAATGTGTTTGCAGAAGAACAAGAAATATACCTGTGTGCCTACACTGAACAAGATAATTTTTTAATCTAAGTTCTTTTTGGCATCACACATCTTTGATCCCTCAAAGCCCAGACTAGACAGAGCATTCTTTCTAATCAGTGTTTGAAGGAGACGCCATTGCTGCAAGCGCTGTTAACTCCAAGTGGATTATCTTCACTAATGAGAAAAAGGCTTGCCTCTTAAGCCATTTCACCTGCAATCCTCCAACACAAACTCTGTGACTCAGCTCCTCTCTTTGTACTCTGTCCCCTCCTGTCTCTCATTATTGGAGGACAGGAAATCTTATGTCATCCTTTGGAAGTTAGCCAAAAGAATAAAACTACCTCACCCAAACATGGAGCCAAGAGGAGAAAGAGGTAATGCTTAGCATTTTCAGACCAGAGTGTAGTGCAGTAGTGAACAGATAAATAGTGGTCCCTGTCTGACTTGGTCTGCTCAAAGTGACCTCCTGTTGGACCACAGCCACAGAAATGTACTTGGTATTAACAGTGCAGTCCTGGTCAGACTGTGTATATTAAGAGGGCACATTGCCAGAATTTTGATGTACTGCCTTTGTTATGCCACTAAAGAAAACTGCAACATTTAGTTATAATACATAATGTAAACAATAGTGTTTAGGACAGGAGTTTATGCTGACAGGTGGCAACACCATTAAGATATTACATGTGCCAATGAAATGTAATCGCTGCTATATAGCGACATCTTTTACAGACAAAATGTTGCACTGCTGTTTTATTTTCTTGGTGGTCATTAACATACAGTAAGTGCATGTTACAGAAGGCTAGTGGAAATAGCCAAATTCAAACAGATGGGAGAAAGATATAAAAGGTGGGTGAGAAGAAATTAAGCGCCTTTGTTGCAGCTCTTCCACATCGTAAGCCTGGAGCCCTGACAAGGTGTCCTTTTGAAGCTGCTGCAGCCATCCAGTAAGCATCCTCCACTCCACTAGCACAGAGGATCAGGCACAGGCCTCTGAGTTCACCACAGTGTACTCATTAGAGTACAGATATTTCTGATCTGTTTTGCACACACATACACACACACAGGCACACATACCGCCCTCCATCATCTTTCTCTTCCTGCCCTTTTCTCTTCATTTCCCCTCCTACACTCGCTCCATCTCTCCTTTGCAATTTCCATCTGTTCAAATGAAATATATTTGGCATCCGGAGAATGCCCCAAAGCAATGAGGGACAATATATCTTACAAATATTAGCCGTCCAGCCGTGGTTCATGTAATATTTATAAAGGGAATGTGGCAGTGGGTGATGTCAACAATGTTTACCGTGAACAGGTTGAGCATCCCTCCAAAGTGCATCAGCACCTGCCAACTTTTTGACAGGCTAGGTTCTCGGCCAATCTAGAGGCTCATTTACATGTTACACAGCGATCACGGCTGACCTGATCACATCTGGCATGCTTGTCCAATTAATTAATCATGTGTAAGTGAGGCCAACCTCAGGCTTTGATTATGGCTGCCATATTGTTTTAAAGAGAAAGTTGTGTGTGTGAGGTGGGAGGCTGTCAGACAAGTGTCCAGATGGACAGTGAAGACTTTTGAAGAAACAACCCTCCATCTAATATAGGTGTCGGTGAGATTACTCACCGCATTCAGGTTTTGAAAAACATACTTTTTAGCACCTAATAAGAAAGCTTTTTTTAACAAAGAATTTAAGAATCAAAACAAGAACAGGAGGACTACAATGCGATCAGTACACAAGAGGATAGGCACATTCTCTCCTAATTATTCAAACAAAAAAAAGGAAACAAGATAAAATAGAGTCTACAGGCATTCTAGTAGTTCCAACATTTTCTAATTAGCTTCAGACACAAAGTACTGGATATAGATAGGAATGTCATTATTACAATTCAACCATAGAGGGACATGAATGCCTGCACCTGATTTGATGGCAAATTCAGAAGTCAGAGGGTCACAGGGTCATCAAAGTCAGGATTAATTTTCTTATAACCAAAGTACAGTAGAAAATATCACGTTTATCCAAACCTTGGGGCATATCTTTAGCATATCAATGCTCAGACACGTGATATTAAACATCCTACATCCTCCCAGAAAGGCTGGATATATGGTCAAGACTGCGACGCATAGTCCATGAGTACACTATTGCACTTACTCTATCAAGATATCAAGAGTACTGAGACAGATAGTTTGTGACACCTGTGTGAAAAACATCTGGGGATTTAACAAATGCGAGGCTAACAAAATGATATGAGTTTTACGCAGACAAGTATTGAAGGATAAACTCAAAGTAATGATTTTTCCAAATGAAGTGAACTCTTCTTATTGGCAAGTTGCACTGAGGAAATACTAGAAGCAAGGGGCTAATCTTCCGCTGTGGGTGCCTCAAGCTATCTTGAGATCTGTCAATAAGTCTGCATGGAGTTAATACCAGAATATGACTTCTCTGTAAGTGGCTTAAGGTGCTACAGAGAGAGTTGACTGCTTTTAAGAGGGTTGTTTTGTTCCTGTATAAAGTAAATAGCTGAGTAAAAAAAATGATGTTGTATGATCTTGTAGTGATATCAGCCATCATATTTGTTTAATTATGAATACATTTACAGGAAATTAGCGTTCAATAACATAACAGCAGTTACAACTTTGTGTTAGAACTTGCCAAATTGAAAGGGAAGAGATTCTGTTGATACAACTAGATCAAATTCATAAGCCTAACACTTTTACTGCAAGTTAACATCCGTCGCTTGAAGGGTGCTTTTCTTCCACAAGCTTTGCTGTACTGAGAGCATACATTTTCAGCAAAGACAGCCCAAGTGGGAATTGAACTTCTAACCTTGACACTGTTATCACCATGCTTAAATCACTGAGCTATAGCGCTGCTTTCAAGGATATCCTTTGGACTTTAATACTCATACTTGACTCTATGTTTTTTTTATCCATTTGTGACAGGGGCAGTCAAAACATGTCTTCACTGGGCCCCACAGGCAGACTAGATGTCCACTGTGTGTTGTAAGGTCAGCAGTGTTTGCAAGCAAAACATAGGCTTGAGGAGAGGCCAGGGGTTTGAGCTGGGGGCCTCAGTAGAGGGTCCTTGTCCCTTTCCATGGCCTCAGCTTACAACTCCCTCTGTGGATCTGTCTGTCTGACTAACATTGTTGCCTGTCTGCTTGTCTGTGCACATATAGAAGACTTCTTAATGATTTTCTGTCTTACAACAATCAAGAACGATTCCACTCTCCTGTAATCCTCCCTCCTTTCTGTGCAATCTATATCTACCCCTGTAGAATCTTCCCACCAGTCGTCATCATCGGACTATGTTTGTGCTGGGGCAAAAATTTAATTAGTGCACAATAAAACTGAAGTTTGGACCAGACTACTATGATATGAATTCAGATCTTGAGGTATGTCACGACATGAATAAGTCAGTGTCGACATGAAGAACAAACAAGTTGGCCTCCTCAAGATAACTGTCCCAGGTGCCACTGAGCCATTGCAGAAGAAGAGGGCGTAACAAGATGTATAATTAGAAGAGTACTCGTCAAACCTTGAATGAACAAAAACAATGTGGAAACATTTCTGTTTCTTTCATGTATTAATCAAAGGAGCATTACATATAATTTAATCATCTCTCCAGTCGAGCAGAATGAACATGCTTTGTGTAAGTCATGATTTACTGATTTATTTCTAGCACAAAAAACATGGATGGAGTTGCTCTTAATGAGACAACACTGTAAAGAATTTAAGCTTCTTTATTTATTTCATATTTTAGCAAATTCCACAACCCACTTGCAGCATGTAGGCTCATTATGTTCAGATGTTTTCACAAAAACATGCAACTCATATGTTGACTCTTTGAATAGAATTGTGGGTATTTTTTTATTTTTGCACTTTTCTTTCTCAAACGTTTCACAACTCCAAACTTACTTACTGTGCCTATGTGCGGGTTTCTGTACCACTTACATAACCTGGCTCCCCTGACATCCCTCCGTCCATCATTCCACATCTGTCTTGGTATCAGGTATCAATGAGCAGAGAGGCAGACAGATGAAGGAGGTAAGTGTGGATGGGTATGTGTGAGACTGTGTGTGTGTGCGGAGGAGGGGCAGGAGGGTTGCACCTCAGGGAGCTGCCTGTCACAGCGCTGTCATGTTGATAGACATGTCAATCGTGACTGAGCGGGAGGTGGAGAACTAGAAAGAGAGGGCAGCATAAGATGAGAAAAGTGAAATTAAGAAAAATGAAGGGCTCTCCATGATGTATGTATATATATATATATATATATATATATATATATATATATATATATATATATATATATATATACACATACATACATACATACATACATACATACATACATACATATATATACACACATACATATATACATATATATATAAAGTTATTTTTATATATATATATATATATATATATATAAATATAAATAACTTTATTGTAATCATTTTGTGAATGAGGACAAAACTAAAACATAGTATTAGTAGGCTAGTTGCATGCCCAAAATGAGCCAGTTTTCTACACTGTAAGTTTTTTATGGTAAATGACATATCATTATGTATCAGGGTTCCATGAATTGATTCAAGTAGTAGCTATTGAGTTATTTTCTAATGCTTGAACGTCTCCCACTATATTTCTAGGTTCCTACGTCCCTTATGTGTGATGTAAAAACTCACTATGTGCTGTGTTTTGTGTTTCATCCATCAATTATCTATAACCGCCTGTCCTCATCAGGGTCAAGGTGGGCCTATCCCAGCTGAATTTCAACACCCTGGACAAGTCGCCAGCTCATCACAGGGCACATAGAGATGAATAACCATTCACACTCAAATTCACACCTAAGGACAATTTAGAGTCACCAATTAACCTATTAAGTGCACGCCTTTGGACTGCGGGAGGAAGCCGGAGTACCTGGTGAGATTCAATGTAGACACAGGGAGGACATGCAAACTCTACGCAGAAAGGCCCCAGCCGAGGTTCAAACCTGCTGTGAGGCGCCAGTGCTAACCACTGCCCCACCATGCCGCTCAAATTCTACATATGATTTTCAAAACTCTTCTCCACTTTAGATTGGGTACAAGGACTTGGCTGTTGAGAGCAGCTGTCCATGGTGCTGAATAGAATGGAAGCTTTCACTTACAGTATACTGTATTATCACCGTTGGTTCTCAACCTGTGAGGCCATAGATGCACTGCACGCGAGAAGGGTTTGAATATGATGATGTAGGGAAAACAAACAAACAATAGTTTGCTGATGCTATCATGCTGACCTGAAAGGTGGGCGGGAAGCCAGAAAAAGAACCACAGTTATAATCTAAAACTTAAATGGTACAAATTCACATTCCTGTGCATCATCAGCAACTAATATAAAGAACACGACTAGGTCGTCAGTCCTTTGTAAGGCTGTAGGCAAAGCAGTGCTTTGAGCGTAATGCAAACATTAGTATGCTTACATGCTCACAAAGAAAATGCTGACATGCTGATGTGAAGCATATTCCAACATTTGCTAATTAGCACTAAACACAAAGTACAGCTGGAGCTGATGGGAATGGCACCAGTTTTGAAAGTTTTTGGACATAAACCAAAGTACTGGACTCACTGAAGTTTTGACCTGATAACGGCAGTAGATGGAAAGTCACAGGATCAACAAAGATTTTTAATTCAATCTGAGGGGAACATGAATGTCTCAACGACACTTAATGGCACTACAGGAAAAGACTGAGGAGAGGGAGGGATCATGAATGCCAATCCATCAAGCAGGCTTCATATATCAGCATCTGCTTTCTGGCTTGAGCACCTCTTTGACGCTGCTGTCTCGCAGTGCCAAATTGTTACAGCTTCAGTGTTTCAGATTTCCAGGCAGATAGAGGCATCCCTCCCCTCCTTTTTCTTCCTTAGATTTAGTGATTAAAATGTTAGCAAAGCATGCTAAGGTTTTCTTTTGTAGAGGCGTTACTACTATTTCTCATATTCACGTTTAAAGTCCTAAAAAGAAGAAAAATTACGCTTTCTCAACAAGCCACCATAACCTTAAGTTGTTTTGTTTTTTTTATTCCTTAGAAAAACAAAATTTTAGGATCCACCGTTAGATCTCTTATTAAAGTGGATTTATTTTGCAGTGCAGCACACAGTCAAACAGAAATATCCCGTGTCTCTGTGGCACATCAGTTACTGGCCGCCACCGCTGCTGCCTCCTGGAGAGTGAGCATGAATTTAAAAACTCTTTCTACTCCTCCAGGCGATAAAACGGCACTATTTGTCTGTGGTGCATTACACCCTGCAAAGAAGGCATTTCGTGCCCCATCCTTCTCCTTCTCGTCTCTCGCCATTGCTTCCCTCCCACTATATTATACTTAAATACATCTCTGCATTTGACACTGGGCATCACAGAAATGATATGAAGTGGATGCTGCTCCCTCTCTACTCACCCATGTAAACTGAAACCATGTAAAGAAGATCATGACATGCATGTTAATGCACAAAGGGTGCGGCAGGGATCTAAGGCGAACCATCAAAACGTTTCTTTCTCTATTCTTGCTCTCTCATCAGTTCTCTTTTCAAAATATTTGCCTGTGCTGTGTGCTTGTGTTTGACTTTGTTTTGGTCTCAATTTCCTGGTCATTAGATACACTAAATCAATGTGATGTGTGCCTCCCATCTGTAATTTGTCTATATATTGTAATTTGAGCATGTTAAAAAAAGGATTCCAAGCATCTCATGCTCTTTGTTTTATCATTGGTTTTATTCTTATGCCTTCCACCATCTCTCTCTCTCTCTTGTTCTCTCCTTCCATATTTTTTTTATCCCCTCTTCTTCTCCTGCATTCATCAAGTGTTGAAGATTAAAGGAAGAAGCTGCAAAACTCCTATGCCTAAATTAGAGGCTTCCTTGAAATAACAGAGAAATAGGTGGGATGAAATCCGAAGGTCAGATTCTGTGGCCTTCTCCCTGGACAAAAATAAATTAATAATTAAAAGCACACACAATCCTTGTATCAGCTCACTCTTGCCTACCATACCCCTGCCCTCAAACATTCTCTCCTCTTTCGATTTTCTCCCACTTCACAGCATGTGTTTAGCTTTATGTTTTCATCTCAGTTTCTTCAATCTTTTTCCTCTGCTTTGTTCTCATTCAATCCTTCTGTCTGTCTACTGATTACCATTATATAACATTATGAAAGCCAATACCAAATCAGGAATACCAGAGTTTATAATTAGGGCCAGACCATTAATCCGATGACTCTCACATGGCCAAATATGTGTCATAACTACAGTAAGTGATCTTAATGCAGTCAAATAACTTGATATGTTTGTTGAATTGCTATTTAATTTGCATGACATGTTATTTCTAACAGGATTCCACAAATTGATTCAGGAAGGAGCTTTCACAATGAACCTCGTAAACCTCTATCCCTGCTTTTCCACATTACTAGGTCCCTCATATGTAATGTAAAAAGTAATTATGTGCTGTGGCAAAGACCCTTGTATGAGTCAGAGATGAACATTACTGTGATGCAAGCATCTGGTAGTGCAGGACAATCCCCAACAGTCCAACAGGTTTAATGTTTTGATCATCAGCGTGCACACTTTCTCTGTGCAACATCTTCTCTTTCTCTTATGGCCTGAAAAATGAGACATTACCTTCCTTTAATGACTAAGTATATTTCTGTAATAATGCTTTCAATTCACAAGTTTGAAACAAACCTCATTGACTCCACTGCAATGCACTGAATGATTCATATGAATCAGAAGAAAAGGCTGTTGATTATCAATGGCAGAGTGACAAATATAGAACATCGAGTCATTGTAGTCATTAGAAGTGCATTAAGAAGTAGTGTGAGTTATTGATCTACAAACCTTATGTTTTGATAAGTTAGTTGTTGGAAAAATGTTATTATCCTTTATGCTTTCAGTATTTTTCCATTTAGAGATGACCCAGTGTGACCTTACATGTGTGCGCAGAGATAATTACTGTGTGCTCAGCTTTAGGGAAGTTGCAAATTAACAGATAGCTGTAACGGCAACTGCACCCCAACGCATAATGTTTTGTGACCATACATGGTTTAAAGTGCCCATGTTGAAACTATGAGATAGACAAGTTGTGGGCGTCACTCTTTCCATTTTAGGAGGTGGCCGCTTTCAATATATATACTGTGTTGAACCCTTGAACCTTTGAACATTTACTGAACCACACAGAGTCTGTAAGTTGTTCCCTTGCTGCAAGTTACTATTAAAAGGATCTATCTTAAAAGTCACAGCATCCTGAAGGTTATTGAATAATTTTCCTAACATTATTCAACAAGAATATCGCTACATTTTTATGTATTTTTAAAGTTTCAAGCACAACACTGGTCTATAGTTGTCTAGTCAGCTAATCATTTA
This sequence comes from Sciaenops ocellatus, assembly GCA_033000465.1. NCBI lineage: Eukaryota > Metazoa > Chordata > Actinopteri > Sciaenidae > Sciaenops > Sciaenops ocellatus. Next base: position 20,356,402 of record CP136882.1, on the reverse strand, counting down.
TTAATTATAATTACTGTATCAACACATGTTTAGACGTCCAACAGACCAGGCCAACAACACCGAGCTGATCCCAGCTGATATTCATGGTTCAAGGGTAGAGGGTTACAGGGTACACCCTGGACAAGTTCATCACAAGGCTAACATATTGAAACAAGCAACCATTTACTGCATTCATGCTCACATTCACACCTATGGGTAATTTAGAGTCATCAGTTAACCTGTAATAAACCTGCATGTCGTTGGACTGTGGGAGGAAGCCGGAATACCTGGAGAGAACCCACACAGACACAGGAAAACGCCACACAAAAGGATTTGAACCAGGAACCTTCTTTCTGTGAAGCAACAGCACTAACAAACTTAGTGTGCCACCCCAGGCCAACAACATGGCAGAGTATAACCAGAATAGAAACTGATATTATTTGGTGAGTAGATAGAAGCATGCGGTATATTATTTGGACATCACCCTATGAATCAGTGAACCTTCACCCAAAAGGGCTGAAAATCAAACTGCTTTACCACGCTGTCTGTATGCCCGTTTGTCACAGTCTATTTGAGTAGCCTATTGTCTGATTTACAAAATAACGGCACCTTTATAACATCTTGTCATTAAGAAAAAAAAAAAAAAAAAAGCTCAAGGTCAAGCTTGGGAGTTTGACTGGTTCTATTTTCATAAGCACTAAAAGAGAGTTTCACTTCGCTGATCAAGTGGTGATTGCTGCTCTGCACAAAAGCAGTGAATTCACTTTCTCCTCAGAGCATTGACATCATCAGAACATTGTATAAGAAGCTTTTAATCTGTTGATGCAAAGCATATCTGCAAAATGATAACTCTATTAAATTACACAAGGGAACCTGTAATTAGAAATTCAAATTCAAACTCTGTGGGATGCTAATTTCCACACAGAACTTCACATGGAGATACGCTGCGCTGAGAATTAAGATTCAGAATGCAAAATACTTTATTTACATGCCAATTATTGTGTGCGGAGGTCAACTGCATTCACTATTTACAATAACATGAAAGTAATGCTTGCAGTAAAGTTGGTATCATTTTGTATCATGAGGTGCGTGTGTTTAAACATTTGGTCGAAATGAGACAAAACATTAGCATCTCTCTCTCCTGCTTGCATCACTCCGCTAAGCCCCTCCCCCCAAACTCTCAAGTTGAACCGTAGCTGGAAGAACTGGTTGTTCTGTGAAACCTTTTTGCCGCAACTCGTCTCTAAAGTATGCCCCTCCAGCAATTCACAGCCCCAGGGCAGAGCACCGCAGGCTTCAGAGGCAGCTGTGACCCAGGAGGAAAGGCTATTACACCACACAGGCACACACACTGACCCACCTCAAAAGTAATTCTGGGATGTGGATGACTTTGGTGTGTTGTGTGGAGATAGGCTATATAAGACTATGTTTGTAGTACTGGGAAACAGTGGCAGAGGGAGACCTCTTACTTTCTCTGTACTAAAGGGCAGCGAGCCCAGGTCTGACTACTGTCCACCATGTCACTCGCATTTCCCCTGTCTGCTGCCTCCAGGTAGTGAGGAGAGGATGCACTGGGGTTTACATCCCAGTGGACAATGGTGGTAAACAGACTCACCAATGGGCAGATACAGGTTAGCTGCACTGGCTATTTAGTTATATTTAGTTATACACTTTCTAACACAGATACTCCTAACCCCGAAACCTCACCTGGCACAGCTCTGTAACGTTCACCAGACTTTGTTTACTTGCTCAGATTTGGTTGTTTTCCTTGGCTTAGGTGCTTTTAAATATTCTAAATATGTAAATACACTGTGTGCACAATTATTAAGCAAGTCTTATTTTTGAGGATTATTTTAATTAATGAACAACTACAGTGCTCTCGGTTTATCCAAAATGTTAATAAACCTCAAACATGAATATTTAAGAAAGTAAAAGTGAGGTTTTGGCTTTCTTAGGAGAATATCTATATGTGCACAACTATTGGGCAACTATTAGTGTGCAGGATTATTATGCAACTAAATTAAAAACACACATTTTCCCATCTCACTTTTTTATTTTCATCTGTTTAAGTGAGAATTAAGAACAAACAACTCAAAACTTTCAAATAAACATTTCTAACATTTAAAAAAACTTCCATTCATGGAGTCTGTCAGTTTCTTGATCTGTTGACGATCAACTTTTTGTGCAGCAGCAACCACAGCCTCCCAGACACTGTTCAGAGAGGTGTACTGTACTCTTTTCCTTCACTGTAAATCTCCCGTTTAAGAAGGGCCCACAAGTTCTCAATTGGGTTGAGGTCAGATGAGGAAGGGGGCCATGTCATAATTTTTTCATCTTTAAGGCCTTTACTGGCTAGCCACAGAGGAGTACTTGGATGCATGTGATGGAGCATTGTCCTGCATAAAAATCATTGTCTTTTTGAAAGATGCAGACTTCTTCCTGTACCACTGCTTGAAGAAAGTGTCTTCTAAAAACTGGCAGTAGGTTTGGGAGTTGATTTTGAGTCCATCTTCAACCCAAAAAGGTCCAACCAGCTCATCTTTAATAATACCAGCCAATACCAGTACCCCACCTCCACCTTGCTGGCGTCTGACTCGAAGTGGAGCTCTGTGCCCGTAAGTGATCCAGCCACGGGCCCATCCATCTGGTCCGTCAAGAGTCACTCTCATTTCATCAGTCCATAAAACCTTTGAAAAATGTGTCTTCAGATATTTCTTGGCCCAGTCGAGACGCTTCAGCTTGTGTGTCTTGTTCAGTTGTGGTCTGGTTTCAGCCTTCCTTACCTTGGCCATGTCTCTGAGCACTGAACATCTTGTACTTCTGGGTACTCCAGGTAGGTTGCAGTTACGGAATATAACAGAACTGGAAGATAATGTGTTCCTGGTAGCTTCACGCTTGATTCTTCTCAAATCCTTGGCAGTTAATTTGCGTCTTTTTTTTTCTCAATGTGTTTCTTGCGACCATGTTGACTATTTGCAACAAAACATTTGATGGTTCTGTGATCACGCCCCAATATCTTAGCAATTTCAAGAGTGCTGCATCCCTCTGAGAGACTTTTTGTAATTTTTGACTTTTCAGAGTCAGTTAAATCTCTTTTTTGGCCCATTTTGCCTGTGGAAAAGAAGCTGCCTAATTAGGCACACCTTGATATAGGGTGTTGACCTCCTTAGGCCACACCCTCCCTAATTACACAAATACACATCACCTGCTATGCTTAAATCCATTAAGCACTCAAGTTTATACAGCTTGGAGTTAGAAAATATGCATAAAAATGATGGTATGGTCAAAATACTCACTTGCCTAATAATTGTGCACACAGTGTATGCTACGTAGTTCATTTGTTTCCTTGCACAGGGTGTTTTATTTTCTTTAGGTTCTGTGTATGGCTTTTGGCTAGCTCTAGCTGCTCTGTCACAGCGTCCATCAAAAATAGAATAGCCGCCTACTCCCCACAAAGCCGAGTGGAGGCCCGCTTCTTGGACGCTTCAGAAACATACCAGTGGGGTTTGAAACATTGACTAGAATGTATAGCTCCAGCGGCCGCAGCGCATCCGTGCGTGCGACCAAAACCAGTTTTATACTTTTTAGTATTGAAGGCATTTGTAATAATCAGCCCGAAGCTCGGTGTGAAGCTGGGACATGCTTGAGCAGAGAGTGGTTCACTGTGTCAGTGTCATCGAGCAAGACCTTGAGCGTCTGACTGCATGTTAAATAGAAATAAAACATCGACTACAAAAAATACACATAAATCACTGATGTAGAAATAGTGCAGATAAACACTTCGCTCAAATGTGAAACCGACAACTGAGATATGCAGGTGCACAATTAAAACATCACAATGATTTGCAGCAATTATCTTTGATTACCCTTCCCCCTCTCACTGACGAGACAGCCTATCACTAATCACTGTGCTAGATCGAAACTTTTCCAAGTGCCGACAATTACAGTGATTGTCTGAGAAAGACGAGGTGCCTTACTGGTTTGTAATTTGTCCATTTTTATTTTGCGCAGAATCAGATATGAAATGTCATGAAATGTATGAAATGTAACTTTAACTTGCCAAGCACAATGACTGCAAAAAAAATTTGGCCCAGTTAGCATGCTGCACAGTGTAAAGTAGACAAGATGTAATGTGTTAAATTTCAGGGTCAGAGTATTGTACAATATCATCTGTACTAAGCTTTTGCCTATTCAAAGAAATGTGTTATTACTAAGCCTTCTGAAGGACAAAGATCTTTTTGACCATTATACTTTGAAAATTCAATAGCTAAATGTTCATGTTTACTTGGCCATTTTTCCCGAGCTACAACACCGGGTTTCTTCAGTAAAAATGAGCAACGGCAGAAGTCAAATTATTTGAGTGAGCCAAGCTGTTGAGGTTATTTGAATTCTGCAAGTAAAAAACAACTTTCTTTTTTTTTCCCCCCTGTAACTGAAAGAGAATAAATCAACATCTCTGGCCATATGCTATATTTCCATACACATAAACCACCATTTGTTTCTGTCAGATAGTGTTTTTTAATTGAACGTTAAGGAATAACACAAGTGAAACAATTCAGTTTCCTCAACAACTGAGGATGAACCCATTTTCATCTTTGCCTTCAAATTGTTGTATTATATCAGTTTCTTGTGTTTTTGTCTTCCCCGTCTTAGCTCATGCAATATATAGTAAACAGCACCATTTTTTTTTACAAATCTTGCCCAAGTTCTGCATAATCACTATGAGTCCATTTTTAAAGTGTAATTGTTGACACAGCTGAGGAAATAGTAACAGGAGTGATTCATCACTGTCGTGGCATCATTACTGCAATAATTTAACTGAACATGGGTCATCAAAACAAGCTCCAGCAAACTAGAATCCATTCATCGTTTCGCTGTCACTCTCGCCTGCTCATTTAAAAGTGAGAGGAGAGTGGCACTAATGTTTTTGTGTGAGCGTCATCAGCTTCTGGATAACCATATCTGATTGGTTGCATGATTAATTGATTAGCGTACTGGGGGGAATGGGTTGTTTGTCTGATTGATTGAATGATGGGTCACAGGCGGGATCGGTTATTTAGTGTTATGAGGCATAACATGCAGGGAGGTCTGACTCCTTCCAAATAAGTAAAAAAGGATCCTGCAATGACATTCGATTGCTATGAATTTAAAATTTTCAAAGATACAAGAAGCATCTATCTTATATGTCTGAAGAAGCAGAAAAGAATGCTGATTAGTAGAGGAGGATGGTTTATAAAAATAGAATTCCAAGTTTTTACATTTTCCACTTCTTCTTGATCTGCCTCTGCTTTAATCTATTGATTATCTATGGCGGGTTTGGGAAGCTTTTTAAAATTATTTTCAGTCAAACAATCATGTCAGATAGTACTTTTATAAACTTTTATACAAGGTATTGACACTGTACTGAAACTATGAGTATTGTCTCAAAGTGCCTGGGAAAGATGCTGATTTGCTTTCTTGCTGACAGTTAGCTGAAAAGGATCAATACCTCTCTCATATCTGTATGGTAAATACCAGTATAGGGTTAGAGCTAGTAGATGGTTAGCCAAATAATGCATAAAGACTGGAAACCGCTTAACTGGCTTTGTCCGAAGGTAATAAAATCCACTTACCATCACCTTCAAAACTTCAAAACCGAGTAATTAACACATTCTATCTTGTTTGTTTAATCCTCATAAAAACATGAAGAGCGAAGTCCCGTTGTCACTGTGAGGTTGCTGGGCAACTAGCAGAGACGTCAGGAAGTTACTGCTATCGGCCAAGAAATAGTAATACCTGCCAAACCACTTCAGTTTTTATTTGACAGATATGAGATACGGTATTGATCTTCTCATCTAACTCTCAGCAAGGAACTATTCCATAAGATGTTATGCACCATGACTCTACATACATAAATGCCATCTGTTGCAATATTTTGTGACATCAAGATCTTTGACAAAATACATCCAAAGGCTTCTGATATTTGATTCAAACCCATTTTCAAAACTGTTATTATACAAATCTGATTTCACTAATCATATGATGCTCAATCTGCATGTCAGATACATGTATCAGTTAGATTAGGCCACTTTATCCTCCACAAAATCTGTGACAGGCAAGGCTTTCTTTAGTTTATGGCTTTCTATGAATGAGCAGGTATGAGTTTTTCAAGCAACTTTCACACAGGGAACATGTTTTTGATGGACACAGACCTGCTTCTGCATGAATTAAACCTGCTAAGTTTCTCTATCCACCCTAACGGCATCCACAGCATGTCACCCACTTATAGTCCCAGCAAAACAAAACAACAGCATGCGTGTTACTTTCTCCCAAAATGCCTCCCCCAGATATGTAAACAACATAGGCACAACACTCAGCCCACCCTCTTGGACCCAGCACCCTGTTGGTTGGCTTGCCGCCATTTTCTAGCTACTAAATGTCAACGCAAAAGGAATGCTGTGGTTTATGAGCACCTCAATGGGGAACAAAGAAATAAAAAAATATATAATTGGCTGGGAGAGAGGGAGAAGAAGAAGAAGAAGAAGAAAAAAAAACATTAAATTAATCCTCTAAAAGCCTTTTAGCAATATTGCCCTCCCACAGCGATCTGGTAGCACACACAGAGACCACTTCCCATCATTTAATTTCAGCTGAAATTGAATTTAGTCCGAGAGCTATTCATTTTGTTAAATGAATGTGCCACCCACCCCCAAACCACCACCACCACCCCAACATGCATACATATGCAGCGCACACACCTTGTTCTATGCACATACAGACGTGCTCAAATGACTCAGTGGCAACCCTGTGTCCATTTTATTTTTGGACTGATGTGTTTAGCACAGCGAATGACACACAAGTTTAACACATTCACCAATACCGGTGGCAGTACACAGACACATTTAAACATACTCACACAAGCACACACACAACACAGGAATTTCGTGACAAGGACTCTATGCTGAGTCACTCAGCCTTTTTGCTTAAGTGCACTTCTAAGAAGGCTCTCCACATTTTCCCTGACTGACACAGTTGTAGTCTATGCATCATACCTCAGATATGTGTGGTTGTATGTGTGATTGTGCATGGTGAAGTCAGGTACAATGACGCAGAAAGATAAATTCGTAACACTTCTTAATACACAAAACTCTACTCAAACGTCTCTCTCTTTCTCTCTCTGTTACTAACTAAAACTTCTTCCCTGGAGTTTCTGTGCTCTCTCGTCCAGCAGGTTCTCATGGATCGTGGCTGCTGCTGTGGTCCTGCACGACGTCCACTACTTATATTATTACTGTCATTATACCATATCTCCATTACAGTTTATAGTTAGTTAATGATTTGCCCCCCCTTCTATCTGCCCCTCTCTATCTTTAACTCAGCCGGTCGCTTGGGTCTGCCCGAGGTTTCTGCCTGGAAGTTTTTCCTCACCACCGTTGCCAAGTGCTTAAAGAGTACGGTCCAGACCTGCTCTGTATGAAAAGTATCATGAGATAACTTTTGTTATGATATGGCACGTTATAAATAACATTGAACTGAATTGAACTGAATGGTTTAACCTCAGGGTTACCTCAACTTTACTGTATCCTCAGAATATAATGTTAATTTGCTCCTATTCATTCTCAGAAATTCACTGTGACAGCCATGTTCAATGCTTTGCAAAATCAAGGGTATTTGAAGTTCACTTCAATACATAAAAGACTTCTGACTCACAGATCAGAAACATTAACAAAAAAGGTAAAGAAACACACACAAAAAAAATAAAGGACTGCTTCTTAGAAGTGATATTTACCAGTCATGATTTGAAGCTGAGCTGCAGCTCCAAATACATGATGATACATTTGTCCACTCAAAGTGAAAATGAATTACATCAAGATAAATCACCTTTACAGCTTGTAACAGGCAGAGTAATATGAATGAGAAACTTTAAATGGTCTGTCACTGAAACTACTGTTCATGTGCACCATATAAAAGGCAAACTGGCATTCTTAAACCCAAAAAGCCCCTTGATAGCAAACATTATTTAGTTGGCTTTAGGCCATATTTCTCCTAAGCACCTCTGTGACAGACAGGAGTTTGTAATATTTTAGGAGCCCTGGCCTTTTTATATACCACCTGGTGAGGAAATCTCCACATCAAACACTTCTCTTGATGCCTCAAGAACCCCCCCCCACCCCCCACAAAAAAAAAACAACCCACATGCACACACGAAGACACACAGGCATGCAGACACCCTGCCCACCACACCAGCTGATCAAAGACCCTGTTTGAAGCGTACCCATTGGGAATCTTTGGCAGACGGCTTTCAAGACCCAAGATTCCAGTGTTTTCTGTTATACAATATCCCGCACCACCTCACCAAGAACAGGGACACACTTGTTGTTTTTATAACCATGTTAAGTGAGACAAGTTGATCACTGTCAGGGGAAAATGTAATAATTAATTATTTATTATTTTTAGTGCACATTAAGTTTAATCAACACTTGTTGAATCTCACTTCCGCATATTCAAGAACCAGTTCTTCCTTTACCACAAAGACTTCATAACTGTGGCTGCTCTTTGAGGAGCCAAAGCTACAGTAGTATAAAGGCACCATTTGAGGATGCCCCTGTGATCTTAAGTTAGGTTAAGGACAGACATTAGTATTACAATGATGTTTGTGCAGTCTGTTGTGGCAAATGACAAGTTATAACTTATGTTGATGTAGAGATATCATCTTCATTGAGCTCTAATATAAAGTCAGAAACAGTTTACAGAAAAAGTCACAGAAACTATAGCATTCAAACATTTCATGTACTTAAGACTCCTTATTTGACCCTTTTTTAAAGGTTTGCTGGTCAATGTGACATGCTGGCCAAATGGTCTATTTTAACTCCCAGAATGCTAAACAGTCATATCAAGGACCCCGATAACAAAACATAATACTGTGGGATGCAAAGCACAGTCTTGTTTCAGTAATACATGTAATGTAACTAGAATGTAACTGCATTTACATGTAGCATGCTCATGTTTATTCAGTTAATACAATACCCACCTAAATGGAATGTTATCATTACAATTCAGAAAATACAGTTAGAGTTTTCATTTGATGCTTGTTTGTGTTATTAGTAGTTCTTTTGAAAATTTCAAATTAGACCATATAATGAACAAAATTGTCAAAGGAAATATCTAAAAAACACCATCAGTTCCTCAGTGAGAGGTCTTTTTTTAAACATCCTGATGAATAATTTCAGGATCCTTTCTCAAACATCACGCATTCTGGGAAAAACACACACTGTGACAGCAGGGCAGCGCAGTGAGTGGGCAGATTTATTGAGGCGGAGCTTTCAGCCCCCTCACTGGCAACTATCTACCTATTGAAGTGTCTATGAGCAAGGCAGACAAGTAAATCAATTTGTCTACAGTGTTGAAATGAAATATTGTATTCTTATTACATTTTTAACTCTGCTCAGTGATGGATAACTGGCTGCTTGTGGGCTGAATCTGGCAATAGACCCGACCACAGGTCTAGTTGTCAAAGCTTTATACTGTCATGTATTGCTGGAAAACTGCCTGTGAAGGCTTTTGAAAGAATTATTCGGTATTCCTTCCTTCCTGAGGCTTTTGACAGACGATTTCTTTTCTCTCAAACTGTAACATTTGTTATTAATATCTAAAAATGTACCCTGTTGCACAATGTCAAATCAACCTGAGACTCTACATCAAAATGTCATGAATTCATGTCTGAAGACTAAGTGCCTTTAGAAGAAACCTACCAAAACTGGTCCACAGGTCTTGAAGAAAGTTTGTTATGTAACATTGAATCAGTTACTCAGCTGTACTCAGCTCAATGCCGAGATTGAGCCAAGAGTGCCACTTTTTTACCCTAGTGCTGAGCTCTGAGGTCTTTGCTAACTGGGTTGGAAAACACACTAATGATAAGTGCAAAGAGGAGCGGGCCAACTCTGGGCCCAATATCTGCGGCTGTAGCAGGAACTGAAGGAGTGTGTGTGTGCATGTGTGGTCATGGTTACTAGTGGCTGTCAGGCTTCAGAGGTGCCCTTGCTCTCACTCTGTTTGGATATCTCTTGCTTTACCTCTCTTGACCCCATTACAGTAGATGTCTAACCTTTGCTTTTCATATAGGAGACACACTACTTATTATCCAGCTGACCTGTGGGTGACTTCCTTCCACTGTAAGAGATTTCTCTCTGTGTGTAGAATTAAATATGTGACTGTTTGTTCCCTTTTCTGCTATTTTAAGGAATAAATACCTACACAGCCATAGAAAGATAAAAATGCCTCCAGAGTGATGAAACAATGCTATATTTGTAATATAGTGTTGCAGTTTGGTTTAGATTCATATAATGGTTGAAGTTAATTTTAAGAATCTCTAAACCCAACCAATTGAGGCAGATGACCCCCAACCTTGAATCAGGTTCTGCTCGAAGTTGCCTGCCTGGGAATTTTTTTTTTCTTTTCATTATAACCAAGCACTTGTTCTAAAGTAATTGATTTTTTTTAATGATTTAAGATTTAATTGTATGGTTACAATTAGCCTTAGGTTAAAGTTAAGTTATGTATAGACAAGAGTGTTAGGACATTTTGAATGTGCACTCTGAATGTCCTTACAAACATAGTGATGATGTGATGTGTTGTGCATGTATCAGTACCTTGGAAGTCTGTGAAGTCAGTGACGTTCACCACCTGTGCTGTTAATCACGGTCGCTTGCCCTCTAAAGTGCCAAGTGATGCATTAGGAGCTCCCACTGCTTCATTGAATGGTTTGATTTGCCTTTAACTTAATGGAAGCTTTGGCATTTTAGGCCATGTCCGCACTAATGCAAACACATCTGAAAACACCGTTTACAGGTCAGGTCAGACATATGCCTGCCTCATTCAGGTGTGGTTGAATGGATAAACAATTCTGACATACAGTATATGCTTGGTCCTCATGATCTTCCAGTATTGTGTTTCATTATAGTGAAACATACAAACATTTCATACAATATTATGTTATTAAAATCCCTCTTCTTTCTCTGTTGGCAGCTATACAAATATGGAGATGATTCTTCTTGGGGTTCACTATTTGTTTGCAGTGATTGCTAAATCACTACAAGTGTATAAGGACGGAAAAAGGACAGAGACAGATAGTGCTATCATCATTATTACATCAGCCACTTTTATGGCTAGTGATGACTCTTGGGGTACTTTTGCCATAATCATAATAAACCTTTAACCTAGAGATCCAAGACAGGACAGGAACCGGTACAATCAATTTAGTTCTGGTTCACCTCAGCTTATGTGATGATACAGTAATTCACTTTTTTCATTTCCAGTTTTCACTACTAAAAATGGTAATAGTTACACTGATGACTGTCATACAGTACATTCTCTGTAGGAAAGATCAGGTCAAGATCAAAATAAATTTCTGAATCCTTGTTGAGGTCAGGACTTTCAGTCTGCAGAACAGAAGAGTACTTCTCATGCCCCCAGACTGAGCCTCTGCTGAATTGTTCATTTCTATGACTACTACAAAATAGTTTCATGTTGGGTGGGTTTTGATGTTTTTTTTTTTTTTTTTTTTTTACAGTATGTTCCCAGAGGATTTTTTTTAAACCATTTGCATGAGCAAGTCTTTTGATACTATTACAACTACAGAGCTACTAATTGTACAATAACTTCAAGTACTACAGCACCAACACAGTGTCATAACAATATTTGTCAGACTATGACTACTCCCAGTATTTAGACTAATAATTTGGAATTTAGGTATCATCCAAATTGCCATTATTACTACCACACCACTGCTGCTTTTTAACAAAACTTGTTAATACGATCAGTTCAGATATCATAAAGGTGTAAATGGGTGCAGCAGCCAGTTTAAAAGCAGATCTTTGTATCTATTGTATTTTTGTAGTCCCCTGTATATGTAATGGTTATAGCTTTCAGTCACAGCTGAGGTGAAAAGCTCCCTCTGAGGCTGTAATGGAAAGGTCATAACCCTGGGGAATATAACAAGCCTCTTTGAAAATGATTCAAAGCGATACATTTACACCCTTTGTCACATTGGATCTCATCAAAGACCACCCTTTACCAAAAATATAGAGAAAAAGGGGGTAAAGCATGTGATGACTTCATTATTATAATTTTGATTTAACATAGTTATTTAAGTTTTGTGAAGTTTTACCATTTAAACCGCTAATACCCAGGTAGACTGTCTAGTGAGATGGCGGCTCATCAGTTTAAAGAAGTATTCAGGCAGTTTTCATCAATATAGAAGGTCAGACAGCATTGCTTTATGGCACAAATCGCACAAGAGGTATTGCTTCATGAGTGCTGCTATGTCTGTAAAGGCAGGTAGTCATGCAGGAGTCAGGGAACCAAGCAGGCAAAGAAAGAACAGACTTATGACAGACTTATCTATTCTTTTGTTTATAGTACAGGGACCATAATCCAATGATGATGTCGCTATCTATAGCACCTTTAAAATCACTTCACATATAAATTGCACTTTACTTAATTTAACAGTGTCTGCACATAGATGCAGCATCACAAATAGCTTGCCAAGCTGACATTGGCATTTGAGCTCGGACCATGGAGTATACAGCCTATTGATTTACCTACTCATCTGCTAACCGCCCCTGTGGTCTCGACAGTCTGTGAACCCTTGTGAAGGTCATCCATTCACTGACTGGCTGACTTGCCGTGCAGCCAGTCTGTATTGGCCTGGCTGAATGCCTGCCTTGGGGCTCCCAACCTCCCCTCCTTGCTGGAATGAGGCCAGATAGAGGTGTTATTGCTGTGGGCAACTTGCCCCCTATTCCCCTCCACTGTTTGTCACAGTGCATCTCAGGAAGGGTCAAAGAGTGTCGACATATTTGTGATGGCATGGGAGAGCGCAAGACTGCGTATAAATGAGCAAAGTTGGGAAAGAGCAAACATGTATTTTATGTCATCTTATTTGATTAGCAAGAGTGTTTCACAAAACGTGTGCATGTGTGTTAAAATGAGCTGTTATTCAGTGTCTCTCAACATGGAGAGTGAGGTGATGAATCTCACAAAAGGTGGAAGACTGTGTTCTCAGTTGGAGGTCGCGGTGAAAGTGGTATTCATGTGATACATGTTGGCACCCTCAGGGACCTGAGCTGCGAAAACAAGCGATGTTGACTGGGGATCAAGTCAAGTCAATTGTATTTACATCAGAAAATGGAACACATTTCCAGAAGCCACAGGTGCAAACAAAAAAAAAAGTTAACTGATATTGCTGCTGTAAATGATACAGCATGGTGATGGTGTTCGTCTGCTGACACTCAACTTTTGTATGTTCTGAACCACTTGCACTGGGACTCACGCTGAAAATAGCACTGCATTAACAAAAGTGAGGTGATATGTTGCATATTGCTACAGGTGCTGGTGATAAGATGAAAAAAAAAAAAAAAACATGGTGCCTAGCTTGGAGGCCTGTTATCAGACACAAAAACATTGCAATGTATTCTCCTTTGAGACAGGATTTAAAGCTGGAAAAGTTTACTGCTGCAATATTTGAATAATCCTTGCAAAATAAAGAGTAAAATTAGTGTGATACTATACATTAGATACTAGAAGATATTCTGTCTGGAGTGTGCACTTGCATGTAGCTGAGTGGTGCTGCCAGTGACAATTGATGGCTTTACTACAAAAGTTAGTTACTTGTACTCTGGATAGCCCTGTGTTTTGATTTGAAGCCCTCTGTGGTAGCACGCCTATTGCCCACACAATGGTCTCATTGAAATGAACACAGTATATTTGAAGTCTTGAACGCAGCGTAATCTTTTGAGGCCACACCAACAGCATTAACTTTTACATATTGTTCGGGTCAAAATGGACTCGTTTGACATTTGACAGCAGTAAAAATACCCTACATGTCATTCTTTTAACCTGAAATATAAAGACTTTAAAAGGTACCTGCGCTGCCCTTTCAGTGACAAAGGTTCAGAGGTTATGGCAGCAAGACGTACTATTCAAGAGGCCCTTGATCAGATCTTCTACAATGAGGAATCTTATAGTGATTTGGAGGAGGATGTGTCAGTAAGTAAGGACAGTGTCTAATGGTTGCAATGGTTATACGTGGTTATGTTATGACAGTTCCAGAAAGTTCTTGCCATTTTCACTTAAAAAAAATAAAAATACATTTTTAAAAAATAATAAAAAATGTTTTAAATTAATACAAATTTACATAAAATATATTGAAATCATTGTGGCTGTTATGTTTTCATGTCATAGGTAAAACAGGACATGATATAGTGTGATATAGGTGGGGTTTTTCTCTCAAAAATGAGTGGTGTAGAACCTAAAGGATACTCTCATCCTATCATAAATTATGGATTTATTATGAATTTATTAATGTTAGGTAGGCTATTTATATATTCTATATAGATGTGAAGTTCAAAATTGGTATAGACACAGTTAGTAAGGGTTAAAAGCTCAATCAGTCTTCCTAGCAGTAAATAAAATGGTAAAAAGACAAGTAAGTTCCATGATGCTGCTAACCCTAACCCTGTATTCAAAGGGGTGTAAATGCACTAGTATTGAAATGAAAAAGGAAAAAAAAAGAACTGATAGCATTTCTTTAATATTTCTGCTGTAAATGCAATTACACGACAATGTTATAACTTTTGCCTTTATACACACTGCATTGCATTTCCTTTTGTGGTAACTGACCCCCAGAGTGAACAAACCAGGTATGAACATTGTGCCATCACTGTAAACACCGGAATCCCATGCAATATAAGATTTCAAAATATTTTCCCTACAGCAGCATGTGGAGCATATTGAGCTGTTGGAAACTGAGGGTAAAGTTAATCGGCAAATGCCAGAGAGCATCTTACTCGATTTGTATTGACAACATTTCAGCTGTAGGCTACTTCAAAGCTTTACTGTATGATGTTTGCAGTGTATGCTGAAATGGCCTTGGGGTATTCCCTTTGGTGTGAAATAAAGGGTACCAGTAGAATGATAACACTCTACTGCAGCACTAGATAGCAGCCTCTGGGATTTGTCCTTGGCACAGGGGATTGACCACAAGAGTTTTCTGCATACAGTAATAGTACACCTCAAATAAGCAGATCCACGTAGGCATGCATAAACAAGCACACATTTCTAAGCACACCACTATAAATATTGGTGCAGTGATTTTCCAATGCAGTGATTTTAATCATGGAAACTTGCACAGAAGCTGTGGCAATTCAGTCTCCCTGTAGTTGTATTTTCTTTTTTTTTTTTAACTGTATCTGTTTTTGTGTACACCGTAGCATTGAAGGAATGCAATTCCATGCCCTTGCCAACTGAATTTTGTATATAAAGTGAATGAATGAATGAATGAATGAATGAATGAATAACTGTTAAGGCAGTCACACAAATGAGATTTACATGCACATTTTAGTATGAAGTATGAAATCATGCAACATCTCTATGGCCACATTTCTAACGCATTTGGGTCAATATGGTATACAATAACACAAAATCAGATCTTTACTTCGTCAGAGCCTGTTGGGCTAAACTTGTGGGGACTAATTGACTTGAGTATATTACTATATTACTATAACACATATGCTTAATTTATACACAGAAATAAATTGTTAATAGATTTACATAGATATTCAAAGACACACAGTACATCAACTGGCATCAATAAATAGCCACATGTAATAAATTAAGCTTATGGCATAGTAAAATGGGTCAGGGAAGCATAGAAATATTGCTGCCATGAATTATTATGTACATCAACTGGTTTTGTTACCCCTTCATGCCACCTTGAACCTAAAATACTAAATGTAAATGAATGTAAAATTAATGCATTTTTCCTATATATTTAAAAAAGGACACAGGATTTTCATGGTTTTAATCACAAAGCTATGTTTACATAAAAAACCCAGTTTAGTGAAGGTATACGAAATTTCAATTTCAGTCAACATTGAAATGATGCCGGTATATATTTACCTATTAACTTTCATCATTGTTGCTGATTCTGCGCTCTCTTCTCCAAGGCCTTACTTGAAACTGGTGTGTTAGTCTCCCAGGCCTTTCAGAGGAGGCCTGTGTGTCCTCAACCAGCCACTCACAGCTTTGCCACTTTCTTCTTGCCTATTTATTTACCAACTTTGGGAAGATTTGGATTTCAGAAGTCAGATCAAAAAGCTGACACGGCCCCATTTGCCATGTTTTTGCCACTTTTGTTGCTTTGCAGAAGTATTGACTCAGAACTTCCTTGACAGCTAGTGTATGACTTCCCTGCAGTCACGTTATTTTTCATGGCCACAGTAATAGTTATTTTGTTTGTTTGTTCATTTGTTTGTTTTTAACGGAATCATGCAGGACCATCCAAAGTTAGTAGCAGATAGAACTGATTTTTATATATTTGTTACTACAGGAGTGATGCCCCCTTTACCAAACTGTCAGTGGCTTCATGCATCACATGAAAGGGAGCAAGCATTAGCTTCTACTTTGAAAGAGACATTGTGCCTTATGTTAGTGCAGCGTAGTAAGATGGTCCACATAAAACGGAAAGCAGAGTGCTATTTGTGTCCTCATATTTACGTGCTACATGTAGGCAATAGCACTGAGTCTATGTTACAGCCAAATGCTTGCATTGCAGGTAGTGCTATCTGTTTACCTTGTCACTGTCTAGCTTGTAGTGAACACTAGCAAACCTGGAACCCAACACAACCTCAGAATCTAGAAAGCTTCGGTGTTCCTCCTCATCATGGGATCAGTGTTCTGATGACAGTTAGCAGTTGGCTACATAGCAACATTTCCATCAGGGAAATCTGTAAATCACATTGAAATTAGAAAATTGTTAGACTAACGCTATCTGTTTATTAAGAAACTCCGATAACCACACACAGCTGAAGCTTCTTCCTCCTCATTGAGGGATTGATGTTCCTTCCTCATCCAGGAATCGATGTTCCTACTTAACTAGGGATCGGTTGTTCTCCTCAATGAGAGATCAATGTTCCAATGTGTCTCCTCAACAATCGATCAGTGTTCCAATGTTCCTTCTCAACCAAGGGCAATGTTCCTCCTCATCTACTGATCAATGTGTCTCCCAACAAGGATCTCATCAAGGGATCAAAGTTCCTCCTCAACGTAGGAACAATGTTCCTCCTCAATGAGGGATCGATATTCCTCAGCAAGGGAAATATAGTAAATACAGTAGTCTACCAAGGTGGTTTTCTTGCCAGGTTTGGCTCTTTGCAGGTTAGCTGTATAGCTGACTGAGCTAATGACAGTTAGCAGCTTGCTACATAGGAATCTTTCCACCAGGAAAGTCTGTAAATCACATGGTAGTGTAACATTATTCCCTGTTGGCCTTGAAAGCTGTGCTCAACCCCAGTCTGGTCTGGCTGCTGAGCCCGGTGCTCTTGACTGCTTAAAGCAGCTTCAATTAGCAGCAGTTTATTCGCAGTTTGCTACAATGGCAGGTTGTCAGGCTAAAGCTATCTGTTTACCAGGAAACTGTGTTAATCACAGAGTTGAAGCTCATTTTTCCTCCTTGGCCATAAATGCATGTAGCAGCTCTCAGAGTCACTCATAGACCACTCCGGTGGCATCATAAGCGAGAAAGTGTTGCAAATATAGTGTACGCCAGTGCAGGATGAGTGATGATCAACAACTTTGTATCATTTATCAGGAAATTACAAACTCTAAAATACCATGAAGAATTATCAAAAGTACCTCAAAATGACATTTTTGTCTTTGTTAGGCCAGTATAGTAGAGGTGTATAGGTGACATACATGGGGACTATAAATATTTTGAGCGTAATCTAGCTTGTATTTGATATAGTGTGTATGGATTTACTCCAGAATAGGATTACAGTGCATGTGTGTGTAAATGTGTGTGTGCAAGTCATGAATTTTTAGACTGACCCTGTGCTGCTCAGGCTTTGCACATTAATTCTTTGATAGCACGAACAGGCCAGTCAACAATCATTTTGCAGAGCAGGCACGTAGGGGAGTGAATGTTCTTTAGTTTAACCTTGTCATAGAGGCCTATGAGATGCCAAAGACAAAAGCCTTGCAGTGCTGGCAGTGGCCACCTCCAATGTTATTGTTTTCTTTGGCAAGACTACAGTGAAATTGGCCTGACATTACGCCTCAACCTCTTGTGTTCAAACACCTGCCCAAAGGTAAAGGATGTCAAATACAGCACATAGCCTTACTTTATTGAAAATTCACTCAATGTAGCACAAGATTTTGGGCCTGAGTTGTGTACATTATTCTTGTACTGTATCCAGACGCCATTGTGATGGTGTTTGACATAAAGAAGAAAGGGAAGGAAAGTATAGAAAGGGGAAAGGGGAAGAATGAATAGGAAGAATGTGAAAAGAAAATGAAATCACCGTTCTAAAACTGATGCTTGATTTTCAGGGTTGCTTTTTTTTTTAAATTTGACAGAACATTTGATTTGCTGCCTTTACTTTACATTTACTTTGACTCCGCTTCACTCAGAAGGAAGATGTAAATATGATGTCATCTTTTGAAATAGCGTGTTTGACAAGTGATGTGGACATAACAGTAATTATGCTTTAAACTTGATTTGCATAAATGAAGATGTTCTGCTGTCTTTTAACATTAATAATTAACTTACAGCAAATTTTTAAATTGCTGGTTGAAGGAAGATTCTCAATATTTCTTAGCCTAGTTATTGTGTCAAATATTGGAACATGTCATCAAAAAAAAATCTTACTAAGATGAAGAGAAATCCCTGAATCTTAGACCAGACAATTACAATTCTGCAACAGTTTGCTTTCATTCAGCACTAATGGCTTTCTGCCACTCTGTATAGGACACACGAAATTTTAGCTTGATATAAATAACAAAGATAAATAACATGCAAGAAGCATAGGATATTGAGCCATTGAAGTGAGTAGTGTATTTGATTCGGAGTTTGGAGAACGTATGAGGATGGTGAAGAATTGAAAAATAAAGCGAACACTTGGAAATCAAGAGCTGATCGAGGGAGCTTTTTATAGTGTTTAGGAGCCCAGGTGCTAACAGTCACAATGATTGCAAACCCCCACCCATCAATTACCTGAATGGCAATCAATCCAACACGCAAACCACAGAATAAAACTCAAGCAGACAATTACAATTTCAATCAGATTAGTTTTTTGGTACTTAAGTAAGACTACTCCCTTTTTTTTTCTCTCCTCAACTTACTTGTGTAAATGATGATGTGTAGATTTCTTTATATAAACAAACATATGTTTATATATAATTTATGGGAACTTGTTAGGTGATTAAATTGGATTGAATGGCTCTGAGAAAATTACTTTTTTTTTTTTTTTGAGGAAAATAACCCAACACACTGTAAACTGTAAAGTAACAAATGGACTGTTGGGTAGACAGGTACATGAATATATAAGAACACTTGTCCGTCAGGGGAAAAGGAAGAAATAATATCTTTCCTGCCAACAATCAACACTGGGTTTTGTAACCATTAGCACAACAATTCCCTAACCTTGACCGTGTGTGTTTTTGTTTTTTTTTAAACCATTATGAGGAAGGTCACCTAACTTTGACAAAGTAGTAATTTAGACCCCCACTGCAATGCTTCCCTCTGTAGGGTAACTACAAAATAGAAGACTTTAAAATATATCCAGATTATTTTGCTTGTCGAGTGGATAAAAAAATGGTGTCATTTCAAAAATCCTAAACCTTTCCTTTTAGTCAGGTCCTGTAACCAGAACTTGCTGCTTGCCTATGCTTATCTTTATTGAGGTTCACTTGAGCTCTAAATTAGCTCATTAGCTGCCTAATTGGACAAATTAAAGCACCAATCAGGAATGCTTTGGCTTTCAGAGGATCTGTAGGTGCCTTTTAAATCATCTGTCGACTCAGATGGCGAAAGGAGGACAAATTTGCCAAGTGGAGCGAATAATTGCTTCAATTGAGTACTAGGAAAAGCTGGGAAACAAAAGGCCAGTGCATGCAGCTAACAGGCAAGACTGTGCAACCTCCCCAGCCATTGACGACCCCCAGGGCTATGGTGTAGTGACTCTGTGGGGAAGGATGCAAGACTGGAGTGTTACAAAGCTAAAGACAACAGTTCGATTTTCCTGCAGTTCAGTGGTGGTCCATATGACTCAGCACTAACCCCTGGAAGACATGTAGACTATTATAGAATATGACACAGCTACCCAACAGACTGGCGACATGGCATTTGCTAAAAACTGAATTTTTGGGATTAAAAAGGTACCTTTCAAAGGCAAGAGGCATTATTGCTTTGCAAACATATTGCCCATGTGTGTCCTACTGTGAAGGCAACCAGACAGAAAGTGCTCTTAAAAATTTAATGGACAAGTCACCAGGAGCCAGTGTAGTGAATGGGGTCATGGGTTTGAGGAGGATCATGCATACTAAAAAGGTAAACACCACATCGCAGTTTAATATCATTCATGTTTATTAGCTTTCCAAATGGTGGCAAGTGGTTACTGTTTAAACTATTTGATCTGTGAAACCTAAAATCATGCAGTGTGGTGTCAATAAACTCCACTCAGCGTGTGCAAGAATACCAAACGGTGATAAAAGATTCACCAACACGAGCACGAACACAAGGCAGAATATTTTCTTACTGCTTTTTAAGATACTGTCTGTACCTCCCTCTTGAAATGTGCTTGAAGTCTCACCTCTTGCAGATGGAGATGTCTTTGTTTGGTATGGACCATACAAAGTATCCAAGTCGACTATATTGCATTGTCTGTTGTTTTGCTTGCTGAAAAAAAAAAAAAAAAAAAAAAAATCTTTTCTGTTGCAATACTTTTCTGATTTCTTGGTAACTGTCAACATGCATTCACACCTTCGAGCATTCAGTATGACCAAAGTTTTTTCTACTGACCAATAATACTCTGTAAAGACTATTAGATGGTTTCATGTTGTGGAACCACAACGGTGCAACAGTGGCAAGCTCATAGTATTGATCTATAGCATAAGGTTATAGGTTGCATGAGGTATTTAACAGATAATCACTTGTCTTTATTTGGCAGCATTCTCTTTGTGAATGGAGGTGTTTTCACAAATAAATTAAAAGTCACACAGGGTCCACTCAGAGAAGTGGGTCAGAGCTTTCTTAGTCTGCCACAAAGTTAACACAACTTCACGTGTCCCGATGGGCATGAGGGGAAAACCAGGCTAGCCAGTAGTGACTGGTAGAAAATACTCTAGTTTCTAATTTTAGCTAACATTTGGGTATAATGCAAAAAAGTGAATGTATCAAAAACACATAACTCATGACACACACAGGCCAAGGAGATGTGTAGGAAAACCATATTTTCTTCAAATGTTTTTCAGATTTACACATATCACTGGGCACATTCACACAAATTGTATAATTTATTATTATTATTGCGACTTGTTTCATGTGGCTCAAGGAGGGTGCCCTAGTGCCCTCCCTAGTGCCAGTCACCCCTGAGGCTAGCTATTTGCACTCATATCTGCAGACACTAGCAAATCCCAGTCTTGGTGTGCTGGGGTTTTTGGAAAACTTAAAGGGAGCGGAATTGACTCTGCACCAAAGCTGCAGAACTGTCAGCTAATTTTTCAGGTCTTAATTACTGCAAGCTGCAATTACCAGCCAGCTGTCTACACCCCCTCTCGTGGCAGTGCCACCAAGGAGTCTACCCACTGACTTTCCACAACCCCCTACTCTCTTTTTCACACACAGAAAGACAAACTCGACCCTATGACCATATGATATGATATAATATGATATGATATAAGTTTGCTTGACCAAGTGACATCGCTTTCTGCCTGTCCATATCCTTTTATACAGGGTAGCTGATTGGATGACGGTAATACATTGTGTGTACAAGTACACCATATAGACACCATACACATCACACCACAGCATCTGTTTGTACTACCTTATACTAGTATGCTGAAAGTGCCTCCTATTCATTTTCCCCAGGTCTTCCATTGACCATACTATACAGTAATACATTAAAGGAATATACTACATCAATATGTTTGTCCATCTCTTAATACTTTTATGATTTCTCTAAATTTAGCTGCAATTCCATGTTTCAACTGAAGCACTAAATCTTTCAAAACTGGTTATGAATAGGTTTGTGCAAAAGGCTCAGTGATTTCAGTTGTTGATGACTATTTTCAGCAGCATATTAATACACATTTGGTGCCCAGGTGACTATTTACAGCAATAGGCTTTTTATGCTAGATTGACTCAAAAAACTACAGGACCCTTGTTCATTGCAATGAAAGAATATGTAACTCAGTGCAGCAGTGTGTCACATTTATGTGTTTCTAGACAATGCAGGCCTATGTCACTTCGGAATAAGCTATAACTACAGAAGCAATACATGTTATTAGAATCAGTCTATTGTTGGCTTTGTTAAGAGTAACAAAAAACATAACAGAAAATATACTTTAACCTCTTTTTACATATTTTTGTCACTTTGTTTTTTCCATCATTGTGTTAGCTGTTCTGTGAGTGTATTGGTCTAACCATAGCTCATTAGCTTTATATTGTTGAATCTGTGGTAAATGTGTTTGTGAACTTTAGCAGCATGTTCATGCCATGCATATACCCCATCAAAAACTATCAACCGAAACACAAACAAGTAGAACAAAGAAAAAAACTGGGAAAACACAAGCTAATATGCACTTGGCACTGTATAGTTACAAAGTGAAAAGAAAACAACTGTTTCTCTCTCCCTCTCTTCCAGTTGGACATGCTGGTGGGAGCTGCTGAGCACACACTAGCGTGACATCCCCGTCTCAAGTGGACAGACACAATTAATCCCAGGGACAGTGGAGACCCGCTGACAGAGCAAGATAAGGTATCGGCCAGTGCACACCGCTCCACCTGACCTGTTGCACATGAGCATAATTTAGGCCTTATGGCATATATAATGTGTTCCTCTGCTGCGACAGACTGCAATTCCATAGGTTCTTTTTTTGCTTGATGCCCTTGTAGGGTCAATGTTTGCAACAAAAGAGCCATGTTTAATTTCTTGCACAGTGGATTTGATTTTTGGGTCGTAGAGCTTTATAGAGGGGATCTGAAACAGGGGGTCTGAGAATATAGTATGAGAAGACGCTCAATTTTTGCAATTTTGAGGTGTGAAAAACGTACACAAGTTGTTATGACAATCCTACCTACCATGCCTTTATTTATCCTTCACTTTATCTTAATGGGATACGCTATGGAATACCTGTGTATAACATGGGGGTTTGATTTTATAAGTGAAGGCTTCAAAGATAAATAAAACACAACACAAAGTGTCACATTTAAAATTTTACTGGGCAACTCTCAATATCCATTTTGTGGTGGATGATATTTTTAGTATTGAGCATATATGTCATTCAACATATGCCATTTGATAAAAGCTTTTATCCTAAGTGCCTCATGAGTCCCGCGAGAGCACACATTTTTAGCGTGGGTAGTCAGAGTGGGAAACATGCTACTAAATCTGACGCCGTTAGTGCCATGCTTTACTTAGTGAATACACAAGCCAAAATTATACATTTCAAGGAAATCCTTAGTTTTATTGATATTCTTGTGCCCAATTTTACATTTTGGGCATTTAGCTGACACTCAAAACAGATTTCCTTAAAACGATTAGGTAGACTGAGTTTCAGTCTCCTGGGACAGAAGAGTATCCTATCAGATGATACATTTTAATGCCTCGCCCATTAATGCCCGGATGATATAAAACCTGCTCAACCTAACTATCCACACTGATCCACAACAGCAGCCACGGCCATTTGAAATTTGGAATGTTTACAGCAAACGTCTACACTGCCACTCTGACCAACTGCTAAGAGCTGCTTATAACCACAAAATAAATAACCACAAGATCCATATCCGTCTTCTCAATTGTAAAAACTTCTACTTATGTTGCCAGCCAAAGTAAAAGCACTCCAGGTCCTGGTGTCCCCAGAAAACTGAGAGTTTGAGTTATCTTTAATGTGCTGTATTTGCTGCATTATACATTTCTGTGACTGAATATTGGAGTAATAATTTTGATCTGGACACTTTTTCATTCACTTTGCCTTCTTCTTTGTAGGAAACAGGTGCATAGTTGTAATGAACTAACAGTAGACAAATTGGCAAATTGGGTTTTTATTCATTGTGCAAAAACAATTAAGCCATGAATTGGTTGAAAAAAGTACATCAGTGTGTCAGTTTGTGCTGTCAGATTATCTTTCAATTTAAGTTTTTTTTTGTTTTTTTTTTTAAACAGTAACTTATTTTGGGCTGGCCTATAGTGTAATTAAATGGGTGAAGCAGTCCTGTGGAAATGCTAAAGCAAGGGTTTTAATTGTAATTTACAGCACACCAAATCAATATCGTCCTAAATTAATCATCAGGACTTAGCTTTTTTTTTTTTTTTTTGGTATTTAGTGTTTCACATTGTTGCCCCGGGCAGAGCAGCAGTATAGCAGCTCTTAATATTCCACTGGCTGATTAACAATTCAGGAGGCATCAAATTAGATGTGGGGGACAGGACAGAGAGGTAAGAAGAGAAAGGCCATGTAAGGATAGCAAAACTTAAATACCGCATGAATGTCGCATTCTTTAAATTAATATATTTTCACTTAACATCTGCCAATGTAAGATATTAGGATATCTCCATTCGATTCAACTTGATTCAATAGTTTTAAGATCAGTTGTTTCTAAAAGCTTAAAGTATGACATGACTGATTTTGTTTCTAATTCCATTTCCTAAAAAACTTCAGACAAGTCAAGGATTCAAATCAGCACGTCCACTCATTAACCATTTTCTGTGACCTGCAGGGTACTTTTGTTTATCTATTTCAGACAGGCAGAGCCTAACTAGGGATATGCTATAGATAAAACTACTACTTTGGTCTGTCCACTGAGACCTAGGCTTCATCTGTGCTGGGAGGCTATTAGCTATAGTCTGTAGTAATGTTGACAACACTGCCTTTTATCTCGCAGTGGCAGAGGTTCAAGATGAGGATGTTAAATTGGTCACTTTATTGCTTGAGATGCATCACTTCAAGGTAAAGCATGCATGTGTGTGTGTGTGTGTGTGTGTGTGTGTGTGTGTGTGTATCTCAAGAACTATTGAAAGGGCAGCAGTAGAGCACTTCTTGCTTTGAATGCCTGTGAAGCTGACAATAAAAAGGAAGAGGAATCATGGGGAATACAGTTATTGAGTCTTCAGATCTTCTTTTGTCATGTCGCACACAAAGGTAGCATCTCTGCAATACTAATTGTGCACTGTCTGCATCACCCGCAACACTTGATGCATGCCGACTGATAAGGGTTGAACCTCTGTACATTGAGACATGTCTTATCTTCAGGAAGAAACAAACGCAGCAGAAAACAAAACATTTCTTGTATGTAAGGACCTTATAATTATAGATCAGTCTCCAGTGTAGCTTTGTTTTTACCTCTGCCAAGGTTTGGCTTTTTCCCTGTTTAGTTTGTTTGTCTGTCATATCTACTTAGTACCAAATCACAAGCAACTTGACTTGTTGTTTCATCTTGAAGATGTTCACAACTCACCTAAGAAGCTACATTGATTATTTGTACTGGTTAGGAGTCCCAGACATTTTATTCTCACACTCTTGTTCACACTGCAGAAAATAAAACTTTGAACTTTGTCTCAGGAGCTTTGTACTGCTCCTGTGGAACACCACATAGACATTGGTTGAGTGTAATATCTGCATTAAGATCAAGTGCAAACCTTCCCTGAACAAACACACAGACACACAAGAGTCTTAGAGCCTTGGTGTTATCCTGGACAATACCTTTTTGTTCTCCAGCCATTTCTGCGAAACATCTCCAGACTTACTGTTACTACTATTAACCTTTAGAGCACTTCATAACCAATCCCCTGCTTAGATCACAGACCTCCTTAAAATTTGTTCTCCCTCTCACTTCCTTCGGGCTTCCTCAGTAGGCTCAATCAATCTTAGCACAATGGGTGCCAAGGTCTTCTCTCATGCTGCACCCAAACTGCGGAACTCACGTCTCACTTCCCCAACATGTATGCTAGTATCCATAGCAGATTTCTAAACTGCTCTTGTTTTTTATGATGTAAGGTGACCTTGAGTGCCATAATTGGCACCACTAAATAAAATGTATTATTATTATTTCCCTTTTGTAGTGGTTATTTGGTCTGACCAGAGTTAAAATGACAGTATTTACAGTAGCCTGAGAGAACCAAACGAAATACCTAATGCAATTTGATTGAACTGCACCAAATAGGTGAGGCTCAAAGCACCCCTTGATACCATATGACCTGCAAGACTAAGAATCCTAATAGACATCTGTCTTTGTCAGCATTTTGTTTTCAATTAAGTACATTTAATGCGTTATTTTAAATTTAAAGTCTACTTACAGTGATAAATGTATAATTCCCACAGGAAATGGCTGTTTTTTTTTTTTTTTTTTTTTTTTACCATTGACAGTAGCTATATGGTACAGTAGCTATAACACCAACATTGCCAGGGTACAGTTTAAGGGAAGTGTTTTTGAAAAGCATACAACAAAATTGATAAGGCATTGGCTAAAATGCAGTGGTCGCTATCTCCTTAGGGATATTTTTAAGTTAAATTTTCAAATCACTTGGAAGTAACCCATTAAACTCTTTCTTTGTGAAATTTAACATTTCACACATTTAACATCTTTTATGTGGTGAGTCATCCACATTATTTCTATAGCTTGAGAAAATAACAATTATTTTACCACAAACTTCCACTTTAGCCCACCTACTCAGTATGTCAGCATACACAGTACGCTCTCATTCTAATCAACTAGAAAAAAAGGATTTTTTTCCTTCGTTTGTTAAGCTGCCTTTTCCCTCCTGTGCACAAATTAGACTGGGCATATTCCAAATCAAGAGTGTGGGCACTCATTAGCACTGTTCTCATATCTCACAAAAGAGCCTGGCTACAAAGAGGGAATCAAGCTCTATTTAAGGTAATGCCGCCAGGAGTCCATTGCCAACGATAATGCGCTTTACATCATTTTGTTCTC
Organism: Sciaenops ocellatus; assembly: GCA_033000465.1. Lineage (NCBI taxonomy): Eukaryota > Metazoa > Chordata > Actinopteri > Sciaenidae > Sciaenops > Sciaenops ocellatus. The sequence goes on along the minus strand of CP136882.1, from coordinate 20,329,458 downwards.
GCCTTTATCTTGAGCTTCTTAAGGAGTAGGCAACATGCAAAGTCATTAGGGACACGATAACTCCCCATATAATTAGATGGGGAAAGATTGGAAGCCTGGTGCACCACGGGGCAGACCCACTTACGACATAATCACTCATCCCACCAATGAGGGACGTCTTGTATTCTGGCAATTAATTTAGATTATTACAATTAGCCACGACAGAGTGCTTGTTTCTGTCTGTTTTGACCAAAGACTTGAGAGTGAATATAATTTCCCTCTGGTTGAGAATGCTGGATGTGACTCAGTCTCATTACGCTAGCTTTTGGTATTTTTAGATAGGGCTGAACTTGCCCTTAACTAATGGATTCTTGGCTTATGAATCAGAAGATGCTTGAAGAAGTGGTTTGATTTGAAAATTAGGGCAAGGGATAAAAGTCCAGGCTCCAGTTTGGATCTTTTTTGCCATAGCCTCAGTATTGTCATGGATGACTTTCATTTTCACTTGAGACGTTTTCCACCAGGGATTCTTCACTTTTACGTATGTGTAACTTATGAAGTCTAAGTCACTTTTCACCTCAAACATTTTCAAGATCGCTGTTCCTATAGCACTGCAGAGGTTCACCCCTCATTAAAACAATACCTGTTGATAACTTCAGACAGACAGGTAAAAAACATACCTTGAGGAATCGGTTTCTGGGGCAATTGGCAGGTGGTAGGTCAACACATTTTCCACTCTTATCTCCCTTATCCAAGATCCAATTAGCTCTTATAGTGGCTTAGATCTGTGTCTACTGTCACTGTTTCCAGTAAGGACTGGGAAGCAGCTAAAAGTTGAAAACTGTAATTTACTCCTTGTACTAAAACGCCTCTCAATCTTGCAGTCAGAACAGGATAAAAAAACTTTTTGGAAGGAACAAACCTTTTGTTTAGTTTTGAAACAGAAATTAAATTTATAGCTTTATCTGAATTTCCCCCCTGGGGGATCAATAAAGGATTATTGTATTATCTTTAGCTATTTCATTAAACCCATTTGAATAAACAATATGTAAAAGATGACTTTGAAGTATCTAATTGAATTATTATGGCATAACTGAACAAAATAAAATGTTTTATTTTCTGGCAAAGGCTGGATGCTCTATTTAAAGGCTCGGCACACACTTACACAGATGTATTCAGTTATTCTGGCTGATTAGATCTCTGCAGGTTGAAGGTGGGTGGAGCTATGATGGAATTACATGAGGTCACTGGAGTCCATTTACCAATGAGAATGATAAAGGTGGAATTTGTCCCACCCACACACGACTGATATGAAGTTTAATCAGGCACAAAAATACAAATGTACAATACAAATACAGATATGTATGTGGGTTTACAGTGGTGTGCAGAAGCCCAATATAATGTATTCTTTAATACTTTTAGACCACCTTTAGTTGAAATAATCATTTATTACCAATATTTTGCTTTACACTTAAAAATGAAAAACTCAGTTAGTATATTTTGCAGCTGCACTGTAAAGGCCATTTATTATGCAGTAGAACTATAAATAAACTGAACCAGTGAGACAGTGCTGCGATTTTTGGTGTGTCTCTACAGTGTCTGAGCACTGTCACCCTCTGGCTACCTCAGACTACACGTACAGGGGCCAAGCAAGGTAACCCAGGGGCTTGTGCTGCTCTGGAGTGGTTTTTCTGTTGTTTTCATCCACTTGCATTTGCAGTCTGCCCAAGGCCAAGCAGGCTGACACCATAAGGACAAGTCAGTACTACATTTAGGTTTCATCCAAGAGTAAGCCCATTCACCCTAATGGATTCAGGAAGTGTGCACCCAGCTCAAGATGCAGGGTATTAAGTGCTCTCTCTGTGTCTTTCTACACACAACCTCACCTTTGTTTCTAGCCCAAGGATGCTCTTACAGTGGGGCAATTTAGAAGTGTCATTCAACCTGAAAGAGGGGAAGAGAAGGGTCATGGAAAAGAAAAGTATACTAATGTAGGAGGAGGTAACTATGAAGTACAGCATCAGATCTGCCGTGAAAGTGTCTTCTGGTCTTGACATTCTATATTGATCTTTACTTGAGCCTTGGTCTGTTATTTCTAAAATTTCTTTACTAAGGGTTTCAGAAATACTGGCACAAAAAGTCTGCATGGTCTGTGATTGGTTTCCAGTAAAGGATGGATCCCATTATTTCTGGTTTGCAGAGAAGTGTCCAGATTCCTGAGTTGGGACGTAACAGAATGATTTAAGATTGTTAAGGTATATTATTGAGTAACGCTGTGATTTAACAGTATACGCATAAATGATGGCAGTCTATTGTGTTGCTTGCATGCTCAAACCTAAAAAGTGTGCTGCCTGATACAAGACTAAATAATAATAAATAGCAAAAGACAAATATCATCATTTTTCAGCATGGTTTTGTAGCACTGGTTATATGAATTCTTTGCTGCATTGACTGCATAACCCACAACACAACATCCACATTTTACTCCTTGGTCAACAAAACCAATGCCCCATATCTGAAAGATATGGCTCACACCTGAAAGCCAGGATGAAGCTCGGCCTGCTTTCTAAATAAGACATTCTCACCAGACCAACACTAATCAACTAACACAACTTCAGCTTATCTGAAATGCTCTAAATTACCTGTACAAGCAAAAGATTAGTTTATGCTTGCCTTGAGTATTTACACATCGTAGTGACTTTTCCTTTGGTCCAGTTTACATGATATATTGTCTCATGGCAACCTGTACATCAGTTATATCTGTCAAAGAAAGACATACAAGATTCACAGCAATTAAATAGCAAAATTTGGGTGAGCCTTGGAACAGCCTTGTCAAACTGATCTGATGTTTGAAAGCTGGAAAAGCAGACGTCAAATGGATGATGACCAGAGAGACGGCACAGAGTGCAGAACTGATTGGTAGAGTGAAGTGATAATAATGGAGAATGTGTGGATCATTGCAGTACCAGAGCCACTAAACTAGTTATTGATGGTTGATCCTTAAGCTTCTCCCACAGTAACTGAGACTTCAGTGGCTCATCAGCCAAGCGGAAGGCTTTGCGAATGTATTGTCACACTCTTTTATCCTGCTCTCCAATTAATGCCACTCAAACTTCATTCTGTTACATTTGTTTGCAGATTCTGTATCACATATGAACACCGCATATCCCATTGCCTTAACGCAATCAGATCACTGGATATAAAACTCTTTGGTCGTCCAGCCAGGCTGCATTTCAGAGGGACTGCAACCCTATTGATCAAAGCGCTCAGACGTGTCCAGGGCCTTTCCCCAGTGCATCATGGTACTGCTTGTTGAAGCCAAAAGAGCCTAACAACAACAAACATCTCTGCTGCTACTGCCTGTCTCTCTCTGATTAGCTGCCGGGGAGATATTTTTAGAGTATCCCAGAACCTTTGAAGAGGAAGAAGAGCGGAGCCCAACCCCCCTCCCCCATCCCCCCCCCCCCCCCCAATCCCCTTCCAAACTACAGTCCAACATGCTTTGTTCATTTTCACTTATTCTTGCTCTACTGTAGCTGACTTTTAATGGTTTCACTCACTATCTTGACTTGCTCATATAGAATCCCTTACAGAGTGCACATACAGGCTCCTGTATATAACTAAGTAACTTATGAAATGGAATATGGCTATGTTTACAGTATCTACTACTATCCTAGTATTGTTCTGTATGGGGTATTTTGTAGAATATTTAAATCTGTCCAATAATAGATTAATTGGGGTCACAGTTATGGCAGTAAGCTGTTGGGAGAACAGAGACATAATAATTTTAATAACTAAGAACTGGTGATTAAATCCCCATTTTTCAGCTGATTGACATATATAAATGGCAGCCATCCTTTTTTTGGCTGGATGAAATCCATTAAGTACTGAATACATTGTTTTGAAAATACACACAGTAATCACATGTGCACACATACAGTAATTATTCATCTAGGGGTGTATTTGTCAAGATAAGGCTTGTGCTGAGTAGTATTAAGGGCTAAATCAGTGTATTGATTTACCAGGATATACTGCTCATGTATACTGCAACATGTACATAGTTACCTGTTGATCTTGTAACAATTATAAGTACAATCTAAGGTAAATATGAAGACTATTGATTGGAAATTCCCTGAAACAGTTTCATTTTTTTTTTTTTTTTTTGCTTTTGCCTGAGAAGCAGTGACTCAACCCTGCAGCTTTGTGAAAAAAAAACTTAGCAATAGGTTAGAAAACACTTCCTTTGAGTGTGTGACTTTGTGCTAGTATTTCTTTTCATTTTATTAATGGGAAAGGTAGGGTACCAGAGGGTCTAGCACTAGGACCCAGGCAAAGTGTTTGTTTTTGCAGGCTCCATTTTGTTATGTTTAAATGCATTATTAAATATTACATATTTCTGTAGTTTGCATTATTTTCTAAATGTCTTATTTCTGTCACTCTCTTATTATTCTTCATGTTTAGTAAGCGTTTACATTTTGTGACTGTACATTTTGGAATGATTGTTTAGACACATTAGCCAATAAACAGGTATGCACAAACAGCGCTGAGATATTTTAAAATAGGTTTTTAGTAACTTTAATGCATTATTAACATAGGGGATGGGATTGTATTCTAGAATAGAATAGAATAGATACTTAACTGATCCCTCAAGGGGAAATTCTTTTTTTCAGTCAAGTTTTTTTGTTTTTTTACATGCATTTTTACCTGAAATACAACCACACACACAAAGGGCTCATAGACATGAAAATGTGGGGAGAGATGGAGTCCACACAGAGCGGCATCCTGAGAGTGGTTGGGAGCAGGGGGTGGGTTCGGTGCCTTGCTCAAGGGCACCTTGGCACCAGCCGAGGAGGTGGACCAGCACCTCTCCAGCTATCAGTCCACCATCCATACTGTACTTGAACCGGCCATCCTCTGGTTCCCAAGCCAAGTCCCTACAGACTGAGCTACTGCTGCCAGTTTAGCAAGGTGCATTATTTACTTTTACATTTCACATGTCTTGTAAAATGTTTATTGTAAAGTTTTCTTTGTGTGGTTTATTGTTTTTTGAGTCACCTTAGCTTTCCGTGAGTAGGTAAATTAAGCAGTGTAATGGTGGTTTAGTCATAATTTCTACCTGTTTTGACTTTTTTTCTGACTGTGCAGTCCATGTTGTTTATTTTCTTGTTTGTTCATTTCATGTTTGATTTTTGATTTATGTTTTAGATCTATAATTTACTCACCCTAGTGAACTGGAGACCAGTTTTCCATTGTAAATAAAATCTACTATATTCTGGTACAGCAATCTTATAGTTGATTCTGGGTCTTGTGCATTGAGTAACACCTTCACATTTATATATTTGTTTTTTTGAAGTTTTGAGACAGAAATGAATAAGAGTTAAACTCAGTGGATATTTATATTGCACTTTAGATTGCACTAAAATAGACAAATTGCAATGCAATTTACACTCTCAGATGATTGATTTAGTGACCCCATGGCTCCACCCTCTAATGTCATCTTTGTAACAAACATACAATTTTTCACATCACCACTGATCATTCTTCACAGAAGTCCTATACGTCCATGAGTCAGATCATTGTTTTTGTGATGCATGTGGCAATTAAACATCTGGGTGACATCTTTGCCTTCTGAACATTGTAGTTAGCTGTCAAGACAATAACATTTTAATGTTTGTGCTAACAAGTGTATGGACTGAAATGCAAGACTTGAGGGCATAGCAGTTACATTTAAATTAGGGTCTACCTGTGTAGAAATTAGCAAAGACGTCTAGAGTTTGCAACAAAAGGCTAAAACATTGTGGTTGTTGGCTACAGGGGGTAAAATAGACAATCTGTGGGCGGGTGTGGGCATCAGGTGACTGGAACTGTGGAGTGACAGGATCCGAAATGATTGGAAATGGACAGACTGTGCAGAAATGAAAAAAAGATGAGGCTCTCACCAAGACACAAAGTTTTAGTACAGTAGTATAGAAATTATGTTGTACAGAGACAATCTGCTGTTGCTTAATGTGGAGAGAGTATCTTTAGTTTTTGTTGGACCTAATTATATGGAAGAGAACATTTGAATGGCAAATTTTATAAGCACCAAATGTAAAGAGCTTAATTTAAATACATCATTATTTAGAATAACTGTTAAAAAATTACAGTACAATTAATTACTGTGGATGAGAGTGACAGCAAACTGCAAACACCATAGTTTAAACTTAGCTCCATGAAGTTTTCTTTAGCCAACATTGTACGTTGACACATACCTCTGAGAGAAGTTTAAAAATGTAGAGGTATGATAAACACAACCTGTCTATCATACCTCTGCCTTAATTGACAGATCAACTCTGAGCGTGCCCACACAATCAGCAGCTGGTCCCGGTGATGCCATTCAAATTAGATGGATATTAAAGAATCCCTCGGCTGAAACAACATAAATTATACATAATGAAATGCAATTAACATTTTTACTCTGAAAATTAAATACATTAAAGAGCCAGGCCTGTGAAAAGAGACTGGTAGGGGTAAGGAGGTGGGCGGATAGGGGGGCACTGTATGAAACAGCCTAGCTACCTTTAACATTCACCAATACACTCAGTGAGTGTCTGCTCAAATGTTTACAGACCAATTAGTGCTGGTGGACAGCCTCTCAATCAAACCAAATGCCAGGTTTGCATGGAATATTAAGTGGCTTATAATGGAGGGAGAAGTGAATGAATGTTATCATTTCAGCCTCTTAGAAAATAAAGCCACACAAGCTTAGAAAATAATGAAACTGCCATTGTGATGTTGTTCTAGGGTATTAAACTTAAGCCAATTCAGTTAATTTTAACTGTATGTACCAGATGTATGTTTTTCTGCACAAATCTGGTAGCACAGGTTATACTTGAATGAAAAGCACAGAAATGCTAAGATATTATGTAATATATTATTGTTGTCAGCTGCATATTTCTCTTGTATACCAACTGCTGTGCATTAAATGTGTGTAAGTGTGTAAGATTTGGGGGGCTCTATTTACAGAATATGGCAGAATTGAATATTAAATGCATCACTATGTTTCTGTTCAAGTAGCCTATAATAACAAGAATTGTTATGTTTTTGTTACCTGTTTTTAGAATGAGCCTTTTATATCAACAGATGCTGCAGGTCTGCAGGCAAACTGCCTTACAGTAGGACTGAACTGACAAACTAAACACTGGCTCTAAATAGTTTGTTTTTTTCGGCCACTATACTTTGTCCTTCACGCTAGGAATAAGATGGTGATGTGAGGTGGTTGCAATCCCTCATACAAATGTGTGACAAAAGTAAAGCAAAGCACTAGAAGTGTTTCTGTATGTTTGGTTTACAACTACCTAAATGTCAAACTAAACATAAAACCTGCAGAGTCCAATTCCAATCCGGCCATCGCACCCTCCAGTTCCTCCAAAGAGTAAACAAAGTAAACCAGCAAGCTTTGGGATGCCCTTGCCATTCTCCAATGGAACATTTGTCAGCATCCAATCAACATATTTTTACACAGCATTATTTACATTCAATAATTATCCATCTAACCATTAATTTTGTATTTCTTTTTAGCTTCTCTCATTTTTCCAAGGCCTGTTTTGGGGACATTTGACCATGAATGTCGGATAAACCTGTTACCCAAAATATTTCAAAAAGGGTACAGTAAATAAATAAATATCTATCTTAAAATAATCTTATACACAGCACTGACAAAGACAAATGGGCAATGGCATGGAATTTTATTCATGGCACAGAAAAAATGGAAACAAAACTCTTACTTTAATAAATAAAAACTCACTTCCACATTTCTTTAAATGCATTTCTTTTTTTTGTTGGACATATTTTTGTTTGCAACTATTAATCTGTAAACTGGTTCTTTCCATAGTCCCTATAATTGTACAACACAGGCAATCAAATCATCATGAGTTTATTTGTATAGAAAATTAACAATTAAATATTTTTGGGGGTACAGAACAGCATGGTAATTTTAAAATGCCTTTTAAAACCTCTAATTCCTTCATGTGTGCACAAGAATAGGATTTGAGGTTAAGTCAACCTTATATATAACGCAAAACCCACATTTGTAGGTATGTGCCATTTTCCCCGACCCAGACACAAAAGAGGTGCTACACTTGAGGAGTGTGGTTTGTAAGTCTGCATTGATGAAGACCCAGTATTGGAGGGCTTTATAACCGACTTCCACTTAAGGTGAATTGGTTTGGAATGACACTTCCAAGCGAACAAATGGAGTTAGAGTAGGTAAGGGGGGTGTAGGGGCCAGATTGAAATTGGGCCATTGAGACCAGACAGGCTGGTAGTTACAGGCTTGGTGGAGGCCTACACGGGTGCCACCATATTACTATAATGACCCTTCCTGGCTGCAAGCTCCTGCAGGAAGAGGCCAGCTGAACATTACTGTCTCCAGATAAATCAAATAATATAAAACTTGTAGACCACCAGAGCCTTGACCTGACCTTGAGCGTAATTTGGTGTGTGGCTACAGAAAGGCCATGTTTTTTTTTTCCTCGGCTGACACTAGAGAGGACTTTCAGTGGCTGATTGTTAAAATAAAGCAAGATCATGCATATACTCTTCTTCTATATAGAAATAGAAAAAAAACAAAACAAAAAAAAACAGAAACTCTGAAAGAGAACGGCAGGGAGGGCAGAGGTGCAGTAGTACAGGAAGTACTTTTTTTTATTCCTCCTTGAAATTAAAGCAAGCCAGCAGTGTGGTCCAGCCTGCGAGCAGCCTCTGGCTATCTTCCTCCATCAGGTCAGCTACATCTTTCTGATTACATCTGCTAAAACCTACCAGTTTATTTAGTGTCCACATCAGCAGAGCTGCGATGGCCCAAGATATGGATGCTACAGGAGTCTGTCACTTATCTTGGCTCTTCAGCGGGGAAAGGAAGGAAAAAAGAAAGGAGGGGTTTAAGGGAGGATGCTGAAGCACTTTTCAGCACCCATTGTAAATGAATTAACATTCACCACAAGGGCTTGTAACAAAAGTTCATAACTGAAGTAAAAAATATGTTTCATTACTGAGATAATTGGATAAGAGACAAGAAATTAGTTGATTAACATCAGAATAAGATGAACCCACACTATCATACTTTTTTTTCTGCCCATCTGAGGTGATTCAATTATAACCAGAGACACCTTTAACGTTGCCTACTGGCTTTCTCTCATCCACCACCCAAATAGATTTTTAATAAAATCACTGCTGAGGTTTCACAATCATCCCATCACAAGGTAACAGTGATTTATTTTTATTTTTAGACCTCCTCAGGGTAGGCAGTAGGGGTCATGAAGGAACAAAATGAGGAAAGTGCTGAGCACAATAAATAATAGAACATTTTTACTCTGATCAGAACTGTCAACAGCTTGATGTCTGAATCAGTTAAAATCTTTCTTTAGTTTCCCCAGTTGAATATATACAATAGAGCAATAGAGGAGGGTAAGAGCGCCACTATTATCCTTAACATTGGAGCACCCCAGGACTTTCTTTTCAGTCCCCAGCTGTACTCCCTGTACACACACAACTGTGTAGCCACTTTCGACTGCAAAACCATCATCAAGTTTTCTGATGACAAAGCTTTGGTGGGACTGATCACTGAAAACAATGAAAAACCCTATCTGAAGAGAACCTGACGCACTGGAGTCCCATCCACACAGTAAACTTGCACTGTTAACACACCCTCCACCTCTGAACCCACAAGACTCTTGACTGTAGGCTTACAAGTGGTTAAGAAGGCAAAAAAAAACAAACAAAAAAAAAAAAAACACACACACACCATGTGAATAGGACAAGTTTGGAGTGAGTATGTTTGTCTCATCAATCTATCTCAATCTAAGTGCCACCCTACTAGGGGTGGAATGGTTCACAAAATCCACGGTTCGGTTCGGTTCACTGTTTTGTGGTCACGGTTTTCGGTTCGGTTCGGTATATGATGATTGTTAGGAAAATCAATTATGTCTTGTATAGTCAGGTTAAAACTGAAAGAATGAAGCAGTCTGACATTTGATACATCATTGTGACAGTCTTACCCCCAAAATCCACCGGGCCTGTCCGCGGCGCGTATTTGGTCTGTTCTCCACACGGCGTCAACACCCACCGGGAGCATCTAAAAAGCGGCGCGTCTTGCGAGCTTCACAGTGTTTACCTTTTGTACGACAGTGTTTACCTCATGTCCGACAGTGTTTACTTGCTGATTTGATCGAAGCTTTCATTCACGTAGCTTATAACTGTACTTTAAGCAGTAAATAGAAGTACACAGGCTCCTGTCAGAACGATCCGCTCTCTGTCCAGCTTGACGCGTGGGACTCGCGTCGAGCGTCAAAAATAGAACAGACGCGTAATGTCCGCGTGGCCAAGCGTCGAGATGCATCTGAGACGGAGCACTACGGAGCCGGTGGAGGTTGATACACTGACTTTAATGGCCGCGAATTACTCGCGAGGACGGACCCAGTGGATTTTGGGGGTTAGGTTAAAAGTAGGTGAGATTCTGGCACTGCAAGAGAGGAGACATTGCTAGTTCCAACATGTGCTTCATTTATTTGGCAAACAAAGTTATCTTTAACAAATAAGTATAGGCTCTATCAACACTAGACTTAGGTCCCTTTGTTTGAAATTAACTCAAAAATAATGTTGACATGTATCAATTCCCTGATTATCAGTACTTAATGGAAAACTCAGTTTTTTCCTCTTGAACTTAAAGTGCAGTGTTTGAAATACAATCAAAGAAATAAGGCTGGATTTCTTATCAAACTTAAAGTGTCACTGTGTTATCTAAAATAACAAAATAAATAATCCAGTAAATAATCATCAGTTAAATCAAACAACTGCATATCTTTGGCTATGAAATATCCCACTCCTTTAGTTATGCATTTCGCCCTGTCTGACTCGTCACCGTATGGCTGTTCAAAAGCTGCTGGGAGTAGAAGTTGTCCTCACTGGGATGATGTCTCCGCAGGTGAGCTGACATGTTGGTCGTGTTGCTGTTAGCGTAAACAACACGTGTTGCACAATGCTTGCACACTGTCGCACTTTTGTCAACAACTTACTTACCGCCGTCATCGTCGTAGGTCACTCTAAATGCAAAGTGGTCCCATATAGCAGACCTATAAAGTGCTGCTGGCGCATCTTCTAACTCTGGCTTTTTCCCACTCACCATACCCACACATTTCTCCACAACAACTGACCCAATACTCTGTTTCTATCTACTACACCTGGCTACACTGCTTCGCTTCTTCTTGTTGTTTACTACTGGTGGTTGGCTTTAGGCACAGTACCACCACCTTCTGCTCTGGAGTGTACATGCTTCGCCTATGAGAAAAAGGAGCAGCGCATGAACCGAACGCAACACACGTGAATCGAACCGAGACAGTCGAACCGAACGGTTCGGATGGTTTTCATTAACCGTTCCATCCCTACTCCTTACTGTAATAAACCCTCACCCCTATATTACAATAATATATTACTAAAAAGCCTTACACGGAAAGTGTACCAATTTAAGACGTTGAGTTTTCTGGTATTGCTCTTTCAATTCAGTTTTGTGTGCAGATTTGAGAGCTGCTTCCCATGCAACAAATAAGTTTAGGGCATCAACCTTCAGCATGAAAGTCCTTATATCAACATAATAGTTAGCAAATTAAATAGGCCCAGAGCCAATTTCTGTCATACTGTAAGCCTTTGAGCTGCTTCAACCACAAAACAGCATGCACTGCAATCATTGTGGAGGTTGCAGTGTGGTACATATCACCTCAGCATGTTGGCAAAAGCAGCTGTAAGCAAGTCTGTGAGTTCCTGCATATTTCCGATCATCTGTAAATGAGAAAGAACGTGACAGCATAGACCACATTGTGTGATTTCACTCAAGAACTCATCAAGAAAGATTGATGACTACAAATGTTCATGGAAAATGAGTTAATAAAATACACAAATAAATAAATAAATAACTGAAGATGTAGTCATCTTGAACTCTGTTCTTCATATCATTCTGCTAAACCTATTACTCCTCATCGTAAACTATACTGCAGTGCTATTCAATAGCCTATTGATATGACATTAACTTTTCCCTTCCAGTCATATTGACGTTTGTCTTAGCTTATTGATGTATTTTTATAGACTGCATTACATTTTTACTGACTCCATACTTTCTCGCTCTGTTGTTCCACTGTCATTTTGTATTGTTAACTTTCACAAAAAAAATAGTAAATGGTAAATGGACTTGTACTTATATAGCGCCTTTCTAGTCTTCCGACCACTCAAAGCGCTTTTACACTACATATCTCATTCACCCATTCACACACATTCATACACTGATGGCATTGACTGCCATGCAAGGTGCCAACTGCTCATCAGTTTTAGGAGCTAATCATTCACACACATTCACACACCTCACACACACTCACACACCGATGGCGCAGCCTTCGGGAGCAATTTGGGGTTCAGTATCTTGCCCAAGGACACTTCGACATGCTGACTGGAGGGGATCGAACCGGGGATCGAACGGCCGATCTTCTGATTAGTGGATGACCCGCTCTACCTCCGAGCCACAGCCGATAGTCAGCTCTATCTCAGAGAATGAATGTGCCTTTCCTTTCTTGTGTGTTGCTATTTAACATGAGCAGAACTGAATTCTAGGTAAGGTAAATGATGAAATTGGCTTGCAAGGAATCCTATAATAGACTTACTCAAATGTTCTGTTTTGCATCCACTCCCTTGCTTTTTCACCCTTCTTCTCTTATTTCTGTTGTTGCATGGACAGTTTGTTTCCCTCTCATTTGTTTGCTCCTCATCAACATTGCTGTGTTTTGTATGCCTCAGTATCGCTGGGTCTTTGTTGGTGAATATCACAAGCCCTCTATGACTGTCAACTATGTGACCATCTTCAGTGTTTCATTAGGTTTCTGGGGGTCTCTTTACTTGTGAATGTGTGTTGGGACCTGCAGTTACACATGATTTGTAAGGGCTGGAAATAACAATAAAGTACAGCTTTCATCAATTTGCTGCTGAACAAATTCAGATATATTTCGAAAGCGATAGATATTTTTTCCATTAGGAGGACTCTAATACTAATGTCTTTCTGTGTTTTTCATGGTTTAGTAAATTCTACCCGAATACATAAGCTTTTACACATTTGTTCTTGTGTGCAAATATTTTTACCAAAATGTTCTTCTCAGCTTGTGATATTTACAGAAAAACCCAATCCAAACCAAGTCAGATTTTATCACTGTTTGATCCTGGGTACTCAAAGATCACTAATGCCTTAAAATGGAAGGTCATGCCTATAGCAGATTGTTGCCAGAGCACAGTAAATTTTGTGGGTTTAACTATCTAATATTCTTCCTCCTACCTTCACTTCATTGTCACTTCATGTAAATCTTTTGGCCATTGCACTAAATTCTGTCTCGTGACTAATTACATAATTATGTAATTAAAAACAAATACTATGTTGTTGTTCTTTCCTGGTTAAACTTCAAATGGCTTTTCACTCAGGCAGCTTTAGCTCATATGTTGTTGTTCCATGAAGATTAAAGCCAAGCCTGTCATGCCAGTTTTAAACTCTCTCCACTAGTTCTCAATCTGAATAGAATTTATTTTAATCCTAACTTTATTATTTTCTCTATGTATATTATTCTGCACCAATATAGCAAGGCATGTGAAAACTTACTTGGCAATAAATCTGAGTCTAATTGAATGGTTTGGATGAAAATACATTTTTGGCCTGCTTATTGTTGCAATAGTTAAAACCAAATTTGCCAATAGTCACTAATATTTTAAGCCCTTTATTACAAGCATGTGCCAATGGACTTCACTAGGATAATGCTTATATCTACAGTGTAATCACATAAAATATTAATGAATGAAGACTAACTGAATATTACAAGAATACCAAGGAGAAAATGAGGAATTTTGGTTCTTTTAAATGTATTACGATATATTGTCAAGCTGACATGTTGACAAATGGTCTCATGGGCCCATTTGTTAACAAAACCATAGTGTAACTTTCAAAGATGTAATTTTAGTAGTTTCGCCATAATTTGCCAGACTGGACTGCGTGACTCAGGCTGAAATCCAAACTCACCCACAATGGACAGCAGTTCAGCAGCAGTGTTTTGTTTTGAAGGTTATTTGCCCAAGATGTCAAAGGAAATCAGATGTTTCCCACATCTCTCTGCCCTCTATAGCCCTCTCTAGTATCCCCTCCCTCTCAACGCTTCACCCAACCTCCAACCCCACAGAGCTGGAAGGAGATTTGTTGATGGATGTTGAAGGCTGCTCCGGTCCCACAGCAATTAACTCTTCTCCTGCAAGAAGCAGCCTGTCAGGTTGATGGAATCTCCCCACCACTGCAGCCTGTCACACTGTCCAGGAGGGGCTGCAGACAAATGCTTCATCTATGTGTTTGCTTTACTGTTTTGCCTACGGTCGAGAGCTAGCACAAACAAAGAGCTATGAGGTGCATCGTAAGCCATCAAGTTCTCCAGTGTCAGTTTCCACAGTCCAGCAGGTCTATGGGAATTTAGGGTTTCAAAGACGGCAAGGGCTTAAGATCATGAGTTACAAGTAAGAGTAAAAGAGCAGAGACATAGCTGCTTCAGTTGTGTTTTATTTGGTTGAAAGAGAGAATATCTTTCAATAGGAAACTGCACAATTGACATTTCTATCTAGTACTTATTAATAATGTAATTAAAGTAATGACTTTTCTTATCCTATTGCACCCCCGCCAAAAAACATGAATAATACTAGATAATAATAATAAAACTAGATAATAATACTAGATACTGTACTTGTTTTGCAATTGGAATTTACCACGGTTTTAATTTACCACGTGCAGAATTGGAAAAATAAAAAGGGATTGAAATAGACTAATACACTATTTCAATATTATCATTTTGTTGTCATTTGTTTACTTCCACTGAGGACATTACTTTTCTATCCCTTTGTTTGTGGGTTAGGGTTAGGGCTTGTTCAAGGAACAAGTGACAATTTGCCTATCTGGATCCAGAATCAGGTCCAGTTATTTAGTAATAATCATGCTTGTATCCTATAGGTATATTGTCTGAAACATGTATCCCATGATTGTGACTTGTGTACTATATTGTGAATGATGTATCATCACCCCACATTTGTGGGTTGGTTCAAAAAGGTGTAGCAGTCTTTGTAACGAACCAACCAACAGCTGGGAATTACCATTTCTTAGATTTTTTTCAGTAAAAACAAGAAGGCATTAAGCAAAGGAAAGCGGAAACAAATGCTTAATAATTCCCATAGTACTATAAAGATGCTGGTGATACATTTATTTCTATATATAGACTAGAGGATATGAGACCTTCCGTCCACCTTCCACCCCTGGAAGAGGCTTACAGTTCAGTTCTGTTTGGCTGGCAGAGTGGATAAAGTATGATATCACCACTGTGGGTCAATGTAGTTGGCTTGTACCAGGGAAAGGGGAATATATCCATCCAGGTGTGAAATCGATTGGGCATCCTGACAACCTGTGTCAACATCTCCTCTTTGACTTCTGGCCCACTCTCACATTTGACTTTCTCTCTGAAATTCAAAACCTCTTTAGCTTACTTAATCAACTGTTACAAATCAAAACACTATTCTCTTCTTCTCCCGTTTCAAATAACAATATGCAACCTTTCACCTTGGGGCAACAGTGTTTTCGCCAGCCACTCCATGTCCTCATCCTGCTCAGTTGGTCCCAAGTTTGCACTTATCGCTCATATCTCAATGAGATGTGTACTTTGAAGTATGTAGCCCAAGGCTGATTTAACTGGCAGTAGAGCTATCACAGGCATTGGAAGGAGATAGTGGATAAAGCCAATCATTTTTTATTAAATCTAAATAAAAAATGCTGATAGCCATAATGTTTTTGCAAAGGCCTTGTCTGCCACAAATTGAGGTTATGTATGGATGTTTATTTCTTCTTCTTTCTTATACTGTTGACCCACTTCTCCCACCCCTGTGAGAATTGAGCTTACTCAAAGATATTGCAAGGTGGAAACATATAGCATATGACCCCAAACATTCCAAATATAATTGAAAATTCGCTTTTAGGCATGTACACACAGGTTCACAGATTAATTCTCACTGCTGCCTACCCTCAGGATCTCTAACCCAATGCTCAAAAAGATAAAATATCTAATGTTTGTTCTATAAAATATACATCTAATAACGATATGTTGGAGTATAGTACAGTATTTGTTGAGCCATCGGGTTGATGAATACTTGACTGACAGTGTCAACATAGGGAATAATTTAACTGCTTTAGGGTTAGCTGGTTAATTGCTGCCATTTCACTCTGTTAGCTTTATCGTAACAACATAGTGGTGAGATGACATGGCAGTCTGTATATGACACTCCACTGTCTTCACTATAGTTTGAAAGTGACAACATGTGAAAAGATTTCAGATATCTTTCCCACCTACCACTTTTACCTCACCTTACCCTCCACCCTTACATGCAACGCACAGCACCATCTAAGATGTCTGTAGGTCCTGCTTCCTTGTATTAGCAGGCCCAGAGGGTAGGTAAGCCACTTAACCTGTCATCTCAAATTGTGTGCACAACAGCAGATAGGTGGCTCAGCTCTCCCAGCATGCAGGACAGAGCAAAACACTCAGACTGTGTAGGAGCAAGCAGTGGAGACTGCAGCTGAGTGAGGGCCATGGGGATGTTTAGATGCTTACGGGTCAGATGGGGATGTACATGTGTGTGTGTTTGAAATGAGTGGAAGGGAGATGAGACTGATGGTTGGTACCAAAGGGACTATAGTTACTATGCTATAGTATATGGGTTGCAAATGTGGAAAATGTGGATATTTCATGAAGGGATGACATGTCAGTTTTCCCTGAGTGTCAACTGAAATGTGCAGCAGAGCAGTATTTTTGCAGTTTGATATGTTTGAAGTAATGTACTACATTTGACAGCTTGGAATTTTTTTTTCTTCATGCTCATTCACAACAATGCCATGCTTCACATATATTCACGTTTGCGCATGCAATCAGCTTTTAGGTACTGAGCAGCTCAGACTGCAACAGTTTGGGTTCTGTCAGTCCATCTTCTATATAAAATGCTTCATCACATGATAATTACACAATTTTGAGTACAACAAAAGCAGGCATGTAGTGTAGTGTACACCGTGATGGATTGTTTAACTCAATCAAGTGTCAAGTGTGAAGTTGATGTTTGTCTTTTCTGAAATTAAATGAATGGTTGTGAAACACATTCAGAAGTCTAAATCACCATCCATGCATGCCTCAAGGAAGCATAGATCATGTAAAGTTTAAAATAAAAACGTGCACACGGACCTGACTGCTAAGTGACATATAAGCAGTAATTCCATACATTCTAAATTGTTCACCCATTGTAGAGCTCTCCTCAATCACACTGAGGAATGAGGATATATATATATATATATATATATATATATATACACTCCTGATCAAAATCTTAAGACCGGGTGAAAAATTACTAATATTCGCATTTCGCGCTGGTGGAACTTAACCAGATTGTAAGTTGAGCTTCAAAATGCAAAAAGAAGAAACACGAGCAAGAGACAACAAAATAGAATTAGCAGTTTATTGAAAACTGCATTTAAACTCAAACAGACTGTTTATCAGCTGATCAAAAGTTTAAGACCACAGCCTTAAAATGTCAAAATCTGCGCAAAAATTTGGCTTTCATGTCATTTTCTATTGGGCATTCACGCTGTCATGACCCCTTGATGGCAAAGGCAAAAAGATTTTCTGTCTTTGAATGTGGAAGGATTGTTGAGCTGCACAAGCAAGGCTTCTTGCAAGACGCCATCCCTGCCGAGCTTGGACGCAGTAAGGCAGGCATTTTAAATTTCTTAAAAGATCCTGAGGGTTATGGGACAAAAAAAGTCAAGTGGTAGACCCAAAAAAAAAAATTCACCTGCACTGAGCTGGAGGATTTTAGATCATCTGGCTTTAGACAAGTGATCTTGTAAGACTTTGTAGACTTCATCACTCTGGGACATTTTGATTTTTACTGCCTCTTGTCAATAAGCTATTCCTCTTATTCTTACTCTTAAATTCATATTCTTAGGTCAGATTCAATTCCTCACACTCCTGTCGATTCCTCTCATTCTACATTTTACAACTTAACTTGACACATCTATTTATTGATCAGGTCTGCAGCACAGAGCTGTTTGAAGTAGCGCTCTGTCTTTCTATCGACTACCCTTGTCCTCCACCCACCCTTTTCCTCCTCCCACTTCAACTCCTCCACATCTGTACTTGACAGGCTCACTTAGCCTCGTACCTCTGTTCCCTTCTCCTTTCCTTCACTCTGCCAGTCTTATCTGCATGGCAGAGGAAGTGAAAGGGGGTCACTATCTGTCGTCCAATCAGATGAGTAAACACCCACAGTCCTTCACTGTGGTAAAAATCAATAGCCAACAGGCTTTATAATAGACATGCCCATCTAAAGCTGGGCACAGGATTAGCAGCATTAAGTAGATGTTGCCAAATGCATCCAGGACACTTAAAAGAGAAAAGGATTAGCAGGGTTCATTTTCCGAATAGAGAAAAAGATATGCTGTGTTGTTTTTCTGTGTTTTTTAAACAAAATCTCATTTGATATAGCGCATTAAATTTTAATCTAACGTTAGATGTCTGCTACTCCTTTTCTCTTTCTTACAGTCTTTATTATTCAGTCTAAAATCACCTATTAAGTATCTCCAGAATGACTAAAAATACCCATCAGCCAACTCTTTATTACAGACAGCATCTGTCTTGAAGCAGCACGTCTAATGCATCTGGGTTGAAGCCCTTTTTTAATTACAAAATGTAATCATGTTGGAAGTCAGCTTTCCTAGAGTTCACGTGTGCCTTTATTAAAGGACCATGACTTTCATTTTTCTATATTTCTCAAAACAACCTTCAATTTAATTGCTGCTGTGCCACCGTTCTGCTAGTCCTGAACTTCAGATTGTTATCAAACTTTTATTTTTTATTGCTTGGCATGACAAATGAGTGGGCTCTGTAAAACTCGTTAAATATAGATTAATATCATAGACAATATTTCCGTAATATCACACATACTCTGTCTGATTATTAAGTATTAAGTTACTTATCAAAATAGGATCTGTTAAAGGTTGTAAGAAAGACCTTGAAGTGTACTAACTGAAGCAGGCATCCTCAGACCCTACACTGGTCATATACAGCATCCCATGGCTAACAGTATATTACCCCTGGACCATGTTTGCTTTTTCCAATATTGACATTGTGTCCAGGTGTTTCAAGTCATTTCCCCCTCTGTAGCTGCCAGGCCTTAACTCACACCTAAGGGCTAGATAAGGCCTCTTTGCTTCACCGCACTTCATAACAACATATACGCACACAACCCAACCAATGTGTGTGTGTACATCTACTGTACACACAGAGGCCCACTCTAAGCTTATAGCAATCTGTGGGCATTCTTTTAAGCTTCCCTGGCTGCAGTGGAAGCAATGCTCCTGTACATCAGGTGAGGGAGGAAAGCTTTTTATAACTGCTGTTTGGCCTGAAGCTGTGCTCTGTGTTCAAACATGTCAGTGTGGGAGTGAGGTGTTCTTCCCTGAGGTCTCTGCTCTGTCCAGTCTGATGTTCATATTGAGAAATGAGTTTCACACACTGTTTATGTATGCAATAGAAACAGCTATTCTGTAGTGGCCATAAACATTATGCACTGTGCTCTGGATAAGGTCGTTCAGTGGACACTCAAGGTTCCCTGTGTAGAATTTTTAAAACTTTATTCAAATTAGTTTTAATATTGTGGTATAAGTGTCATCCAAGCTATTGAGGTAATTGCAAGTCGTATCATCATCAGTGGTGTTGTTAATAACAGCATTGTGTCTACATTCACTGTAAAACCAATTGTTTCCTGTTGCAAAGACAATGCTGCCACTTCTCCTTGGTGTCTACTGAAGCTGAGAAAAATACTGCTATCTGTCCCCTTTGTTTTTGTACAACAACAACAATCAAATCTGACTCAGTGGCCAACAATGTAAACAGGTTGCCATTGCTCACTGCAGGTATTCACAGATTTGATGCTCCTCTATTGATGAAGAAAATAGAAAAAAATAAAAATAAAAAAATACATTTTTAACAAGTTAAAACTTCATAAATTGTTGGAAATAGAATATGAATGGGATTTTTCACATACATGCTATTTCAGTTCATGAATATGGATAATGGACAATGCAATGCCATTGATCTGTATGATTTTTAGAATTTAGCAACTTACTAAATAGATAAGGACCAACAGTTGTTTGCATTCATTCCTGTTTGCTCTCTCACTTATATTAGTAAGCAGTCAAATTTTACCCAACACAAACATGACTTTGAACACGATGGTTATGGAATGCATTGCTGCATGGTTTTGATGACAAGGTATACAGTACATTACATGTGCATTACAATTGACCCTTAACACCATGTTCCACCCCAAGCTTGATACTTGGAGGGACCTTGTTCAACTTTTGCCTTTACTGTACTCAGATATGCTATGTACTAGGCTCATCTGTGTTGAAATGAAAACCAAATTTTGATGATAGTTAAAACATGTTGCTAACAGACCTGTAAAAGAAACACTTGTGTCTAATGTGTCTTCACGGACTCATATGTCATTTCTGTAAAAGGTCAGATAGGTTGGTTGCCTGACTTAATTTTAAGGACATGCATTAATGTTAGCTAGAAAGACATCAAGCTTAGCATTGTTTTGTTTACATTATCTCGGTAAGGCTACATGCCACCAGGAAGTACCTTTTGGTATTATTTATTTAGATATACAAGACGTACATGTGTATAGAGAAGGACCCATTCTCCACAGTGAGCAACATTGACTGATTGTCTTGTCATCCTCCTCATCTTCAAATTTTCTTGCTTTTTGAAGCTACCTGATGCCAAGGAACTATCTAATACACACTGCAGCACCCAGATAATTGGAACCATAATTTTCATGTTTATTTTTGCTTGACAGATCTCAAAACCCATTGGTTATCATCTGACAAAGATTCAGCCTTTGGGGCAACGGCCAGTCTTTCTGGGTTCAGGTGTAGCCAGCAGCCAAGACTTCCAATTAGCAACTTGTAATATGTAAGAATGATGAGAAGGGACATATTTCTGCTAATTTCTATAAACAGGTATATGAATGCAGATAACTTCATTCTGACTATCTAAAAAAGCTAGTAAAAAGCTGAATCGTCATCAGAGAATAGCAGATTGGTTCCAGGATTCGGGCTAAAATATCGATCCCTTGGGTATTGGTTAGCTCATTGGGCAGAGTATCCGCCCCATGTACAAAGGCTCAGTCCCTGCCGCAGCGGCCAAGGGTTCGAATCTGACCTGCGGCCCTTTACTGCATGTCATTCCCCATCTCCCTCCCCACATTCCTGTCACTCTTCAGCTGCCTCTATCAAATAAAGCTTGAAAAGGCCAACAAAAATATATATTAAAAATATATATATATATATTGATCCCTTGCCTACAGATTTCGCATTCATATGCAGGTATCTGATATTAGTTTGACCTGGCAACACCAACTAAGGGAGTTGGGTTTAGACCAAATGTTTCATAAGAGCTATATGGACTCACTCAAGTGGACATATTTGTGACAAGACAGTGTCTCTATAGGCCAGAGCAGAGAAGCCTTAATGGTACTTAGAGTGGCTTAATCTTAAATGAAGCATTGAGCTAGATTGTCATATTTTATGTGGAGGTAGATATTCTATGTTGCTTGTCAACATAATTACACATGTATCATAATGTATGAGCCAACAGTGATTACAATTAGACACTCTCCTGATTGCTTTGCGGGTGCCAGCATTTAAAGCTCAGGTCAGCAACTGGAATCAGACAGGAGACACACAAACACTCATTAACTTTCTTTTTGCCATGCACCATACTTAAGTTAACAAAAGCCCATGCTACCTTCCCATAATTACATTGTTATATTGGCGGGGGTATAATTTCCCAGAGATGGTAATTACTTGCAATGTTGTTACAGCGTTGCCATACATCATGAATGCTCTCGCCGCACCTCACATCAGTCTAGGATCTGGTGTTTACAGTGTTTAGCAGACTACCCATGGTGCATCGCTCTGTCTTCAAAGGGCAGACCTGCTGGCTCCTGGGAGTATTTCGGTTTTGTCTCAGACTATAAAAGAGCCATCGTAGAGATAGTGAGAGCAAGTCAGGGAGAGAAAAAAAAAGAAAAAGAAAAAAAAAGACATGAAAAGAGAAGGAAAACACAGGGAGAGATGCACAAGGAGAGAGAGGAAAGGGAAGAAAGTCCTTCTTTTTGGTCTGCTTTTGTATCTGAAGTATAATAACGCAACATTACTGTGTGTAGTTTAGGAAAGCACAGGCCTACTGTAATATCTGTATAAGACATTACAGTATGAAACACTAAACATATCACATGTTTTACTCCATGTTTGTTTGTCAAAACTTGGCTCTATGCCCTAGAGAGCTAGGCTCTAGAGAGTGTGTTAGCATCTTGTAGCACATTGTTTTGATTTTACAGCCGCAACGTTAGTGCTTTGGTTCAGTCTCTCCACTCCCATTAACCCTGTTTCAAGCAGCAGCAACAGCAGCAATTTTTGTCAAACAAAAAGCTCTGATAAAGCCCACTAGACACAACCAACGGAGCACAACGCTGCACAGAAAAAAAATTGGCTTTATAAGCATTTGGTTGCTAAATAACCACATATTCCACTCAGGAGCTGGTGGATACCAAAAAGACAACCAAGAGGGTTGAATATTGTTGAATCAAGAGGGGGTTCCCTCTTTTGAACGCTGGTGGGGGACCTGACTCCCAGTCTCCATGGAGATTACGCCCATGCTGTGGTTTAGAGTAAGCTGAAAAGAAAACACACATTTAATTTAAGTGGCAGTGGTTCTTAGGCCAACTGAATAGAATTCATTGCATGCCAACATATAAAATGAGCACAATTTTCAGGACACTCATGTCAAAACATGGAGCGATTCTATTTTGGCTTTTGTGTCCTCGGGTAATGGGAACATTGTTTTCAGCTGGCACTAAAAACAGCAGCATCTCTTTGTGCCATTCATCGACGCTCTTTGTAACCAGAGAAATTAGCTGACATGTTGGCCTTGTTTGACTGTACTCTCCTGGTCGTTCATTTGTATTCCATGCATTACCACCATACCAAAGGAGCTGGACACTCCTCTACAAATGTAAAACATCCAGATTCAAATGTCAAATTTTAATATTTCTGCCTGTATCTGATGAACAAGCTGCTTTATTGCCTCTGTAATCGTCCACTCAGGAGTTGAGAAATTAATTTTTCTACATTCTACTGCTGCCTGCTCTTACAAAGGTCAGGCTGATAGGATTTTATTTGTTGCACACTGTTCAGATGGGAGTGAAGTATGATCCTCTTGATTAGTCTCATAATTCTGTTATCAGCACTCCTAAAGGTTGCATTGAAGCTGCTTTAAACCTGCACCTGTTTGTCTTGATATGCAGAACGTTATTGCCATATCACCTTGGATACTAGAAATAACGTGAGAAGTTAATAGACACTGCCCCTGACTAACAGCATCTCTGCACTTGTTTTGTGAAAGTATTCCATGGCAAGAAAATGAATGGAAAGAAAAAATAACTGATTAAATAAATGAAAAGAACATGTGCATAAACAAAATGAATAACTACTGTCCTCAACATCGTAAGATGTTTTTTATGGATGCTGATGCGTGTTGCTGGACCTGCTTGTGACACAATATAATAACATCTTAATAAGCTTATTTATGTAGTGCAGGTAGTTCAGCTCAATGTTTATAGTCTTGCAGGTCTTTTTAAGTTGTATATCTTTTCTACCATAAAGATTCGATTTCAGCTATTTCCCTTATTTTGGTGAAAATCACTCATATTTTATGATGAAAATGCAACATTGTGCATCTTTTCTACCATAAAGATTACATTTTAGATCATTCAATGCTACCTTGACTTGTAATCAAGTTAATGGTGTCTTTGTCAGTCCAACTCTGCACCCCGTACACTTGTTTCTGCACTATGTAGCTTTGTATTCTGGATAAGAGTTTCAGTGATGAGTGCATAACATTTTCCAGTCACACACCACCGACTATTTCACTTATTTTGGTGAAAACTGAAAATGTTAAGTTGTGCCAGAACAGGAGCTGGAACATAACCAGGCTCAGTGGCCTCTATGGACATAATGGCAGAGGTAAAGAGGACGTTGACGAAAGGAAATTAAGAAGATAAAAGGAATGAGTAACCTTGTAATTGATCCACAGACAAGAATAAATCTGGGACTGACCTTTAGTTGTTGTTGAAACACAGATGCAGAGCTGAGCTTCTTGCTGCTGGACTAGTAAGTGAAATGAGCTGGCTGCTATGTTTGTGTTGTTACACTTGCTTGATGTTTGGCTGTGACCTGTCCAGGTGACAGGTGTCCAGGTGGTGTATAGGTAATTAAACAGAAAAATCTCATAACTCTCAGTACAGTTGTATTCCTACGAAGTTACATTCTATATACCTACCAGGCAACTGATTATATTTCCATTTAGCTGATGTCTCGTGGTTCTTTAGTTCTTGCAGAATATTAATGACGAGAGAGAAGGTCGACAGCAGTTAGCAGCAGGAAAATTGGTTAAAAGCTCCATCTACATTCATAAAACTTTATGCTTCACCATGGTTGTATTCCATGTGTTTTCCCCAGAGGTAAAGCCTGGTAACCGAGATAATGACACAACCAAAATCCCAATGTTTAACTACCTAAACCACTGCTCAACAGCAATGCCCCACTCCAGACATCATTCTGATTGACTGTCACCATACATAAAGTAAGCCAAGATAACTTCCACACCCTACCTATCCTTGCTGCTATGCAGAAGGTGGTGAGGAACCCTTTTGACATGGGGCAGGTGTCAGTGCACTACACTGTAAGATGAAAGCGCAGTCTCTCACACTCACAGCTCTCTTGTTGGTGCAGAGCATGGACCCGGGGAAAGACCTGACACAGACACACATAAAATACCAACTAGACCTCCCACTCTTGCTCTGAACTTGCACAACAAGAATTCAGGTATTTCAGGGGAAGCTGCCGTTTTTGCCCTCAACAGATATGGTAGGAGAGACAGGAAGAAGAGACAGAATACACAGAATTATAGACAGAAATCCAGTTCTTTCAGAGGCCAGGAGACAAGGCTGGGAGACAGTTGAAGAATGAATGAAAATATAAAACAATAACAACATAATACACTGTAATAATTGTAATTAATTCTGCAGGTCATCTAAGGCAAAATGGCAGCAATTGGAGCCACTGTACCCACTATGAGTGCAGGTCCATGCATACAAGGGAAAAGGGCCAGCCTCTGAGGAATCTAGTTCTTTAGTCAGGGACATTCTGCTCCTGTGTAGAGAGAACTACCGTGTCAATGTCCCAAGGGATGTGGCTCCCTGTTATCACAAGCCCTGCCTTGCTAAAGGAGGGTGCGATTGTGGAAGCAGAGGTCACATTTCTCTGAGGAGATGACAACACCTGCTTGTCGCCAGCTGCATGTCCTACTACTACACTGAAGAGCCATGCAGGTGTCAGGTGTAGTAAAAACATTTTTTTTTTTAATTGGGTAAAAGCAATTGATCATCACAACATAGAAAAATGAAGACAGAATTAGTGAGGGTAAGTTACATTGCTTTAAGCGTAGATTGGTTATTGGCACTTTAACCAATAAATTAAATAAATAAATAGTTATATATTCAGAATTTATACCTTATTTGTGTGAATCTGAGTGTTCAAATCAAATACTGGTAGAAAGAAAGAAAGATCTTTTTACATCATTTAATGTTAATTTATAAGGATATTCAAATTCCCAGCTCACCTCTGTGTAATGCACTCTTTCCTGTTGGACTAGATGTTGCCTGGCAACGCAAGCAATACTTCTTTTTATGAACCGGTTTTGTCTAAAATGTCAAATTCAATAATTTGATTACTAAAAAAAAGATGTCATTGATGAACCTTGATGAATATTGAGTTCTTGCCAAAGGGTTCATCTGACATTAAACAACTACAATGATTGAGTTAACAATATATGTATATATATTGTTTTAAATACAGATTTCTGATAATGCTAACAGATTTTTGCACTAATCTAAACAATGAATAATGAATGAATTTAATATTACATAACGTGATAGTGTAAAAATAACTTTCATATTTAATATTATTTCTGGTGTATTGATATTCCACAAGGATGTTTTCTGCAATATAACTTTGTAAATAGGTTCCCACATCAGTCAGTGAATGCCTCCTAACTCACAAAATAGAGGTCACCATTCTATTTTAAGGCTTTGAAAAAAATAAAAATAGGTATTTGAGTGTACTTGTTTTGTTTGTCCCCTGTGTGCCCACTAGACTTAGTTAATTAGTTTGTCATTTAGCTTCAGACATTGAATTACAACTCTGCAATAAAATATTCAAATTCCTTCCCAGTACTAAAACATGTTAAGCAACCCATCATCCCCTCTCTTTACCCTGTAAATAATGAACAACCCATAACTGATGCACAATGAACACAAACTGACTACGCTGTAAATTATTTTTTATCCAACAATGGCAAGATGTGAAAATTTATTTCACAAGAACTCTTTACCATCACTGTCATCCTAGGGCAATTCATGAACAACTTCCAACCAATAAGCCAACATCACCCTGGTTTCTGAGTCACAGATAGATGCATTGCCTGTCAGCACCCAATTAGAGCCGAAGGGGGCAAATTAATATGAAAGCCAAGAAACTCCAGTTAACACTGACACATTGATTTGGTGGCAGGCTCATCATTGTATTAAAATTAGAATTAATCAACACGGCAGAGGGTGCCAAGTCAAAGGTCTGGCTACAAAAGCGTCATAGCTTATGAAAAGCTGATGTGGGCTGCACACTGAAGATTTGCATCCGTCAAAAGATTAGACACAATACATTTTCCCATTAATTCTGCAAAGAAAACAATAAACACAAGTTATAAATGCTATTTAAGAGAAAAGTGGATGCTTCCCATGTGCCTCTGCTACAAACAAAGTGCATTATCTATGTATTCACTTGCAAATGATTAGTAAATGAAAATCTCTTTTAAGTACATGCCATTTTCCAGGAGAGTATTATTTATAAGAGCAAGCTAGTTAGAGATGAGCTCAATGGCTGCTTCCCCAGTAAAGCCTTAAATGAGCTGGATATAGTCTACGGCTGTCAAATAGAGTCAGGTTAGGTTTAGGCTGCTGTATAAGCTGTCTTAATGCCTTCTGGTAGAGCAAGTAGAAAACAGCTGTTAAAATATCGGTGTGAGTCTCTAATCATGATCTTCTCATCAACTAATTTTAAAGAAAAATATCTGGCTCACAACACAACTTCATCTCCTTCTCTCTCCCCTCTTCTCTTCTTCTGTGCATCCTCTCATTTTCTTTTTTTTTTTAATTTACCATTATAGTTTCAACCCTTTTCTCTCTTCTCCACTGCCTCCCCGATTTTGTCATTTTATGCCAGCCTCCTCCTCTCATTCTCTTTATGTCTGTCATTCTCTGGGTTTGCCCTGCAGTGCTCTTGATGTTGTCCCTGACACATCAAACTTTGACTATATTAATGTGCTTGGCCTTGGCATGCTGCCACACACCCCAGATATTCAGTGCTACCCTCCAGGTGGTGGACCAAACAGTGGAGGATACAGTGGATGCTAGGAGTTCACCACATGAGCTCAACAACATCATCTAAAGCTGCTAGCCTTGAGTCAAGTTCAAATGATATGTTGCCTTTTTTGGATAGGTGAGTAGCTTGGTAGTAACAATAGATATCCATGACCTAAAATCTATGTTGTGATTGTCATATTTGTCTCAATATAAAAAAAGGAAAAAAATATAATGCATCAGTGCATGATAATTTCTGTTCCTCAGTTGACTCACTTCATATATATTTTTTTACCTATATTCAGTTGGATAGAGTACACAAACAAGATATTTAATATTGAATCTTCATTTTTTTTTTTTTTTTTTTTTTTTTTGTAATACTCTCACTCTAAAATTGATGCCTGCAACACATTTTTAAGGTTGGGATAGGAGCATGTTTGCTACTGTGTTACATTAATTTTATTTTATCAACTGAGGACACTAATTGTTGAAATAGAAATGTATGACTTCAGTTGCTCAACAGTTCTCTGTTGTCATAAGACACTCCCATACCATTACAGATGCTATATTTCAAACTCTGTGCCCGTAACAATCTGGAGGGCCTTTTTCCTCTTTAGCCTGGAGGATTTTATGTTTTAATGTTAAATATCTTGTCTTTGTACTGTATTCAATTGATTGTTGGTTGAAAAAGATTTGCAGATCACTTTATGTAGGTTTTACACAGCAACCTAGTATATGTTTGTTCTCATTGATTGAAAAGATACTGGACAATGGAAATTGCAATGGATATATGTAATTAATGCTTGTCACTAAATCTAATTATACAGGATCCAGTCCAGTACAGAGTCCAGTCCCATAAGCACAATGGGTAGGCAACAGACTGAGAAACAGTCAGATAGATTGTGATCTCAACCCAACTGAACATTTAGAAGAGATGAGGGACTGACATGAAAGATCTTGCTTTCTACCACCACCATCAAAGCATCAAACAAGGGAATATTTCTTTGGAAAAATGACGTTTATCCCTCCAGTAGAGTTTAGTGACTTGCGAAATCAATGGCAATGAGCATTGAAGCTGTTTTTGGCAGCTCTGGATGACTCTTATAAAGATAACTTGTGATGTTTTTTTTCCCCTTAATTTGTCATCAATCTACAGAAATGCAGTCCACTTTATAAATACTTGGACTCAATTTGGGGCATTTCTTGTGTAATTCAATAGACTGATACTTTTTGGCCCTAACAAAAAGAATAAGGCTGTGAGCTCAAGTCTTCAAACAACAGCATAAATACAATAATACAGTGTTTCACTGATCAAAGTAGAATTATTTTAGTGGACTGCATCAAAAGGGAATAAGTAATATGATGAATATTGATGATGTGTGCCTTTCAAAGCAGCTGAGTTGGTGAACAGTAATATTGAAGTGGCTATGGGTTTATGAGCCAACGGCAGGGGTCTGCATTCAAGGGAGTTAGAAGAAGAGATAGACAGCCTGATAACAATGCTGTGAATTCTGTTAAAGTTATGAATGTTTATTTAATACAGTGCTGCTGCTGATTGTGATGTATTCTAGCTGCCATATCTAGACTGAAACTTTAACTGATTGTTTTGAATCTTGTGCCAGTAACTTAACATCTGTTCTGTGGAGACTTTACCAATATTCTTCTATATTTTCAAAAGAATCTGAAACACAAAATGTTCTTGCAGTGCACAAGACCTAGACCTCGAGTTTTCAACCCTTTTAGTGAGTGAAACTCAGGTGCCATTGAGTGTAGTGATGGAATAGTATGAAACTTAGGTTATGTGATAAAATGTGGTCATGGATGATCATGCTGTCACTTCCCAGTTGTTGCTGTTGCTGGTTTTGCTGAACATGTGATGTGTTTTGCTTCTGGTTCTCTTTCGAGACAGTCCTCTCACGAAAAATGACAGAATCAGGCATTTCAGCAAATGCCTCAAAACAACATAATGTTATGTTCAAGCTAGGAAGGAAATAAATCAAAGTTATTATAGAGTGATGTAGTTTTCCCCACAGCTGTTGCAAGTGATGACATGGTGACAGGGTGTGGTCCCGTCTTTACAGAAGAGATCTTGTGGTGTTGAATGATTTGTCATAGGCTTTGATTCCCTGTGCCTTGATGACTCTCGTCATCTTGATGTTTCTACAGCCCAGCCACATAAGGGAATTAGTGAGATGCCTCTGATGGTCCCTGTTGAATCAATTTTGTCTGTTTTTAGTGTTTACTTGGCATTAAAATAAGATTTATAAGGATGTGGTAGTCACACAGACTTTCAAAGAGAATTACACATAATGCCATAAAGAATTTAGTGGCACCCAGCAAGAGGACCCATGGTTTTTGTAGACTTAAAAGGTAACAAAAACACAAGATTAACAATTTCCTGACGATTTTACACTAATGAAGCCAATGAGTTAATATAAAATACAGACAGATAATAGAACATATTTAAAGAAACAAATAAAGCTGTGGGATTAATTAAGTGGGAGTAGAGCCCTCTCTGGACAGCATTAGTCATACTAGGTGACTGAGTATTTGATCCCATCTGGAATAAACAAGTAAATGATTCTTTTCCTAGCCAACCCAAGTAAAAATGTATTATTAAAATTATCATTTTATTATGAATTACCACTGCACAGATCGACATCTGGTGTTTCATGCAATTAGCCTAGCAACTAGCACAACTGGCATCTGGATTGGAGCCACAGACCAGTAGAGATGTGCATCACTGTTGAGATTTGATTAGATAATTGATGATCCCTGTAAGCGAACTAGATATTTGCTGTTGTGGGAAGATTCAGCAGGGGGAAAAACAAATATTAAACACATAAACCCAAACAGAACATAAATGAATCAATAAAAGAAATGGTCCATTTTATCAAATCACTGTGGCAAGAAAAAAATAAAGGAGGGAAAGATGCAGATGGTGACAGTGGTGTATGTAATTTCAAATCTATAGATATAGAGCCAATTGAAAGGACTTTTTTGTAATATAGTTGATGACTGTGTGAAGGGTCATTGCTTTACCAGCAACTCGCATTATCATGTCACTATCAAGATTGTCAACATGGGTATAACTGATTTTATCTGATAATACTAATGCCAATGCCACGAGGAGGGAAAATAAGGACTACTATTGTTTATCTCACCCTTCTTTAAATGTATAATCTAGAATATAGTGGGGAATAAGTATTCAACATGACAACATTTTACAAAACATATTTCTAATATAGAATAACACAAGAAGTGTTGAATACGCTAACTGAAATGTATTTGAAACATGTTAGAGAAGCCTTCAAGATGATTCCTGTATGAAGAAATCTGAAGAATCTCTTACAGTTTTCAGGATTCAGGTTCATCCATGATACTTCCACCTCCAAGCGTTACTGTAGGTATGGTATTTTTAGAGTTATATGTGGAACCATCTCTCCTCCAAAAGTTTGTCTCATCTGACAACACTAGATTCCAACAATCTACAGCTTTCTGCAAATGTTGTCAAGCAAACTTCAAAAGGAGCTTCAACATGCCTTTTCCTTCAGTAATGGAGTCTTCTGGGGTGATTGTGCATGGAGACTGTGACGGTATAGTGCATTGCCTATTGTTTTCTCTGTGATGACTGCACCTGCTGTTTCCAAGGCTTTCTGGAGTCATTTTCAAGTGGTCCTTGGTTATCTTGGGCTACTCTTCAGACTAACGTGGTTACTGGAATTCTTGCAAGAAGCTGGGTGATATTTCTTGTGGACAACAGCCCCAGTGATGCATATAGGAGCATTTAGGAGTTGAGAAATCCATTGGTCACCAGCAGTTTTGTTTGCAAAGGTCTTTCAAAAGGTCTTTGCCTCTATCCATCATGGCATCATCCATTTTGATTTAAGTTGCCTACCAATTGCAAATATGTTAATTCAGGAGAGTTACATTTTTGGTGTTAGTGAAATTTTGGCAAAAGTAGAGTTAATTATACTCTGAGTATGTGACACTGATACTCGTGACACTGTTACTAGCCACATGTTTAACTAGCTAGCAGTTAGCATGCATGCCTGATCTCATTGTGACAGAAAAATTGATGGCAGTAAATGGTCACAATGTGGCCATTTTGTGACATTTTGGCTGAGTGGGACGAGTGAAATAGTGTGATGCACATAGCTGAAACTGTTGGGAGTTGTTAGCTAGCATGCTACAGAGAAGCTACAGTTTGATTGCTGCTGTTAGAGAATGTTTTGTTAGTGTTTGTTTATGGTTATTAGTGTAACTGTTTTGATTCTACAATAGCTAAAAGTTGCTGTTATGAAACAATGTATTTTGCACCATGAGTGAAGTTACGTGCATGGTTAATAACCCCCTCAGAATTACATTTATTCCATGGCAGGTCTTGAGGATGTTAGGCATAGGAATTGTGATTGAAACAAAACTCATCTAATTGCTAGAGTTATTGTTGCAAGCATCTTCCTATGAGACATTGTCCTGTGCTGTTAAAGCAACTTCAAAGTTATTGCATTGCACCAAACATGACTTTTATTTTAGCAGACCTTTTTTATGTTATGGGGCTAACACTTGTATAGTTAACAAATGATCCTCTGAGAGCCTTAATGTCTAACACTACATGAAAGTGTTAAGAAAAACTAACTGGTTGGCGTTGAGAAGTGTTAAATTTTAACTCTAATAGTTAAAAATTACACCAAATTAATGGTGATGTACCAACACTGCAAAAAGAGTTAAATTAACACTCTGTGTTGTGGACCCATATAGACACTTTAAAAGAGTTAATATCAACTCTGGCAGTGTCAATTTGGATATGCTGATTTTACTGTGTACACATCACAGTGTTAGTACTATATTGTAGGGCTCCTTCAGTTATATTGTGGTTTTAGTATGGTTCTCATTTAAGTCAACATTACACAGGGACTTGCTTTCAGAGGAAAACTTGAGAGGTCACAGAAAAGTAATGTGTTAATGTTGTCTTTGATCCTAACAAAATTTACATTCAGCTGTTTGAGAATGGACACTAATTCAGCTATTGCACTCACTCTTAGTGTGCATAAGAGCATTAGTCCCTTTAAAAAAAATAATTAGGTGTGTAAATACCGATAATACAATATAAATTCTTCACAAACCACAAATGCCAGACTATTTCAAGCTATCCCCCCATGAAAAGCTAATCTGCCTCTTGAGAAGGGAAGGGTTTTGTGCCTGAACTCCTACTGACCTGAGTCCTTCAGGTGAGCTGTTTGACTTTGCCAGCTGCCATATCGTTCCCTGTGGGCCCCAATAAATATTCTGAGGCGTTTCATGTTGCCTGGTGGGAAAGCAGCCTTTCTTCTCACTGACTCTGGGCATTGTATTTAACCCTAACAGCCTGCAGAGGTACCAGCCATTGAGAATCATACATTGTAGCTACTTTCCTCTCCTTTCAATCAATTCTTCATACAATGGTGGCATTATTTTATGGGTTTATCAGGGCACCTGTGCAGTTTGTGCCGACTGCGCTCCAGCATCAGCACCCTAAGGTTTTCAATTTGAGTATGAAACAAGTGTAGTCTTTAGTATAGCATAACGGCATGCAGAGATCAGCATGCAACCCTGCCAACACCTTCTAAAAATGAATCAGTACCAAATTGTGTTTCAATGCCAGAGTGGCACGCGTCTATTATACCAAAGCAAAATGCATCAAACCATAATCAAATGTGGCAGGGAATAAGCAGGAGAAAAAACACATCTCAAAGGGATACCTTGACATTTTCAGTTTTTGTTTGAGCACGAACAAAATCAAATGTTATGCTATTAACAGCTCAAGGGGTATGATAAATGTATGCTATTTTGATTTGTCATTTATACCACTTTAATCACTTTCATAATTAAATTGAATACATGCTGAACTGTTACAAACTGGTTGTGCATACTGGATGTTTGATTAGCATTGCACAATTTAAACATGGTTTACATGGTAAGGATCCATGTAGGTTCATAGGTTAAAAAACAAACAACAACAAAAAAAACATATTTATTCCAATAAGTTATTTGTTGGCCTTTTTTAAATGAGATATTTTTTTTAGGTGACACTAATGCACAATAATGTACAATTAGCCAGAGGGCAAAAGGTTTTGGTGTCTTACTGTCAAACACATGACTCTTACTTGTACTGACATGAGGGATTAGAGTGAGGAAGAGCCCCAGTGAAAGGAGTTCAGTGTCTTGCTCAAGGGCAATTTGATAACACACATAGATATTCATACGTTGTAGAGGTGCCTGCACTGTATTTCTTCCTCCTCTTCAGATTTTACAGACAGTTGAATCACACCTGTCGTCTAGATGCCTTCAGCAAGTTCCCCTGTCTTTTTTGATGAGCCACATGCCTCCACAGCACCATCTCATTTGTTTATTAGTTCCTCAGTATGTGTAGAGAGTACTGTACTTCAGGGTTTTGCTGCTGCTTATGTTTCTGTAGAATTAAAAGTCATACCTGTTGCCTTCTTGTTGGGGATTTCTTGCCCGTCCACCATTTCCGGATTATCCTTCCAGTATGCCTGTGGCAGCCAACATGATATTTGCTGTTAGCCCAAAAAAACTTCCCTAAGCTGTATGTCTTTGGCTGCTAGCGTCTATGTGAAGTGGTCAGCTGCAGTAGAGGTAACTTTTAATTTAATACTTGGTGTCACCATTTTACACAATGTCGAATTTCAGAGCCAGTTCCTATGCAGTCCATACATGAGGCACACAGGCTTATTGATTGACCCCATTTTTTTTAGCATTTCAAAACTTCACCTTTAAAGATTAAAGCACTTCTCTAACAGTCTGAGTTTTCTTTGTTGTTTGATCATGTCAAATACTTTTGAAATGCTTCCTTATTAAGCAAAGTATTGTAAAGGGGAATACAGCCTGCTGTACTTCGGATCTGATCAGTTGTACATCCACATAGTTTGTTCAGCAATTATCCATGTAGTACCGGATAATGTGAACAATATTTAGTATTTTAATCACTTGCATGTAATGTTATCATGATAATATTGATGATTAATTATTCCTTATAAATTGAAGGTGTGTGAGCCTAAGTAGCTGCAGGCTTTACCTAAAGGAAGCACTGTCTATGGGTGAGAATGAAACCTTGTCAGACAACAAAGATCATTTTCAATGGCTGGTTGAATGGCATGAGTGATTTGTATGAATGTGACATGAGTCAGCTGATACTGATCAGCCGAGTGAAAAACTCATTACAAAATCTCTGCAAATTGTTGCCCACAGTCACTCTTTCTTTGTCCCCTTTCCACTTTCTTCTCTTATGCACCTCTTAATTTTTCAATTTCCTTTATTTGTGTTACAAATGCCTCATTCATCTCTTTCAGTTTCTCTTTCAACTGACTTATCTATTTTCCGGTTCTACTTTAAAGTCCTTTTGATTCTCAGTTTCACTGTTTTTGTTCTTTAAGCACTGTCTCTTGAATCCACAATTTCAGTTTCATAACATGAATCCCCACTGTTAGTATATATGTGTGAGTATATGTGTTTATATACAGAGAGGGAGAGGGAGAGAGTCAACTGTAAAGATGTTTCTTTCTTCTTATAAGAAAATATTTTTCTTTCTGCTGTTTGCCAGAAGCTTGTGTTGACCAAGTCAACCTAATGCTCACTAATCCCTGAACCCTTCCACAATCCCTCTCTCTTTCCTTGCATGTGCACACATAGCTACAAAAATACACACAGACACAAATACAATTGTGAAACCCCCACACCTGGCCCCTGCGTCTGCCTCGTTACTGCCTCCTCAATAATTCACTGCTCCCAAGACTTTGGAAACATTTTTTATTCATGCACTGTAGGAATGTTCAACCCCTGATATCAACACACACACACACACACTAAAAATAAGTGATATTGCATTTAAAGAACTAACATCAACTTCTTTCCCCTTGTTATATCAGCAGCTTGCCATCTACATTGTTTGACAAATCAATTGATGATGCTGGTATGCCCGCCTTTACAAGGTTGCTTTTTTAAGTAAAGTTTTAGAGGTTACATGTGAGTTATCAAAGTCAAATTCAAATTCAAGTCATCAGAATCATCACATGAAGTTGTTTTGATATTGCCTGGACTCATCAACTTACTACAATGGTGTGTGTGGTATGCCTGCATTATCCATTACACCATGTGTATGGTGGTGGTGAACAAATTTCTGTCTCTGTGTGTTTCTGGGTTAAAATAAAGAATAAAAACAAACAACAACAACAAAACACACAAACAAAAAAATATGGATTCTGTGTTGTTTTGAAGATCGTCCTTGCTGACACGACTACATTAGATTTCCTCTGCTTTACTTTGTCTGTCTGTGTGGTGTATCTTGAGCTTATTGCTGTTTTGAGGGTTCATATTCTCTGGTCAAAGATTCTCACAACTCCCAATTTGTGCACTGTAACAGTATTTCTCTTGCAGGGTAATTGATTCAATGACAATTTATCCCTTGTAAGACATAGGTGAAAGGTTTCCTGTCTTTGTCTCACTGCTTTAACATTATTTAGCTATATTATATGAATTTGAAAATGAATCACCATCTGTATGTTATTTTCAAAGGTGTTTGAGCTAATTGTAACACTACCTACAGAATAAATAAGTTAAAACACCAAGATAATCCTGTGTATCTTTATAGTGGTGCAGGTGTGATTTCATAATTAGGCGAATTCACTATAGATCTAAAATACTTGTACATACATGTATCAGTTAGAAATATGTATTTTTTGGCCAATTTGAATTCCCCTCTGAGGGAAAATGTTGAAAAAAAGAGAAGCTTAAGTGCCCCTTGAACAAGCTGAATCAAGTTCAAGTCGAATCAATCCCCTGCTTGTGTTCTAGTGGGTTGTGGGAATCAATAAGCAAATACTGATTAGTGAGAGTGGACGAGACAGAGGCTGACACAGGCGCATCCACACACTCACAGGTGCGTGTTCAGGTTGGGGTTCACACATTTGCATGCATGAATGCAAAATGATGCTGCGTTTTGACGCACATGCAGGAGGATGGGCTCTCCCTTGTGGTCTCATGATCAGGGACAGGTGAAGTTGCAGACACACATTCTGGTGGCATTTTTGCAATTAAAGTGGGCCCTGTGGCTATCTTTCCGCTGACTGCACAAGCCAAATATCAGGGCATGGTGCTGTGCTGCTTTGCTCCCCTAGTGGAACTAATTAGATGTTCCCAAAGGACAGCCCTGTCATCACATTGTTCTGCCCACAATACAACCTTAGTAGCCCTGTGAGGGAAGCAGTTGGCCAAAATAACCCAGTGAATAACTTAATTATATAAAAGGCTTCATTCCAAAACTATATTCTCTTTAAAAGAAGTTTAAGATGTTACACTAAATCTGACAAATCAATTGTTAATTAATTCTCTATTTAAGAAACAACATAAAATGTTTGAAAAATGTTATTTAAGACTCAATTCTTGATTTATAGTATTAAAAAGTTGGTAAAAATGCCTTCCTCTCCTTTTATCTTCATTGTTGAAACAGCCAACAACAAAAGTTGTCCACACAATGTCTGCAGCAGACAATCAGAGTACATAGTTCCATTGAAATTGTCTCCCAGCAAGGCCGCTTGGGTGTTTGAGCATTTTTCTGCTAAAACCTTTGTTGTTACACCAACTGTGTGAGCTCTGTGACAATGCTGTCGATCAATACATTCAAGCGTATTCCTTCCTATATTAAACAGAGAACACTTCACTCTTGTGTGGCCAACTCCGTATAGTACTTTTGCATAGAAGTTTTGTCACCAATCTCTCTGAAAAGCTAAAACATACTAGAGTTTTCTGTTCATATTACACTGTAGGCTTAATGAGTTTCTGTTGCTTTACCTGCAAATGTCATCACCGCCCTGTACAGCTTGCCTGTACCAAATCTCATGGGAGCTGTAACTGT
Organism: Sciaenops ocellatus; assembly: GCA_033000465.1. Lineage (NCBI taxonomy): Eukaryota > Metazoa > Chordata > Actinopteri > Sciaenidae > Sciaenops > Sciaenops ocellatus. The sequence goes on along the minus strand of CP136882.1, from coordinate 20,291,894 downwards.
TGAAGGTGAACAAAATAACTGTTATACTAATGTTAAAATGCTGGGTTCAGCTTTCATTGTCTTTTAATTTCACCCACTGTTGCGAATTAGTTGAATCTCGTCTGTTGTCTTGTAAATGTCATGGCATGAGTAGGTAGAATAAAAAAAAAAAACATTGTTGTGAGACCTTTGGGGCAGTTGCTTCATGACATTAAGAGAGAGAGAGAGAGAGAGAGAGAGAGAGAGAGAGAGAGAGAGAGAGAGAGTTAGGCTTGCATACTTCCACTCACAATTATTTCTAAGATTGCTGAGAGAGTCTAACACACCTTTTGGAAAGACATGCAAACACAAAGTACGACTTTCATGACACATACTCAGGGTTTATCGTTTATTGTAAATTCTGCAGTTTACTCTCAATACAGCTGATTTGAGCAATACAAAAGGAAATGTTCCTTATCCCAGAGTTCTTTTCATTTTCTTTGAAAATTATGTAGCACTAAACTATTCTATGAATGCTAATGACATACTAATCTATTATTGCGATATTAAGAACCGATAAACCATGATATGACAGATAATGAAGTATTCATTATTTCCACATGAACTCATTAATTCATCATGAACCGTGTTTACGAAGGTCTTATAAGCAGTTCATTATTTTAAGTGTTTCCCATTAGCCTAGTATAATTGGATGCTTCTCCACAAAATGCATGCAGTGACTCTCATGTTGGCTGAAACAAAGAAGCACTGCAAAGCGAGAGTGCACACAATGGAGCTATTATTCCCAGAGAGAGTGTTATTTGTAGAGTAAGAAGAGGAATTTGTGCTCCTAAGTGATGTATAGGCTCCAACCTATTGTTAGAGTCATTTCCTCAATATATTTCCACAAAACAACCTTGTGCTTCATCACCTCATTAACAATAGTGTGCAATTTCGATGCTCCGGCTTGAAACAACAAAGGGCCAGTGAGATGAATGGGATGCTGAGAGACACTGGCCGCATGTTCCAGCTATGAGTGCAGCTGATGTTTTAATGAAAGTGAATGTGCCAGACCGACTGTTCTTCAGAGCCACCACAAACCTTGGCCATAATAGCCAGCAACCACAGGGGATCTGAGCATCCACAAATGAATCAGCAGGCTGAAAGGAGAGGACATGCAGGCAATCACCTCAGCAAGCCTGTCATTCTGATCGCACATACATCAACAGGGGACTAGTGAGGATCAAACCGGCTTAGTAAGGGTCATTGCAGTGACAAACAGGACCATTAAAGGGCAAATAATATCACCAAATGGCATACTTAGCACTATTCAAAGGCTAGATAAAGGCAATACCTTCAAATACACTCTACTGTCAGGTCAAACTGTATGGAGAGGGACAAAATCAACAATTACAGTAACAATAAACATACTGACACTATTAAAAAATCAGTGCCAAGTTTGATATATGCTAAGTTGGTAATGGTATGGTGCTTGAATTAAATCACCCTCCAACCCTGAGTCCAACGACAGCTCATCTTGGGTAGTCACCATCCTCTGAACCCTCCGGGCCTCCATACATTTCCAACCACACAGTGCCACAATCAAAACAATGGAGGTTAATTACAAACTTAATCAACTGTAGATAAACTGACTGTATACAGTATTTGACTTGCTGTGACACAGTTTAACTTACACTTAACAGTGTGGGTGGTGAATATGGCTTTCCGTTTGGGGCTTTGTGCGACTGACAATGCTGGTATTATTGGAACGTGACCCGTATAATGAAAACTCAAATTTGTCTCAGCTTGGAGTAGCAGTGCTGCTGTTCATTGATCAATTTAGGCACTGAAAACTAGCCTACTCGATGATCATCTCATTATAGCCAGCAGATTCTTGCAGCCTACAGTAAGAACACAGTGCATCGGATGCTAATTAATTTCAGAACTTGGTCATTTATTAACAGTTTAAAAAATCAAATTTCCTGAATGAAACATTCCAACTCACTACTACTATTGTACTGCTGCACGTTTATATTCATATTAATATCAATACATGCCGCTACAGACGCTGTTTAGAGTGTGCTGTAGTGTAAGATGATTGTGGGAATGACCTTGATGTCTATCTAGTGTTCTTCAAGTATGATGTATTCTGAATAGCTAGCTGGCATGTTTGTTGCTAAGTATTACTATTTGCTTTCACATAAATTGTACCAGGGTTGATGCAGATTAGCAGAAAACCATTGGGTTCCCCACTGGAAATATTACAATTGATACTAACCACTTAACAGCTACTGATGTGCTCCACCTTTTTTTCTCTCCAACAGGTCCCAAATTTGTTGCAATTCTTCCAGCTATACCCTTGTGTTCAGATCACAGTGGTTTGGATCAACAGCTATGTTATGAGCTACGGGTTTAACACTAGATCTGTGTTAATCATGGCGGCTGCTAAAGAGGTTAGTATAGATGCTGCTAGCATCAGTTATAATAAACCTGGAAAGTATTTCTCTATTGAAAGAAAAGCGAATGACACCCCTGAAGACTTTTCTTGATGGCTGATCAGGCCCAACACAGCAGTGTCAAACTCAACGACGGTGTTGGAGTCAAAAGTGGCTGCACACTTGTGTTCAGGGAGTACAGAAGGGGGACTCAAAACACAGCCTTGAGGTGCTCCAATGTTAGTTGGTGTTTAATCCCAGGTCCTTGAGCTTTGTGACCAGCCAGGAGGTAACTATGCTGTTCATTTACTACAGTTCAGTACTTAATACCAATGACACATAGTTCCCTTTCTTGTCCAGGTGGAGTAGGGTGGTGAGGAGGATGTGTGCTATGATGTCTTCTGTTCGGTTGGAGCAATAAGCAAACCGTAGTTGGTCCAGTCTGCTGGCTAACTGTAGAAATACTCAATTCACTTTGCAAATTAATCCACCAGGAATGTATGCCTGCACATAACTGATTGGCCACTGCATCTGCTTGAGGGATGACAATCCACAGCCCTCTATATTGGCACCCTTGCTTTATTCAAATGAATGAGGGGGCTGTTTTTTTTTTAATCATAAAGTGGTGAAGTTGGTCCCAACATAGCCTTAGACCGGCAGATACTCACTTTGTCACAAAGTTGTATCACCACCTACTTTGAAAGGACATGCAAATGAATTCTGCTGTGCCACTTTGTGACTGGGCACTGATGGAAGAGATTCTTCACACAACTGTAACAAGTAGTTTTTTTTTGTTTGTTTGTTTTTTAAAGATTTTTTTTTTTTTTTTGGCCTTTTTGAGCTTTATTTGACAGAGACAGCTGAAGAAGTGACAGGAATGTGGGAAGAGAGAGATGGGGAATGACATGCAGCAAAGAGCCCTAGGTCGGACTCGAACCCTGGCCCGCCGCAGCAAGGACTGAGCCTTTGTACATGGGGTGGATGCTCTACCAACTGAGCTAAACGACACCCCAACAAGTCGTTTTTTAAAGAAGAAAAACATTAAATTCTAGTTAATTAATTTATATATGATGAACTTATCTTAAGGTCCTTGTTAGAGAATCCACAGTCAGTCACATAAGAAATGTGTTACACAGTATGCAATTACATAAATTCTAGAGAATGACCACAGAGGAAAAGACACATTGTTCTTTATCTCACAACTTCTGCCAAATGTAAAAGGAAAAACATGCATTTTCTGACTGCAGACACAATTACTGAACACTCCCAAGTATATTGCTTCTAAACAGAGGAATTAATTAACTAATATGACACTAAATTACAACTTCTTTAACTACTCAGTGCAGATAAAGCTAATGTAAAACCTCATCATTCCTGTGTAAACACAGGAGGAGAGGAGAGAGGATTTTAATTGAACAGCCGTTAGCCTCTAAATAGTGGAAATCTACCTAAGCAATAATTCAGTGAGGTTTCTGTTGAGGGCATGTGTTTGATATTACCAATGAGACATCAAGACACATTACCCAGTGGACCTGTTTCACAGCAGATACTTTGACTTGTCATAGCAGGAAAGGCACTGATGCAATTAATAGCATTAGTGATAGCTCCATTTTATTCATGCTTAAAGTGCTTTAAGTTCCTCAGTAAGCTGTGGAGTGAGCCAGCACACACAACACCAGGACCCTGGAAACCTAAATCAAATGCAACACAACGTAACACACCCATTATTAATGTTATTAAATACACCTGTGTTTGACCTGCTTCCTATTTAAATTCATGCTGTGAAAATAGCCTATAGTGAGAATAATGAATTACACAAGTACAATGGATAAAGGGGGCATTTATGCTTCAGATATCAAAACCCCATAAATGTACTCTGAGTATCCTTCATTTATCAACATTCAACAGAATCCTACATAGGTGCTATTCATTATGTTTTGCTCATGTACATACATATAAAAAGAATAGGTTTGATATTCTGTGCAGTACTTATAATCAAGATAAATTGATGGAACGGTAGTTTCTAGAGGCCATCAATCACTTGTCTACTCTTTTACATATATTTATATATTCTACATTTATGGCTGCCACCCGATGAGTGCAAAAAAAGTTTTGCGCAAGGACACACAGCTCCCAAGGGACACATACTTCACATGAATTTTTGTAAATTTGATTATGTCTACAGGTGAGGCTGCCCTGCTACTCCTTATAGTCTTTAAGATTGTTCTCACTCTGAGTCTTTCAAAAACACTATAGAGCACCACCTCCTCTTAAACTGCAAGTAATTTTGAAAGTCATTTAACATTAAGATTAAATTTATTAGTGAAAACTTTACGCAATAACAATACATTTCATTTTATTTATTCTGGACCACTGTTTCACTTGTTTAACTAAACAATTAAAGAATTACCCTCTAGAATTGCAATAGTTTTAGAAATTTCCATTTTTTATTTGTTTATTATTTATTTATTTTTATTTTTTTCCTTTTATTTATCTCCAGTTGCCCTTTTAAAGAACAATCTGATTTTTCACTTTACTATTGTAAAGTGGGCACTTGACGAGCCTGAGGCAAAGAGCTGGCCCTCATCTGACGTGGAAGGGAAAGTAATATCTGAGGGAGTGTGGAATTCTCTTTATTTAAGAGAGAACAGAATGTATGGTTACATTGTAACCTTGGTTCTCTGAGTGAGAACCAAGTGCATATAGAACATCAATAATGTCTGGGTGGTGCGAACAAAAACAGGAGTAGCAACTTTTTTTGTCCAATCACAAAACAAGCATCTCAACAAGTCAACTCAAGAGAAAGAGTCAAAGACTCATTGTGATGCATCATGAAATTAATAAACAAATGAAATGACAGTATTGTGTGTGTTTAAATATAACCCAAGTTTGCACCCTTTTATATTCTAATTAGATGTTACATGACATGAAAAGTAGAGTAATCTGTTCTAATAGTGTTTCATGTCTTCCCCTACTGTAAAATGACTTTGATATGATGATATACAAATTGACAGGTTCTTGTTTCCAACATGCAGATTAAGAGAACAGTAGCACTACCCTGCAGACAAATGGGTTCACTGGTGCTGAGATGACAGAAATTGCATGTGTGTTTATGATCAGATCGATGGCCTGTTTTCATGTGTGCTGTTTTGTTTGCTTTTATATTTTGTTGTTGTTTGTTTTGTTTTATTGCAAGACAAAAGGCAGAACACTAACAGGACAACACAAGGCTGTGTGTATTTGCGCTATTTACTCACCAGATTTTATGATGCTCCACATCTATGCGTGTGTGAATGTATATAAATCATGGTTTTTGTATGGGTTAGTGCGTGTGACTCTCTCCCTCAGCCGGCTGTTAGGGGGGTTGGTAGCACCTTGTAGGACAGCCCAGAAGAGGCTGGGCACTCGCTGCAACAGAAGGTACGTTGGTTGTCTGGTGCTGCACTGTTCATCAGCTGCGGCAAGCTGCTACCTCCTGTTGAACCTGCGTTCACTGGACTGTCAACACAGAGCCTGCAGAGTGAGGGGAGAAACACATGAAAGACACAAGAGATATGTGGGTAGAGGGAGACTGAAAATAGTTCATAGTTTTAACAGGGAAGGTGAAAAGTCGTGAGGGAAAGGGGTAGGAGTAGAAATAAATTGAAGGTCCCAATCAATATTTTCTGAGCATCTAAAGGTAGTTAGTTAGATGAAGTTTTCTCATCTGATTATGACTGAAAATGTATGCATTGAATTTAAAATTGGAATGATAGCAGGTCTCAATCCTTTCTTCAGTATGTTACTTGCATAGCTATCCTTTGCTATTATTTTGATGACTGATAAGTGGAAAGGGCAACAGACATGATAAAAAAGGAAAGACTGACTAGTGAGACTATGCATTGAGCTGAATATCTGGTAGGTATGAGAGTGTAATCCCAGTTGTCACAGTATCAGTTGCTTGTTAAATATGGCTCTCTAAATATGGCCATATCTACCATATGAATATGTATGAGCATGACGAGTATCAGTATATAAGTATGCAAGAATACTACATACTTGCAGAGTATATTCTATGCAGCAATGTCAAGAGAAAGTATGGGCAAAGACAAAGGAGAGATAATGGAGGCAGAGAAAACCCTAACCAAGTTACACAATGAAAATTAAAATTAAAACACAGCTTAAATTTTTAGAGAATATTATGAGGCATATCAGGGATGACATATACGGAACATGGCAGAAAAATGCAACTTAAGCATGAGGAGTGAGTAAAAATGAGAACTATGAGACTGTAGTTAAGATATTTACAAGAATCTAGCAACTATAACTGGTTAAATATCAAAGAATCATTTATAACAGTAATGCTGTACAGTACTAGTTATCAAAACAATGCACAACTGAAAAGATTTAGACAACTCTCTCGTTAAAGTTACAGCAACTTAAAAGCAGGAGGAAAGAGATGGACAAAGTGTACAGTTAGCTCCATGTTGGAGGAGAGAAAGAACGCCAGGGTTCACTATAATGAGAGAGAGAGAGAGAGAGAGAGAGAGAGAGAGAGAGAGAGAGAGAGAGAGAGAGAGAGAGAGTCTAAAAAATTAGCATTTTTAATTCTAAAATTTTTAATTTAATTTAGAATCTAAAAAGTATCAGTTTACTTTGGGAGAGACAACACTGAGTCACACAATGGAGTACACTTACCTTGGCCTAACTATCACTGCTTCGGGTCATTTTGTTAAAGCTGTGAGCTCATTACCAGATAAAGCCCGTAGAGCATATTACAGTATACGAAAAGTTCTATTCAAATTAAACCCCCCAATCAAAATCTGGCTTCAAATTTTCCAAAGCATTATTGAACCAATCCTCCTATATGGAAGTGAAGTTTGGGGCCCATTAATTAAACAAGAGCACTGGGACTCAAACTCTGTTGAAAAAGTGCATCTTGAATTCTGCAGAAACATACTCAGAGTCCACAGAAACTGTCCAAACCACGGCTGCAGAGCAGAGCTGGGCCAGTCCCCCCTCTTAATTAGAATTAAAAAGAGAACTATTAAATTTTGGAACCACTTGATAGAGTATGATTTAGACTCATACCAGCACAGAGCATACTTGGAGCAGCAGGTCTGCCTAAAGCCAGAAAATAATACCTGGAATAGGACAAATGAGGAAATCAGATTGACAAGTCAAAATGACACTATAAAAATAATTCCATACTCACAAATAAAACAAATCGACAAAGATAATAAACAAAAATATTGCAAACAGTGGAAAACAGAAACTCAAACAATCAATAAATTAGAATGTTACAATTTACTGGACAGAGAATTTCAACTGGCTCAATATTTAACCCAAATAAAAAAGACAAACCCTTACAAAATATAGACTCAGTGACCATAAACTTGCCATTGAAACTGGTCGCTATAAAAAAAAAAATGGCTAGAAAGAACAAAAAGAATTTGTATCCACTGTGACACAGGAGAAGTAGAGACAGAAACCCACTTTCTCACACATTGTCCCAAATACAAAGAAATTAGAGAAGAATTATTTCCCAAATTTAAAGAAAAAATCCCAGACTTCCTCACCCTCCAACAAAACAAAATAATTCCAATCCTTCTGGGAGAAGACAGCTCTACGGTAGAACTGGCAGGAGAATACATCACTGCATGTCACGCATTAAGAAATGTTTCAATGTAAGACTGTTCCTCATTTATTTCTACTAAAATATTTATTGTTTATTGATAAAATAAATAAATAAAAAAAATATTACCACTATTCTACTACTTATCACTATTCCCTTTATCACTTATTATTTTATTGTTTATTATTTTACACACACACCCACACAGTGACATGCACACACACATACACACACACACACACACACACACACAGACACACACACACACACAGACACACAATTCTTTTCTTATTTTATCCTTAAGTTCTATTCTATTTATGTATATATTAACTTATGAAGTGTATTTTTGTTTTGTTTCATTTACTCTTTATGCTTTAGCAACAAAGTCCGTGTGACATTCATGCTAATAAAGAAAATTTGAATTTGAATTTGAGAGAGAGAGAGAGAGAGAGAGAGAGAGAGAGAGAGAGAGAGAGAGATGCCTGTATGTTGACAGATCTAATTCAATTAACCAGCAGGAGTTCTGACCAAGAGGCCAGCATTGTCACCCCATACTTCATGTTTAGATGTGCAGTTATGTAAGACTCGGCTAAGACTGTAACAGCTTACTGCGTTACAGAGGGCAGGAATCTGGAGCTCAGTCTTAATGAGTTGGAAATATAATTGGAAAATAAATAAAGTACATTAGGAGTGATTACTGACCTGGAGAAGAGTTAGTCTTTTTATAAAATGACACTTCACAATTTAGAAAGTCTTGTGTGTAGTAAAGTGTGTGCCTAATATGACATTTAATTAAAAGATTACATTTTCATTCACTGTCATTCACTGTTAAAACCCCACTGTATGCTGTAGATCTGAGAAAAATAACTGAAAACCTTTTTTGCAGATACTGTTTGTATGCCTGACCACATTATCAAATGGATTGTCACTCAAGTATTGTATGGACCTGAAATTTCAGCCCAATTTGGCCTGATCTATTTTGTTCCAACGGCTAAAAAAATAAAAAAATCTTTCAGCCCAAAATTACAGCCCAAAGCTCAAACTCTTTTCCTTCTTTCTGTCTCCTCTGAAATCATTTTTGCTCTGCTTTTATATACAGCAAAAATACCTGCTGTCTTTTCACAGTTGCTCCTCACAATCAGGTGCAGACATTCCCCTCTGGAGCTCACTGTTTCAGCCCTATCTGCTGCTGTTGCCCACTGAGTACTAATGTCTTGAAAGGTGATATGTTTTAACATGAGGGCACCTTGACAGCGGTCGATGCAGAATGAGTATCTGGTCTAGGGATTCTGACTACTAGCCTCATGGTAACAGACCAGTTTCTATCGACCTAGTCAAGATTCACCGATTTACACAGTATTCCAAGTACTCATATATTAAAATACACATTTAATAACAGCTCATGCTTGAAATTCAAAGTTTCAACCATCAACCTGGCTAAAGAAATCCTACTTAAGTTTTGGAGTATTGTAGTTTGAATACCAGAGTTCAAGATGTGTATCAGCTAAGCCTCCATCCTGCATTAAAGCCTCCTTGAGAAGACACTGAGTCCTGACTAGGTCCAGATGTGTTATTCTTCTCTCTGGTGTCCATGTGGAAAGATTCCCATTGGAAATTTGGGAAATTATCCATCACGCAATTCAAGTGGATATAGTCAGTAATGTGATGTGAAATGTTCGTTGAAAGAAATCCAGGGATACATGGATAAAATATTAAGTTGTATAATTTTGTGGAATGCATGTTGTGTTATTGACATATCTTTCCCACAATCCATTTCAACAACCAACAACCCCCACAGAGCAAGTGTGAAATTATTGCAAACTGCTTTTGGTTAAACAAGTTAAGGCCATCACAAAACATTTTTACTCAGCAGAAAAAAATCCAGGGTGGGAGGTTGCACTCTCCCTTGAGCAAGGCACCTATAATCCTCCAAACTGAACTGCCGATATCACATATACATATGTAGCCCTGTGGCTATTATTTTCATTCATTCATATATAGATATTAAAATGTTGTGTTTAATAAATAATAGTTCATGAAGTGTAAATATGTTAAAAAAAAACAAAAAAACAGTCATTTCATATACAGTTAAAAGTCAGAGATAAAAGGGTGGTGTTAGTTTTAAAATCCATTCGTATTTGGTTGTCGGCACAAAAGACAGGAGACCACGTTTGTTCGTGGGGTAGTGCAGCATCTATTTATTCTCTCATCTTTGTATGTATGTAGCCTTAGCCAATCCTGTCCTCACCTTGTTCAGGTAGGAGGTGCTTAGCGTCACCTACGGGCCGCAGCACGTTACCGACAGCAGAGGCAGCTTTATCGCCGTCCGAGCTGGATAGCTGTAAACTGTGAAGTAAAACACTCCTAACTCCCAAGACGGACAGAGAGTCGTCCCGTGGTTTATGTGTGAGAACTCTGAGAAGCTGCCAGAGGTAAATTCATGTGTTTTGATGTACTCGATGGTGTTGTGTAATTGTAATGTGTTAAAGATGAGCTGAATTGCTAATCGCTGCTAGCCTTTAGCTTAGCCTGCTCATAGACTTTCACATGGTTAATTCGGCATTGCAGTTAGCAATTGCTAATTTGTTTAAGACATACTGTCGGTTTTTCGCCATGAATAAGCCTGTAGCTTAGTTACTGAGAGGAATTATGTGATTCAGGACTGGACATTTGCCATAAGAGGGAGAGAGGGAGGACAGGGAGAGCCCTGGACCGTTGGAGGGAGACTGTAGCTGCTGTACTTGAGCGTGGTTCACCGCACCGTGTTGCTGCACGCTCCATTCCTTTGCCGCTGAAACTGCACCTTGCCTTTTGCCCTTTTTCCATCTTCATCTCTGACTGTTGCTGGACTTGTGAGTACACCATTAACGCTTTGCACGTGCTTTTTGTTTATGCTGGTTAAAACCCAGTGAAAGGGCCATTCGTTTCCGGCCTCCACGCTCACAAGCTTCGACCAGGCCTGCAACGTTTTTTTTATTTAATAGCCCTGCGTGAATGTGTGTGTGAGTGTGGGCTATGGACATTTGGACAGTTTCTCTGGTCATTTTGATTTTACATTCTCTTCTTGAACCAAACCTTCCAGAGCATTATATAAGAGTTTTGAATATTGGTATCCATGCTTACTTGAAGGTCAACCGTGAACTAGTTACCTCATTTGCAAATACAATTCATAACTTTGTAATAAATAATTTTTGTTGTTTCAATCCTGTGTTTTAATTACAAGGGTGATACATTTTGGATAAATATAATATAGGTTAGAGTGAACTTTTATCTTAAAGGGGAAGTATCAAATTTTGTGTTTACTTCTTAAACGTTAGTGGAGGCACCGCCAAGTTATTTTAAATCACTATCACAGTTATCACAGGTAGTGTCATCTCCAGACGAACTCAGGCCCTGTTCCATTGTACTACAACACCTCTATTTACTCGTCGGTTAATATTTCCTAGCTACATGGGACTGGGGTTACATAAATGGAGGCACCGCTGGGATTAGTTCACCGTATGGCCGATTAAATTTAAGTAACTAAGATCAAAACTCATATACAACGATGGCTCACTCATCCAACCCCCAGTTACTAGCTGAGCTACTGAAATGGTGTGAAGATGTAAAAGTAGATCCAGCCAATGCTTTGATACTGAGTAATGTACCTACAGAGGCAGTTGTAGCTGATATAACAGAGTCACTGGAGGCTGTAAAAGTACTCGGCCGAGTTCGCTATAAATCTAAAAAATTAGTCTCACAGCTACAGCAAGACATGATACTCTGTGAGTGCCAAAACCCAGTTGACCCTAAAACAGCGAGTGAGATCTACCCCCTTAATGGTGGAACCACATGGAAAGTGACCCTTCTCACACGTGCCACCGCCCTGCCTGTTACTAGCTGAGCTACTGAAATGGTGTGAAGATGTAAAAGTAGATCCAGCCAATGCTTTGATACTGAGTAATGTACCTACAGAGGCAGTTGTAGCTGATATAACAGAGTCACTGGAGGCTGTAAAAGTACTCGGCCGAGTTCACTATAAATCTAAAAAATTAGTCTCACAGCTACAGCAAGACATGATACTCTGTGAGTGCCAAAACCCAGTTGACCCTAAAACAGCGAGTGAGATCTTCCCCCCTTAATGGTGGAACCCCATGGAAAGTGACCCTTCTCACACGTGCCACCGCCCTGCCTGATGACTTCACACTGAAGTTGCTGAACTTACTGCAAAGTGAAGGTAGATCACTAAATGATCTCAAACCATTATTTGAGCAAAGCACACCCACACAGTCAGACCCAACCTCCATCATTCGTGCTGTGGGAGAGTTGCTGGAAAAAACAATGCGACCCCCCACAAGAGAACAATGCTTTCCGCAGGTTACGTGTTTTTTCAGGAGTGATGCCCACACCTGCAGGGGAGGAGACCCTTGAAAACTGGCTAGAGCAGGCACAGTTAATGCTGGACGAGTGCGACGGTTCTGTAAAAGAGAAAAAGAAAAGGATTGTTGAAAGTGTAAAAGGTCCAGCATTTAAGATAATCCAGGCTGTGCGATGCAATGATGCAGATGCGCGTCCAGAAGATTATTTAGCAGCCCTGGAAAATGCATTTGGGATCACCAAGTCAGGTTTTTATTTTGCATTCCGATCCATGCAGCAAAAGTCATGTGACAGGCTATCAGATTACCTAAGGAGATTAGAAAAGGCGTTGTCAAAAACAGTCCAGAAAGGAGGCCTTCCCCCTACTTCCAGAGACCGAGCACGGGTGGAGCAGCTATTAAGAGGTGCAGCATCAGAATCTGACATCCTGCTACTCCAGTTGCGCTTGAAAGAGAGGTTAAGGAACCCTCCCTCTTTCATGGAGCTACTGAGTGAGATTAGAGTAGAGGAAGATCAGAAGGCTACTAGACGAAATCTCACCACAAGCGTGCACGCAGTACGTGCAGCAGAGGAGAGGACAGCCTACTCTGCTGAGGTAGATGCTCTTTAGAGTCAAGTAAAAGCTTTAGAAGCTAAAGTACAGCAGCTATCAGTCAAAGAGAGACCCTCAGTGTTGCACATTGATCCTGAAGTACAGTCACTGAAGGAACAAGTGGCTAGTTTGCAACTGTTAAATCAGCTCAGAGAGCAAGCAGCCATGCAAGAGACCCCAATAATGCCAGAAAGGGACCCCCAAAGGTTTAGAGCAAAGCAGCCCGTTAAACCTAGAAAAAGCAAGGACACGTTAGATGGACAGAGTGTATTTTGCTACCGCTGTGGTGAGGATGGCCACATCACCAAAACTTGCACTGACACTGACAACCCCTCCAAAGTGATAAGCAAGCTAATCAGAAACAACCAAAAGCTCAAACAAACCCTAAAGGGTCCCCCAACCAATTCCCCTGGACAAACAGGACATGTAGGCCAACTCAGAAGTAGTTCCCTAGGGCTCAGCGCGCCAGCAGACATCCCTCAAGGCTTAGTGGGTGAATCTAGCATTGGGAAAGTCATAATTGAAGGACACACATGTGATGCTTTAATGGATGGTGGCTCTACTGTGTCAATTGTTTTTGAAGATTACTATAACAAGCACTTGTCCCATCTACCGCTTCACTCCATTTCAAGCCTGGCGCTACGGGGCCTAAGTCAGGCTAGTTACCCATATAAAGGCTACATTGCAGCTGAGATACAGTTTCTCGAAGATGGTGATCAGTGTGAGCCTAAGGTGGTGCTTGTTTTAGTCTGCCCAGAAGGTAATGCCCCTGAAAAGCTGGCACTCATTGTTGGCACCAATGCCCGAGCATTCAGTCATGTCCCATGGTCCAGTGAGGTTCAAGGTGACCCCAAGTTAGCTCGAACCATGCGTGTAAGTACACAGCTACCTACCCAGTCTAAGTCACTACTCCCTCATAGTGATCCTCTGGCTGTAGTTAAGTGGAGTGGACCTGGACCTCTTACTGTGCCTGCCGGTAGTGAGCGTTCAGCTATTTCCAAAGTGTTGTGTAACGAGACACTCGAAGATAGCATCCTCGGGGTAGAGACTCCTTCCAACGGAGCACTTCCAGCTGGAGTGTTAATGCCCCCCTGCGTCCTACTCTCCGCAGAGATGGATTGCAACAGATTTTCTGTGTTGTTGAAAAATGAGTCTGTCAAACCAAAAGCCATCCCCAAAGGCACAGTGATCGCCTATGTGCACAAAGCAGAAGTTGTCACCCAGCTGCAGCAGGCAGAGACCCCATCTAGCACACTTGACCCTGCTATCTTTAATTTTGGTGACTCTCCCATTCCAGAGAACTGGAAGACCCGACTGGCCCAAAAATTGGCTGATCGGCCTCAGGTTTTCTCCTTGTCCGAGTGGGATGTGGGTTTGGCGAAAGGGGTGGAGCACTGTATTAGGCTGAAAGACCCTAGCCCTTTCCGAGAGAGAATCAGGCGTCTTGCTCCCGCAGAAATCGATGATGTCCGCAAACATCTACAGGAGCTCCTTGCTGCAGGGATTATCAAAGAATCCCGCAGCCCGTACACCTCTCCTATAGTGATAGCTAGGAAGAAGAATGGTAAGATAAGGATGTGCATTGATTATCGCGCCCTTAATCTGAAGACCATACCTGACCAATACACCCTTCCTCGGATTGATGATGCTTTGGCCAGCCTCACAGGGAGCCGTTGGTTTTCTGTGCTCAATCTTCGCTCTGGCTATTATCAAATCGCAATGTCCGAGGAGGACAAGGAAAAAACAGCGTTCATCTGCCCGCTTGGGTTTTATCAGTTCAAGGCATCACCGGGGCCCCTGCCACGTTCCAGCGATTGATTGAAAAGGCAGTGGGAGATATGAACCTGTTTCAGTGTCTACTCTACCTTGACGACCTCATTGTGTTTGGTCGCACTCTGGAAGAACATGAAGAGCGTCTTCTACGCGTACTTGACCGACTGGCAGAAGTCGGCTTGAAACTTTCACTGGAGTGTCAGTTTTGCCAGCCGGAAGTAAAGTACGTGGGACATATTGTGTCCGCAGCCGGGATTGCGACTGACCCCGACAAAAAAAGCGCAAGACAGGGACCCCGACATCGGTGTCG
The DNA here is from genome assembly GCA_033000465.1 of Sciaenops ocellatus. Classification (NCBI taxonomy): domain Eukaryota; kingdom Metazoa; phylum Chordata; class Actinopteri; family Sciaenidae; genus Sciaenops; species Sciaenops ocellatus. Next base: position 20,276,856 of record CP136882.1, on the reverse strand, counting down.
CCAAAAAAGCTGTACAAAGTGGAGTCTGGCCTCCGACCTCCCAAAGCCACACTCCAGATGTTAACGAGAAAGCAGCAGGCTTCTGATAAAGTCAGGCCTGTTATACAGGAAAACCACCAGACCAGTGGGCGGCCAGACTTTCCAACTAGTCCTCCCCAGGGAACATCGTTTTAAAGTGCTTAAGTCTGTTCACGATGATTCTGGTCATCTGGGAGTTGACCGCATCACTGACCTGGTGAAAGACCGATTTTATTGGCCGAAAATGGCCTCCGACATTTCCCAGTACATCAAGAACTGTGGCCGATGTGTTGCTCGTAAAACGCTTCCTCACAGGGCCGCACCTTTGTAACAGATAACCAGCAGTGGTCCCCTCGACTTGGTGTGTATAGACTTTCTGTCTATAGAGCCTGATTCAAAGGGTATGACCAATGTTCTTGTGGTAACAGACCACTTTACCCGATATGCACAGGCTTATGTGACCAAAGATCAAAGAGCCACCACCGTCGCCAAGGTGCTGGTTGAGAAATTTTTCGTGCATTATGGTCTGCCATCCAGAATTCATTCTGACCAAGGGCGTGACTTCGAGAGTCGTCTCATCAAAGAGCTCTTGGGAATGTTAGGTATCAAAAAATCCAGAACGAGTCCATATCACCCCCAAGGTGACCTGCAGCCAGAGCGTTTTAACCGAACGCTCTTGTCTATGCTTGGTACTCTTCAACCCAGTCAGAAACAGAAATGGAGCCAATATGTCAGTTCGCTCGTCCACGCCTACAACTGTACCCGTAACGATGCAACGGGCTACTCTCCATACTACTTGATGTTTGGGCGTGAAGCTCGTCTGCCCATTGATCTGTGTTTTGGAACTTCTCCCGATGGAGACGACTATAGTGACCACTTACAGTATGTTGACAAACTGAAAAGTGACCTGAAAAAAGGCATACGAGTTAGCAATGACAGTTGCTAATAAGTCACATGACAAAAACAAGAGGTACTATGACAACAGAGTGAGAGACCAAGTGTTGGAGAAAGGGGATCGTGTGCTCGTACGAGCTCTCGGCTTGCCTGGAAAGCACAAGCTTGGCGACAAATGGCGTTCTGACCCTTATGTTGTTGTCGAAAAATTGCCAGACTTACCGGTGTACAGAGTAAAACCTGAAAAGGGAAGAGGCATGATCAAGACTCTGCATCGGGACCACCTTTTACCCATAGGGTATCTGGTTAGGTTTCCCTCAGATTTGGAGGTAAAGTGGCTACCACAGAGGCCTGTGACACGATTACATCAAAAGAAAAAGTCAATTGAATTACATGGGACTGGGGTTACACATAAGATTTGATTAGAGACCAATTTGTACCAATGAGCAGTTCAAATTGATTTCTAATTTCATTTTATGTCCGTACCCAAAAACAAATAGGAATAAATTACACATTATCATATAACATTTTATATATTCAGTTAAACAATAGTGAAGTTGACTGTCCCATCCTGCCCACATGACAGTGGATAAGCAACTGATATCCTTCGCTATTTTCTTGATAACAATGTATCCAATGACAATGTGAAAACAATAAAACATGAAAGAACAACATAACATGAAAGAAATTGCTCATAATGATTAAACGAAAGAATTATCACCAAAATCTGCAGCTCCCCATGGGTTTATAGCAAATTTCAGCTCAATATTTAATGTCTGACTGCAACTTATCTGTTTTTGTTCACTCACTACTGTTTTCAGCAGGCAGCAGTTTTCAGTGAAAAAAACTCTTCCTGCACACTAGCTGCACCAGAAACAGCAGACAGACATAGCTTGCAACTAGCTGGTGAACATAGTGGAAGCAAAAGAGCCACATATTTACCTGGGGATCTGGTAGAGACCAAAAACAGAGTTAAAGGTACAGTGTAGAATTTAATTGCATTTAGTGGTCCAATCACTGCATTGTAATCTCCTCACATCACCCTCACCTTCCTAATGTAAAGGAGAAACAACACTTTAAGGACCCTGTTTAGAGCCAGTATTTAGTTTGTCTGAGTTGTGGAGAAATTGCTGAAGTCAAAGGTCAATGGTGAGGTCAGGAGGGAAGAAAGTGTTCAGGAGCCTCTGATGTCTTATGCTGTAATATTTATTGACGCTTTGCCAAGGAGAATTAGAGACACTCTCAAAGTACATCAAAAGTGTCTGAGTCGGTCTCACATTCTGCCCAACTCATCCTGGTGGTCAGACTTTAAACCCCAAGATAACACTGCAAATACTATACGCCCAGAATTAGCCAAAGAGAATGTCTTTACCCATGGAGGTGTTATTGTCAACATATTCTAGTCTGGAGACACAGATGTCTGTTTATGCAGATTGGAACGTCAACAGCCAGCTATCTATTATGTCTATGAAGGCAGCAATAGGTTTCTTCGACCTTGGCCACCACAGTGTTGAGATAGACTGGCACCTCCTGTTCCCAATCAAAGCCAAACAATTAATACTGCTGAGGACCTCAAGGCCCACACGTGACCTCGTGTAACCTAAGGATAGAAAATTCCATAACAGTCTGTTCTGGACTACTGTATAAATAAGGTGTTTCAAGATGCGGCCTCCATGAAAGGGGACCCTCTCCCACTGTAGATATAAAAGGATAATTTTTAAGTAACAAACATAAAAAGATTCTTATTTTCAGGTGATTATACATGCATCAAAACATAGTTATGAATATTATATTCCATGTTTGCCTTATTCTGAAAATAGAGGCCCCAAATCTTACACACTGTACTTTTAAGTTGCATCAGTCAAATGGATGTGTTGTGCCCAAGGTGTTCAAGCTAATATTTTTTATTTTATTTTCTTCTACTTTGTTGTTTCTCCTAGAAATATAACATGTCCAACAACCAATTATTACAAAAAGAGGGCAAACCATAAAAAAACAAAAAACAAATGTAGCCACAAATTTGACATGAGATCCAAATGAAAAAAAAAAAAATGTCTGCATGTTTACCTACTTATATATAAAGGAATCTCTTTTTACCTTTCTGTCTGTATGTTTGTGTGTATGCACTGTATGTCATTCATGTATTACTGAGGACCCAGAAGAGGTACAACACTGAGTGTAAAGTCGATCAGTTGAACAACTCTCTCTCAACACTGCAAGCAGCACTTCTGCAGGCCAAGTGAATGAACAGGCCTGTCATGAACCCTCCTGTACATTTGTGCCAAGGCCTGGCTGCTTCTTGAACATGAGAAACAGTTTCCCCATGTTCAATGCGTAGTATTAAACTGTACCATGTGTATTCCACTCTGACCTCTCCAAGCCACTTTTATTATTTGGTGTATTCAATAGACTCCAGCCTTGTCGAGAACAGTGGATGTGAGATGAGCCATGCAGAGTTACTGTGTGCCAACCTTCTGCTACCTAGTCAGTACAGTTCAATAGTTCAGTGTTGGAACATCAGTGTTCTCTCTTTGGACTGATTGTGGCAGGTCTGCTATGGTTGAGTGATGCAACAGTCCATCCTGTAATTTCAGCATCCAGTCACCCTGCAGTACATTATTGTTGAAGGTCAACCATATCTAGTTAAAATTGTTTCCCATCACTCTGTACTAAATACTGAAATATGTGTCATACTTGTTATTACACAGGGACTCAACATTTTGTGTGTATAGAAACACATACACACATACACCTCATATAAGCAGTCTTTAGTCACACATTCATTTAGTATTATTAGTACTCTGGTTAAAGAAATCACAAAAAAGAACAAAAAGAAATATCCATGTTCGCATGCCAAACTTCAGCCCTCTGAACAAATTCTATGTTTGAGGCTGTGCTGCTCACTTTTTGTCGATCCAGCCAGCAGTTCATTTGGTAAGCTCATAAACCCCAAATGAGACACATTATTTGGGTTTCAGGTCCTCTTAGTCAGCAGGAAATGTTCCTTCCCTGACTACCTGACAGAAAGTGTGTGTATGTGTGTGCAGCTAAAAAATCTAGTGATGGGGCCATGTGGATTACAGGACTTTTTTTTCCCACTGAACCTTGATTTGTCCCTTGCATCTTGCTGAGCTTGCATTATGTTTTTCACTACACATTGCTTCATACACATACATTTTATACTGTTCAACTATATTTTTTCTACTGTTGGCAATTACAGCTCCCTCTGAGTAGTCAGGGGTGCAATGCCTTGTTCAAAGCCCCTTTCATCCATGTTACCCACACAGATTTGGCAAGATTACCCCAGACAGAAAAGACTCTCAGATTGGCTTCCTTACAGCGAAATTGTCTTCTATGGTTTCAAGTTGCAGGTTTACATTCCAGCAGAAGCTTTAGCCTCATTCAAACAGAATATTTTGAAAGCTGCTAAAACATTTGGTGTGGTGTGCTGTGCTTTTTGAGAGGGGTCACATAAAGTGTTAGATGCAAATGCAGCTTATTGTAAATCAAGTTCAGTTGTTAGGTGCTTGCTTCATGGTGCTAGATAAAAGTGCAGAGTATACAGTTTATAATATACTGTATACTGCATGCACAAATTACAAGGGATGTCATTTTGGTCAGGCATCATACTCCGAGCCTCCTGCATGGCAGAAATCCCAGAAAACAAAAAGCAACATTTCTTGAAGTCCATGGTTTATTTAGCTATCCCACATGAATTCACATCAGCTTCCCTATTTAACTACACAGCAATTTTCAGAAGTACCAAGACTCACACTCACAGAATAAACATGTAGGCATGGATAGGTGCATTTGTGAGTGAGAACTGGAAGTCTTGTCAGCATTATTTTAAAAGGACAGCGCAGTGGAGATGAAAGATAATGCAAACATTGTGAGAGAATTAAAAAGGCTGTGTGAATCTACTCATCAGCACTGATGGCAGAGAGAATCATTTGTAGTTATGACACATTCTCTCCCATCATCGGCACTCAAGTTTGGCTTGAAAATGTCAAGAGTGGCCTTGTCCAATTAAAGAGCAGTCTTCTATGTTCCCTGTTAATTCTCATTTCAGGCATTGGCTGTCTGAATAGGCTGACAAATTACATTTTGTCCTCTCTGATTCATTCTCTTCCTCTTTTCTTCAGCTGCTCACACTCCTCACACCACCTCCCTCCCCTTCTCTGTCCCTCTCTCCTTGCCTCTCATTATTTCAAATGGAATGAGGAAAGTGCATAGAATATTTGAATAAATTAAAGGGCTTATTTAAAAAAAAAAAAAAAAAAAAAACATTCCTTAACCTGATTAGCTTAATCATTAGAGGATCCAGAGGGGTTTTGCGCTGCATGGCTTGATCCAAGCACGTTTGCGACCACTCTTTGAAGGTCAGCATGCAGAAATGGAAGCACTGTGTCATCAGCTCATGTGTTAATAATAATTCACTTCTTTTTTATGTCTAATTTCCTTTCCATCTTGCTTCCTTCCCATATATCTGTCTATTAAATGCTGTATCTCTTCTGTGCCTTGTATATATGTAAGCCTTTGCAAGTGTTTGTATGTGTATATGCATGTCTGGATGTTTCACCCACAATCCCTCACTGATTTTTTCAAAATATTTCTTTAGTTGGCTATTTTTTATGTAAGTACTATGCAACAGGTAAATTTAGATGTCTGTTGCAAGTTTGACTAAAGGTAAGCTTTAACACCTTGTAGACACTTTTCCATGAATATTTATGCCTTGTAGCCTGCCTGTGCATGTACTGTGCAACACAGAAGGTTGTTTTGCATCACAGAATATGAATAATGCCAGAAGTGAAAGCTGACCTCTTGTACAAGATCATATATCAAGTTCACCTGCTACCAGTCAAGGTGACATAACATATGCTTTATTATGAATGTTATTGTTTTTTTACACAGTGAACTATTGTACAGTGAGAGACATTTTTTGTCCAACATGGTAATAATAGGAAACAAACACAGGTTTTCTTTCATTTTGGCTGTCATGCTATTATTCACCTTGGTACTGAATGATGTTTCCATCAGCCATATCACATTTTCAATGTCAAGAACCTGACAAAAGCAGCTGTACCTGTATTACTATGTGAGGTTCTTGAATTACAACCAAAAAATAGAGATGTTTACATTTCTAAATGAGCATTCGTGCAAAAGTAGTGCTTGTGCCATGTTGGCAGTTAGCTGCAAGTTACTGTATGTTTGAATGTGTTTTAGTCTGGGAGATCAAAATGCACATCCTCCATGTAAAACTCAAAAATGACTAGTAGAAAAACAGGTGTTAGTTTCATCCTTCATCATTCTTTGGTTAGCCTGAATTTATTTAATTTACAATGTACTTTAATGATAAGTTCTTATGTTGGAAAAGTATTAGTATTATGTTGCCACAGAAAGATCTCAAAGCATGCTTGCAGCATACTCTGCTTGGATACTGTCCATACATCTGCTCAGGGTTCCAAACACTGTTTCAGTACTCTATCTAGTGATTACAGGACTTCTGTCTGAATCCTTGTGCACTAGCTTGTCTTGCTTCCAATAAAATGAATGACATTAGCTTTAGCCTTAATAAACTCTCTGGAATTCTCAACAGAGCAGCCACCAGTGTGTGATCTCCCACAGTTGTTCTAAAATATCACTATAATTGGTTGTCTTATGGGAAAGCATATACATTTCCTTTTCTGGTTGATTGCCTCTATTTACATCTCAGAAGCTGCAGCGGGTATAGCACATTTGTATGCAGAGACATGTTCGACTGTTGTAAATGCTCTGCCGTTTTTACTCACCCCACAGTGATCTTCTTAAAACAGATGACCTTTCAGTAGGATAGCAAAGTAAGATTACAATAAACCTCCGTTAGAGTAAAGAATACTAATAGTTCCAAACATGAATTGGTCACTACAACAACAAAAAAGTAGATCAAAGAAATCTCTGCAACTACAAATTAAACCATCATTCATGTCAAAACTTCAAATCTATATATAGTTGTTACAGTTTATAGATGCTAATACTCACCATATTGCACACAATACAGGTAGAAATTGGCTTCTTTGCATATCACACAGACACACAGTATATGCATGAGTGTATTCACTAAAGGGGTGAGGGTGCAAAAGAATGAAATAATTCAGTACACCCCTTTGCCTCTCACTCTCTCTACTTGTCATTCCAAAAAAATATAGTTCATTTATAATGTCTCACTTCTCGTGGAATGAATAAGGTAACTGAACCTGCAGTTTTTCACAAATTAGAATTATTACAACACCAAATATAGCACGGAGCTAAAGTGTCTTCCCACAGACCAACTGTCAATCAAACATATTCTGTCATGGTGGCAGTCACTGCTCCCACATGAATATACATCAGCCTACTGTAAAAAGAACAAAAACAAATTTTTAGAAATGTGAAGTGCATCATGACCTGTTCACCAGTGTGTCTACAGAAAGGCAGAGCTGCAGACCTGACTAAAATTTGCTTCTTATGAGCTTCTTTTGACCAGCAAAAAAAAAAGAAAGAAAAAAAAAAAAGAGATAAAAAAGAAGTGATTTAAAGCATTACAGTGACATTTATTCCAAACCAAGGGAACCAAACTAAGAGTATGAAAACAATCTGCGGAAAGAAAAAGAAACTTTGGGAGAAAAGAGATCTAGAAAAAAAACAACAAATGAATTAGAAATGTGTGAAAATAGGTATCTTGACATTTTATTCAAATTAGTGACAAATCCATCTACTTTGAGGGCACCCACCAGATGACTCATATTTTAAGTTAGCACAAAAAAAGATATGTAAATGATGGTGCAAATTATGCAGTGGGGATGTGGAGGCAGTTGACTGTTTTCACATTGCCCTGTTGGATTCCCTTCCTGGAGAGATGCTAATGTCTGCTATGGCTCAGGTAAACAAAATAAACACAGTCTACTTCCCACAAACTGACATCCATCCTTTACAGTTTTTGTGATATAATTAGTAAAAACACTCATTTTAATCAACATCCAAATCCCAGTAAATGTTAAAACACTGGTCATGTTTTGTTCTTGTTTTTCTTTTTTTTTTTATATTGCATTTTGCTTTTGAGTAACACTATGCAGTGCATAGTACATAAACAAATCCAGAAGTGTGTGCTTTGGGCCCCACAGTAAATGAATATAGTATGAGCGACAGGATTCAGAGGGGAAATAAATGGCAAATAACATAGGGATATAAGTCACATTCAAATCCTCAGCACCTCAAGTCCACGCAGGTACCATTAGGCAAATTCACACTGAAAAGAAAAAGGAGCAGGTCTGAAAATGTAGGTACTGTACTTTTCTTCCTTCCTTTAACAATAGTGCTGTGGAGAGGTTCATTAGAAACGAGAACAGAGTATGACAAAAGATGTCCCCAAAATACATTTGCCCTAACTGACCCTAACCCTAACCTTGCTGAAGACCTAAGTACTTGCAGGGCGTGCTACATGGCTTTCTATAACTCAACCATCTCTCCACATTGGCATGTCTATAAGCCCTTTGGGAGTGTTGAAGTTTATATAATAATAATAATAATGGCTTGGATTTATATAGCGCTTTTCAAGGCACCCAAAGCGCTTTACAGAAACCATTATTCATTCATACACATTCTCACCGGTGGTGGTAAACTACATTTTGTAGCCACAGCTGCCCTGGGGCAGACTGACAGAAGCGTGGCTGCCAATGTGCGCCAAACGGCCCCTCCGACCACCACCACATTCATACACATTCGCACGGGGCAAGGTGGGTAAGGTGTCTTGCCCAAGGACACTACGACAGCGACCGGGATTCGAACCGCCAACCCTGTGATCATTGGACGACCCGCTCTACCACCTGAGCCACTGTCGCCCCTTTGGATGATCCAAAGTTCAGATTAGACTGATGCTTATTGTTCATTAATTTCTTCACACGTTACAGCGCAGTAGTCATGATGTTTAGATTAAGTTAAAAAAGGAGGAATTGTTTTAACTTTCTTACCCCCCCCCCCCCCCAACCAAATAATCTGAACTAGTGTTTCCCAAAAGAGTTTCTATCAGCCGAGTTCAGCACAGGATTATAGCACAGGGTATTTTGCCTATCTGCTGTAGATTATCAAGGGTTATGCTCATGGGATAGAGCGGTATATTGCAGGGGCCTTGTACTGAGAAGAATAGACAACAGTGTCGAGAGAGAGCTTTACAAAGCAGTTCTTGCTCCTTTACTAGTTTACCCTCAGAGTGATGCATAGATGGACATATGTATATTCTTACTGCATGTTGTTTATTTTTTTTGAAATATAAATTTCTCTGTGAAAAGTGGCACATTTATGTGCAAACAGACAATTTATCACATTGCATTACACATCTGGCTACTGGTGTGAAAGTAATTGGAGAGTGTGAAACCAAAGGATCAAAATTACAAACAAAAACTTTTCTACAACAGTTCAGGCAAAGGAAAACAAATTGTCATGGAAGTGTGAATACACTCTTAGTTTGCTAAACAATGGTGTGAGGAACACTATAAATCAGTTCTAATTAAATCAAGCAATCGTGCCTGCATTGACTCTCAAAAATAGATATTCAGCAGTACTTTAAACACTTTAGGATGACAATAATTAACACATTTGAGCAGTTTGCAGTTTTCAACAAGCCAGTGGAAAGCTGCAGTTTCAACTATCTATATATGGTATGGCTCAAATTCCTGTCCAACAGTATAATCAGTTTTATTCCTGACTTGAAGACACCTTCTGAGCCACCTATGAACTTTTCTCCAACGCTGTGAGAATTACACCTTGTGAACAGTGTTGGGCAAGTTACTCTAAAAAAGTAACTAGTTACAGTTACTAGTTACTTCTCCCAGAAAGTAACTAAAGTACTTACTTAGTTACAAATTATAAAAGTAACTAGTTACTTTGGAAAGTAACTATTGCGTTACTTCCAAGTAATTTTTTAAATGCTCAAATGTGTCAAAGAATTTGGACCCCACCTCCACCCCTCTTTGACGGAACTTAAAATACATGTGCGTGTTCAATTATTTATGATAAATCTGAATATTATAATGAAATGGACACTTCATACAATACATAACAGAAATCCACAGTATACAAATCTAAACTATTTTAACGTTATTGTGGGAAAGTGAGACTAGCATCCAATAAAATGTCATGGATTATTGTAGATATTATAATTACTATGTTTATAGAGTGGATCGATAAAAATAACATAATAGATGTTTTGGAACTTTTGATATTTATTGCACCTCAACAGGCCACAACTAAGCAAAATCAAATTATGCTTGTTAAGCAATGTACCAAAAAATGAATAATATATTCACTCTTTGTAGTTGGAAGAAGCAGTACTTTTGGACTATTCGCACTCGCTATTCCTGTTTCTCGTTGACTCACGTGAATGTCCTGTGTTGTCGTTGTGTGTCTGATCAGACTAGTCACTAGGCTACGCGGGCTTTCGAATTTGTGCAACCAAAGCAGCACCTGCCCAACTCCACCTCTGATTGGCTTACCATGGAATTTTACTCAACCTCAGCCAATCGTCATCATTTATGCAATGTCTCGTGCCCCCGCCCTCACCAAGGATTAAGGAGGAACAAGAAAAATCTTTGCCGCTCGGCTTAGAGATCTAGTTGGTCTGATGAAAAACAGCTGCCTTTAATCATAGTAACGTGCCACATTTTTTGGCAGTAACGATAACGGTGTTATAATGATGGGAAGAGTAATCAGATAGATTACTCGTTACTGAAAAAAGTAACGCCGTTACTAACGCCGTTATTTATAACGCCGTTATTCCCATCACTGCTTGTGAAACACATATTCCTTTCCAAATTGCAAACATGCTGTAAACAAAAATCTTTGACAAAGAAATCTGTCTAGAAAAACTGAAGTGCTCCAGGTATTTTTATCCATTCAGACAATCATAGAAATAACCCCTGTACGTAGATATGATCAGGAAAGGCAACAAAATGCACATGATGTATGTGGACAGCTGTTTTCACAGTTATCAAAGACTGTTCAGTACTGTGCGAATGCTGGTAATTAAAAAAAAAAAAAAAAAGACGGCACTTTGATTAGAGAGCGTTATGTTGCCTGGTCATTTAACCTAGATGCATTTCAAATATGAAGCACATCCGTAATTATTACTCGTGTTGAGTTGCTATGATTTTAATGGGTCAGGTACATGTGGAATACACAAACCATCCTGGGTCAGAATATGCATGATAATTAATGAGTTGCTTTATTGTAGGTCTACCAGGTGGTGTGCAATTAAATGTTGAAAAAATAATTATTAAGACGATTGATGTTTGACTGGTTACAGACTATAAAAATGCCTTCAGATATTTTTAGAAGTTCTTTAAAAAAAAGTTTTTTTTTCTTGCAATTTCAAACACAATGCAAACTCTGCATCCACAGGCACTAACTTGCTCAGACACACATTTCTAAAGCAAAAGGGGCTCTGACAGAGAATGACCAGCCACCTTCAGTTTAAGGCTGGATGCTGCGACAGCTAGAAGGGCATTGTTTCCAGGCTGTTTAGCCTCAAAGGGAGTGAAAGGGTCCAGGAGGTTACGTAGTGCTACACCCTTTTCTTTTTTTTTTCTTTTTTTTTTTTTTTTTTTTTTTTTAACAGTCACAGCTCATAAAATCCATTCCGAGATTGATTGACGGGAGCTAGTGTTGGGAAGCAAAAATGGAGAAAAATAACATCCATAAAAATACCATATTTAAAAGTAAGGCTGCAGCATTTTTCTCATACTGCGATAGCTGAGAGAGGTTTAGTTTATACAGTTAAGAAAGGGAGTTATTTTGGTGCTCTGATGTTAAGTTATGGATTACTTTCTCCAGATCAGCTTTAAAAGAAATAAACGGCTAATTTTGGCAATGCTTTAAGCTGAAGGAAATAACTGAACCTAAAAGTCAAAACTAGACTCTGAGTCATGTACTACTGCCAGATTTCTAGCTGTGTGGCTGTGCGCACAGCCAGGTTAAAAAATCTACCGCCTCTGTGTTTCTCTTTCAAATAAAGGGCTCCAGACTGGAACATAGTGGAACTGCAGCTTCCTTTCAGCTATTTTCTGAACAGTTTGGACTGGTAAATGTATATATATATATATATATATATATATATATATATATATATGTGTGTGTGTGTGTGTATATATGTGTATGTGTGTGTGTGTATGTGTATATATATCAATATATATCAATATATATCAATATATATATATATATATATATATATATATATATATATATATATATATATATATATCATATAAGGATTCAACATACTTTACAGTTTTATTCTAGTAAGAAATTTCACTTCAGCACAGCTGAACGTCAATCAAATTGCAACTCCAGAATGCAACACTGTCAATACAGGCCTCTTGATACTTGAGTATTTTTCTTGTGTTTCTCAAACCACAATGTGCTGCAGCTGAAAGTAGCTCTTCTATTTTTTTTGTGCCTAAATTTTATACTGTAGATTAACAGCACACTTACAAATCAACAAAATTTCAGTAGGAATTTGATTACTTTTGAGTATACTTTAGTTCTCTTCTTTTTTTCATTGTGAACATCATATACTATATTGTTGACAGGTTAGAATTCAAACAACCGAGTAAAGAAATCACACACTTACTCTTGCTTTCAAACTGAAACTAAGACATGTATCAGAATATTTGAAGATTTGTGACATTTTCAGTGGCTTAGAAACACACTATGTCTTGATTTTTAAATCAAAAAGTTAAAATTCCTCTAGTCACAAACAAGTCTGGAGCCATCTGCTGCATCTTAAACTAATTAGGCCTAAACTAAAATACCAAACATAACTGGGATTTAAGGTAAAGAACTGAGAGTAAATGAGTGTCTCCTTTCTGGAGAATAGAGGAAGTAGAGCAATGGAAACACAAAACAGTTTAGACTTTGAAGAGCAGATCAGCACTGAGGTTTGGCCTTACTGGCACACACTCTCTAACTGAAGTGTTGGGCTTTGCAAGGCTCTAATTACCGCTGCCAACACCAGGTGAAGTGTATTCCAGCTAATGAGGCCTAAAACAAAGAGCATCAGATTTTTCTCAACATGGAAAAAAAACGATCAGTGGACACAAAACAAGCATCTGGGTTTTTTTCTCTGTGAATGAAAACATTTTTCTAAAAACAGGTTGAGATTAGGCACAATTTTCTCTTCATTGTTTTCCCTGTCAGATGCTTTGGGCCAGTTTATCAAAAACATTACAACAGTCATCTGGTTTTGCATGACGGGAAACAAAACACAACAGAAAGCTGCAGCAGCATTTTTCACTAAAACTACCCAGAATGTTGCACGGTTTGTAACATTAGGGCTATTCTTACATAACTTTTCTTACAACACACTGTACAGTGTACTCTGCACATACCCTGTACATTGCAAATCCAAGTAAAACTGCAATCTAGTTAGCTTACACAGAGTAGGCTAATACTAAATGTTAACAAGAAAAAAAAAATGGATCCCTTGTGACTCATTTGATCATCCATTGTTTATTCCAAACATTTAGTCCTGTACTCATTGTAAAGTAAATTGTAGAAAATCACAGTTTAGCATGTATGAGGTCATATTTTTGAGAGAATCTAATTAGTGCAAGATTAGATTGAGAAAAAGAAAAATTTCCAGCCATCACGATGTGATGAGAATTTGTGATTGTGACAGCTGATGACCATGAAAAGTTTCTTCATGCTGATTTATTGGGCTTACTTCACAAGGGACATGCAAAAACATCTTTAGAGGCCTACCAACCCCAACCATATTCCTAACCCTGCTGCCTATATGTATGCTATCATATGATAGCATAATAAAATAACTATTGTGCAACTTATGCAGACACAACTAGGTATGTATTGCTCAGAAGTATTATGTGGAGATTTTATATTCACATCCCATTGGTTATATTATTTGTTGTTCATTTTCACAACTTCGAAAGTCTCACCTGGAGCCCTCACACAGTGGCAACAATACCAAGTTTGGATGGTACAGTGACACGTGTCACCTTTCTTTTATGCCTCTTGGTCACTGCATTTTTTTTATCAAAAGTTGATAAAAAAATTGGATTATATGGTGAATAAATTTGGTCTAACTTTGGTATTATGGACTGTTGGTGTCTATACAGCTAAAGCAGCAGTCCTTCCAGAGGGGCAGCTCAACCAAAGAGGGCAAATGGGCTGTTGCTTGGGCAACTTTAGCCTGGCCTTGTGCGTGTCCTTGTTGTTGACACATCAGTCAAGTTCTGCTGATAAATGAAAAGAGTATATACACTGACAACTGCTGTGTTTCCGTGCTCAAGGATATTTCACCAGGCCACTGTTGATGGGTCTTTTCCTCAGATGTCCTTGAACAAAACACAAAACTGTTGCCTAAAAAGGGACAGCTGGCTTTAACAGTGCCTGCATGTAGTTTGAGATACTCAGAGGACTTGTGCAACAAATAAATAAATAAATTCCCAAAGGCACTTTGTGTGGCACGTTATCTGAATAATTTGCTGTTCATAATTTTTTTATTATTAGACTATTATTATGAGCATCATAATTTTAAATGTTTGCACACCACAAGGTGTCTACCCACATGTATGTATTTAAGTTAGGGCCTCTGTCGCCTTTGGCGACACTCCACCCACTGCTCCCCCATCTGTTTTCTGCCTTCCTGATGGAGCAGCGTGCCAGGGGAGGCCTTCTGCAGCACAGACCCACCCAGCCTGGACCCATGATGCACCAGACAGGCAGCCCCTGTTAGCTGCTTTGACAAAAGACTCTGTTGGGTTTGTGTTTAATGAGGCGCTACTGTGTATTCATTCAATAATAACAGCCATATGGTTGTCACCGCTGAACATGCCTCCTCACTTTGTTAGAAAGTTCGGCAGCGTCTACAAGGGAAGACAATTAGCATGGAGATGTGCAGTGCATTGAGGTGGGTGGGGGTTACTTTCATATGTTTGTTAATTAATTTGTGATATGACTGTGGTTGGAAATTTAGAGTTGGAATAACAATATTAATTAAAGAATTTTGGGCCAAAATAACCCATTGTCTGACTAATGTTATCACAATCATAGAAACACATTGTAGGTTACCATTTGAGCTCTTGCCATCATTTTCGCTATCAAAAGTCATCAGTTACAATTCAATTTGGCCAGAAACCAGAAAATGGGCCATATATTTACGGCAGCCTCTTTTAAAAGCTTTTGGCAATGACATATCCTAAACAAATGTATATAAAGGTAATGAAATTGCAGTGTTTTTCGTTCAGTTTTGAAATAAAAATTACAGAGTTACATGTCTGACCCAGGCACATCACAAAGTGTGGAAACAGAAAAAAAACACGCTATCATTGCACAGAACCATAAAAAAATGGCAAAAATAGTAACCAATAACACTGTCTACTGTTATGGAATTTTCTATCCTTTGGGTACACAGGGCCGTGCATAGGCCTTGGGATCATAGACGGTGACAGCACTAAGCCAAATCAGAGAAAACGCTCTCTCTTTGGTATGTAAAGCCGCTGTTTGGAGTGCGGGAGGAGTGCAGGTGCCAGCCTATCTCAGAGTTGCCTGGTGACCAGGGTCGAAGAAACTGAATGTTGGCCTCCTAGACATAATAGATAGCTAACTGTTGACGTTCCATTAGTATGAACAGACAACAGTGTCTCCAGACTAAAATGTGTTGAAGGTGAACACTAACATGGGTAAATACATTCCTTTTGACTATTTTGGGCGTAAAGTATTTGTGGCGTCATCTGTAAGGGTTTAAAGTCTGACCACCAGCATGAGTTAGGCAGAATAGAGACCGACTCATATGCATACCTGATTGTATGTGAAAATGTCTCTGATTCTTCTTGATCAAGCTTCAATAAATATTACAGCATAAGACATCAGAGGCTCCTGAACGCTTTCTTCCCTCCTGACCTGGTGCCATTGACTTTCAGCAATTTCTCCACAACATCTACCAATATCTCCATCCCTCTCTTTTCTAAAGTGCTTTGTCCATTAAGGTAGAAAAGTGCTACATAAGTGCAGTCCATTTACCATATATTTTATTTTTCCTCAAGTAATGTGCTGTAGCATTAAAAACATCAATCTAATATTAATCGTAATGGAGGTGTTACGCCCCGGCCTAGGGGATACCGAGATATAACATAAACGATCTCTCTCGCTTCTCCACTTTTAGGAATAACTCACAAACACATAGAATGCAGTCCAAAAATAAAGGGGATTTATTTACCCAAACGAAATTAAATACTTCAGGGTGAGCATCGCCTAAAATAATAAACAAAACAAGCTGTGTTTAAATCTTACTTGCCTACTCAAACAAAAGTCAACAGAAAAACAGGTTTCTTACCTAACTCCCTAACCAAAAACAGAAGAAAAGGTATCACAAAGAAAAAGGCTACTCACCCCTACCAAAAATGGACTGAACAATATATTTACAATATTTACAAATGAGATACACAATCTCATTAACAAACGAAGGTTATGTAATGCCACACTGACCAGATCGAGTCGGAGGTGCGATAGAGAAAAGAAGAGAGACCGCACCCCAGCGAGAGACAACGGGCTCCACTTTTAAAGGTCCTGCCATTTGTGATTCCCACCAATCAGCAACCTCCAGGATGTCCTCCAATCGGCAGCCTCCAGCAGTTCCCCCAATCAGCAACCTCCACCTGTATGGGTACATTTAGGGACACACATTGACACAGCTCCCCCCGACAGGGAGGAATAACACACCCAGACAGTACGGGATACACATTATGACCCCTAAGGTCATAACAGGAGGCAAAACTAGAAGACAGCTTGATGTGAAGCCGATGCAATATAAAAACAATCTGAAAGACAGTGTGGTGCTTGAACACTTGAATAAAAGTTCTTTTGCAAGTGACATAATATGGCCACACTCGGAGTACACATGTCCGTTACTAGGTTCAAACAGGCCTTGTGCCCTATAACCATGAAGGATCACATCCGCAATCCAATTAGAAAGCCTCAGTTTTGATAGAGGTTGACCCTTATTACAACCCCCATAGCAAACAGTTTGTTAGTCTCTTCATATGCCTTGAGTGCCCAAACAGGACACAGCAGCCCTGAATGCTCCTCTGATCCCTCAGATGAGCCTCATGGACCCAATGCCACCAACTTGATGGCTTGGTTTACATGTGAGAGAGGCACCCTTTGGTATTGGCACCTCTGATACCATCTAGATCACCCACTCGCTTCACTGATGTGATAACAAGCTGAAATGTTGTCTTAGCAGACAGTCACCTCAATTTTGTCTCTCCTAAGTGCTCAAATGGGCAGACACAACAATCACAATACTAATGTTAGGTCCTATGATGGCACTACACTCTTGTTGGTAATTTCTGTGCACCCTTTAAGACTGGCTGTCTAGAAGCTGCATATACTTTCAAAACAACGACTGCAGGCAACACAGAATATTGGCCGCTGAGCAGCTCTCTGGTACCTCACCCTGTGGTAAATCTCCTGGTAGTACCAGGGTTTGTTGAAATACATTTGTTGAGTGGCTGTTGGTTTCACCAGTGAATAGATCTGTGAACTCCACACCGCATTGGACTATTCTTCAAAAAGGTTAAGTCTGAGGCAACTGGACTGTTTGTAGATCAGTGAAGACATTTCACCTCTCATCCAAGAAGCTTCATAGATAGCCTCCTTTATTCCTCTTTCGAACCACCTGTCTTCCCTATCCAAGATGAGTGTTCCTTGTCTTTAAGATGTAAGAAAACTGCAGAGCCTAGTCCTGCTAAGTTGGCCCTCCTGTGTTGACCCATGCGCTTGTTGAGTGGTTGTTTGGTTTCCCCGATGTATAGGTCTGTGCACACCTCGCTACACTGGACAGCGTACGCCAGATTGCTTTTCTGGGTGTGAGGTGTAGGGTCTTTAGGGTGTACCAGTTTCTGCCTAAGGGTGTTGCTGGGCCTGAAGAACACTGTGATTCTATGTTTGTTGAAGATCCTCCTAAGTTTTTTTTGATACACCAGATACGTAGGGGATGACAATGTTGTTCTGTCTATCCTTCTTCTCTTCATCACTGACAGTCTTATCCTTCCTGGATCTTGTGGTTGCTTTTCCAAAGGTCCAGTTAGGATATCCACAGACTTTAAGTGCGTCCCTCAAATGCTGGTGTTCCTTTTCTTCAGCTTGGGCACTTGTAGGTACGTTGTCAGCCCTGTGTTGTAAGGTTCTGATGACACCTAGCTTGTGTTATAGTGGGTGGTGAGAGTCAAAGAGTAGTTACTGGTCTCTATGCGTGGGTTTCCCGTGAACCCCAATATGGAGTCTCCTGTCTTTATTATGTCACAGTCCAAGCAAGGCATGCTGCTGTTTGCAACATCATCTTGTGAAAGCTTGGATTTCCTAGGACTTAAATTTGACCTATGTATCCTCCACATATCTGAGCCAGCCTTTGGTTAGGACATCTTTCTCTGGCTGGGTGAGTTCCCTGTTAGGTTCTTCACCCATCTGTTTTGAGTTTTATCCTGTGCGGTGTTGTCTGGCTTTCGTCCCCAGGTAAGTGCATCTGCTCTGTTGATATTGGCCTGTGATTCTAGTATCTGCAGTTTCCTAGTTTATCTCTATTTGCTTTTGTTATGTTGCACTAGTTGTGCATTCTTCACAAAGGCAGTGACCCTCTCCAGGGCTGTGCAGGGTAGATGTGATGTCAGGTGTTAGTGCTGTTGGTCAGCCTTATCGTTCAGAACATTGATGGTGAAATGGATCTGTCTTATGCTCTCTGTGATTAGGTCTTTGCTTTCTCTAGGACCTTTTCTGCAAATGGTGAAGTAAACTGACCATGTGTGATTATGTGGGGGTGCACCCTCCGTCATTGCATGGTCACAGGTGACTTTGTTGGTATAATGACTCAACTTGCACAAAATCATGTGCAATGGAAATATCGAGTGCTGAATCAACACAAACTTGTGGCTTTAAAATGGGTCTAGAAACCAATGGGTTACCAATGGGTGACATCACAGTAGGTTTACACTTGGCATTACACTTGGTCTACTCTACACTACACTTGGTAATGTTCCTCAAACTAATACTTCCAATATGTCCTCTATATGTTTTTCCACTTTTTAAGGTTTGACTGGCACTCGTTATTATATAATCTCATTTTGTCCTCTTCCTGTGGTCCAACGGTTCCAATGGGTTTGTAGCACCTGATTGGAGTACCATTGAAACCAGTATTTGCACAATGATTCAAACACATGTTAATTTGTATTTTCTTTTTTCCTTCGCTCTAAAAAATTCTGATAAAGATTTGCATTATATTCTGATAGATTTTTTTCTGGAATGTTGGCGTTCAGATTAACATTCGGTGCAATGTCCCATAAATACCTGTCCCAGCTAGGGTTGAGTCACACAACAAGAGAAATAGATGCATGGCATAAGCCAGGTGTCTGCTCCGTGGAAAGGGTGTAGTATATTCTGCCATTACACCTCCCTTGCTCTCCTCTGTGTGTCTCAGGCCATAAAACATTTCCCTATTAGCATCCCAGACACTTAGCTGAGGAGCAGCTTCTCTCTTTATATGCAGGCTCAGGCACATGATCATTTCCATTACAATCATTTGGGTGAAAATATGCAGCAGACACAAACATGACATTAATTTTAATGTGGTGCCACAGCTCTGTTCAATTACATTCCATAAAATATTCACAGGGAATCTCACTCTGATTTAGGTAAAGGGGGTATAGCACAGCTGGAACTTCATGGTTGTGCTAACGCAGAAGATAATATATGAGTGTGTAGGTATTTTTCATGGCAGGAACCCTATGTGCTATGCTGTCCTGGTTTTAATTCAGAAGCACATCAAAAATACTTTCATAGGTTCCAGACTGTAACATCTGGGATTATGTGGGTTCTTTGGAACACAGCCATTTTAATACAGAAGTTTCATCTGCATAAAAAGCTGATTTTCCGAAGATTACATTTTGTTATTTAAGGGGTTCAGCCTTTGGTATTGGTACTGACCAACTCTTGTTGCCAACATCATAAGCCACAGGCAAATAGTGAAATGTCCAAATGTCCTAACAACAACGTCATAAAGCTGAACAGAGAGAAGTGCAAGGCAAAGGAATAAATCAGGAGGCAAGGATGGAGGAAGCCCTGTCACTTTCAGCAAAGAGAGCCATTGAAGCCACATACTCCTAATATAGTGCATTTTCACTACACATGGATGATCAAGGCTTCCTAGTCTATAGGTATATGAAATGCTTTCACATAGTCAGTAAACAAGTCTGTGTTTGGACAGGGACCTGCCACATGCCTTATCACTGTAACAAATGGCTGTTGTAACCATCTTAGAGCATCTCTCTGAGTTGAAAATCATATTACTGTAAAAAAAAGAACATACACAATACACACAGTCATGGAGGTCTAGGTCCTGTCAAATAACTCCATCAGTGGGCACTGCTTCAACTTTGCCATTCATTAAAAGTCAAAGTCTCTGGCAGGAGCACAGGTATTTATCGAAGAGGATCATTGATTTACTTGTTTCGGCAATTGCAAGAGTGTTTAATGGGATTCTCTATTTGGCCTGTCAACCATCAGATGAAAAAAATAGTTAAAAGGAGTCGAAAAAAAAGAGAAGAAACGTTTGTTCACTAATGAGAAACACCTCATAGTCTATTTTCTGAATGGGCTGACTCATACATTTCAATTGTGGAAAGAGTCTCAGTGGTCTAAACAAGTGTAGTATGTGGTTAGTGTTCTCAAATAAACTGCCCCGACTGTCTTGCTACTGGCATTTTACAGCTTGGATCAACTCAGCATCATTATTGCACCAATTATTCATTTAGACGTTCAGAGTCAGTGTTTATTTTGCACAGGCCGACAAATAAGAAATCACCTAACATGCTGTCTGCTGTGTGAATAAATACCATTAAACTAAATATTATGCTATAAGAAACTAAACTTAACAAAAATACAAATGCAACACTTTTGTTTTTGCTCCCATTTTTCATGAGTTGAAATAAATAAAATAAGATTTAAACTTCTTAGCAGACAAAGGGTTTATTTCTTTCAAATTTAAAGAGCATGACTGACACAAGTATGCCTTATAGTCACAATAAAAAGCCTAAGTCTAAAATGTCCAGTTTATCTTGAAAAGGGTTTAATGTGTGACCACCATTGGCCTTTGCAGTAACACATCTTCTTTGCATAAAGTTGATGAGGGCACTCTGTTTACAATGATTCGTTGGAGTAGGCTACAAGAGAGTCTATGACGCAAACACATGTTGATAGTGACACAGCACACCCTCATGTGCACGCTGAATGACAAGCACACAGAGAGACAGTAAAACGACAGATGGGCCTGGATGGCCGCTAAAAACAGTCCACGAACAGCCCATTGGGGTTTGGCTCAGTATGCCTGATGGCCAGTACACCACTGTCAGTAAAAAAGGTCTTAATTTGAAGTAAACCATGAAATTAACAACTAACTCAAATTCCCACAAAGTTTAGTATATGTAATTGTGTAGACCACTGAACAACATACTCAAAAGTGTTGTGTTAATGTGTGAATCATTTCATAAGAAAAGTCAACAACAGATAAAGTAATCAAACTTACGCTGTAGGTTTCTGTAGCATCAAGCCAAATATGTAAGTACAATGGTAATATATAGCTTGGCTGTTCAATTGTGTAAATATTCCACATAATATTGCTCCTATAAGGCTTACAATGCCATCCCAACCCTTCCTTAATGATGAAATATATTTAATAAAAAGAAGTTGCCATAAAGTAGAATGCAAATGGAGGGTAACAAAACTCTTGAAAAGCTGAAGGATCTCAAGAAGAAATTTAACCTGAAAGTCAAAACTGCTAGTACTATGTATTTTTCATATCATATAGCCACACATAGATATGCCTTTAGATGCCTGCCAGAACACAAACCCTCCCCCACTTTTGTTTGAGCTCTCAGTTGATATATGTGAAGAGTTTTTCATCATTTTTCTCTAGGGTTCAAGATGTTAGGAATGTAATCATGCCTCCTTCTCAAACTCTCCCTGACCTTTGCTATAAAACACCGTGCACCCTGCTAGCATTGAAGTCAGTCGCTACTGAGCATCTATCCAATTTCACTACTAAAATGAAAATCATCCTGTTCACTGGACATTATTCTAACTCTTTGAAATAAATATTTTACTTTTTCTTTCTTCACCTTTATTTGGTCAAATGCCTGATTCTAAATTCACTATAGATCACATCCATTTTTATAACTTCTGCACAATATGTAAAGTTCTTAATGATGTTCTTTTAGCGTCCAAACATCTCCTTAATTGCTTTTAGATTGAACTTCAGCTTTTGAAGTGTTTTACCATGGTCAATCAAATAAATAAAATAAATTCAGTTAAATAATGACAGGTTAGGTTGGTAATTGTTTTTTCATATTGCTTTTGTGTATTGCAGGGGTGCAGGACTTCTGAATCACAACAAAACTAGTGCTAGCGTGGCTAATGTTAGCTTTGTTTTGATACAGAAGCTTGCTGCTGTTGTATGTAAATTCTCTTGACAGACTGTCAATGATTAGATAGCTATATTAGCTGAAACGTCAGTGTACAAGAAATAATTTATCATTTCATAATCATCTCATAATTTTTCTAGACAGTTAACAAAGTTATTGCTTTCTTATTATTTCCATTTCTTTGGATATAATTGAAGTGCTTTAATTTTATATCAGAGATTTGGTCATTACATTTAGTATTAAGAGTAGCATTAGATAATTATATCGTGTTCTTTCACAAAGGTTTTATGAACTTGAAATCTGGACAAATTCTGAGAAACAACGTTGGAGATGATTTATTGCAGTGAAATGAACAAATGAATTCAATTCATGGGCACAGTTATAATGGACATTTCTATAGTCAGCTTGCCATTTCCACGCTCGCTCAAAACTTGTGACATCTGTGGCATTGTGTTGTGTGATAATACTGCATATTTTAAGGTGGTCTTATATTGTGAAGAGCCCAAGACACACCTGTGCTGTAATCATAAGGCATGATTGAGCATCTTGATATGACACACCTGACAGGTCGATGGATTATTTTTGGCAAAGGAAAAATTTGTGAATGGAATTTGAGTCAAATACATCTTTTGTGTGCAAGACGGAGAAGTCTTATATATTTTACGCAAAACCAAATTGTTGCCTTTATATTTTTGTTGGTACATGATTAAATGTGTTCACCAAAGTACTGTATGTAGGTTATCCTGACAATGTCGTTTTGTGTGTGACCTGTTGATAACCTGTCACTGCATTCCAGCAATTGACCAGGGAGGAAGTGATGCCATTTATGGTTGCCTGACTATGCAGGCAGTGGTTTTCCATGACGCCTTTCAGCATAGACATTCAGTCTATGCTGCCACCTCACATGCACACAGAGTGAAGAGAGTGTAAAGTTCTACATATATACTATATGATGCTATTGTAATCTAACAAGAAGAAGGTTCAAGATTGAAGTGGGGGGTTATTGTCATTTCAGCCATACACAGTACACAGTGAAATGAGACAGTGTTTTGCCAAGGACTATGGTGCTACATATAACATAGAACATAGTGCAGACTAGGATGAAGTGTGCGTGTTTTGTATGTACATGTACATGGCTACATATGAATATATACAGTGGCTATATGAATATATACAGTATGGCTATCTTGGGTATGTACAGTAGAGAGGTAGACATTGAAAAAAAAAAAAGCAGCAGCAGGTAAACAAGGTGCAATGTGCATGGATATATGTGCAAGTTTACAAGTTTAGCAGGGGGAGGGGTGAGATGGATCATCTACAATGCTCCTGGCCTTACACAGGCAGCACGTGTTATAAATGTCCGTGACAGAGGGGAGAGATGAGAGACCCGATGATCTTTTCAGCTGTCCTCACAATGCGCTGTAGGGCCTTGCGGTCGGAGACGGTGCAGTTGCTGAACCACGCTGTAATGACGCTTTCGAGGATGCTCCCGATGGTCCCTCTGTAGAAGGTGGTCAGGATTGGAGGTGGTAGCTGAGCTCTCCGCAGCCTCCGCAGGAAGTAGAGATGCTGTTGAGCTCTCTTAGAGCTCTCTTAGAGCTCAACAGTGTGTCTGGTGTACAGGGTCCATGTGAGGTTCTCTGTGATGTGGACGCCCAGGAACTTGGAGCTCTAAACAATCTGGACAGGGGAGTAGTTGAAATGTCGTAAGTTGTAACTAACCTCCATGCCAGGAAAATTGTGAACCCCACAGAACCTATTAGTGTGTTCATGAGTATAATATTAATTGCATACCAGTGTTTTTCATTAAAAAAAAAAACAACTGAAAATTAGTCTATATCAAACTTAACAAAGGTGTGAAAGGAAACGCAGGTGTATTATATCCAGCAGGAACAAGAAGACTACTATTGGGGGGGGGGGGGAAGTAAGAAAGAAAATCACAATGTGACGCATGGTGCTCTACAGGGACCCCTCAATGCTGATGCTGAGGAGCTGAAAATAACATTTCCGGTCCCTCTGACAAACTGTCATCTATATGGGTTTTAAACATAAATCATCTTATTCTGTATATAATGCTGTAAGGGTGAATGGCTCTGCCTACCAGATGGACTGTAATGTCAGCTAAATCTACCAGTTCCTCACAGCTCACCTGGGACAAACCTTCTCTATCAATATCAGAGTGTGTCCACTTCCTGCTAAAAACAGACTTCCTGTTTGTGTTTGCATCCATGCCAGTACTTTTGTTGGATGGATGTGGCTCTTCTGAGGGCATCAGGGTTATGATGTGATTCAGCATTTCCATTACTGTTACAGTGACGGAAGCAAAAATGAAGACCAAGATAGGAGACTTTTTTTATATATATAGGACGTTTGTGGTTGCAGGTGTTGATGGCAGTGTTTTTGAGTTTTACACAGTGACTTAGCTCTAGACCTGTACTATACTGTCACTGTTAGTGCAACATTGTATGACATGCTTATCTCCTGATTCAATACGATCACAATATTTGAGGTGCCTATTTCATATGTATTGTGATTTGATATTCCGATTTATTGTGAATTTTGTCTATGGGAAAAATTGAATCATATATTTTTCACAACTGTATGTTATTTGAAATTTGAGTTTGAGTTTTGACCTGTTGAGGTTGCTGTAACTGGTCAGCTCCGTCTCTGTTAAGTATGAACATGCTGCACATGCACATGCACATGCTGTTTTTGGTAAAATGGATCGTTTGTTCAGATAATATTACTGCGATTGTGATGTTCATTTCCTTTAGAACGTGTTAATGGTCATTCAAATTACATGTTAGAATTGAGCCAATGGGCTCTAGTGAAGCTCTAGTGTGTCCAGAAATGCACGAAAAAAATATAATCCTTGATTTTAATTGAATAAAAACTACTACCTAGCTACCACTATCATCTCAACTATTTGGAGTTCTGTTTAAACATTACAATGAGCTCATTCAAAATAC
The DNA here is from genome assembly GCA_033000465.1 of Sciaenops ocellatus. Lineage (NCBI taxonomy): Eukaryota > Metazoa > Chordata > Actinopteri > Sciaenidae > Sciaenops > Sciaenops ocellatus. The sequence continues at coordinate 20,251,478 of CP136882.1, read as the reverse complement.
ATATGTACCTGACTTACTTACAATAGACTGGTATTCACATGGATAGGATGGCATCACATTGCACTGATACTATTATTCAAATAGCAAAATTACGACTCCCTCTTTGACAATTCATCTTTTTTCTCAATATCTTTCTTCTTCTGTGAAATCTCGAGGCTCAAATTTAACATACCTGAAGGGCAGTTTTTGTCATTCATTCAATCTGCCCTCAAAATCTGCATGCAATTATGTGATTTACTAAGCCAGCACCTCATCACATAATCATTCATCTTACTGTCTTACAGTTGCATCCAATTAGTGGAGTAAAAAAAAGAAATGAAGGAGCACATAAACACAACTGTCTCTCTCCTAGTGTATGGTGTTATAAAATAGTCTAGATGTTGCACTATTTTTTGTTGTTGCCCTCTTTTTCTTTCTATGAATTAGTTATCTGTTTTATATTAATAGATTTATTTTAGGTAACTAAGTCAGTGCGGCTCCGTGGACATCTCTGCTGCGTGCTTCTTCTGTGTCTGTTGTATTTGAGATTTTTCGCTCTTCAAGTAAGCTGTGCTTCTTGTGCTAAAAATTCTGGAAATCAGTGGGGCCAATGTCATCATGTCTTTTACTGTTTTTGCACATATGTGTGCATACAGTAGAAATACCACTCTAATGAGAGCACATGACTTCAGGTAGAGAGGGCATGTGAAACTAAGTAAGTAAGTAAGTAAGGTTTATTTATATAGCACTTTTCACAGATAAAGATCACAAAGTGCTTCACAATAAAACTAAAATACAACAGTAAAAACGTAAAAATACAACGAATAAAACAATTTAAGACATTAACTAAAAGCCTGCTTAAGTAAAAAAGTTTTCAGCTGTTTCTTAAAACAGTCCACAGATTCGGAGCATCTTAGAGAGAGAGGCAGGGCATTCCAAAGTTTGGGTGCCACTACCTGAAAGGACCGGTTCCCTCTGGTCTTAAAGTGGGTGAGAGGGACCACCAACAATCTCTGACCTGACGACCTCATAGCACGGGCAGGTACATGGAGTTTAATCAGGTCAGAGATGTAAGGGGGTGCTTGACCGTGTAGGGCTCTAAAAGTAAGGACCAAAATTTTAAAACTGATTCTGAAATGGACTGGTAGCCAATGCAGGACAGCTAAAACAGGGGTGATGTGTGCTCTTTTGTGGGTGTGGGTTAAAAGCCGTGCAGCTGCATTTTGTACAGTCTGGAGACGGTCAACTCTTTCTTATTTAGGCAGGTAAAAAGGCTGTTACAGTAATCTAAACGAGAAGAAATAAAAGCATGAATGACCATCTCAAGTTCAGTTTTAGACACCATATCACTTAATTTTGCAATGTTCCTCAGGTGGAAAAAGCAGTTTCTGATTAATTGTCTGGAGTGCTGTTCTAGCGACATTGCAGAATCAAAAGTGACACCCAGGTTTCTGAGGCTGGACTGAACAGATGAGCCTAAAACATCACCAATGTACTGCCTGATCTGAGGGATTTTGTCATCGGGCGCAATAATCAGTGTTTCTGTTTTATCAGAATTAAGCTTCAGATAGTTGGCATTAAGCCATTTTTTGATGTACTCATTTGCAAGACCTTTGCTAAGTATCACTGTGCTAAATGTTCATGCAGCCTTTATCTAAGACCTTAAATCTTGGCCTAAATGGTGAATCAACAAAAATATGAAATGTCCCCCTTCAGAGAAATATGGTCAGAAAAACTGTCTCTTTTCAGCTTGCTAATGCTTTACAGGTACTGTTACAGGATGAGGTAATGCTGTGATGCACAGCGCTTCCTGACGTCAAGTCTTCAGGCCGAACAGACAGCCTGTCTTTTAACGTGGCTTACAGCCAAACGATGCCACTATGGTGATTGCCTCTGCCTCTGTCCCAATCCATCTCGTTCCCAGCAAGGGGTGGTTTAGAGGGCACAGCAGGTAGCCAGGCCAAGGGGCACTGGCAAAGTCCAAATGCCAGGTCATATCATGTGTATTCAGACCCTGAGACAGGCATCCAAACACTCTGTGCAGCCAAGCATGTTTGTTTACTCACGGAGGTCATCATATCAGAGCCTGGCCTGCATGGTGGTGTGCATAGTCAGACAAATCATGATGCATTATCAGGCATGAATATCCCAAACAAAAGCATGACTAACTAATGTACTCTGAACCTCGGCCGGCTAATTTTTTTTGTTGTGACATGTCATTATTTTCAGAATAAAGAGTGTTATGACACAATCTGTGACCATTACATCTATGATCTTATTATATGTATATTAGAAATCCCATGGGGTCTAGTCTAATCTAAAAAAGAATCAGAGTACTGTGTCATTACAGGCTGTCATCCAACAGGAAATTAAATAGAAACACACCTGAAATGGAACACATCAGGAGGGACACACTGCAGTTATTTAGACTGTACTGTATATGAGTTCAAATAATTATGCAACCTCAGTATTCAAAGCTTTCTGATTTTTTATTGAAATCAGTTCCCTTATATAAATCAGAAAAAAATCATCAGGAATCACAGCTTCATATGTCTTCAGCTTCACATCCCCATAATTACATCCATGAACAAAGCTGCACCTCACAATTCATTCCAATGCCAGTGTGCAGTGTAAAAGTATGAAAAAATATTCTCTATATGTAGCAAAGGTGTGAATGCAGGTGATGAAAATGTGACAGAGCTGCCTTGTCACACAGGACTTGTCACAACCATAATTACATTTATGTTTTAATCAGTTCATAACTTTGTGTTTTGCCCAGATCGATTTTTATGATAACCACAACCTTCCCCTAGTCTTAACGATACCAGAGTTATCATGCACAGATGAAAGTGAGAATGCAGTATTTCAAACGAATGCTCAAATTTCCCAATGGCATTTGATATATATATATTTCTTAATTGCCGTTTGGACCATGGAACAAAATTCATTTTGCAGAGAGACATGACAGCCTCCTATAGAACAAAAGACAACAAAAAGAAAGCAGGCTACATGCAAACCAGCTTTTCATCTTGTCAGCAGAGCATAACCAGACCAGACAGGTGGAGTAACTACACAGTATTTCCTTAACCAGACAAACTAAAACAGCAAAACAAAAAAACAGCGAAAAACACAACCCAATACATGTTACAGCCCCTGCATAATGGACAATAAACACAAAGGAAATATTTATACTCGCCTGACAGGGAGAATTTGGCATTTTCCACCTGAGGGATCCCAGAGGACCCTTTATAGCGGCCCTTCAGCATGTTGACAGATATCACAGCAGACAAGGCGCCCACTGTGAAGCTCCTCACTTCCTTGGGACTGTAAATAGTCAGTTCGGACTTTCCTTAAACCACAGTGACTGGATATTTATATTTGACATAATCTAATATTTGAACACAATAGAAGGACAGAGGACAAGTCCATGGCTACATAATCTCTACAGCATGGATTCAATGTTCTGTTGTACGTGTATTGCCTTTGCCAGTGTTCATTTACATCATAGTGGAGTTGCAAGTACTAATTCGTGATATAGCTGATGAAGACACTGATTTTTCATGTCATCAAACTGATTATCTACATTCTGAAACCCAGTGCAGAACCCATCACATGGGAATCAGCATCTACAGATGAGCACGCCCAACCATCTAGATGATCACCTTTGTAAGGTGAGTACAGCTGCCAAGAACCAGAGCAGCCAAGATTCCAGCAGGAATCCTGGCGGCAACATATATGGCAGCTTTCCATAGACCTAATGAAACAGCTGAAATTCCCAATGCACATCACCATGAACATCCTGAGGCCAGTTATCCTCTATGTCTCAGAGGTGACCACCATTGTCATGATGAAGCTGACAGTGTCGTGGGAGGACGGTCTGGAGGAGGCCCTCGAGAGAAGGAAAACAAATTACTAAGAGCTGGTCAACTACTGCCACAAGCAGGTTTGGAAGAAGGGTTTGGAAGGGTGCATGCCCATTGAGGACAGCTGCAAAGGTTTTTTCGGGGCAATCACTATACAAAGCCTTGAGTGCAGTGGCACCGGAAAGGAGAGGAGAACATCACAGAGGAAGCAGACAAAGCATCAAGATGGCTCTGGATTAGGAAAAGAGGTCCATGGGAAGGAACAAATGCCAACTAAACACAAGGTCTGATTAATGAAAGCTGGGTCGCCTGAGCGTCTGACCTGAAACACCCAGTGACCTCAGGTTACATCACAGATCATGTGTTCAGGAGAATCAAGAGATTCTATCTCAAAAGAGGAGGCCCCCGATAAGAAGGGGGAATTCCTACATCTACAAAAACATAAAACCTGGAACAGCATTAAAATCTGGTAAACAGTAACATTTTTTAACTACTTTGTATAGATCAAATGTATTGAAATACTGAGTTACCATTCAGAAGCATACTTTTACTACAATTTTATCACAAAACAGCAATTCAATATTATTTGATTGCTTGTCAGTTTGACAATGCCAGTAGGTAGAAACAATTTTGGGTAGTGTCCTGTTCAGGTACAGGCAGTAAATAATAATGCATAGCTTAAGACTTCTAATGTGTTAAAAATAATATATAATAATATCTTTGTGGCAAACATGTTTTTCAATTGATTTTTTGCCAATCATAATTTCCTCAAAGCAAACACACTTTTCTAGCATTGATGCAATAAGTTGTTGACAGTGGGACATTAGAGCACCAGCTGGTTTTGTATTTGATTCTTAGCGACAGTCCTGACCAGAAAATCTCCAGTATTGGTCATTTGTTCAAATGCTCACACAGTCTATTACATTACATTGACAAATAATAACTGTTCTTTCCCAGCAGTGGAAGTAGGGAGAAGTCTATAAGGAGGGTGTTGGGGTAAGTTTTTATGAGTAATGTTTTGCAGCCCATCCCCTACCAACAGTCCAGCTTGTTTCTTGTGACTATGAAGGTAAAGCATGAACCTTTTCTTACCAAGCAGGTTATTTGACTAAATTGAGCCATAGCTTAACCATAGAGTTAACACAGATAACAACAGATATGTGTTGCTTTTGAAACAATCATGTGGGCAATTTTGGGAGAGGGTGAAAAGGACAGCAAGCACTACAGCGCAGTTAGTTTTACATAAAAATCCAGAGGCTATTCTCTTTATTTTCATGGTTGTTGCAGACAGTCCTACTGTAAATGTCAAGTCAATTCACACGTCAAATTTGACCCAATCATGCAGTTTGGAGCAGACTATAATTAAATAGATGTGGTAAATGCACTTTGTAATGATTGATGTGTTGACATATGCATTTGAGGAATATTTATAGGATAATTTTGTGTTTAAAATGTAGAACATTCAATAGAGAAAGTGGCTTCTCTCAAGGACTAAAGTTACAGTACTGTCTCCTATTTAAAGAGTCTGTTATGTTTGATTTCCCCTCATACTGTTGTAGGTTGGAAAAAAAAATATGTTCACTTTAATATAGCCAGTGTTTTCACATATTTTTACATGATTCCATACCTCGTAACACATATAACGTTTACAAGCCAGATGTTTCACACGGTCACATCTGCACAGACCATATGTACTCGCGTCCCAGGAGTGATAATGAGTTGGACTAAGTGTAAAATCACTTATTGTGCTTGTCTCTGAGCGTCTGCTCTATATACATCAGGTGAAATGATAGCTTATCCACAAGTTCACTTTTTGTCAGCAGTTAGGTCTACATGACAAGACACCTGAAATGCACCCAAACTGGGCTAATCAATGGGGTGTCATTTTCTCATTTAGTGGAAGAAATGGGTGTCCTTGTCTGCTTCTTCAGCCTCACTTTGTGATTTATGCTGCTAGGGCATTTTTACACAAAATCTTGATTAGTGCAGCTGCAAGACAGCTAATGGCTTTAACAATGTTTTGGGCTTAATTTAGTCACACTGAGACACACTTATGAAATGGTTCTGATCTTGCTTGCATATTTGCATATAGCTCATTTTCAAGAAATCACCTCCTCATCCTTTAAAAAAATCTGTTTCTTAGCCAACTGGACATCTGTCTTTTCCTGTCTTTTTTCCTTCCACTATCCACCCATCCATTCATGCCTGCTCTTACATTCCACTTCTCTCCCGCCCATCCACCACCTTTCTCTGTTCCTTCCTTTTAGTCATCCATCTGTGACAACCTACACCTCCCTCACACACTTCAAGTTTGTCCATTTGTTGCTCTCTCTCTCACAACCCAGACACACACCACCACTCATCCATTTTGTATGTCTACCTGTTAGTGTCTGTTCGTCCTACACACACTCACTCTCCAGCCTCTTCCCCGACACCTCTCCACTGTCGTTCTCCGGCTCAGCACCTATTTTGTCTTCCCACATTTGTGGGTGGTAACAAATGTTTGTGTTACAGTTATGAATGCATCATTTCTTAATTTTACCTTCAGTGGCTAAAACCAACCCAACCCCCTGTGTTTTCACAAGTTCTCCTTTTTCAAAATGAATGAGGGATTACTTTTGTCTGCTTTGTCCATAATATCTCAACCATTACCTCTAAGCTGAATTTGGAGTACCCGATGTATAAAACTACCAATGCAGTTTAAAATGCAGACCTCCTATGGACTTACTGGACACAACATACATGAATCATATGATGTGCATACTAACCAGGGAAGCTTCAAGTAGTACATGTGTGAATGGTAAGGAACATATCTGATTTTATTGCAACATCACTCTTTCTCTTGCGTGTTACAGACTACAGATCCCTTGTGATAGTATTCATTAATGTAGAAATATATGTACATATTCAGGAGTATTTAAATCTATTGTTTATTTTAGAACCACTCAAATCATTACACAATTTGCATTCATATCCCTGCTAAAAATTGTTTACTTTACTGCTTCAGGCTATGAAGTTCCTTGCTGTGCCATCTTGACTGCTTTATTTACTCTCTTTATAACTGAGGCGTTAGTGGCACTTGATACAGCCTGCCAACTTAGATATTCTTCTGTGCAATTATCACAAAGTACTCTTTCATTCACATTTGTGAAATAATTGTCCAAGCTGTACAGGGCACTTTTTTAAGTAGTGACAGCGTGATATAGTCTCTTGTCTGTGGAAAGAAAATCACATTCTTACTTACTTCTTCTCTACTTCTTGTGAAAGTAAGTCATGCTATCACAGTCACATTAAATCCCAAATGAGATAAAATGCACAGTATAAGCTAAAAACTGTACATTGAAAATGTATATACCGACCTACTGACAGTATGTGACTAAAGTTGCCCTCACACTTAATACACATTTACATGTAGAAGACCAAGTAGTTGTATATTACAAACCAGTTGTTAATGTAGTTAAAATTCACCCAGAAGACACATTTAATGTCTTCAAATTAATGCGTCATGTCACGGATGTGATGTGGTTTCACTTAGTGAGACGAGGGCATACAGGGACACAGCAGGGGCCCCATGGCTTCAGACTAGAAGCTTGATAGACCTCACACAAGGCAGTTCTCCCTGAAATGAAAGATATGGGGAAATTGGGAGTAAAATAGAGCCGCGCGAATGACATTTTTTAGGTGAGATGAAAAAGGAGGCCTTATTTTTTCTTTTTCTTTTTTTTTTGTGAAAGTGTCTCACTGTGGCTTGGGTGTGTTGGACTGAAAATATCTGGGTGTTATTCATTGGGTTTCAGAACACTCTCAGAACAAGGCAGGGGGGACATTGTGGTTACTTCAGAGGAGGAGAAAAAATCTCCAATCTCCTTTTTCTTAGGATGTTTCTTCCTCCACCAAAGTACTTGATAGAAAACAAGAGATGCATCACACATTTGATTGCTCCAAAATACGAAATATGGATTTGAGTGTTTCACTGTTCTATTGTCTTCCTACTGAAAAATAACATCTAATTATAGAGGTAAACAAAGTCACAGTAATTAAAGGATCAAACAGCCAAACTTCAAGCTCTTTAAAATCATGAGCCATTAAATTAAGGAGTCATTGTATTAGGCCAAAACTTGGGGTTAGTTTTGCTTATTCAGCTAAAACAATCACTTTTGTCCCTCTTTATATGCTCACAGTAATGCAATGTGACAATGTGATTCTTAGCTGTTTACAAGCAACAGCTTTGACATTCAAATGTCAAAAAATTGACAGATCAATGAGTACAATCACTAATTATATGATACACAGCTTGATTCTTGATCATACCTAGAGATACAGAATTGATATGCACCGATGTCTAACAGGGCTCTATTAATAGCAGAAAATACTGCAAATGAGTCCAGAACATTACTGCATATTGTTGAGTGCATGTGTCATGCCCAGTTGCATCATTTCTCAATCACAGTTTTTGTATGTATGTGTTTGGGAAGATTAATAGATGAGCTGTGACATAACTGGAAAATCACAGGTTTGATTAGCGAGCCAGTTAGCCACAAGCCCTAACTACTCACTTACTGTAAGTCATTTAATATGACCCTCTGAGTTTAGTGCCTCGAGTATTACATTGGGACACACTCACTTGAAATACAACAGAGAGATTAAACAAATAACGATACGCTGCAAATGTCCATGTGGGTCCAATAAAACTACAGTGATATAAATAATACCAATATGAAATGCTCTAAGAGTATGAAGCATGTAGGTTTGGTTGCTATTGGAAACTGCTTTGCAAGGGAGTGGCTGGTATTGTCCCTAACGCCTCTGAAAACTGCTATAAATGGTCTGTATATTTTAAAAAAGGATTTTTTTTGTAAGAGGACATTTGTATTCCTCAAAGTAAGAGAATATCAAATCATTCAAAGCTTATATTTCTTAATATACAAGCAGAATTTGTCCTTTCTCCTGTCCCTTGTCCAAACTTCCATTTAAAACTTTAAATTGTATCTCATCTCCAGCCTTGTAACCGTGGTCTGATACTCCCCACACACCTTTTGCTGATCGATAAGTGCGTCACTGGCAGCAGTCAGGCTGAGACGTTTGTCTGCTTAATTTTTGTTTCAGTATTGTGGCACAGCAAGCCTCACCTGGTTCTGCAGGGTTACTTCAGCCTATGTCATCACCACCACCACCACCCACCAGGAGTTGATTGGCCCTGACAACATCCCACTGTGGACATCCAGCGATCACTGGTAGAGCAGAGCTGGAAAGATGGGTGGATACATTTTCAGTGAGTGTTCACAATAGGTATTGATAGAGAATAGATAAAGGACAGACAGGGGTGAGAGGTGAGGTATTCAAGTAAGGTAAAATTTGTTGCACATCATAGTGAGATTATAATTAGTAATTAATTTTGTGAAAATATACCATATGAAATGTTTACAATGCAAAAAAGGTGGAAAGTAGATAAATGCTATGAGGATGAGAAAGATGACCTGAGAGAGAGAGAGAGAGAGAGAGAGAGATGAGGAGGCAAGGGAGGCAGATGGATGGACAGATTGAGGGAGTGTATAGCTTTAGCATGATTAACTGCCATGCCATACACACAGCTCTCTCTTTCTTTCTTCTTCTTCCTTCCCCACTCCTCCTCCTTATAGATCCATTTCTCCGGGGGAGGTCACACAGCTGGCCTGGTCAGTGAAGAACTTCTGACTTCTGAGTGCAGTCCACTCAGAAGTCAGAAATTCTCAGCTGGTAGATGGTAGCTGCGATGTCTATTCCTTCCAACATGAAAAAGTCAGGGCAGAAATGGGAATGCTTGCTTTTTTGTTGCTGTTAGGTAGTTTCTATAGCAATGCATCATACGTATGCTGTCAGATCATCAAATGTTTTTCCCTGTCCTGTGAGAATCGTGTAGCATTTCATAAGTTCAGAAAAACAGCCCTGTTTTCATCCAACAGCTAATCCACATTCTTTTTTTCTTTTTTTTCTTTTTTCCAGGAGTTTATTTTGTTTAAGAAATATAGGAGAATCTATAAATGAACACTTAATCCTGAATCTTATTCGTATGGCTACCTTTTCTTTAACTCTGACCACTGTTGGCACTGAAGTCATGTCCAGGCAATCTATTAGTTTTTGCTTGAGAGCTTTGCTTGCATGTTCCCATCAACAGTGGGGTATTCTATTGTTTTGGTTTATTTATAACCTGTGAATAAATGGGCACTTTTTGCAATAGCTGAAGTGCACTTTTATTTGCCGGCATGTGACTTTTCTATTATATTTTGTTATTTGTTCACTTGTTTTTTTTTCTTTTTCTAAGTATGGTTAATTAACCAACTTAAACTATGCTTATAAGAGGTCAGTTTCCCTTGGCATGTTAACTCATTTTCACCTAAGATTATTGTTATGATATGACTCATGAATGAAGATTTTCCTCCTATAAGAAACCCAGTGTGATGAAGCACAATTGCGGCAATGGAAAGAGAAAAAACAAAGGAAAATGCTTATGTGCCTGTATTAATGATACATACAACACTAGAAATACAAGCTAAAAAGGAGACTAGAAAATAGTTTTGGGTAAACATGAAGTCCTTTTCTCCACTTTGGAATACCTCCCGCTGCCCATGCCCAGAAGGCACCCCACCTTGCTCTGTCTAACATTTGGCATTCATTGATTATCTTTCAAATCCAGTCACATCACATCTGACAAGTAACAAACTAAAGTTAGAAACTAAAGCTCAATTACATTAAGTTTATTCAATCAACTATAAAGTGATGTGATTTAAAGTATGAGTCAATATAAAAGTGTGAAGTTAATAACAGTCTCACTGGTACTTTTGACAAGGAGATGTTAATCTTTAAAATGTATAAATTTGCTAACTAGCAACTAGGAGAACATTTGCACTAGAATTTGTGACATTTTAGCTAGCAGTCCTTATGTGTTGGCAGTTTGTTTAAGACTGTTAGCCAAGACCTAAAGCTAATACTACCTCCGAATCATCTTGTAGATGAGATTTTGGTTGATTTAATGGTAACTTTGGTATTTTTCAGCCTGCACCTCATTTTCCCATGTTTTTGTGTCAAAGTGACTCAAAGGGGCAGGTTTGGATGTTGCCCCTCTCTCCTTGTCAGCTCTTCAATTTGTAGTCTTATCCGTATATCAAAGGCCTTATCCACATTGTTGAAATGAGCTAGGTTAGGTATGACATTGAAATAGCATTAATACACTCATGTCTCCACTGTGGTGTAGTTATGTTGTAGCCCATTTCGTAACTGTAGGCTGCTTTGCTTGAAATCAATAATGGACCAAAAAAAAAAAAGTCTCTATTAGTCACTTTGACACAAAACATGGGAAAACAAGGTCCAGGCTGAAAAATACTTAAGTTATCCTTTAAAGTGACTGATGAGACATTTGTACTCATTACAGAAAGGACCGTGAAATTCTCCCTGGACTCTGTAAGTAGAGGCTAACATTAGATCTCTCCTGTCTGCCAATGTCACACCTTCTTTCTAAGTGTGGTAAGCTAGCAAAAGGCTTTTTCCCAACCTTGATGTAGCATGGGTGAAGCTGGTCAATACAATAATACAATAGCATTTCTTTTGGATAAACTGTGTGAACAGTTCACAACTGTGCTAAGGTAACACATTTGCTAAGTGAAGTTGAGTTTGTTGGCTTAGAGAGAATTGCAATCGTTATTTTGACTAGGCCATATAAAAGACTTTTCAACTTGATATAACAGTCAAAGTAGTTCAGATGCAATGACTGAATTTGGGAGCTTGAGGATCTGTATCTAATATTTGTGCAAGAGACTATTATTAGACAATTGGAGACAAATGCAATTATACCTAATGACTGTACTGTATGTACTGTATGGTGTTTGCTGTTGGGTGTAATGCAAACCAGTTACACATACATGATTTACAAATTAAATTCCCCATTATGCAATAAGTGGGATTCTGTCTTGTTTCAGCCGTAATTAAGGTGGAGCATGCTCTGTTTTCAGCTATCAGTGCTCGCAGTGCTTAATGGGAATACGTTGTGCGGTTGCTTGGGATGTCAACTTAACTTCTATGACCTTCTAAGACTGTGTAAGAACCCTACCTGTTGCTCACCAAACTGTCATAGCCATGGGCTATGTGATTAATCTTCTTTATAGTGCATAGTCCCAAGGAGGTAGTTTTTGTCAGCACATCAAGGTCAGATCAATGAAAATCCGATATTTAAATGTCACTTGATCAGGCATGATTCCTGGAGGGACTCTGAAAGCTGAAATAAAACTAAAATGTCTCCCTAGATGTTTCATGGTAAAGCAACTCCAACAAATAATGGACATGTAGTACTCAGTGAAAGTTTGTCAGCCTAATGCTAGAGTTAATTTTTACTAACAACAGTAAATACACTATGACCCTGAGTAAAGAGTTATGAGTGTACTCAACCCACAATGTATGAAGATCCCTAGAGAATGAAACCTTGTAGCACAATTATTGTTTGAATCATACAAATATTACCACGCAATGAGAAATGTGTCTTTATGTTTGTCATTGTCGAATAGTATGTTGGCACTGGTGCCATATTCAGTCATTTCCCTTTTGAAAATCTGGTCTGTTATTGTCAAAGAACAGTGTGAACCTAGCAGGTTATCCATAAAAAAATAAGTTTTTAAACTAGGTCAAAACAGATCAGATAGGCCTGTGAGTGGTTAAGATTGGTCTGTACAAATTGCTGCTTGCAGTCTAACATCTCAGTCTGTACATTTACACTGTACTTTTATGTCTTTTCTGAATATGCAAATGAGCTGTTAAGTGGTTAAGTTAAGTTAAAACAGTAACTACAAAAGAACAAATATCTATATTACATTATCACTTATATACACATTGGTCCACCGCCTAAATTGTGATCTAGGAAGTCCTTGCATTTTTACAGTTTGAATGGTTGACTTCAGTTAGTTTAAGGTAAACAAGTTGGTTTTGTGACAATATAATCAGTTCTGGTTCCATTTGTACATCCAAATGATCCATACTGTGACTGTGTCTGACTACAAGTTCATTTAATAAAACAGCATTGATTTGATCTTTGTTTTTTGTTTTTTTTGTTTTTTTGGGGGGGTTCTTTGATTGTAATCAAATCAATTTATCGTTTTCAGAATTATGAATCCTGTGCTCATGCACCCAACATGAAGAAGTCAAAACATTTCTAAATAATGACAAACAAAAATGACAGATCCTCATGATCCAGACTTGCTAATATCATTTGCATAATTCTGTTCTGACATCTTCATACAAGATTGGCTACATCTGGCATAAGCAGGTGAAAGGGAAAGAAGTAATTGGCGAAAACAACCATTTCACAACTGGAACACAGCTTTTACATTTTTTTTTTCACACTAGGGAGAAAGGTAGAGATGGTGAATGAGAAAAGAGACAAGGGAAAGAGCTGGAGAGAAAGAGGGAGAAAGGAACATCTGGGGTCTGCTGGAGACTGAGGAGGTTCCCAGCTGTCAGAGTTTCCCAGCTGCTCTGCCGACCTTCACCGTGCCAAAGAGAGAATCATGGGAATGACTTTGTTTCTCCCCTGGTTTGGAACTGGATTCACATGCCCTATAATGACCCTTTGCCTCATATTTGCCCCAATATTTCACTGTGTTGGAAAGAATGGAGTTGTTGGATTTTCAGTCCTGTCAGTGTTCATCATACCCCCTGATAATATGAGTGTTTGAAAGAAGGCTTTATGCCAGGTCCTGTCCTGTATGATGAAAGTCTTGAGACAAGCTCCAAAGCTTTGGAGTAAGTTATCATGATTGGTGTGCTGTTGACTATCACTAAGCTGTTCCTGGCAACATTTAAACTTTTCGCCTCTAGAGACATGATGATAAAGTATGGCAGTATGTGTTGATGGAAAGAGCAGCCACTATAATATTGTATTATATTCTCCACCATCAGTAATGCATTTATAATGTGTGGTTTTATTGAATTGTATTCTTTAATTCATCCCACCCATAGACAGTGTCTTATGTTCTTTTGGGCTCTTTTGGGCTGTTTTGTTTAATAATATTATCAAGACTGCCAGTTTGTGAGATCTATCAACAGGCTCTCTTAATAATGGGGAGGAAGGTTGTCAGAGATGGTGATGCACTGGTCAAAGCTGAGCACTGGGTGAAATATTCATAACACACCCACATTTGGATTTCCAGTGTACAGCAGCAGCATGAAACGAGAGGTGTCTTTATTTAATAAGTGCAGAAAACACAAACAATTTTCAAAAACTATATCCTGATCCTACTGAGGTTAACATGAAGCACCTACAGCCAGAATGGGCACAGGAAGCTAAGTGAACTAACCAAAGATGTTAGACAACTGAACTACTGAAGATATCAGAGGACATCAGTCTTCAGGATAACCGTGTGCTAATTCAAATGTTGGAGGACACCTGGGACTGCTTCTGATTACTGTTCAGCACCCTGGACCTGTAATCAGACACCTAATTGTGGAAAAAGGGGAAAGTCTTCAACTATTAATTCAAACGTTTGAATAGTTTACAGTGACCCAAAAGACAACTTTTAAATTTAGAAATTAAAAAAGTAAGCAGACAGTTAGAAGAGGGCAGATTTGATTCTGTGACACCATTACACTTTGACACCATTGGTATTGTTTTAAGGTATAATCTTTTGATTTGCATCTTTGGGATAAAGTGGTCATTGTCACAGTGTAGTCTTTCAAGTTTCCCTGTCTCTGTTAGTGTCTGTCTATCTTTACATCCATATCACTCTTTTACTGTGATGTTTTGTGTAGCTCTTTCAGTGTTTTTTTGTTTTGTTTTTTTCAGTTTTTGTTTTTCTGAAATGTCATCTAATGTATTGTGCACTATGTGCCTGACTGTGAAACATAAACTACTGTATATGAAGAAAAAAATTAAATAGTTCCTGAAATGTAAAAATATAAATTCAACAAACAATGTTATACATATTGATGCTGTTGGACAAAAACATGTATTGAATACTTTTAAAAGTTTTTGGCTTTATAAAGTAACCTCGATTTGCTTGGTGGCTGTGCAGCTTTTAGTTTACAGAAGGCCAAAAGTCCCACATACAAATTTCAGCATGCTAAAAGTCAAGTCAGGTGAACGAAGAAATGTACTTACACCATTTAAAACAGGCACATTGTCTTTGTTACACATTGTGTCCTGTCTTTATCTCTTTCCCCCTCTCTGTCTCCCACGGCTTCCATTGAGGGGTGCCTCTTATGTAAGTCCTTGTTTAAACATGAACATCTGGCTCAGTTGGCAAACACCATTGTTTCATCTCTCTTGGAGATGACTCACTTATTCAACAAAAAAAAAAGAAAGAAACTGTCTTGAGCTGTCACCAGGCTGCACATTTAGAATGTGTATTTATAAAAAAGTTTTGGTTATAAAGTACCTGTATGAGAAACAGATTGGAGGCAGTCATAATAAGATTGGGAAATACCAATTAGCTCCAAAGGAGTCAGCAGATTTATGCCAAATTTAATCAGAGGCTCTAGTGGCACAGTTGCAGAAGCTTACAGGCTGCATGGGTTTGCACTTGTGTGAATTGTGTAGTGTTTGTGTGTCCGTGTGCATTTGTGTGCTTGAGTATATGTGTGTGTGCCTACATAGACACGCATGTGGACTTACAAGAAGAATAAGATATTAGATATCTGTGAGTGAGTCCAAGGACTGAAAAAAATGAGCCATTGAAGATGATGAGTGTGTGTGGATACTTGTGATTCCAAGTGTGCCTATATAAATCACAGTAATCATCATGTGAAATATCCAAGGGTTTGTGTGCATCTATGTGTAATGTACACTCACGTGCATTTGTATGAATGTTTTAAATATAGATTAACTGTATACAGCTTTTATACGCCCTCTGAGGCAAATGTGATTTGTGAATTTGGGCTATACAAATAAAATTTGATTTAATTTGATTTGATACAGCTATTGCTAAAAGCGTGTCCAGGAGATTCTGTAGAACCTGCATACATGACATCAAAATACCATTTAAACCAAGGTATGTGTATTCCAAATGTCTGAAAATGTACTATAACTCAGTTTAAATAGAGGCCTTGACATCTTTTAACCAGTACATGCTTTTCCTATTTTTATTCATATCTATGAAATCCTCATGCTGCATTTAAAATCTGATATAATTACAGCAAAGATGAGAATTCCCCTTCCGGTTCATTATTCTATTTCAAATTTAATTTACAATGCAATGGATTTTGCTATTTATTACAAGTTTAACTTGTTTGTTACAAAATTATGAAGGGTAATTCAACCTAAGGCTTCAGTGGACCTATAACAAAAGTAATATTTTTCTTCTATAACTGTACTTAAACAATTTCAGACTGACATTTTTAGCATTCACATAGATTCACAATCAGTGAAACGCAGTGAGGTCACATTGAAATCATCTGGCACATTAATCTGTAGAATTAATATGCATGTATACATGTGCATCAGTGTTCAAGTTCCTACGCACACCATCATGTTTTTCCACAATGTAAGTGGCTGTCAGTGGGGAAACTGACATATAGTACTCAACATTGGTGGTGGGGTTAGAAGGGGGGGGGGGGGGGCTGAGTACAAGGCACCCAGTGGGAGAAACTGGCACAGATGGAGCCACAGACCCACCGAGCAGCACTCAATGTCAGCTGCACTGCTCAAGAAGGCCCCTGGGATCCATGGGGGCCTTTGGCAGACATGAGCACTGTGTTTTTGTCAGCAATTAGTCTAATGGAGCAAAATCTAAAATCATTTCCGAGCAACAGAGCTTTGAAGAAATGACAGGGGGAACTGCTTTTGGTCATTACTCAGGTTTTAATCTAATTCAGGTTCAGTTGTTTACATGGACGGAAAGACAATTTGGCCCCTTTGGATCTTTAAAAAGTCTCTAAAGAGATTTTTGGCACCCAACATGTTTGCAATACTAATAATATATTTATTTTCCTACATTAACAAAATTCATTAATTTTAGCTAGAATAAATTATCTTCAGCTCATGTATTTAAGTGCAAGTGTGGTGTTCTTTGTCCACAAGTTGGTTTAATTGTAGCTATTCAATTTTGTAGGATACTACACATATTATAGCTAAAGAGTCTAAATTTATTGATTTTCAAATGGGGGATATAGCCCATCTTCCCACTGTGCCAGTTCTGTCATGCTACAAGGATTTCCCTTCAAGTCAAATGGACCTCACTTGAGGCTCCTTACATGAGTTTTAGTCTGTTTGTCCCTCTACTTGTCCATCTGTCTCTTTCTTCCTCTGTACATCTAGCGTAGCTCTATATCCCTTATCCTTCATCGAACAAGATCGCTTGAATGACCATGAAAATGTGAGAGCAAGCAATGCAGCCAATTAGAACTGTTTCACTTCCTACTGTAGAGGAAGGCTGCAGACAGTGTGTCTGTGAGAGCAAATGTGCCTGCCTGTGCACACAAGGGATTGTGATACTTCCCACTGATATTTTCCATGCTACACGGAATGGGAATCAAGTCAAATTTATTTATGGAGCACTTTTGTGCATTACGCAGAGAAAATATCCAGATGAATTACATAGAGATAAAAAAAGGAAAAAGAAATACATTATAAATAATTTACGGCAGTAGATATGTTTGCGTGTGAGTGTGGTGTTGGGGATATGCATGTCCTTTTTTTATTATGTGCGTAGTATATGTGTCGATTAGCTCAGTTGGTAGAGCATCCGCCCCATGTACGAAGGCTCAGCAGCGGCCCAGGGTTCAAATCCGACCTGCGGCCCTTTGCTGCATGTCATTCCCCATCTCTCTCTCCCCACATTCCTGTCACTCTTCAGCTGTCTCTATCAAAAATAAAGCTTGAAAAGGCCAAAAAATATATTTAAAAAAAAGTGTAGTGGTAGGAAGCAGCTCCCAAGTGTGAATGTGTAAAGCTGACTGTCAAAGGTTGCATTGCCAAAATAACTGCATGTGTGCACCATGCTCCTGTCATTTAAAAAACCTGCAACTTCATGACTTTAAAAGTTAAGCAGTTATAAACTCCAATAGCCTAATCCCAGTTTATTGCCTTAGTACAGTGATATCATTGCATGAAAACACTGTTTACATATGTATATATGACATGGGTTAGAAAATAAAGTATAAAATATAAAAACCTATAAAAACGGGGAGTGTTGGTAACCAGCAATAGAATTTCTCCTGCAGTCCCAGTTTGTCATCTTCGCCTTCAGCATCTGTGCCGCAACAGACATCACACAATTTCATTTCCGTTAATTGACTATTTTGAAGTGGAGCGACGAGAGTTTTCCATCATCATATTGTCAGGAAGCAGCTGCCAGCTGCATAGCAAGCCCGTAATGCAATCAGCTACTGTGTGGAGGCCTTCAGATTCCTATTGTGTTAGGCATTGCTTAGACTGCTTATGTCCTTCGATTGGTCAGAACATGCATCATTTCTCTCAGATGGCAACGATGCGTCCACAATTCATCATCCACTTAATCTATAGTTTCATTTCATTATTGCCTTGGTTCTATGGGCAATATGTAAATCTTTGTTTTGAAAATGTATTATAGATGTTTGCCTTTGATGTTCAGTTGGTGAAACATGGCACTCCGGAACAGATGCACTTGGTGGGAAAGGAAGCCAGTGACCCATATCACTTTTTGAAATCAAATAACAAGAAGCAACAAGAAGTAAAAATCTATATACCAAAAAGCCACCAAAATAAGGAAAATAAATGGATTCTGTGCTCTCCTTGTTACTCCAGGACCACACTACAGTGCCTCATTAAAACAGAAGCTAATGAAATGTTTTATTTAGTTCACAAGTCCGGAAGGCATAGGGGACAGGTTTTACTGCAAGTTTAACAGAGTACCATCCCTAAATCTATCCTCCTCACCTCCATAATATCATGATAAGCAAATCTTTTTAGGCCAGATTAAACCCACAGATTACTATAGCCTCTAAGCCACTAAAAGTGTAGATATTATAATTTCACCTTGATTAACATTGGAGTTCCAGCAGAGATTTTTTTTTGTTGCAAATTTAGCAAATTTAATTGAACCATTTTGAATGCTAAACTGCCTTGGCAATATCTTTTCATTCTTTGCCTCCATTTATTTGTTTATTTGTGTCATCTTTCTCTTTTTAATGAGTAATATCCTGAAAGGAATTATGGCTAGACACAACACAGTTTAGTCTTCAGTGAAAGATAAACCATTCTGAAGATTGTCACGGTTTGACTGTCTAAGAGGACTCTAATTGTTTCTGGCATTTTTTTTTAAATGCAGCACATTAACACATCTTTAGTTGTCACACTCAGAGTAGCAAGCTCAGACTGAAGCAGGAGGCAGATTGCAGATGACTTGTACTGTAGGAGGAAATATGGATAATTAGTAGAGGCAGTAATGCAAGAATTAATAGCAGCTGGAACGTACTGCCAAGACGGCAACATGGACTCACAGTGAGTTTATTATGTTGTTGCTATGTTATTTCATATAGTTGTGATAATTTTATTTAAGCAGTACAGTATATAGTACTACTGCATGTTAAGATTCTAGTTACCACAAAACATTACAGTACAAACCCACTGAGTACTTTCATCAAAATATTTCTGGGTACTCATTGGACAAACATAAACCCAACCCAATCCTACCACTATCCCTACTTCAACTTCTTTATATAAATCTTGCACATAACAGACACACATTCTTCTAAAGCTGTGATCCAATCAGCAGGAATAAAACTCAAAGCAGATCACTTGAAATGAATCCTGACTATGGCAACATTTCAACCACTATGCAACGTGAATTATTTTAGTACAAGATAGAGGAGGTCAAAGACAGGACAAGCCTGACACTAAATACTTTCTTGGAAAGACATGCTGTGTAGATCAGTGAATCTGATTCTCACAGCAGTAGAAATCATGTCAACTCAATAGAAAAATGCTCAATGCTCCAGCTTTAAAGTTCACCCTCGAAAACAAAAATGCAAAATCAACTACTCTATATACTATCTTGACAAACAAGACTCTTCTATTCTGGAACATCAGACAGACTCAAAAACATACGTGATTAAATGATTGATTCCAACAGGTGGAAGCCAAACCAATCAGCACCAGAGAACATGATGACATGATATGATATGATATTATGACAGTGTGAATTTAGGGCCACAGTTTGATAGTGGCTGTGACCAACAGTGAGCTGGATGGTGGCTATCAACACTGGCAGCTGAATGTTGAGGCAGTCGTAGCAACAACAACTGTAAGTGATGCCAGCAAAAAAAAAAAAAAAAAAAAAAAAAACTGTTCAAAACATCACTGTTGCTTCCTTCCTGTAAATTGGCTGCAACACCCATCTGTTTCTTTGGCACCTGTGGATGTGGAGGATGTCAGTTAACCTCAGCTTCATAGATGAGTGCTTAGCAAGAGTGATGATGTTATGGTGTGTTATGGTGGAAAATTCAGAAAATAATGGCAAGGAGCAAGAAACCAATGATAGACTTACTGACTTAAGATTAACAGATTCATATTGTACTTTAAAATTATCGTGATTCCGTCCCTGTAACCAGCTTTAGTTCCTGGGTCTAATCCTTTAGTTCTAGCCTCTCTCAGCCCAGAATGTCTAGTTTTTAAGTTGAATCCAGATGCCCCCATGTTTCACTTATTCATCCCCCCTATACTGCCCTTATTTACCAGACTCTTTTCATCTTCTACATTTCTTTCCTGTCTCTCTCCTCCTCTCATATCGCCATTAACCCTCCTTTCATCTGTTTTTCAGACACACATTGCCTTCATCTCTGGAAGTCTTGTTACAGCCGGTCATTTACTGAAAGTTCCTTGGCAGCAGGATGGCCAAGTAGTAAAAAACATTTCTGTTGACCAAAAGGTTAAATCTATGAAACACCTCATGTCCCCCAGCAACACCTGAGGTGTGCTTGAACAAGGGAATCATGAAAGATGTTAGGCCAAAACAGCCAAGGACGTTTGGTGAGTAAGGCATGGTGAACTGGAGAGGAGTTGTGCAACATGTTTTAAGTCTGATGGACTTCCAGTGGGTTTTGTTTAAGGCTGACTGTTAAAGGTCAAACTTGTTTTTTTGGATATACATGTGTTGTAAAGTCTGGTCAGTCAAGAGCAGGTTCATTTTTGCCCTCAGTTACTCCATCCATCAAGTAGTCAAAAAATCATTACTCTGAGTGGAACTGAGTGGAAATATGTCCTGTGAAGAATTTATGATGAATGGTGTTGAGTACACGTCTGTCAAATGCTTTTATCATTTCTGCGATGCAGAATTAACTGAAAATCAGAAGTGATTTTTTGAGCACCTGCTCTCCAAAGGCTTAATGTTACACACACTAAGGTGTTCTTGAAGGGAAATGAAAATGTAATGTGAGGTAATGTGTTTTGAGCTATGCGTGACTACCAATTATCCATTACATAAGCAGTATTTATTCTGAGGAGAGAAATTGATCAAATCGTTTAAAGTCTGGTAAACATAATTCAGAGGTAATTACCAAATTACCAGCTTGTGTGTGATCTCCGCAGACAGAATGATAAATAACATACATGGCATACCTTTAAATGGTGTTTACTCGACAAGGCTACAGTAAACACAATTTACGTTCTTTTTTTCTCGGCAAGCAGGATTTGCTGGGGTAGTTTATAATTGAGTCTAGCGGTGCATGAACTTTCTACAGCTGCAATCTGTCTAAGCACAGCTATTTCTCCCTCTGCAGGCCCCAGCTTTCTTTGTCGACTCTGCCTTACGTCGCAACAGTCCCCAAATGTGAGAGATCTTGATGAAAGCAGAATGTAATTATTAGTGTGGTAGTTCTAGGATGGTGGCAGGATCTTTACATGGTTCAGCGAACAACACGCTCTCTTTTCAAATGAAGAACATTCGCCTCCTTTCAAGGGCAATTATTTCAACCCTCAGTCAACTTCCCCCCTCTCCGCCTGAATGTCAATGCAATGGAATAGGACCGATGTAGAAGTTATCCAACAATCTCATAATATATTGGAAGCTATTATAGCTTTCCCCTCCCCTGCATCAATACTGCATTACTGCATATTTTTCATCATCTAGGGCAGAATGGCTACATGGGACATTTGTTACATGTCATCCCTCTTCCCAATGTTTTTCATCTCTTTTATGTGTCTGTAAAACTGTAAAGAAAAAGAGTTCAAAGAGTTCTTTACAGGGAGAGGGGCAACAAACCAGCAATACTGCAGGAAACATGAAGTGCATCTGGTTTTCTGTGGTTATGTTCAGCTCTACAAAGATTTTCAATCCCTTTTCATTATTAGATCAAGGGTAAGTGGCTCATCTTAACTCATTAACCTCCAACCATCACCACTTGGCTGCATTAATGCATATGTGCTTTGCATGTAAAGGTCTAGTCATGCCATATCCATATTGCACAGGACCATATGGTGGTGTGATGGTATGGCTTAACTGTCAAGACATGAAAAGCATACAGCAACAGGAGAGAAGGGGAATGGGTGACAGCTGACAGAAAAAAATGGGGTGAGGAGGACGTAATCCACAGAGCAAAAGAGGTTAGGTGGACTTGGGGAGCTGAAAAGCAATGGAAAAGTGATGGTTGTCTGAATCTCAGGGATGGCATTGTTGCAATGATGGCAGAGTTTGAAGTAACATTTCACTTTAAGGTTCACATTTCTCTAGCTCAGACATTTTTTTTTATCAATCCTCTGAGAATGTGGTGGATGATGACAGACACATGTAAGCACAAAACAATGACAGTAGCAACAGAGAGGGAATTTTTTGGGATTAGGTGCAACATCTGCATTAGTTCAGTTAAGCATTTTTTTACTTCATGCTTTCCTTTGGTCCAGATGCTTTAATGTCTGCTCTCTGCTTTGCATTGCTTGTGTTTTTTTCTTTCTCCCTTCTAAAGAGGATTGCAGTGCTTTAAATTTTCATGGACTCACAAGTCAATGTATACGTTTGTGGACACTGGGAACCACCATGGAACCACCATGAATACTTGACAGTGTGCAGCAAGGGAGTGCTAACTAACCCAAACAAGGTTGCAATTGTAAGAATTATTCATTTTACTGGTAACTGGAGAGATGAGAGACAGAACAAAGCAGAGTCCTAAGACTACCTTCTATGCACTACTATCCAGACAGACCACCTCGTCAACCTCTGTACTTGGCAGGATACAGCCACAGACACTTCAGATAGGAATAATATAATTAAACCTCCCCAACACGGATCTCTGTTTAATGAACCAATTGTAACATGGACAATTCTTAAGACTTTCAACTTTTTAAATGTTGACCAAATTCCACTTACAACAGCTATTACAAGTATTTACCTGATTTTTTCATAATTCTTGAACTACCCAATACCACTTTGCACCATTCTGAGTAACAATAAATAATTCATGCTCTGCTAATCCATGTCTGGTCTGCTGCCTTGTGTGATGTCCAGCAATGCTAAAAGGTCCGGAGCAAATGGGCTATTTCTGTCCATGGCCTAACTGGAAACCTTCTTTGATTTTGTATGGGGAGAAACTAGATTAAAGACGAGATTACCAAGAGCTGAATAAAGACTTATCAGCTGTCTCATTTGTTATTGACAACTCTTTCCTTGCCCAGAAAGGTACACAGGGATTGACATGAACCAAGTCAAAGCCAAATGGGTCACATGTTTTTTTTTTCCCTGTGCCTTGTTGCATTGCTATTGCTATTATTCCTGTTTAATTTCCTGCACGTCCAGTTTAAATTTGCTACTGCATGGGCAAAGTAAGTAAGATAATAATAATAATTAATCCATGTTGAACTTTTTTGGCCTGATCATAGTAACAATGTTAGTCGAACAGCCTATAGAGTTCTTTCTCCCAGTAGATTGCTCAAGTACCTCTTTGGGAGGAGTTCTCCCAGGCTAGCTGAAATTTGTAATCTCCATAACATGTCCTAGGCCTGCCCTGGAGTCTGCTCTCAATTATTTGCACCCCACCAAAAGGGGATGTTTCAGGAGGCTTTCATACTAGGAGTCTGGCAGTAGCGTGAGTAAGATAACTGAAGCAGCTGCTTTGTTCTCATTTTGATTCTGCAATTAACTGTTTTGGGGGTAAAGAAGCATTCTCTCTCATAGACCCCCTTTACCCCATGCATTAAAATGGGTTTTGGTGAATCAGATTGGACAGTGCTTGACCACATTAAAGTACTGATCACTTGATGGACAGGTACACATTCTTGCCACATTGAAAACAAGTCTAAATGCAATTGCATTACCAATCCACATACAGCTACATGTAAGTGTGAACTAACACTGAATGTGATGTTTGGTTGTTTGAGCAAGACAGAGCAAGCACAGATGTACATGTAATCATGAATATCATATTGAGATAGAATCTGGACACTAGTTGCATTTGTTGCAAGGTGTGGAATGAGTCTGAGAGATGTCAAAGTTCATAACAGGCACATCACACTCTGCTGTAAACTGCTCCAGTGCCTATCAATGGTTGTGCTCTGACAAAGACAAAAAACATTATAAGCAAACAGGAGCAATACCACCGTAATGTTACTAAGCTTGACACTTAAGCCATGTGATATTCTGCCTGCCAGAGACACAACCAAGGGAGGTGAAAAGGTACATCTTTCTGAGAGTTTAGTGCCCACACTCACTGTGTTTAATTATCATGAAATGTTTGCAATTTATTTAAATAATAAGATTTTCATATGTACATGATTCATATGTTGCCATTAAACATGTTACCATCAAAGAAAAAAAAATAATAATAATGCCACATACTGTAACCCAACTTAACATCTTTAAATGTAATAAAGATAATAAAGACTAATGATTTAAATACAATGTGCATTTGTTCTGGAAAGATAAATGATGGCTTATTGTTTTATTAACTAACATCCTGTAAATGGGTAAGGGCAATCCTTTTACCTCAGTACTTTAATTATAAGTAATTACGCACTCTTGAAGTAGTCAGTGTTGTTTTGATCAAATCGATGACTATTTTTATGACCGGTAGATGTGGAGAACGTGCCAACACCCACCTGTCTCTTTGGCACAGCCTCAAAACTTCCATATCTGGGTTTTTGGATCCTCTCAGTATTCAAGTGGGTGGAAAAACAACAACAAAAAAATACCAAACCTATTTTAAGAGTGTGATATTGTGAGAACTACAAAAGCATATCTTGGTGCAGCTTGCTGAAATAGGATCTTCAATATTTGCTTAGTCTCCTGGGAGGTATCCTAAAAGGTAATTTACATTAATTGCAGCAAATCTGATGCAGTTATTTTTTGTATCTTCCAGAACCCCCAGCATAATGTTCATAGGTGCAAGTTTGAAATAAATGTTGTGTGGCCTTCGCCGGTTTTGGATCAACAAACTTACAGCACAATAGAAAAACTAATAAAAAAACATTCTTCCTCTTCCTCATTGCAAAATCGACATAATGATGATTGCTCAATGTTTAATCTGTTAAGTTGTTTTTTACTAACAGTGATTTTATAAAATATTTTGATTTAAAAGATTCTGGAGTAGGAATCATTGTTTTGTTAGTTGCTCTGTTTCCAATGCATTAATATATTTAATTCTTCTTCCCAAGAAGAACAGGCTGCATGCAGGAAACCACTAAGGCCTTTGCTCTTGCAGTCATTTGTTTGAGGCTCAGCAGCTGACCAGTCTCCTATTGGTCTGTTGCAACAAAACTGAATACAGAGAAGCTTTGGCTTACACTGTTTCACAATTCCTGATGGACTGTGCCCTTATGACATGGTACCTAAATTCTGAGAGTAATACTTTGTATCTCACAGAACATTACATATTTATTTGGTGTAGCATACTGAGAAAGTATGTTATGATCTGACATCCCATTCTTCCTCATCTCTGTTTCTAATTATTATACTTAAAGGATAACACTCCTGATCCCTGTTTTACTGTTATTTATAATAAAGTCCAGGCCATTTGAAAAAAAATGGCAGATAAAAGATTTGTTTCTTTTAATACATACCCCCTTTTTAGTCCTCGGAAAATTATATCCTAGCGTGGTAAAATAAATAATCCACTACTATTATTCCATTATGAAACTTTAAATGAATGACACGGCTGCAGCTCGTTTTATATTTGTTGTGCAAGTAGCTCACAGCAAATACTGAAAGCAATTGTATTCACAGTACATATTAGTCCCCAAGGCCTGTATGGCTGGAGCACCTCAATAACATAATAACGCTAATGGATTATTTGTTAGCATCATAGATGAGATAGAGGATGACAGGAAAATGAGTATAATATGGAGTTTAAAATATTACACTTTCATTGCTGATGAAATTGTGATGACCCAACAACTTCTATTGTTTCAAAAGCATGAAATCTACTGTATCATCTAAACAGGGGCACACCTGAGACCGGGATGATCACTGCTGCAATGCTGTGGTACCTGCGAGGGACACTGCTCTATTGTACTGGGGTGGCAGTGTCAGCAGATACAAATCAAATGTAGGATCATTGCAGTTCGGCACAGCAGGGATAGTCTTATTATTAATCTAGACAAGATCTAGATTATGGATGCCAATTCCATATGTGTTATTAGCATTATAAATTTATGCCACTTAACTACAGAATTACTGAAAGACAATGCGGTTTATTCATATTGTTTTATGTATAATATTTCATCCTGAAATGATAACTGCTCCTCCCCAATTGCACTAAGACTGTTCCAAAAATAACTTGTATGTTTTCTGATCTGACTACTAAGTCTGCTTGTTTATGTAAAAGGGAAAAATGGTCACATTTAAACATCCATTGTTTTATTTTCTTGGTCGCAGCACAAGCTGTCAACACAATGGCACGCAACATATTATCACCCTATAACATTGATATATCAGCAAATGCTGCAAACAGTTGCCTATTTTAATGCTGAGCAGACTCAGAGCAGCATTAGTAAATGGCACCAATGTCGAAGTCACATGCTTAAAATGACCAACCATTCAAACCACCTATGCCTTTAAGACTGATTAATACTGTTTACAACTTACAACAACTGTTTGACAACTTAAACAACAACTGTGACTTCCTCCTCCTTCTTCTCTGCAGCGGTCAGTAATTATCCACACAACAGCAATGGCAAAACGAACACTGTAATTTATATAATCTATATCTATAGTCTAGAACATTTTTTTCAGGGGATCACAATCTCACTGGAACCTAGTAGTGCCAACTATCATATATGTAAACATCCATGCAGGGTTAATTTTCCACAGAAACCTCTATCCACTTCCACCGTATGTTTTTTAATTTTTTTTACCATAGTTAAATGTATTTTTCTACTCAAGTGGAGTGTGCCACACTTAACACGCCACCACTGTTAATAAACCCCACAAAATTCTAAGAACCTAAACAAAGCTCCCTCATCTGATCCGTCGCTAGAAATAGCTTAACTCCAAAGGCAGGGATGCCGGCAGAACTTGCTTGTTTTGTTCAATGACATTCCCTAAACAAAAGCTGAAAAAGAAGCCTGTCTTCTTAAGGGGGCGAACAAAAAATGAGGATATCTTCCAAGAGGTGCCAGAGGGATCCGTCTCTCTTTCCTTTCCATCTCCCTGCCGTGACCGGGAGGGGGTTTTCTGAGGAAAACAACAGTGCTGTCAACAGCTAGTGCAGCGAGAGCTAGAGGCCAAACGGAGGAGGAAGCATCACTTAATGTAAGGGAATGGATTAGAAAGGCTGATTATGCCTGGGAGGTGAGAGCAGAACAAAGTGAAAGAAAGGAAAAGCTGGAGCAAACGAGAGTAAATTTGCCTGAATGTAAGCGTGCACACATTTCAAGTAAGCTTATGTACGTGGATGAGTATATGCAAGTGTTTGTTTGTAGGTTTGTGTGTGTGTCTCGGGTTATGGATGTTGAACATACATTTGTGGGTTTGGTACATATTCATATATAATGTATATGTTTGTAAACATGCTTGTGCGTTCACAAATTCATTCATTCCACATGGCTACATGTGCAAATCTATTGCAGAAAATACCTAACCTGGTTTTTCAAACCATTTTGACAGCAAACAGCAAACAGTTTTACGTTGTAAACTTTTGATTAAAATCTTTGCTGTGCTATGCTATTTTGACATAACTTTTAATAATTATAGTGTAACACAAGAACACTATTATCTACACCATGGATTTTTATCAACATCTCTTTATTAATATCATTCTAACTGAACACAATAAGGTTCACACATTGAACTACATTGCTGTAGGACTGGATCACATTACATATTGCAGGTGTACTTAATAAATTGATAACTCAATTTTTGTCTGTATAATAATTACCATAAACCAAAAGACTATGGTGAAAACAAGCATCTACTGTATCTCACGCTAGTGGTG
Source organism: Sciaenops ocellatus (assembly GCA_033000465.1). Taxonomy (NCBI): domain Eukaryota; kingdom Metazoa; phylum Chordata; class Actinopteri; family Sciaenidae; genus Sciaenops; species Sciaenops ocellatus. The sequence goes on along the minus strand of CP136882.1, from coordinate 20,223,285 downwards.
CGCTTATGTGGCTGTGTTTCTCAGTACTACAGTGAGATCACGTTACCCTTTAACTGTGCTATTACTGTCTTTGCCGTTACTGAAGAAGATAAATGTGTTCTTACACATTTATGTGACTTTCCTACTGGCCTTTCACTCCTCTCACCATCTGCCATTGTGAAAAATTCTGAAAGCTTTAGCTCCATTTGTGCTGGTCGTACTGGAAGAATCTTGTCATAAATCAACAACAGCATAATCCCTGCCAAATCTGACCTGGTGGCACCCAATGAAAATGCTGTGTAGAGGCAGAGAGAGGGCCTGTACCCCTGTGTTCTTGTTACAGTTTGTTTCAGTAAATCATCAACATATTGATTAAAAAATCAATAAGGTGATGACTCAATAAAGTTAATGTACATGTTATAGGTAGCACTTCAGTTCTGTGTAAAATAACCTAAATATAATTGGTGTTCAAGGGTACTGGTTTATGCATAAAGTGTATAACTCAAGACAGTTTAGCAGTGTTGTAGTACCATATAAACACACATGCACAGACATACATTTGAATGTACACTTTTACTCAGACAAAAAAACAACTACTGTATGAGCACCTATTACCGAGAGACTACATGACCATTTAGCACTAATGAGTTTTGTAATTTGTGTGTAATGTACTTAACAAACACACACATAATCATAAAAATGCATGATCTCTGTATCATATAGACATGCATAGAAAGCTCCTTAAAGCAATCCATTATTTACAGCAAATAATACTAATATATAAATACAAGAATAAATTACCAGCTTGGCTGCCACTGCTTAGATGTTCCCTAAGGGGGCAATGTCATTACTCTGTGCTCTCTAAAGTTGTAACACATTTGTAACCCAAATAGCACAATTTAAGACATCTCATCACAAAATATGGATCCTTAAAGATAAAGAAGAGAGTGCTCCTGGGTTTCACCTGCTATGATACAAGTCGTGATTTGGAAAGAGCTTTTTTTAATTTAAAAAAAGGTTTTTATTTTCATTTTGGACATGTAAAAAAAAAATCATAATTAAAAAACTGAGACAAAATAACATTTGAAATGAAAGTATTTCTATACACTGAGATCTCATAAACAACAGTGTGTGATCAGACTGATCAGGCTGTTTTTCTTCTCATCAAACCAGCCGAATCGTTGCAGTAACAGAATGAGCACTTTCAAACTAGATCTTTTTTTCTCACAAGTATCTCAGCAAAAGATTTGCCATGTTATTAAAATCCAGGGCTGAGATCGGGTCACTAGATATTTCATTTAATTATGTAGGAATGTATGTGGATCGCGTCACTCATGTGCTCATGCGTTTAATGTTTTTAATTAGGTTTCACAATTGATTCTTGTACAAAACATTAATATTACCAAGATTTCTCCCAAGAGTCAGCATGAAGGTCTAACATGATATATATATATATATATAGAGAGAGAGAGAGATATGGAAGCAGAGAACCGAGTAACATAAAATGGTGGAGGGAGCAGTGGGTAAGTCAGTGGCTACATCCTAGGTCAAAAAAAAGATGTGAAGGCAGTATAAAAAGTGAAGGGATTGTTATATCCCTGCCACAATCAAACAATGAAAACCATGTTTAGAAGGCTGCAAATGCAGTGGCAGTTTGCGTTCTTTACCATAAAAGTTCCTCTAAGACATAATTAGTTACTGTACATTTTCACACTTCCAATGTCTCTATTCTAAACGCAGTGCAGTCATGACATGAGCAAAACTTTATTTATGACAGTTCTGTGGTTTTAAAGGTTGTGCTGTTAATGTCAAGTCGCCATGTTTGAGGTCTGCAGGTTATAATTCCATTCTGGGAAAATAGATGAATACAAATACAAATGGATTACAAATAGTCTTGGTCTGAAACACTCAACAGTAACACTCAATACACTGTATTTAGTTAATGACAATAGTCTTAATTAGAGAGGGAATGTCTTAATTGGTCAAGGTATTAAAGTATTCTTCTGGATTTAATACCTTTGGTAACCATGGAGACCAGGTACCACCTCCAGCATGCCTATATTGCTTCATGGAAAATAATATTTGTTTTCATGTGATACTGTAATGAGATTCATTTACACCGACACGATTCTGTCTGTCTTTTTCTGCATTTTCATCGAAATACTCACCACCTCTGACTGGAATGCAAATGATTTCATTGCCACGTCAGTGGTATTTGAATTGTTTCATTACAAAATGCTGATGGAAAAAAAAATGTTACTTGTAATATAACTCACTATGTGCTTCAAAAATCTACATTGTTTTATAGCAGAGTTAAAATATAACTGCTAACTTCAATGTTTCTCCTGAATAAAGCTTACACAGTGTAACAGGAAAATACAAGTGATTAAATAAATATTTCCCCAGGACAAAGGTGAGCATAGGTTTCATTAAAAGTGGCCTTAGCACATTAAAATGTGTATTTACTGGCTTTGCCGAAGGGTCGCACAGTGACTCTTTAGTTAGCCTTGTCAAACACTAACAAACCCAAAGCAGTTGAGTTTGAACGGGGTACTAGGGGGACATTGTACTGAATTACACAGAGGGACAGTCAACCTTGATTAAACAAAATCTTCTTATTTGCTGTGTTGCTGTTTCAGTTACTGAAAGAAATCAGATGCCAGGAGAACTGTGGAAAGGCCATTTCTAGAGGGATCAGCAGGTCCATCCTAATTGGCATTGTGCAAATGTCATTGCAATGTTGCTTCAGTGAAAGTCCATGAGTGTGAACTAGAACTAATTTAATCAGTGTCATCAGTATGTGTGAGTATCACTATTTTTGAAATGTTTCAGAACCATTTGGTACCATTTAAAACTAGAAACCACACAGAGAACGATGCAACATCCCCATTGCTCAAATGGATTCAGTCAGTAAGTTGTGTGCGTGTGTCTGGGGCATAATCTAGGCCAGGCAGGAAGATGTGTTCCCGCCAATGTCGAAAGAAAAAAGACATGGATGAAAGAAGAAATCAGTTATTCTGTTTTATCTTCTGTATTGAGACAGCCTGAATGGATTTATTTGTTTGTGTCTCTGAACTCTATCAACTTGGTGGTCACTGTAGCTTCAGTGAGGTCATACTGCAATTTTCACTTCTTAGAAAACTTGAAACTGGCATTTCTGAAATGTTAAGAAAACAATGCCACAATAAAACTGCACATTAAGTTGAATTATCAAGGCATTATATAACAACTTTCTTTTACCTATTTTTTACCTAATTTTTTACCTATATCTGAAGGGGTTTGCTCAGAGAGGTGCCATATAGCCATTTCCTCAAATTTCCTTCAAAGTGCATGTGGCCATGAATTATAGAAGTTGGAAAAACTAAATTGATTCCATTCCATTCTGTGTCTGTGTACAGCATTGAACTGCCAGTGCAGTATATGAAACACACACACACACAGAGAAGCGCAACATTTACTTTATGAGTGTAAAGTAGGGGGATCCTCTCACCAAAATTTTGGTAAACTTCAAATGCATTTACTGCTGTTTGGCCCCTGTGGTGAGATCAACCAAGCTAAAAACCCCAAAGGCTGCTTTTATCTCACTGTGTCATGACTCACACTTCCTCCCTTACATCTCCTCTCCCTCCTTCCTCCTGTGTGTGTATTCCTCAATCACTCCTCCCTGACACACTCTTCCTGCCTTTGCATAACTTACAATCTCAGGTTTGGTAACAAACCACTCCTCCTTCATTCATTTTTCATATCATTCTTGTTCTTTACTCAAAAGATAGAGAGAGTAGGTGTGTGTAAGTTAACGCGTGTATGTGTCGGTGGTGGTCATCGTGGGGTGCTTAGGGGGTGCCTGAGGCAAGACAGAATGTAAGCACAGCATGAGTAATGAAATAATGTCTGAAATATAAAAGGACGAGGCAGGCCGTGCTCTCTCTATCCGGGGGCCGACAGGTGTTTGCCGGAGTGCCAGTGCAGAATCCATTAGAAGGCTGTCAGAGAACGGCTGCCAAGAAGTGAGGGTGCTGTAATTACAAGCCATTCACGTCGAGACAATGCTTCATCCCTTGCTCACATGCATCTAGAAAGTAATGCAAAAGGGAGGCTGTGTGGTCTGTCCTCTTTTCTTTCTTTTAACCAAAGCAAAGGTCATTTTTATTGAGCAAAGATGTGAGAAATGGTGTATGGATTTTCCAGTGGTCACTAGTCAGGGGGTCAAAGGGCCAAGAGGATTGATGGTCACCATAATGCTGTTTATGAACCAATGAATTGGTGGTCACAAAAACACTAATGGTATATTGGAAGTATGTCTACATTTTCAAAGCATTGAAATCCACCTGTCAAAGTAATGATTGGATAGGTTAATTGATAGGTAGCATAATGGCTAGGATGCATAATGATTTATTTTAGCATTGACTAAATTCTGGCCATGGTTGTTCATCTTGTACATAAAGCTGGCAGTAATTAAATTTTCATTCAACGGGCACATCAGGACTAGTTAATTAGACAATAAACCCTCCAAATGTCTGTTTCTCAGTAGTCTCCATTTACAGATTTTTATTTCCCTGTTCATTTTAGGCTGTTTTGACTCAGGTAATTTATCAAGAGAGATTATTAACTGCCAGTGTGCATGTGATAGTGCAAATTGTTTCTCCACCATCTATTCTTTTCCTCTCCAGTGGATTGCATGTTCCTTTGTGTCAGACTGAGACATCTAATTGGTGATATCTGGAAAATAATTTGTAATTCTCCTGAATTTGAATCGACCTTAATTAAACATTTCAGAGGGTGCACCAAAACAGCAGAAGAGTCAACTGTTGTTGCATCAAACAGTCGACAGGTTCTTCACGATAGATGTTTGCCCCTATTGGATGGAGATTTGAGGGAAAATTCCACAATTAATACTTGTCTGGCCATCCAGACATCTTAATCCATGAATTCCCCCAGAAACACAATAAAACATATGGCCTACAGTAAGTTGTCATCCACACATCAGTCCTCCATGCTGCAAAACATCCAGCTACCTGTATGATGTAGATCACACTTGTGAATTGGCCAGCAGATCTTAATAGTCTCTGCTGGTATTTAGGCCAACTGGGCCCAGGATGACTTAAAAAATGTTATCATGTTGTTCTTTACTATATTCATTTGATCTTTAAGTGGTAAGAATAAGAGAGGTCAAAAGGAGACTGAAAGCTCCAGAGAGCCAGTCTCCACAGTATCTGCTGAGTGCTTGACAGTTATTTATTTCTGCTTAAGAATGTAACCCCCTCTCATCACCACTCACTCGCCATTTCAACCGGCACTCTCTCAAGTCTTGTTCGCTCATGCTCTCACCTCATTTGCACACTCTCTTTTTTTCTCTCTCTTTATTTTAAATTCATCAGAAGCCAAATACATAATTTTGTTTTTATTGTATTGATATTAAAGTAGCCCAGAACGTTCAAATTAATCTGCATGGAGCAGCTATGGAGTCTGTATTTGACCAATCGGCAATGATCAGTATCATTGCAAGTTTAATCCCAATATTTCCTGCACCAACAGAAAGAACTGTGTTTGTTACACAGAACCATCTTGGAAAGTCAGTGCCAGCACTTTTCCAAACAGTTTCCAACAATTACAAAAAATCTGAAAATAATTTGAAGGTGATTTGATGAACCGCTGTCTGTAATCAGGGGTGAACTTCAACCAATCAGATCAACAAACCATTTAACATAGTCAAACTTACTGAAGTCTGTCAGGAGAATAGAATAATATCTTTTTCATCGAGAAAAGCCTTCAGTGCTGTTCTTTGCTCTTCTTTGAGTGAAAAAAATACTCTCCAGCTGCCATTGTTTTTGAGCAAACAGTCACTTCTCACATATGTCATCACATCATCACCATAGCACTAATCACACGTAGTTCATGCTGTAACTGCCAGTAGTTCCTCACAGGATGCTGAGGTCTGAACCACTGCCACAAACACATAGCTTGAAGCCTGGCAAGATGGATACTTGCATGATTTGGGGATCTTGCAAGTCCAGTTGCTTCACAAGGTTAGATCAGAACTACCAACTGAATAAAGAGATTTTTGCCACCTTAAACCCACAAAAGTTAAATAAAGTTTCTGGTTCCTCCAGTTAAAATGGAGGTAAAGCTTCTAAATTTTGGGGTCCAAGCAATTACACACGATTGCAAAAGTGTTTGGTGGGGCCATTGATAAGACCCCAGAGGGTTAAAAGGTTCTTCTTTCCCATCTTCTTGTGGAAAAGTTCCTGTGATGAAAACACGCAATGAGATCCCATTGAGTGACCATAAACTGCAATCAGGACCAAAGTAGCAATAAACAGTTAAAACCAAAACTCTACAGGTTCCTCACCTCAGCTTCCCAATGGAATCACAAACTGCAGTTTAGCGGATGGGTGTGTGTGTATAATTGTTTATTTTCCTTGCCCAAGGACATCTCAGATGGTGATTAAATGAAAGAAAATAGAGCAGTTAATTAGCATTGCATGCATAAATCTGCTGTTTGTGATGTTCCTAACGACGCCTCCATCTAACCCCCTCCACCCTCTTTGTGAATGTCCATCAAATTAGCAACATCAATAGCAAAGCCTCTTTCCAACATATTTTCCTCCTTGCTACCCTCTTTTGATTTGAAAACGCACTTGTTGGATAGATAACGGCCCATCGAAACACTACACACAACAATTTCTTTATTTATTCTTAACTCCTAAGTCTCTGCTTCAGTTAGGTAAACTAAAATATGCAGGGTATCACGCTGATAAGTAGAGAGAGGTTCCTGTTTTTTCATGACGCAGACAGAAGAGAAAAAGTCATGAATTTATATGAGTTTCAACAGCAATGAAGCACAGGAGAGCATTGCTAGTGCCAGGTTTACCAGGCCGAGGCCCTGACACAGTAATTTTATGGGTTCATCCAAAGCTAGTGAGGTGTAAAATAGACTGTGGCGATAGCCCAAACACATTCAATGGCAGCCCTTGTGTCTCCACTAGGCTCTGAAATCATATTCGGGGATAACAATGAGTTGTGGAGCTACACAGGAAGTCATAGAAACTGAGACACGAGGTGTTCCAAAAATGGTTTACTTTGCATAACAATTTGTAGTGTACACAAAGGACAGTTTCAAGGCACAAACCACTTTAGTCATCACGGATATAGGTACAATTGACAAGAATGTAATCAGTGTACATTAACCAAATGTTTTTTTTCTAAAACATAAATCCAGTTGTGGAAAGACGTGATCTGTCATGACGTTACATATTTTTTATTAATTTACAGCATAAATGTAATGGCAGTCACTTCACTATTCAACGACTAAACCATCAAGCCTATAACCACTGTGTGGGTGTTTTTTCAGAAGACATACTTTTCATTATGCATGACAAAAAATCTGATTGAGGCATATAAAATAGATTTAAGATAGATTTAAAACATTTTGGTAGCATTTCACCAGCTTGCATCATGAACGCCACAATTGTCAACCACTGCACTTGGACTGAAAGTAGATTTAAAAACTTGACCATAGACTAGGTACTTGGCAGGTGATTCTGCAACGGCCATGTGTATCAAAAGTCTTTTGCAAAAAACATTAATCCCCACCTATTCTAGTAGGCTGACATAAGGCTGGATTAACCTTGTAGTATGTTGTGTGTGGTGTTGGGCTAACTCTGCTATTTACCTCGCAAGCATTTAGATGGAGGGTTACTGTTAAGTTACTGCAGTGGTGATAACTCTCTAGAGTTGTAACATATTCCCTCACAAGAATATAAATTGCTATGCAGTGCCTTGTCATCATAAGCCCAGACTTCATAAAGTCCAGGGCACATAAAAACTGGACTTCCTGGATCATATTTCATCCCCTCAGTGAACCAGACCCATAGAGGTTCAACAGCTGGTAGGCAAAATTCACCTCAGCCTCACTTATCTGATCCACTATGCTGAAATAGTGCTATGATAATGCTGCTTAGCTTGGAGCTCAGAGTGAAAGGATTCATTGCAGGCATCCAGTATCTGAGGGAGAGCCGACGCAAATCCACAGACATGTCAGATATGCCTCAAAGAGTCTCAAAGAAACGAATGAAGTTGTTCATTTTTGAGGATATTCTGCTTAACTCTGTTCCTTGTGGGATCCCGCCATTTCCACCATCCTAAAAGTTTGATGTGTTTATGTTAAGCACTTCCCTATGTGGATTGAAAACAAAGACCCTTCCCGACCTTTGGGTTTGTGTATGTATGTAGGCAGCAGTTACGAGAACAGTAAAGACTTTGTAATACGGGCGTTCATATAATTGTTTTTATATACAGTAGTATAACAAAAGCTATTATAAAGAAGTTTCTGTCTGGGTTTCTGAGCTTCATTACAATTCAGGATAAGGAACAACATGAACTCTACTTCTTGTGTATTGTAATGGTTGTGATCTGAAAACTGAAGCTTATCCTGCTGGTGAACTCATACAGAGTCCCACAGTATGACAGCATCAGAAAGACTAGCTGTGCTTGAGGGCTCAGTTAACAGGGATCCTAACAAATAAACAAATCACAAAGATGTCTAAGATGTAAATGTAGCAGCATGGTACCCACAATTCTTTTGCTTTTCTTTGATTATTCACACTAACTGTTTTCCTCTGTGTCTTTTGTCTCCTTCTTTGACCTCCCTGCTGCTGAAATTTTAATCACGTACTTGTGATTGGCCTTCTTAACTTGCACAAGCTTCCAAAGCATATAGAGGAGGGTTTCCTTAGTGCTCCATCATCTTATTTAAATCAGGTAATGTCTCTTTCAGCCCTTAAACACCTGACTTCACTGGTATACAAAGTAAAACAGCCCATTCTTCATCTCCATGCTGTGTTTTCTTGTTGTGGCAAATAAACTTAATGTTCTATACAAGGTGCCAAGAGAATAAAAATCTGTGGAGTGACGCATTGTTGTGTCTTCTGTTTGTTAGATGCATGCAGTTCACAATGTATTTTCATTGTCAGATTTCATATATCCGTATATTTCTTCATATACTATTCATATACTAATGTATTATATATTTTTAGATGAGAGCCATCAAGTTTATTTGTTTCATCTACAAAGGGTTCATGAGATTTTCACTTTTTCTATTTTGAGGTTCAGATACTTTTATAAATACCATGAGTTTCTAACCAGCATGACATTGTAAACATTACCTCAACTTATGAGTGCCCACATGAAGAATTATAATTGTTAACATACTTTAATACATTAATAAACATTTACAGCTCTTAACTACATTATTATAAATGTTTTCTTAAATGTTAATGTGCTGCTTAGTTGCTAAAGAAGGTACCTAAAGTATAGTGTTGCCATATGTTCTTATATCCACTCCTTTTAGCTAAAAGACACACATAAAATTAATTCATACACTTTGTTTATCCTCTGCTCCAACTGCATGCAATGTATACATGAGATATTATAGATAAGGGCTCTCTCACCATATGACTGAGCAAGTGTGACTGCTCATAGACTGCTCACAGTCTTACATACATCCACCTACACCCCAATCAGGTGAGAAAGATGAAATGGGGATGTTATTAAAGAAAAAAGTAGTTTTGTTTGTTCGGCTATTGAATTTGGGTAATTTTATTTATTTTTTCTTTGCTATCAGTGTATATGTTATGCCATTACATGCGCTTAGGATAGTAAAAAAAACACTTCCATCCTCATGATCAGATTTTGCAGTATAGCAGTGGATTTGTCTTTTTTTCACTGGTTAGCATCGTATATATTCATGTGCGCTCGCAGGCTGATGGAGTATTTTCTTTGACTTCTGGGTTACCTTATGTTTTCTTCGCTTCAGATGAGTTATTTAAAGAAAATTGGCTTGGGATAAAGAGTGGAGGAGTCACTCCTCTGCAACCTGCGAATATTAAACTCAGCTATGAGATATCACTATCATCCTGAAATCATGATGTAACATAATAGTCTATAAAGGAAATTTTTCACTTGCAATGAATACTGATGAATTACTATACTCCGTAGTAAAATATCTTTTTTACCAGCTCATGCCCACTGACACAGGGACATAACATTTAGCCATGGTCATTCTGTATCTAACAGAGTATGATTTGCTCTCCCTTATCTGTTGTTCCTATCTCCATAGATAAGCTAAATCCACCTGAGGTAGCTGTACAACCACTTCCACCAATCTGAAAATAAATCTGCTTTCCACTGACTTGACACGTAGGTGTGGATTTGACATCACCATATCAATTTTGGATACATTGTGCCCCCTTGCCGCCTTACCTTGTTTAATTTTAATACTAAGCACTGACCAAATGTCTGCTCCCTGCTCGTTTTGTATTGATTTATTCCTCTTTAAACCCGTTTCTAGTGGTAAGACTTTTGGTCACAGTCCATTAGTTTTCACTTGTATGGTCCAAACAGTATTTTTCCATTGCCTGGTGGCTGTTTTTCAAAATCTCTTTCTGTTTTTTTTTTTTTTTACTTGACCTTGTTCCCAAACTGATGAACCTGAAACACTTGTCATTATTTTGATGTTCTTTGAAAAGAAAGGAAAGGAGTGTTAAGATTTCAACTCAGTAAAAGCTTAAAGGCACATGCTGCAACTGTTTGGTATTGGGTATGGATTACATCCTGCAGTGCTGAACTGTAATAAATACGTAGTGTGACATAGCTTGTTAAATTAACTTCTCAGATTAACATAGATGATGATCCTTCCAGATGGAGTACTCCTGTGTAAATGTATTCATATTCATAAAGTATTAATCAATCTATTGTTTAAATATTAACATTTTCAATTGATTCAAACCATTTGATTACTAATGATCCCTCTTAAGCTTCTTTGGGACTATAACCATACAAATCATGAAAGCCTCCTCTTTCAGCATTTAGGTAACAGGCAAACAAATGGAGCAAGGGTTACAGTGCAAGCCACTTCAGGCATATAGCTCAAAGGTGCTCTCTCACACATGACATCCTCTGCTCTCTACTCACATTCAGTGTCTATTTGAACTGTCAAGCTCACTCTTTCACTCTGCTATGCCGCTGTTGCTAACATGCACTACTGCCACTCACATATATCATTTTCTTTAATCAAGATGACCTGCACCCCCAGCAAGCATTGGCTACTTTGGCTAGGCTTTGACTCGGCACTGGTTTTCCCTCGGAAACTAGCGTGGAAACTTAATGATTGTATCTTGGATTTTTCCAGACTGTAGGTTTGAAGCGAGGTTAATGCATTTACCCAGCTCCGTGTCAAGTGTTACATGCCCCCCGCTGGCTTTTCTTTCTGACCGTCACACACACACACACACACACACACACACACACACACACACACACTCACAGTCAATCAATCTCATTATAGTTTTACTCATAGATGTTAACACAGTGCCATGCACACTTTATGTATTATACACATAAACCCCAGACATGCACATTGAGCCAGCCGCCAATTATACATTGTGATTAGGATTCGGCGACAGACTCTGCTGCCACTTTCAATTGGCACTAACATGGCAGTTGTGTAATAAGGCAGGTCTGCCAGGTCAGCGGTGGGACATGGGGTCACATCAGCCATCTGATGTGATGTCAAAAATTTGGCCTCCGGGTTCAACAGGCCTCACCAGACTAAGAGTCAGACTGGGCAAGATTGGAAGGTTTGATGGGGACTGGTATAACAAATGTGGGAAAACAGTGCATGTGTAGAAGTGAGTGGATATTTTCATGGTACCCAACTGAAGGCTAGACACAGTAACTCTTTGACAACTTTGAAACAGCTATGAGCATGACCTCAACGACTGGACCAAACAAAAATTAGCACAGTGTGGGTATAATCTTTGCATAATTGATGATAAAATGATCCAATAGATGTTCAAGAAGAATTGTGCCCTCAGATGATAAATCAGAGGTCTCACACAAACAATAATCACATATAGATTCATAAACAATGCAATATAAAAGCAGTATCATTCTGAAACATGTGCATGCTGAAGAGAAAGAGACAGAAACACTGCATATCAGTAAAACCGGAACTGGTGGCCCATGTGAAATAAAGTGTGTGCTGGTCTACTTTTTTCTGTTGACTTGACCCTAAATTCGTAACTAGACAGTGCCATTCACTAGCGAAACTTAGTCCCCTGTCATCTAAGCAGATTAATATCAGTAATGGTCAATAACTGTTCCCAACCAAGAATATCATGGGTCAAAGCACAAAGTCGACCAGGAAAACAGTTCAAATCCAAGTGGACTGCTCAGTTGTGTTTTATTTTACCAGATCACACTAATGCTAAACCGATGTGTTTAATATGCATGTAGACCATAGCAGATAATTGAAAGCAACACTTCAATACTATGCATGCTGCACATTTTACCAAAATCAGATCAAAACAAAAAAAATATGATAAAAATATGCTGAACATCACACAAGCACTCTGTTTCTTCTATCTGCACATTCATTTCAAATCAAAATCACAAGAGAGCGCAGCAGCTACATCATTGCATGAAGCTAAGAAGCCATTTGCTGATGCTGAGTTGATTTTAACATGTGCACTTGCCATGGTTGGCACAGTTTTAGGTCATTATATGAAAAACAAGAAAGCTGTTGTAGAGCTTTTAAAGTAGGTACCATTGTAACGATACAAATGGTAGTTTTAGTAGAGGAGTGTTCGGGTCTACTGATCAATTGGTAAAAAGCAGAATCCATATCACTAGCCAGTGATTCATCCTGTGACCAGACTAATATGGGACAGCTGTGTTTGCAAGATTTTTTGAATAACTGGGGAGGAGCTACTTTGTTTGCTTCCTCTGCTTGGGCTCATAACTGGGTACATTATCTTTAACAAACTGACACAGTTCTTCGAGAGCAATGGCTTGGATGTGAGCGAAATTGTGTCTGTTCCATCAATGGGCTCCGTCAATGGTGAGGCATCACAAGGGCTTGGTAAGCAGGCTTGCCACCATTAACCCAGCACTCTTCGCATTTCATTGCAATATTCACAAAATGAAATGAAAGAGACGATGGATACTGTGATAAGACTGGTAAATTTTGTTCGTGAGAGTTCAAGTCTGTAACATCGGCTTTTCAGAGCATTGCTGGAGGAAATGTCAGCAGAATGCAAGAATCTTTTGGTGCATAACGACGTTTGCTAGCTGAGCAAAGGCCGTGTGTTAGAGAGTTAGTGTGACCTGCACAATGAGCTTGTGTCATTTTTATCCAGCCTGCAGAGTAAAAAAGCTCAAGAATTTCAGAGGTTTTTAAGTGACAACACCTTTATCTGCTATTACCAGGCAAGATCCATACTGTTGCGGACATGTACAAGGCGGCTGAAGCTTTCCATTTGAGACTGAACCTTTTGGAGAGAGACATTCAGAGGAGAAAGTTTTATTTTCCACATCCATGGGGGCACTGTGAGAACAAAATGCAGGAGGATCCAGACATGACAGAATTTGTAATGAGCCTGGTAAAACTTGAAGGACTGATTTAAAGGCTCCCCTCAGCTCTCAGGTGACATCCTCAGCCGTTCTCAGTTTCGGCTGATGGCCAGTGGACTGTGGAGGCCAAAAGGCTGTTGTCTTCGATAGATGAGACAACTCTTCAGATGGAGATCTTGCAGATGGGAACATCTGATTTGCTCAAAGCACGACACAAGGACACAAGGGTGAGTGACTTTTGGATCAACATCATACCCCAAGCTCGATTCAAAAGCAAGAGTGCTGTTTCATTCATTCTGTTTTCATTTTGTTCATTTTGTTTCTTTAGTAAACTCTATCAAGAATAGAAAAGAAACAGACTCTCCAGTGCACATCTTGGCAAGTGCCTCAGGATTGCTACAACAGAATACAGGTCTGACATCAGAAGGATTGCCTCATCCCATCGCTCTCACTCCTCTCACTGATGGGGATTGAACATCTATTTATTTTGTCAATTTGTCTTTTTCACTTTTCATCAGTGATGGGAATAACGGCGTTACTTTTTTCAGTAACGAGTAATCTATCTGATTACTCTTCCCATCATTGTAACTCCGTTATCGTTACTGCCAAAAAATGCGGCGCGTTACTATGATTGAAGGCAGCTGTTTTTCATCAGACCAACTAGATCTCTAAGCCGAGCGGCAAAGATTTTTCTTGTTCCTCCTTAATCCTTAGTGAGGGCGGGGGCACGAGACATCGCATAAATGATGACGATTGGCTGAGGTTGAGTAAAATTCCATGGTAAGCCAATCAGAGGTGGAGTTGGGCGGGTGTTGCTTTGCTTACACAAATTCGAAAGCCCGCATTGCCTAGTGACTAGTCTGATCAGACACACAAAGACGACACAGGACATTCACGTGAGTCAACGAGAAACAAGAATGGCGAGCGTAGTCCAAAAGTACTGCTTCTTCCAACTACAAAGAGTGAATATATTATTTATTTCTTGGTACATTGCTTAACAAGCATAATTTAATTTTGCTTAGTTGTGGCCTGTTGAGGTGCAATAAATATCAAAAGTTCCAAAACATCTATTGTGTTATTTTTATCGATCCACTCTATAAACATAGTAATTATAATATCTACAATAATCCATGACATTTTATTGGATGCTAGTCTCACTTTCCCACAGCAACGTTAAAATAGTTTAGATTTGTGTACTGTGGATTTCTGTTATGTATTGTATGAAGTGTCCATTTCATTATAATATTCAGATTTATCATAAATAATTGAACACGCACATGTATTTTAAGTTCCGTCAAAGAGGGGTGGAGGTGGGGTCCAAATTCTTTGACACATTTGAGCAATTAAAAAATTACTTGAAAGTAACGCAAGTTACTTTCCAAAGTAACTAGTTACTTTTATAATTTGTAACTCAGTAAGTACTTTAGTTACTTTCTGGGAGAAGTAACTAGTAACTGTAACGAGTTACTTTTTTAGAGTAACTTGCCCAACACTGCTTTTCATACTTTAAAATATAAATTGCATAAAGAAATTAAATAATATTCATATTAAAAATACAAAAATAAAAGCAAATTATATAATCTGCCACAAGAAAACAATAATACATTATTTGGTAAGCACATTATAAGAGTTTTATGAGTTGTTGAGTTCAGGGAAACTTTATATATTTTGTGAAACACTGTCTACATCAATTAAGTTATTTATTACTATAACAAAAGGAGGTGAGGTATGGACAAATGGTGAGCAGATGCAGTGAAAAACAGACAACAAATGAATTAACCAAAAGAGTATTCTAAAAACCAGATTCTAAGTTGTCTAAATAAAATCAAAACGAGAAAGAAAAACCTCACTATATCTACGAACCGAAAAAAACAGTGTGAAACAGCTCCCCTAAACTAGTGACTTTAGCCTAGTGCTCATGTACCATGTACAATACCTCACAAAAAAGTTACCTCTCTAGTTAAACGAGCCACCTGACTGTCAGTTCTGGTTTATATAAAGTTCATTCATCAAATCGGAGACTGACGATTGGTGGGTCAGGGCATGTTCGGCTTCAGTGCAGATTCTCTGGGACTCCAGGAAGCGATGACTCTGGTGGCCAAGCCTTGTTAGCTGGGGCCAATCAGGGGCCAGCGACCATGTTTCTGCCTTTGCCTACAGAATAACTACAAGCAGAGTTATACAAACTAAGTTATACAAAGGCGTGTTGGTGACAGCCATAACAGTAAAAATATTGACTCAGTTTGTCCCAGCATGTGGCTGTAAGTGTAGTTACCATTAGGCTCTTGTGTCTAAAATGTGTTTTACCTCCCATGATAAGCAGCAGCAGATATTTGTGAACACTATTTAAACTCATTTCAACATTTCAACCATTCGTTAAAAGGAATAAAATTTATGATGATGGTAAAATTGTCCCCCTGGGAGAATGTCCCCAGACTCTCTTAAAAAATTGCTGAGTTTTGTGAGTAGTTGAGTTAGGGAAAACTTCATCAGCTTTATGAAATACTGTCTGTGATGAATTATTTGTCCCCTTTTGTAAATTCAGCAAATACTTGAATCTCGACTTCTGCTTTCTGTCTTAGTTTTCTTTCTAATTTTTCTTTTGGCAGCACCAGAGGAATACTTGCGATTTGCAGGCACAATTATGTTGTACACCAGCCTGTGACAGCACATGCAGTTGTCTCAAAGTTGGCAAATTGCCCACGTAGTGAAGCAGCATAGGGCACAGTGATTCCAAAAGGTGCACATTAGTTTCATGAACCTCTTTCAGAAGCTATAGCTTGTAAACCTGAAGCTATGCAGCACAGTGTCCCAAAATATTGTCATCAATGCAATCTCCAGTTTCTCAAGCCTGGTACATTGAACAACATCTTTTTTCCCCCCTCCCACTGTGCAGGGTCCTTTGGTGTTCAGGAAACCATATGCCTACAACCATATAGGTTGTAGGCAAAGAGAGAGGTTTTGATTACATTAGCAGTCCGCCACTCCAAACAGAAAAATCATGTATTTTGTGTCATTTTGATGTTGCCTTTCACAACTTTACATTATTTAGGTCGGTATAACTAACATGTAAGAGGAACATTTTAAAATCTTAAGAACGTATTGTCAATCAAAGCAACCAATAAAGAGATTTAAATGACTGCAACAGGTGCAGAAATACTTCAGTGGTTAGTGCTTCCCGCTGTAGTCTTTAAAATATGAGGATAATTAACATTTTATCCATTTCACACTTCCCAGGAGCAAATATAAGAATACAGACAGACCTCGTGTAACTTAGGAATCATGATGCTTGCATTGTAGATACTCTTGCATTACATCACTAATAAGGGATAGATATCTCGTAAAAATATTGTTAATAGTGAGCAAAAAATCACATGAAAATATCCCTTTCACAATGAAATGGGGTGAAGTAGATACCCTATTCAGGAGCAATGGATACAGATCATAGGAAATCTACATAATGGGAAAAACACATTTGAGATTGCAAGAAGCACATCTGGAAAAACAAGAAAGGTGAGAAATGAACATTATTCAGGACCCAAAACAGTGATGAAGACTACGGAACAAAACATTTGTTTGTATTTAATTTTTGTCTGATTTTGTCTATATGTTTGTTTGTCTGTTTACGTGTTAATTTGTCAGTTTTATATGTTTATAAATGTTGATAACATCAATAAAAAAATAAAATAAAAATCTTACTTGGTCATAAAATGTAGATGGATTCACTAACATTTGCAATGGAGATCAGGATGTAAGATATGTATGCCTGCTTCACTGTGTAGAGCGTGCGTCTTGACACAAGCCATAAAGTGCATTAGAGGAATAAATTAAATAATAAAAGCAGAATGAATAAAACAAAAGAACACATTAAAAGATCACAACACAAGAAAATGCTATAAAACCAAAACTCTAAAAATGTATTTTACAGAAGAATATTATCAAGAGGGACATCCAAAGAAATAACATAATAACTGAATGAAGTTAAGAAGAAACCACAAGAAGGTTGACAAGGGAAGCGATATAAAATCTAAAAGGCAATTAAAAAGTGAGTTATCAAGAGAGGATTAAAAGATAACAGACACAACACAGACATGGTAATCAACGGCATGGTTAGGAATTAAAGAAAGGCTTTTATGATAAATGTCCCAGAACGAACTTGTCCGACAGCATCAGGGAGGGATCCCCATTACAAGCTAACTCAGATATCCAAATGGTACCACACATGCAAATAAGTATACTGAAGATCAGTAACATATGTGGCCAAGATGATATTCATGGGAAAAAAAGGAATTAGATGTAATTTAATATAAAAACTGAATTTAGAAAATAAACACACTGGTAATGGATCAAGACAGCGTTTCAGTCATATTGGCAACGGTTGAAAGGCCTACCTGAGCCACAAAATTATTAACAACTTAATTGCACTTTTTTCAATTTATTTGCACAACAGGCTTCACATTCAGGTCTGAGCCAAGTCCGAGTCATAGCCATAAACTAGCAAACTTTTTTAGCCACCATGTTCCAAAAGAATATTGTCATTCTTTGTCTCTATCTCGTCTTCACACACAGTTCCAAACGGACGATGATACACTGTTCACAGTCTGGGTCTAGTCTCCTGCCGCGACTTCAGCCAATTCATCATAATGAAGTAACAAGGCTTGTGTGAAGCATGAGAGGCTACAGCACAATTCCGCTGAAGTGTTTTGCTTGCCGTGTATCGTTAAATGGTGACATTGCTGATCTTTTTCCGTTACATTTGTGGGGTTAATCAGTGGTCCTATTGCTAATTACAATCCATGCTCATTTACAACAAAATAATCAGTTATCAGTTTCTTGCTAAAGTGTAGAGCTCCTCCAGCTCCACTATAGGCCTACAGTGTATAACCCTTTGTGCCATTGGTTACAATAAAGTTGTTTGTCACAATAAAGCTGTTCTCAAACCACAAGTGTTTTTTCATCTTCATGTGTTCTATTGCTAACCAGCCACTGTCGCCTAGCAACGACAACCATTTGCTGTTGCTGTTTGTTTGTGTGACGTCTTTAGGTCATTTGCATTATTTATGTGGCCTTCTGGGTTTTATTCTAATTATAAAAAAGGAAAGCACCTATCCTAATACATGTTCTTTTTTCAGAAAAGCAAGAATAAACTACATACTCACATTGTAGAGCATAAGAAGTAAACCTATAAAACAAACTGAAAATGGGTTTTCTATGCCTTTAAACAGACATGTCAGGTTTTTTTGAAGGGGAAGTAAAACATTATTCATGTTGCCAAGGTGACAACAAGTTAGTTGAACTATACAGATATTCTCTTTTCACATGTGTGTAAGAAAGACTACAGTAAAGAGGAAAACATGGCCATTGTAGTGTGTTGAAAATATATAATGTAAGAAATGTGTGTTTGATTTTTTTATAAATATCAATGTGAAAAGTCAGTTATTGTGTAGGATGTGTTGGTACAGTAAGTACGGGTGTGTTCCATGTCTATGTAGACATGTATGTGTGCTACTGTGTGCTCGTCAAAACTGTACCTAACTGAGAGTGTCCCAGGCCATTCGTTGCAGTGACTACAGATGATTAATGATTGTTGACACAAACACAAGCACTGGGAAGCACAGACAGAGTGAGACAGATGAAGACAGATAGAGGCAGAGGGAGAGGCTCAAGTTAAATACCCCCATATCAACATTGCAGACGCTGTAGATAATAGGCCTTTAAAGGCACTTCTTTTTCACCACAACCACTTCCCTAAAGGACTGCAAGAGTACAATTTGTGTGAGAGAGAAAGAATGGGAGAAACATTGGTGAAATGCTGGAAAATGTAGAAGACCAGAGCTTGCAGGTTAAGAGAGTTCAGTCATCAGTATGAGCAATGGCAGTAGCAGTGGCAAGGCGTCCTCAAGCTGATCATTTGCAAAGGAATATTCAAACAGGCCGAGTCAATAGAGACTGCACTTTATGAAATGAAGAGTAACCCACCAGATAGCAGTGTGCATGACATGGGTTAAATGATCCCAGTTGGGATTTTGTTTTAACATATATATCATAAGAACCTTTTGTCACATTCATAAGCCTACATTCCTCCTCAGGATGGGCATGGGCATCACACCTGCTCAGACTAACAATGCCAATTAAATAGTATCTGTGTTCAAGTTACTTGATCATTAATGTTCAACTATAACTAAGCTGGATACTAATGAGGTGATAAAACTACATTACTGATTGTTATATTTGTTGAAATATGACACAAACAAGATGTGGAGAGTACCATAATTTATGTGCTGAGAATGCAGGGGTGACATATACAGAAGGGTAACAAGAAAAAAAAGGCAAAAACAAAGTGTCTTAGCAACGTGTTCGGCCACCATGTGCCAGAACAGCTTTAGCCTGGCTTGGCATTGATCTTACGGTCCCTCGTGCCCTATGGATCAGAGCATTGTCATCCTGGCAGGGACCACTCCCATGTTTCATCACTCATTCAGTCACATGTTTGATTACTTAGGACATATTTGTATTAATTTGCATTGGCCTTTTCCTTCTAAGGGGACAAGTGGACCCAAAACAAGCCAGAAAAAAAGCCCCTCATAACATATCAGGGCCACCAGATCTGGTATTTTCCTTTGTCATCTTGATACAAAATCAAAATCAACTGGGCTTTCTCAGCATTTTGAAACATGCCACAGAGCATGATATTGCTTAATCGTACCATGCAGTGAACCTATGTGGAAGCATCGGCGTTCATTATGTTTCTCCACTCATTTATTCAGGTTTTTCTCTTTAATTTGTCACCTGTCTGTACATTGTGTTTGCCTTTCCCAGTATCAAAATGCAAACTGGCAACATGCTGCTTTATTTCCTGTTGTGAATGAACTGATGAGTGACTCAGTGTGCGAGTATCTTTCAATATCCCCGTGTACTTTCATGCCAAAAACAGATTTTTTACAAGCAATTTTAATTTTATTATGTTTATAATTTTTATATATTTATTTATGGTGATGGCCTTTTTGTTTTTTTGTGTAACGTGCAAATTCTCACCCTCATCCATTCCCATGAATGTTTGCTGCATATAATTTCAGTCCCTTTCCTCCTCCTTCTGTTTACACACAGAGCTCAGTATCTTTTTTCATAAGTGAAAGCTATTTCCATCCTCAGATGTTATCAGCAGCCTGGACGCTTTATCTTGTGCTATCACAGTTTAAGCGCACATGGGCGTCAGCTCCCATTCTTTTAAAAAGTACACATATCTCTCTGTCAGTAGTCATCTTAACCTCAGTCACAAAGTAAGCGGCCGCTGGCAATACATTGGTAACTGATCTGTCTTGGCTTGTTTAGAGAAAAAGACCAGAAATAGCTGCTGAAAAATGTACACAAGAGTAGCTATTTTATTTCCAGCCTACATTATGTTGTGAATTATACAGTGAAACATAAAAACATGTCACAAGTTAAGAATTTATTCCTGACTATCTGGCACCAGCATAACTTTAATGTTGAGTAGCAAGCAGTGGTTTATCACCGGGTTATCAAGTGGGCACCTCTCATCACAGATGTTTCACAGATTCAGACCCCGCACACCTCCAGAAGGCTGTACTGTGACCTCTGGCATCCCAAAGTGAATTATTATGTGTTGTAATGTATTCCGTCTGACAACTGCTGCTGTATCTGTACTCTCACATTTTTTCCATTAACTTTTAATTACCATGCCTGCTAAAGGGGATCCATTCAATTTTCAATTTCTCAGGATTTTATCTGTTATTAAAACCTTGAATAATAGCCCATCCCCCTTCATCATTACTTGTCAGACCCAGGAATACAGTCTGTACCTAGTAATTGTTAGTTAAAGTTGAAGGGGTGGAAGTTCTCTCTAGAATGAATAATAGTGCACATTTATGATCAAGACCGTATGAAAATCACCCCTCAAAAAATTATAACCCCTGAGGTCACAGTTAGACACCTGGTTGAGAATCTGAATTCTTATTAGGCAACATCATGTTAAACGCTGCACACATTACAAGTGGTGGGTTTGATTTCAAGCCTGATATGAAATGCAGGCTACTTATGACTATAGTTTTAGAAGAGGTCAACTAAGCTGAGGTCCAAGTGACCTTGCCTCTAAAATGATGAAATACCCCGCCAGGTTGCTACTGATTAATTTGACACAGAAATGTTGCTTTTATCACCTTTATCAACTGAGAACATACTAATGTTTGATAATTTAACAGTTTGCAGCTGCTTCCATATCTGTCATTCTACTCAACTATAAGGTATGTAAATCACACAAGATGTACAATGAAGTGGAAGAGAAGGAGGTTTAGCTGCATGGGAGGCACGCCTTCGAAAGGTCAGTCAATTTCAATTGAGACGTTCTAGTCAGTGAAAGGATGTCTGTCAGGAGACACATAACTGTGATCAGACAGTAAAGCAGTACAGCTGAGTATAACAAACGTGGGGCATCAAGTCGCTTGTTAACAAGACAAGCGTGTACAGCCTGTGTGCCCTCTGTGAGGCTGTACTTATGCACAGCAATGCTTTTAGCTTAATGCTAACATGCTAAAAATTCCATTCATGCTAATATTTGCTAATTAGCACGGAACACAAAGTTGAGGCTCATGGGTGAGTAATAAATTAAAATTGTGACCTGCTATAAAGTCAGCGGATCACTAGTTGTCAGGATTTATACTCCACCATGGATCACCATGACACCATGGATATCTGTACTAAACTTCATGGTAAGAGATATTTTGAAACAACCCTAAAAAACAAACATCTCAACCTCATGGTGGTGCTAAAGAAAACATCAGAGGATCATCAAAGTCACATGCATTCATCTTCTATGAACGATGAATGTCTATACAAAATTGCATGGCAATCCATTCAAAAACTGTTGAGATATTTTATTCTGAAAGAGAAAGCTGGACCATAAAGACTAAGACTGACTTCAGTCATATTTTTTATGCTAAAAAAGCGAAGGAAATTATGCTGAATTAAACACTGCATGCTACATGTAAGCCCAAACTGAAATCTGCCCTTATCTGTTCAGTCTATTTCCTCCCTTATTGGTACCCCTATACCCTGAAGGTGATGTTCTGTAGTTGTGACAAGGTAGTGTTATTGTTGGAGGTGATGCACCTCGCCAAGGTTAAGTCAGATCTTATCACACCGCTGGAGCGAGAGGGATGCTGTTTTGCAGACAGTTGTAGTGGAGCAAAGAGTGCAGGCAAAGGTTGGGTGATAATGTACTGATGATCTACAGTCCAACTCACTGCCTCACTGCCTGCTTTTTTTTTTTTTCTTCCGTCCTGTATAAATAGTCTTAGTTCATGGAGGCTCCTGTTTTTTGTTCAGCAGAGCATGACACTACAAATATCAGTGTTAAAGGTTTCATTCTCAGTGTTTGGAACTGTAAATTAATTTGGATAAAAGCACCTGTTGAATGTCATTGATAATTTTCTAAAATATCTTTTCGTATTTGTGACATTATCATTAAATGTTGGTCTTACAACACTGCACTTCTATAAAACAATATTGGAAAAGTGAATTGATGAATGGCTTGTGCCTGCTGTAAAACATTACAGCTCAACTTTGTGAGCTTGTTAAATACATTGTAATTTAGTCTGAATACCCTGAGTGTGTGTTATCCAACCTGTGTTTTGTCTGTGTTGGGAGGACATAACTGCAAAATAAAAGTGCAAACATGCTTACATCACATCATTTATATAAATAGGCTACAACATCAGACGCAGCAAGCTTCTTACTTTACACAGGACTGTTTTTTTTTTGTTTGTTTGTTTGTTTTTTTCAATAATGTCCAATGCCACAAAAAGTGTGACCATTACCACACCCACTATTGTAGATGTACTCCTGCATGTAACACTGTTTTCTGCCCAATGTCAAATCAAGTCAATTGTATTCATGTAGCACAATATTACAAGTTACAAATGTGCCTCAAGAAGTTTTACAATCTGTAAAGCACATGACGCCATCTATTCTTAGACCCGTCATTCAGATAGGGATAAATTCCCCTATAAAAACCCTCTAACAGTGAAAAATGGAAGAAACCTCAACAAGAGCAACACAGCAGGGATCCCTCTTCCAGGTAAGAGTGTGCGAGTGAGTGAGGTTGTGTGTAGATAACATACAATATGTATGCACTCACAAACTGTTTTGTCCATATGTGACTGTGAAGAAGAGAATGTTACAAATACAAAGACAAGAAGATCATTTGAAAATCATGCCTTACTGGTAGACAGGACCAACAGCAACCCGCCACTGTGGGTGCAGATTGCTCATTCACACTATTTTCTGCTTGTAAGTATATTATGAATCCAAACAAGCCCACCCATAACTATTTTAAACACGCGATACCCTAAATATCCACTAAATTGCTATGATGACAAGCCCATCTTCTGAGGATCCTGTATTTACGCAGATATTATCTATTATGGGTTTTTTCTTTTTTTCTTGTTTTGAAGGATGTTCGCACCTTCGCCCACCTGAATGTCCTGTTAGGCTGTTGCTATAGATATCTACGTAGAACACAGTGAGGGGGAGAAGGCAACGGCTGAAGAAAAGTGAGAAGGAGAAGCAAATGAGGTGGAGATGCAGCAGAAAAGAGACAGGAAGCAGAAAGAGCTTAGAGAGAGTGAAACAGTGAAGACACAGAATCGGGAATGATAATCCAGCCGGTAGTGAGTTTATCAAGAGTGAGAGAATGTGTGAGAAGTGAAAAGAGGAAATGATGACAGGGGAAGAGCAGGAGAATGAGCCCTCTACCTGTCAGTGCATCAAAGCCTTGTCGTGTCATATACTCACCCGCTCACACACCCACTCATCCCCTCAATGCCTCAACCTAATGAGCCAAGTGTCTCTCAATGGCTCCTGTATACACCAACACTATCACACAGCCATTATAAGTCTGTGCTATAGACAATTTATCACCCTGTACAGCAGTGCTTCTATTTCCATTCGCTGTTGTCACGACCTGCACCCTTCATACTGTCATGTTACCTACTCACTGGCTTTCTCCACAGCATATGCCATTTGGTGGATGATTTCTAGCCATTACACCTTACAGTACCATGGGCGAATATGCTTGGGTAGATGGGTAATTTTGATGGGAGCTATAGGATATCAGCCTTGTTAGGACCAGTCCATAAAGGCATCCTGAAGCATTTAGTCCTCTGTCAGACTGAACTTTTTTATTTGTACAAACTAAGCGGCAACCTCTGTGACTATGAAGTGAAGCCAATGCAAAAAAACTGGCTACAGAACAAGTCAAGCCCCCATATTAAAATGCCCAACTTCACAGCAGAAATAGACATATTTACAGCCTGGTACAAAAAATGCGTTTTGTTCTCTATAGCTAATTCGTTCAAGACAACTGTACTGAGTGAAAATTTCTATTTAACTGACCCGTTCGAATTATGTAAGGCTTAAAGTTATGCATAATTAACAGTGTTTGATTGACAGGTAGGTGCTGTTACAGGTGGTTTGTTTGAACACCTAGGCATGATTCAGCCTGCCACAGGTCCACTGATGCCTTTGCCCATTTTTAAGATTAGCTGGGAGGTGGCAGAGGCAGGACTGCTGAGTACTTAGTTTCACAACAGCTCTTCAGAAACCTATGGGTGACATCGCAGATACAATGTCCAGTTTTTTACTGTCAATGATACAAATGTGTAACTCCACACCATCTCTAAGCAACATGTATGCATTAAATTAAGACCACATTACCTTTTTTTTTTTACACTCTGAAATAGTTTTTCTCTTTTGGACTTTGTGAAGTAAATACTATAGGCTGTTATTCATGTAGCTTGGGCCCCATTTACACCTGATATTAATGTGAGATCTGCATCTGAATGTGTTATCTGGATAATGACTTTTGATCCATGCATATTTGTATTTAAATCTGTTAACATGTGTTCTCTATTGTGTCCTTATTGCCCTCATTGAATCTCAAGATCCAAATTGGTTTGATGCACCAGGTGAACAGTAGACATGGCACATTCCAGGTCAAGGACAGACAAACAGCTAAATGAATAGCTTACTGGTAATATTGGCAACTGCATTAACCAGCCTATCATTTTTTGGATCTCCATATTATTGCAACACTGAGTTATTTTTGTATTTGAAGTATGCTATATGAATACACTTGCCATGTGGCATGTTCCCCACAACAATTGTTTGAAAGTGTTTATATTAGTCACATTGATAAAGACAGCTTAGTTGCTCAGGAAATCAGAATGAACTGATTCAACTACTAAAGTATTGTAAGTAATTCATCAAAGTTCATTACAAGTTTGGTGAATTATTATATTAAATTGCAGTAATATTTAAAATTACATTACATTACATTAAATTACAATGAGAGCAAAGATTTGTCCAGAGATCTCTTGAAATCCAGGAATGGAGTCAGTATGTGGTCAATATCTGCTGCTAGGCAGGACCTACAGCATGTAACTGTAACATTTTTAAGGTAACCTAGTGCTTCCTATGATACTGTGTGACACTACTTTGATTACTTGATTGGTAAAGATGGATTAAGATGGTTCCTTTTTTGTAATTTTAAAAATGGTCAATTTTAGAAGTACTAAAGGCATCCCCTTTGTTTGTGGAGATCAGCCTAGACAGATTATGAATTGATTTTTATGTCAAAAACTGGTAACTTTTCCAGAACTCTGTAAATATTGCAGGGACTGGTTAGATCACAAATTCCCAGGAAGGACTGCAAATTTTATTCACCCATTCAGAACCTTTCATCTAAAAAGTAGTGGTTAGGATTGAGCTGGATTTTGAATTGAAAAGAACAGCCAGAGTTTGAAAAAATGGTTGCTGAAGTGTTGCTTCTGGTGTCAATTCAGAGTTAGACCCAGAGTTCTCTTCCCGCTAAATGTCACAGCAAATCACATCCCTCTAACCCTGGTAGCATTCATGCCATGCTCTACTCATTGAACTGCATAAGCTTAAGATCTTTTTACTGTTGAGACTCTTGTTGCTGAGTGGATGGGGCTTACTTTTATTGCCATGGTAACAAAGAATCTGTCCTCAAAAGCCATATCTGCATTACTGTTTTACAGTTTTTCATTACACCAAACACAGACATATAATCATGCTATCTCTATTCTTATCTAAATCTATGATTTAAAAGAAAAAAAACAACATCTAAACACTACTGTCACTCGAAAGATTTTTCTATATGTAATTCAACCCCAGAGTCCCATTTTTCCTGCCACTTTCCCGCACTAACAGTGAATATTTTTCAAACGTTCTGTGAAGTTACAATTTCAGATATCATAGGAGGAGGGACCTCAAATAATGCTCTATTGGAAGAAACTGTGAAATTCACATTATCTCACTATACATTTTCAATTGCTAAATTAGCCTGCTAGTTTCTTTATTGGATAACAAAGCTGCAGCTACAGTATTAACTGTAAATATGTATGTATGTACAGGTTTATTGCCAAATAGGTTTTCAAATGCAAGGAATTTGCCTTGGCGTATTGGTGCATGACAAAAATATAAATACAAGTTCTGCAGGCAAGAAAATTAAATTGACAGTAACATGAACAAATATTATTAAGACAATAAAAAGAGACAATGTGTAAAATATAAAAAGACAATATGTACAACACAACTGTTAATTAAATTATACAGTTATACAGTTGTACAGGAATGTGTGAAGTACACAACATTAAGTTTAAAGAGTATTTGCAAAGGTTGGCAGGGTGATACAGTGGTTAGCACTGTCAACGCACAGCAAGGGCTGAGGCCTTTCTGTGTGGAGTTTGTATGTTCTCTCTGCATTCAGTCTGAGTCCAAAGACGTGCAGGTTTATAGGTTGACCGGTGACACTAATTTGCCCATAGATGTGAAGGTGTGAGCATGAATGATTGTTTGTCAAACCTGCAATAAAATGGCATCTGGGTGTACCCACCTCTTGCCTGTCAGCTGGGATAGGTTCCAGCCCCCTGCAACTCTGATAAGGGATAAGTGGTTATGGAGAATGGATGGAAAAAATGTAACATTTGCAATATACAAGTTAGAAAGATATGCATTAATGTAAGGGCGTAAGAGTGGATAACAGTGTCAGAGAGGGTTGTGTGCCTTATTGACAGCTGCACAGGAGAAAAAACTGTTCTTGTGACATGAAGTTTTGGTCCTGTAGGAGGGAATTATCTTAAAAAGTTTGTCTGGGGTGGGAGGGTCAATCACAATCTTACCTGCATGCCTCATGGTCCTCGAGGACCACAGCGCCTGGAGGGATAGAAGATTGCAGCCAATCACCTTCTCAGTGGAGCAAATTATTGTTCAGTCTGCCCTTGTCCTTGGCAGTGGCAGCAGTGCACCAGATGGTGATGGAGGAGGTAAGGGTGGACTCAGTGCACCATCATTGTCTTTGGCAGGTTGAATTCCTTCATCTGCTGCAGGAAGTACATCCTCTGTTGTGCTTTTTTGGTGAGCTGATCAGCTGTTTGCTGATGGTACCCAGGAATTAAGGGAATGCTCCACTAATATAAAGATACAAAATATGTCTTCTTTGCCCTTGTGTCTGATCATATCATGTCTATTTGAACCAACTGTCACTTGCCATAATGTCCCAAGGCTGTTCTAGCATTTTACTTAGGTAAATTAAGTAGTAAACACAAATTGTAAAACCAATATGAATGGAAATCCAATATCGCCCAGGAAAATTGAAAGGCTGTGACTCAAATGCTGTTTTTAATCCAGTCCAATCATATTTTCTGCATTCCAGCTCACTCGACACTGCAGTCTCTTCTCTCTTCAAAACACTCTTGTTTACATCGTCTGGTTTGCATCAAAGCATAAAATCTGATGCATAGCAGGACCGCAGTTATGATGGATTTCTCTTGAAAATGATTTTAACAATATGCCCAGACTCATTACACAAACTGTCACTCACTGGCTCATTATTATTATATGATACCCAAGTTTATTTTAAGAAATGTATATCTTTGACTGTGTGGTGCAGTTTTTCAAAGTTTCAATTATCTCAATAGATGTATCTTTCAGGGTCAGCATGGCGATATACTGCATAAGACACTATTTATTTGACCCCAGATGCACATGTATCACATACTGTAGAAAGGTAAAGGTTGACTCATTTATTCATTTTAAAGTAGTAGTGAATAATGCTTTAGATATTATTGAGGTAGTTCACCCATAAGTGAATATAAGCGCCTCATCAAGGGCCATCCAGACAGCTGGAAAGTGCATATGGCAATTGGGGGCCACTTTATTCAAAGCACCACACAGTAAGAGTGCCACTTTAGTGTGGTAACCTATGGGGAATAAAACCACTAACTAATTCTAAGTAACATGCTGTATGCTGCACAGAAGACTGGTTACTCACAACCGGAACAAAAGCACATCTGAGCCAGTACTGTATAAATATGTGCATGATATTCACATTTTCTTTAGAAAATTTTGCAACACTTTTGTGTATTGTTTATGCGGATGTTTCAAGATGTTATACTTTGCCTTTTAGTGAACATGTACTCTAAACCTGTGCTGATTTGCAGACTGACAAGACAATATAACAATTTTTTTTCAAAATGTTTATTTTTGCTGGAACTTTTCAATACTAAATAATATTAGTAATTTACTACAAAAGTTAACTTCTTATTCTTTGAATTCTTGATTGATTGATTTTCATTATACATCCATAAGACTGTTGCAAAGAGAGATGCAGGGTCACAAGGAATACAAAAGCATCACACTGGCCAGGAAGTGTGCAGAAACCAGGTTGACTATTATTCAGTCGCAAAACCAAACTTATCATTTAACAAAGAAAAGTTAGGGTGCTGCTCTTCACATAGCATAAAAAACTGAAAAACTAAAACCATTCTCAACACACATATACTCTACCTTCTCTCAGTTCAAACCGGCCTATCAGAGTAGAGCTGTGGAAGGGAGAGTTAACAAGGTTAACAATAAAAAACATAATTTCTTTGATTTGCTCGTGCCAACAAATGCATACTACATTCTGCAATATATAAAGAAAAAATATTGTATATTCGAAAATAAGCAATGAAATATACAACATGCATTATTTACCTTAATTAACTGAGATTTTTCCACACATTCAATCAGCCAAAGAAAATAATACCCACCTACTCATAGATCCCATAAAAGGGTACCTATTGAGGCATGCTCCGTCTTTAAGCACCTACCCAGATGGCCTACACAAAGGACCGAAAACGATTCAGATTCAAACAGGTTCTTCTACATTATAATGTAATATAATGTAAGTTAAAATAAGTTAACACTGACAAAAAAAGATGTGTCTCTTTTATCTAATATGGAGACTATTGGTTAAATAAATAAAACAAAGAAAATTGTAAGAGACTGGCCATCTTTCCTAGCAAAGATGGCCCAGCAAACAGTGGGGGAGTTGGTACTTCCTCACAAGCACATGTTTTATTGTACACAATTACTAGAAAATGCAAGCAATATAAGAAAATATGAGAACATGTCATGTTTTAAGTTTGTTGTTTAATACTTACTGTTTTATTTTTGTATTCTCCCCTCTCCTTGTGCCATGTGTATCTTTACTTCCTATCCTTTGTTGCATTTTCCCGCCAGTTTTCTGTACTACTCTGATTGGTTGCACCTGTCCCTCTTTAGTTTGAAATGTGTGGCCGTCAGTTCTGGATTCTGTTTGCTGGATATCTGTTGGACTTTTGGTTTATCTTGGATTTTTGAGCTGCTTGTTATTTTTGCCTGGAATATCAGCTGCCTTTAACTGTTTTTGTGTTTTCATCCCCAAGCTTTAGTAAGTTATTAGTTACTTTTCATTCACAATACCTCCTTGTCTGCATTTGGGTCCACTTCCTGACAGACAGACAGACAGACAGACAGACACATGTGACAGAAAGTTATTTCTGTTTTTGGAGTGCACATTCAGTAGACAGACACTTGTGTAGCACGTACATAAAACTGGAGTGGAATTGCAACTTGGCTCCTCTTTGGTACACTAAATTCCAGTGTAGTGCATTATCTTTATCCCTTATCTTAGCCAAAGCTCATTTAGTGTATAATATAGACTAAGTAACACTCTTACAATCACCAATCAATGAATGGCCTTTTCTGACTTTTCTTCAAGCCAGTGGCTCTTGATTGCCGGAGCTCAGCCCAACAGACAGACCACTACTTCTCTAATTAAACCACCCATCCGACTGTGTGTTTCCCACGCACAGGTAACTATAAGGGGAACATGACGTAGGGAGTAGTGAGGTCAACTGAGCAGGGCAAGGTTAGAGAAGAAAAACAGATGATTGATGGAATGGTAGTAAGTAAAGTAAGTGATTGAAAAAAAAAAGGAATGAATTAGGATGGGCAGAGAGATGCTGTGAGATAAAGACAAGGTGCAGTCTCTTGTTTTTAAAGGTGAGAGGGTGCACCACTTCCCTTATCTTTATTTAGACAGGACGGCTGAGAGGGACACAGCAAACACCGGCTCGAGCAAACACCAGAGGAAATGTTCAGGGCATACGGTCCAAGCAGACGCAATTTTATCAGGGAACAGGGAGACATATCAGCCTTATTAATGTCATACTTATCACTTGTTCTCGCAGTACACTCTATCAAGTGTCCACAACACTCTCAGCCCTGCTCAAAGGTATGAATAACAGTGAATTCACTCAGTCTTTATTCAGAAAGAGCTTTTTAAAGTTTAATTACTAGATTCCCTTTAGTTGAGGTCAGCTGTTGGCCATCATGCACTTAGATGGGCGAGGGTAATAATAACCTGCTAGCTTTTAGCCATATAGCAAATGCAAATCTCAGGATTCTGATTGTCCTTCTTTAATCTATTACATTAAATTTACAGACGACTGGGGATCATGACATGGTGCACAACTGGAGAGCATGTGATAGCCCTCTACTATGCTTTTGAAATTGACAAGTTAATTGACTCAAGGCACAATACAAATGAAATAATTCTGCTCCTCTCACTCTGAGATTAACTGAGAGAGATTTATATTAGAAGCCAATGGATTTCAGCAATAGCTTTTTTCATTGTTAATGCTGTAACCCTGAAAAGGGCTACTGCCGCTGAGACGCGCTGGCTTCTATTAATGCTTTGCAGTCACTGGCTTTTTTCATTCTTTCTGATTCATCCACCTTGAAGACATGGCAAGGTTGTAATAGACGTTTTACCCACAGAATATTGCGTTAACTGTTTTATTGATTGGTCTCACTGATGTAAATTGAATGCATGGAAATGTTGCAATTTATATGTAATGTCACCTCTTTAAATGCCAACAGTGACAGAAAACTGTAACAATCCCCCAAAATCTGCAATGGCAAAATATGCTAATTTTCTTTCTTTCTTTCCTTCCTTTTGTCCTTTGTTTCTTGCTTTCTTATTTCATTATACATGTTCCTTGACTGATAAGAATATACTACATGCCACTTTTTTTACGACAAATTATATAATTAAGTTATAGATGAACTGCAAATTTGTTTACAATGTAAAATATTAGACCACAGATACAGTATAAATACAGTATGTCAGAAGCTTCCCTTTTACAATCCTAAATTTACAACTTACCATGTTGACTTTTGGCTCGTGACACCTGATTCCCCCACGGCTGACATGAGCACACATTATCAAAGGAATGTCCAATTATCTGAAGTAAAGGCAAAGACAGGCAAAGGATTCTCAAATTATCAGCCCAGGGGACTTAAATGCTTTAGTTTGGCTTAAAGGTCACACATGGTCATTTCTAGCTCAGTGGGTAGAGATGGGAGAATGCAAGTCTGATCCCTGCTGGGGCCACAAATGATGAATTTGTCAGCTCCTGTGGGGTGTTTTCCTGCTCTAAATTTATGCATCCTCATCTCTTTGTTCTACCAGCTCCTGACACAGAAATTGATTGAGGTCTGCCATCTTAAAGGACCATTGTGTCATGTTTCCATCCATTTTTGACAAATGAGGCTGGCTTTTCACCATTGCCAAAATTTCAACTCAGGTCAGTTTAATATGACAATGAAAAGACAGAAAAACAATAGAAACAAGTGGTCAGAGCGGTCAGATGTATTCATCAAGTTGAGGGTTTAGTTCAATCCCTGCCTACCTATGTCCACATGTCTGGGTGCCCTTGAGCCTGTGTGTAGATATGGGACACTACACCTCAAACAGCTAAATTTAGAAGGACGACTATACCTTACATCATGTTTACACCTCTTGCACAGGGTTCCTGTTCAAGTGCTCCTTCTGGTCCACTGGGACTGTCCTATCGTCTGTCCGTATCCCCCAACCCTGGGAATTTAAAAATAAATACTAAACAGCATGGATGAAAGGATGGTTTGATAAATGACAGTAATGAAGTGAACAAACCTGTCTTTTCCAGTATCCACCCACAGGCAATTTTTTGCCACTTGAGGTTAAGTGCCCCCCTTAAGGAGCAAGCCCATGCCAAGCTCCAGCAGTGGCCTTCATTTCAGCTTGTCCCTATGAGAGCATCTGCGCACTAATACATAGAGTAGAAGAAAGCAGCTCTGCTACTTTAAAGATTTGATTAAGTAAAACCTGAAGCTGAAGTTGATTGATTAAAGGCCTTCACAGTCTTTTTCTTTCAGTATTTTTTAGCAAGCAGCCAGCAGCAAAGTCAGGATGCAGAAAATACCTTACAGCTCGCACGTCCATGTGAGGAATTTTAAATGCATTTGAAAGATACTTACATACTAAATATGGCAGTCAAAAAACGGGTTGTAAGTTACTGTTGAACCTGCTACATGAAATACTTTTTTTTTTTTTTATCTTTATGATGATTCATAAAGAACTAGATTTAATTTAATGTTTATTTAATTCATGTTTTATATTCCTTAGAAAAGAAGAAAAAACAGCAAGAAAATAACTTAATTTAAACTGTTTTGTCTTTATTTTCCTGAAGTAATGGCAATCATATCAACATTTTGTTCTCTGTAACTAATTAAATCCATCCATACTCCCATTAACAACCTAAATTATTGCCACTCAAAACATGATTTTGTTTGCAGTGTAGTATGTCATATGCACAATGATCCTCACCTCTAACTCTGATAAGAAGATATGCTCCTTTTATCTTTAAGATGCGCGGCTGCACGGGGGAGGAGGGGGCTGAATTGACTCAGTGCACAGCGTGCATTGGTCTGTTTCATGCTACCTTACCTCCCCTCTTATCCCGGGTAAAGGCAGGCTGACGATGCCACTGGACGATGCCTCCAGTGAGGCGTGGGGGAACGGCATGACTTCATCACGTCAAGTGGAGCACTGCAAAAACATGTCCTCTAAAGCAACTAATACAGCCCCGTATCCCAGCTTAAAACCGAATTAAAACGTGGAAAAAATGTTTCCACTGCTCAATAAAAAAAATAGCATATTGTTGTGATGGTGTGTGGTTGATTTGAATTCTGGAAACATTGAAATATTACATTATTGCATTGTTGACTTTAAATATTTATTTGGACGGGGGTATTACTTTAATATTAAGTAATAGATTAAATATATATTTTTGTCTTTTTTTCAGTGGAAATGTTAAAACAACGTGCCATACAGAAAGAGGGGGGCGATGAGAGGAGAGAGGAGACAGAGAGCCGTGAGTCGAGGGGTGGTTGGAGAGGGAGGGCCGGACGCATGACATCATTCCCTCAGCTTCCCTGCGCGGACAGAGCTCTGGTTTCTCCAAGTGCGCACGGCGGCTGCTGCTGAGGGAGCGACTCCTCCTGCCGTACCCAGACGCGTCCTGAGCAACCTGCGCTCTTGGGGTGGATTTTAAAAACATTATTTAGCCCGGCAGAGGAACCCGTGAACCGCTCCTCACTGGACCTGCCGCAAGGACGCACCACATTTAACACAAACCCCGGGGATTATTGCTTGTTTTAATCATGAAGATGTGAGGGTTTACAAGCTGAGAAGAAAGAAAGAGGAACTCCGAGGCTGACAACAAGGTAGGCACACACTTCCCCCACTCTCTCTCTTTTTCCTGACTCTGTCCGGCTACTTTTGTCTGCCAATTATCGTCTAAACGAAAATTAGGCATGTGGGCATTTGGTTACGGAGCGCACGAGCCGCGCGTTACTCTGCTGTCTTAACACCCGCACAGAGACCTAGGCAACTGCCCAAAGAGGAGCATGATTTCAGAATACTGCAAAGAGGTTTTTTTCTTTCAACATGCCACGGCGATTTGCGATGTATAGAGATGCTCGATTGTCCCGGACTCAGCGGGAGACCCGACTCTGCCACTGCAAAGCTGCTGCTGGTGAGCAGAGCAGATCTGCTGCTTGAGCGCGAAGGATACCCATCATTGTGAGCCGTAACAGGCACGGCTTCCCTTTCATTCCCTCACTGAACTGAGAGTTAATCACAATTTTAATTTCCCAAAGAAAAGAAAACCTGGGTGGTTCTTTAGCAGAAAGACGAGCGAAGAATTCTCAAGAATTCCTCTTGCACTTGTATGCGCTGTATAGGAGCGTAACGCATATTTCTGAATCATCTTTTTTTTTTTTTTTCGGGCGGAGGTGTGTGCGTGAGTGTGTGTGTGTGTGTGTGTGTGTGTGTGTGTGTGTGTTTGGTGGTGTGTGTGGGGGGTGCTCCTTCTAACAAGTGCATCTCCACGGGTGGGGGGGTGCTTCATTAGCCAAGTCAACCGTGCATTAGGATCCACTGATATGAACATACCCGTAGATCATGAGACATTCAATTCTTCTTGCAGGCATCAATCGGAAATGCCATTTTCGATATTTCAGTCTCCCCCGCCTCTCCCTCACCCCTCTCTCCCTCTTACCGTTTGCTTTTGTGTGTGAGTGTTTGTGTGGCGACCGGTTGTTTGATGTGATGTTGAAGCCTAAGGTATACATGTTGGACTTTTCAGACTACTGTAGTGTTGGTCTACACCCCTGGACCGGATTTGCGCATCACATTGTCAATGGCGTGCAGAAAGGAGTTTGGCTTATTTCGAGGTGCGCCACTCGAGCTTTCCACAGCCTCACCGAGGTGGAGCCAGCAACGGCAATGACACTGACTTTTTCTAAGTAGCAGCGGTGTCCTTGTTGAATTCTGGAAACTCGTATTTGTTAAATTCGGTCCAGTGTGTGCAGATCGAAGGAT
This sequence comes from Sciaenops ocellatus, assembly GCA_033000465.1. Taxonomy (NCBI): domain Eukaryota; kingdom Metazoa; phylum Chordata; class Actinopteri; family Sciaenidae; genus Sciaenops; species Sciaenops ocellatus. The sequence goes on along the minus strand of CP136882.1, from coordinate 20,187,788 downwards.
ATTTGTGATACATTTGATGTTGTTTTAATGTCCGAGAAATAAAAAAGACTAGATCAAGAATATTTCAATTTCAAACTTTCAAATTAGTTATCATTTTACCCCTTTTGCTGTCCTTATTTATTTTATTTATTTCTTGGAAATTACGCAAAGATATGCTGCCACACAATAAGACTCCATTAGAGCAAACATGATTTAATGAAAGTTTTAAAAGATGTGGAGGAACTGTTTCCATTATTTATTTTAAAAACAATTCTGTATCATTTAGATTCATTATAAATCATTATAAATGTATGATGTCTGAAGATATTAAGTCACATTTTTATCTGGAAGTACGTTTTGCAACAAAAAAGTCGCCTATTTTTTCCCCGAACTTGTGCATTTTCCATCTTGTTCCGTCTCCTGTTTCGATCGCAATGAGCGCATCGCGCGTCTGCAAAGCTCATAAAAGCCAGAGGAGAGAACAATATCTCGCCAGCGCCCGGGTTGTTAAAAGAAAATGGCTTTATTCATTTTTCTTTGTATCCGTGGTAACTTCGTTATAGCTTTTTTTATGGTGCCTGGAAATGGCTTACAGGCTTGCAATGCAATGTAATGTAATCAAATTTATGATGTTGCTGTGTATTACAATTCCCTGTTATGCTCCGTCACATGAGAAATTTGGAGTGACCCCCTCCCCACAACACCCTTCCCTACTTCCACTTCCCAACACACACACGCACACACGTACAATCATACACAGGAGAATGTCCAGGAGCATCAGAGCAAGGCACGTAATACCCATCAAAGGATTTGTATGAGAGGGAGCACACACCCCTCACTTGGACCCAGCCTCTAGTCCACAGTCCATTTTAAATTATATGCAGACTTATACTACCACAGATTTATTCTGGCAACCAATCATATGCTTCTTGAATTTTGCCTTTCCATATTTCATGCACATTTTTTTTCAGTAACAGCAGAAAGTTTGGCCTCTTGCAAGGAAGACATTAAAATATGTAGAGCTGAACTACAGCGATGAAACAAATGATGTAATGCATGTGTTGGTGTGTGCAGCTTAACACACAAAGACACACACAGAGAAAGAGAGATTTGCATTTCCTCCCTTCTTGTCTTTGTAATGTTACATCTTTTTTGCACAATAGTACCCGTGGGATTTTAGGCCACTATTTGTAAGATGTTAATATTTCATTTAGAATTACAATTCTTATTCCCACTTCGGCACAGATTTGTCTGTATGCTTCAGTCCTCCTCTTGATATCAAGATGTGGTGCCACCCGATGAACACTACGACAGGAGGGAGTCACTCACTCTGCTGTCTTAACAGACAGGCCTGTGGAAGGACAACTATTACTGGAGTCCTTTTCTCAGACTTAATGGGCTGGACACATTTTATGAAGCGTCTCCTTGCCCAGCGTTTATTCATGGAGCAATCAAATACCGGTGTTGGACATGCATAGAGGCCACACACTCTAAAAAGTACTGGTTTATTGTAGGAATTGAGCCAATGATGACTTTTTTTTAGGTTCTTTACTGGTTAAAATAAAGGATTTCTTGAAGAGCAACCACACAATAGAGCACCCAATGAAAGGGCTCATCAAAGAAACCCTCAGGTGGTTTAATACCGTAAAGATGCCCTGTTGAGAAGCTTCATAGCTCAGGTAGCTAAGGTGCAAGGTGATTTTTTTTTTCTCTCTTTTTCACACCTTTCATATCACACTGAACTCTCACCAGCTCTCAGAGAAATTTCAAAAGGTTTAAATACTCAAATTCTCATTCTGAAGCCTATTTAATTTCAAGAGTGCAGAGCATCACAGGTCACCTTTTAGTGAGGTGGCTCTTGGTAATGGAGATGCGGCAGGTTAGCTTTTCACTACTTCCAAACTTAACATCAATCTACCATCCTCTCTGTATGTATAAGATGGGTGACACAGTGGCATGCTCAAGCATCCGTTGTTTTCTCCTGCACAACTGCACTTCAATCATGCTTACCTGTCACCCGCTGGGTAGTGAAGATTCAAGCACGTGATATAGGGTCAGCACACACTGCAAATGCAAGACATGCACCTGCTTACACACATGCACATATACTTTTATTATATATAAAATGGGCTATAAGTCACATGCTGCAGTCTCATTACAGGCCACCACGCCTAAGTGTGTGACCATGTCATTAATGCAGTCAAGATGGAAAAAGATGCGGATGGCTGGCAGAGCTGTACCCAAACATGTAAAGTGTGAAGAGATAGAAAACTAAGAGAGAGAAGAAAATGTTTAATCATAGGCACACTTTATGGAGAGCTTCGCCCATGTGCACTGCGGCAGTGTAATTACTAGGATAGTGCTTGTTAGTTGGCACCTCCAGATAAACAGCAGGCTTTTTTTTCTCCCATGTTTTCTCTCAGCCTGTGACAGAATTTGAAATTCTAAGTATCCCATCTTATCCCATCCTCACTGCCACCCCTTGAGCCACTTGAAAACACACCAAAGTAATTTGTTTCTAATACATGTCAACGGTCGTGTTAAATAAAACAAGTGAACGATTGAAATCTATAACAAAACCTGATAGTTGGTTCTATTGAGGTAATTCAGATTGAGTTCATCAATAAAGAACAGCAAAGGAGTGGTTGTATAATGTGACAGAGCATTTTTGTACCCAGCCTTCTGTCCAACGACACCATATTGTACAGTAAATCTTGTCAGGAGGCATATGGTCCTCAAATCCATATGCAAATGAGCGCTGGAATATTCTAACAGCAGAAAAAGAACTTGTCCTTGCCTGGCTTCTTCTGAACAATGGTTTGTCATTTCAAATGGATAAGGTATAAGCTCTTTAGAAGAAGTCTTGACTGCCAGAATGAGGGCAAAAAATGCACTATTCACAAGTTTCCCATGAACATTCTGACCTGGTTTAAGCCCACCGCGGAGCTTGACACTTTAATGGCTTTGATGCGTACACATTTTCCTGGTACACGCCAGGATGACAGGAAGAGGGAAGATGGGCGATCCTGGAGTAATGCAAGATTTCTCCTCCTTTCCTAGGAAGGAGTGTATGGCCACACACATATGACTAGTGTGGGGTAAAAGCCTCAGGGCCCCTCTCTCCCTGTCAGATATGTTAAGCTTCATTTCTAAACACCATTCCATAAAGCAATGATTATTCATGTCTGCCAGCCACAATCCCAATCAAAACATTGTGAAAAGGTTAAAGTGGCTGGAGGAAGTATCTTGCACACCTTTATTTCCTGCTTGGAAGTTGTTGTTTGTTTTTTTTCACAAACGTGTGCATGGTCAAGACAAAAATGTAACCTTGTTGGGTGGTTCAATTTGACTGGGAAGAGAACATATCATAATCAAACTTAGTTCAGGTTAAAACAGCATGTGAAGCATTCAAGGGCTCTTTACTCAAAGGTAATTGAGGTGGTAATGTGTGTTTTTAGAAAACCTGAGAATGTGCAAACAAATTGCATGCTCAGGTGTTGTCTAAAATACACCGTCAGAGGGAACAGTAGTGGAAACTGTGGAGCATACCACAATCTGTGCGATATGAATATGCTCCATCTATTAAAATTGTATAACCTCTATTTGTTGTTGAAAAATTGGCACCATTACAGTGAAAGACCCCTTATGTATTAGAGCAGTTTGCAGTATACCCATAGGTGTACAGATAACTATAACTGGATTTCTTTAAAACTGAATGAAGCTTAAAAGCGATGATTCCCCTGCACGCTATTGTTTATGTGATTTCTACATGGATTTATGGACATTTAATCACAATGGACATCGGAGATGACACAAATTGCTAGCTACCTTAGTTGCCTTTCACCTCATGCATGATCTTTGCCTCAGGTAGCACCCCGACCTCCACACCTCACAGTTAATATAAAATATCTGGTTTACAATGATAAGACTTAAAAACATGAAGTGACTGAAGATATTTGTGTTTGTATAGACCTTGAGCTATTATTGTACGTCCAAAGATTGCAGGAAGCCAAGGATGTGAATGACTGGTGGGCTTTGATCTGCACTACAGCTGTATGCATTGTAATAATTCTTGTTGCTGCTGCACTTTGGTTTAAGAAAACTCAGTTTCCCGGCAATTACACTGAGTGGTTTGGTAACTAGGTGGTGTAGTGACACTGTAACTGTGTTTCTGCATGCTTTGGAGCCAACATAAATGAAAAAGTTGGTACTGTAGCATAGCAAACCATGTGCACCCGGTAGATCTGAATAATGTGGTAGGGTGTTTTCCAGAAAGCAGACAATTACAAAAGCTCTTACTGGATGAGACAGATGTAAATCTCCCAGGGGGAGTTAGCTTACAGAGCTTATTTGTTAGCTTATTCGCCACTGCAGTCGCCATCCGCCCCTAAGGGTCGTAACTCTTGAAGGTCACGCTAGCATTTCACCTCCTCCATTTACTCGCCCATAACAGCTCCAGTGGGTATCGCCGGATGTTTCCCACTATGCTAGTGAGTGGGGTCTCATGATGATGGGGGTCTGTGAGCATGATGAATCAAGACAAAAGCAGGTATAACAAAACGTTGTCTCGCCTGTTTACTACTCGCTTGCATCATACTCAAACGCATCATAAAGAATGAATGATTCATACACTGTCTTGGATAGTCATTTATGTTTAATCCAGAACTGTACTGAAGCCGTCGCCAGCCATGGTCTTGTGGCGTGGCGGGGCATCACCGGGAGTGGGCGGCTGGTTAAAGGTTCAGCCGAGGAGAAGGAAGAGGTGCTGAGAATGTCACACTAGAACAGGGTAGAATTAAGACAGAGAGAGGAGAGCATTGGCGGTGGCCTTGTACGTTTCATCTGCAGGCCCTAATAAAAGCCTCACAGGCCAGCATTGATCTCTCCCAGAATAATCCATTTAGACTGAGCGTGCCTGGCCATGTGGGGCCTCTTCAATTATTTACGGCAGAATGCTGTGCAAGCTTCCGTTGGGATGCAACAATGTGCCCTGGGAAACCTGTGAACTGCGGATTGCAGGAGAGCAAGGTAGACGCGGTGAGTGGAAAAGGAGAAATGGCAGATGGAAGGAGAGGACTGGTATGAGAGAGATAGGAGGAGGTACAGAGGATGGGAATGAAAAAATTGAAGGGGCAGGTAAATTACACTAAAGGATGCAGGGAGAGGTAGTTGAGAAGAAAGTGGGGGAGGAGTCAGGAAGAACAGAGGGGACAGATAGGGAGACAGGAAGGTGAGGAGAGGGAGTGTTTAGAAAGATGGGAAGTACTGTAGCAATGCATGACAGAAAGGGAATAGATGGTTGGTGAGGAGGGATGATGATCAAGTTTAGGAAGAGAGCGTTGAAATAACAGATCTGAGGGAGAATGAATTTCTGAAAGAATGGACTGGACTAGGAATAAAACAGAAGGTGAGGGAGTGGTGGTTAGATGACATGAAGTAAGGAGCAGAAGAAAGGGATTACAGGGAAAAACGGTAAAGGTGGCGAGGAGAAACGAGATGTATGGTCATGAAGGGATGAAAGAATGAAGGATTAATGATAAGAGTGATGGGGAAAAGATTGAGAAGGAAAGGAATGAGTAGATGAAAGAAACTGAGAAGGAAAGAGGAAAACCACTATACTATAAGAAATCAGATGATAAGAGGTACGAATAGAAGAACAAGTAGTTGAAGAAGGAAAGGGAGGCTGGGAAGGAGAGATTAGCTTGATGAGGCTAGGAAGCACAAGAGGAAACAAGGTAGAATTATAGATGAGACAGGGAGGAAGAGATGACTGGAAATGAGTCAGGAATAGATGGATAGGAAGAGGGTGGAGGAGGATCGGACCGTTTTAAAGCAAGTCATGAACAACTATTGATCATGGCAGAGTTATGGTTGCTATTGTGCTAAGTGGAGACATGTCAGCTTGACTGCCTGTGCAGTCGATCATTATTTCCGCTACACTCACCTTTAATGCTACACTTTACAAAAAAAGTACCATTCGTTTTGCCTTCAGTAGGTTTTGGTGGACAACATCAACTTCCAGTGCGGTCAGATGATGACAAGAATCAAGATGAATTCATACAATTGCCACGGACATTTCTTTCATGCTTTGAGGGCTGCATATATCACAATTTCTTTTCCTGCAGTGTACTGACAGACAGACTTTACACTCAGAGCTACATATATACTCCCCTCTGTTTGCCTGGTCTATATTCTGCTATTAGCAGCTCACACACGGCTCTCATAAATCCAGCTAGATTTGTCTTACCTGATTCCCCCGGAGTTCACCATCAAGCTGTCTTCCTTTTGATGTAATTCCCAGCACCTTATTAGGATTTCTACCCATTGCCTGCTGCTGAATCAGGATTTCTGATCCAGCAAAAGACAATAGGAATGGAAAATTGACTCTGTACGTTGCATTGATTATGTCTGGCACGTTTTGAAAGTGGTATACCCTTATTTCACAAGAGTTGTAACCCTTAAGACCCCTTTAAAGCTTTTGCTGAAACATGCCAGGACTTTTTCTGCCTCATGCAGTAACAGCAAATACAAGTACCTCTTTAATTCATTTAATATATTTTGCATTAGTACTATACAGTGAAAGTCATCTAGAAGTCCCTCTGCATGCATCTTTTATCTACTTTACATTAATATTGCAAACATTCATTTTTAATGATATTTAGAGTCATAATCATATATTACAATGCAAATTCTCTGGCAGTTAGACACCAACATTAATTTCTCACAGCTAACAGATGGAGAAGAAACTATAAAGGAATGGAGCTTGCAGTAGTTCAGCAAGCATGCAGTACGAAAAAGGAAAAAGCACTTTGTAATTGCCATTACATTGGCCATGTCAAGGAGCCTAATCAGATGGGCTAAATGGTGTAGCGGCATAGCTATTAGCTAACGATAGCATACCAGCAGGTTTCTGTTTAATTGGTAGGACCCTATTTCCCACCACTTCTCGTTCTCTGAAGCAGCCACCAAAGATTTATTGTTTGTCTACAGCCATTGATTATCGGATTCTAGTAATTGTTTTGCTTTCGCTTGATTAACAAACCCGTGTTTTCTCCAGAGGCTAGCTCAATAGCAGCCTTTAATGGCAGGACCCCAGCCAAACTCCACACTAACAGGGTGTTTACCAAGATCACAATGGAGAATCAGAGAGGGGGCTAGGGGAAGAAAAACCTTTTGATTTTTGTATCAAGAGGGAGTATTGTTTCACCCCAACGAGAAACCAAAGTTCATTAACCGAGGTTCCAGTGCTCAGTGAATGGTTCAGATTTTTGTGTATGGGTGGCCCCGCTGGCTTATTCATCCAGGTGCTCTGTGTTTCACAGTTCCTGTCCAGCAGTGTGCAGTATGATCGATGCATGCATGCGGCTTTTCGCGCTGGCATGTTAGGAATTTGAGTAGTCTGCCTCTTGTCTTGGTCTTTGTCCTCTCTCTTTTTTCAGGAGAGTTGTTAAGGGATGTGGAGCAAAAATGAGAGAATCACAGCTGTGAAGGAGTACATACATAATGAGGAGGAGGAGGAGCAGAAGGGGTGATGGAGAGCTTTTGCAACAACCTTAGGTCAGGTTTTAAAGCTTTGGGGTTTGGATGAAGTCGGGGGATACAGGTAGGGAGGTAAGCATGCTTGTGTACTACTCATATATATCTCAGATATATCATAAGCTCTGACACTATTCAGACCTTTACCTTTCATGAAGTGCCTTTCAGTTGTAGGGAACTTAGCATTCCCTCCATACTCCCACGACACCCTGTCTGAACTCTGACTCTCATTCCAAGAGAAAGTGTATGGAAAGATAGTTTTTTTTTTTTTCCTTTAGCTGTCATTACAAGGAACACTCTGCTTCCTGGAAGGCTGAGAACATTTTGTTGCTACCACATATTTGTCTAGTTGCTCTGCATCAACATCCAGAAAGAGTCTGCATCACTCATGCTGCTCATTCTTTTTTAAACGCAGTGCCGTTGAACTCTCATTAATGCAGGGTATTGCTTCCCTCCAGCTTGTTAGTTTCTTGGTGTTTTATTTCTGATTTTGGTTGCAGCTTGAAAACATCCTTCTACAAATTCAAAATCTTATTCTCGTTACATAGATATATAGCTTCCTTCTTCCATCCTACATGTCTTTACATATGATTTCACAACTGCGTGTCTTTTGTTAGGGCACTGCTTGCTTGCTTGTTGATGTAGGAAATCACAGTAAATCCAATGTTGTACTCCAATAGTCCTCCGGTAGGGCCTGAATGCATAAATACGTACCTAAATGAAGCATCGATGCAGGATAAATACAGGGAGGAAGACTTTTCCACCAGGTGCCACCTTGACAACTAACTTAAGGACCCAGTCTACTAACTTGTGTTGTGTTGTTTTTACCTTTTCGCTGTTCATCGGTTTGCGCCATTAGCTAAACCAGCTGCTGATGCAAGAACAGGATGCTGAGAGAGAGGAAGAACGAGTTCTACTTAAAGGTAATTTATTTCTGCTGTCGCTTTGTTGGGTGAAGAGGAAGTGACAAATGCGAGCTGGGTTGTTTATGAGGCCCAGCTAAGTGCTGGCAGGGCTGCTTTCCTCTGAGGTAGTTGGCTCTCTGTCCTTGGGAGGTGCAGTGCTTTTGTGGCATAGTGTGTGGCAGGCGAGCTAATGAGAGGTGAACCTATCTGCTTCTTATTCTCCGTCTGCCTCCCTACTTTCTTCCACTTTTTGCCCCTGTCCCTCTCGCTTTTCTCTCCTCAATCTCTTTTCTGACCTCTTTTACCTCCCTCTCTGTCCTTTTCTTTCCACACCCATCGCTTTCTTTTTCAGTCAGAAAAGCAAGAAACACACACAGAATATCCTTCCAATCGGCACTAGCTTGCAAGCTAAGGCCAATAGGGCATGCCCTTCTTGTCTGGAAAGAAAACATGGAAACTCTGCCTTCCATCACTTCCCGCCAAATAAATCAGTCAGATCTTTGACAAACCCCAAATAGGACTGCCAATTTCTCAAAGCTGTCCTGTTCATCAGTTTGATTCATCTTCTCAGAGATAGAAGGCGTGTTTTCTTCCCAGCCTCCCACCCTCCTACATTTGCGGTCAGTGAGTTAGCAGATGAGGCTAGGTCACTGCATTCAGGCTTCAGTGTTTGAAAAGAAAAGCATTTCAGTGCAGCACCAGTGGCCTGGCTGCAGGCCCCAAAACACTCAGAAAGATGGACAGCAGCAGGATGGGGTTTGCTGAAATGTCACCCTGTCCACAACCTCAGCTCAACTACATCCTCTTCCTTTTCCTCCACTTCCTGTATGCCTTTGTAAAACGCCATTTTAATTGACACACAGAAAAAAAACTCTCTGGTTATCTGCCTGCCTGCTCCTGTTTCATGTCACTTGTGTTAATTTCCCTTTCCCTCCCACTCCCTGTCCATCAGTCCTCTTCTCTGTGTCGTTCTTAAGCTGCGCCTTCTATTCTCTGAAGAATTTGTTTCCCCCATCTTTTTCTGTCTGTTTCCTCAAGCTCCCTCTCTCTGCCATCCCATTCCCCACTGATTGCCTGTGTTGTTTCCCCGTCCTCTTTACTCCTTGTCTAGTTATTTACATCTCCCTGTTGTCTGCCCCTCTCCCGACTCGTCTTCGCTTTCTCCTCGGCTCTGACTTTAAAATTTTTATACGTTTGCTCCGTAAATGATAAAATAAAGATCTCAGCCAAACAATGTGGATTCAAGCAAACAAAACGGTGTTCATCAAGACTTGTAAATTGTCTACAAATGAAAAAAACTAAACATTAGTAAAAGGTGAATGATTTACATTTTGTATATTAACTTTCATACTTGTGATGAATGGTTATAAATCATTAGCTGAACATAAAAATGTGATACGTTAACTGCTTATCCAATAATTTATACATTTTTACAACATTTACATACATTTCACTTCACTAATAATGATAGTGTGTCATAATAACAGATTATTTCTTAAGGTTTTTAATGCACAGTAAATATAATTTACTAATTTGAAAAAGCACATAATCTCATTTTATAGCCTATTGATGGTATCTGTGTGTAACTCATCATTTTTAAAATAATTTGCACATTGTATTTTGCATAACTGACATTTAGTATTCATTTACAAAAAAAAGTTTCCAAATTACTTACAACAACATTAATGATAGCTCAACAAAACATTTTCCATTATTTACAAGCATACATAATGTTTGATTAATTATGTAATGCTTAATAAATAACTTACAACTGATCATTCATCACACTGCCTAAGCAATATCAGTGCTGTGTGGCTGTGTGAAGCCTCTAAACCAGCAAAAACAACCTGCCAAGCTCTGCACTCCTGACTTCGACCAACTCTTCCTCCATTACTGTGCTATCTGTACATCCATCTGACATCACAGAGATAAACTCTGCACTAGAAAGCTCTCTCCTCTCATCCTCCGCTCTGCAGTGCATGAAGAGTTTTGTTTGACTGACACTTATGTATGTCCTTCCTATGTTCAGGCCCTTCAGCCCTGAAAATGAAAGTACATACATCCTTACTTCAACATTGTGTGTTTTCATGCTTTTCAGTGTGGTGTTGAGCAGGTGAATTTCATCCATGACTGCAGACAATAATAGGCAGGACTGACAGACAGATGGCAAGTGTAATTTGGTTTTCAATGAACTGTTAACAGCCAGGTCTTAAGATCACTTTGAGCAAGTGTGACACTGTTGTTGAGATGTTCAAATGCATTTCTTTTTGGCATGTCGAGTGCTACGGACCTCAAATGTCACTGAGGTTGTGTGCCAGTGATATCAGACATCTTCATGGTTGTCACCTTCCAACCTTGGCAAATTACCCCCTGACTGGTTGGACAGATACCACTGTGGATAAGAGCAAACTGTCGTTTCCAGAATTACTCACATGTTATAGCAGCACACAGTATCTGCTGCTGGTGAACAGTGTGTTATGGAATTTTCTATCCTTAGGTTACACGAGGTCACGTGTGGGCCTTGAGGTCCTCAGCAGTATTAATTGTTTGGCTTTGATTGGGAACAGGAGGTGCCAGTCCATCTCAACACTGTGGTGGCCAGGGTCAAAGAGACCTACTGCTGCCTTCTTAGACATAATAGATAGCTGGCTGTTGACGTTCCAATCTGCGTAAACAGACATCTGTGTCTCCAGACTAGAATATGCTGACAATAACACCTCCATGGGTAAAGACATTCTCTTTGACTAATTCTGGGCGTATAGTATTTGTGGTGTTATCTTGAGGTTTAAAATCTATCCACCAGGATGAGTTGGGCAGAATGTGAGACCGACTCAGACACTTCTGATGTACTTTGAGAGTGTCTCTAATTCTCCTTGGCCAAGTGTCAATAAATATTACAGCATAAGACATCAGAGGCTCCTGAACACTTTCTTCCCTCCTGACCTCACCATTGACCTTTGACTTCAGCAATTTCTCCACAACACAGTGGACATGATAATCCATCATAATATCTAAATAACTCAAAAGAAAAACATTAATAGAGCTTGTTTCACATACTGCCTAGCTTAACTTTGGATTATTCCACCACATTTTCAGGCAATATGTGTAGTGTATCCTACTTTTTTCTGTATGCCGCCTTCCAAAAATAGCTTTTAAGTGCACAGCCTGTCATGGGACCTTATATAATGTCCCTGGGTCAAATGCCAATCCCGCTTAACATTGATACTCACCTGTCATGTATTTTTTGTAGCTCTGAGTTTCTTTCCATTTTTTTCCCCCTTCATCCTTCACTCCACTCTCTCCTTCTTCTTCTTCTTCTTCTCCCTTTCCCTCTAACCAGTCTGTTCTGTCACTGTGAGATGGGGCTTTTACCTGTGGTGCAGTGTTTCACTGGCGGCCTTTGTTTTCATCTATTGTTCTTAAAAGCGATTATGACCATCAGACAGGCCCATTAAATATTTAGCAGAGCTCGGGCTGCTGCTTTCACTGGCTTCACAGGAGCAGCCACCACAGATGTTCAAAGTGTCTTTCTCTGCAGCATGGATGTGCACAGGTACTCAGAGGGGCAACTAAATAAAAGCCACTATTTGACACAGGGTATAGCATTTGTGCATGCTTGTTTCCTTGTCCGTTAGAAATGAACACACAGATTTCTGTGTGCTTGTGTGCATGCATGTGCATGTTGTTTATTTCTCATTGTGTATGCGTGACCCTTGTGCCATGTTTACTGCTGTAATCATTCCTCTGTCTGCTGTGTGTGTGTATTTTTCAGTGACTGCACCTCAGATTAGTTTGCCGTTCAATATTAGAAAATTTATTTGCAAGTCCATTCTCCATTTCTACTGCAGAAAGAATTAGAATGATCAGTTGCTTGAGAGAACAATAAATAAGGTCTTTGGCTGTTGGTTTATCTAAAGACACTGTGGGACAATGGCTTCACAAATTATCTCTACTTTGACTCCTACATTCACAAATGAAGTTGAACTCTAAGAGATTGCACTCTTGTGTGATACTGAATGTCTATACAAGAGAAGATACATTTGATGTGTTACTTTATATTCTTTGTTTGAGAATCTTTGTTTGAAAAACTATTTTTGCAGTTTTCAATCCCTTCTCTTCTTGTGTTTGGTGTTGTTGATTTTTTTTTTTTTTTTTTTTTAACGGCTAAAAAACTTAATATTTAATCCCACCAATGTATGGTCTTATGGATTTGTTATTGTCATTTCATCTTAGAGTCATGGGCAGTCTTAAAACATGTTCAGCGCTTAAGTCTTAAATTAATCAAGATGTTTTGTTTGACCAAGGACTCCCTAAAATAGAAAATTACAGGTTGAAAGTCTTTAACATTTATTGTTGATCTTGTCATGTCCTTGCAGCAAGCTTTGTTGTATCAGTTGTTATTATTCAGAAAGATTTGAACACAATGAGCAGTCAGGGGTTCAGTGTCTTGCTCAAGGATGTTTTGGCTGTTCTAAAAATGAAGTGTGATGTGTGCCAGTTATAGGGATAGGAATTGGGAGCTGGTTCCAGTTGAGAACTGGTTCCAAATTGTCTTGAATCGCAGTCATGTCTCCATTCCCATTCCCTTTTATTGATCATTGAGCAACACAGCCTTAAATTCCAGAAATGTTATGTATTTGACACTATGCACAAGTTCCACGGCTTCCAACCGAATAGCACGTCCATTACCAAGGGTAAATATCTTATGTTATAATAACACTGGCACAGATAGGCTTAGCAGAATCTTTCTTTAACCAAGAAAACCCACATGAAAACAAATGCTGTACAAAAATGCTCATTTTATTCTTTTTAAAAGACGAGGGACTGTTAATGTAGCTACATTTTCTTTATTATTATTATTATTATTATTTAAATCAGTTTCATTTCATAAGAAGGGTCTATGGTGAAACAGTCTCTACCCTGCCTTGCTCACTATAGAGTCAAGATGCAGCATCCATATGATGATGGTACCTTAGTGATGGGGACACCAAGGTATCTTAAGCTGCCCACTGTCTCCACCGAGGAGCAGTTCATATTAAGAGGCATGTAGTTCCTCCTTGGCTGCTTCCCAACGTCCACTATCATCTCTTTAGTCTTGCTAACATTCAGGAGGAGGTTGTTGTCCTGACACCAGTGGATCAGGTTCTCTATTTCCTTCAGATAGGCCTTTTCATTGTTTTCAGTGATCTGGTCCACCCAGTTGTGCCGTCAGCAAACATGATGGTGCTGGTGGAGTCAAAAGTGGCTACACAGCTATGTGTCGTGGAAGTACAGCAGGGGACTCACAACACATCGTGCTCCAATGAAGATGGTGGACACTCCTCATTCATCCATTGCAGTATGAGAGTTTGTGATGTCTTGGATGGTTCTTGTAATCCATGGTTTCTGATTGCTCTGATTTCACTGCTGTTTTGAGTACAGTTGCTTCTGTTGTTTAACAAATTAATTCCACCTCAGACTGTTGATGTCCTCAGTGACATCGATGGTGGCGTCCTGGAACACTACAGGGCGGCCTCTGATTGGTCTGACCATTTCCTGTCCCTACACATTTCTTGCGGCATATGTCAGATTTGTTTACATACTTTGTTCTCAACAAGATGGGTTGTCACTCTTCCTAAGTGCTGGCAGGTTTTGCTCTGTAGTTGTTTTTGAATGCCATGTAGCAGTGATCAATGTACAGACATAGTCACGTGGTTGAATGGCACTGCACGGTATTCCAGGATTTAGCAAAGCTTCGGTACCAAAAGACATTACAGTTCATGATATCCCATTGGAAACTAATAAGAGCACAGAGGTTGTCCAGTTTGTTATTCAGTGCCTGTTAACGTTGGCTATCAGGATGCTTGGAAACATGTAGCTGTTTCCTCAGTTAGTTAGGAATTAATAATTGCATTGGTATCAATAAAATCGTATCAGTTCCCATCCCGAGCCAGTTATGAGACTTCTGACCGCAAGTCCATCCTGCCATTTTGTACTGTTAGTTAACTTTTACTACAAGAGACGTCTTAAAATATGGACCTGCCTGTTTACATGGGGAGCCTCACATTTTGTTTTTAGAAACAAGTAAATTCAAACACGATGTAGCAGCGAGGCGTTTTCTCTCATGTTCTCTCATGTCTGTGTGGGTTTCCTCTGGATAGTTTCCACCTACAGTCCAAGGACATCCAGGTTAGTTGAAACGGAAAATCCAAATTGTAAACTGTGTGTGTCTGTCTATATATTTTGTCTGCCCTGAGATTGTCAGCCTGTCCAGGATACTATTTGACTCCTACCCAATGTGTGATGAGACAGGCTACAATCTTTGTGAACCTAAACAGGATCTGACGTTTAGTTAATGAATGGATGGATGGAAGAACATGTAGCTGTTTCTGCTCTTTATAGTAATAGAAAATAGAAATATATATATATATATATATATAGAGAGAGAGCATAGGTGCTGCCCTCTCCTGGCATGAAATGTCTCCACCTGGGTGTATTTTTAAACCTCCTGGGAAATTTGAGTTTGAGCCTTAGAGCTTACTGTACCTGGTCAGTGTAGAGTAGCAGATTGAGCTTTCAATGTTAAGTCAGCAGCTATTAGTTTGTTTCCACAGGGCAAAGGAAATATATTTCTGTTAAGTATAAGCACAAATATTGTTTTACGTTAAGCACGTGAAGTAAAATGGATCCTTTGTTAAGACAATATTACTATGATTGCTAATTTCCAGTAGCATGTTAATGGAATTCCCATTATGCCCTAATGCCTTAGCACTGAGCTAACAGACGAAGTGGAAGTTATTTATATACAGATATAGATATATAGATCTGATCTATTCAGAAATAAAAAAAAATATCAAAAAATTAAAATGCAAAAAAAGGAGTCATGATACTTGAAGGTGGATCGATCCCCCCCAAATAACGGAACCATACTAGAATATGTGGACTTTCCCTTCTTGGCGGTTATTGTGGTGGAGACAGACGGTCCATTAGTCTACCTCTCTCTGGTTTGGAGTGCTCATTCATTGATGGCGTACTTATGGATAGACTTTCCTACTAGAAACAAATTGAACAAATCCACAGCATTTTAAGAATAAATACTCTACATTCTGCTGAAGCAGGATAAAATCAATAGCAAACATACCTTATGCAGCTTTTAAGGCTGAATAGAAGATTTAATCACTGGTTACGGTGGATGTTTGTGGCAGTGAAGAGGTATATTTCAAAGACTGTGAAGAGCATATTCATACTTATGCAAGTGAGGTATGCTAATTGATGAAAGTCCTTGGTTTTAATGGCTATCTGGTCGTGGATATTGAGAACAAAGTGACAAGCTGTGATATGTGCTTGTATGGGCCAGCCAGCTAACCCTCTCTCTTACTTCCTCTCTCTCTGTGAGTGTTTGCCTAATGGCTGATAATGAAGAGGGCATCTTTGCAGAGATGACATGTGCACGTTCTCTACTGGACACACACACACACATACCCACACATACCCATAGAGGCTGGGCTGACTGCCCTTCAGAAAAACATGCCTGACATTAATCTTTAAATGACTGTTGCTTCTTCCCCAAGACTTTCAATCCATTAGTGGCCACGTCTTGAGATGGAGAGAGATTGCCATAGAGGAGAAGGCAGGGAGGAGGATGAAGGTAGTGTGTGTGTGTGTGTGTGTGTGTGTGTGTGTGTGTGTGTGTGTGTGTGTGTGTGTGTGTGTGTGTGTGCACGTGTATGTCCGTGTGTGTGTGTGTGTTGCAAATGGGGTGGGATCGGTGGAGAGAGCGCAACGGAAAGGATGATGTCAATGATAATGGAGGATGAGGACAGAGAGAGAATGAAAGAAAGACAGAGAAAGGTTGAGGCACCACAGAGGTATCAGAGAGGGAGCGATGCAGTGATATTGAAAGAGAGAAAGGGAGGGAGGGGGAGAGAGAGACAGAGAGAGGGAGGGAGAGGGGAGAGAGATAGGACACAGGTTTCAGATTGTAGGATAAATGTAGCCACATATGTCACCTTTTAAGACCTCCCACTAAACAATGACCAGTCTTCTTTTACTCTCTTGACCAATTAATGTGAACAACCATTTTTCTTTTTTCAAATATAGCCTTAAATTTCATATCCTGTACTTCCATTTTTATTTATTTTATAGGCAGTGGTAGGGTGTTCCTGAGAGATGTGAATTTCTTGTTATCTTGCTATGTTGAATGGCTGATTGATTGCTCAGCAAAATCAATGGATGCTGAATAACAATTAAAATCAGCTCCAGAAACAAACACAAAGATTTAAGATTATTTTTTTTAAAGATTCTTCTCAAGGTCAAAAATGATCTTCACATTCAAACAATATCTCATGACCCTTTCCATATAGAGTAGGTCTATACCATAGTGTTTATAATATTGTTTACAGAGACCCAACAATTGCCACCATGAGCAAGCACTTGGTGGCAGTGGCAAGGAAAAACTTTTTTTAAGAGGCAGAAACTTTTAGCAGGAAGCCTCTTTTTTTCTCCATCTCTCCCACTCTCTACTCTCCCTTTCTTTCCTTTGCTCTCCTTCTTCTCCACTGTCTTTCATTGTCTCTCACTCTATGTTCTCCCCTTTTCCCTCCAATACCTCCCACCCTGCTCGTGTCATCTCCTTTTCCACACTCAATCTATATATCACTCTGTTCCTTCTTTTGTCCACATTTCCTTTTCTGTTCCCCTTCAATTCATCTGTCCACCCTCACCTGTCTCACTCTATTTATTGCCTCTTTGTTCACTTATTTTTTCCTCAGCTTTTTAATCTCTGCCTACTTCTTTCTCACACTTTTTCTTTCTCCTCTTTCTATTTTGTCACTGCTCCCATTCTCCCATCCTTGTATTTTCTCATTTTCTCCCTCCTCCTTCCTAAGCTCCTTTTCTGTTGTGCTCCCTCTTGCCTTCCCTACTTCTGTTCCTCCTCATCCCTCCTGCTTCCTCCCTTACATTCAAGTCAATCTCCTTCTCCCTTTTTTTTCCAGTGTCCCTCCTCAACCCTCTTTTTTTTTCACTACATCCTCCTATCACTGTGTCTCCCTTCCTCTGCTCCTCCAGCGGTGAGCTATAGTGACTCTGACATCATTACCCTTGTTGTGACAGGTTTCATTTGTACCCTGTGGACCTATACATCAGCCTGAGTGATAGTCCGAGGCCCGGGGCCAGCGTAGCTCCGCCCAGACTGGGACAGAGTAACAGACAGAATGGTCCTAAAAACCACTCCAGCTCGGGTACCACTGGATATTTTTCCATTACTTGTTCTGATATGTCAAACTCAATGCCGGTTCAAAACTTGCTCCATACTCCGGCTTGTTAAAAATAACAACCTGCAACAGTTTCTTATAAATAAATATCCATTGTGTAGGAACAGAGAGAAAATCTAGAGGAAAAGATATCAAAGTAGCACTCATGCTGTTTGATTGACAGGTGATCTCTGGAAATTGATTCACAGAAAACCTAGTGACTGCTTATTACAGAGGATGGAAACAAAGAGGAAGTCATTAAGTGTGACATTTAGTCTAAAATTCTGTATTTTTTATAATGTCTGTCGCATTAGGTTTTGTAATGACTTATTTTAATAAAAAAAATAATAAACCACCTTTTAACAGTTTCTGTAATCACGTGATGAGTCTTGAAATGTCATTATATTGATTTGTGTAGGTTCTGGTGCACTTTGAAGGAGGTGTCAACTCTTTTTTAGAACTAAATAATTTAATTGCTTAGTACATCGCTCTGCACTTTTATATGTAATGATTGCAATTTTAATGTTGATTAAATATATAACATAGCTGTTTTAAATAAACTGTTTTATAGCTTCTTAAGTCTTGACAATATCTTAGTCATTTAAAGGTCTAGTGTAAGATTAAGGGGCCTCTATTTGAAGAATATGGCAGAAATGTAATACAATACACATAACTAAGTTTTCATTAGTCTAAGAATAAGAATTGTTATGTTTTTGTTACCTTAGAATGAGCCTTTTATATCTACAGAGGCCATGGGTCCTCTTCCATGGAGTCCACCATATTGAATTAGTATGTTTCTACAGTAGCCCAGAACTGACAAACTGAACACTGGCTCTAGAGAGGGCATTTTGTGCATTTCACAGCCTCCATAGTTCCTCCTTCATACTAGGAAGAAGAGGATGAAACGAGGGGTTTACACATTTCAGTTCAGATTTACAGCCCCAGAAGAAGAAATTCCCTTTTGCAGCACAGTGGCATTAAAACAATTTCAAAATAATAAATGTCATTTGCTGTAACCACAATACAAAACACAATGATATACACTATGAATAATTTAGTTTGCAGAGTCTATAATTTTGTCTATGAAATAGCTGAATGGTCACAGGAAATGTAGTGGTCATGTGTTCTGTGATCACTCAATTCATTCTAGTGAAGTACTCTCTAAAATTAGAGCATTTAATCTGTTTCTTCCTGTTTCCCATAAATTGTTCCTTTACATCAATAATACTAGTTAGCACTGCCAAAGGATGAGAGGTCTTCCAGTCATCCCTAACCCATATCCATCTGTGCAGCCCCGTAAATCCAGCCAATACATCAACAATACCTTCAGACTGCTCGCAGCCCCATTGATCTGTGGTCATATTAATGTGTGGCTTATGAGCTTGCCGGCATCCTTTGTGGCCAGACAAAAATGAATCCACTTGAGTGTGGAGCTTTTAATGGCCAAACTACCCTGTTCTTTCACAATGGAACAGATCCCCATTGTATTCATTCAGTTGTACTACAAAGCTTTGAAAAGGACCGTTGAGGAAGAATCAGGTGAGTTTTTATTTTACAGGCTCCTGGACCCTCATCAAATGTAAAATGGAAGTGTTGAAGGAGACGAATTGTGGGAGAGGTGTGGTAAACAGTAGCCAAAATCCTGCATCACAATATTTTTGTTATGTATTAGATTTATTTATTTAATTTTTTTTGCTCTTTTAAAAATGGGATGCGGTGGGTTTTGTCTGTGGAGAACATAATTATCATGTTGTAGCTTCTCAATACTGAATCCTATTTCTAAAATACTAACTCACATTTCACATAGTAATTATGTTCCAAATCAGCATTTTTTTTAAATAAAACCTCTCATATGTTCCTGTGACCTCAGCAACAATCAGATGGTTAGTTATGGTAGTTATGGCGAGTTGAGATTTCTGACTGTGTGTG
This sequence comes from Sciaenops ocellatus, assembly GCA_033000465.1. Classification (NCBI taxonomy): domain Eukaryota; kingdom Metazoa; phylum Chordata; class Actinopteri; family Sciaenidae; genus Sciaenops; species Sciaenops ocellatus. Next base: position 20,168,206 of record CP136882.1, on the reverse strand, counting down.
CTCAGTGTGCTGTGATACTTGCTGTAAGCTCAGCAGCGGCCTTTATTAATAAAAGTTCGCTGCTTCACTCTTAGTCAATACCACTCCAGTCACCACAGAGGTTAGCCAAGAAAGGAGTTGAGCTCAGACATTTTTCATCTGCTATCCTCTGGAATATAGCCTTGTGGTAACAATGTGTGTGTCCATGCGCGTGCTTCTGCTCTTGTGCAAACACCTGCGTAGGTTGGCATACGTGTAAATGTCCATTTGTTTTTACGTGAGAGTATTCACATCTGAGCCACTGCTGTGTGTGTGTGTGTGTGTGTGTGTGTGTGTGTGTGTGTGTGTGTGTGTGTGTGCTGAAGACAGAGACTGACCACACAGAAGGTACATTAATCATCCTGTTTTTTTTCCTCCCTCTGCCTCATGTAGTGTGAGTTGAGGCCTGATGGATGACTCGTCTCTCAGCCTGGATACCAACAGGAAGGTTGTAGCCTATCGACGGGCCAGAGACCCCTTAGGTGAATCCCTGGCTTACCCTACAGGCCATACATCTCTGGACACTCAGTGTGCTCCTCGTGTATTTATTCTACAGATGGTGGATGCGCTGTCCCTTTCCTAAAGCTGCAGTGGGAGAATGTGCACTGACAGTCCTAAAAGACACCACTTTAATTATGTTTTCTGAATGCAACCGATGTCAGTAAACTGCAAACTCATGCCAACGTATGCCACACCTGCCAATCAGTCTGCCAATGTGAATCATTTATTTTAAGTATATCAAAGCAATGAGTGATACTGATGCTCTGATACTGGTAAGACCAGCTTTCTCTGGAGAGAGTCACTGCTGTTTAGGAGACAATCTGAATTGCTCATGGATTTTTACCCTTTAGCTATGTGTGCAATGATTTGCTACCACTGGCCTTTCCTGCCACCAGCAATCTGAAAAGAGTAGAGAAATTCCATTGAATGTAACTTCAAGGAGACACAGCATCAAGATTTATGATGTACTATTTGATAAGATAAGCTGCATGTACTGATAGTGCTGTGTTTAGGTTAAGGGCATGAATGAAGTCATAGTTTATACAAGCTTTTATGTATTTGGTATGCGCTTCGAGACCACCTACCTGACTCCATACCACACATTCCTGACATGTAATGGGTACAATGGCCAGTGTCTGTATAGCAAAGAAACAGCACCAAAGGAATGGCATACATCTTTTTTTACTATCCGTCATCTGCAGTAAACATAACATCACTCTGAATAGCAGGTGAATTAAAATCAGTTGTTGGCTGTAAAACATGACGTTGACAAATAACTTCTTGTTTTACAGCCAACAACTGATTTTTGATGCTCTGCTTCTACAGGCGGGAGTAATTACAAATAAGTAAAACGCTGAATATAGGCCAATAATTTTTTATTTATGCCTTTATTTGATAGACACAGTTGAAGATACAGGGGAAAAGAGGGAGAGAGCAAGAGTATGACGTGCAACAAAAGGCAGCAGGTTGAAATGAAACTTGGGTTGCTGTAGTAAGGACAAGGGCATGCACCCTACCAGTTGAGCTACTGGGTGGCGGCCAAATCTGTAGTAATCTAACATGTAAAAATTTTTTAGAATGGTGTCCAACAGCCATGTAGCTATCAAAACAAGAGTTCATGAAGTTTTGACAAGCCATGATACTTTATGAATAGTCATGTAAACAGGAATTTTATTGGGACTTTTGCAGTCATGTTAATGACTTAAACTTCACTTTGGCAGCATACTATTACTGCAAGTCGAGGTTGTGAACTGTAGGTCATGTGAACCGTAGTTTTTCAACATACAGCTACTCTGTTTAAAAGTCTTATCTGTGTTATTGTGAAAGTGTTATTAAAAAAAGTTGGAAAGTAAACTAACACACCATTAGAACATTAGAATGTCCTCTATGTTTCTGTGAAAACAAGATTTTCTGGGTTGGCTATCTCTAACAATGCCGTCTGCCCACAATCCCCTCCTGAATAACTAACCCAGATACGCCATCATATTACATCTTTTGTAGGAACCTCAAAATTTGTCTCTTTGAGAAACACATTATGTCATTTACTCCCTGACTTTCCTCCCCTTCTAAATTATTTTCTCTCTGATTACGTCTTCCTCCTCTTTTTATGTTGTCAATTCTCCTGTTGTAAAGAAAATAGAGAAGATGGATAAATACACATATCAACAAATATGTAGCATTGGACACTTTAATATTATTTGTACTAGTGGTGTTGTAGGCCCTTACAGGCATTGGAAATCAATCTAGAAAAGAACATTAGCAAGCTGCCCAAAATGCAAATGTCTTTCCCACTAAAAAACTAAAACAGATAATCTATGTGACATGATGCTGATTATGTGTCACTGGATGCTCTGCTAGATAATCCATTTGAATTATTAGACACCCCACTCTACATTCTTATGGAAATCAAATATGACTTTGTTTTGCTGTTGATTGCCAGCCGTAACTTTAATACAGCTGCAGCAGTTCTGGGAGTTGCAGCATTCAGATAAACAGCAAAAGTAGCAATCAGTGCTGGCAATGCTGACATTTCTATAACTGTGCAAAAGCCAGAAAGCATTTGGCAAGTTGTTTACATACCCAGTATTGAGCATAGACATCTTCTTTCCTCTGTGTCTCTTCCAAATTAGTGAAAAGACGAGGACAGAATGTAAGAGAGAGCATAGAGGGCAGCTGGGTTGGGTTTCTGGTCTGGTCAATGCTCCCGTTTGACCTTCGTTTGGATTATTTGCAGCACCGGTTGCCCGTTGTTGTCTGACGATTAATAATGCAGAGGCAGCATTAGCTCGCCTCTTTTCTGAAGCAAGAGAAAGAGACGGGGACAAGGAAATAAGGCAGAGAAAATTGTGAGCAGGGAGAGGAGCATTGTTTTTGTCTAGTGAGTGTTTTGAGAGACACAATAAGAAAATATAAACAGACAGAGAAAAAAAACCCAAGGGGGAAATGCAGAGGCAAAATAAATGGTTAGGAATTCTAGGGACAGGAAAAAGATGGACGTGACTGTTGCCCACCTTTCCTGTTTTTATTTCTTCTATGACTGTCTCCTCCCTTCTCTTGTGTCTCTGTAACTCAGCGTTGTCATTCACCTAACCTTGGTGGCAGAGTGGAAGGTTTCTTGGCGCCTGCCAGTTGTTCTTGGCAAGGCAACGCGAGGGAATAAACCTCGGCGCTTTCATGATGAGGCGCTTAGCAGATGTCTGATGAACAGCTCGACGAAACTTCGATCTCCCAAGGACACAGTACCTTTGGGATCTGTGACGGGATGTGCATGTTTATGTGTGCGAGTGCGAAGAATCTGATTTTGAAATATCAAATCTGGATCAGTTTACAGGTATTTGGCTCGGTGGCTCTGGTGGAGAGAGAGAAGAAAAACATAACTTCTACAGCAGTGATACATCAGTGCAGTAACATGCTAACATTCGTACACAGGAGGACACTGAAAATGCACCACAGCCAGCATTTTATATCAGTGCTTACACTTTTATGTAGCTCACCAAACCCAAAAGGGAATTCAACATAATGCAGAGGTTGTGTAGGTCACATGAGCATAACCACATAAGGAAGTCTAATATTTACAGTAGAATTGTACAATGCCTTCATTGTACAGGTAAATGAATGGTGACAGACGCTAGTGTCAGTGCAGACTGACACAATTGATGCTGACGGTTGGGGTCGACGTGTCCTGAGAGCAAAGGAAGTAGCATCTAGATTTCCAGGTAGAGATGAAGAATTCTACCCCCGGGATGTTTCAGCCTTGAACATAATCGAGCCTGTCCACTGCCTACATGGATGGACTGCTCCAAAGAGAGCTGAAACAAGGTTAGAGTGTGGATAGCATACCAAATGCTAACTGTATGCAAGGAACAGTAGTTACTTCTGATAACGATTGCAGGTTAGCTGGGGCTATTGCTGAGTATAGGTAAAAACAAAACAGAGACAAAACAGGACACCAGCCTTTTCACCTAAATTTGAATATATCATTCTGATAATTTCAATGTAAGAGTTCATCTAAATGAAAACCATTTAATGATGAAATATTGGAATGCACATGCTTACTTATAAAACATGAAAATGGAGTATGCAAAAGTCTTATAGTGTAGTGTCAGTGTTATTGTAAAGTGTTCAGGCTGTGTCTGTTGTTTTCTATTAATCCTTTTGAAAAATAATTTCTCAGTCTTCAGGCAAAAGTTTGGAACTCAATATGCTTCAGAAAACATTTTGAGTTTGTGTCACCACAGCATTGTTTTCCCTTAAATAGCTATTGTTAGTGAAGTTAACGACACAACAATATTAATCAATTATTTTGTCAAAAAGCTGGCTGTAGTCAAAACTAGTACATTTTAGAAACGTGAAAAAGTAAGAAGTTATTTTGGATTCAAATTATGTGATTGTGTGATGTGATGCAATTAAGGATGCATCATCATATATAATGTGATTATAGTCATAGTATAGTCCTATAGTACAGGAAAAATCAGAAATTTACGATTGTAATGTATTGATTCATTCCACAACAGTACAGATGCAATCAAATGAGCAAATCAATCAGAAATATTTTGTCTTGCAGATATACAAAAAAATAAAATAAGGAAATTAAGAACCTCTCTTATGCAGGTGTTATGCCGTTGAGGGGATTACATGTCATTTTGGTGAGCATTAAATTTAGGTCATTGGTTTATGTTGCTCTGAAAGATCAACTTTTAAGTCACCAGTACTTAGTTGACTGTGAGGTGACAAAAACACTCAGTAGCACCTTTGTAGAGCCTTTACTGTTATAAAATCACTTTAAACCATAGTTAATCATGAAATTGGTTAATTGTTGCATCCCTAGAAGCAATTTAACAAATGTAATGCTGGTAACAAAAGGTTGTGTTAACTGTTGTGACTACTGCAGTTTCTAAAGTACGAATATATACATGCACAGTAACTCATTTGATGTAAAAGTTTTGGTGCATAAAATAAATTTTGCAAATGAATCACAATCCATACTACATCTGCAAGATTACATAATATTGTGATTCAGTATTCTTCACTGTGGATAATGTCTGAAACAGTCGTCCAGGTGGAAGCCTCTCAAGTGGCTCACTCTGCATTTTGAAGTATTTGGCGAACCTCTTGCCCGAGTTAAATATGTTTTTCCTTCATTGATCCTTTTGTCTTAGCATTGGTGAGGCCAGCATATTAACTTGAATGAAATGTGGTGGCTGGTAAGAGAGGTCAGAAACAGGGGTTAACAGCAGTCATGATTAAGGCTCATTCTCACCCAGCGTGCAACTCCGTAAGAATCACACCAGCGTATCCTATCAGGTATGAGGTGGCAAGTATGCAAAATGCTTAAGCAGCCTCTTGTCAGGCATTTCCATGGTGACTCACAATGCAAATTGGCCAGGCCCTCAAAACCCAACTGAATCTGCGAAATGAGAGGGGAGGGAGGACATCAGTGCACTCAGACACTGACATGCATATAAAAGCAGACAAAAAAGCATTTACACACACGCGTGCACACACCTAGCTCAGTCTCAAGGTCAGGCAGTATTGGTAAATGGTAAGATAAAAGCAGAGAAGCACATGCAGCCATAGAGTAGCAGAGATAACATCACATTCAGCGCTAAATGAAACACTAATCCAGCTGTGTATTTATTTATATTTATGCTTTTTTTTATGAGAGCCTGTCCTCTTTTCACGATATTGAGACAAATTGCAACGTGGCCATGAAAGCTACTCTGCTGATTAACTCTTCGCGGATGGCTTTTTATCTGTTCGGCATTTGATGTACGACATCTTTGTAAGGGCTACGGTCGAATGCAATCACGGGCCCTTTCATTGCAGGGGCCCTCTCAGATTGCCTGCTAGTTCTCGAGGGAGGCCATCCTTCAGAAAATATTGACTGTTGGACAGTGAGCGCCTGTGTGTGTATTAGGAGCGTTGCTTTAGAGAGAAATTGCAAATGCCTTTGTGTGTGTTGTGCTTGTCTGTTTCCATGTACTAATGGAGAAATAGGGGGAGAGAGCCATGAAGAGGGCAAAGGTCACTTGTCTTGTAAAAGAGAGAAAGGAAATTCCATTTTCCTGGATACATTGCTCCCAAATGCACGGACCACACGCCTGTCTGTTTTCCCTCGCCATTGTTAGCTTACACTTACACATACGTAAGGAGCTCCTAAACTTTGAAAGTTACATCTAACCAGCTACATTTTTATGTTTCAGCAATGTAAGATTCTTTTGTTTGGGTCTTGTGTGAAGTTATATACAGCCGTAATAAACAGCTGCAGGTGCTGTTGTTGCTGCAGTTCCCAGTCAAAGATGCGTAATTGTGCATGATAATAAGAAAAGGGTATGACATTCAGCTTGTCGGAAATATAACATGACAAAAAAATAAAGATTGTTCACAAGTCCCAAAAATCACATCTGAGTTATGTCTCAAGTCTTTTGAGGATGAGTCTCAAATCAAGTCTCAAGTCACTGTGTGATGTGACTTGAGTCTTCATCTTTGCATTACAAAATTCCGTTGAAATGCTTGAGATTTCTTTTTGCTTGTAAAGAGAAGTGGCTGACTGGCTTGAGAGTGTGCAATTTCAACAAAATGACACTCTCTTCTCCCATATCTTTCCTCTTACACTGAAAAGCTTTTATATAGTCCTACATATCTCTTTCATACAGTGCATGCACGGTGTAAAAACTCACAACAGAGATAGATACAGACAGGCCTCTTATGGCTCTAAACCTTTAAGTTCTTTCTAGTCATTACTGGCAGAGCAGATGTTTATGCTTATGTCAACTGTTTATGTTTTAAAACAAAAATGTGCAGGAAAAAGTCCCTAAATAGGGTGCATGAGTAGAGTTATTCTACATACACTACTATACTGTATTCTCAGAGTCAGGACTCCGTTTTCAGAAAGTTTTAATATGCCCATTAGTCAGTTGATGATAATATAAGACAACATAAAAACTGAATGCATTAAAATGCCACTGAAATATCTTTCTCAAAGGCACTTACAGTGTGGTGAAAGGTTGTGCTCTGTCACCTCAATGCCATCCATCTGCCTGAAGAATGCCTGATGGGTTTTGGACAATTGACTGTATAATAAGATGAGCGACATGACAGCATCCCAGAAGTGAAGCCAAAGATATCTTGATTGGCCCCTGGTGGCTGGCTGCAGTAAAGGTCATAAACCCCTCCTCCTCCGAGTGAGCAGACAGGACATGAGCCAAACAAAGAATTAAAAAAAACAGGTCAAATAAATATTTCCCAAAATATGGTTTCTGTCATTTTAGGTAGCTCCTATTACACCGATGTATGTACAGTACAAGTATTCATTTTTCTGATTATTCATATATATGCATTTGTTTTGGCTTCATTTTTGTACAGTGTGAGAAAGTGGAGACATACCATACCTCTTTTACAATTATTTGGACGTTGTGACTACGCTTATGATCACGCATTGTAGTCCCAAGCTGATACTTCAGCTTATGTGACAGTAATGTGAGGAGTGTCAATGGTTAACCTATTGTTTGGGTTAGAAAAGGGTCAGGTAATCGTTGTCAATATGCTGAACAAAATGGATCAGCATTTGTCTAATGACCAGGTTTCCTAGTTCGCCACAACATGCAGCGACATGGTCATGGAAAGTTTGTGCATTCCAACTTCATCATTCAACTTGGTGTCAATGGCCTCCTTTATGTGAGGACAAGCTGTCCCAGTTGAGTATTTTGAAATGCAAAGCCAGTAAAGCTTCTGCAGCCATAAATGTATCAATTCAAACACATTGTACCACCACCTGCACACAGCGGGTAAATGCCTAAAATCCAAATGTTAAATGTTTATTAATGGTTCCGGGGATAGTTAGGATCATACACAACTGCCAATGTTCCTCCATCAACAGTATGTCCTCTCAAACTGTCCTTGAGCAAAATGGTGAAGTTCTACCTGCTCTCTCGTTGTAAATTGATTATAAATCAGGACAGGAACATCAGTAAGGCTACACATGGTGCTCACGGCTGGGGCACGACCGTAGCCAAGAGGCAAATACGGTTGAATTGGATTGGAAAGACAGTTGCATTTTCTGAAATGAGCCCTCAGACAGCTGGTGTAAGTTTATCTTACAAAGACACAGTCACTAGCTAACACACATTAATCCCCGCCTGTGCTATGAGCTTTCTGCTTGAATGACAGTAATTATCGCTTCAGTCTTGACATGGAGACACCAGCACACTTGATGTCTTTGTTTAAACTAAAGCAAGAGCTGTGCCTCAATATTGCCTTAACAAATGTGATTCAAGTTTATCTGTTAAACACAGTTAACTGGCTATATGTGCATAATATTTTGTGTGTGTGTAATCAGAGAGAATCTATGAGCACTCCCTAATAAATTACAATAGCCAATACTCCTCTTTTTGCAACATTTTATATACATTTGTTTACATTTTGGTAAATCAGCATCATGCAGAATTAGCTATTAGCAGATCATCTTTCTAATGTATTCATTTAATTATAAATAAAACTTTTTCTATGATTCATGGACATCAGAGATTGGAAAGTGTAAGTCACATTGAATTTGAAAATGTGTATTTAGTTTTAAGCTCAGTTATGACTGAGGGAGGATATTAAAATACCTTAGTGGCTTTTTGCCTCATGAGCTATCGCTCCCTTCTTGCCTCTCTTTGACTCACAGATTTAAAACCTCTGGTCTACTAATATCCAATATTTCTGAGTTTAACTCAGTACATAGAAATAATACTTCTGTTAGGCAAGAATCTTTTAACCATCTAGATTTTAAAAATCCCCAGATTGTTGAAATTAGATTTAACCTCAAATTCCAAACCAGATATCAGGTCCGTCCATCTGGTGTCTCTGGAGGAAGGTTAGAGGAAGACTGGACAGGAGAGCAAGGTCACACCTCAGGATGCTGCATTTGAACTTGCACTAAAAACATGTCTTTGCACTGTGCAGAGTGGGACCGTATGTCATGTAGCGGCTCTTCCTTGTTCAAATCATGTGAGCATGTCGGGGGGAAAAAAATCAAGGTCTTGCCCTTTTTAACCGTGTTCCTCTGCTCTGGGGTAACAGCCCCTGGGGTAGATAATAACAGAGTAATCCTCTTATCTGTTGCTGCTTCCCTCACCCTCACAGATCATTTTTCTTCTGCTCCAGTGTATCATGCCATACTGAGCTGGCACAGTGCTGAATGTTTTCCCATTTGAGTTTTGTGCACAGTTTGGCTCAGTTCAGATTACACTGGTGCAATGCAATGAAAATGAGAAAAATCAAAATGGTATTGATGCTGTGCCATACCATACCAAAAGCAATAGTGCTGCCCCCTCTTAGTATGCTATTTAATCGTGTAATTGATTAAAATTTATCAAATTAGTGAGAGGAGAAACTGTAAGTGTCCATTTAATGTTAGCTTGCTTAAAAACTAAATTATTTCAAAAACGCAGAGACTGGTTCAAAAAGATGATATTTAAGTGAAAGAAACTCACTGGCACACACAGATATGCACTCGGTAGCTTACAATAAACCCTTCAAAGCTACACACATTGGCACACATATTGGCGCCTCCATCCAGGCATGTTGGGCATGGTGTGTGAAAGGTGCCCTGCTGGGTGGTTGGTGACAAAGACTATTTCTGTATTCTCTCTCAGACAGAGAGACAAGCAGGATGTGAAGGAGATGAACTCTCATCACACTGTGCTAAATAGCACCAAGGGGCACAAACCACACCTAACATTAGCATGCTCCTTTCTAAAGCTGTCATGCCTTTGGGCCACCAGTCTGCAGCTACTGAAAGGTCATTTGAGACCCAGGAGCACATGCAGGTCTTAATAGCTAATGCATAGGCTTTAATTTCTTCACTGCTGCATATGAAAATGGACTACAGGGTTTTAGGTTGTTTTATTTTTTCAGGCAAGGTCAATTTAGCATGGCATTCACACTAAAAAAATAACATTGCAAAGGTTGTCTTGACTATCCATGTAAGGTCTCCCTTGCACTTTACAGCATTGTACTGTGTTGAGGAAAGTGTTTTAATTTGAGCTGCTACTATTGTCACTCACCAGGTGGAAAGGTGTTGAATTAATCCCCTAGTTAGCCTGCTGACTGAGATAAATGTGACATGCACTTACAAACGCGCTTGTATTACCCCACCATGATGATGGGTTGTAAAGAAAACTACCATGGTGTGAGGATAGCTTTCAAGTGAATGGTAACACCAGCTCTGCACATTCGTCTGTATGTTTCTAAGTGTGTGCATTGCTCTCAGAGGGCGTCATTCACTGTGAATCCAGCAGCATCTGCCAGGTGCTAGCTAATTCTGTTCAAATAAACACATGTGGGGAAATTGCATAGCCAGACCTATCTCTACACCTCACTCTAACGCTGTGCTAGTATGAGTAGAAATTTCCTCTACAGTTGAAAAGTTTTTTTTTTTTGTTTTTTTTTGGGCATTTTCTGCTTCATTGGATAGTGGCAGCTGGAGAAATGGACATGAAATTCTGCTGCAGTAGGGCTTTAGCCTTGATACATGGAGCAGACGCTCTACCAGGTGAGCTACCATGACGGGTGCCCCCAAGAGTAGGCTTGTTTGAAATTACTTGAAACTACAAACAAACAAAAACCTTATGTTAGTCATTGGCTACGCCAGTAATAAATCAACAAAATGTCAAAAATAAGTAATCTCTTGCGTGTCTTTGCTGTTGAAATTGAGTGGTGTGTCATAATCTCTCTCGCGTGAAAGAAGTGATGTTGCTACTGGAAGGTCAACACTTTAAAGACCCATAAGCTGCAGAAATATGTTAAAGTTTATAGTCATTGTTGCAAACAAAGACAAGATTGCCCCGCTGACATGCAGGAGGCCTTTTATTTCCATATACATACCCGTTCCATAAAATTTTATTTTAACACAATTAATTGTAAGGCTTTGCTCAACACGGCCTTGAACACTGGTTTTAAAAACAGTTTTATCTAAATGATGACAAATGCAAATGAAGCCTAAAATTTGGTTTATTAGCACAACTGTCTACTTTGCAGAGTTACAGTACTTCCTGAATCTCCTTTGACTACTTTTTAGGTGTTTTAGGTTGTTTTTTTTCTTCTGAATTCCAAAAGTTGAGTTTGTTGAGTCAACCCTGGGATTTATGAAACCAATGCGTAAAACTTCATAAGTGACAGGGATGACGTCTGATCCCTTTAAATTTGACCTGAATCTGTCTATACTCTTTACCAGAACACACGATTTTTATATCATACCCAGAATGCCTTTCTGTTCTCACAAGCACTTCCTGGTTGCACTCATGCAGGGGGTGATATCATATCATATAATAGAATCTAATAGAGGTGGGCGACAGTGGGACATAGGGAGATGTATTGGTTGTTGGAAGTGAAGGAGTGAGGCCCATTTGTCAAGCCGTTATCAGTAGCATCCCGGAATTTGTCAGAGTCAATAACAAGACTGGCTGTGCATTGACAGACAGTCTCTAACATGCAGTGAAACTGTAATTTTTCGCTACACATCGATGTCTATGCATCAGCTCTCTATATATTACGGCTTGTTCTGGCAGGGATTGAGGATGCAAAGGGGGGACACTAGCAACAGGAGAGGAAGTGTGGACTGGATACATAAATAGCAGGAGAGTTTAGACACAACATCTTTTCAGTGTTTGAAGAACCAATATTGAATTTGGAGATAATGTGGCGAAGATGAAACACTGTCTGATCAGATGGCCATTAGCTGTATCCTACTCGTTTTAAGTGTTTTTTCGTCCTCCTCTCATCTCACATATGCTCTTTTAAGTGTATTCAGATTGAATGTTGGCAGATACAAATCTTTAAATAGAACAGGGGGCGTAAGAAGGGCATGTTTGGAGGATGGGTGCAAAGAAAAACAAGTTGATCTTTGATGTCTGTGTTTTACTTAACCCTCTAAAAGTAACCTTGATGAGATTCCAGGATCAATAAATCTCCAGGGAGTAAAAAAGATCAAAAATCGCCTCTTTTTTTACTTCCACTTTTTTCTGCCTATTCCCGATCCCCTCAATGGCTCTTCCATTTGTGTGCGCCTGTGTACCCCAAGGACTGTAAGCCTCTGCTGATTGGCTCCAGTTGCATTTCCAACCCTGCCCGGCAGCAGCTTCCATAACATAATGATTACTGTTAGAGAAAAGTGCCTCTTGGGGATGGAAAAGCAAAGCTGTGGTTGAAAAATGATGTTCCCACACAATTATGTGAGGACAGTGTAGGATTCCCCCCCTCTTCTCTGCGTCTTTTGGTCAATTGACAAAAGTAAGGAGGAGAAAAATGCTCGCTGTTACCTGCAACTTCGAAGCTGTGGTTGGAGTCAGCAAGGTGTGCCAAGTATCACAGCTGTATCCTGCAATCGATGACCTGGCTGCCAGAGAGCTGGGATCAATGATGCCCTCCCTGTTCACACTGCAGGCTTCTCTTGTTTTTTCTCATAGGCATGCACTACAGTCCTATTTTTTCTTTGCTGAGCCTAGGTGGTGAGATTAGTTGCAACATAATTTAAGGCAGACAGATGGAGAAAGATAAGCACTCGCTAAGTTTTATTTATTTATTTATTCAATGGAGATTGACCGCAAATACCTTTTTTCGGCATGCCAAATTTTCAAGGGCTGCTCATGAACATGTGGCCATGGGCTTAAAAAAATCTAAAGCGCCTGGCCTTCTCTTAATTTGATCCTTTATTACAGGGTCAGACAAACATGGCACAGCAAGAGCTAATTTCCGCCAGTTTTGAGGGCAATCGGCTCATCGCGTCTTTAAATCCCTGCATGGAAGGAGGATTGTATTTAAATAGTGGCTAATACTCTCTTGCCTGTTGTGTCGAAGAGGCAGAGATCACAGCAGAGTGCTGCCTTTTAAAAGTTAGCATGCAAGTAAGGCATTGTAGGCAGGTGTCAGATAAGATTGAAGATGCTAAAGTGGTATAAATTACTGGTGTTACCTGGTGTTAGACTGTGTTTAACATTTAAACTCTGAAGACTGAAATGCAAATTCAAGTAAACTGGGGTATTGTTGACTACTACTTCTTTTCTTTTCAAGATGAACTTGATATTCCAACCCAAGCAATACTCAATCATACCCCTGTCTTGCATGATATACCACCAGTAGAGCTCAAATTAAAAATTTCCAAGATCTTGTCTGAATGATAATGAGACGTTTGCAAGAGGGACACAGTTTTCAAAAGGCATTTGGGGCAAAATCTGAGCTTCTGATTCCCTCTTTGTCTCTGAGGTCTTTTGGCAAGCAGAGAGCTCTAGAGAGAGGGGTTGTGGGAACGCCATCTCCCTGCTCTATCCAAATTCTGCTGCCCGGCACAGTCGGATAAAGGGGCCACCGGCACAGCCTCCAGTGTTTCAAGTCTGATTAATCTTCTGATTAGCTTAATCCAGCAATGCTTCAATGGAGGGGAGCAATCCTCCTCTGGAAAGTTTCCTGTCTCACAAGAGAACTTTATATATTTCCCTTTTTCTCTCCTTTAGGGTCTATTTTGATCTTTTATGGTTATCTTTAAGGTTAATGGTGTTGCTCATAATCACATGCCTCACCTTACTTGAAAGCGTTTGAAGTAGACTTGTTTTTTTCCCTGGTTGGATCTCTACTGTTTGGCCTCTTGATTTAATTTCATTTTAACTTCTGTTAATAAAGTTTCCCCACGACAAATATCCTCTAAAGCCTGTGTTCGATCGAGGCTCTGCTTATTGTTTAAAGGGACAAAAGCTAATGAAAGTCAGGTAGGGGAGAATGCTTTACTTAATGCCACTGGAAGATACAATGGGAGCCATTTTCTGATTTATCACCAGAGTTGGAGCAATGAATAGAAGATGTTAATGAAGGTCAAATGACAAAACACTCTCTGTGCTTTCATAGTGATGTTGGGTCTACACACATGCGCACGCACGCACAATTTAGCACACGGCTGCTTAATGATTGTAGGGCATTTACTTCACACAGTGTCTCCTGTTCTACTGGATCATATTTTTTTGTAAAGAGTTCCCACCTAATTAGCTTTTTTGGTCCTTACCCGTCTCTAAAACACCAAATAAATAGGATGTGCTTTGCTGCTATGCAAGCGTCCCAGGCAATCCTCTGGTGTATTTAATAGACTATTTATTTTTAATAATTAAGCAATAGAGGTTGATGGTAATCTTGTTACTCTTGGCATGTTGCTTTTGTCTTCGGAAAGACAAATGAGTTTGTTTAGTTTATCAATTATTTTTTGAGCATTTGGATATCTTTCTATGTATTTCCAGCATTTCTATATCAAACATGATCAGTAGAGTTGTGGGTTTGATCCTTGGATACTTTATCATTGGTTATTTGAAATGTTGATCAGCAGTTTTAGTTTGAAATTGTGTGTTTTTATTTATCAGTCACTATGGTTAAATGCTGAATTGTCTTTTTTCATTGTCTTCTTGTTCTACCTACATCTACTCCATTGTTTTAGTGGATGTTGAATATTGTGGAAGTTTAATTATATCATGTCCAACTATTTTGAAAGCACTAAAATCTGTTTGGGTGTTGATTCATTGTGATTCATTAAAAAAAAGTCCTAGGTCATCTTGGTAGAAGCCAGGTTGGGAAGCTTAAGCCCAAATTTCCACAAGACGTTTCATTTTCGTGTGACCAAGTTGACTGTTTGAACTTTATGAGTATGACTTTGAAGAGCAGGAGGGCAGGCTGATTGAAAATAAACTGGCACATAGTTCAGTCATCCTCAAAGTAGAGTCTTTGAAGTTGCACATTTTACATTTGGGGTTTTTAGCTCATGGTGTCGCATGCAGTGATTCACACAGCGTGAGCAAGCAAGAGTTTGGTGTCTTGACACTTTGACACGACACGACGACTAGCTGCGGGTAGGAATGCTGTTGTGCTGTGAGATCAAGCCTGTGACCTTTTTAGTTACATGATATTCTCTCTAACATCAAGGCCACCCTGCTTCCTCTCCGGATGCAGGGCCCAGAGCAACAAGCATCACTACTAAGTACTGCTGTGACACAACTCTGGTTGGATATCGTCCCTTGCAACCACACTGCTTCAAGTTACACTGGGCACCATCCTAAATGGGCTTAAATTTTTAATTTGCGCTGGAGAACAGAGATCACATCTTGGGAGGATAGCATATCTGTAATTTATTTAAGAACCCCACAGAGGGAGAGTTATTTTGGAGGCGGAGAGCTGAAAGGGAAGTATCCGTGTGGCATTTTTTGTTCAGCCCAAGGGGCTTGTAGGTAGACTCCACTCGGCAGTGACCTTCTCTGCGATGTGGAGGAGCGCTGAGGATGAACATTCTATTTATGTTGCAATCCTCGGGTAAAAAAAATGTTGAGTGCAGAAACTATTTCTCTTCCATCCTGAGGAACAATGGAAGCGTTTGAATAATTGATTTGAAGTTTTGCTAAAACTCTGTATCCTTTTACATTTTACCACAGTAAAATGATTAACCAGCTCTGTCACTGCGCAGCTGGTCTCATCTTGATTTCTTCTACCGTTTGAAGACACGCTCCTCTGAAGAGTGTAGTGAAGAGTGCTCCACTTCCCTTGGTCAAACACGTCACCTTCACTTGCGTGAAATAAAAGCTTTGTCACTCTTAATTAATTTGGCCACGATTAGTGCTGACAGGTGTGGTAGGTGTTCTGTATACACAAGCAGCGGAAACAAACATGCATGCAACAATCTGCAGTAATTTATTAAAATCACCATCAAAGCTGCCACTTATCCACGATGGTGGGGTGAGTGTGCCCACGTGTGAAAGTGGGGTAAACAGGGCGGCCAATGGAAGCTGATGGTGGTGGCACGCTATCATGCAGTTCATCCTTAATGAGTGTGGATTAGCGGGGATGATCCGGGCTTTGCAAAACCTCTGGTCTAGGGCTGGTGGAGGGTTGGGTGTGTGAGTGTGTGTGTGTGTGTGTGTAGTGATGGGAGGAGACATCATGACTCACGCCAAAGTCAGTTTCAAAATCATTCCCAGAATTCTCCACAAAGTGTAATAATAATACATTAGATGACCCGGAGTGCGTGTGTGCGTCTGTGTGTGGACACCCATCTTATCCTCTCCCTACCAATCACCATGCAGTGCATCAGCCACCTCCTCCCTCACAGATGAGCATAAGCGCTGATTAATATTCCTCCTCAGTGATGTATTCATTCATTTAATTATTTGTGAGCTGTTAGCTACAAGGGGATAACAAAACATGTTTGTTGCTTTTTTAATTTCTTTACATTGTATAAAGAAGGAGCATAAAGACAGGGGGAATGGTAATTAGAATGTAATGATTGTTTGATGATTGGACTGCACAGTGTTTTTGGATGCTTTGTTGATCATGCTAAACCTTTAAGGCATGAATTGAGTGTGCTACCACTCAGCAGCACAAATTATGCCACAGCTAAGAGAGGCTTGGGAGAAGCTTGTGACCGTAACATCAACAGTTTGAATTTGCATGCTGGAAGTTAAGTCACGTCCGTGTGGAGGAGCATGCGAATGAGTCAAACTGCTCTCTCCCTTAGCAACTACCAAAAGAGCTTCTCTTGAACTTCAAATTTGAGCCAGTAACGCTGCTCAAAGGCCGGCAGGTAGAGGAGTGTGTGTACTGAGACGTTACGTTGGATATGCAGCAGGGCAGTGCTAATCAAAGCATGCATCCTCTGTAAAGTTTAGCCCTGAATGAGTGAAATTAAAAACAATACCTTCATATATAGAGTCCAAGATCAGCAGGGAGTTGCAAGGACAGGGAGTTTACTGGTCCTGAAGCTTTGGCATCTCAAAATGGAACTGGTGCCCTAGATTTGACCATGAGGTCAAATTAACAAGTGGAGTTTTCAAATACCCTGTCATCTCTGTTTGAAGACAGCTATCTTGTTTAAGGCAATGGTTAATCTGGATTTTTTCTGCAGCCACATAAAGACGTTATAGTGATATGTTTGCTAATGAATGAAAGAATGAAATATGGGCCACTGTCACAAAACAGCAAACCCATTCTTCTATTCAACCGTAGACCTCTCCTGTCACAAATATCCACACACAGTGTACTGCAGTGTATGAGATGGAAGTCAGACAGTCAGACAGACAACAGTTTGAGTAGCAGCCATAGACATGTGGCCTGGGAGATGATTTATCATAATTAATCCGCTATGTCCAGTCCCAACAGCCGCCCATTCTAACCCCCCACCAATCCACCACACTCACACATACACACACACACACACACACACACACACACACACACACACACACACACACACAATCTCCCCACCCCCTAGTCATAAGGCTTGGGAACACAGCTGTGACCAACTCGGCGCCTTTCCAACCCAATGTCACCAACGTCCCTATCGAAGGACATCGAAGAGGATTTAGTCCGTCTATCTCTCTCCCTCCCTGTTAAACCCCTGAAACCTTCACAATAGAACACGCGCTGTACTTTATCATGCCCATCATATCATGAACCATTAACATGAGGGCCTACAATAACATTATTTATGGAGGCGTTAATATTAATATCGACCTGTGTGCTGTCAGGCGAGCTGATTTACTCAGAGCTGGAATGCCGGGCCGTGTAGAGGTGGCAGGTGGACTAATTGAATATCAGTCACTGCATACAGCATGCCGATAGACACTCACCTACTGAACAAGCACACACACACACACACACACAAATTGCTGAACTACACATGCAAAAAAAGACGTGCGTGACCTCACTCCAAACTTAAGTAAGCACTAAGAGTGTGTGTGCAGGTGTACATGAGACAGGTCACCTTATAGCCTTTTTAACCAACGTTGCATGGCAGTAATCATGACTGGAGCTCTGCTGAGAGCATGTTGGTATAATGGAGGCTCTTGTACTTATCTGCACGAAACAGGCGCCACTAATGAAACTTCAGTCAGAGTGGCTCATTGCTGGAGCGTTTCATCTGTGAATTGTGCTGTATGAGTGTGTGGTGGCTCACTGACAGAGCACAGAGGTACAGGATTAGTTAGCAACCATGGAGAATAATGAGGTTGCAGGACAAATACACTCTTGAGTCTGGCATTTGTTTTGAGGGCAACTCTTGCCAATTTTAGTCAATTTGAAACACTTTGACAAATTGTTTTAAACCTTAAAAACCTAAGATGCTGGATAGGATTGTGCTCATTTTGTGAAAAACAGCACAGGGTTTTTAATTGAGCCATTGGTGGATAAAAGAACCAACATAACATTGCTGGCTTCATCTATCCATTAAAGTAATGCAATTTTTTGTCATTCAGACATAAATGACTTTTACATTATTGTTTCCTACAGCTTCATTCAGGCATGACAGCACATATCTGTTGTTTCCCAGGCTGCATTGCTGATGGATTTTAAAACTCGAAGCCGCTGAAGTCTTAATGACCATCGTGACTGGTAGGGACACTTGCCACCGCTTCTAACAATGAATCTACTGATGCACTTTAACATCCGTCTCATCATTTAATGTTATTTGATAGTGATTTCGGCTGACTGTTTCACAATATCCGACAGTTAATTCCTATTAGCTCACATGATGCATGTGACAAGTTTTTCTGGCGATTCAGTGGAAATAGAATGTTTATTGTTGTAGGAGGGTTTTTAAACCTCTTCTAGTGTTGCACCATGTGGGGAAAATAGTTTTTACTGATCTGATGTGAGAAGATCGATCTCCGCACACCTTTAAAATGGTCTCTTTCAAAATGTTTCCTAGTTGATATACTGATTCTGATAATAAATGTATTACAGTGATCTTAGACAGCAGTACTTGACAACAGCTGCTGGTTTAATTCCCTATATAGCTGGGTAGATGTAATAGTGCAAAACAAAGAAAGTACAAGCAAGACATGTAGACATTTGGTCATTTCCAGTATTTTGTGGGTCAGAATGCAGCCTGCAGTAGATTGGAATACATTTGAATGACTAAAGGAGGTTATTATCCAATGAATGTCTCATTATTTCTTTCTCAGAGCCCAAAGGGGCCTTGACTGGTGCCTCAGTGCCTTGCTACATGGCTTTGAATTGAAACAGTAATTTCCATGAGGTCGATTCTCCTTCTTTTACATTTGCATTTTTCGGCATTTAGCCAATGCTCTAAACCAGAGCAGCTTACAGTGAGCGATCAGGTAGAGACTTGTTCAAGGACACTATATCAGCAGAGCTCACACAGCTGTTGACATTATGACTACTTAAAGACCTATGATATTTGTGTTGCATTTATTCTTATTATTATCATTTATTCTTAACACATGGGCAGCCTGTTTTGTGAGACCTAAAGAAAAAGTGCTTCAGAAAATAAAAAATGCAGCAAGACACTGTGCTGTAAATGGGTTGAGGTCAATTAATTTATGAATTCAGTGAATTTCAAGTACCTCTTTCTTTGCACCATTAAGGTCAGGAAGCTTGCATTCCTGATAGAGAAAGGAATGCATGTGCCAGATACAGAAAGTGCCTGCTATTTGCTGTGATATAAAATGAAAGTCAGGTTCTAAAATATAATTTAATAAGTGTGAATTGAAACAATTTTTTTGAATAACCTTCTATAACCTACTAGTTAAATTATTAAAGACTTACAATTGCATTCGTTGCAGCACATTTTGTGTCAGGTGAAGACAGCGCTTGTATGATCCAATATGATTAGCAGATGAGCAAACTGAAATGTGCGTCGATATTACAACACTGATATAAAATTGTGAAACTATTCAAAGGTAAAAGTCAACAAAATTTTGGAACTTTACCTCATCCACTCTAATGTCTTGACAAATCCAGTGTGTTTTGTCTGTTATGGCCAAAGTATTGGCGACTTGTCCAGGGTGTACCCTGCCTCTCGCCCCAATCAGTCCTAGTCAGCTGGGATCGACTCCAGACCCTCCGCGACCTTAGTAAGGATAAGCGGTTATGGAAAATGGATGGATGGATGTATGGACGGACTTCAAGTTCTCTGTGTAACATTCAGAAAAACTCTTGTTAAAAATGACACCTTTGGTCGTTATGTGAACTGCAGTCGGCATCTTGTTGCTTGCACTCCATAGGCACAAGTGATCATCCTGGGCATCAGTGGCATACACAGGAACGCTTGAATGCTGGAACATAAGTTAAAAACATTTTTAGAATAATGTAACTAATTGTAATGTTCCTATATTTTTTGGGGGACCATTGGCTCCATGATATTAACCAGCTTGCCGTTTGCAAGTATCAGTGTTGCATACTGTTGACATAACATCCTTGGGATTTTCCCAGAAAATTTGTTAACATAAATCAGTCCACAGGATGCTATATGCAACCAACAAAGTTGTGAATATGTAAAACTGCCTGACAGTCTTACATATGGCACCTTTAATTTACCTATCTTTTTACAAAATATAATAACTTACTTTAATTTAGTCATTTTTGAATGTGAGAGAACTAAATTGCTGATTGCTCAGATTCAGTCACCTACATAGAAGCAGCACCTCAGCTCTCTTGTTTCCTCATTTCCCCTGACTTCCCTCCTCTCTTCCTTTTCTCTTTTCCTCTGATCTGATTTCACAACTTGTCATTTCCTCTCCACTCCACTCTCTCTTCCTTTTGGCTCGTTCTATCACCTCCTTCCCCATTATCTCCTCTCTTGTCTTTTCCTCTCCGCTTATCCTTACTTCTCCTTCTAGTTTCTTTCTTCTCTCCTCCTGACTTCTCTTCTGTCTTTTCCCCTGGCTTGTGTTAGTCTGCCGTTTCCTCGCAGCTTTCAGCTCCATCAACTTGTCCCTTCTCAACTCCTCCTCCTCCTCTCTCCTCTTGACCTGTGTGCTCCTCCTCCTGTCACTGTCTGCTCTCCTCTCTCTGAACTTGTCCTCCTCCCACCTCTGACTTCTCTTGTTTTGTTTTTTTTTGTTTGTTTGTTTTCTCTGAGACATTCCTTCCTTTTTTTTGTCCATTGATTACCTGAATTTCGCATCCCTGCCCTCCTTTCCACTCACATCTTTACTTTTTCTTTTTTAATCCTCGTTGTTCTCCTTCTCACTGTACTGAAGATCTGGTTTTTAATAGGCCATTTTTTTACCTTGAGAACAATGAAGAATGAGGAGGTGGGTGGAGGTGAGGTGAGGACAAGACAGGAGGACACCAGGTGCTACCATGGCAACATTTTTTTCATTCAAAAAGAAAAAACTATCAGCGTTGACGTTTCATCATCTGAGGTTGAAATGTGCAATGTTTTTTACTTCTCATGTAGCAGATCTGTTGACATTTACACAGTATGAAACACAGTCTTGTGTTTTCTTACTTTCGTGCTTCTATTTTTTTTTTTCATGTATCTGCTCCGTGAGTTCCCTTTATTTCTATTCTGAATGTACCCTATGTGGTCACTTTGCTGGAGAGAAAATACATGGACCCATTTCTGAGCGTGCATGTTTTCATTTCCCAATTTGCCATGCACCATGATGCTTGGCCATCTGTCTCAGCACGGTGACTAAATTCAATGCCAATATGTTGCAGGGTCATGAGAAAACAAACTGGAGCTGCTTTCCACATGAGTGGACGAAAGCATAACTTAACCCCTCTGTTCCACAGCAAAAACCACTGACAGAGTTTGAGCATCACACGCTCACCTGCGTGCTATTGTGAGGATGCCGGGTGAGATTTCCACTATCTCAGGCGTTGATTTAGGAGGAATTTTAGCTTCCGCGCTGTTCCGCTAAACCTTCATTCCGGCTGATTAATGGCGACTCGCCCAGCCAAGGGAGTGTCTCATGCGACGGAGGAAGCGGTAGTGCAACAGCGTGTGTGCAGTGAATAAATGCTGTACATTAAACAAATTCCCCCGCGCTCGTCTTGGCAGCCAGGCGTGTGGGAGGAGGGAGTATTGCAGAATCGGCCACTTTTTTTTTTTCCTCTGTCTCTTTCGCTAACTGCACACACATGCGTGCAAGTGTAAGAAGCCACACATGCATTTACTTCTCAACAGTTTTGTTCACAAATCACTGTTGCTTGTTTTCAAACCAACCCCGTGCAAAATGTTTTACACACTCTCTAGTATACTCACATTCATGTCTCTGCACACACACACGCATCCACTCTCCCATGTGCTGCAGTCGGTGTATCAGGGGATCCCTCTGCAGCCAGCCTGTTAGTTGACACTGATTGGCCAGCAAGGGCCAACCTGACCCCAGTGGCCTGTCAGAATAAAGGATCATGTTGACCATCGGCTGTCGAGGTAATAATGCCTATGGAGGATGCTGGGAGACTGTCTAGAAGCAGTGGCCAGTTCAGGAGACAAAAGCGGAGGGGGAAGTAGAAAGAAGCCAATAACATCAGGCTGAGAACTTTCTGCTGCCAAATATTTCCTTTTTCCTCCTTCAACACAGCATGAAGTTGTCTTATTGATGTCAGACAAAGTTCAATTTCAGCACACAGTCACATCCAGATAATGTAAATGTCCAGATTTCAATTACTTAAATAAGCAGATCACTTGACAGTAACAGCAGCCAGTATAATTCAAGAATCAAAGCATGAAAACATACAGTGATATGATGTTATGCCGTGTGGATAAGAATATCATATCATTGGCAATGCATTAGCACTTGGTATGAATTATTTGTTCTCATTATTTGCACTCTACAGTATCTGCATAATAATTTGATCTCGGTATGCAGAGCGTGCATAAATATTGTATTTCTAATCCCCCTTTTTCAACATAAAACTTGGCACCATAGTCAAAACTCTGTTATTTAACTACAAGTCATGTTTAGGACGCTCTCCTAAAGGAGACTCAGTGTCCATGTTAATCGATCACATTCCTGTCATGTGTTTCAGCAGTAATATTCATTTCGTTATCTAGGAGGAGACTCTGGGTGTAGGGTAATGATAAGCTTTTCTGACCTTTTACTGGAGATAACCTTCCTTAGCTGGAAGGTCCTTAGGGTGGGCTCATGGCTGCCCACATCTCATGACTGAGAGTATCGACTGAGTATCGACTGAGGCTGTGGTGCAGTCGACATGGCCTCCAGATGCATAGAAACTTACACAAGCACAAAAACAATTGCATGTACAATCACATACAAACATATAGTATGCACTCGTATTGAAGTAGTTCAAATTACAAACAGAAATGCACACTCAAGCATTACTAGTGTACAAAAACAAATATGATTACATCCCTCCATATAAATCTATGGATCTGTATATACATATTATGCACAGTAGATGGGTGTACACAAATCGACCAGGTTCATGCACAGGGGTGGGCAAAGCAATTGATTCATGTAAGACTCTCAATTCTTATCTTCTACGTTTCTGAATTGATTCACAACTTCCAAAAATCAATTTTTCAAAACTTTTTTTTTTTTCATCTGGCAATGTTGACCTGCCCGTGCCCTTTCCAGACTTCAGTTGTAGATTACCTGAATCTGTAGCTGAAGAGTACATATTACTATAGAATCCAGAGCAGTGGCTAGTCAGTTGCTGCTAATTTGCTAACACCATCCATGGGCATCCTCCAGAGAACAAGCTGCAGTTAAAACACCTCGCCCACGATCATGGTAGTATTTTAGACAGAGACCCAACAATGTGGTGCTCTTTGAACTCTGCTAATTGGAAATGGCTTATCACAGTAGTACAACTGCCATACACAAACAGAAGCAACAGCACCGGAGCGCTCTGTCAAGACAGTAGTGGAAGCAAGACAGCACCGTGTTTACATTTTGCCCACCCATTTCACCCATGCATGATATATTCGGATTATCAATATGTGGAACGTGTTTCTGTTCATAGTAGTCACTTAAAATTGAATTTCTTAATGCTCCTCTCTCGCCTCATATTAAAAGTAATTTCTGCTGTTCCTGTAATGTAACGTTACACCATTACCGTTTTACCATTTTATATTTTCTGTTTACTTTAGTGGCCATGTATAAGTGAGAAAATGGCTGAAATTAAATTTTCAGACTGTTGTTGCAGTACGTAAATTGATTCAATTATTTTTCTTTCCCCACACTGATGCAAAAAATTCATTATCGTTAGCTTTATTGAACATTATTCCAGCAGTGAAATAAATTTATGCCACGACCATTTAAGTTTTAAGTGAAATACTTCAGTGGTTCTCCAGTTCTGGGGAAGAGCTACTGTGACATACATTGCATTATGTTTCTTGTTACATCTGTTTGTTTTTAAGAGAGGATGACTGACTAAAATATTAAAACTAGAATAATCAATTAGTTCTTACATTAATAGACTAATCTAAAAAATAATCATCTGATGAATTGCTAAAAAAGAATCAGAAGTTGAGGCCCTAATTTTGAATTGTCGTGCCATGTACACACCCCTAATGCACACACAAAAACACACACGCACCCACAGATCTGGACCAGGCTCATTAGAGATGTGAATGAGAAAATGATCAAAAAAAAAAAGTCAGGAGGGATTTCATGCAGATTCGCACTCCACTGCTCTCAGGCAATCAGTGGCAAGCCTGCTCTTCGCCCGAGAACTGTCGTCCTGTGGTCACACAGGGTAAGAAAAAGAGAGAGAGAGAGAGAGAGAGAGTTGTCGAATTCCCCCACCTACCACTCGAGAAGGCAGTTCATTTAGTAGTCCCTTTCATTAATGTTTCTCTTTCATTTTCCCTCTTTTTCTCCCACTACCCCTTTTTCTATCTACTTTAAAGGTACAAGTGAGCAAGGAACAAGAAGAAGAAGAAGAAGCCGCTGGAGCAGCTGAAGATATGAAGCTAAAGAGGTTTTGAAAACAACCCAGCGGTGAGTGCACCATCATATTAGGAGAGTCATTCTGTTCTCCAGGAGTCTCGTGGCCCATAATTACATTGTGAGGCATAAATTTATGCTTTTTTTTTAATTATCAGGTCTGATTTTCAGTCTATCCTTCCTTGCTTCCTTCCTTCCTTCCTTCCTTGCTCTGCCTTTCTATCTTTCTGTCTCTGCCTTTGGTTACAGAGCTTTGATAGTCACAGTGTGGCCCATGTGAATAAGATATTTTCTATCCATGTCCATCTCAGGTTTCACACCACTGCACTGCACTGATCACATTTAATAGTTGTCTGAAGCAAAACTATGCTTCTATATTGTTGAATCTGTTTTGCAACAACAGATTTCATTCCTTTTTATGTTAAAATACACCTGTTTATTTGTAATTCACAAAGTAGGGCTGCGACAGAGCATCGCATCCCCTAATTGAGAAGCTGCAGATAACGTCTATTTGTACACTGTAATAACTACAGTTTTGCTGTCACTAATGGACTCTGACACGTTGCAGAGAAAAATAGACAATACTAAGTGCACTCTTGGGTTCTACCCAGAGAAAGACGGACATATCCACAATAGATTCCTCTGCTTAGTCACCATTAAATTCATAATGTATGCTCTGTATATTTTGTGTGTAAACATGTAAACAATTTTGTGTCCACAAAACATTGCAAAAACTTTATCAAAGTCTGGTTGAAGGGTGACAGTGCAGGTCCAGTGTCCTTATTTTTACTTCCTAATGATCACCATAACATGACACATCATAAACTGTCATCTTGTTCTGCGTATTTCCGGCCTTCCGGCACTAAACCCATCCATCCATATTGACAGCTGAGCCGAGGCTGTGAGAGAGCTATCATCTACCTGTCACAACGAGCTGGAACTGAGGAGCTCCTCCTGTACTTGTGCAATTCTTTCATTCAACCCACCGCATTTGAGGTTTTTCAGACCTGGAAGCTGTCACGCATCAGCTTAGAAGAGTAATGTACTCAGTTGCTTGACTTTTTCCAAGTTCGTTCACATTCGCTCTTCTCCACGTTGATGCATACCACTAAGTACAGAACTCATTTTTTTTAGGTTTCCACACATCTTTGAAATTGATTAAAAGCTTTGTAAAATATCATCTTCAGTCTCTTTTAAATTAAATCAATTAATTATTTTAATTCTAATGTGAAAACCTCTGCATGTTTTATTTTCATCTTTCATCCTATAGTCCCTTGAGATAAAAAAACCCCACAAAAATTCAGCATAACACCTCAGTTTATTCAAGCCGAAACACACAAAGGGAGGGCAGAGAAGTCAAAAACGCAACCTCAGAGCATTAAAAACAACATTAAAGCAAGACTAATTGAAAAGTCATAGTTTGCCCTTTGATCATCTTAACATTCTTATCACTCATCTTCATCCCCAATCTCTAAAATTAAATACATGCACAAAAAGACACCCTACTCTCACAAACTGGTATCATTTTACAGAATAATACAATCGTCTCATCTGTTTGTGATATTCTAATGTATTTGGACTCATCCATATCCAATTTTGGACTCATCCACTGCACATGTGTGCACTGTGTGTCTGTGCAGATTAATCTCATCCATCCTGATATTACACCACCAGGTCAAAATACTTGGCAAAATGTCAATGTCCTCCTCTCCACAGCTCCAGTCCGGTGGAGAGTTTCATTTTGAGCTGAATTATCTACTGTAGTTGACTCCACTGCCATTACATACACTGCACACCCCATCCTCATTTCCATATCATCTCTTGATTATTAGTGCTGCTGGCAGAGCAGTAGACATGCAGAAACTGCGGATAAGCGTAAGCTAATGGGTGTCAGACCAGATGCGGGCCTAGCCGTCCCCTCTCTTTTTGCAGGGGGCGGCCTGCTTCTCGTCACCTCGCCGCCGGAGGCCACCAGCCTCATATTAACAGCTGTATTTGACATATTGGGCCACGATAATAGTGAAGCCTCAGTGACCTGCTTCATTTGACTTCAGAGGCGAGATAGCACATCTGGACCCCCCACCATGGGCTCAACAAGCTGGAAACTGGAAAAGCACAGTGGGAAGACCATGCACATTAGATCCACTGATGGGTTTTTCTGCCTGACAATGTGTCATTTGCACTTTCAATTTCAGTGAATATTAAAAAGCTGTTCTCTGGAAATGTGTTTGATTAATATCTTAGTGAGCAAAACACCTTTTTTTTTTACACCTTTATTCTCTCCTGAGCAATTGAAAAAAATGTTTGTCATGGCTTGCCTTGTCTTGTAGAGGTTAGGTAGGGCTCATCTCAGGTCATGCATGCCTTCCATGTTGATGACCCTAATTGCCTGCAGATATAACACATACATATAACACTAGTATTCTAGAAACCAGGACTACACTTTTGTTGAGCTGTTTCGAATCATTTACAAACCCCGCCATTATCCTCTGAGGATACCTTTGGTGGTGCACTGATAAAGTTCAAGTGTTAAATTGCACTTCGCCAGCAGGTGTAATTTGCAAGTTGCATTTTGCCTTAAAATGAGATATCCACCTCTAAGGGAGAAAAAAATAACATCTAATTGGACAAAATGTCATTGACTATAATGTTTGTTGTTTATTCCAACTAGTGAGAGGAGTGTTTGGTTCTAAGGATGGCAATTTATGTCCGCGCTGCAATTGTTGCAGGGACCCCACACTGCAGGATGAAGGAGTTTCTTTGAGTGTACCTGACTCGGGCAAATCCCTGAGGCCTTTGCACCTGAATGAACAGGCAGCAGCAACTGTTGGCTGAGCTTTAAAGACAATTTCTAAGGAAAAGAGAGCAGTGTCTTTTAAGTGGCTCCTAGGATGTTAGAAGCACAATTAAGCAAAGCTCTGCTAATCTTTACAGCTGGCGTCAAGAGGCACTGTGCTCTCGCAAAGCGGTGTTATCCGTTGCATGGCACCGGGAGTCTGACAGGCTGGATAATGTGCCCTGCGAGCTGCCACCACCCTCATCACAGCAGTGCCTTCACTGCACGCACTGACTGTACTAGAAACAACCCTAATATACATCATAAAAAGAGAAAACAAAAACACAGCAATGAATTTGCATTATTCAATTATATACACTCCACTTACTTGCAGCGGCATTTAAAGAAATGTAAATTGACCTCAAGTTTGGAGGTAATAAATTTGATTATGCCAGCGCAAGTAATTTCATGGTATTTGGGAATGAAAGATGTTTTGCCTATTACACTTTCCTCACAGTGAAAGCAGTGTGATGCTTTGTAAAGGTCCTCTTTTTTATATGTTTTGTATGATAATGACACAATTTTCCATTTTGCTTCCTTAGAACCTGGAACGTATCCAAAAACTTTAAACAGAAGTTTAATTCCTGTAATTGCTTGTTCAGAGTAGCTCAACCATCAGTTCTGACAACCTGTTACTCTTGAGTTTGAGCACATCTTTACATGGCATTTTCTACCACCTGGAGGGCTACAGACCCAGAAAAACTTCGGCAAAGTAGTTTTGAAACTAAACTTTGTGGAAGCTGATGGATGAACATAAACAACCTGCTGATGTGTACTAATATAAAAGACTTAGAGATATATTTTTAGGGTGGGGTGGAGAGATGCTATCTTGGGTCTATTAATGCAGTCATCACTGTGTTGCCCCAGGCTGTAGGGCCTAATCCAGAGGAGTGAGAGTGAATGGGAGTGTGGCTCAGGCTTGCCAGACCTACTTAGGTTCTGGTTGAGAGCACAGTGCTGTGTGGGCGAATCTATTCTGTCCTGGGCAGGGCACAGCATAAACATTGCCCAGGGAACGCAGGCAGGCATGCAGGCAGTCAAGCGGGCAAGAGAAAAACTATAAGGATGGTTGCCTTTAATTTCCTTTCTACTGACTCCCCTCAACTGTCCAGGGCCTGAGAGCAAGAGAGGGTAAAGACAGAACAGAGTGTACGTGTGTGGAAATTACCTGAAGAAGCTATCTTTTTTTTTCTAGTGGCTTCACCAAACTATGCACTGTTATCCACAATCCTCTCTCTCTCACACACACACACACACACACACACACACACACACACACAGATACACACACACACACACACTATCACAATCTTTCACGGTGAATCTGCCCCGATCCATCCAGTTGACGGCCGTGAAGCGATGACTCGCTCGCTCTCTTACTGTCTTTAAGTGATCTGTGTTTGCTCCATGGCACTCTGGCGCTCTGACCTCCCGACCCCGCGTGTAAACAGAGCACCGCTGCTCCCCCATCCACTACCCTGCTGCCACCATCCCCCCATCCCTCCACTACCAAAAAAGGAAGACGGAGCCTGTAAGAGCCAGCAAGTCGGTCAGCCAACCCACTGAGGAGGCCATTAGTGAGCCAGCAAGTCAGCAGAGAGGTTGGTAGAAAACCACCTCTGGCATCACTCATCACTCCCGGCCTCTCTGGCCTCACCATCCTCTCCGGCTGTGTACAAATGCACACGCATGTCATGTGCACGCTCGCTGAAAGGCACACTTATTTCTGCACACAGCACCACGTGCACACTAACCTGAAAGCGCTAAAGGGACTCAAATGCACACAGACACAGTACACTGTCTACAATGAATGACACACATTGAAAGCCGCATATGCTTGAACGTACACACAGTGAAAGGCACAGAGCACATTAAAAATCGCTCAGAGGCACACGTACGTACAAAAGACATATTCACAGGATACTACACCTACACACAACATGTACACAGAGTAATGATATATGATGCCATAAAAACACCCCTACACACAACATAAATTATACACTAGGTTGTTGGAGCGGAGGCCTCCAAACAATCAAAGATGTGTTTCTAACTTTGCTGAGAGATGGATGTATATGATGTTATACCATTACAGGTACTTAGCAGCCAGTAAAAGTCCTTA
Organism: Sciaenops ocellatus; assembly: GCA_033000465.1. Lineage (NCBI taxonomy): Eukaryota > Metazoa > Chordata > Actinopteri > Sciaenidae > Sciaenops > Sciaenops ocellatus. The sequence continues at coordinate 20,138,562 of CP136882.1, read as the reverse complement.
TTACCACATGGAAAACAAGCCAGCACAGGAAATATTGAACATAAGGCAATAAGACTTTTAGATGGCTGTTTCCAGAAATTATACTTTTACATCAGTCATATGTGATCATTTTTTCCGAAGTTTACATGCAGTCAATTTTATCCCAAAATTATATGAATTCTGTTTGCATGAATACTCCTCTGTCATGGTGAAAGAGCCCCTCATACAGCATCTAGATATAAATTACAGACAAATTAAATTATTATCAATTATGTTTGCCACTTTTCAGTAAACCATACTGCATTATCCCATCAAATGAATCAATAAAATTTGCTTGCAGTTTTTAAAGATGCTTCTTCTATAAACAGTAGCTGCAGTCATGGAGGAACATCAACATCAAGTATTGACATGACTATTAGATATACAGTGAGTTGTAAATACTCACTGGCAAAGGCAAATACTAACCTAACCCACCACATGATACTTGCCAGTAGCGAACATATGAATGGCTAGTTTACAACATTCCCAGTTAAACTAACTGCCTGCTCAGTGCTGTAATGCCAACTTTGAAATTGAAATGTACCGTGCAAGCAGCACTGGGCACCATATAAAACAACGCTTGTCAGTTTAACTGGATTCACAGGACACACAGTTAAACACAGTAATACAAAACACTCCCTCTGTGTCTGTGTTTTTGTCTCCCTCTGCCCTCACTCTTTCTTCTGAAATTCTTTGGTTTATTTAGCTGCACTCTTTCACCTGCCTCCAAATGTCAGCTGAGTTCAACAGAGCTGGAGGGAAAACACTCTCAGAGAGAGAGACTTATTGAGAGTGAGCCGGTTAAAAGAAATGCATGAGTTGAAGGAGAAAGCGAGGCTGGAGCCAGTGAGTGTTTGGTAACAGAAAAGTTCTACTGATTCTAATACTGTATGCTAACAAATCGCACTCCGTATTTTAGATATTTATTCATTTGTCTTCTCCACAAAGGCTATTTTAGACCTGTTAAACAGGACTCTTATCGTGCATTAGGTCAGGATGCATTCAATGACAGACTGGATGTACAGAAATAGTATTTTGCTCACATTGCTCTGAACATGTGAAGCATACAAATTGGTCAGGCTGACTCAGTGGAGTCAAATCGTGTGATATTTAGGCCAGATATTGTTTGTTTTGATTATATTTGATTAGAGGTGAAATTTTAACTTTGCAACAGCACACACATCTTTTTGTGTTGAAGCTGAAGCTCAGCAAGACAGAGAACTCCATGATGAAACACATACACACATGTGTGTTTCACAGAGGCATGCACCATAAATCAAGGCATCTGAAGAGCTCAGAAGTTTCTAAAAGTACAGAAAGAGTTGACAGATTTATTCTCTACACGGCAGCATGTAATGCATTCCCATCCCTTCTCCTCCCAGTATACCCAACGAGCTCCCATCTCCATTCTCAAACTCCCATCTATCGCAGCGCTCACTTGTGTATCAAGGTAATGAATTCATAATCTCTCTCAAGCTCTTTGTAGATCTCTATCATGGTGCGAGATAAGAGGGAGCATCATTGCACTCTAATAGCCGTCAGTCTGCCTATGCTTCTGCTTGCTGTGTGTGTTTTTTAATCAAATTACCCATCAGCACCAAAAAAAGAAAGAACCTAGCACACTATCCACCATTTTGGCTTCCAGGGAGAAAAAAGATTCGAGTCCACTTATGACTTAGACTTAGACAGACACTTGTACAATGTGCATTTGAGCGAAATTTCATTGCATAGGCTCAGTATATATGAAACAACTAACTATTATCAGCTAACTGTTGAAGTTACATGTCCACCAAAGGCAGCAAATGCCTCTCAGACAGAACAGTGCCTTGAGCTGGTCTGCTTTCTCTTATTCTTTCAGTGTCTTGTTTGCACTAAAATAGCACTTTCCAACTTAACTGACAAACACTCAACCACAGGGAGAGTAAATATCTGAGAGGATGAGGCACGCTCAAAGTAACTAAACTTGCAACAGGGGTTGGCTCTTGAGGGCTGCCGACTGCAGCGTGCGTGTTTTTAATTGTGTTTTTGGCGGAGTGATGAAATGTCCTCCATTTGAACGCGAGCTGGTAGTAAGTGGGCTGTCGCCTCCAGGGACAGAGTGAGCGATGGGCCGCCGCTATCAGAGGTGATTGTGCCTCAACCCCTAGGGGTGACAGATGAACGGAGGGGAGCAGGGAGACAATAAGGAAAAAAGCTACTTTTTTTTTATAACTGTCTCACATGGACTTAAAAACAGGAAAGGGGGTGAGAAAGAATTTTAAGTATGCATGTTAATCTTGACAAACTTTGGCAGAGTTGACAAGTTGTGACATTCTAGTCTTTTTCTATAAATAGAAGCAGCAGTATATCCGAGGAAAAACATGCTGAAATGTAGTTCATTCACCTTTTTCAAAACAAAATACAGTTTGCTAACCTTTTAATAGTGGCATAAATCATTTTTGTGTATATGAATGTTATATTGAAAAAGCAAATTATGTATGTTTTAGGTCTTTTTAAGGAAAGAAAGCCAAAGAAAATGCTCTTAAGAGATTTATGACCACTAACCATGTTTTTTTGTTTTTGTTTTTTTTAATGAGTAAGCACACATCATGTCACCAGCAAATCTACATTCTGAATAATCTATGTATTTATTACATCAGAACTATAGATGCATACAAAATCTAGCAGTACTTTTATTTGGTCTAATTTCACATGCATTCTTCTCTGAAATGTTTGTTTATTTATTTATTCATTTATTTGCATGTTAGTGTTTTCTGCTGGACAACAGTGACAAGTAGACATTGTGGTGAGGAGCACCTTCACTTGGAGGTAAGAGGTATAACAGCTGACAGAAGGAGGCTAGTATAGTTTCAACAAGTTTCACTGGTCGTTTGGAGCATCTTCACACACAACTTCACATTCTGTTACACGACTCAGTAACAAGGCCCAAACGATTAAACGCTCTCCCCGGAGCGCTCGCCACATCTTCCGCTCTCTGAATTTACATGGCTTTTATGAACACTCACAAGGAAAACAAAAAGTCGAGAGGGAGAGCAGGGGAAGAGAGCTCCTAGTGTGGAGGAGTCTCATTATTCTGTTATGGATTGCACATGTCAGGCGGTAAGTGCTCTTTTTATCCTTCCAAAGCACTAGCCTCGGCCACTGAGCGCATTTCCCTACCCGAGTGAAATTTACCATGTTAAGGCTCACGCCACCAGGGGAATGGCGGTGAGAGCACTGGGTTGCCGCTAAGATTTACCGGCCTGATTAAATAAGGGGCTGTAGTGTGAATAAGAGGCCAAGGGAGAAATCTACGTAACATAAACACATGTTTTTTACTCACCAGTGAAATTGATTAGACCCCACCCCCACCCCCCACCCCCCACCTCACACCCCCTTACACCTCTTTATGGTGTGTTACATGTCACGCTGGGTTTCAAACAAAGAGCAGAGAGAGGGCAGTGGAGGATTGCTAGTGGCTCAGGATGGCTTTCTGCCAACACACAGCAAAGATGGGTCTTTTTAAAAGGGCCTGTTCCCATCCATTACTGCCTGCATACCTTGAAAAGTTCACACAAAATATATTGCTACCCTCCCTCCAATAGGGCAGGAGAGGCCTTTCATTTGATGCACTGTGCTGCACAAATTGTAGTCCCCTTCCAAAGACTGCCTAATTCGATCTCATTTCCTTCAATTTTCCATCATACACCCTAGGCTTTAATGCTCCAGGAAGGTGCTTTAACATAGACAGCTAACAGCATATTTCAGCTGAGCAGTTGGGCTGGGCAATGGGACAAGTTTATTTTTCTGTTCAGAAACCACAATGGCTTGTAAATCCTAGAATCAACCAGTCACTTCCACTACCTTCTGAGCCAGAATGGATGTCGGATTAGTATATAATCTCAAACAAAAGTAGAGAAAACTTAACAGGCCTGAGCCACAGATGTAGTAACATTTGGCTGCATACTGGCTGGTGGTAACTGACTGTGGGTCAGTTGATTGATGTGTCTCCAGTCTGTGTCTCGCCTCCCTGCTGGACAAAGTGGACACCAGCTGTTACTATTCAAATTCAAATTCTACCAGCCTATCAGCATTGCTGTTTCAGTTCAAAGCAAACGTGGTTGGGTGAAATCATGTTCATATCCCTCCTCGCTTACTGCAAAGTGAAAGATGTAGGATGAAATTTATGCTAATTCTATTAGTTTTGAAATTTAAATGGGAACAAGGACAAACGGGACATGTCATGGTAGAGTGGCCACTGAAAAATAATAAATATTCATTAAACAATTAAAACTAAGTAGGCTAACTTTTCTGAACTGTGATCATGTCACACAGAACAAATACTGTCTGTTGTTGCAGATGCTGATGTGCAGTACAGAAAGATATGTAGACTATTTTGTGATGAGTTTAATTATGATGCAAGTAGATGAATAATGCAAATGCCAGTGGTGGAATATGACTACATACATTTAATCAAGTACTGTACTTAAGTACAATTTTGAGGTACTTTGATATTTCCTCTTTCTACTTCACAACATTTATTGATGGCTGATGGCTTGATTGAACTCAAATTACAGTTGTACTGGTTACTTTATAGATTCAGGCGTAAAAGAAAATATAATTGACAAGTAAATTATGATACTATAATATCAATAAGACCTTATTGATCTCCAGGGGGAAATTCACAAGCTGCTACCTGGCAATATATAATGTAATATATATAAAATCGTCAATAAATGTCAGTAAAGATTTCCCACAATTACCAGCTGCAGTATTAAAGTGAGTTTCTGGATGAATGCAATGCCATGACAAATATACAAATATAGTGCAAACAACATAAGTAATGTAACTAACATTGTGGGTTAGCAAACTGTTGCAAAGTTGTTGTTGCGCAGCTAACATACAGACATGATGCTTCCCAGAGACAGCACACCAGCTCCAGACAGCAATACTCACAACAGCTATGACTATAGCTCTGAACTATAGCTTACCTTTAATGATGCTTAACACAAATCCTCACATACAGAAAGCTAGCAGACCATCAAGAGATATTTGCTATATTATATGAAAATCTCACTGCCTAGAATCACTAATCCACCTTTTTTATCAATAATCAGATAAGCATTTTTTTCACCCTGAAAAATAAGTGTTTTTGTTTTGTTGTTGTTTTTTTGGGGTTTTTTTTTTTTAACTTTTTGTACTTTTGTACTGAGCTTATTTAAATACTTTTGTACTTTTACTGAAGTGAACTTTTAAAAGCAGGACTTTTACTTGTAACAGAGTATTTTCACATTGTTGCATTGTTATTTTTACTTGCAAGTGAATGTGCCTTTAACATAACCTGTATCATATCGGAGCACATGGTCTGAGATGTTGACACTGTTGTAATAAATGAATTTCCGTGATATGAGGACTATTTTAGCTGTTAAAAATCATGTTCATCGACAGTGCAAAGTGGGCACAACTCCCACAATTATTTTCTAAGCGCAATATCACTGCGCCCATGGCTGTGTATATTTGTCTCCTCTTCAATCTGCCGTTGCAGCACAGATTCATAAAATAAAAGACCAGCCACAGTAACCTGTTCCGTTACGGGACCTTTTGTGTTATGATTTCCGACTAAACGCACCGAGCGGTAGGATTTACGATTCAGGAGGAGTCAAGAGACGAAGTTTATGAGGCGGCATTGAACGCAGCACAGAGCTCCGTATTTTTTTCCCTGCAGCAGAGGGGAGGGAGAAGGGGGGTATTTGACTCCTGTCTCCCCACCCCCAGTCAGTACGAGGTGGATTTAGGAAGAAAGGAACCAAAACCTGGGACGCGGAGATAACGAGAGACACCAATAAAGAGATACACGTTTGGAGATCCGCGCGCGGCGGTGTCGCGCACGGATTATTATAGGGTATTTTATTTTTCTTTCACTGAGGAGACTCTGGCTCGGAGCGTCTGATCCAAGGGAAAAGGAATACAAACGCACTGGGAATAATAGGAGTATTTTATACTCGCTGCCTCCGTTAACAAGTGACTGCTCTGCTGCTGAAGAAAGTGGGATATAACGGTTTTTTCCACCGTCGGGGATGCGAAGTAACTGTCTTTTCTGTGGGAATACGACCGCTCACCCACAAAGAATACGGATTTTAAAAGCGGTCCCCCGTAAACCAACTAGGGGGTAGTCTCAGAAATACTTTTCTCACGCCGTTAAAGTAAGTGCTTGCAACTTTTCTTCTTCTCAACTCTCGAAATGCTTCAAACGAGTCTAGAGAGCAGGTTAAAAGACGTTAAACGGCAGATGAATATGGTATAAGTGGAGGAAAGATACGTTTTTAAACTCTGCCATAAAGCTGGACCGTTTTATCTACCGGGTGTCTTGTTCAGAAAAGTAGTCCTCGGGCTTCTGGGGGTGAAAAAAAGAAAAAAAAGAAAAGGTATTTCTCTTCTCTCTTTTGTTCAACTTGTTTTAGATTAAACTTATTTGCCCTAACTTTTTTGTTTGTTTGTTTACCATCTTAAGTGCTTTGCGTTTGCTTTACGGAATCAGGATTGCAGTCAAAGTCTTCGCCTTAATGCAGAGGTTCCCTAACTATCAAGCCCAGAACACCCCCGCCTCCCCAAACACACACACAAAACGCTGAACCTCCATTCTGGTGAGATTTTGACCACAATGCATCTTGCATTCTCTATCAATAAACCTCTGTAAGAGATTCCCATTAGTTATTGTCCTGGTTTACACCATAGATAAGAGTCCTGTTGTAGTCTGCATTTGATTGCATGGTGAGTCTGTAGCAGTCGTGAGCTTTTATTGTAATTGATAGCTCTTTTGTTATCAATGTATAACAAACAGCTCCTTTAAGTTATTTATCTGATGTTTGTACAACATCGATTTAATTTTTCAGCATCACTTCCTTATTCTTCAGGGTAATCTGCCTTGAGAAGTAAGTTTTGTCTGATTGTGTTGGAAAATTTAGATGCAGGCTCCAGGCTAATGGCCCTGCTTTGCCTCTTTTCTTTTTAAGGCAGGCTGCAGTAAGTTAAGTGAGTCAAATTTGAATTGTAATGGATGGATCTTCATTTTATCAGAACATTTAGGCTAAAACCTTCCCCGGGCAATATAAACCCCTATCCCCACCGCCACCCCTCAGTCACCCTCTTACCCCAACAGCAACTGCAAGCCAAAAAAAGATTAGTAATGCATTTCATTTACTGTGGGTAGCTGAACAGATGAGTGCAAACACTGTTGTTTTTGTTCCTAATGTGAGTAAAAAAAAGTGTAGAAATTTAGTTTTAGAGGTCAGAGGTCAGGATCAGCCACAGAAAAGCTCCAGGGAATCAAGCTGGAAAATGCAGATGAAAGAGGAGCAATATACATACCAGTTATGCATGTTTTGCATCAGTTTCAGAGCTTGGTAAACTAAAGACAATTCCCTAGTCCTTTCTCTTTCATTCTGTTCTATTCTGCTTTTCTTTAAAGATCAAACTTCTATCAGATGTTTCCATTTGTAATGTTAATTCAGGTTTTACTTATGTTGTAACTCGAAATCATCAGTCTTCCATTCCAGTATTCAATCAGCCTGCTAGGTTGTATAAATATACCCATTTGTCTTATGATGAGAGTCACATGTTGATTGTCAGTAGCAAGAAGGAGTCTTGTCCTTCAGAGTAATTGGACAACACGTAGACCAAGAGGCTGTGCGTCAAGTGTGTTCTGGATTCTTAATGTGGCTTTAATTGAACAATTTATCAACCCTGATCACTGTCAAATAACTGGGCAAGAAAGACAAAAAGGCAATGAAAATGCCAAGGATAAGCTGCCAGGCACAGTCGGCTAAGCGTGACCGGCGTGTCTGTCACAGCAACATCAGCAAGGTGCTGTTTTATTTCATTTTAATTATTTATTTATTTTCTGTCTGTAGAAATTGCAGATCGATGCATTTGTGAGTGGCAAGCTTGTAAGCAGTGGTAATGAATATAGTGGAGGAGGAGGGGCTGTGGGCAGTGAGAACATTACATCCTTGAAAACTTCTTTTATTGGACAGAACTTTTGATTTCTCCCCGGAGCTCCTTTCCCTACACTTGAAAGAAAAGCTAATTGAATTGTGCCCCGGATATGATGTTTTTTTTTTCCCCCAAGTATGGAAGGTCTTGGAGAAGTGTCGTCCTCAGGGTTTTAAAATTCATTTCCTTTGCAATTATTACTTTCTGAGCTGTTTTCCTTTATTTCCTCTACCTCAACAGTAGGGTGTATTCTCTCATTTTTAACGGGATCAAAGGGGAGAAGAGAGGGAGATTCTAGATAGCTACAGGCCTCACAGACTAACTGTAAGCTATTCAAAGTCACCTGTTCTACTTCAGGTGAAAGAGAGTTCAGAAGTTGTCATCTTTGACTGTTTTATGCAGTTTTTGTTCTGTGGGGTTCTTGACATAAAGTGCATCTTTGACATTTTGACATACAGCCAAACTATGGGTGATAATAGGTTTAGATGCAAAGCAAGAAAATCTCTTGCTCTTAATTAGAAGCTTTCCAGACACTGCACTGAAACTGACAAGTGAAACATTCTCTGCCATTTGCACACATATTCTTGCTAAATGAAAGCACATACAGATGTATTGGATGATGTAACAATAAATGAAGAACTCACCAAAAATCTCAAAATTACTGCTATTTTTCCTCTTTAATTCATGCCAGGTCTAACCAAAGGGTATAAAATATTTAACAGTCAAAATGAGACCAAAACATTAACCAGCAAACGGTATTTACTGTGCAAATATCCCCTTTTATTCAAGGCTTTTAGGAGTACAATTGCACACTTATCCACTTTTTTTAACTACCCAGTACCCTGTTCATTTTATTCACATCCAAATTAGGAGCATTTTGGTGGCATCAAGTGGTTTGCAATTAGTCACATTGCACTTGACGCAACAACACAGTTAATAACAGCTGCTCTGAAGTGACTGTCATCTTGGAGAGAAATGTGCGCTGTGCAGAGGCGCTGTTGCACTCATTGCTAATTGTGTTTATTCATTTTAATATGCTCGGAGTGCTAAATCAGTGCTCTTCCAGCGACACGAGGTGCAATTAGTCTGGCTGTGAAAACAGGAGGCAGTGTGTCTTGTAAAGTGCCCCCTCCTCTCCTCTTTGAGTTGTGGATTAGCCATCGCTTGTCATTCATATTTCCTATATTGCCACATAACCATGCTGGTGATGAAAGTAACATGTAACAGATTAATAGTATAAAAGCCAGTTTGCACACATTGTTGCACATGTATAAAAACAATAATACCTACAGTAAGAAGTAAAGTCTTACTGTGTCTCTGGATATGGCTGTTATGCATTAAATATGTGACCCTGCTGACTATTGTCTGCATCAGCAAAAGTTTGTTTTAACAGAATTATGGAACCTGTTCGCATTGATTATCCAGAATTTTTAATTACTTTATCTGCATTTACTTCATACATTAGGCAGCTCATGTTGACTGCTCTTACACTGTTCAATAATATTTCAGTAGTAGTTGTTTTTTGATGAGTTGTTTCCAGTAACAACTTCTGGCAACATTAAGAACAGAGTGACCTTTTGGCATTGAACTGTGGCTTATATTAGTATAGACTTTCTAATCGTGAAAAGTAATTATTGCAACTCTCAAGTCTGAAACCTCTGCTTGTGTCTGAGAGTCTGTAAACACACAGTGTTGCTTTTACTAAACCATGTAGAGCAACACAATCGGAACATTTGAGATGAAAACACTATTTCAGCTGTGTAATGGCAACCTACTCATCTTTCTGTTTTTGGCATTTGGTTTGTTGTTTTGTTCCATGTTGAATGTTGCAGCAGCACAACCCCACAGGATATTTTTCCCTATTCCACGCTCTCGGCCTGTGTGGTGCATGGGATTGCAGATATGGTACATGCTATGTGTGTTTTGAATTTGGAAACCAGCTCAGCTTTAGCTTTTGGTCTCTGCAAGCCTGTGCAAGTCATCCAAAAACACCTTCTTGGTCTTCCTGTGCAAAAAGTGTTTGCCTTCATAACTTCTGCTTGAAACCAAACGCATCTTTTGCTGCAGACACAAGGACAGCAGGTAGAGTTCTTTTGTAGTCTGGCTCAAAGGGAAATTTGTGTTACCAACCATCACATGCATTAGAGGATCTCTTAAAGTCATTGGGGCCTCTCATTTTGTATGCACTTTCAGCACTGTAAGGCACTTTGGATAAAAATATCAGAACTTTTACACCCGGGGTAGCATTATTTGTCAAGACAGAAATAGCCAAGCAGTCAAAGAGGAAAACCAGAACATTGCTGTCACAACAATTTAAAACATCATCAAGGTTAAATTTCCGAAGGCTGGTGTGTCATTTTCACTCCATAGACCTACATTTTCAACCTGGCCATAGGGGGGAGAAACATGAGACGGGTGGCTGGTAGAGGAATTATTGACTACTCACTCAGACACTCCTGCTGGTTGCCTTGGGTCTAAAATTGGTAGCTCTGTCCTCAGCAGACCTCATTGGAGGTGAGAAATGGCAGTGACACCCATGGCAGCACCCAGAAGTCATATTTACACACCAACTCCCCTGAACTCAAAAGGTCAGCGCTCCAAAACAAACCAGCAATGGTTTTTGGGATGAGTTGATGCAGGTTGAGAGGCAGGGGCCAGACGAGGCTGCGATAAGGTGTGTGAACTCAGCAGGATTGATCCATCGCTGGCTGAGGTAAAGTCCACCTTGTATCTTGGCTTGCTGTCAGGCTCCTCTGGCGTTTGTTCACTCTTGGTTTTTCCTCATCCCTATATCTCCCTCACCTAATTTGTCTTCCTCCTGCATCACAATTTCTCAACTTTCAAGGTTGTTTTTCTGTTTTTCTATCCCTCTTTTCTTCTTTTCTCTGTATACCTAAGTTTAAACTCTAATGCTGGGGATAGACATAAAATCCATCACTTCTGTTTCCTGTCTGTCTGTATCACTCTTGCTTACGAATCCAGTTTGGATCCTCATACAAATGTTTTTTTTAGATCTCAGTTGACTATGTTTTCCTGGAAGTGTTTGGTCCGCATTACATTTTCTTGTTACCCTTGCATCACCTCAGATGTGCCAGGTGAAAAAGGAGTCTTAATCAGAGTATTTGCAATCATCAAGTTATTGTGTGCAGAAGTGAAGATAGCCTCTCATACGCATAAGCACACTAATCCCTGCCGGACTATCTGAAAGCCTTGGGGAATACATCGACACACTGTCACCTCCCTTGCCCATTCCCTTGGTACCTCCAGGTTTTACAAAAACGATTCGCTCCAGCTCCTTCTGATGAAGTGACAGTAATTTGCTTTTGACGACGAACAGAAGCAGACCTTCTGTTGATGCCTGCTACTCCCTCATTCATTCTAGTCTGCCTCCCTCAAGATGTACAGCGCACACTTGAACAAACATAGTGTATAGTTTGTCAAAGCCTAAGAGGAGACCATACCAAAACACTGTTGTATTCACACAAACATCCATTCACTCCCCTTTCCCTCTGGTCCTGATCCCATCCTCTTTATGGTTATACAGTTAATGTGAACTGGTGTTTCATGGTGGGAAGTAATTAACACCCGGTCTGGGACAGGAATCAAATGAACATGTCTGTTCGTGTCTTTCTGTCTGCGTCTCCTCTGGTCGTCTCCTGATGCTTGCTGTTGGGTTGTTTCTATGTTAAGTGTGATTACCAGCTGGCCTCTCCCAGATTGATGCATAGAGGTTCCCCTTGGGGTGTCTGCCTCCTCCTCCTCTTTGCAAACTAGGTCTGGCAGAAAGGCTTGCCCTGCGCCCTGGCAGTTTGACCCCTGTGAGGTTTCAGACACGTGGTAGTGGGGGGGCTAAGGACCCCCGTTCTTACGCCTGAACGGTTTGAACAGGTTGCAGTTAGCTCATTTAAACGCTGCTCATGCAGGACGTTAGATGTCCACACCAGCCTGTTGAACCATTTGTAAGAAGTGTGTATTTGTGAAGCAGGATAAGTTATGGTGGAATAGTTACTTTTTGTGCATACACTATAATTTCAGCCTGTTAGAGCCTTCTGAGGCGATATACTTTTGAGTACTTTGCCAAGCTTAAGTGCCTGACAGCCGACTAGTAAGGACGGTCACTTGTTTCCAGTGTGAGGGAATTTTCTATTCTAGTATGTCGCACATAGGGGTTACACAGAGTCAAGCATATGTCTTGAGGTCACTGTAGGGACAGTCTTATGTTGTGAGAGACACTGACTTCTCTCTTTGAGATACAGAGCAGCTGTAAGTTTGTGTTTAGGAAAGCAGGTGCTATTCTAATTATTTCTATGGTAATCAAGGTCAGAGGATAGGGCTGTCTCACTCTCACTCAACAGATAAGTAAATAACACAGGAGCCTAAAAGTATAGATATATTTCCTTGTTTTTAGACTAAAAACTAGACCTTTTATGGACAGAATAGTTGTCACTACAGTGTAATTAGCACTATATTTAGGGCAAATAGACAAGCCTGAGAGGACAGCTTCTTCAGAATTGAGGCAGCATTATGCAGCAACAAGTGTATTGATAAATCCTGCATTCTCCTTGATCAAACTTCAATAAACATTTCAGCGTAAGACACCTTGGAGTACTGTGCACTTTGTCTCCACTGACTGAACTGACCGTTGATGAATACAATTCTCCTTATTACCCTGCAACAGGCAATCTGTAAATCAGCAGGAGTTTGCCGTGTTTCCCTGAGTAATGCACTAAAACCCTTTCATTTCATTCCATACTTATTGTCAGTTCAATATTTATAAAAGCACCTACAATTAACAATGTGGTAGGATGTTAGTTAATTGTACAGACTGATTTCAACGGCCGGATACAGCAGCCAAAGAACATTGCCCCCTTTACACTATCATCTGTCATTGATCTACAGTGTCCAGAATGGATCTATTTCTGATTCTGCTCCCTCCTCCCACCATTGTTCTTCCCCTCACGCCTCACAAGTTTCTCCAACTGCAGACACCATACAGCAAACAAGTGGTACTTATATTACTGTTTGCTTGCAGTGTTGTATTTAAGAGCAGTTTGGCAGCTTTTCAAATGTAGAGGTTTTATTTACAGTTTTTATTTATTCAGTCACTATATGAAAAGTTAATGTGACTTTGGCTCCAAAATCATGTTACACCATCTGTCCTACAAGGAAAAGTTCTGTTTGAGGTTCAAAAGATTGAATGTAAATAGTTACTATGGAATCGAAGCACATGGTAAGATTTTGTCTGACCTTCATAAAATCCTGGTTAAGAGTCAGACACCAGTCCAGTAACCAGCTTTTACTAATTCAGACCAAACATGAGCTTTTCCCCAGTTGCTGTTTCAGTGTGAAATGGTTATAGAAGTAAGTGGTTTTGTGTGTGTTTGTGTTCTAAACGTTAATCCGATGGTGCTCATTGTGCGCACACAGAAAGCCCAGGGCAAGATGGCTCGGCCCATTCAGATGATCCCCCTCATCCACCAATCCATTTGCCCCCCCCAACCCACCACCCTGTCCTTTTGTTCTTGCCCGCTCCACACATACACACTCACACCCAAACTTTAGGGACATCTGGCATGAGATAGGGGGGCTACAGGAGGGGTGAGCTTTGGGGGAAGAGAAAGGAGGAGAAGGGGAACGAGGACAAGTGTGTGGGGAGTTACACTCAGCTGCCCTGAGAGGTGGGGGGTGAGAGAAGGGGAGTTACAAAGAAACGTGTATGCAGGGTAGTGGGGGTTGTTGTCATAGAGTGAAGAAAGGGAAGTGGGGTAGCTAAAGAGGAGTAGGCAGATAATTGATGGATGGAAGTAATTGTGTGTAATGCAAGCAAGGAAACATGGCCCTCTGGAAAGGAGAGGGAGAAAGAGACGGAGCCAGTAAATAGAAGTAGAGAGGGGAGGGGGGTAAAGAGAGGAAAGAGAATAATGAAGAGAGGGAGTGTGTGAGAAATAGGAGGCTAGGGAGAAGGAGAGAGCGAGGAAGGGTACAGGGAGGAGACTGGGAGAGAGGGAGAGGGAAGCAGGGGAGGAGGAAAGGGAGGGGGCCTGCTGTTCTGTTGCATCACTCAGCGCTAGCTGGGGTTAAGAAGGAGTAACTACCTGCCTGTCAGGCTGATTGTTCATCCCTATGCATCAGGGGATACGCGTCCCGGTTTATGAGAGATGGTGCAGATTCACTATGTGGGCCACTTAACCACAGAAAATGGCTGCCTGTGCAACTCTGGAATATACGCAGCACTGCCAGGCTGCTTAGTTGGTGATGCTTGCTTTGTATGCAGATGATGCCATTGTCTCCCTTACTACAAGACTCTTGTTGTCACACCATTTTTAGGTGTTATTCACATTTTAAACTCTTTGTTTGCAGTTCGGCTCACTGAAATAATTTATTTTGTATTATTAATTCCCCCACCACAACAAAACCCCTCCATCAAAAAGCTCAATCATAAGGCCTCCTCAGTAATTACAACTCCGGCAGCCTTTTCAAACAGCACGCTGCCTCATCTTTCAGTGAAATGGAAACAAAGCCTATGTACTCCAGTCTGGATACACAAATTACAGCGTACCAGTGGCGCGTAAAAGAGAAAGACGACGGAGAGAAGGCACCAGAGGCAAAATGCATTGAGTTTCCTCTCACTTTCTCACTGTGCATCACAAGCTTGTCTCCCAGACGGGGGAAGAAAGGTTTGTCAAGCGCATCACGGTGGAGAGAGTAAAACCTTCCCCAGCCCCTGGGAAGATAGAAGGTGACATTTGTATGTAAATGTAGACAGGCACTCTCCACTGTATTCTAGCTGACAGGAAACAGAGTGGGCAACCTGCCATTTTCTTCTTTTTTGAGAAGTTGAAGATTTAGTTGTTTCTCTGACAGTTTTTGGGGGGAGGAAATGAATGTAAAAAGGCTGTTTTACAATATGTTTGTGTGTGTATAACGAAATGGTTCTGTGCATTTGTCACACACACACACACACACACACACTGTAAACACATGCACACACACAAGAAATTATGACATTGACTCTAAAGAATCTTGACACTGCAGTCTTTAACTAATACCCCAATCAACACACAGTAGATTTTCTTTTTTTCTAGTGTGTGTTATTCTGGAGCATTGACCAACACATCAGTGTTGTCAGAGTGCTACCATGAGGTTATTGAACATGTTTTTTGTAGCCCTCTGTCCTGTATTTGCGGATTTTGAGATAAAGATACTTTGGGACAGAAGAAGAATAAAAATAATCCGAGCAATTCCAATAGGGCTTGAGCACCTGCAGTGGCTGGACCACTAATTAACTCTTGAGTCTCGGTGTCAGAGAAGATAATCCTGATTAAAAAGTGATGGAGGCTTGGGGAAGAATGACAACATGGCAATCAGAGCTACCAGCCATGGTTGAGGAGATTAGCACTACCAGAGGGTGGGGGGCTACCCCTTTGCTGTTGTCTCCCTTTTGTTTATGGATCAAATCCATGGCAGAATAATGGTTTTGGAGATGTTAGATTGTCCCATCTTGTTTTTGTATTAGGGGTAAGATTGTGTTAAACAATAAATCACTTTATATTTTGTGTGTTTTTGTTAGATGTTAGTATTGGTTTGGACAGGACACAGGAGAGACAGTAGCAGATTACCTCATTAGCTCATTGATCTGACTATGTTACTCATTTTCAACGACCACTTTTAGGTCTTTTGAGACAAAAGGTGTCTGGCATATTGCAACATTGTTGTTTGAGTCGGCTGTAGAGTTGTTCAACCAGGTGGTCACTAGACAATAGGACGACTGATTTGGCGTCTCAGACAAGTTTTCAGGAGCAGCATGTCAACTGGGTCATTATGGAGACTCATCAACCCCCTGCTGTGAGAAGGTCACTGCTACCCGGTTTAATCGGCATTCCAGGTTCCCCTACTCATCTGGGATGTCCCAGTTTGTGCATGTTTGACAATCTGACAACTGTCTCACAACATGAGTGGTGGAACGAGATGATTTGTCGGTCTAGCCAATACGAAGACAGAAATCCAATTAAACAACACTTTGTGGGCGTCTTGCTGTTGATTGTTTGTAACCATAGAGTCTCAGTTATCCCTGCGATAGCAAGTTTTCTTCATCAATAGCCACAAGTCTTGTGGGAATGTCTTGGATGCTGAACCACTGCACATTCTAAGAGTGTCTCATAAATCCCTCCAGCATGATGTATAAAATGCAAGCAGTCACCTGTTAGTTTATCTGATGAACAAGGGAATTGGGCAAGCAGAATAGGAGTAAAGTAGATGGATTTTTTAAAGGGAAATAAATAAGGCTGTTATGAGAGTCTGTCTATTTGCTGCTGATATGGGGAGATAGTGTTGACACGGGGAGGCGTGGAGCCAGCGCAGCTCTGATTATGCTTGCAGCCTGATGCCACCAAGTGGGAACTAGACGAGAAATGTTTTTCAGAGATAGGGAGACATCATACCTAGATGAAGACAGCAGGAACAGTGTCAGGAAGCAGAAAGAGAATCTTACTTGACAAAACCAAACACAATTGTAAAATGCACTAGATAATTCAATTGGAACATATCGCCCTAAGATAAAGTCTCTCAGAAAAACAGGATACTTGGTGGTAAGAGTTACAAAAACACATTTGAATGTTTGATCCCATTGATGCCCAGTGTGTGTCCTTCAGCAAAAAGCGCCATCTGCAGTATTTGCATGCTCATTAGAATTTATTCTAAAAAAAAAGTGTCAGCTACAAAGCTAAAATGTGAGCACAGGCAAGGATGCTCCTGTCCACTGCTGATTCTTTCTTTTAGCCAAAGGGATGGGTGGGGAGTATCTGGAGATACTGTAAATCCCTCCTTACTCCCAATCCCCAGGGCAGCTCCTATGACATTTGTCATCTTACAGCCCCCAATCTGTAGTCTCAACAGGGGGGAGGCAGGGCTAAAAACACTAGGACAGAAGGGAAGACAAAAGCAGGTTTGGCATGGAAATGGGGGTTGCTGTTCACAGCCCCACCATACTTGCCCTTGGGTTAGTGTAGTGTAAAATGAGGGAGAGACAGAAACAATGAATGCAGAAAGGGCAGTGAGAGAGAGAAAGAGAGAAGGGAGGAGAAGAGCAGGAGGGAAATGGAGACTGGAGCTTAGAAACAGGAGGTAGATGGAAAGCAGAGGGTCTCCCATTTTCATGGAGATAAAGGAGTGCTAATGAATTTGAACCAGTGCCCTCCAGGGATATACCATAAGGGCAAAACTAGGAAGGAGCAGATTGGGGTTTAGTGGCTTTTTAAACTACAGCCAAACTGTCTTTTAGACACACAGGGGTGCTCCCAATTCTGCAATCACTAAGATGGCCGTCGCCCCGCTTGCCAACTGCCGCGGGTGAGGCTCGTGCCAGGGCTCAGAGAGGATTTGATGCCAGAAGAGATATGCCTAACTGGCCAGGGTGGAACCACTCTCCCAGCCAACGAGATCATTTATCTGCCCATCTAACTCAGTTTTAGTTACCTCGTTTGCACAGCACCGGGTGTGCTAATGTCCTGAGTATAGGGTAACAGTATCCTGGATGTTAGTGGAAGTGTAGTCTGGACCTGGGTGACTGTACAAAATGGTACCAGCTTTGTAGGTTAAGGAGTGCGTTTTCTTCTGTTGCATACTGGGCAGACTGCGGGACGTAGACCGGCAGGGTCTCATTCTAAAAATGTATGCATTTATAGTAGAATGAAATGCTTTGGTCCACCAAATGACACATTTTATATTGTAAATGTGCGCAGTTCTCACAAATACCCACATTAAATGATCAGTTTAGCTTTATACAATGATTGATGCCTTGGTCAATCACAAAGCTAATGTTTAGCAATGTTTTTGGAACACCAAAGAGTTTGCCCGGAGCCTGCACCTACATACCGTATCTATCATTTTTACAACGTGTTGTTTTACAACATAGAGAGACCAACCGCTGCCTGTGGCATCTACCCCCATGTGGAGGTAATGGTCTGGCCCCCAGGCTGTGAGCCTAGCCAGTTAATAATGAAGTGGGCCCCTCCATTGTAAATCACAGAGGGGACTTGTTTGGGTGACGCCTTTGGGAGAATTGCATGGGAATGGCATGTGTTACGAAGGGCAGCCTGGCTTTAGTGCAGGCAGACACTCCAAGAAAGAAAGAAGGCAGCTTTGTACATGATGGATGGTGGCCTTTGCCTCTGTTGGTGTCATATGGGATCTGAATATTAAAAAGGAACTGAGATGAGACATGAGCAGGGGTGTCATATTTATGTTCAGTCAAAGGCAGTTTGTTATGTTTTATTCTTCTGGGGTTTAAGTGTGAAAACCTTTGTGGCCTCTTGCAGCTTTGCTCCCAAGACATATTAGGTATTATTAGATATCTACTTTATGCAGCTACATTCTATATATATATATATATATATATATATATAGAATATAGTATAATATAGCTATATATAGTATAGCTACATTCTATATATATATATATATATATATATATATATATATATATATATATATATATATATATATATATATATATATATATATATATATATAATGTAGTTGCATTTTACATTTCAGGCATTTAGCTGAAATTTTAGTGCATTCAGTGACAAATTGAAAAAAATAAAGTTCAAGAGTGCTGGAATCAGACCTTCATTTGGCCCTAGAGTTATTATGTATAATAGTGGTGTGGTATGGAAAGGAAATAGATGTTGAGGAGAAAGGTGGGAATGTGATTTCTTTTTCTTTATGCAATAAGCAGTAACTTTAACCTATTTGGATGGAATTTCAAGTGTAACAATTCTGCTAAACTGCCTCTTGCACACTGACAGCCAACCTTAAGCCTCTCAGGCAGAGTGGAGTTGAACATAGTATGTTTAAAAAAAAAAAAAAAAAACAAAAAAAAAGAAGCCAGGAGGAACCTTGAGGAACCTGGGCCGTTCTTTGAAGTCAGCTATTTTGCTTCAGTTCAAATGCGTCACTCACTTCAAAGCAGGAATTTCACACAAAATGTACTGATTTTTCCTCCCTCCTATCCTTTGTGTTGAATTTACAGCACATAAAACGGGTCTGGGGAGACTTTGTCAAGAAGGTATCTGTAACCTAAGATGACTCTGCCTCTGTGTATGTGTGCGTGTATGTCTTTGTGCCTCTGACAGCTCGCAGGGCCTCCGTAGCTGTCTGTGTGATCTTGTGCATATCCACATAAAGAGCCCTGCAGATGATGCTCGATGGTGGTCCGAAGCTATGCTTTTGTTAACTAGATGGAATCCAGAGAGCCTCAGCCACATATGGAGTCATGGTTAGATAGGTTTGACCCCTGCGGTTTATGGTTAAACCTGGGGATTTGAATGTGGTTGGTGAGTAAGACTCTTTACTAGTCGAAGTTGGCAGCCTTGCTAAAAAAAAGTGACCAATGCCACCATATCTGCTTTAAATACACATTCCAGGATGGTGAAAACCAAATATGCACCACTTACAACAACTTCCAGTGTGTTAATGACTTTGATGTCAATGAGATTAAAGTCATGCACAGTGAAAAATGGCTGGCATACCATGGGAAATGAGCTTTTGCTTGTGTGCACAGAGTTCATTCGTGTTTGTACAGAGGGGTTTTAGTGGTTATTAGCCTGTTCAAGCACCTTTAATATTTTCTGCCATGATTGTAATTGGAACCTCTACTTGATGCTTTGCACTTAAATAGCTGAAGCCAGCAACGGCACACAGGCTTGTAAACAGATGAGTGTCCTCTCCACTAACCGCAGCAGCGTTGGATGTGTATATGTGTGTGCATGTTCACACATATTACACATACTCAACTGTCTGCATTAGTTTGTGATTGTCACATAATTTGCAACAGCATCCGTCTGTGCATGTGAGATTGTGTGTACAATTCACAGCTGCAACCTTGTTTGTGTGCGTGTGTTTTGCTAGTCCAGTGAGGTGCTTTCCCTTTTCTAAACATAAGTGGTGAACAATGGAGAATTGTTTGCCATTCATCTGTAGGGGTCAGAGAGTGGAGAACCTGTTTGGGGCAAGCTATCCATCAGCTTCCAGCATAGTCTCACATGTGATTCCCCCACAGCCCATCACCTTTCCCCATATTCGCCTACCACCACCAAGCACATCGGGCTGCACACCCCCACACAAGTCTTATTCTGAAGGTGACTTTGGCCCCTAGTCCTTTTGGCTTCAATTTATCTGCTGGCCAAATAACACTGTAATTGACTCTTGAATAATAAACAGGAGGACGCTTTGCCCTTCAACAACCCACGCAAGGTACAACACAATTTAAAATCTTCTTTTGTTCTTTTTTGACAATGTAGATTGGATCTGATGCGCTTAAGATGTTGTTAAGAGTTCAAATCCTTGCCCACCAGCATGCTCTGTACTCCAAAGTAACCCCGCCTCATGAAGCCAATTTGCACTTTGGCTTTGAATAGCAGCCAAATGCGTGAGATATTTTTACCCGGGGTCCATGATCTCGCTTGATCTGAGTCGGTGCAGGTTGTTAGCTAAGGCGATTGCATGCACTTGACTTGTTGGCGCGGGCGGCGTGGGTACACAATGCTGGGTGCTGAGACAGGAGGGAGGGAGAGGAATGCAGAGATGCGTGTGTGTGCCTGCTTTACAAGCGGACTGTTTTTCTACTTGGAACGATGGAGAGGGAGATGGAGGCAGGGAGTAGGAGGAAGAGGCGGAGGAGGTGGAGCGGTAGATGCAAGGATTCCTCTGAGACCAAGGCTGCCAGCCCTGTCAAGGAGAAGACTGGAGAGGGAGGAAGATAGAAGAGGAAATATGTGAGTGAGAAGAGAGAGAGAAAGGAAATTAGAAAGTGTGAGAAAGAAAAAGAAATTGACAAGGAAACCTAATTACAGTGATAGTGAGCAGATAGCCACAAAAAAAACCTACTACTTCTAGGCTTAATATTTTGACCTCATCGTTTGATGTTGGCCTCATCAGATTTTTAATGATGCTCCACTTTGCCGGTGGGCAATTGTGTACCGCTCTCAGATTAGCATGTCAGCACATTGCAGGGTAGGGCATTGGAAGGACATGGCTGGATACCCCACAAGAGAAGCTGTCCCCCTTCTCAACTCTCCCCTTTCCTTTTCCCTTGTTCCCTTCGCCTCCCTCACCATTGAGGGATGAAACAATGTGAGTGAAAAGCTCTACACATGTAATCTTCCCTTATAGCCTATTCAATGACAAAGTCTTTCCCCCTCATTTCAGGCCTAATGTATTACATCCACTCTTTTCTACCTCGGCACCCCCCTTACCGCTTACTGTGCCTCGATTGCAGTTGCTGCCTTTGGATGACCTCTGTGGTGGGTGAAAATGGGCTAAAGGCCACAGATGGAAATAGTATCAGCTGAAAAAGGCGACAGGTGATCTGCAGTGCTATATGCAGTTGAGGCAAGATTTGATTTCTTCCTGCCTGCACCTGATTCTGAGGTTGCCTTTGGACTATTACGAGCCAATTTTGTTTGAACTCTTCTGTCATGTAAACATGATAACATGGTGCAGTATCATTTGCCTTGTCAGGACATGTCGTTTTTTTATCATTTTCTGGGGTGATGTCATGCCGGGTTGTAGTGTTGTTGACACCGGGTGAATTATCTTTCGCTCTGCTTTCATCTTTTAGCAGCACCCGACTCATCACCTGGCACTCCACAAGAAATCAGATGACACCTCTTGATGTTAACTTTGGTTTCTTTATTCCTGCCAGCAAATGTCAGCCCAGCTTTCATTCGACGTGTGTCGCCACCAACCTCCCTTTCCCCCCTCCCTCTCCTCCGTCAGATTGCCCTGTGGTTGTTACATGCAAGTTAGTATGCTGGGTAATGTAGTTTGCAGATCCTCACTGCTCATATCAGTCCCATCATTGACGATCCATAACGGCACACTGGCAGTGACTGTCACCTGACGCTGTCATCTTGTCCTTCACACGTCAGCTCAGATTTCATGGTAGGCCGCCGTCTTGACAAACAGGGACTTTACTCTGTCGAACAAGTCAGTCCCACACAGAAGACCGTTGATTGGATTAGCATCATGACATTGCTGTTGGTGTCTTTGAGAAGTAGATGAAACCCCTTTGAAGACACCCAGTGCAAACAGCTGTTGACAATTTTGGGGTTGCTTGTGACAGGAATGTTGCTGTGCTATGGTGTGGCGGCATTTTCTGAAGCCAACCTTGCTCGATTCACACCCTCACCACTTTCAACTCATAGCGCCTCAAAAGGTTTGTGCTGCTCCGCAGCATTGTAGTATGGCATCCATGAAAAATCTTCCCCTTTGCCACTCCGGCCTTTCATGTGGCCATGTTGTTATTTGGTTTTGGTACCCCAGTTGTCACGTTGAGGCTCTAACCACTGTCACATGGTCTTCAGATGTAGGTCTTGAAGCACACAGATTTTTTCGGAGCTGTAAGCCAGTGTGAATCAAGACTGCATAATGGTAGTGACCAGACTGAAGTGGGATGTAGGAAAGTTTTTGTTCTATTCAGAGCTGTGGCTGTCTAAACTTGGGCACATTCAAATCCTACACAATGTAAAGCACTCTTTGCATATAGTTTGTTCACTGCTGCATATAGCTTGACAGCAATTGCTATACTCAGTCCCCATGGGTTGTGGTTTTATTCCGACATTGTGAAAGACTTCTGTCTCCAATTCTTTTATTTAGGATGGAAGATTTACAGAGGATACAGACTGTTTTTAAGCCCTGTCTGACTTGATTTATCCAGTTTCACACACTGCCTCTCGGGAGCTGCCGGTTAGATACACAGATACTTTCTTCCAAAAGAAAATATATTTTCACAGTCTTCACATGGGGACACCAAATAACAGCCATATTGGAATATGGTAAACAAAAAAGGACAGTACCTACAGAGATTAACAGTTCATAGCAGACCGACAGGATAGAGCACTGGAAACTTTTCTGGATCAGTTTGGGGTTGATTCTCTGTGAGCTGTAGTGTTGGTCTACCCTATACATTCAGCATCCAAATTTGCACATTAACTTGTGAAAAATACTGTATATGCACACATTTTCGCTTTTGTTTAATTGCAGGTAATAAACTTGATACAACTGGCCTAAATTTTGCTGTAGTAGCACAGTACTACCAAGTTTTTTTGAGGCAAAAGAGCAGGAAATGGGCCATGTGAATCAAGGCAGGCTCTGCCAGGGAGAAATAAAGTTATATTTTTGGACCAATAACAGCTTAAAGGGTCAGCGAGAGAAAAACAGCTTTAATGTAGGGGCCTTTGTTGCCTTTAATGTCATCTTATGTTCCTATAAAAATGCCAGAAAATGTGTGGCAGGATGGTGAATTCTGGATATATTTGTTTGGAGTTTTTATACCCTGCAGTCATAATGTTTTAATTTGGCTCCAGCCCCCCCGATTGTGAAATTTCTGTGGCCTGCTGCCGCGTAAACAAAACACATTTAGCATAATTGCACCTTTGGTGTAGGCCTCTCTTCAAGGCAAGGTATTGATTTTCTCTCTCCCTCTGTCTCTCTCCCGCTCTGCTCTTTGTTTTTCTTCTCCTCAGCTTTATTTTCCCTTTTGCATTCCTCGGCCGGAGCTCACTCGCTCTCTCTCTACTCTCTCCATGTCCCCTGCCCTCCCCATCACTTGTCTTCTCTTTCATGGGTGGTGCTCAAGTAGAAAAATGGTAACAAGAATGCAATTCGATTACAGTAGCCAAAATAATGTTCACCTTAATGACACCAAAAGCCTGGCTGCAAACCAGTTGTTCTTTCTTTTTTTTTTTTTTCACGTTGAAGCTGCAGCTGCTGAATCCAGTGCTGTTCTCAGTTCAGGAAGCAAAGAGAAGATCATGCTTTAAAAAAAAGAAAAAAAATGTAGCTGTGATTTATCGTGTTGATTTGTTATAGGATGCAATAGCAGCTCTGCAGCATGTGGGAGGAATCCTGCAGACGGCTTCCTCTCTGAAATTGGAGACGAGTGCAGCGCTGTTTGGAGTCCTACTGTGCAAGACACTCACAGATGCACATAGTTCGTACACATTCTTGAAAATGTTCTATATACCTGTATACATTTACATAAAACAAACAAAAAATATATATATATAAATACATGCATTAAAATTTCACAATGGTTGCATTGGCTTAGCATTTAAAATGTATCCTGCACAACCTGCTATGTTCCCTCTTAAGCAGGTCAGAGACTTGCCCTGTTTTGCAACCCCCCCACACTCAGCTCACCAACTGCTATCTCACCATCTTATTCGTTTCTAAATGATCCAATAACTTCCCCCCTCTTTAATTAACAAGCAGCGGTAGAGTCCAGACACTTTTACACTGATCAAAGAGCAGAGGATCGGTGGCTATTAACATCTAAATCTCTTGTTGAGTCTGTTTCCAGCTCTCAAATTGTTCCTGTCTATCTGTCCTTTACTTTAGTACTTTTGTCCGTACTTTGCAACTTGTTTCATTCTTTCTTCACACCTTTCCATAGTGCAAGGTGTATTAAACACATATCTTAAACTTCTTTTCTGAACTGAAACAGAATATCAAATAGCAGAAAGAAAGTTTTTTGAAGGTGTTGGCAGGATGCCAACTTATTGTGCAAGTTGATGGAAAAGTCAGGGAATCAGGGCCACAATGGAAACAAAATGGTGTAGCAATTACTTTTGGCAAACAGATAATTCACCAAATTTTCACATGCAGCCTCTTCAAATGAGAATCAGTGTTGCGCAGCATAGGTCTTTTCTTTTGATTTTCAAGGTTTGAAAGAAACTTATTCCAATCCATTTTTCAGAGCTGGAGGGAAAGGTTACCAGCGTGTATGTCCTTACTGATTTCCATAGTGCACCTGTCATTCGCTTACCTCTAGGATGTAAAGTGGAAGTTGAGTGCTGCCATTCGAGATCGAATATTGGTTGTAATATTTCTGTGTAAATTTTCAGCTTCTCATGAATTTTTTATTCGCACAGAGAGAGAGATTGAAGCAAAAAGAGGGGATGTCGGTGGATATGAAATGGCTGTGTACAGTGCCTGCGCTTGTGTTGATCTTTCATGGTGTCTCTGTGTCAAATTCCGTCTTTCTCTCTCTGTTCCACTGTGAATTGTATGTTGAATTCAATCTGTCTTATTGGGCAAACATGCCAAAAAAGATTTCCAATGTAATAATAGCCTCCTCTCAGCGTCTCGCTCTTTCAGTCTTCTCCCAACTGTACTTTATATGTACTGTACTTTATTACCATCAGTATAAAAACGTATTTACTGGTTCAAAAGATGAAGATAAATACCTGCACGCCTATGATCCATCCATCCCTCATCTGTAACTGCTTATCCTCATCAGGATCACATTGGCGTACACCCTATGATATCAATACAAAATATTTTAGTTTCCTTTTTATATTTGAAAAAAAAAAACATTTCTTTGAGATCAGCATTTGTAAAACACAGAAATCCTTTCAAAATGATTTTCAGACATATTTAAATACAAGCCAACCAAAATAGCAGGTGAATTGAGCAGGTTATAATGAAAAAAATCCAGAAATGACCTCTTTTTCTTCCTTTATCCTACCGTATGTGTGTGCGTGTGTTCTGTGCTGCCTTCTTGGCTTCTAGTCTGGCTGCTATTCAAGACCTCCTGCCTGGATTAACCTCCAAACAATGTAACAGAGAGGCTGCCTCCCCCTCCCCCCTTTCAGACACCACTTACACGGGCTCACACACACACACACACACACACACACACACACGCGTGCATATGGCCAATTATCCCCAGCCTATTACAACAAATTATATCCCTCCTGTCTGTGTCTAATACCTCTTTTATACATGGTGCAGGTCTACTGAATGTGCATTCATCTCACATTTGATATATACTTATTGGACCGCTGTCACAGGTTAGAAAGTTTTAATTTGAGCGGGTGACACGCGTTGACCCATTTATAATGGCCACCAACATTTCAGTAGACTGATGTAAACACACTTTTTGACAGGCATGCACAGACACACACAAACACAAAATACCCATGTCTTGAGTAATTACTTGACACAGGCATATTAACCCAGGCTCGGTGTTGATGGTCCCACACAGTTAAGCCCATGCTGTGAAACATGGTTTTTACACCTTTTCTTGATGTTAAATTCTTGTACACATTTACATGTCCACACAGCCTCTAGATGGTTGACCACAAGTCAGTCAAGTACTTCTGAGCAAGTAGGTACATGTACAAGCTCTATGTTATCCCCCCCTTTGTTTGAATGGACACACTTGCAAGCCTCTGAATGTCAGCACACATGTGATGTAATGTCACCAAGTGTATTAACATCCATAAGCCATGCTTACAAGAACACGCATGGATACCCACTGTACATACACGGTCTAATAAGTCCATGTACATAGTCAAAGTGTCCTACTGTACCTTGCTATAAGTACACAAATTTGCCCACAGCGCCTTGACGTGTGTGTCTGTGTGTGTAAAAATGTGTGTGTGTCTTAGAGAGAGAGCGAAAGAAAGAGGCAGTCAGGAAGTCATTGAGGGCCCCTTAAGTCTGGTGGAATGCAGAATGGGGGGGGATGGGAGAGCGAGGTTTGGTCTGAGTGAGAGAGACTTGGAGAGTGGGGTGTGGTTCTCCGAATTCGAGGACTCACACACACACACACACACACACACACACACACACACACATGCTCTACAGGCTACTATATTTTTACAGTATGAATAGTCTCTCACAGATGTTCACTGTTTATATGGCCCTCATCAGCTCCAATTCAACCCTCCGAGCAGCTGCGCCAAGCACACATGCAGCCACACACACATATGCACACGTATACTAACAGGCTGGAACTTGCTATTTTTAGTCACAGCCTTGGGTGATGAGGAAGCTAAGAGTGCAGCAACAGGCAGAATACTGTATTTTCTTGAAGAAAAAAAAAACTAATTTGCGCTTTTCTCAGTTCATCCAACACCTTCCACTCCTTCTTTCATCCTGGATATAATCATCCTGTAAGACGATAGGCGAAGGGGGTTCCAGAATGGGGCCCAAGCCGTTACCCTCACCTGCTTTGGATATCACAGCCGACAGACGAAAGAAAAAAAAAACTTTCAAATCAGCATTTTTACACCACACACACTTTTCCAAAATGCCTGACACTGACATTTTACTGCCACTGCCTTATTCATTGTTCATCCATTGTGGTTTTTTCTTCAGTTGAAACACTTTGGCAGTGACAGTAAGAACACAGTATTCAATCTGTAAATATTTTTGAAGGCTGATGCCAATATCAGTGACTTTAACTATGAATTTAGTTTCCGTGACCCTATAAAACAGGCAAAAAACCATAATGTGATATTTTCAAAAGAAGATTAACATCAGCACAACATGTAAGCAAATTACATTAGCTGATTTCCATTGATCCTTGAAGTGGCGTTACTCAAAGTGATCAATAATGTTGTCGTAGGACTAAAATGTTGATATCCAAACCAAGCTTTGTAAAATGATAACAAAAAGAGGCAGTCATTAGTTGATAGTCATATTGTGATATCAGCTGTAGTGTAGAATAATTTTGAGATATTTGAGAGGGAGTGATAGATGTGTTACTTGTCAGCAGACATCACAATCAGCAGCGACCTGAATCATCAAATCAAGTCATGAAATAAAGTCTGGAACAAAGTCGAGAATACTGAATTTGATAATGCGAAGAAAACTTTGGAGAATCTTAGCGCACAGAGTGGCCGAAACTTGCTAGTGACATAGTATTTCCACATGTGTCCAGTTTTTCAGCTGAATGTCCAGCGTGTGTGTGCATTTTCAGTGTTTTGAATTTTAATGAGACTCAGATGCGTACTGATCAGACGGTGGGGGTGGGGTTAGGCAGAATTGATTTTCATCTGAGTAAAAGCAGATGCCTGAGAGCGAATGAGCGGGCACACACACACACACACACACACACACACACACACACACACAAACGTCAGCAAGAGTATGCCAGTACGCATGCACAATCACACACACTTCTACTCACCCAGACTACTCACACAGTCGCCTGTATTCAGGAGGAAGGTTAATTGAAGGTTATAACTGGGGAGCTGAAGATGAGAGGCTTTCAGCAGTAACGTGTGTGCATGTGTGTGTGTTTCTCTTTGCTTGCCCTGACCTCCCCACTCCGCATTTCTTCTCTCTTTCTCTCTCTCTCACTCTCTCTCCCTGTCCTTATCCAAAGCCCAGTTAAAATGTGCAGCCATGCAGATACATACAATCTCATTAATTCAGCCCATCGGCTATACTGCAGTGGTGGCTCTCTCCCCCTCTCCTTCTACCATATGCAAACACTTCCTCTAAAAGGTTAATATAATCTGCCACTGCTGAGGTTAACTATCTGTGGATACACTCTAAGAAATGATGTGTCATTACATTTCCTTGCCTTGTATATTTTTTAAACTATGTCCATGAATGTATTAATCTATATACATTTTAACAAGTGTGCTACATAATGTTCTTGCATGGTATTTAAAACATTGATATGACATTATTTCAAACTGTGGTATTTCACTTATAACAGTAACAAACTTTCTCATGACAACCTTTCTCACTTGGAAAGTGCTTTGAAAGAAAAATATTCATAACATAATAGAAAACAGATTTCAAGCATCTGACAACCTAATTAATCATTTTTTTTAATTAAATGGCTTTGAAATAGTGTACAATGATTAAAAACTGGAACAGTTGTGTGATTTTCACTTGGCTACTTTTGTCTCAAAAACTTGGACAAGAAGGTAACTAATGAGCGTATAGTGAATTCCGTTCTGTAAAAAGGTGAACCACAAACTTAATGAAACTTCTCATATTTTGGCGCTCTGTTCCTGGTGAAACAGTCCCTGAAATGGACGACCTGAAAAAACTGTTGTCCATCTTCCTCCCCTGCCAAAGTGATACTGAAGGCAGTATATCCAGTGGGGCTGCTCTGTGTCTGACCTTGACCTCTGACCTCCCTGTGGAGTGGAAAAGGGATACGTTCCCGTAAGCATCAAAACAAGATAACCATCTCATTATTCAATCTTCTGTACATACACAGTGACTTCCTGTTCGCAATAGCAGAGAGCTTTCCGGGGAGACTATAACATACTTAGGTGTCAAAACATGGCAGTCATTCTTTTTCCAGCTCCGTCTTAGCAGAGTTAACTGTTCATGTGTCACCATAGAGATGCTGGATCCAGAGAGAGTGTCGTTGAGGATAAAACCCTTTCCTCCATGTTGAGGATTGGCTTTACGTGATAGAAGCTTTGATGACTATATTTGTGTGTGTGTGTGTGTGTCTGCTAATGTGCGCGTGTGTATGTGCATAATAGTACTTTGTATTCATGTGTCTTTGTGTCGATCCATATATGTGTGTGTGTGCAAGTGAGCGACACTTGTGCACAGTAGCTCTTTGTGTCAGTGTGTATTAGTCTTTGTGTGCATACATGCGCCAGTGCGTGTGTGCGCCCTTCTATCGTCACCCTCTCAGAGCCTCTCTCCCACACACACTCATTAAAATGTCATCCTAAGCAGGGCCATCTATTCTATCTGTGGAATGCAGTAGACTGGGAGGGAGTGAGACGGCAGCCATATTGAGCTCCTGGAAAAAACAGAGGGGCTGAGATGGTATGAGGCACAAAGGCTTTTGTCAGTGTGTGTGTGTGTGTGTGTGTGTGTGTGCAATCATTTTTAACTGTTATTTCATTACTCAATCGGTACTGATTAGCCGTTTAAGGTGACTTGTCCAGGGTGTACCCCGCCTATCGCTCCAAGTCAGCTGGGATAGGCTTCAGCCCAAGTGTGACCCTAGTGA
Organism: Sciaenops ocellatus; assembly: GCA_033000465.1. Classification (NCBI taxonomy): domain Eukaryota; kingdom Metazoa; phylum Chordata; class Actinopteri; family Sciaenidae; genus Sciaenops; species Sciaenops ocellatus. Next base: position 20,108,786 of record CP136882.1, on the reverse strand, counting down.
GGCTAAGCTGTTACAGAAAATGGATGGATGTATTCGTCATTTAATTCACAAGTGAACAATTTTTAGTTCCAACTTCTCAAATGTGGAGCGTTGCTGCTCTTCTATTGTTTGCATTAGTGTTAATTGAATATTTTCAGATTTTTAAAGGATTTATAGTTGTGGGTTTAGGTGTCACAGCATAGCTCTAGAGCCCATGTATGTAGCTATGCTCGAGGCTACGCCATAGCTGACAGCTAATAGCTAATAGCTACACATTGGCGGTATACTAAAAAGAGATAGTTATGAGTTATTGGTCCACTTGGGCTGTTGTATTTCTGATGTCAGCAAAGAAGTGAAAAAAAAAAAAAGAATGTGTTGAAAATAAGTTTTTGTAACATGCAAGCCAGTTCCACTCCGATTCTTCTTTTCTGGATATATGTACATTCATAGCATATGTCATAAAGTATATGAAAGAATGTACAGTTACTATGGGGAATATAATTAAAGCATTAGGAGGGCTTGATCATGTATAATGCATCCATCTAGTGTTGCAGTATCAACAAGTGTAATCAAAAACCACTCCATAGATACAGTTAGTATCAGTTAGGCCACGGTTAGCTTCTTGCATTTAGTACAAACTAAAATCCAAAATTTGAAGCAATGTCTAGATGTTATCTTGGGCACTTATTTCACATATTATACACTGAAAGATGAATTGATTTAATGAAAAAATGTCAGATTAATCAACAATTAATCATTTCTTGCAGCCTAAATGTTCATTTCTGTGACCCTTAAACATCTTGTAGTGTTTTGTTTTTTTCAATGTCACAGCATAAAGACACATTTTGAAACAGTGCAGGAGAATTGTAAGGATACCCTAGGAGATAAAAACTGCAAACTAGAAAAATGCTGCTACAAATTCATTATTGAATACCACTGAAACACACTTGTAGGATTATTATGGGAATGCTATTGTGAAACCAGAGCAGATAAGAAATACAAAAAAAAGTAGATACAGCTGTCACAAACTCTGCTCAATACAGCATATCATTATTATAAGATTAGAAAAGCGACTACATCGGAGCTATTGTCAGCCTCTCACTTTTTCATACCTCCCTCTTTTCTTGTCTTCCTTACAATGTCTTTATAACTCACACTTATCCTCCAATTTCCCCCAAACCCCTCCATTTCCATGGTAAACAGACAGATGAATAATTTAATCATGATCGATTCGTTTGTTTCGTGCTCAAATGTCAGGGTGTCATTTGATCACTCCCCATCCCTTCACCCACCACCCTATCCGCCTCCCCGCCTCCTCATTACTCCGTGGGGCCAAACAACAGGCTTTCCTCGCTTTAATGATGATGAGGGGGAGGACGCCTCCCCATCATCGAATCGTTTATTGAAGGAATTACTGTTTGAATTTAGCACCGATCTGTCTGTTTCATGATTGTTTGCATTCTGTGTTTGTTCCTGTGCTGTGTTTTTTACCCATCTTAAAATATACGATTGTGTGTGTGTGTGTGTGTGTGTGTGTGTGCGTGTGCGTATGTGTGTATCTATTCTGACCCTGAAACTGTTCACATTATTGTGTGAAGACCAGTCACCATGTTGTTATTTCTACTCTTCCCCTACTCACAGAGAGCAGAGGAAGCCTGGCAGACAGGGGGTGGACGGAGGCAAAGAAGTAGAACAAACAAGAAAAAAAGCAGGCAGATGAGTGATGTTAAGATGAGAGGAAAGGGAGAGAAGGATGAGGATGGAAAGCAGCAGGGGAAGTTTGGAAAAACTAAAGAAAACAAGTGATCGTCAAAGGAATTAAGGGAGGGCATGCAGAGCAGGAGAGAAGATTGAATGACAACATTTATAGAAAAATAGAGGAAAAAAGAAAACAGAGGAGTGTAAACATGAAACAGATAAGCCTGAGGTGTACTCACTGCGTCAAACAAAACAACATGTTTGTGGAGAAAATCAAGCACATTACCGCAAGCGCCTGATTAAACTATGAATAAAATATAATTAATTTGAAATATCACATGATTAGTTGCTTTCCCAGTTCCCAGTTTTTTGGGAAACAGTCTCTGCCAAGGCTGCAGCAAGTATTCACACACTTTTTGGTTTGATTTTGAACACTCCCGGATCTAATACTCAAATATTCTTTCCAGCAGATATTAATTAGGCGGAGTATATTTTTCTTTCTTTGGGGCTAAAAGTGGTAATCAATTCCTACCTAGTTTCTTCCTGTTTTCTTTACCTCTGCTTCATGTACTTGCATGAACTCATTTCTCAAACCAGAGACATAAAATGCATCACTCCCTGTGCAGCAGAAAATCCAGATGAAGAGGAAAGGGATATCAGACAGCAAGAGAACGGCAAATGTCAGACGTTTTCATTCAGTGGATATAGCTGTCAGCTTGTGAAAGTAGCAAAAAGCACAGATTAATTCATTTGCAAATGTGGTTTATTATTACTTTGAGGCAACATACTAGAAAATACTAAATGACCAAAATTGGCTGCAATCCAAACATGAAGAGAAAGTGAGAGTGGTGAAAACAAATAGCAATGAGTGATGAAAAGAAGATAATAAGGTAATGAAATAGGAGAAAGAGAGAGAAAGTTGAAGTCTGTGTGTGTGACAGAGAGAGAGAGTTGGGGGGCGGGGGGCACAATAGCTCCTGTGTTATCTGCTGAGGATGATGGGGGAAGAGGGGGCAGCTGGTTCACATTTCCATGGTGCAGGGAGATGGCAGCCAGCTGCACTACAACTCTGAAGTAGCCTGACACACACACACAAACACACACACTCTCACTCTGGTGGAAAATGCTGTATATTGCTGTTGTTGCTCAGGGTTCATTCATGAGTCGATCTGGCTACGAGCTATGCTGCAATGCCCAGGTGACTAAGGCGGCATCATGGGACCTTGTTAGTGACAAACACACACACACACACACACACACCATACACTCCAGTCCATGCCCAGATTGGATATCTGGGGCAGGAAGCATTCAGCAAATGAGACATTTTGCTGCAAAACTTTAAACATTGTTTATTTGTGTGAAACAACTTTCTAAACTTTATTTAGTAACTCTAAAATAAGGAGGACTCATATGTCACGCGCTGTTATTTTATTAACAAAGTCATACCCTTTGCTTTTAAAAGTCTTTGTTGGCTTTAGGTGGATGAAACTAGGAACAAAAACATGCATTTTCTCCTTTTGGTCCTCTCTAAAGAATGAGATAATGGTGTAATGAGAATGACAAACAGCCTTGTTTATTTCAGAGAGAAATGCATATATTTCTGTATCTATTAGAATCAGTAAGAATATTGAGATGCTATCATTAGCTTTATATGCCACACACGAATAATGCTTTACTGAGCCAGGAATGAGCCACAGTCTTCAATAAACACAAGAGTGCCATGGACCTGTGGATTTTGTGCTTGTCTTGTTGACCCTCCAGCCGATGATTTTGTGTCATTGGATCTAATTTACCTCGGAGGTTTTCCTGCTATCATGCCAACACCAGGCTAAAAATGAGGAATGGAAGGTTAATAGAATACTGATTAATTTTATAGTACCTGTTAAGCTGCTGTGTATTTGTGCAAGTGTGTGTGTACAAGGGATAAGTGGAAAGGTAGTTGTGGCACGTTGCATAACCCAGTGAAAGTGCACGCATTTGTGCGTGTGTGGGTATTCACATTAGTGCACGTGATAGTAAAAGCCAGGCACACTCACACACAGACAACAGACACTCATACACGCTGAGTCTCTAGAGAAGACAGAGGAGGGGTGGGTTGACCAGATGGAGCAGCCTGCTTCTTGCTGAGCGCGCTTGACGACAGCCGAACAGCTTGAGGTGTACCGGAGTGGCAGGCCACAAACACACACATGGAGTCACATATCATACACACATATACTGTACATATAAATACATGACACACTGCCTCACGTACTCTGGGTCTCTGTAGACACATGAACACACACATATAGACATGCACAGTGAGAACAAACACAGTCAAACTGAAGTATACACATGATACATACTCCATAACACGTTCCACCAGACAAGGCCTTAAATCAGGCCCTATTTTCTTATAATCAAGAGCTATAGTGTCACTGGTGGTAATGGCTTATTGGCTCACTCTCTGTCCAGCCAAGTGCCTAAAACCGTGTTGTTTCTCACAATAGCCACTTCCATCTCTCTCCCACTCTCCCTCTCTTCATTTTCACCTCTTCTCCCTCCTCTCTCCCTCTATTCCTCCCTCGCTACGAATCGTGACTCTCCAGTCAGCCTATTCCCTTAGCTGTGATTAGGGGCTTTGGATTCCAGCCTGCATGCATTTCAAGGCCCGGAGGCTTTGGAAAAACCAGCCATCTTTTCCAATCCAATAAAGAACGGCTAGTGAGGGTGATCCAAATATGCGAAGCGAGCAAACGAACGAGTTGTACACAACTCTCATGGTGAATAACGAAAACAAAAAGAAACATAAAAAGCAAGGGGGAAAAATGGGCCTCCTGGTTGAATGAAAGCCAGCCCCTTTGCCTGGCGCCAAAAAGATGAGCAGCTTGGTGGTACGGCAGCCTGGCATGGATGTCATCTTTTTAGGCTTCTTCTTATTTTCTGTTCACTCTATCACTCTTTTCCCACGATTAATTGCTCTTGTGTCATTGGAACTCGTAAATATTCCCCCACTGTGTTTTTATATTTACCTCCATGATGTTTTGATTTAGTGCTCAATACGCCTTTAGAGGCTACTTGTCACTGTTTCAAAGCCTCTATCTTGGATGTAAGAAACCTGAGATTGTGCATGTTTTCATTCCATCGCTCACACAACACTGCATTAACTGATTTCACTGTGTTCCTGACCCTGATTGAAGGAGCACAGGGTGTGTTAAACAAGTTTAAGCTCATTTATCTACAAAAGCATTTCATCACAGGCATGTTTTGAAGGACTGAACAGATGCAGAAAAGAATGTTGTGGAAAAAAACTATGCTCACCGGAGTAAACAGGACAAAAAATAGTCTGTCGGGGAGCCCAGCAAATTTAATGAATTTTCACTGTTGCTTTTGCCTTCCACTATTTTATCCATGGTCATCTGGCACTTGAGAGAGCTAAAGCAGTCGGCATCCAGTAAATTTACATTTGGCTCATGTACCTCAATGTGGCTCAAATTGCAAGCAGATTTGTGTGCTTTCTCCAAATCCAGGTGACCTGCTGCCTCCTGTCAGGCTGAATTAGTAGAAAAGTTAAAAAAAAAAAAGTTAGAAAGGATTTTAGGTGGAGCAAAGTTACTGGTTATAATAGCACTACCATTGCACATTTTCTGCATAAAATGGCCATACAGGAGGACACTTGGCCAGTGATGGTGATTCCTTGGCAAAGACATACCATGGAAAATGGCCACTGGGTGTGCTAAAAACAATGGAAGAAATCATTTTCTGTCTTCTCTTGGGAACCAGCTTGGCATCTTCCACAGTTTTGTGTTTACCTCCTGATAGCTCCTGAAGGAAGATTCATAAAATGAGAATGCAGACCCCCCCCATGAAAAAATCCTTAAGGACATAATGGGCAACAACAGTGCCCAAAACCACGAGAAGACTGTCAAACCCCTATCAGACAAGTCTAGAACAATAGAAAATCTGCCTCGAGACTTGACATGAAACTAAGACCAAGCTTGAGCCTGGTTATGGATTACATTGTAAAAACATGGTAATCCATAAGTGGATTACAATAGTAAAACATCTGTAGTGTATCTTAGGGGCTTCTTCTATCCTATGCAGTCGTGGGCCAAGACTCTGTCAGTTGCTGGCTGGAGTAGTGTAAATCTGTAAAACTGAAAGGTTTCTGGTTTAAACCCGAGACAGGAGGATGTGTTTGAGCTGTGAGCTGCTGATTCAAGGGCAGTAGGAATTATAGAACCTAGCATCACTGCCAAAGTGCTCTTGAGCTAAGTGCTCAATCCCCAAACTGCTGCATGGAGCACTGACTCTGCAGTGTGAACTCTCTCAAGACTTTCTTTTGGCCCTGCCTCTCCCTCTCTTGAGTATTCATTGTTCTTTAGGTTATTGTGGCTGGCAGCAGCTCCACAGCTTTTTCTGGGACCAATATGATACATTCATTTGTCTCTATCAAGTCTATAACACCACCGTCTCAGACCCTACTACTAGACGCTAGCCCATCCCTCCCATGGCTTCGTCATCAGCCTTTCAGACTCATTCGTCGATCAGACTCATCCGCTCTGGATGTGGTTTCGCCTGGTGTCTAGTGTGTTTGTATAATTGTGTTTAAAGGAGCTGGGGTGTGGTCTCTCCTCTCCCTCATGTCTTTGCCGTCTCACTTTGTGATTATGTACTGTATGTCAACAAGTTTTCTTTCTTTTAGCCTCCCTTCCTCTTTCTTTTGACCTCACTAGCCATTGCCACTCCAAGTATGTGTACATTCGTGCATGATTGCATGTTATATACAGTGTGTGTGGGTGTGTGTGGTTGGGTAAATGTGTCACATTCCTTTTAAGTTATAGCAGGAGAGCAGCGCTGCATGCCTCTTCTTTCTCGTTCTGTTTCATTCCCTCTCTCCCCCTCACTCCATGCAGTGTGGCATAAAGCACAACAATACACACAGCATGAGTGTGCAAAGTGGTAAAATGACAAACACACAGAGAAAATAAAAGACAGCGAGACAGGGAGAAAGGGGTCTTGTTTATGCATTAGTTGCAGGACTTAAAAGCCCCCCCACCCACTCTACCACCACTTAAAATCAGCGTGGGTACTGCAGGCAGAAAAACAAACAAACCCGGTACCCCCCACCCACCCCATCACTACTGGGGTGTTGCTGTTTTGAATACCGCAGAATAAATTTACTTTTGTGTTCTGCAGTCTCCTAAAAATATGGCATTTTATATGCATACCATAGCATGACTCACACACACACACACACACACATATATAAGGTTTACAAAAACCTCACTTACACATGCACAGAGTTAAATCTGGCAGGGATGGATGGCTATAGTTAGAGGTACCCTGCTGTGAAGGAATTTGTGGCGTAAAAAAGAAAAAAGGATTTAAAGAGGTTTACCAGCTGTCTAACCTTTCAACTTTGACCTCAACACCTCCCCACCGTACCACCCTCCCCAACTCCCATCACTCCCTCGGCCCTCTGAAATTCATTCTTAAGTCAACGGCACACAAAGCGATGCGGTGTTGTGGGGGTTTAAAAGGATGATGATGGTGGAGGGTCATTTGTCAGAGTGAAAAGTTCATAGGAGGGACGCTCAAAGGAGTGATTGCTGAACTTGTAGGACACACTGAAGTGAATGTGAAGGAGAGAGAAGCATTGGACACACATGTTAGAGGTCATGCATGTGTGGTCACTGTGCCTCTTCTTCTGAGGGTGTGTGTGTCAGCGAGTTTCATGGAAACACTATTATGTTATCATCACCGCCATTCTCCTGGCTTATGCCCATGTGCATGTCCGTCGTCCACAATAACCTTCTGTCTGCCACACAAACAAACTCTTTATTCTGGTGGGTAGGAGGAAAGTAAGGCACAACGCTGGTTCTGTGTTTCTATAATTTATTGTGGAGGAATACATTAATATGGATCATGCCACATTATTACCTCCCACTGACCACCCCCACCCGTACAGCATCTGCCAACCACCGGCTAACTGTTCAACAGGTCACATGAGGCAGCTTGAGGACACAGGATTTCTCATACTCGGCTGTCTGATGGTTATCTACAAACTCTGAGGGGATTTTCGCTGGGCTTTTTTTTCAGTTTACGGCTTCCAAATATACAGTTACTGAAATTGTCTGCACATGGAGTTCTTTTGGCCTAGTATCTCGCTTCACTTTTTCAGTTTACAGTTAATTTGGAAGAAGTATATTTGGAATCTAAAAACTCTCACATGGCAAGCTACTGTGTGACTGTCCAGGGTGACCTGCTTTTTTCTTGTTAGCATGGTGAAGACTTCACCACTGCCACATAAAGATTTTCATTTAACAATGTGTTGATTGATGTGTTATTATTCATTTGTCTTTCTTATTTTGTGCAAAGGCAGTGTTTATCTTTAAGTCCACCATACAGCACTATATTGAAAAGCAGGGCTTTTTGTTTTTGTTTTTTTTTTAGCAGAAAGTCCCAAGTCAAAGTATCACATTTGCTGCTGTCTGTTCCTCAGTTCTTTTTAAAGGCTGTAAAAAACAGTTGTCTTTCCCAGGCTTTCAGTGGTAATGCTGGTGTTGGGACTGTGATGGGTGGACTGACATGCAGAAAGACAGAGTGTAGCTCAGCCTTGCCATCTGTCTCTGCTCTTTACAGTGCTGTGTGATTGACAGAGGTACAGACACTCCCCTAACCTCCAGCCCAAACAGGCTCTAACCACAGCCTTCTGCACACAGATAGTTGCACAACACTAATTGCTATGGTAGCATGTTGATCTTCTTCTTGTACATTAAACCATATAATCAGATTCAGTCACTTTAATCAACCATAATGAAAATACAGCAATTTAGTGTAATTTTGAAAATTAGTGTGGAGACATAGTAACTAAAATATTATGTGTAAGCAACTTATTACCAAGTGGCAGCAATGTGAATCCCTGTAGTACGTTAAGTGAAGTTAGTGTGTCTGCTGCAGTACCTGCTGGCTTGGTGGTAGGAATGCAAATTTCTGCTGGAGATCAATAATTGTCACGTTCACTCCCTCTTTTTGTCGATAATGAGATCAAAAATACACCTTCTCAAATCACACGTGAATACAATTTCATCTTAGAAACTTCACAGCAAGGTTACTAAATACTACTTAGCCAGCTGAAGGGCTTTTGGCCAGTTTCAGAAGCAAATTACCAGGATTAACTCCATTTTCAATTAATTCCCTGAAAAAGGGGAGCCTGATGACCACCCTTGATGAAGAGAGGGTTTGTTATCAACAGAACCAATAGACTTAGCCCCCATGTGTTCGAGTGTGTGTGTTCTTACATCAGTGTGTATCTTTATGTGAATGCACAAGTTTGTATGTTTCTCTCTCTCTTGACACACTCTTGAGACATACGGGATTAATCAGACAGCTGCCAGGACAAAAGCAGCCTTAGATATGAGCCCTGAAAAAGCAGCCTTGCTTCAGCAAAGGTTGCAGCCTTGTATCTATTTAACTGAATGATCACTGTCAAAGAAATGAGAATTGCACAGACCGGAGTTTGAAAAGATTCAATTTATTGGATGCTGCTGTTTGAGGGCCCTGTCTGTATTTTAAAAAAAAATTTAAAAAAAAATTAAGTAGACTTCTACTCTTAGAAATGTATTAAAAGATGATGATACGTCTCGGAGCATAGCATGCAAGTTATCCATCATTAACTCGAACCTCAGGCCCACAAGTACTCGTCCCTATATCCCTACAGTCCCTATAGTAGCACAGCAGAAGAATTTTTTAAATAAAGCAGGTTTCTGGCATTTGCAACTTTTTTTTTACCTCCATTGTATTATTAGGTAGAAAAAGAAAGTCTCCTGTCTGTCACGCTCTGTGGTAGAATATTCTTCTCTAATCATCTGCCATATTGCCCTCGTAGTGCAAATACTACAAGTTAACTCTTTAATGATGTTACATTACTTATTAGCGCACAACATTTATTTTATATTTACATGACAGGCACCTGGTTAAAAACTAGTCTATAATACACAGAGTTCTCTTGTTACACTGTACATTTGTTTTTGTAAAATGATTCACACTTCTGTATAATGGGAGATTTAGATTTCAACTTTTTAAAGCAAAAGTCCAAAGATAGCTCCAGTTTCACTCAGTTGTGAGTTTTGTTAACATGCCAGTAGTTATCTTGTGTGTAGGTGTCACAGTTTTCTTTTTTTCTTTTTTTTAAATGGTATGTATCTCATTTTGGATATGAAACTTCTCAAACCACACAGCAAATGTTGCACAGTGAGCCCTGCCAATTACACAGATGAGTTCTGGAGACATTTTCTAAACACCCTGATCTGCCAGTCTTTTCCTCCTCCGCCTCCTCCTTGATCACTCAGAATAATCTCATTTCTCCCCCATCCGCATCCCTTTACCAGAATGAATATGAAGCCTTCTTCCATAACTGTCCCAGCCGCCCTTCAAGCCCCCCCGACTCCTGTGGCAAATTTTAAAGGGCGTTTAAGCCTCTGGCCAGTTGGTGTGATGCTTGCCTGACTCTGTTGGCAGAAGGCCAAAAACTAGTGTCACCCCTCCTTTTCCCAGTTCTCCTAACCACTACAATCTCTCTTGCACACACGCACACACACACATATCCCCAACCAACTACCCCTGCATTATCAAGGACTGTCTCACACCCCCCGTCTCGCCTCCCTTCTCCAGCTTCCAACTGTGACCTGTACTGTGTCCTATAATTAAATGCCTCCCCTATATATAATGTGTAGCGGCCCTTCCTAGACTTAATGTGGCCATCACAGACAGTACCACCTGTAACCTTTGGCTTTTATGATCCTTGGCAGCCAGCGCGACAGACCAGGACAGGCAGAAAATAAAAACAAGTGTTCCTCTCTGGTGTGTGTGTGGATTTTGTCTGCCAGCTTGTGGCGTCACAGTATGGCGAGATTACACAGGAGACAGATAGTGTGTCACCCCACAGTGGTAAACAAAATGGCTGTGCAATAAAGTCTGCATTTAGGAGGTCAGCTTGCCGCCCAAGCCTCCCAGCTGCCAATCCGTTCGCTCACGCTGCACGACCCTGATGCTTGCTGCTGTGCACTCAACCTCAACCAAGGTGGATTTCAGCTAAAAGCCTCACAGCCCTGGGTGTTTATTGGAAGGACAGTGCAGCCTCGTAATGCTCAGAGTAAACCTATTTCCTGGCGATCGAACTCAGGGCAAAACCTGGAGAAAAACAAAAGGTTGAAGATTCAATGGGCTTCTGATAATTTGGTCCCAAATCTTTCTGTAAACCTCCAGTTCCTTTTTGGAAGCACTGAAACACAACAGTCTTCAATTTTTCCAAAAAATCACGATGGCAGTCAGACCATTGATCAGACAAAATCACAACATGCTGATGATTTTGAGCTTTAAAAAGAACAACTCTGAGTCTTGGGCTGACTCATAACTCTATGTGAATGATAAAGTCTATATTTTCACATCAGAAATAATTTCTTAAGAAAAGTTGTCAACTTCTAAGTAAAAATTAAAAAAAAATAAAACATCATGGGATTTTTAGCAGTTCTTTCCAGCAAAATCTCTTTTAGAAGGCAAACTGGAGCTCAGAAAGCTCATAAGATCCCAGAGAAAGGTTATGGTAATCCCTGGGGGACAGCAGATGGCCGACACAAGGTGTCTCTGAGGTGTCAAGCACCGTTTCTAGGTTTGGGAGGTTGGGAACAGTTGAGGGCAAAGGCTCATGGGAAAGCTGCTCCAAGGAGAGGTTGCCAGGGCAGTGCGTTCTGCAATCTCTTAATGAGGTCATAGTGGTGCAGTTCTCCCTACCTATGCAAACAACCTTCACTTTAAAAGGTGCTCATGCGTTGCTTTAACAGAAAATATATTTCACATGTAATATGCTCTGGAGTTTATACTGTAGGCAAGAATCAGTCAAGGTTGTACTCAGGGTGGGAAAGTGTCATATGTTTTATTTTGTGTCCCTGGGACCAAAGACATGTACTGGAGACCCATAATTGGGAGTATTAGTGTCTGCAAAAATGTGCATCCTAATGTTTCTTGAACATTGTGTACTTTACTATATCTAAAATTGGAATTAATCTTCCTCTGGCTCGGATTTCTTTACGTAATATATCAGATATGCAGGGTTGTCACAGTTGTTGTCAGAAAACTTTGGCTCTGATGTTTGCAGACCTTACTACCTGTTGCATTTTTAAAGTTGAGTGCAGTTTATTCTATTGTTGCATTTCATGAAAGTCAAAGTTAAGTAATTAAAATGTTGGTTAATGACAGGTGCATCCTGTGTCAAATTCCTCTGACACGGATTTCTCAGGATGGAGTCGATGGCAACGAAAAGAGTGAAACTGGGAGGTAGATACACACTGGGGCATTTACATAATAGTCCTGCAGTTCCATGCAAATTCATGTGATTCCCTACCAAACATCTGCAATGCAAGCATAGTTTAGTATGCATGAGTTTGAGGGGGGAGGGGAAGGAGAGAGAGAGGAAATGAAGATGAGGAGGGGATGGGGTTGGATGGAGAAAAAGAAAACAGAGATGGAGGATTTGAAGGACACCTAGTTTGATCAGAAGGATATATTTAGAAACCAAACACACCTTTATTCACACCCACACCCACACAAGCACACCCACCTTCTCTTTCTCATACTCCCCATATGTCTCTCACCATATACATAGCCAGTTGGATTTTCCTTTTTTTCCCCTCACAGTAGACTTTTCCTTAAGATGCAGACCGAAGCTAAAAAGGTGCAGTGAGTGAAGGAGAGAGATTGAGGGAGGGGGTAGGGGGGGTCATTACCAATGACACATGGAATCAATACTGTTAGGATTTCAGCATGGTGAAAAACAGATGGTTGCTATGGACTTGTTTTACAGCTGAGGTTGAGGTGTGTATCTGGGTATACCTCTGCTTCTCACAAAGACAAACAGCTACACACGGATACACAAAAGAATTATATGGGTATACATAAATGAGTTCACAAACAAACAAAACAAGGGAAGATAAAATCACCTATATATACATGCAAATGCAAAGTATTTCAAATATAAAGTACTATATCTGCATATTGATGCATGTCAGTATACACTATACATGTCACATACATGTATAAATACATACTAATATAAGCAAAGCACAGACAAATTGTTCATACTGATGCATACAATACATACAAATAACCTAATCATGGCACACAAACACATGTGCCACACACTGATACAATGGAACTGCATCTTACATAGTTATAGTGGTATTGTGAATCAATGAAAGACAGTAAACCGGTCAAGGTAAAAGCCTGTAACTCACGGCTGACGCATTAAAACTTAATTTAAGGTGAAAGACTACAAAGGGAGAGACAGCGGCTGAAGGCTGAACATAAACAGCAGATAGCAGAGTTAAGAGAGGGCCATGAAAAAGGCAGTATTCGCTCAGAAATTTGTGTTTTTTCATCATCATCCAAAAGAAAACGGCATGATTTACTCTTGTTTATTTTCATGACAATCAGCCACTGCAGCCTTTTTCTTTTAAATCGAAAATCAATGATTAAAAAGTAATTTCATGGCATTCCTGCCATGTTAACCTGTTAACCAAAACATTTTCAAATCAACACAATATTGTCCAAGAAAATTATATTATTCTCCTTTTTAAGTGAAGTTCAGACTTCAGACATTGCGATATCCATCTCCTCTCCAGGATGCCATTGTATTACCATACAATTATCAGAACAACTGCAGCTCTGCATAATGTTTCAGTGTGCTACTGTCTGTATCAGAGATGTGGGAACTGTGGGAAGTGTTGCTAGTCTGAAGCATGCACAGAGCAAATTGCATGCCATTACACAGCATCCAGACAACAATTACTGTTGTGCAGTTTTGAAAGGTCAGTCAGATCTCTGTACTATGTGGCTGCCAGTAGTGGCTAGCATTAAGTTATCCATTTGTATTAACCACTTATTAACCAAGACAAAATTACATTACTTGTCACAAACATGTTAACAGACATATACTTCATGTACTACATCCCATCACCCCCTCATCCCACCCCCCATTCAAAAGGTTTCCCCTTTTAACACAACTGCAGTCCACAACACTCAACTGGCAACTCACAGTTAGCCAAAGCATTCAACTGGCTATTGGTTCTGCTCAGTCAAATATAAACCAGAGTAAGTAATAAGTAGTGGCTCTTGTTGCAAATAATATTTAAGGAAATTAACCTACGTAGGCCTCAGCTTGATTAACATGCCATACATGCATGCAAAATAATGGTTGTCCTTGGCTGGACATTGCATTCATTCAGTTTCTTAGAAAATGAATACAACTCAACCAGAGCTAGGCAAACTTCTGTGGTAGATTGACCTTTTTTATATTTGCAGAGGCTACAGTGACCTACCAGCATCAAATCTGAATAGGCTTTGTTGCTCTGTGTTTGGCAAATATTAAATAATCAGATGTTGTTGAGATTTTCTGTAACCTGTGAGTTAATGTGTTGGAAAAATTGTTAGTAATTGGACTTCACTCTTTCCTTCTCAAAGTTCCTCACAGGGCAGAGAAGCCAGTATACATCTTTGGAGAAATAACAACATCCCTACCAGGCTTCAGCAGGGAGTCACTGTAAACAGGGCCTGTCAGATTCCTGGAGCCAAAAATTAGATGTTGTTGATACACACACTCCAGAAATCAAACAATGCATGAAAAACATACTCCTGTGGAAAGTCCAACTTCTCCCAAAAGAAGTTGGAACATAGAAAAAATATTATTCTTTTTGAAGTTCTAGACATCAAACACTAAGTTTTGATCATCAAGCCCAACCAAACTGAGGCCTTTTCAGCTGTGTGTGAAGTGAGCTTACTGTTCACCTCATAAAAGAGATTATTAATGTGGTCCCTCAGGTGATAAGTAGTTGTTTTTCTCCTCAAATACAGCTTCAAATTTTCACTGTGTGTGTGTGTGTGTGTGTGTGCGGGGAGAACTGTTTGTAACTCTACAATGTGTATAAAGTAGCCTTGGTATCTTGAAGTCCATGGTCTTTTCTCAAGAATTTCATGCATTTTCATGCATTTCATTCTTACTTGTCCCTTTGTTCACTTTGATTTCACTTTTTTCAGGATACATTCACTAGTTTCTCCTGGCCTGTTGTGGCATGTGTATATCTATGCATGTGCACACAGTTTTATATCTACTGACCCTGCTCTAATTTCATGCTTATGGTGCAAATTCCCATCTCTCCTTCCCTTCACTGCCTTCCTCAATCTCGGTAATCAAATGCATTAGTATCAATATTGCATGGAGAAACGGTCTGAATTTAAAGCTTGACCATGTCAAAGTGAGAGTCCCTGATAGCCAGTGACTGCCACCACTCAGTGGAAATTGTGCTGCCATTTTGGCTGTCGTTACAGAAGCTTGGCAATTGGTTAATATCCGGAGTTATGGCCAGTTTTCAAAGGGGGAAACAGTTCTAGCTTCAAAATATATTCATTACCCATCAGTGGGAATAACCTATAATGAATTAATAGACTTATTTTAAGTTCACTAGAGGACAGGAAGACTCCTGACAATAATGTATTATTAATGCTAGAAATAAAAATGCTTAGGTCTTAGCTCAGGTCTATAACATTAGGGTAACTGCCATCCATATTGTACCAGTGAGAATTTGGAGATGCTGCTCTGCTGTCACAAGATTGCTGCTGATAATGATTTACCCCTCATTACGTGACAACAGGTCACCAAAAGTGGAATATTAAGTTACTCTTGAAAAGGTAATGAATAGGTATTGCTTTTACTTTCCCAATGTTCATTTTATGCAAGCTTAATAATTACTAACTATTGCTAATTGGTCTCATCCTGAACCCAAAGAAGTTACTAAGTTGTAGCAGTCATCAGTCACATTGAAATCTGCAAAACATGCCCATTAGTAGTTTCCTCTTAAATCACAGCCTCGAATGTGGAAGCAGCTGAGGTAATGGTGAGGGTTTATCAATCGATTGCCTTCTCTGCTACCATTGCCAGAATGCTAAACACTCTCTGCCCATTTCTAGAGAGGAAGTGATGAATGCTTTTAGCTGACAGGTTTTCCCATGGAGGTGCTAATAGCATGTGAGATATGCCGAGCTTCCCATATCGTGTCTTCCCTGTGTTGGCGACTTGTTGGCATCTGTGTTTAGAGCTGCATCTGTTGTTGTGGTTAAAGTTTTGCTTTTAGCTTCTCCAGTCCCTCAGGTATGAACAAAGAATATGTTTAGGCATGTATGTATCATTTCTGTGTACATACTCCTATCTATTCTCTATCTTGTATTTACAAAAAAGGCAGCACTGAGCTGTGTAGATGGTATCATGGTTAAACTGGACCCCACACCAGGCCTTAGGTTATGTTTGCCGAGGCTTTTCGACAACAATAGCGGTTGTAATTGTGTTGTGAAGTTTGTATAGCAACCAAAGGTGGAGATAGAAAGCCATGCCCTAAGGGGAGGGCCATAAATCATAACCTATAGGCAACTTGTAAGCAGAGATAGAGTAATTCCCTACAGGCATGGCAAGATTCACTCTACCTACACCAATGTTTACAGTCTAAACAATAGGGGCATCATTCAGAAGTCCCCAGTACAATTTGATACTCCCCTATTCTCTCTATTCATGTATTTGTATTTCCCTTCTCATCAGTGACATCACCTGCCCTCCAGGCCAAGAAAAAAAAAAGAAAAAAACAGCAAGCAAAGACACGCACGTTGGTCGTGTGTCTATAGTATTGTGTTGAAAGATGGAACTGAGCTTCTGAAAGACACCCACTCCTTTCTGGCATGGCGTCACCACAAAAGACCTATTGTTGATCTCTCTCTTTGTGTTTTTGTAAGTGTGCACGTGTCAGATGTTCTTGAATTTCTCTTTTTGAAGTACGTATGTGTAAAAAAAAAAAAGAAGAGTTTGTTCAGAAGCTAGTAGTTTTACACTATATGTCTGTGTTTGTGTCATATGGGTTTTTGCTGTACGCATCTGTGGTTTTTAATTTTAACTGTGCCTGCTGCTGCATGTGTCTGTATGTTTCATTTAGCCAGTTGAAGAACCTGGTCCAGTAGCTGTGAAGGGTGGGGCGCTTGTATATGCCTGCTGTCTGAGGTGCTTGGTTACACTGCAATTAGCTGTGGTTTTCTGCCTCTCACAAGGCTACAGTCACAAACCCAGGCCTGTAAAACAGCGGCATATATTAACCTTTGAACTCCTCACACAATTTAGCAGATTGACATGGCTGACATACTCATCTTTTTGAGTAAAATGATATAATCCTTATTTTCTTGATTTTTTTGAATTAAGGTGATGTAAGCTGTAGTAGGCCAGGATAGCAGGTCAGTCATCATTGGCCCCATTTCTACTCTAGAAAACATATTATGTATACAGTTTTAAATAATTATGTAAGTGAAGTACTTGTATTACAGTTCTATATTATTAATATATATTCTGGCTTTATACCCCTTTATTCCATTAATATAGTTGCCTGTGAAGTTGTCACTTTGTCTTTGTTCATGTGCTTCTGATCCTGATTGCATCTGAATGATGGAGATTGTAACTGTCAGTCAGTTATGCTATTTTTGAAGTACATTCTGTTCACATTTCAGCCACTGACACTTATCAAAGGCAACTTCCAGTGAGTCATTGCGTAAGGTTTTATGAAGTGTTCAGGGACAGTTTCATGGATCCAAACTGTAAACCTGTGTTTGCAGAATATTATCTTTAACCTCTAGGTTAGCCAGACAAAAAAGTTGCTTTAGGGCATCCACGGTAAACTGCACCCTGTCTCTGCACAGATGCTATATAGAACCCTGTTAACCACCCTGTGTGCAGGTAATTAATCTCACTTTTAAAGAGTCGCCCTCACCCCTCATGTAGGCTCAGCTGAATAGTAGCATCCCTGGAGCTGGGGGGAGTTCAGTGTCTTGCACAAGGACACTACAGCAAGGCAGATGCTTTCCGACACAGGGGCTTGAACCCGGGCTGTCTTGTGATTTGGGTCCTCTGAGAATGGACAGTTTTGTGCTTTCGTGTTTACAGCTTGATTGCTGAGATGGACATTGCTTTCTGTTGAAGTGTCCTTGAGCAAGATCCTGCACCTTTTAAAACTTACCTGCTGAGTCAGCTTGCTGAGAGATACTCTGGATAAGGGTGTCAGCTGAACACATGTCCAAATAGGAAAATGAAATTGACAAACTCATTACATTCATGTCATGGGCCTCTCTCACTTCTCTCTTTGTCCATTTATTCACGTCTTTTTAATTAAAGAGTATGTATAACTACTTGGTGGTGTCTCTGTGCTGCACCAGACATATCAATGAGAAAAACTGTGCGTGTGTGTGTGTGGTGGGAGGTGTCCCCAGTCCCTCCGTGTAGCTTGGGGGATTAATGGCAATTTGACTAAAACAAAGAGACGGTGCCTGGAATATCACTGGGTGCCTGTGTAATTACAAGGCAATGAGATAAGCAAATAACGACACGATCAGGCGATTAGGAATTTTTTTTCGAACAGTGACTCCCCTCCTTATTAAAAGACGTGAGAGGATGCTAGTAGCAAGATGGGTTCCAGAGTTTGGGGTATGTGACACTTTGCTTCCAGTAGTGTCAGTGACACACTATTACCTTTCCCCTCATTTATGTGTCAGCAGCAGCAATGAGGGGTTGTGAAGAGTGCAACAAAGTGGCACAGTGCACTTCAGACAATAGTCTTGACCTGTCGATGTCAGCATCATCTTCTCATTTTGGGTGGCTCTGGCTAAAAGGTTCAAAAGGAATACATGTAATTCGGCACTGTTACCTGTAGGCATTTTTCTTCCATCTAGAAGTGTTGCAACAATCATTCATATTGTGTTACCTCAGTGTCACAGTATGTAAATGCAAAGTAGTCATTTCCCTTAAGTCTATGGGTGTTTTCATGTATCAGTTGTGGGAAATGTATTTTGTCTGTGATCTCATCTTAGATATGAATGTTCAGAACTATGATTATAGATCTGACTTCATAAAAAGGTTTCTAACGGAAATCTCTTCTATCTTCCTGTCTTTCTGCAGAGTGCCAAGCCGTCCTGCGTGAAGACCCCCAAACTTCCCTGCGCAGTCGGGGGCCTCGGCTCTCCAGCCAGGTCAAAGATCAGTCCCAACCCACCCCTCCCTGCCCCCCTTTCCCTACTGGAGCCAAGATGGCCACCAGTGGTGCCCCTCGCCTCTCCTTGCCACTCCTGTTGCCTGTCACCACTCTGCTGCTATCACTGCTGCTCACTGGCTCCCACGCCTTATGTAAGTATCAAGACACGGACTAGCCATGCCACTACTGATAACTTCTCAGCTTTCCTATGCAGTTCCCCTTTGTGGTTCACCATTCATATCTGATACACGATGATGATATGATTCTATCTCAGATTGTTCTTATCTTGGAAAAGGCTGTTGTCATCTCCAAAAGGTCTTTTGTTTATAGACTTCCTCTGCTTTTGCGTCAGCCAAAAGAAATTACAAATTTCACTGAAATGTCAAGAGCATGGTTTGACTTGTAGGAGTAAGTGTCTTTCTTACATCTGCATTTGCCTTTGTATTGTACTTATGATGAGTGAGCATGTAGGACGGCTGTGGTTTTGTTCAGAGACATGGAGATGAAAAAACTGAACATATGACTTTTCAGATATCAGATTTTTCCATGATACCGTTCAGAAACCCAGACAGTGTTAAATCATGGATATCTAGAAATATTCGCCATTTAGACATGAGGCGTGTCTGTATAAATGATCCTCCATAACTTTCCATTTTAGTAACAGAGGAGTGTCAGTAGTCTCTTATCCCACCCTGTCAACTCCTGCTTAGGATTTGTTCTGCACCATTTCCCCGTTAAGATGGGCTTAGAGCAGCATTAAGGAGACAAAACAAAGAGGAGGCTCTGCAGAGAAATAGCACAAGAGTGATGGCAAGGTGGGGAAGCTCCCCCTTGGGTTTCATTGTTGGTAAATCCTGTGTGTTTGTGTGAGTCTGTGTGGGTAAGTGTGTTGGTGAGTATGTAAAAGAATTAAGTAGGTGAATGTGCGTGTGTCTGTAGATCATTGTGAGCATGTATGTTGGAGTGTATCAGTGACAAGTTAACGGCTGTTTGCACGCATGTCTTAGCCGACTCCCGCACTGCATGCAACATATTGAATGTGTCGAGGGAATGGCAGGGCTATGATATTGTCTCATGTTGATTGGATCTGCACCTCCCTCACCCCTGAAAAATAAATTATTAACTAGTTCTAGTTCTGGTTTCTTAAAATAGCCGTTAAATAACAAAACAAGTTTTTACCAAAGGAACATAAATATACACCTTATTTTAGCTATGTTCAGCTGCAAACAAACAAAAACTAGATGCAGTCTGCAAATTCATAATGAAAAAGGGAACATCTAAAGAAAGAAACAGAATCTATAAAATTGTGAACAAGAGAATAAAAAATATGTCTTAAAATGGAATGTGAAGTATGAACCTATTGATCCAGTGACATTTCAGGCATACTATTCAACAATTTAGGTATCACAACTGGATTAGATAATTTGAAAGATAAATTGCATTTTTCCCCTTGTTCCCTCCGTCTGTTTCTTCGCTCGACTCAGTTTCTGACATTCAGTGAGTGTGTTCTCAGTGGTGCAAGATAGCATGAGGAGGACTTGATTTTTCTCATGTTGCAACAGAGTTGTCTACTCTTGATTGCATGGTGGTTTGAGTGTCTTGTAGCATAATTTGAGTGTATTTCAGCTCAGCTGGCTGAAAACATCTGAAATTGCACTCAAGACAGATGTCAAACAGATGTCTTTGTTCTTGTCTTGTTTTTGCCTTTTCTGTCACGCTGATGACAGGGCCACACACTCATTTTGACAATTAAATGAAAGCAAAGGTGCAAAAGCTCCTCCTCTTAACATGTTGTGTGTTAGGACAGTTGCCCACTATGTTAGGACTCAGTTTTTCTCCTCCGCTTGAACTTATTTACAGCCTCTGTTTGCTCACCCTGGTTTAAATAACATTCAGTGCAGGCTGCTTCATCTTTGATGGAGATTAGCTTTCCCCGTCTCTCACTCTCTCTTACACACACACAAATTCACTAACAGCAGGGCTCTCTCCCCATCTGTCAGTATCTGCCAGTCTTTGTCTGCTCTGCCTGTGGATATGATCGCTGTTTTTGTCGAGCTCTCTCACTCTGTCTTATTGTTGTCTCTTGCTCATGTTCACACTTTTGTTTAGTTTTTTCTTCTACCCCCCCCCCCCCCCCCCCCCCCCATTACATTTGGAAATATATGCACACACTCACAGATTACCTTCTTTTGCTCTCTCTGATTGTCTTTCACACCCACGTGCACAGTCACACACAGCCCAATGGTGCAGTTGTCCAATTATAATCACTCCCACCTGGTGGACTGAGAGGATATGGGAGGGGGGGGGGAGAGATGCCAACCCCTACCTCGTATAAACACTTTCTCTCTCTTTCTCGCTCATAGACACAATGTGGATTCCACCCTTTTTATTAAAAAAAAGGCCCAGCTGAAAGCATGATGTCATCTCTTCCGCTCACATCCCTCCCTCTCGCTCACTCTCTCTCTCTGCCCTCCGTCCCTTTCCATTTACACTCATAAATCACAGTGAGAAGGAGACATTTTTAATCAAAAGAGAAAGAAAGATGGCTCAATAAATCCCACCACCCCAACCGTAATAATGCATGGCTCCTTGTTTGTGTATGTCTATAGTTGTCTGCATGTTTGCATGGAATTTGTTTGCAGGCACGTGTGTGTGTGTGTGTGTGTGTGTGTGTGTGTGTGTGTGTGTGTGTGTGTGTGCGTGAAGGGTGCATTATTCTAATGTACGGCATGTCACCTGAGCTTTGTCATAGGTGACTATACCATATTGAGTGAGTGCATGTATAATATTTGTTGTAGCACAGCTATAAACTAGATGGCACTGCATTCTCTTTATGAGTAAAAATGGGATATCCATATATTTATTTATTATTTGTTTAGACGTTTCAGCTCATTGGCCTATAATCAAAGAGGTCATAAATACTTAAAACAAATGTACAAGTATGTAATGTAAACACCTAGTCAACACAAACACAATTAATATTTAACTTAAGTTTATATTTAGTCAACCCAGCTTAGTTGTCTCGTACTCTGACACCCAGTGACCAAGTATATCCTTTATTTTTTAACAAAACATTAACAGAGTTATTTTCTATTATTGGACATTAAGTGGCAAATTAACAATTCAAATCCAGACATCTATTTATAGAATTTATGCAAAATTGCAACCCAGGGTGCTTTTTAATCATGATTAAAAGTAGAAAAAGCATACAACAAAGACTCATCACAATTGAAAGTTGCAAGTGTGAATTATGTAAACCAATATATTATACTGTATTGGTTAAAAGAACTGACTTAAACACAGCTGTCAAAAGGTGTGTTTCATTTTTTTACTTCAATCATCAAAAGGTTGTGTTTCTGACATTGTCAGGGAGGCTGATTAAAAATTTCTCAGTGAATATTGAAAGTGTAGGTAATTACTGAAGTTATTAGACGTATGAATACCATCTTGTAAAATTAGTTTTTTGATTTATGAGCTGTGAGGTGACAGACTTGCCATGGTGTTCACCGTTGCCAATGCACAAAAAAAGTGGCCACATACACACACCCACACACACTCACATCATCAGACTCCAAGACCTTTGGGGGGCCATAATAACTGGATCCAACAGCTCTGCCACTATTAACAATTCCCATTATGACAAGTCGTTTAGTTTTGACATTGGGTATTCAAATCTGGTTTTAAAAGCCACATGGGGATAGGGAATTTTGTCTTTTCAGTCGTGCTTTTTTGTTGTCCTTTGGGAGATTATAAAGGTTCAACAAGAAGCAGTATTTCTTTTATGAAGGAAAAAAGATAACTGTCCCATATTTCCCTGATTATTCCACTTAATGCCTGATGTTTCAATACGCCTAAGTTAATTTTTTCCCCACTGAAGGGGAAAAGGACATTTCATTCTTAAGATATTGCATTTTCTTCACTTTTAGTGAGCTAAGTGACTTTGTCATGTGATATTTGTTTGTATTTGGGTTTGTTTTGGGGTTTTTTTGGGCAAAGAGATAGGGAGGTTATTCAGCAGCACTTCTTTGGCCTTTCACCTCCTCCTCACTTCTTTCTTTTCCTTTCTTTCAGCTTTTTTAAGTCCTTACCTGTAGCGTTCTTGGCAAAGTAGTCTTAATAGTAATTGGCCAGAACTCACAGTGACGGGGTGAGTGTTCAATTATTTATATTCCTTTGAAGCTGCCAATTCGAAAAAAAATGAAGCCCCTTAGTGGAGCCATTATTTTCTTGTTCGTGCTCCCTACATCTCAGTGTCTGTGTTTCTTTTTACATGTTTCTCTCTACAGCTCTCCGTCTTTTCTTCTCCCTCCCTCACTCCTTATCTTTTCCAGTCAAATTAGGTTTGAGCCAATGCTGTCAAGTTAATTCTGTCAGATTCAATTTTATGTGCACCCTGCTGTTCCATGCTTGGCCCCATGCTTTACTGTATCCACTGTTTTTCTCTCAAATGAGAAGAAAACAAGTTAATTTTTAATTGAGTTGCAGGCCTACCTCAAGTAGCCTGTTGGCACTGTCTACATTCTGAAGGCTGAGCTGCACTCAAAATGGTAGAAGGAAACAATTTGAACAATTTGATTTAGTGATGCAAGAATCTTTCCTTCTTTGTGTCTTTTGAAAAGACTTCAAACCCCTGTTGTTGTATTCACTCTAAGGATGTCAGTATTCCCCAGATTCTCATATTCTAAAATATGAAATAGCTACAGTTTTGTTAGCAATTTTGAGAATTTGCCACCACAGAAGCTAAAAACCAAAATGTCCTTCCCAGCTGTTGCATGTTTCATGCATGTGCTCTAGGTGCACATGTGGTCGAAGTATTTGCAGGCCGTGTACTAATGTTTGCCATACAAGACGGCTAAACAGTGTTGCTCTTTAGCCCTATTGAAATGATTTACAGTGTCGGAAGAATAAACCATCAATCAGCAGTGCAGCTCTAGCCCATATGGCTCACTGCCACAGGTCAAATGACAGCATACATACATGGACATCCACTATCAAATTGGTTCAGAGATATGAAACTACATTACTGTGTCAGTAACATCAAGAAAAATGCAGACATGGTAATTTACTTCATTGAAATGTATTCATCATAGTATGGATCACATAGCGGTCCTACAAACTTGCTGCCACATTGTGGTTGATGCTTAGATCTCTTCTTTTTTGCCTTCATCTCACTCTCTCTGTCTCTCTTCAGTAACATGCTCCAGCCGCTTGAGCAATGTTACAGGTACTCAGTTTGACAGAACAATACAAGTGATTGAAGTGCATGAAAAGCTCTATCCCTCAATGTTTTTTTTTTTCTTTCTTCCAGCAGAAATGAATTCAACACACAGCCAAGGTTTGGCTTTTAAAATTACCTCGTTTGATGAGCAAGTTTAGATCTTCAAAGGTTTATGAATCCGCCCCAAAGAAAGATATTCCTCAACGCCTGTTGGCCCAATAATTTTTCAAATCTTTCCTAGACTGCACAGGTGGAGACTTTTCCTTGTCTACGGCTTTACTTGGATTTGAAGAAAGACACTGTTAGTGTTTTTCAGTCAGTCTTTCAATAGACAGATAGAAGATTGTTTTGTCTCCATTTTATTTATTCTCTTGTCCTTTGTTTTGATCAGACCTATAACACCTTTGGCAATTGGAGGTGTCCTCTTCATTTAATGAGCCAAAAAGTGTCAATTTCCTCAAGTGAGTCTCTAAATGACACAAAATTGTTCCCATTTCACGTCCTCTGTGTCTGCTCTATGACCATTTTGAAATCAGACACACACTTAAGCTTAATTTCCCCCTTTTCTCTCTGAGGAATCAAACATATTTATTTCCAATGGGTGGAAGGATACTTAGCGTCTTTTGCTTTTTTTTCCCTTTAGCCTTCAACAATGGTTTCAATGGGACCAATTTGCGCATATTATGAGCGTGCCACTTTTTTTTTTTTTTTTTTTTTTTTAGGAATGCAGCTTTGCTTTGACAGCAGTGTGGTTGGGCAAAGTTTTTCACCTCTGGGTACTAACACTCCAGAACTTATTTTATACTGGGTTCCCACATCCTGCCACAAGTCCCTCATGGACTGCAAAGCCTGAGCCCTGCGAGTTTGTTTGGAGTGCAGTCAACATAGATGGCACACTGTATGATGCAATGGGGAAGGATGTGCACAAAAACATGATGTCTTGACTCACTGCATGTATTGCTGAGCCTTGAAATATCTGTTTTCTTAGAACAAGTGAATACATTTCCTAATGAAGTGACATAATTAAATTTCTTAGCAATGGAAATCAATTGCCTTGAGAATTGTCTTCAAAGATGTGATAATGCTTTTAAGTAAGGCTTGTCTTTCTGCTTATATTAAAATGTCATTTGTTACATCAGAGTTTTCCAAAAAAGCTGAATTGTATTCAATCATGTACAATTATCTGGTCTTTTTTATCAAATTGTTGAAAGGAGAATATGATTTTTAAGGTTACAAGATGGATAATTTTCTGCTGTAAGAACTGGCTGTACGATCGAGCCAGCACAAACTGGCTACGTGAATCATTACGTTCACAACTGCTTGGCACTCCAGCTGCCCCAACACCAAATCCCAATTAGCCTTTCTTGCTTATATTTTAATTGGAAAGGCAACAGTTTCATTAACCCTTAAGCTTGCACAGCCAAGGTAACGGTTACGTAGGATTGGAGCCTAACCCAAACATGCCCTGTGGAATATTGCTACAGCTAAGATTAGTTGACAGTAATTCTTTTTATCCTGACTGGCAGAGCATGCATACTTATTTTAAGCACACATTCAGACAGTTTTATACATTCACACCTCATCAGCATAATCACAGTATTACACGGTTTCAGAGATGCCCCAATCAAGTTATTATTTTTTTTTTTTTGGCAGCCAGTTCTGATGAGGTGATTGGCCAATCCCAATAATTTTTTGTTCTGTTATAGAAGCCGGTACAGCAATATTAAAAAATCCAGTACTGGAATACCTTGAAAAAGGTAATTCTTTAACAAAGTGAAAATCAAATGAAACACAAGACCCTGTGTTGTATTTTGACAAGTTGTTATAATTAAAGTGCACAGAATCAGAAATTGCTCTGCCTTTTTTCTCTTTTTTTAAAATTCACCGTCTCTCCCTCTCTGACTCGTCACTGGCTCTCCCTCTTCATTCTTCCTTGCCTTGATGAGCCTGTTACAAAAACTAAATATGCCAGGGAAGTAAACTTAATCCAGCATGGCTGGAAATTGATCTTTATAGTGATTGGCTTTTGACTGCTCTGTTTTATACTAACTGCTGACTCCTCACTCCTCTGGCTCACACACCAACAACTTTATGTGACCTTTGTTGCCACCTTGACTGGAAAGGAGGCTGCTCTGTGTCACCACGGTGCTTGGTTGCCACATCAAAGAAGTCACTGTCTGTGCGGTGGCATATTAGAGATGTAAAGATCCACTAGTATATGAATACCATGTACATTATTCATCTTTTTTTTCACAATTGAAATATTGGAAGCATTAATTCCGATCTCCCAGTTGTTTCAGTTTTCCACTGAATATCAATTATCAGTGGCCAATATGATACTGTAGCTGATATTATTTCATGGAAATGTGGTAACCTCTGTGACAAAATTTGTTAAATATGACAGATTGTTGACTCAACAAACCCAAACCCTCTTTGTCTTCAACGGTGGTTTATGTTTATGCCACCCAGTTGTCTGACTTTGCAAACAAACAAAACAATTTTCCTATCAAAAACTGGCAACAGACTGACTAACTCTTTTTCTCTCTTTCTTGCCTGGTTCGAGTTTTTGCGGCAGTCTGCTCGTCTTTGTTGGCAGTGATTGCGTGTGAAAACCTCCAGACAAGCAAGGCCGGGTTTCGAGTAAAGGCTTGGTTTCCATAGTGATGGCGCTTGCCTAGTCAGCCTGTGAGAATTGGTCCTGATTGATGGGGCTTGGTTGTTTAGGCCTGGAGGGTGTGTAGTGTATGTGTATGTGTGTGTGTGTGTGAGTTTGAGAGGGAGTAGGTGTGTGTGTTTGTACGTTTGTTTGTGTATCTTCTGTGTAAGGCATCCACTTGAATGCACATTTGGCTGAATCTATCTATCTATCTGTCCCTTTGTCCATCCCTCCATCCATCCATCCACCCCTCCAATATACCTATATTGTGTGTGTGTGTGTGTGTGTGTGTGTGCTGATAAAGGCTGGTATGGTTTTAAGTCAGGTCCAGGGCTGATGGACAGGCAGCTCTAGCAGCTTGGTATCCTGCTGAGTCTTTTGGAGAGCTGATAGGTAGATACTGGAAAGCTAGTAAATCTCAACGCCTCAGAGGTGCACATGACTGTAGTTCAACGTCAGCAACATCTCACTGCACTGCTAGTCCACTTGAGTTTGTTTATTACCACTGAACAGTGGTAACACCTTAGAAACTTCAGAAATTCAATTTGTGTCAGTAGAAAATTCATTGGTTGTTTTTTTTTTCCAAAGCAGTCCCCGTGTGTGTGTCATGTGTCTGCTGTTTGGCTAAAATGAAAATTAAGTTTAATCTCAGGCAGGATTAGTTTTAGCAAATCAACTTTAAATCAGTAACATGCAGTTGTTCATATTGCTCTCATCCACTTAGTAAGCATACCAAAAAAAAAAAGACATAAGAATATCTGTTAGTATGTTTAGCCAGTAGAGTGTCTCTTGAGATAAAGTGGCAGTGAGTGGGATGAGAATATGGGGAATAAGTTATATGCTTTTAACTCGTTGCAGGTATCCACAGCAACTACAAGTGAAACTGTAAAAAAACAGTTTAAATTTATGTCATTCTCATTTGCATCTTCACCCTGATTACACCCTCTTCTCAAACTGCCATATTGGTAGCAGGAGAAAGTGGAATTAACTTGTTTGCTGTAGTACCTAAATGTCTCTTTGTGTTGTGAAAGATACCTATTTGTAGCAAGATGGATAACAACTGCCCTTTTCCCAATTCTCTGCCTTTCTCTGTAAATCACTGAATGGCGGTGCGTCATTTGGTCTCCCACTTTGCTAATTCAGTGGATAATGGCTCCTATTTATGACCCAGGAAGCTTTTTTCCATCAATTACTTTATTAGTCATAAAGCCAGTCCCATCCCTCCTCTTACAACCCCCTCCCCTCCCCACTAAGCGACAGCAGTAAAGTACTGTAAATGGAACCGTCTCATATTCGCATACCCACCTCCCACTCTCTGTCTTATCAGGTCCAACAGAGGTAGCGGCCAGTAGCAGGTGGTTGCTGTATTAGCTATACAAGCGTCTGTGTGCACAGTGTGAAATTTTTTTTATTCCCCTTCTCCTAACCGCTTGTGTTTGCGTGGATCTGTTCTATTCTGATCTATTCTCGGGGCCTTGTGAAGATAGCCGGGCCCCCATTGCTGGTTATTTTAGCTTAGGCCATGTCCCCCTGCCAGGCAGATAAAGACGGGTCTTGTGTGCTTATCTGGGCAGTGCTGTACCTCAGTCTGTCTGAGGGAAGCTTTGGGAATAGAGAGAGACTTTGGTGGAAGGGACAAATGGTCACTGCGGGTGCAATGTCCTTTCAATGTCATCTCTAGTAACATAACGCACACCGTTTGGTGGAGACTTTTACAAGATACCTTACAGCAAAAGAAGTTTGTACATTTTTAGAATATGTGGCACTGGTGGGAATCAAACCTCAAAAGCACTGTGCTATGGGTAGCACGTGCATTCACACAGAGAAAGCAGAGGACATTTGAAAGTATTATTTAAAAACATGTAAAAAAGTTTTTTCCACAAAAAGAATGACAAAAAAATGGAAAATCAAAATGACATTTTTAGATCTAAGGATGCAAGAAGGTTAAAGGTGCTGAGAAAACATGATTACAAAAAGAAAATGGTAATGCTATAATTACTGAAAATTACTGAATCACTGAAGATTGCCAGCTTCAACACTTGTTATGCAATACTTGTCAAATAAACTAGATTGCTGTAAATCACAAAGTTGTTCAGCTACACCAGAATTTTCAGGCACTAGCACTATAAATACCTTCATCTTTTATAGGGTCAAGTTAAGGGATTGACCTATAATGTAAGTATATTTATTTGATGGTTAAATATGCTAGACATTGTGAAGAGACAGTCTTTAACAGGGAAGCAACACGTTTCACTCCTCACAACAGCCAGTGTATGTCCACTTCTTGTGACTATAGTCTAGATACTGAACCCAGTCAACACACAAAACATTCTGAATAAGCCTATCTGTTGATAATATGGTGTGATCTATGCCACCACTCATTATCATGAATTTTTTTCAAGCAGTTGAAGCCCCGACACCACTCAACCTTTCCTACCCTGCAATTACTGGCTACGTGGCAAGGTTCAAATTCTGAAAAAGAAAGGCTCAAAGTCAACAGTAACTGGAAGCAGAAGCCTCAGAGGCATACAGCAGAGGAAAATTGAAAAAAAGGTTAATTATGCTCATCAGAGTTCACACAATCACACACTGCATACCTGTAGTAATTGCACTATAGACATTCATGGCCCCACAGCCACAGTCTCTATCCTTTAGCCTACCAGGTTGATGGGAAGTAAAATACTGCTGATGACGCTCAAACAATGTTAAAGCCATTACCTGAAGAGTACAAAGAAAGAGCAAAATTAGACAAAGCATATAAGTGGGCAAGAGTAAGAGAGGGAGACAGCAGGGCTGAGGCTGAAACCTGTCTAAACTCTATTTGGTTACTTACGTAATTTAATTATGTGTAATTCTGTTGCTTGCGGTAATGTCTGCATGGAACCTAACTCCTAGACACGTCTGTGAAAAGTGACGGAGATTAACCCATCACAGCATTCACATATAAACGTATCAAATGTGGGCTGAATACGCATTCTGTAGGTGATCGTCATAGGCACATACTGTCTCTTTTTTAGCATAGCAGCTTCCTGGTTTTTAGCATTGCCTCTGCCTGCTACCTCACAGCAGGACAGTGCATTACACACATCGGACAGTGGAGGGTATCAGTTTACAGCTAAATTTCCAAAATGCATTCAGGCAGAGTGAATGAAGTAGGTTGACAGGTATAGAGGTATGATAGGTATAGATATAGAGGTGAAAATCCTCTGCTATAGGGAGATGTTAGCTTTGTTGTGCCATTAAACTTGATGAACAATGGAAATGCCTATCATCTATTGAATATAGAAAGTCCTGTGAAAGCTGTGTGGTTATTTATTTGTTTAAAAACACAGCAAAAACTACAAATGTTAGGAAAAGCACAGGGAAAAAGTTATAAAAACTAAACTTTCTGATTAAATATTCAGGACTATCTGTCCTGCCCTCCCGCTTCACATCATCTCTTCCAGTCCCTGGACCTCCTGTCACCTCCTCTCCTCTCCTCCTCCAGTTTTCTCGTCACTGCTGTGACCCCGCCATCTCCTCCTGCACTTCCCTTCCCATCAACACCTACTGTGTCATTCCTTTTCATTTTTCTTTGTAGCTCCCATGCTTTCTGTAAACCTTCCTAAGGTAATGCTGAAAAGCATATAGAGTACATTACGAGAAAATCCTGCATCTGCCAGAAGTTAAATTCAGACTGACATGTGAGCAGGCTCATTTATTGTACATCTCTCTCATCCCTATGAAGTAAGAAAGAAAGAGCAGGAGAAGGCGACTGGGTGAAAATGTCGAATGGTTCAGGGAAAAACTAATCAAAGAGAGCTGGCCTTCAGCAGAACCACTGCCACAGGCCTGCTCTGTGTAAATCCCTCGTCTGTCTCGACAGAGGGCACATTGTGAGGGGAGGTCAAATGCAGAGGAGCTGTGTTGTGTAAAGCTGTGTTGTGTAGTTTCAAAATGGAAACTGAGAGTGTAAAATGCCAAAGGGGATCATTGTATGCATCAGACAAATACAGTAAATCTCCTTGAAGCTAGAGAAAAACTGCTGTGCTCAGATTATCCCGCAACACATATGTATATATATATATATATATATATATATATATATACACACACTCTGAAATGTACAGTAGATAGTGATTTATTTTTGGCTGTTGTTGATTTTGTAACATTTTTTTACATGTATAATCTCATTTAAAGGTTGGATTTGTTAATCATTCATGTCCTAATGAAGCATTTTAAAACACATATGCAACAGGTGGTAAACTCCTCAGCTAATGATCCCCCCCCCCTCCCCCCCCCCCCAGAGAGGACTTTCCTTATGTTCAAATTTTAAAAGTTACAACAGCCTGCCATGTAAATACAAGGACGAGCAGTCCTACAATGACTGCCACTATGTATCATTTAGAAATAATTCAAATAGCTTCCCATAACTGCAATGTCGCCCACTCAAAAATTATCGTAATAAGCAATTTCATTTTAGATGTTAATTGTTTTTAGACTTTAATCTACATTTGAAAAACAGGGCTTTCTTGTCTACGTTATTGTAATGATTAATGGGATGATGCCTTCTGTGATTGTGAGATATTTACAGAGGAATGTCGGGTTGCAGAAATCTTCCTAAAATTTTGAAAATTGTATTATGAATCCTCCAATGCGTCAGGGAATGTGACTTCACCAGGGGTTATTTTAACAGATGTAGAGTAAGATTTAAAGAGGGCCAAGATATTTTTTGAAGGATGCAACAATCAATACACTTTCATTTCACCATCAGAAAGCCAGGAATCAATATTTCCAACATTAAAATGATTGCCAGTAACACAGCCCTTTAATACTTCTTATAAAAGTAGAAGAGTTTCATCCCTGCCCTTTGGCTGATTTATTAAGCTCAGCTTGTTGCCTGCCAGTGTCCAATACTCAGATTGATGTTTTTATTATATATGGCAATTTTATTCACATGTGTCATAAAGTTAGCACTTTATTTCAAACGTCTTGCAATGTGGTGTCTAGAGAAGGAATTACACCTTTTAACCTGGCAATGCAGCTGTCCTGCTCTACCTCTTGAGCTACATATATACCGCAAATTACCCAAGAAAAAGTCTATCTCTGCTTATCTGCAGGTAAGCAACTCTGGCTGCTTACTTGAATCTAAAAAAGGAAAAAATACATTACATCAATAGATTTGTTTGGTTATTTTTTATCTTTTTGACCATGGACTGCTTAATCAGCACATGCTTGCTTTCAGCATTACTCTTGCATTCACAGACATGGCTTGTAAAATCAAGGTTAAGTGTATCTCACACTGGCACACACTGCTAAGCAGGACAGGAACACATTTTGGTTTTTGTTAGGATGTGTGTAACTGTTCATTTGTAGCGTGCCTATTCTACATGAAGAAATCCATCTAGTTGAGGAAAATGTGAAAATTGCTCTGGAGATTAACTAGCCACCAAACACCAGTTAAGCCTGCTTGTGTATCTTGATGTAATATTTGCATCAGAAATATTTAGGTTGTTAGTTGGAGGCAGTGAGATGAACTTTGCATGTGGTGCCATTGCTTTCCTGAAGCAGTACCCACACCCTTCTTTTTTTTTCCTTTTTCTTTGTCCTACGCTATTTTTCTTTGCCTCGTTCTCTCTAAAATACCCACTCTTTACCCGATAATGAATGCAGAAACTCTCCTTCATATGTGTTTAGCAGTGCCTGGAGACTGGTGTCGGCCCGTGGTCCCTTAATTATTAATTTGACGTTATGTGCTGGCCGTTTGATCATCCCTACATATCTGTATGATTCAGATTTAACGAGTTCCCCAGGACTCTGTTTTCTCTCTCTTTCTATCGGCCTTGTTGTCTTGAGCCTACTGCAACTAAAGCCTGAGTGGAGAAAAAAAAAAGCTCAGCCACAGCAACACCAAAATGACTAACTTTTGATAGACAGTTTAATCAAAGGGTCTTAGCTCTATGAGCGCATAAAATTTTAGTATCTGTGGCCCAAGTGAGAATTGAACCGCTGATTGTGGCTTTGTCAGTGCTATACTCTATTAAACAGGAAAATGAGTCTCACTTTTGAACACAGTCAAATTAATACAAAAACCCACTTTTACTGCTTCATCCTCTTAATGTCCTTTTCTGGGCGTTTGCTCCTGTGTTGGTAGTATCCAGACTCCATTTCCCTATGGAGTGAGCATTTTGAGCTACTAATCATCAGCACCTTGGCACAACATCAACATATAATTTCACAGCCCCATGATCTACACACAGATACACAACACTGAAAATTGGGTACTGGATGAGGAAAGTACTTAAAATCAACCCAAGTGTTTACTGCAGGGGGTGATTTAAAATGACGACATGGCTCCGTGTTTAAAGAGGCTGACCCTGGCACCAAAAAGCAACAAGTTTAATGGCCAAATACCAACTGTGGATCACTGTTGCTTTATTGTAGATATGTCATTATGAATAGATGGTGAGCTAACTGTCCGTTTGTCCAGCTATTTATTTTGTGTCTTTCCAAAACTCAAACTGGCCATCTCCCTTACTTCTTCTGTCTGGTGCAGAACAGTGTGTGGGTGTGTGATACAGAAAGAGAATAAGATACAGAAGAGTTTAGCAAGAACAGGCAAGTGTGGGTTCGCCCCAGTGGTGCAATATTTGTCTTGTGGCTAATGTCTTTCTTTCTGCCTGTCCTCCCTTGTCGTCTTCTCTCACTAGCACCACCACGGTTCACTAAAGTTCCCGTCGACCAGATAGGCGTCTCAGGGGGCGTGGTCTCCTTTGTGTGCCAGGCAACGGGCGACCCCAAGCCAAGAGTTAGCTGGAACAAGAAAGGCAAGAAGGTCAACTCCCAGCGTATAGAGGTGAGTCAAAGAGCACTGCTGCACTCTACAGGTGAGGAGGGCAACTTTATTGTTATTGTAGGGCACCAAATTAGCACCATCCACCACCCAGATGCAAGTGACTGGAAGATTTGCTTCACTCACAAGCTAAAAAACAATGAAAATCTACTGAGTGGCAGGTAAAATTTAAATGTTCCATGGCTATTTGGCCATTGGACTGAAAAAAATAAAGCTGCACCTTAGCTGTACTATATCATGTCACTGTAATCTATGAAAAACTAGTATCTCACAGTGTATGTTCCTTTACAGGTTGTGTTGAGTCAAAGTCTGGAAATACTGCCTGAAATGCATGTCAGTAAGCTTTAAATTAACAAAATACTCACACTAAGTGACTGTTAAATAAATATTCACAAATTGGAGGAAATGTTCACTGCTAATATTTTTGGCTGTACAATAAATTAAGGCAGAATCCTGCTGTTATTGTATGTTGCAATGTTTGGTGTTCAGCCATATAGACTATTTCATGATACTGAGCAGTTAAAACACGAAGTTCAAACAATGTTAAGTCCCCAGTTCCACTCTTTTTTCAACCTTTTTCAGCTCTGACACCCCTTTCACATTACATGCACAGTCTTCTATTGGGCCCCCACACAGCCTTTTTGAAAAGGGTGTTTTCATTTGCTTTCTTCATCCACAGTTTTCACAAATAGCTCTGGGCAACAACTACCAATCTTGTTCATGGACGGGCTTTTCTAACCTCTGAGTAATGTGTGGGTCCACCATTAGCAACAGTTGCCCAGTAATTCAATGCAGAGCCATCCCATTCCTCCCACTCTGTCCTCTTTGCACTTGACTGAGTCTGCCGTTGTCACATTCTTGTTTCCAGTGCTGTTTTTTTTTTTTTTTTTTTTTTTCAGCATACAGCTCTGTCTGTGTGAATGTGTCTGTGCGTTATTCATGATGTTTGTTGTTCAGTCCTCAGCAGGCGTCCCAGATGGCATCTCTAAAAGTCTTGATTGATGCTCAGTGTCTCTTAATTAAAAAGTTGCTTTCGTTAACAACGACTGCAGTGCACAGAGATAGGCATGCACACACTGCAGTATGAAGCCAACCACAGGGGAGGGGGCTAAAAAACAAAAAAAATGACAACAACATCAACAAGGGGGAAAGTAGCATCTCAACGGAGGACAGAATAAAAAGACAAGTTGTGTTTGTACATTCTCTTCTTCTGCATGCTAAGTGGGAAACAAAGCCAAGGGCGCGAAGGAGCTTGCCAGAACGGACGCTTCCCTTCCTCCGTTTAGCATGAAATAAAAAATTTGTAAAGGGTTTTTGAAGTAGTTCGGATTTTTTTTCCCCTGTTTTACCCTCTAGACAGCTGCTTTGATATCGATCACGATGCCATGCTCTGCAGTGTTTTTAGCCTAATTAGCAGCTCAGCCCTGAGATGTGCAGCAGTGGAGCAGCGGGGCTGCTGAAGACTTGTACTTATATCTCAAAGTCACGCTTTGCTCAGAGATCTCAGCACTGAAGCCTTCGTTGAGATGGTGTAAGCTTCTCTGAGGAGTGATGGATATTGAAAGAGTAGGTTTGCTGTGAGACTTGACAGGCAGGCTGACCATCCTCTCTAACACTTCATCCATCTGAAAGAGATTAGCTTGGGAAATGACTGGAAATGATTAAAAGCAAGGGCTAATTGGTTCAGAAATGCCACCAGTTAAATTAAGGTTCTGCTTCTTGCTGCAGGATATGTCTGATGATGGGTTTTGCAGGGAGAGCAAACCTGTAGCTTCTCAGATGTTGCCAGTGACATGTCAATGTCAAAACTGCTGTACTGTCACCGACACCCACTGGCATCACACTTTTGAAATAGAGACACATTCAAACGGTAGTAGTTTCACTGTTTCTAAGTGTGTGATTAAATTAAAGGTAAAAGTTATTGGCAAGTCCAGGCTATCACAGACATACTTTATTTTATTATAATTAGTACAAAATACTTAGTAGATAGCTGTGTTTTCTTCTTTGTCATGTTGCTGTTATGGGATACATACATTTGAAAATTCAATGTATACAAACCGCTTTGACCAAAAGAAAACTTTCTGTAAATTGTAGAATTAATAGAAAATAAATCATATGCTCACTGTGAGTAACACAAAGAATATTGGCAATTCAAATAGAATGTTTATAGAGCTCTTCTTAATTGTAATCATTTTTTTCTAAATTAGCCTTTATTTTATTATAACTACAGCTCTCTTCTACTCAGTATTCCCAGCACATGTTGCGTTCTGAGTGAAGTCGAGTTTGTTTTAAGATGCACTTTCAACAAGGTTCAAACAGGGCTTTACAGAGAACAAAGGGCATAATTACAGATAAAAACAAGATCAAAACATGGAAAAATGAGCACATCACACACAGAGATATGGGGCAAAAGTGTGTGTGTGTATGTGTGTGTACTACTCTACAGATGCTGAGATACAGATAGTGTATTTCCTATGAATTCAAAGACTAAGAAAGAATAGAAATACCTTTCCAACCTTATTGTAACGTAGCTCCATATTTGTTTTGTAGCTTTTTAGTTACATGAGAACACAGACCTCAAACACATCCTTGTATCTCCAAGAGAATGATTTGCTCTGGTGCTCCATGATAACACTCCCATATCTGTTGAATCTGACCTTATTATTTACTCTCTGCCCTATAGACCATCGAGTTTGACGAGGGCGCCGGCGCCGTACTCAGAATCCAGCCTCTCCGAGCGCCACGTGATGAGAACATCTATGAATGCGTTGCTGAGAACACCGAGGGCGAGATCACTGTCAATGCCAAGCTGTCCATCATCCGAGGTGAGTCCTGAATTGTGAAACAGCGTGCTAAGGGATAACTACAAAATAAATCATTAAAGTGGACATCTGTGAGCTCCTCGGATTTTTTATGATGACATCTTGCCTTGGAGTTTTTGTGCTGCACTTGACAGTGAGTGAGGGCTGTACCTGAAGTCTTTTTGCTTGGAATTTCTGGAGGTAGTGCTCTGTTATTTCTCTGGTAAGCTATTTTGGCTTTAGCTGTAAAAGCTGTTCAGTTTGGTTGTTCTGGATTTATTACAAATGTCTGTCTTCCATATATGAAATAATCTTTTAGAATAATTTTATCTTTATATCCATATTTCATACTACTTTACAGCAGATATGATTTAGCTGTTATCCTATTAGAAACAGCCTATTTTCCTGTGTGCTGTAAAAGCTTTCATTTACTGAGGAATATATAAGCTAAATCAGTGCTACATGAATCATCACTTGAGAAGCCAAATTAATATATGTGAAAATGTGGAGGCTTATTTTGTGCAGGCGCACATCGCAGTCTAAAATAGACTCAGGTTCACTTACAACAGATGGACAGTGTGAAGGCTGTTTATCAAGGATCCATCCATTTGATGGAACTAATCAACTGTCTATTCATGTAAGAGGTGAACCTCTATTTGCCCCTGATGAAAACTCAGATTGATTGGTCACCCACACACACACACATTCAGGGCACAGCGATCAACAGATGAGTCTGGAGACGTGCACAAACACACTCTCACACATTAACAGGTGTAAAATAACAAGATAGTACGAGATGTGTCGATGAAATCAGTGATAGCTGAACTTTGTGGCTCCTAGAGGTGCTAGTTTAGTTTCAGCAAAGATATCACACCAATTGTTTAGCTCTAGCTTAGAGGTCACTGAGGACGCTATCATAGGCAAGCAAGCATGTGCTCACACACTCCCGCTTTCTTCTCTCATTCTACCTGTCTCTGTCTGCCTCACATATATAACACACACACACACACACACACACACACACACACACACACACACACACACACACAATGTCTTCTCTTCTGTTCTCTCCTGCCGCCATCTGCCATGTTTCCAGGGCTGGATGAAGCTGAGCTATTGCTGGCTGGCTGGCAGCACACAAGCTAGGCCTTCCTGGCTGTCAGATCCACAGGCAGTGAGGTGGGGTGGCGAGTGTTAGTGTGTGTGTGTGTGTGTGTGTGGAGGGGTGGGGGTTGTTGGACCAGGGATTGGAAGCCTGGCCCAGCATCCTGGGTTAGTTATTGTTAGCAACAGCCCCCCCACCCTGGGAGCATGTTGTTAGGTGCTAAGGGGGTGTGAGTGCCTCAGGTGCCCTTCATAACTTGAAATGTGGTACTTGGGGTTTGAAATTACATGCATGTTCACATTTATGACAATTTTACTTATGCTGTTACCTGGACTATTGTGCATTGAATGAGCTGGTTGGATAATACCTGCCATTTCCTGGACACTTGAATCCAAAACACCTTGTAGGTCCTAATGTGTAGCATTTATATAGCATTACATGACCCGATAGGAATCAAACCTCCAGCCTCAATCCTTCATTTCATGCTCTAAAAATTACATTGAATTAATGTATTTGTTGAGTGCTGTAAAAATCAAGTCCAGAAAGTCCTTAACAAAGATATAGTGGACTGAGCTAAAAACAAGAATTTTAGAACAGGGAACAAGCAGACCAAATTTTGGACTACAAGCCCAGGCATGTGCACGTCATTGTGTGTTGTGTGAAAGAGCACAGGGTAAACCCAGGGTGGTCCACGGGAGCAGACAGAAAATGAAATGTTATTGCAATTCAACTCGACGAGGTTTTCTCTCGAGTCCAGAGGAAGGCAGCAGCTTCCCTGCCCAGGCAAGACCCAGCACTGAAGGGAGGATGAGAGTGTGATGATGGGGGTGAAGGTCCTAGATGAGTGGCAGAGGAGGTGAGCAATATGTTCTCTTCGTTTTCCATCTTTAATGAGGTCGGGCCCCACTGCATTAACCCCATCAGTGTTAGGAAGGAGAAAAGATATCGGTAGAAAAAAAATGAGAGATGAAAGATACTGAAAAATGTAATTTATAGAAAAACACGGAGATGTGAGGATGAAAAGGTGTTCAGGGTGAAGCAACTATAGCTTGTGAAAAATTATGTGTGTGAATGTAAGGAGAGAATTCAAGGAGAGGTGGAATGAAGCAAACCAGAGGAACAAATAGAGGAAAAAAATGTAGAAAAGTTGGCCAAAGATGAAGAGACCCAACAGGAGGGGACTACTGGCAATGTAGAACAGGTGAGAAGGACAATGGGCAAACACGGGTTCTTGGAACAGGGGCAAAGGATTATGGGATATGGGACAAGGCACAAGGGACACATCCACAGTAAACAGAGGGGTTGTGGTCTGGGATCTGGAGAGGCAGAAAATGGGTCACCACTATGGGTGACTTGGCCAGAAAGCCATGGCGCAATTACAGGAAAAAACAGCTGCATGCAAACACAAACTAACACAATAACATACATTGAAACAAACATGCGTGGCTTATAGATCAATGTAATGCTTGCATGGATACACAGTGACGGTTATGAAACTCACTGAATACATAAATGATCATGAATACTTTAAAAACAAGAAACATTCCTCAATAAGAGTAGCACACACACATAAATATATGCATAGTCACTGTTCAGCACACATATACACACACAGAAGCGTGCAGTGCACCAGCACAAATTCATCTACCATGACAGCGTGTGGCTCTGTTTGGAGTTTGAAGGAAATTAACAACAGCACAGTGTTTACCACACACACACGCGCGCGTATGCTTTAATGCTTGTCTGCACTGGCAAAGATATACACACATAACCACTCCCAACACACACTGTACATAAACTTAAATCTACAAAACATGAACACATAGCAGGACATTCTGAAACATACAAATACTAATAACAGACATTTCATTCAGACAAAATACATTACAGACCGACTAAACCAACCCCATCCCCATTTTCTTTTTTTATACTGTACCGTGACAGTGACACAACCCCACCTTCTCCTTTGTTGTCTCCGTGTTTGTGTGTATGTGCTTGGGTGCATGTGTTGATGGCAATGGCAGGGTGCGTTTAGCATCGACTGTGACACCTCTTTGGCTGTTTCTCCACTGCCTCAGCTGAATACCTAACATGGGGGCCATCTGGCTCCACTAAGACTTGCACACAGTCCTCTGGGAGTCCTTGGAGAGGGACCGACAAGCATATGAAGCACACTCTTGAGATCTGACTCTACTTGCAGTTTGGTCTCATTTTTTTTTTCTCTGTTTTTCAGATTTGCCTGTTTTTTTTTCAGGCAAGTGTTTTAGAATGTCAAAAGGAAGGCAAAGTTGCCGCTGGGATACTGTCAGCTCATGCTGTTGTGAGGAGATCATGGGGAGTTATCCTGCTTTGCATGCTTGTATTTTATGCTGCTGCCATCTTTAGCCCTGTGATTACTATTGCAAATGGATTCTCCCTTGAGGCATCCCAAGGAGCAAAAACTGATTGATTAGATTTTTTCTCATATTAATTTTTTTTTTCGTTGAATAAGTTGTAAATATGATGAGTCTTTCTGTGCGTCTGGAAAACCCAACATTCTGATTATAGTTCAGCAGAAATGTTCTCAAGGCAGAAATAATCGTGTTGCTTGAGTTAAACCTCAGCGATGAACCCATGTAGCTATAATTTTTCTTGCTCTTGGCTGTTTGAACCAGCAGGCACCAGAGACTCACCTCTGATACACACAGTCCAGTTCTCAGGTCTGGCCTTGTATGAGTGCATCGTGCCAGACCTAGCTTTGACCTTCATTTGTATCTGTGTGCACACACTCACACACACACACATACACAGTCACGCTCACATCCTGCTTATTTTCCTTTGCCACTTCTAACCAGGTGGAACCAATCAAACTAACCCTTCTCTGTCTCTCATCACTCTCTTACTCACTCTCAAACCTTTCCAATCATCCTGCTTCTTCTCTGTGTATGCCAGTTTGCAGACCTGGTTCTCATCCACTGCACTGATTTTGTTAATCTCTACTTTTAGGGGTTTTTCTCTCAAGTTGAAATAAATATTCAGACCCTTAACTTAAGTAAAAGTAGCAATAACCCAATGTAAAAGCATCATTTACTTAAACTGTCAAAAGTAAAAGTACTTATTATGCAATAAAATTATCCCTTTCAGTGTTTTACTAATATATATGTACATTGTGTAATATATTGTGTATTATGTTTTGTTATTATCAATACGCTAATGTGTGTTTTATATTTTACTACTGTAAATGTTGGATGAGCTAATTTAATTACTACTTTACATACTGTTGGGTAATTTAATCCCTTAACAATCCATCATATTCTGTGATATCACCATACGTTTGTAGTATCATTGTCCTGTGAATACCACTCAACTCTAAAAAGTCAACTTTCATCAGCTCAGAGAAACAGCCCTGATTTTTTTTTTTCCAGATAATCCAAGAGGGTTTTCAAAAAGTTTATTTAGCCTAAGAATGGGGAAAATGGAGGATCCCATAAAAGAACACTTCAGAATCACCAAATTCAGGGATACGTGGTTTTCACTTGACAGGAAGGGTATGAAAAGTTGTAATCTGAGTAACAAGTAACTTAAGCTGTCAGACAAATGCACTGTACCCTCTGTGCAGTAGAAGTATAAAGGTGCATAAAATGTAAATCTTTAAGTAAAGTACTTTAAAGTAGAGTATTTAGCTACATTCCACCACTGTCCTAACCTCACCCCACCACCTGACGCTGTCCTCTTCTTCTTGCTCTGGTGAAAGGCTCTTGTTAAACATAATTTATTCTAAAGTAAAAACTGATAGGCAGCATATACATGTAAAATAAATGTCTGTGAGTACATGCAATCCATATACTTGTCATTCAGACCAGACTTGGATCTCAGCTTTCAATTTATAATGGTTTTCAAGTCAGCACACACTGCATGTGCCGTTTCATTTGCTGGTTTTAAATAGACTGTAAACCCCGCCCATCTGACACAGAGCAGGTACGGGAGTGCACCCACTATTACCCAGGGGGGATGGGGGCGTAGCGTGCCTACTGTTTGATCAGTCTGCTAATTGGCTGCTCTCCTGTGAAGGAGCAAGTAATGGTGAATTTTAATGGGATTCTGGACCCTGATACACGCAGTCGGTGAACAGATCAAGCTCAGTGAATTCTAGGTATCTTTTTAAGGGTTGTGAAACGGTGGGGGGCAGACAGAGGTGCAATGATGAGTGAGCGGCAGCAAGAGGGAAGGAGAACTGGAGTGAAAGTTAAAGAGACAGAGACCAATCAACCTTTTAACCAATAGTGGCTTTGGGCCAAGCCTTAAGACATACTATTTCCTGCCTTCACCTTTGCTTTCTGTTCTCCATCTACCTTTTTCTGTCTCTCTCACACAATATCTCTACCATTATGTTCTAGTCTGTCTTCTCTCTAGCGATCTCTTGCACAGTTGTTCTCTCTTTTTTTCTGTCTGTCTTCTTTCTTTGTATTTCAATGGGTTGGGTGTGTGTGAAAGAGAAAGTGCTGTCTTTTGGAGTGGACAGCAGCAAGTGCATGTGTATGTTACAGCCATATATCAAGTAAATTTTAAACTAACTGCAGAATATATACTGTATACACCATATATATATATATATATATATATATAATAAATATTTGACCTAAGCATTAAATGCTTTTGCTGTCAAGAGAAAAATGTATTAACTTTGCTTTAAAATACTTCGATGTGACCTCAGCTATACTGAGCGATGCTAAGGTGAAGATGGAGGGAGGAAAGACAGGAGGAAAAAGAGATTGAATAAGTTTAGGCTCACATTACGCTCTGTTATGTTATGAACTGTTCTGATCTTCAGTTTTTAGTGTGTGTATGTTTGCAATCAGCATTAAGAAAATGTGAGATTTCTCCTTGTGCATATGATGCAATTTGATTTCAAAATTGGTTTGGGTTTTTAAAGCCTGAGCCCAGGCTAAGACGGAGAGGAAGAGACAGTTTGAAAAAAGAGAAATGATAAGAAGAGAGAAAAAGGAAAACATCTCCTCCTTGCTGTTTATTTCATCAGTATTCTCTGTACGTATCTAACAAGCACCAGCAACAAATACACATTTTGGTTTGTGAAAGACTCCCCCTGGGTTCATTAATGACCCCTTGGGTTTTTGTTACTTCTTAAAACTACATTTTATATTTTCTCACAAATATATGGTTGTTAAAGAGAGAAAAACAAAAAAAAAACAACTCTTGTCTCTGAAAATCAACTTCATGTTCAAGTTTTTATATTTACATTTATTTTATTTTATTTTTTTTTGCATTGTATTTTTTGTGGTCAGTTTCCTTTCTCTTTGTAGTGCTAATGTTGAGCTGTTTTGGTGTTGAAAGGTTATTTTATTGTGTTTATTTTTGAGGAAGAGGTGAGTCCAGGGCATCAGGCAGACTGGCTGACTGAAAAATTAATAAGACGCATAGTGAAACATGAGTGTGTGTGTGTGTGTGTGTGTGTGTGTGTGTGAGAGAGAGAGAGAGAGAGAGACAGAGAGAGAGAGAGAGCGCGCTAATGTATGCATGTTTGACAATCGGTGTGTGACAGAGTGTTTGTGGTGTGTTTAAGTTTGTGTGTGTGTGTGTGTGTGTACGTGTTTGACGAGAGAAAGAGGAAGACAAAGTAAGAGAGACAGAGAGCCAGCAGGCAGGCAGTGGCTGGCCTGTAATGAGACAGTGAAGAATAAGCTTGGCAGTATCAGCAACAGATCTGGCTGTTCTTCCTCTTCGTGTCCGCCAGCCTCTGAGGTGATCTTTGCCCTCTGCCACTAGTCTCATACAACTAGAGAGCAGGAAAGATAGGAGAAAAAATGCACAAAAGAGCTGGAAGGTGAGTAGTAAAGAAAAGAGGTAGAATAAGACTAAAGACTAAAATACTATATATTTGAAATAATGTGGGAAGGAATAATAAAATTCCTTTATCTTATTCTACTTCTGTTGTACTCATAAGCTCAAGACAATGAGTCTATTGTTATTATACTTGGACAGCAATGGAGTCAAGCTGCACACTTTGATGCAAAAAGCATTCAAGTATTTGGAGACTTTGCTGAAATGTTGACTTTTTCCACATGGAAGTGCTTTCTTTGCATCTTGACTGCACATGTCCACCTGATATACCTTCCAAAGTTTCTGTTTTTGTCTACAAGCCAGGACAGCCTTGTTTAAAAAAAAAAAAGTTTATACTGCCAATTGGAGTAAAGCGTCCACCAAATGACACATATAAACACCTGAAATGAACAGTGAAAATAAAGAAAGCATGACTGTCTTAATGGAGCCTGAGACCCTGATGTGACTCATGTGATGTAGCCCACACTGAGCCAATGCTATGTTCTCTCTGTTGTTTTTGCCAACTGCTTATCTCTAGCTTGTCCCTGACAAACAAGTCAATTCTCATTCCCAAGCAGCACTCACCGCCTTCACCGGTAAATAATACATTTGTTTAGTGCTGTTAAGATCTACACCCAGCGGCGGAGGTTGCCTGTTCACAGTGAACCCATTTTTGCATGAGGCACCTGTTATCATCCAGTCAGTGCAAGCAATATTTTCCCTTGCAAATGGTAAACCATATGCTTTTTGTGTGCACAACCACAATAACCAACTTTTTTTTTCTTCTTTTTGTGGTTGTTATTCTCACATTCATGGAGGATTGTGTGTGCAGCAAGTTTGTTTTGTTCTTTGATGATTGATTATTCTTCAGCTGGTACTGGTGTTATTGGCACATAGTAGAGGGCAGGCTTGGCACAAACAACAAATCAATAGGTGGATGTTGACCATGTGGATGGTCCTCATGCCCCTGTTATCTCATTGGTGGATTAAGAAGTTTTGTGTGTTTTTTCAGAAATCTCAGAAATATTCTCTTTGCTGTCCTTCAATGAATGTGC
Source organism: Sciaenops ocellatus (assembly GCA_033000465.1). Taxonomy (NCBI): domain Eukaryota; kingdom Metazoa; phylum Chordata; class Actinopteri; family Sciaenidae; genus Sciaenops; species Sciaenops ocellatus. Next base: position 20,064,538 of record CP136882.1, on the reverse strand, counting down.
TTCCTTTCCTCTCTTGGAAGATATCTTTCTATCCACCTTTTACCTTTTCCTCCCCCTTTGCCGTTTCATACCTCAACATTGGCATTTTAATGCCTGCCAGACTACTGCCAGCCTTCTATCTTTCTCACCGCGTCTTCCTCTTGTGTAGAAAAAGTTTCCTTCAGAGGAAATTCACTCAGATGAGAGTTTATGGCCTTTGAATCCTTTGATCCTCGGAACCTGTAATGCAGTAATCATGTGTGATTGGAGGATGAAGAAGGGGGACACAAGCTGAGTGGTGGCAAGAAAGATAAAGGAAGAGGAGGGAGAGAGAAAAGAGGTGGTGCTGATGGAGCGGGATAAGTGGAAGGAGCTTGCTTCTAGCCAGGGGTGGCTGGCTCCTGAACTTTCACCATCAATTTCATATAATTCCTGCTCAAGTAGAGCAACCCTGGCCACCCCAGACATCTGGCCAGAGCTAATATAAGACACTGGGATAGGGTCAAAAGAAGAGAGGGAAAAAAAAAGGAAGAGATGAAGAGGCAAGGAGATGGAGAGCGAAGGGCAAGAAGAAGAGGGTTTAGGGTCTGGCTGATTGGTTTATTACTGGCTAGAAAGTTTAGATAAATGGATTCTTTGTCACAGCAACATTGGCCAGCACACTAAATTGAAAGATCAGTGTCTCCGAGACGCTTTTAGAAAGATAAGCACACAGTTGTTTGATTGTCCTGGTGATTCAACCTGTGGCAATAGATAGCCTTATGTTTCCTCCCATATCAGGTAATTTTCATAAAATGTACCCTAATGAGAAACTAATAGTGGCATTTTTTCTTCTTTTTTCCTCTAAAAGAGAAATAACTATCTTCCAACTGTAGAACCACAAATATGACATTTTTGTCCCATGTGATGGTGTTTGTTCAGTAAGTGACAAAATGTAAATTAGTTATCTGCAAGTACAACTGGACATGGGATTTACTTACCCACAACAGCTTCTAATGAATCTGACAAGACAGCTAAACTAAATTAAAAATGATAATACTTGCATTTTGGAACAGTACATATTTTACATGTAAGATCAGGATATGGAATAAATATATCAGTAATAATATACATAAATCAAATCTGTAATCCAAACTATACTAGGAAAGTACTTCCCCTGCTTCACACCTAAGCAGGGAATGAGAGTTTGCAGGAAGAGGTGGTTCCTGTGGAAACTGTCTGAGTGACGACCTTTGGAGTGGCCCAACTCATGCATAAAGAAGAGCAAGGGGATATGGCCTGGACCACCAGCTTCATGCATATACATGAGCCACCAGCCCAGGTGACTGAAGTCGTACAACACAGAGGTCGTGCTGTGGGCCCTGCAGGATTGGCAGAGTTGATAAGACTTAAAATCCTGCATGCTTCACAAGTGCCGTGTCTACACTTCTTGTGGTGAAAGTTGGACAGTAACCGTAATGGCATGATATTAGTATTTATTCTATGATGGGAGAATACAACTCAGCTAATACTGTTTAGTGTCGTCTCAAACAAGGTATACATCATAAAGCAGAATCAAGAAATATATTAAAATCATGCTTAAAACATGTTTACATGAATATTGCAGTTCTTAGTCAGGTGTCCTTATTAAAGGGACAAATGGAGAACAAGAGTGTGAAGGAAACTGCAGTCAAAGAGAGGCCAGTTGGAAGATGCTATCCAGGACTTCTTCGTGATTACAAAGCTAGTGTTCTGGAGTGTGGCCCAGATTCTACTAGATTTAATAGCAGCTGTTCATATTTAAAGAACACTGTGGTCCTTGGCCCTTAAAGGGCAACACCACATCCAACATGTGTTGCTCTAGCCTCTGCAATTCCCTCCTGCCCACAAACCCATACACCCACATTTTCTGTCACCTCCTTCGTTGAAATACATGGAGTTCAGTTTAAGCATCACATCTCTGGTTGAATGGGGATGACATTAGGTTGTTACAGCTGAAGGGGAAATTGTTTTTCATTTGGTACACTGTGTACTGTATGTGTTTTCCTTTTATTTTCATTTTTTTGCAGGTTCCTTTTACTGACAGAGAAGGAAGTTTGACCACTCTCCAATTTCTTTGTCAAATGCTGCTTTACAACAGGAAATAATGGTGAAATTGCAGCTGAGGTCTTCTGTGGTCCACTTTTTTCCTGCTTGTTACCCAGCTTATCAGCATTCTACCCACATCCTTCTGGTCTTGTCATCTTTTTAAGTGACTTATTTATCCAACACTCCAACTGTTCCCGCCTTGGTGAATGCCCACATCCTCTGTGACCCTTTATTGCCATGCCCACTTGTTATCTTCACATCTTCAAGTGACAATAAGCAATTACCAGGCAGTCTTCTGACTGGCCCTCCGCTCATTTCCAGCCACCACATATTCATAATTGTTGCCCTGCTCACCAAAGGTGCCTCCAAACATGTCATTAGTGGCTTAATTACACTAAGCTAATGGCCCACCAAGACAATGACCTCCCACCTCAGCCCCACCCATCCACCTCCATCCCTTTTTGCAATTACTGTTTTGAAGGTATTTTTTTTATTTGTTTGGGGTAGATTAGTTTCTTTAGCTGAAATGGCACAATGCAGCAGCTCAGCCCTCTCAATCTCTTTCTCTGGTCCAAAGTTGCTTAGCAAGCTCTGAGAGGCCTTTCCTCCAAATGCCTAGAATACCAAGTCTTGATCAGGTCCTGATTCTCACACACATATATCCCCTGTTCATCCTGTTAAAGCAGAGGTTTTGGCATTTCGGTCTCACAGATGGAAAAATATCCATGTTGACTTTTTTCACATATGACAAAACCGTTATTAATAGATCAGTTTCTCTTGTTTCTACTAGAGCACTGCAGGAGAAGGGTGATGAGTTGGAAAATATTGACACAAGAGAAGAGGAGCTTCTCAGTTATCGTGAAGGCTGTTTAAATGATTAATTCTAAAACTTATTTTTCAGTTGAAAGACTCCAAATTCATTGCCAAACCTATGGGGTATGCTGTGCACCAATGAGCTGTCAAAGTGCCCACCCCCACCCCCCAGTACACTTTCGCATCAATGCCATCATTAATTAGGTATGACATAAAATTAGGCTGCATATTTACATCATCTGACAGGATTCAAGCCACTTAATATTTTAAAAGTTTTGGCTCTTATAGCTCATATTTTTCCCCACACTGCAGGAAAAAGTCCCTTCAGAAAACATGTCTTTAAAAATATGGGTGTCTTCTTTTTTTAAAGATATTTTTTGGGCTTTTTTCAAACTTTATTTCTGATAGAGACAGCTGAAGAGTGACAGGAATGTGGGGAGAGAGCGATGGGGAATGACAAGCAGCAAAGGGCCGCAGGTCAGATTCAAACCCTGGGCCGTTGCAGCAAGGCTTCGATGCTCTAACAACTGAGCTAATCGACACCCCAAAAATATGGGTGTCTTTTATGCAACTAGACCTAGTCTCAGTCACAGCAGTGCCATTATTAACACATTTCATTTCCTTGCAATGGACAGTGATAATTAAATGTGAAATTACATTGCTGCTGACTTCAGAAGGTAGCATAGGACAATAACATACAGTATATCTATATACGTATATATTCATATATGATATACCACAGGAATGTAGACAAACATATGTTCATGGATGAACATGCCGTGTTTGGTTGCCTTAAATAAAGACCTAGAATAATGTTTCTGAAGGACGTTTAATGAAAAACCACCTCTGGTAACACCATGTTACAACTTACCTTGGTTGGAGGTCGTATTTTAGTAGAATAGAGCTGTTCCTGTGATTGAATGAGATGGCATACATTACATTCTTTACAACTCTAACAACAGTCCACATTTTAAATTACTTATACAGCAGCATTGCCACCCACACTGTGTGGTGAGCTGACATCAGGTTTCAAGGTGTCCACTATGCCTCCAAACACAGCCCACCCTCCCACACACCACACACACACAGTCAAAGCCACCCACCACTAAACCAGACCTGACTGGTTGACGTTTCTCTACGGTGAGGCACTTCCTTTAATGGCCCCGGCCTCATCTCCTGTCTCCCCTGGAGTTTGCCTGTCTTACCCTAGATGCCTCAGAAGCCTGACGAGAGAGAGGGAGAGAGAGAGTTCTACTGGTTGAGATGGATAAACAGATTTTTTTTTTTTTTTTTTTTTACCTTTTATGTTGTTGTTTTTTTTTCCATCCACCTCTTCTCCTCGCAGGCAGGGGATCTTTGGAGCTGTCCTAGACAATTACTCCTCTCTCTTGCCTGTGCTGTGTCTATCACGGTGACTCCTCACATCAGGGAATCAGCCTTTAGTTAGTGAAGCTACCTTATGTTCATGTGCAGTGTTTTAATTTGACAATGTATCAGCCAAGTGGGGTGTGAAGTTATATGGACTGGATCTCAAATTCTGAATCTGAAAAAATAGAATAATTCATTTAAGGAAGCCATTATTATTTTCTTAAGTATTTGTCAATAAGTGGTTAAAACTCTAAATACACACACTAGAAACACAAAGTACTCTTAAAGCTCTTTTCTATAGATTATGCCATTTCCTTTAGAAGTAAGCAGATACTATTTCAGAGCCTTATGTTCTCAAAATATAGCAGCCTCTGATTTTCTTTGCCTATAATGGACAGGAAATGATGCCCTAATGCTACACACTATTACCCTGCTTAGCCTGAGGGGGGGGAGAAATCTTGCCTAGTGCTATCTATAAACAGGTTTTTCGTTACTTGGTTTGGTTTCTGGTATTTGCCATTTCTTTCTTACTTGATTGTTTTGGCTTTCACATTTGACAAAACTGCGGTCATAGCTACTACCTGTGGTGGCTTCTGTCATTTGTTCTCCAAAATATCCCCTCTTGGCTGCTATTGCTGTCTTTCTTTGGCAGACAAGCTGTCTACTTGCTGCTTAGCTCAGTGGTGACGATAGCTTTATGAATGTGGTATAATATGGGATGTCTTCAGAATTGGACGTGGGGATGGAAAGTGTTTGAAAATCAGAACTGTCAGAACAGTTGGTTTGCTTGCCAGACTAAAGTTCTTGTCATTCTCAGGTATTAATATGTTTACCATTTAGCCACTGGGTCAATAGCAGGACTCAAGGGCAATTTAATGGAACACCCAGCTGCTGTGGAAATCAAGGCTGTGACCTTCTCCTTACGAGACATTTGTGCTCTCATCATATACAGCACATGTAGAGAAAAAGTAAACAACACATATGCATGCAAAAAAAGTCTAACGGATTTGGAATTGTTTTTTCTTAGCCTCAGGGACCTACAGGGAACACAGTAAGCCAACAGTTACCTTAAATCTTAAACTGCTTGCCTCTCTAAATGCATATAAAACACCAACAAAAAAAGGAAAGGTAAATAGATGGTTTACCTTTTGCAGTCTTCATATGGTTAGAAATCTGACCACACAAACTCATTTTGCAGTGCAATAAGCAATGCTGCAAACTTCTGCCGTACTTTCAGCGTCCAGTCTTTCTGTCTCTGTCTTTTTTTTCTAATGCCCCTCTTTCTTTCTCTCATCTGGTCTTTCAGACTATTTCTCTCGGGTTGCATTTTGGAGATTTTGATGTAAATGTTGCCCTTGGTGGCTTGATGTGCTAGGTGTGAAGAATACCAATGGGACGTGAGGCATCTTTCCGGGAACGGAGCAGGGGGGGTAGAGGTTGAGTGCTGGCTGTATAATAACCATTATTCAGCTGAGATGGCTATCCGGAGAGGGCTATCGGTGCTGGGGCCAGAGACACTGTGATTAGATTTCCCGTGTGTTGCTGTTCTTCTCTGTCCCTGGATATTTCTGTGTCAATGTTCCCCTGTCTTCCTTTGTATATTTCTCAAGAAATTCAACATGAATTCCATTGGTCATTGAATTCAAGGAATGTTACAGAAAGATGTATTGAAGAAAGGGAAAGTATAGATTTTTCTCAAACTTTCATTTGGTTGGGTTATACATTTTACTGCATCGCAAATTACCAACTGTCGACCCATTGAAGAGAAAGCTGCTAAGTGAAACCGACTGGTGCACTGTTTGGTTTGAATAAAGTTCAAGTTTACATCTGTATTCATATATTCTTTTCAATAGCTGGTGGCCTTTAGTTGCTTTACTTCACACTTCAACCAAGGACAGGAAAAACAGATTGATCTCTTTCCCAACATAAAGAATACAAGTTCATGGTGTTGAAAGATGTAACTGTTTTTTTTTTTGTTTTTTTTTGTAGTCAAGCTTATGTGGTCCGTGGTATGAGAACAATTTACACTCAAATATGTGGCCCACATTTATGACAGAGCCTCATAGCCTCAACCATTATAGTGACAATTGGAGGAACAATGGTGCCCTATGCTGACCATTAATTGGGATCTCAACCAGCTTCTAATTAGTGCCTTACAAATGTTTGGAAATGTATTCTTATATATAAAACATAGATTTTGCCAGTGTGTATACACATAGACCATTCATGTACACATGCGTTATGGAAAATAGACTTCAAAAATACAAGAAAATACAGCTGTACTACTGTACATGAGCTCCTTGTTAACCCAGGCACTCTTCTTTTGTCTCTGAACTGCCTGTTTGATGTGAATAGTTCTGGCTGTGTTGTAGGTGCACAGCAAATGAAACTGCATTGTCTAGAGGCCGGGCTGCTGAGTTTGCTCATTAGTTAAACATCTATTTAGGCTGGCTGCATTTATGTCTCTGAAAAGGAGAATGCTATTGGTATTCTTCACCCTCTTGCCACTATGTTTATCATACTCACTCTGTATAGCCTCTAATTTTAACCTCTGTTTCCCTTTGTGTCTGTGTCTTGCTCTTCCTTTCCTGTGCTCTCACCCTGTCTCTCTCCCAGCAGTCCCTCTGTGGTATTAATGCACAGACCTGCTTAAAGCCTGTGTCTCTATGCTGTGGCGCAGGGTAATCAGTTAACCTGATTATGCTGCTGATGAAATTAAATCATTTCAGTAAGTGAAAATAATAATATGAGTAATAGGTGTGGGGGACGGTGAAGCACCCCACAGCATTTGCTGCATTCCTAGCCAGTCGAGTTTTACTTCTCTGCATCTCTCTCTTTCTATAGCTCTCTCAACTTTATGAGATGGCTCAGAACAAGCAGCTTTGGTGCCACATGCCATGGATAACATTATATCACTAATTGGGTAAAACCATTTAGGTAAAACCAGCACTATGAAAGTCATAGGTTTTATTCTTTTTGTAGGTCAGTGTGTTAAGAAAGGCACTGGGACTTGAGGGCGCCAGGGTTAAGAGCTCTTTGAATAGATCATAGGTACTATTCATGGTGCTGTGAAGTACATTTGATAACACAGTATTACATTGTATGTGCAACAGATGGGAAATACTACATAAATATGTCCCTGTATAGTGGGTAGAGTTCCAAAATTTCCTTTACATTTTTCTTAGAACCACTCATTCAGGATGTTCTCGCTGCTTTGGAAAAAGTGAAAGTACTCACCAAATGGCATATTTATTCACAAAGCCCTTTTTATATAGCTCTGTAGGAGTCTGGTGCAGTTACAACTATGCCAGACTTGCTAAAAAGAGATGGTTTGGTAGCAGTTAATCACTGGAAATGGGATTAGGCGAGAGTGAATGAGTCTAAAGGACAAACCTTTTAAGAGGGCTACACTTAGCATGATAGAAAGCAGAATGTAACAGCAGGCATGAGTCTGCAGATTAACAGCCGGGCAGTAGCTAAGCTAACCAGAGGCTGATTAAAGGCTTTCCACCTGTCACTTGTGTAATGATATTAAATGGCACAGCAAAATTAAATACAATTATGGAAAATTATGGCACTCAAGCCAACCTCGAAAAGCCAAAGAGAATGACAAAAATCAAAATCTAGATAAGGTCAACTACAGCCTGTGAAATGCTTAGCTCATGCTGATCATACCAGCTGTTGCACTGAGTGGACAGGTACTGTTTCCTCTTCCATGACGCGGAAGTCTGCTCTAATTCTCAGATGAATTGAGCAAGTTGCAGTCTTTGAATCCTGTCCAAATTATGTTGACTAGTTTCCAATGTATGGTTATCATGTGAAAAAAAAATATGCAATGCTTCATTGTTAAAAATGTGCTTTTTTTTGCAGATGAAAGTGTTTTTTCATCTCATTAACTACAAAATAGTCCCAGTGGTGTCTTTGCAAGTCCTTAGTCATTGCTGCTAAGTGCTATACATCACAGCAGTGGAGAGGACCAAGCTGAGTTGCCCAGATGCCAATCATGAGCATATGCCAACAAGCATACGAGCACTGACCAATTTACGAATCAATGGGATTCATCAAAAAGGCTTTTGTGACCCAACAAAGGAGATGGGCTGCATGCTGGGAAGATTATGATTCTCTTTAAGCACAGTCATCTTGTCTGTTGAAACAAACGTGGAGTAGTCAGAGATTTATTTTTTTTATTTTCGTAATTGAATGTGAGGCTTGTTTTAATATCCTTTTAAATCGTGAAGATGATCACCAGATCAGACTGAATCGAACCCTTTTATGTATTTTGTTAGATTTTAGATTTAGCATTTACACTTTGATAAAGATCATTAAATTTGCATCGATGAGATAACCCCTCCACCAAAAAAAATAAAAAGTGATATGATAGTTTGAAAATTCTTGGCACAATGCAGTGTGTAACTGTAGCCTGTGCCTTGCTTTGTAGTAAGACAATTGTTGGCCCAATTGACAAAGGCTGCCCCTGGCAAAATAGATATAGACTTTGTCATTGACCAGTAGTGCGCAGGCGTTGATTTTGTTCATCCTGTGAAGATTTGTCATCACAGAGAACCCCCAGCACACATCATAGAAATGCAATTGCTATGCCATTATGGGGAACTGGCCCTTTGGGAATTCTAGGATACTATCAGCCCATGTCATTGGTTGCCTTCTCGCTTTCACAGTCAGGCTGGCTAACCCTGAAGTAACACTCCCACGATGAGTGATCTATTTATTTTTGCATGGCCGCCTTTATCGACAGAGCCTGTAAGCTTCAGGGGAAAAGATGGTATCAGACTCTATTCCTGCGGAAATAAGTAACCAGCATACATGCCATTTATTCAGGAAAGGCTCCTAGTGCTGTATCAGGTCAGAGCAGCTGTAACGATAGCATAATCTCTCCATGAATCCACCATCCCTGCTTCTTGTTTACTGCTGTTTTGGTTGGTTTGTTTGTTCACCCACCTTTTTCTGCCCTCTTTTGCTCCTTCAGGCAGATTCCCTCTGTCAGTTGCCTAACTTCATTAGTCTCAAATCCACTTACTCTGCATGTTTTCAGCTTCATTACTGAAGTTTGTGTAGGCCTCTTGTCTACTGTTTTCATACCACGAAGGCAGAGTTAATGTGACGTGAAGCACAGTTATGCCTTGTAAACATCAAATACATCAGATATAACATCCAAAGAGCAGGCCAGACCTCACCTTTGCAGATATCCTTCTCCAACTAGCTAGAGGGGTTTGAGAGAGTCGGACCATTTATGGCATCTTATACATAGATCATTGATGACACACAGAAGAGGGGGTTTGTGAAAACATATTGCTCTGTCTTGTTCTGACGTTTCCAAAGTGAAGTGTAGGTTTGCCGTTGCTTCTCTATGCTTCAGGGGAACTTGGTATAAAGGGATTATACAGGGGTGATCATTAATAATCGATGGAGAGGATACAGCACAGAGCCTAAAACAGTGTAAATGCCTGTACTTCTTTGAAGGTAGCATTGAAATATTCATTGTGCACTGCTGATGTCAGCCTTAGTTAGAGGTAACCTGTCTGGACTTTGGTTTTGAGATCCTCTGGTTCTTCCATCTGTTCTCCTGTTTGTCTTTTATTTTCTAAGATTCAGTATTTCCAAATGCAAACAAATATTAATTCACCACCCTTATTCTTTAACACAAATTTTTCTTTTATTTTCCTAATATATCTTGGTGACTAAAGAATAAAAGAAATTAACCTCTTTAGGGCTAATTCTTTATATAAACTTAAGTAATCAAGAATATTTATCATACTGAAATGCCTGTTGTCTTTTTGCCATCCATTTATTATGAGATACTTAACTGGAATGACTAAAAATGAGACCTTGGTCAAGAATGGAAGATTTTGAAATAATGATCACTTTAATCCATCTTTCACTGCTTGCAGTCTTATTTGTATTAAGTGGAAAAAACAATAGCTCTCGTTGTCCATTAAAAGCAGACAGACCAACCCTGCTTTTAGTCTGATTCTAAAAGTGCGATTCAACTCACTGTCCTAATTTCCCTTAATTTAGTGCTCCCCGGGTGCTGACCACATCATGATCATGTCTGCAGAGTGGACATGAGGTCATTGGCTCTCCAGATGAACAGTGACCTTTGCTGTGCCACTGGCCACCATCTTAGTCAGTCAATCTTCTCTGAGTTGCGATGTGGCCTTGGACTTCTGATGCATATTACAACTCAGAGTGCTTCCCCCTCAGCTCTCATCATATAAGAATGAGTCACAGCTCTGGCTCCATTCAGGGTAGAGGTCAAGCGATTTAACCCATGGGACTAATTGCCCCAAGAGAGCAGGGAGTCTGCATTAGCAGAACAATGACCATAGAGCACACTACACTGTCATCTCTTAACAGTGAAATAATTGCTCATTCACGCATGAATATTAGCTGCAAGAATACCACAATCTTTGGAAAAAATAATACAAGTGCTGGCCAGTGTGATCCTTCTTGAATAAGTGTAGCGGCAATTACAGTGAAAGGGTCTTATATCTTACCCTTACACACAACTGCTGCACCTTAACACCAGAGTGAGGTCTTACCTATTACATCTCTCAGTTGGGATTCAATCCTGGACCATTGGAGGTTATGATGTGTCTAAACTAAGTAGTGGTTTTTCAGATCTCTGTGTAACTCAAATTGACTTGAGTGTCATTTATTTACTGAACACGTGGAAGCTAGATGATGGAATTGCCAGGATTACCAGAATTTCCTCCTGATAAAGGCTTTCAATCTATTGTCTTCTATTTGCATTTAAAGCCATTTATTACCTCCACCAAGCAGGGTATGTTTTCAATGCTTGTTGGGTCTTTCAGCAGGATTAGGGAAAGCAATTTGCCCTATTGAAACTTGTGGAAGGATATAGCATGGACCAATGAAGAACCCATTCAGTTTTTAATGAGATCCAAAGTATTTTTCCGTTTTGAAATCATTACAACATGTAGAAGAAGTGACTAGAGTACTAGTCCAGCTACACATACGTGTTTTACCAAGAATACATGCAGGACGTCAGTGTTCACCATTTAAATAAAACACATGGTTCTTCATGGAAAAGTTAGCTGATTGCCGTCTAAATATCTGGCTACAGGATGGTTTCTCTAACTATTAGAATACTAGCTCGTTTTCTGAGAAAGTGAAAGTCAAAGAAAGCACAATCCTTGCTTTTCTTTGTCTTTGTTCTTAAACCTCATCAATGACTCAACACAGCCCTCTGGGAGATCCAGATTTTTAATGAAATGTAGTTTACGTGTTCATTCAAGTCTTGCATTTCCAGTTGGTTTATTATCTGCCTACTGTACTGCCTACTCCTGAGGTGTACTTGTTTCAGTAGTCAATGGCAAATTGGGATGGGAAGGGAAGTCTTCTGATATAGCAAAATGTTTAATACGAATGCATCATTAGACTCTATGGTTGGCCTGTTTTAACTTTTGGAAATGGAAACCTTTTTAAGTCACAAAGGCTGGCTTTACAAGTCAGAGGACTCATGTTCCCTCGTTCCCTCTTTTCTTTTTACAGAGGACCTACTCCCGTCAGGCTTCCCGAACATTGACATGGGCCCTCAACTCAAAGTGGTGGAGCGTACTCGAACAGCCACCATGCTCTGTGCTGCCAGTGGCAACCCTGACCCAGAAATCACCTGGTACAAAGACTTTCTGCCCATTGATCCCAGTGCAAGTAATGGGCGGATCAAACAGCTACGCTCAGGTAAGGAAAGCCAAAGCCTAACCAACTGCTGCCTTTTTCCCTCGTATTAACTTGAACACTTTGATTTTCCAGGATGTTTTTGGCAATAGTTAACATTCTTCTGTGCTTTGCAGCCAATGTGGTGCAGTGCCCAGTCCTTTTTTTTTCATTTTTAGATAATGTGAAAAGTGTGATCGAGAAGGCTTTGTTAGCTTTTCAGTAGATTCATGTCTTCAACTTGGGAACACGAAATTGTCTGAGGAACACACCCTCAGTCACTGCAACACTCACTGAAACAACATGTCACTTTAAGCTGAAAATATTGTCATATTAAAAATATTTCAGGGACTACAAAATGCTTTTTTTTCTAGGTTAATGACGAGGAATTATCCAACTGACCTAAGTAGAGTTGCAATAAAACAAAAGCTCTAATTCTACCTTTACAGGGGTGTGTAATCCTTGTGTTATATTCAAGTATAGATACAACATGTGGTTCATTTAAACTAAACTTGGCTGTTTACTATGTTTAAAGCATTCAAATGTCAAATTATGAGGGCAAGCTACATTTCATAAATCATGAGTATAAAGGTCGAGCATTTTAGCCATAGTGCTCTAACGATGTTGTAATAGCCATAGATCATTATCCTAAAAATGTACATTTAAGAGTGTAACATTATTGAATGAGGCCAAATGATTTACAACATCCCAGAAGTGTGTCATAGTAGACAATGAGAGCAAGGTCCACATTCTACTGACACAACTCAGTGGTGGATATGTTGTCTTGTTCCCATTGATTAAACCCCACTGAGAGGCCCAGTAAAACAAAGTCTAATTATATAGCTAATTAAGTGTAGGCCCTGGAGTGGCCCCGGGCAATAAAGGGTAGATATTTTAGGTCAATGATTTGTCACTATTCGAAAAATCCAATGACTCCTATTTGATTTGTTGCTGCAAACGTAAATCAGCATAGACGCCACTAAATAAAAAGTCTGTTGCCATTAAGTTCCTGGCCTAGTTGTGGCCCTCATGAGCTGTACACTGAAAAGAATCTATTTGTCATCCTATTGTTTATGCCTTGCCAAATACAGCGAGTCCACAGCTCCTTAAGACGCTTTTAATTTTAGATATGTTTAATGTTTGACCTACTACTGCACTCCACTTTTGAGGTAGACTATTGATTTTTAAGATTTCAATATGTGTGACTGTTAGCTCTCTCTGGGATGATGTTGTACAGATGAAAACTGTTTCTTGGTTCATAGTGGCCCGAGGACCTCCTCTCAGGATGTTAAGTTATCTAGAGGTGCTTTGGATAAGGCTGTCAGTCAGTGCTTTTGATTTTAGTTTGAAAACTTAACAAAAGAGCTATAACCTTAATGTTTTCATCTCCGTGCCTCTTTTTGCACTCTCCTAAATAATTTAGGCCTTTAACCTTAAAGGTGCACTGTGGTGTTTTCTTGTAAACAATGCAAAGTCGTTCACGTTCAGTGTTTCTGAAAAACGATAACGTCTAGCAAACATGTTAGTTTATGTTGTTCCTCATGAAAGATTTTCAAAGCACTTTTTATTGCAATATGTGCATGTTTATATCAAAGATGTTTACATTTGCATTCACTTAGTAGCAGTCTTTTTTTTTCATCAACAATGCTGTTACATCACTTAGTTACACGTTACCGCAACCAACTCTTAGCTTAGTGAATCACACATATAAACAAAATGTGGTCCAGTTGCAAAAATATTGCTCCATAGCACGACTAGTGGTCAATAAAACTCCACAGGACACCTTTTAACTCCACAGATTCACTGCATCTCCTAACATGTATTAATCTAATAACACACCAAATAATGACAGTATTATTATTATTATTATTATTATTTGGTGTGGTTTTTGAGCATTACTACACAAAATATAGCTTTTATTATAATTAATTTGTCACTTAATTTGCTAATTTTAGTCATCAAATTATCTTGAGTGCCGTGATGTGACTCCATAAATATGAGTGTGATATCAGTGGCTGTCTGTTCTGCAGTTGTATGTATTCATGCCATGGTGGTATTTCAGTACTTTGGTGGTATTGTAGGACCAACATCAACAGACAGTATTCAAAATTGCTAGTCCTGCATTTAAGCTTTACTGTGTTTGAAAGGGAAAAATGAAGGCTGTACTTAATATTCAAAATTTGTAGAGAATTAGAAAAATGTTTTTGGTGTTTTATTTCTCAGGTACATTTGGCAGCTGGTAAGCCTGTCTACTCCACCAGTAATTTCTTAGTTTAATTGGGTTACCTGGTAACCATGCTAACGTGGTGTGTGGACGGTAAACAACAAATACATTCAGCTTCCTAGTCAGCTTTTTGTCTGACCTCTGTATCATCTGTCTTTATATGTTTCATAATTTCTTAAATTGTCTTCATGTGTCCTGTCTGACTGAAATAGACTCTCTCTCTCTCTCTCTCTCTCTCTCTCTCTCTCTCTCTCTCTCTCTCTCTCTCTGCATTTTGTCTGTATCTGTGTTTGAAACTCAGATGTGCCTCAGCGCACATTGCGGAGTCTTCAACATGCTTCATTTGGCTGACCCATAACACGTTAAAACTGAAAATAAATAAAAATAAACTAACCAATAACATACAACTAAAAAAAAAGACTAAAATGTTGATATTTTACAGCTGACAAAATGGATTTTTAGATTTTTTTTTTTATAGAAAAAAATGTCTCTAATAAGTATTTTAAATTGTAAATAGAATTTATTTTAAATATGAAGTTACATTTGTGACTTGAAAATTGCTCCTTTCCGTGTATCTCATGGTAATGAAAATTAAAATACTGAGGTGAGACACAAGACTCAACTAAACTGTAATTCCTTTATTTCTTGCGTGGCAGTCACTTTCAACCTCAACCTAAAATGAACTATGTTGTTCTTCCCCTTTTTCTATTTACTTTCCTTGCTTTGTCATTTTCAGAAACCTTTGGTAAGTGTCTTGCAAAACCCTGCAAGCCCACCCATTCTCCTTGAAGCAGATGGCATATTTAAACTACTTTCCAAAATGCATGCATCCCCTGCTCTCCCTTCACCCTCATCCTCTTTTGCCACTTCATTCCTATGTTCTGTTTCTGTTGTAACTCGTACTTTTGTTTTGCCCACTCTTCTTCTTATGCCAACTTTGTCTTCTCACACACAAACTGGAACTTGCAGCAGAAATGCAAATCAAGGACAAGCAGCAGCATGAGTTGGGGATGGGGTGGTTAGGTATCACGGTCCTCTTTTAAGCAGCTCCACAGTTTTCATATATATATATGGGGAAGACTTGCTGAGCAAGTCTTTTGAGTAAGGCAACATCCTGTTTCACGTTAATGCTACAGTAATATGCATAGTAAGACTTCGGAACTGCCCAACTCAACCACCTTTTCTACAATATTTTAGCAACTTTACTGGCCATTTGTGGTCTTACTTGTGCAAGGTTACCTTGGAAGTAGCTGTTACCATACTTACTTTCCCCAACTTTAATATCCAGATTTGACACTGCTGATGCCCCGTCACGTCTAGTATTTCTCTCTGCTGTGTTGAAGACAGCAGGCTCTAAGGAAATAATTGGACTCTGTTTGAATCCAAGACATTTTTTTTTCTGCAGTCATAGCCTACAGTATTGTTTGTCTTCTTGATGAGATATATAGAATACACTTTGCTCTAGCAATACCCATGACTGGCTGTTTTTGTTTTTTTTTACTCAAATGTAAATGGTTGAACCTCAGTTTTCACAATAACAGCTTCCCTGTCCAAAAATACCCTTGGAAAGTGTAGCAAGTACTGATAGGGGCTGAAAGAATCTTGAGTTCTTTCCAGGTGAAGGCCACTGCAAGACCGCTGTAAGGCTGAACCCTGCAATCCCAAACTTGGGCTGGGTCGACCCTCTGGTCTTAACCAAATATTTGCTCAGGAGAGCATTTTCTTCTCTTGCCAAGTTGGCCCACATCCCCACTGACTTACAAATCTATAGCTAAGTCTGTATTGCCCATGCTGGAGGGTGAGGGCTCAAGTGTTAGTTACATTTGGCCACATTCTGTACTCCTCCTGACTTTTTGAACTACTTGCAAAAATATACTGAGCCAGTTTAAGCTAGGTATATTTTACTTACAGTTCAAACTGTACTGTGTGTATGTAGGAGGGCAAAAAGGAAATTTCTTTCCCTTGTTTCAATACCAAGGCTCTCGTAAGGTAATGTTAGCTTTGGGGCCTGCCTTTTTTTCTGTAGCCTTTTTTCTGGAAATCTCATTCAGCAGCCAGGCAGGATTTATGCTGATGAGAAAAAGGCCTGTATGCTCAAGCCCCCTAGGCTGCTATCTTCAGTACTTCGAGTAGCCATCTTGGGTCTCAAAATTTGAATTTTGAATTTTTGTTGTTGTTTGTTTTCAATGATAAACATACTCTTAAAAACAGAATAATACTAATAGTTATTGTTCAGCCGTTGAATTGGGTGTGTTTGAGATTGTTCTGTCGATTAGATTGCTTTTACAAAATTCTGGGGCTACTTCTTTGCTCTTTTGCTTCAGGCACACTCACAAGCCTCAGGGGGTAACTCTGAGACTGATAGATGGTGGTAGACCTCTGTTAGGAGGGAGGAGAAAGAGGAACATGGAAAGCGTGTTGGCAAACATGTTCAAAAACATACTCACCCCCGAGAGCCTACAAATGAATCTCCAACCTTTTTCATGTAAACTTTAGCCCTTGTGATGTTGAAATGTGCATACTGGTCTAAATTATTGTGACCTCAAACAAAAGACAACATTGTAATGACAATGTTGATTATATTTATAGAAGACAGAGCATCCAGCTCTAGTTTGCAAGATAGCTGACTAGTTGGCTGACTGGTTCCTTATGTGCCAGACCATGCTGTGCTGGCGGGGCAGTGATATTTGCGTCAGGGTCCCCTGAGGAGCTCCTCTAGAGGTGTGGAGGGAGCCTGACATTTCTCCCCAAGTCCCTGTGGCTGCAGACCCCAGGCCCTCTCTGCCTTGTCAGCCAGAACAGATTAACCAGAGGCCAGGGAGACAGTGAGAGGATTGGGAGGAGTGCATATTCATAAAGATTAAGGTCTTTGATTTGAAACCATGACCCAACATTGGATGGCTCGCTTACGCCCCGGCACACACTGCCTGCATGTACAGTGCATTTGCATCACAGAACCTGTTTTATTTTGGTGCCCATGAAGACAAGTTAGAGCAGCCACTTAGACTGTGTGAACAGTATGTCTCATGCGTGGCTGCAGCAACACTTCACCAGAGAATAGAAGTCTTATTTATTTCTGTCCATGTAGTGAAAAGATCTCTTCATAGTCATATACCAGCAATATAAACATTTATCAATATAGGGCTTTGGTGACTCATCAATGTAATTGACGTCATTGATTGCGGAAATTCGTGGAATTGTAAAATGTGTAGCCTTACTTCACAATAATTTTAATGTTTATATCCATAAACAATTAACTAAACAACTCCTGTATCCATTCCAGATTTAACGATTTTAAGTTTTCTGTGCACAATCCTTTCATTTGGAAACAACACTTTTTTTGTGTTGTAACAACTAAAGGTAAACTCTGTGTAGAAAGATTGGACTGACAGCAACAGGAATGCTCTCTGTGTGGACACCACTGGTTTGGGAGCCCCAGCAGTTCAGCAAGGTGTCCCAACTGTTAAACACACAGATTCACAGTATGCACATTCCAATGTGAATCATGCTGAGTTCAATTGCACTTAATCTGAAAAGTGCAACAAAACGCTCACATTTGTTGGCAACAAAGCTGCTCTGCAGGAAGTGCCTAGGACCTCTGCAGATGTGGTAACAACAACCAGGTTTTCCATGAGACCTCCTGTGACAGTAGCAGGATCCCAGACGGGTGTCTGTGGTGATGAGAAGGTCAGCCAGATGCCCTCTGGAGGGTGGTCAGACTTTGACACTCGGCCAATCACGCAATCGCATCCCCCTCACACACAGATGGGAAACATCTCTGGCCAGACTGCCTCTGGCCAAACTACATCCTTCGATAATATTTTTAATATATTCGGAGGGTTGTTTAACAAAACAGATGGGGTGTTCTGTGGAGCAAATAATACTGCATTTGATAATGCGAGGAGGTCAGCGGCCTGTTGAGGTATATTTAGGTCACTGTCACCGTAAGCTGATCAACCCCTGGCTGACCAAAGCTTAGAAGGAGAGCTTATGGCCATTATGGTGTGTGCCTATAATACAGGTGGATTTGCCTTTGTAATTGAATAGAGGCTGGCCACTCCAGACCCAGTCTACCTGTTGAGGTCTTTAGCTAAGAGACATTTTTATCTCTTCATGCTGCCTTATTAGTCCAAAATTAGAAGTTCCAATGACCTAAATCACCCATTTGCTTTTCATATTTTATACCTTTTGTGGAACCAATGCTTTTGAACTTAACAACCTGTATCTATTATCCCTCATTTTCCTTATTTGGATCTCTTTTTCCCTTCCTTTTTTGTCACTCAGTCCTTTGAGGTCCTTATATGATCACCTTCCCTTTATAAACCTGCTTTATTAACCATAACCTTATCCTAACCATAACCTTATCCTAACCATAACCTTATCCTAACCTTAATCTAACTTTGACCTTAACCTCACCTAACCTTTAACTAGTAACCCCTTAACCCCCAACTAAAATTTCATCACAGCTAAAGCAAAATAAACCAACAGCTTCCTGCAGCCTCTAAGCAATATCTAACTCTATAACAACGTAACCTTCCCAGATCCCTTTTGTCCTTTGTCTTGTGAGTACCTATGATTATGTGGTCTCTAATATCATTGCAGAAGTTATTAAAATGTCCCTGTTGTTTTGCCTGTTTTTTCAATGATTATGTTTATGGATCCACTCACTGGGTGGCTGGGTTTATAGACTACAAACACCTTGCAAGTGAGAAATAGTGTGTGTATACATAGTGCAACACAGTGTATAGCAACTCTAAAGAAAGGAAATTAATTAGTTTTGGTACATTGAAAACCAGGCAGAACTTCAAACTCAGTGATTGGCTCCTACATGCTGGTATCACAAAGGATGACAACAATCTGACCAGGAGGTATTAAAAATTCTATCCGCACTATGTAGCCACCCACACCCCTTAATATACTGCATAGAGAATAGAAATTGCTGGCACTACTTTACATCTTAAACTCCAAGTGCTCTTGATTTTAAATGGAAGACGTATTGTTAAAGAGACTGACAGGTGGATTAGTCATCAGCAGTAATATGGGCGTTGTACCGGACAAAGAGGGAGCTAAGCTGAAAGGCAAAGCTTTCCATTTACCATTCAACCACTGCTAATTTACAGGGCCATCTGATGAGGATACCTCCCGGGTGCCTTTTTTAGACGTTTTCCAGGCATGTCCAAATGGTAGGAGACCATAGGGTAGACCCAGAATATGGTGGATCTAGCTTAGCTATCAGCACAAGCCATTCTTAGATGTGACGCAGAAATATGGATGGATGTTTGGAAGGTATTGTTTTTTTTCAGCCAGTTGGTAGGAGGGCTGTCGGATTTTGTTGTTTGGAACTTGCACGAATGCGTGCACACAGACACAGACACACAGGGCCTGGACCTGTAGTGTTAGGCTCAATGGGCAGTGCATACCCTTGACCCTCAGCTCTGTGCCTTCAGGCTGTCTATATTGAAGTAGGGCAGCTCCCGGTTGATGCCGCCCTGCTGGCATTTACAAGGGATTGCTAAGGGCACGTTATTGCCCTGAGTCATCCTTAGATTTAGAGAGGGAGACTAACAGAGGCAAGAGGGAAGAACTGTGGGAAAAGACTGAGGCCCACAAAAGCAAAAGAAAGGAATGGAGGAAGAGATAAAGTAAGACACAAGAATTAGAAAACACTGAACGGAGAAAAAGCTTAGGGTGGAAGGACAGTTTAATGTTTGGTAGATGGATTGAAGGTAAACTGGTTGGCATACCCACACTCAAAGCTCTGCCTTAAAGGGATGCATTTTACATTGTAGCTACATTTAAAAGCCCACCAGCCACTGACTGGGTTAGCAATATATTATTGTCCCTAATGGGACATTAAGCTTGCAGTCAGGCATGTAACACAATACAGACTCACAATAAACAAAGAATAGAGAAACATACAACTCTAAGTGAAATGAAACAATGGAAAGAGCCAAGAGGTTGAATGACCAGGGAGGAGGGATGAAGCTTAAGGTGAAGAGTCTATCTGTCACAGCTAAGCAGGTTTACAACTTGTAGGATAAATAAGAACTTCAATCTGTTTGATTTAACTTGTGGTTGCTTGAAGGTACAGCTTGAATTCTTGTTCAGTGGGGACTCCTCCTCAGCAAGTTTGTTCCATACTAATGTAGATACCTGATATAGGAAAGCGGTGCACCTAACTTGTTTTACTGACCTCTTATTGAAGTTCAATTGGCTGGAAAAAGGCTTTTGCCACTGGAGTGATCCATGTATACTTAAGGTCAAACTTCTCTTACTCTACCTTATCATCCTGAGTTGCAGCCTTGATAAGATGCATGCCAAGACCTTGAGCTTCTTCGGCTCTGTCGATGAAGCATTGTGTTTCCTCTCTTAATATCTCCAAGGCAATGAGGGGGAAACAAAGAAAATGATAAGGCATTGGAGTGTGCCAGTCATATAAAGCTCCCCATTCCTTTGTGATACCAGCAATGAGAGGTATTGTTGTGATGTTTTTTTTTTTGTTTTTTTTTAATGAAAAAAACTCCCATCTCTGAAATCCCTGTAAGAGATTACCTGGTTTGATAATGGAGCTCCAGTGATCCACCTTCCAACCCAAATAACTCCTAACTATTACTAACATTAACGTTGAACTAAACTGATGTTGTGTCTTCGTTTTTGTGTCTCCTCCAGAGGGTACCCCAATTCGAGGTAAGATGTTTAACCAACACATGAAAAAGAGGGGGAAAAAGACTTAACTGGCACTAAACCAGCCATAACCGTTCCTAACTCCACCTAACTGACTTAATAGGGGGGATATCAAGTGGGCTTTTCCTCTTAAAAAAATCCAAATTTTTCTATATCCACTAACATTAATATGTCATCTGTGTTTGGGTTCTGTGTGCTCTGTACACACTGTGAACATAATCATATGTGTGTGTCACTCCCATGCCCCATGTCATCATTGATGTGCAATTCTTCCACCTCTGTGGGCGTTCAGTGTTTGTGCCATCCTGCTATCTCCTCAACATCATCCGTTTCAGGAAACTACTGAGCAATTCAAATTGTGTTGCTGACTGGTTATAATACAGCATTTGAAAGGTTGAAATCTGAGGGGGGTTGATGGTGAGAGTTATTATGAGGGGGTTTATTTTGTTTATGCCTCTGACATTTAAATTGTTTGGACATTATCCTGGAAGTAGGGTCATGGGCGATGGTGACCTTATTTATTGATGGCTAGGCTATTGAATATTGAAAATGGGTCAACACAATCTAAGGTTTTTTCCTTCTTCTCTGCTTTGATATCCTACTGTTCACCACCAAGGCCATAGCCTCATTGGATACCTTAATGCACCTCTTTTACTAAAGCACTACTTGTGGTATGTTGTGAAAAAGCCACCATAAATTACATTTGATTTAACTTCCCTCCCTGTTACCTATAAAGGCAAGACTAGGAAGGCTGCTGCGTGCAATGGTTGCCTTTTTAAGAATGGCAACATGTACCCCCTTTTACAATACCAAAACCAGCTCTTATATTGTTAGAGGATGAACAGGAGGATATTGAGGGGGGAAGGGAATGACACAAAGATAAAGCAGTATGACTCTGATGAACTATATAATGAATACAACAATTCCTTCTCTCCAATCATTTTCTTTTTTTTTTTTTTTTTTTACATTTCGCCGGACAAGTTTCACTTGTAATTATCCACCAGGCTTTGTTGCTGAAGTATTCTCTCCCAGTTGATTCAATGTGATTCAATGTGTTTGTTGTAAAATGCTTTTGTTTCACAGGCTGAGCAGGTAAGTGAATATCTCAGTTTGATATGTATGTCCCTGTATTCATGGGGATGTGATAAGTGCTTTAGGTTTCACATTTACAGTTTGATACTGCAAAGGGGGTAATTCATTTGACAATAGAGCTCCTATAGTCAGATAAAAATTCTCCATCCTCAACCATTTCATAGAAGTCATCCATGACATGAATCTCTAAACAGTAGCATGTTGTCAAACATATTCATGAACACCTGAGGTTTTAGACTAAATTCAGACCCTTTACTCCTTTAAAGCCCTCACTTAGGCCCAACATAGCCAAGCCCAGCCCTCCCTGCTCTGCTTTGTTTGAATAAGGTCTCATAAATCATATTGTGGCGAACAAAAGCAAGCATGACTTATGAACTCTGCATTTGCATAATGAGATAAGCAGCCTGAAAAAGGTGATTTCTCTCCACCACGTTACCTCATGCCCACACTGACTCACCATCAGGAGTGTATAGTGCTTATGTAGAGAGAAAATTAATGTCATAGGAAGTGGAGTTGCAAATTTTATTTACATCAGGGTGTCTGAGAAGGACACAAATTGTTTGTTTGCATAGGTGCATGTCCACACTGATGCAGATTTTCATGTAATTTAGTGGACTTTTCACCTCCAGAAAATTGAGCTTTTTGAAAACATGTCTTTAGGTAAGACATCACCTAATACTACTTAGTCATTTTACATCCCTTCATGTCAAGTCAATTCGATTTTATTTATATTGCCTAATATCCCAAGTCACAAATTTGCCAAGGGGTTTGCAATCTGTACAGCATATGACCCTTGACTCCGATAAGGAAAAACTCCTTAAAAAAGGGGGCAAAAGCTCAAGCACACCATTCACACAGATAGGAGAAAGGAAATACAAATGCGAGGAGAGCAAGACAATGACAATGAGAGAGAGAGAGAGGGAGAGAGAGAGAGAGATCTCCTGGAGGATGAAGATACAAGACATCTGGAATGAGTCTGGCACCGTCAACCAGGGGAAAGAGGGAGGTCCCAGGACAGGCCCCTGGTCCAGCACAGAGAAGCCTGAGTGAAAGAGAGGACAAGCAGAAGTACATAGGGAGGACAGAGAGAGAAAGAAAGATACAGCTTGGATGCTCATTTGCTTGTGGGACAACAAACGGAGGGTTAGAGAGTGGTTTTCAGAAAGTTTATAGTATTCTCATCGGCAAGACAAACATGGAGTATAAGAACAAGACCTAATAGATTCATTGAGACAGAGCTGCTGGGAGGTAAATGTTAACAGATACAATGCATCAAGTTAACAGATACAAGGCATTAAGTAATCAAAGAATAAGTTGCAGTGAAAACATGAGTTTGAAATTTGGATTTAAAGACTTTACCGCAGTCAGATTATCTGATGTCAGCAGGGAGGTTATTCCAGACGAAGGGAGCATGAAGGCCTTACGATCTGCCGGCTTCTATTTAACTCTGGGCGAAGAGTATACATGATTGAATATGAGCAGATCAGACAGGCATGAAGGGATGCGCCCATTTAGAATTTTGTAAGTAATCTGAAGGACCTTAAAGGTCTGATCTTAAGTAGAAAGCGATCCAATGAAGGGGAGCTTAAATTAGTGTAATCTGATCAAATGTGCAGCACTTTGAATCGTTTGAAGACCTTTAGTGTGACGGGCAGCACTACTAGTTACAATAATCAAGTCCAGATGAAACAAAGAGGTGATTGTCGATCAAACAGAAATCGCAATGTGCATCATCACAGGAAGCAGTGTAACAGCTTCATGTGTGAGAGCCAATTCCCAGAATGTAAAAATTTGCTATGTAGGTGCTGGCCTAGAGGTAAGCAATAGGTAGAAAGGTAGCTGGACTCCCTACCTGCTTCATTACTGATTTCATGGGAGCGTTACAAGCCACCAGATGGGCACTGACAACAATGGCATCACACGTGGGACCCCATGCTGATGCGATCGCAGTATAATGACCTTGGGGTGGTGGCAGAGCGTGCCCAAGTGACAGCCAGGATACAGACAGAAGGACTGGGAGACGGAGAGAAAAGGGCATTTCCATAACTTGGCTGCCTTGTGTCCACACTGGCTGCCTTCTCTATTGTGTTATTGTTAAAAATGCAGGTTCATAACTGAATGCATAACTTTCCGCATTGTCATCCAACTGTCAAGAGGCATTTGAATTGATGTTCAGCATTCTCAACCACAGAATTGTTGTATGAAACCTTGCTGAACCTGTTGTAGCAAAACTTGGAAATATAGCAGCCAGTGTGGTAAGTGGGATACTACATGGCTTATAATGTTTATATATGATGCGTGAAAATACAGACAGTGTGAAGTGTTGCTTGCTGTTGGCCTGATAACATTTCTTAATAACAGAGTGCATCTATAAACATGTAATTGTTGTTTTTACAGTTTTATTACAGTGACTCTAAATATCTTTTTCTATTTTTAATATTATAACTATCATCACACACACTTTAATTCATATACTGGGGAAGTTTTGAGTGTACATGTGTTTATACAGTAAGGTGTTAATTTGGGGTTTTAATTGCACAGTAGTAGAGCTTAAGTGAGCAGTGTTGGGATGAGAGGATATGAAGGAAACAACAGGAGAGGATATGAGAAATGAGGTCCTAATGAGAGACGCGTACTGAAAACGAGAGATAAAATGATGAAAAGAACAGCGTGCCACCGGCGGGCCTGAGTGGGCTGCGGAAGGAGCAAGAGGGAGGGAAAGAAAGAGTGAGACTTGGCCAGCCATTTTGTTGATCGCCTAAACAAATCAATCAAGGCCCGCTGGAGCACACTAATTGAATTACACAAATGGGACTGGGGGGGTACACATGGCAAAGCTGCTACAAAGCAGCGACAGGGGTGGGCAGACCACGGCTTCAGGCACTTTCTGAAATTAATCATCCATGCTGGTCCCTCCTTGCTTTTCTTTTATCCCCTCATCTGTCCTTCTGTTTCTCTGAGCTTGTCTGTCTCTTCAACTCTTCCTCCCACCCCGCTTTGATAGTTTTGTTCTTTCTCTCTCTGTTTTTCCATTGCATACTGCACCGCTCATAAATTAGACCCTGTTCCCGTCCCTTTCTGTCTCTCTTTTTTTTTCTATATCTCCTTATGCTTTTTGGCCACAATAACCTAAAACAAGATCTATATATGGGTTTGTCAATATTAACATTTTATGAAAAATTAGATATGTTCTGATATGATATTTTCTGCTAGTCTGCAGCTACAGGTATTGGAAACCTGCAAGGACCTGTTTCAGGTTAAATGTAGTGGAACATGTCAGTTTCTCTTACCACTGAATAGATAGGAGGACAGCCTTGCCTTCAAGACACATATAAATTGTAAGAATTTTGGCAAGAAAATAGTGAAATGTTAATACACTGAAGACTGCTGGCACAAAGTATCCACTCTAAACACCTTTGGTTTAAGAATATCTGCTCCAGAATCTAAATTAGCCTTCAAAACATGTATTTGTTGAACTCTGCCCAGGCAGTCGTCTTTGTTATCACACCTTGGCATCTCAATGCTTCTCATCAGATCAGCCTGCGGCATGCAGCGCTGTTAACCAGGGCAGCTGTCACAGCTGGGACAAATGTCCTAGACACGCTGCCCATTACAGCCTTCTTTATCGAATGGATGAAGGCAGTGAACATGCTGCAAGACAGTCAGGAGTGGGTAGCAGTGGAGATTGGAGGTTGTGAGTGTTGGTACGAATGAAGGGTCACTTTGACTGAGATTGAGACTAATTGGTCCACATGGAAGTGATGTCATTATTATTAGGAACTTTATTTGCCTGAATTGTAGCCACAGTTTTTTTTTCTTCTTCTTTTGGATTCTAATGGTGCAGCATACATCATCGAATAAGCCAAACCAATCTTTTCTTCTCTGACCCACAAAAACATGAATTATTACTCAGCAGGGGTACTTCCTGGGGTTTACGGATGGTCAGTGTGGCCTCTGAGTGGATAGAGAGACTGTCCTGGACATTCTCAAACCTTAGGTTTAGTTCCCACAACAGCTCACTTAATGTCCTTCAACATTCAGGTGTCCCTTTTAGCTGTCCTTGGACAAGATTAAGTAGCTAGTAAAGTCAGTAATAGCAGGTCACTCTTGCAGTTGAAGTTAAATATTTACAGTGGACATATTTAATGTGCTAATAATTTAGTTTTAGTTTCATAAAGTTTGAATAAACAATATTAAAAAACAATTCTTTGCAGTCACTGGCACTTTAGTACTGCTGTAGCTACAAAGACAGTCCGTGTCGACTAACTTGATGTCATATAAAGTAAAACTAGTCATGCTTGTTATTCATCATAATAACAAGTCATGTCTTGTCAAGCAGAATTCACATTTCTTAATGAAATCAAGCAAAACAAACTGGTCTTTGATCGCTTTTGCAATTGCTGCATTTAGTGATAACACTTCCTAGCTGGAGACGATGAACACATACCATTAGGCCCCATGGAGGAGTCACTTCATAAGCACAGTGCAGCCATTTTGTGAGCGACACAGTAAATTGCTGTTTGTCACCAGGCGAGTCTTTATCAGTAAACGTGCATTGTGTGAACAGACTGGGTGCGTGGTTTTTATTGTGCTTGTTAAAGATAATTTTCAGCATTTATTTCATTTCCTTGTGTTTCCTTTGGTTTTTTTTTTTCCTGATAAAAGAATAAAAATGCCAATGGCCACTGGCGCTCTGGTGAGCCACAGGCTGGCCGGGTAGACAGAGCGCAATTATGCAAAACACAGAGAGTGCAGTCATTTAAAAAAAAAGAAAGAAAAAAAAAGACAAAAGCAAATGGTAGGAAAGAGACACACGCTGGTTACAAGGGTTTTCAAAGGGTGGAGTTTGTATTGTGAGTGCACATGCACGTGCACGCTGCTGCTGGAGATAGGACATCAAAGAGCTTTGTTTGGATTCGTGTGTTAAAAGCCCTCGGAGGTCTGTTGTCTTTAAATGCTAATATTATCAGGCTTTAAACTGACTGCCTTTTGATCAAAAAAGAAAATAATTGAATTCTATTATATGGTTACAGAGATCATTAATTACATCAATTGAATGGATTCATTTAAATTAACTTACATTAACTTACTTACAAAAGACAAAGCTGGGACTAGAAGAAAACAGATGATATAGGAGTGGAAATGGACAGAAAAGCAACTCACACAGTGTGGCCCAACACATGTAACACCAGCGGGATATATCATCTCCTCTATGTGCGAATCTGACGGAGAGAGGAGCATAAAGCATCTCAAAATAGAATGAAGTTGTGATTTCTCTTTGGCTCTCCCTACTCTCTCTCTCTCTTACCTTTTCTGTTCCACTCCTTCTCCAGCTCTCTCACTGGGATTCCTTCATCAAACATTTGTTTACGCATATCTAATTTTATCCAGTGTGTACAATTCAATTAATTTTTTTTTTATTGTTTTCTTTTGGGTTTTTTTAAAGAATGTTTGTGCTAGTTACGAGTCTTTTCCCATCATTAATTTTGAGGCAGAGCAATCATACATTTAGACAGAAAATAATAGATGAGATATATGAATAAGAAAAAATCTCCTTCTCTCTAATTTTTCTTCTACATTTATATCTCCCTTCTGCTTCCCTTCTTCTTCTGCTTTTTTCCTACTTCACTTTTTCTGCCCTCTCTCTGTGGTCTGCAAGTGGAAGAAGTCTTTATGTGTTCTTCATAGCTACACTAAATAATAGCTAGAATATATAATGAAGCCAGTTAGGGTTTGGAAACAATAGTTAATTCCACCTAGCAAGGAGCCTCCAACAAAGATGGTGATGAACAGATCTGCCTCT
Organism: Sciaenops ocellatus; assembly: GCA_033000465.1. Taxonomy (NCBI): domain Eukaryota; kingdom Metazoa; phylum Chordata; class Actinopteri; family Sciaenidae; genus Sciaenops; species Sciaenops ocellatus. The sequence continues at coordinate 20,036,813 of CP136882.1, read as the reverse complement.
GTCTCCTTAAAGACCCCTCTGTTTTTCTGTCCTTTCTGTCTTTCACCATGAGGTACTAGTCACAGCAGCCAATGTTGGTTTTAATTGGCTCTCAATTAAATTAGTTTGGCTCATTATCTGTTGCCAACTCGCATGTTGGTGGTTGTGTTTTGACCTTCAGATGACATTTGTTAACTATTATTTTCAGATAAAGACAACATTTGAACCTGTGGACCGACAGCAGTTGGTATACATGGAATGTAAATATATGAAATATACAACATGTCCTCTAATTTAGCCATTTGGTAACAATCAACAAAATGCAGGCTGTGTCCCATCTCAGCGTTATTGTTTATGAAACACTGAAAAAATGGAACTGACTTCAGCCATCCAAAGATTTTATCATGCACAAGGCTGGAGAGCCGCTGCCAGGAGTTTCTGGATCCGTCCACCTGGAGTTGAACTTCACACAGTCCTTACTTTGTGGTCTCCCTGGTGTTGAGTTGCTAGGCTTCTGAGCACATTCCAACCCACCTGCCACCGGGCTGGCATTTGCTGTTCCAAGCACACATCAAACACATCCAAATCAGATCCCTGCATAAACGCAGAGCGAAGACTCCACCACCTGCACTCCGCAGGTAGACGTTTTCATTTGGTTCATGAGTTATGTGCCAGGAACAGTTCCCTCTGGGGGATGAGGATGATCTGAGCTGTAAAGGGAAATGAAGAGGAGCAAAAAATAGAGTATAGATTGTTGTAGCTTCAGGTCTGTTTTCTATTTTTGAGAGTAGATGTCTTTGTACTGACACCAAAGTGTAAAGCACTCAGTATGAGACCATAGCCAAGGTGGAAGCGTGACTAATCTTTATAATTAGGCGGGATCGATGGTCTCATTTGTGGCACAGCTGAAAACCGTTATTAGACCAATGTTCGAAAATAGTAGCTTTGTACAACATTGTGTTCCCACTGCTTGCTGTTGTGATGGAGTAGGTTATGGTATATTACAAAGCATCCTGGGCAGCGGCTGGCGTATTGATGCTTCCTGGCTAAATGCTAACGAGTGATGGTGCTGTGTTTGTCAGGGAGGCCTGGGCTGCAATCTGTCTGCTGAGCCAGCCAGGAACCCTAATGATATCATCAGGAAGTGCCGTCAACAGCGCTCTAACGAGGAATGATCTGACGCTCGTTGTTTCACCTCCCTCCTCCGTCCCCTCACGCCCTCCTCCAGTGTTGTTGCCAGGCATTTAGGTTGAGTTTATTTGCACATACAAGAGATAAAACCTAAAAAGAGATAAGTCTGTTTAAGCCCCAAGGGGTTCATATAAAACCTCCTACCCAGAAATATGACAATATGGGGGAAATAATAAAGATAAACATGAGAGATGAATGTGAATTTAGCATAAAACAGAGACAATATAAAATGGTAATATGCTGGAGTCACGAGTACTTAAATGATTTAAAACAACCCAATCACAATGACATATAAGTATGCTTACAAGATATAATGTATGAATTAGATGTGTCTTTACTTGTAATTCCTTGCACTGCAGAGGGGCTGTGCTGCTACATTATGCACAATGCCAGTGTTCATTTGGACATGAGCTATATGTCTGGATATTTTCCCGTGACCCCTCTTCCCCCAGCGCGCACAAACACTCCCTTGGAGAGTACTATGCAAAGGACAATTTGTTAATCTCACTCGGTTTACAGGAACCTCTCAACACACTTCTCCGTTACCTTTCATCACTCTTACATCATTACTTTGTCCATATTACATTTTTAGTAAAGCGATCTAATTTCTTACATGAGTTGCACCACCTTTACACCAACATAGCAACCAACAAATTTAGTGTGACTGATTCAGTCCACATTCTTATTTATTTCATTTCACTTCTTTTTATCTGTGGATGGCTGAGGCTGGAGAGGAACCCGGTTTGTCATGGCAATCTGCATTAGCATTGCAGAGAGTAACACTTCTTGACAAAATGATCCTGAGATATTCAAGATACCCTCCATTAAGAAGACTGTCTGACTCCTTCATGCACTGTCACTGACAGATCAACTAATCATTCCCTCCCTGCTTTCTTTCTCTCTCTCTCTCTTTTTGTCTCTCTCCCCCCTCCCTTCTTGTCTTTGTTGGATGTTGTCTAATTTCCCAGGTGCCTTGCAGATCGAGAACAGCGAGGAGACTGACCAGGGGAAGTACGAGTGCGTGGCGTCTAATGTGGAAGGCGTACGCTACTCGTCCCCTGCTAACCTTTATGTGCGAGGTAGGGAGCAACCCGGCCCCAGAGCCAGGCCAAACATCCACCCATTCTAACTAAAATGTCTGCACAGTGCAGCTCAGCTTTAAGTTGCAATACTGTTGAGCTTAACAAATGATAATTGCTTCCATTCTAGCCCAGCTGTATTTGCACAAAATGTATTTTGCAAAATAGTATTACCAGAGTAATATAAATCTTTTAGCATTGATAGTATTGCCTGCCCACAAATGTAATTTCATATGCACTGAAACTTCCAAATGTAAAACTATAATTGACCAACTAATGTTCTTCTCTGTTATGATGTTATGCTCCATTTTGTCTTTGAATGCCCTCCCCTACTCACTCGGAAGGAAATGTGTAGCCCAACAAGCCGTATGTCTTTACTTTATCAGTTGTAAGACGCCTTTTATCTGTAATTGTGTGCCCGATACAATGTTTCCCCCTGCGTCAAAGATATGGAACCCAAAAAAAGTCAGTTTATTAGTTTTTTTTTTCAGGTACAGGAGCACAACGGTAAGTGTTGATTTTGATTGAGTGGCGAGGTATTAATGCCCACCAATCCAAATCTCAACCCCCTTCGCCTTCTCCAGATTGGGGGTAAAAAAGGATTTCCTTGTGGTGAATTAATAGAAAAGGACTGTTAACACAGTCAGCTGTTCTGTATTACATAAAAGATGCTTTACCGCATAGGTTATAAATAGTACACTTCCTCTGCTTTTTCTTGATGGTGTTCCGGAACATAAGTCCATAGTATTCCCCTGTTTCTGATTTGGCATATTATCTTTTAAAAAGTCTTTTACAGTCAATAGTAATTTTTGCTGGCATGTTCCAGCAAAGTGTAGATATGAAAAACTGTCACACGGAGCGTTGAGTTTCATAGAATACAGGCAATGAAGACAAAAGCCTACCCTCTATCACTAATGCTAAATGACAATGAATCCCTGTTGAGGGAGCTTTGATAAATTGAAGCAGATGCATTTTTGACATGCATTATTTATATTGCGCATATTAAATAAAGATGCTTTGGTATCTACTCAGTTTGTTCCCTCTGCTGTGTACCAAATAACTTTGTTCCCAATAAATAATTCACTACTCTGACATTATAAAATGGGTCAGGGAGCTGCTTTTTCATTATTATTGCTATTATCATACCCTGTGAAGTAGCAGCATAGGGAAGAAAAATTCAACTGTGAGGAGTAGAAGGTAAAATATGGTTCATCAAGATTAGTGTCTCTTCTTGCCAGCATTTGTCCTGAAGGCTCATGCTGTCTCCACTGTGATACAGTACCACTTAATGTCAAGCAGCTATGAACCTTGTTCATGTATAGAATGATAGAAATTAAAAGGTCCATGGCAAATTACAAGAGTCAAGAGATCTATCTTTAATAATAATGGGAACATTTTGTTGACACAGCACTGGACTTTTTAGTAGTTCCTTTGGTCAAAAACACACAGCTATACCCTGATATCATTTCCAACAATTCATGCAATCTCCATGAACACTTGCTCCATCAGCATGCTTTTAAAAGACTACACAAGGGTCATAATTACTCAGGTACTTTCACACTATGTAACACACTTGTTATGCCTTGATGGTGTCAACCTTTGTCTGTTTTCAGTTAACTTTTGTCAATCAATTCTGATACTTGATGTTGACTATGTTTTGTTCACAAAGCAAAATGCACTCGAGATTAGCAGCTGTGGTAGGGATCAATTTTCAGGAAAAAAACAAAATTACAATCAAAATTTTATCTGCAAATTGAGACTACTACCCAAGCAGAAACACTAATGGCAGTGCTACTGATTGGCTTCGAACAAAAATGAACTATAACTGTCTTGAACTGCAGCTGCTAATTTCAGCCCAAACTGTGTCTTTTTTTCTTTTCTATCTCTCATTAGTTTTCCTTTTTTTTCTCTTTATTTGGTTTCCTTCTCTAACAAAAGCAAATACAGCCACCACAGGAGCCTCTCCTTGTGGCTATAAGGAGCTTGTGAAATTTTGAATTATGAGTATGGTACGCTTGATTTGACTCCAGTGGCTCCTCACTATTTTTTTCTTAGCAAGCGACAGTGTGGCCACTGGGGTGAATCTGATTGTTTTGGTTCAGAGTTTATTTAAGGGGGGGGCAGGCAAGTGTACTTTCAAGACGGGTGTCACTGATAGCAGGGACAAGGGAAAAGGAGGAAAAAAAGATTAAAGAAAAGGGAAATGTAGCTGCAGCTAAACACCTTGAGGTGGCTTTTTTTACTCTCTCTGTGTTTCCCCTATTTTTCTCTTCTCCTCATGTCATTGTGTTCTGCATCAACCCCTTTACATCCCTCAGAGCTTCGAGAAGGTTGGTGTGTTTTTTCTTTTTTACTTTTTTTAACCCACATTTGAAAAAAAAAAATCAACATGTTGAAAAATTTTAGCTGTATTTGCCTATTACAGAGCTCGATTCATTACTAATTTGAATAAATACTAATCAGTTAATCCAAACTGCTAAATGATTATGAAAGAAATGTTTCTTTATTTCCAAGGAAGAAATGATGAAAGCAAACCCGATTAGCTCGGGTCTTGTTAATTTACTTTTATGTTTGCATTGTGGGGCCTTTTCTCGTTTGGCATCCTTTGGTATTGCTTCTGCACTGAAAGGCTTTCTTGCACGTGTTGTCATGAAAACCCAGCACGTGTAAATAACAGGACTTGTTGCACGATGGGAGAATGTAACTGCGCTTGCATGCCTGTACAGAATCCCTTTGGCCGTGTTGGTCTTTTTCTTTCTGCATTCCCTGTGTTTTGTTCAATTGTATTCCTTCTCTTTCTTTGGTTTCTCAACAAGTGTTTTCCCTGATACAAACCTTTTTGGCTTTCCTTTATTTTATTTATTTTTTGTGTTGTGATTATGGTGTTGTGTTTGTGTGTTTTCCTTTTGTTTCAGTTATGTTCCTGAACTTACTTTTCTTTTCAAACAGTTTGTCTTTTGTGGTTCATTTGATTGTGAGATTTGTGTTACTTTTTCAAAATGATGCTGCTCTGCTTCTTGAGTCTCGGAGTGCAAATGCAAATGCCGAATGAAATAATAAGTGTGTATACAGCCAGTGTTCCTGTCATCTTGTTTATAGCGACCCATTACTGAAAAAATTAGACCTGATTGGGCCTGATTGGGTTCCATGGTGATTTCAGGCAGCCATTAAGGGATTCCATTTACAGTGTCGTGTGGATCAATAACAATATAATGACTCCGACATCACATTTGCTGTTACTTAGCGGGTGCTCAAAGATACTTTTATTTCCAAATGGCGGCAGCTAGATGTGATTGGTTTTGTTGAGTGACTGCTGTTTGTGTTCCCTCACAGTCATGACACTCAATCAAATTATAATTTATTATTCAAAAGCTCTCCACACACTAGTAGAATAAAATTGATTTTCAGGTTGATGTGACTAAAGTAATGAAGATTCTCAAACTGGACTGCAACACAGTAATTCCTATTCCTACAACAATAATGAGGAGAAAAGTGCTGAATGAATTGGAGATCAATGCAAGCAGGAGTTACTGATTTATATTACAAATAGCTTAGCACCAGATTCACAACATCTCTTTAGATGTCCTATCTAAATGTTGGCATCAGCATGTGCACCAGTTTTTCCATGACATATCCTACTTAATCTGATCTATACTGAATCTCATGTCACATGCTGCAGTGAGCTTGCCTACAAGATACATATTTTTGGAAAGGAACCACAGCTTATTGCTAGGGGTATTACCCATGTCTCAACAAGTCTGGGTAGATCAAGCATATTATTCAGTCAGGTAAAAGAGATAACACACTTCCACCCCTATCAGTCTCCTCTGAGAGTGGGAGTATTTGTGTGTGTGGTTGTCCAAGTGTGCTGATCTCCAGGGGATTAGACTGATCTCTGTAAAGTAACTGAAAGTCATATTGAAAATGACTACAGCTCCAACAGCAAGTAAATGAGCAATTTCCATGCTTTGGTAACCTTTATTTATCCATAGGAGTACAAAGGTTTTTCCTGGCAACACCCTGCACCAAATTCCTACAGGCCATGTATGTGCAAGCGAGCAAAATAATTTGAATTGGTCTTTTTTTTATTGCCATTTGTGATAAACTGTTGAGCCTGTTAGCTGAAAGTGAATATGAGCCATGCTAAGCCCCAAAATATTAATAAGACATACCCCCCTCATAAAATAATTTCATGTTAGCCAGTGTTTCTTTTGAGAAGATGCTGACTATAGCTGATATATTTTTTGGCCCCAATTTACCATATCTATGCCATTTCTTTCCATTGCACCAGCCACATAATTTTTCCTTAAGGCAAGTAATTATACAAATATATATAATCATCCCTTCTGTTCTAGCAGACACTAATGAAGGTTTCAATTTCAACACTTCTATACACCATTTGGCTATGAAAAGACTTCCTTTCAGTAATTGTAACAGTTGAGTCTATGAAAGCCGTCAGTCAATGATCTGTCATTTCTGCCCTCCACATAATAGTGTCCACAAAGTATGGCACAATCCCACTGGAAGAAACAGAGAATAACGAAAACCTGACAAAGTCTACATCCAGTCTTCATATTTAATTAAGTCCTAAGAATAACACTGATGCAGAAAGACTGCGCTGTGATGTACGCATGTGCATGTTTGCCCTCCTACAATGGTATCTGCCTGATTTTGAATGTGCTTGCATGTCCTGCTATGCATTTGTGTGTAACGTTGGGAAAGAAAGCTAGATTACACCTTATGTTCTCACTGGCCAAAGCAAAATCCTGCCATCTCTATTAGATGTTTGTCTCAAGGAGTCCTGAAGTTAATAGCCACCACTAAAAAAACATCATGTAGCTATCAGAAGTCCATTTATTTTTCCTACAAAACAAAATTTCATTATCTTATTCCAAAGCAAATGTATAAATACACTCCCTTTTTCAATCGGATAATAATCAGTGAAGGGATCACCGTAGTGAGGGGACATACTTGCAGTATCATTTGGCTGCCTGTCATCTATCTGTAAGTCAATAGAAAAACGTGATACACTCTGAAATCCCTTCAATCCACTGCTTTCTATTATTAGACACCCCTGCCATGATTCCTGTCAGTTTCCTTTAGGTAATAATTTCCATTTTGATGAGCCACCGATAGCGACTGTTTAGCTTCGGCGCAGCCAAGGTATGTTAATACAGGCCGACCCCTGTGGCTTATATGTAAATGCCGTAGGCCTCACCCAGCAAGTGTGACTAAAGGATCTCCATACTGCGCCTGTGTCCTCAGGCAGCAAGAGGGTGTAATCTCAGCTTCAAGGTGACACTAAAGGCTGCACATTATTTTGGCTTCCCCCTTCATTTTGGGGCAGCAAAAACTGCCTCACCAAAATGGCCGATAATGTCCACCTTCTGACCTCTGTTTTTTGGCACAAATCCCTCCACAACACCGCCCACTATTAGAGTTAGTGCAGTACTCTGGCGTTCTCTCTCGACTGCTTTTCACCTCGTCCACTGTAAGGCTTCTTGTCTTTCTCTCCACATTGGGGCTTGAAACAAGATATGTTGTTAGTAGTCCAAATGAAAGGTATATGTTCGCTTTATTTTCTCTCAATTCCAAATGGGCCGGCTGGGCTCCTGGTCTCTGTGAATGAGGAGCCTGTCCATGCAATTGGGATTCTTTATTTTCTTTGTTTCACTGGCGCTACATTTTAAACATAGGGTAGCATAGCTGCCACACACACAGCTTTTAAAGCTTATCAGACCATTGGCATCTCAGAGTCACACAGTCCACTTGAACATTCATTTCATACAGGCCTGTGTCATTAGCTGATGACGATGAGTACAGTGACTCATTTGCATGTGATACTGATAGTATGCTCTCTCCGAAGATATAGCATAAAATGCTGTAGTGTCAAATGACCTTGAGCTTGTGATCTTTTTTTAACCAAAGACCAAATTTATTTATTTATGTGTCAGACACACTGTGCATGCTGTTGACAGGTAGACTCTCCCCTGGCTCTCCCATCATCATCGTTTTCCAAATTGTTGTTTGATTACCTATCATTCATTATAGAGTGCCCTAGTGCCATGGAGCCTTGAAGCAAGTTTTTGTGAATTTGCTCAGTGAGTTCACTGCGCAGCCACAGCCAAACGTTCCCACCATTTGGCAGGTGGCCTATGTTGGTTCCCACATTGTCCTGACAGTGTAGGTACTCAAAGGTGAACAGAAACATCTTCCTGTGGGGAAACCTCATTCACTCAGCCACTGCAGCTCCCGGTCCATTGGCTGACCTGAGCCCCAGAGAGAGAAGTGCACCATCAGACACACTTTAATTGGACATTTCCCTTAAAAACAGACCCTGTTCGCCCAATTCAGTTTTCACCATCCTTTTGGATTGGAAACAAAATTCAAGCAGAGACAAATCATAGCTGAAAAACATCTAATAGTATTGATGCATACCTCTTTGTTGAACACAGCTGCACTCCGGTACTGTCTATGCTGTTCGGACTTAGTTCTTTTTGTGGATTTGTTCAGTTTAATTTGTTTTCTTTCATTTAATTTTGTGCGTGTGTCTGGAACAATGCTATATTTGGGAATGAACGGCATGCTTGGATGGGCTTGGGTGACATTTTTGGATTGTATTGGTTCCCTGGTGTCTGCCCAAGTGGATGGGGGCGCACCTATATATGTCACTCATGCCATAGCCACACCCATGCATGTCCGTGTGAGGAATGGGCTGCCCTTTCACCTTTGTTATTTCGTTAGAACTTTTTTGACAATATATATTTCCTGCCCCAATATGATGGTCTTTTTTCCAGTTCAACATGTTTTCTTTAGAATATCTCCCATTTGGACTTCCTAACTATCCAATAATGTCTGCTACGATGAGACAAATCATGATATCTCAACCAGAAAGTCATGAGTCTCATTGTTTGATTTCATTTTTCTTAAAGTAAACTAAGAGCAAAGCAGGTCATGATTCTTTGCTATGTTTTACAGCAGATTTTTTTAAAACCCATGTTTGCTTCTTATGGAGGCATTCTACTTGGATTGCAATCTATGAATATTTTTTTGAAAGAACATTTTTAATTTTTTAAAATAATGTTTTTAAGGACACTTCCGAGTACTTTTTATGGCAAATCAGTAAAATCAGTGTGTGATTTTGTGTACCATACAAGAACATTTCCTCAATGGTCAGCAATGAACTTTTTGCCCTCAAGGTCAGTTCGTGTCTTGCCCCAAAAATATTAGACATTGATAGTAAATTATAGGACTTAGAGGATGCATGTAGAGTAGTACAGAGGAGGGCATATCAAAAGCCCAACAGTGGTTGCAGATAATGTTTGATTCAATCTCTAATTGTAATTGACTATTAATATTTTATTAATCTTTAAAGCAGAATGCTGCTTTTCATTACTGAATATGACATAGCTGTTAAAAGATAGAATATGTGTTTTTACCATTTGGACATTACACATTGTGCTAGCTTGCATTTATTTACTAACATACTTGGCCCCTGCAGACTACATATGAACATTTTAGTGATTATTTCGGTGCTCAGGTCAGTAAATATCAGTTTTCAGGGGAAAATCCCCTCAGTGTGTGTAGGTGATGTTTGTGCCCTTAATTTGTTGGAAAAAGTCAAACTGTCCCATGCAACGATCATATGAATCCCATTTGTATCGACACGGTGTATTTTGGAATGCTACCTATCCTTAATGCCCCTTTCAGTCCCCCTACCCCTCCTCCCAAGTCTCCTCAGTGCCCCACCCACCCCCAATACACACCTCACATCCACCCACCCCAAGACTTCCCAGGTTACATTTGCACTGAGGTGCAATGTTTAAGGTGGGGAGGAGGGGAGGTGTAGTTGATTCTTGCTTTTAAGCCCCAGTGTGTGAGACCTCCAAACCCACTTTGAGCCATGAACTTTTTGTTTTGTTTTGTTTTGTTTAAATTTGTTTTAATTTAGAATCACAGTCTCCTTATTCTATCCCCCACTTATGCCCTCCTCCTCCTCCTCCTTCCCTTTCTCCGACAACCCAAACCTCCCTCCCCTTCCCCTTTGCGTACTGTACAGTATGTCTGCGTGCCCATCCGTCACTGTCTGTCTGCCCGTCTCCCTCTGTCTGTCTTCTTGTCTGCTGTCTTGCTGCTTGAGTCTGTTTTGTTCTGCCTTGTGTCTTGTCTTTCGTCCCTGTCTTTCCTGTCTTGTCTATCTGTCTGTCTCTAAGTCAGCTCTTCCATTTAGTTCATCATTTTTTACTTCGACATCTGCACTACTTTGCTTCTCTCTCTTTGACCTTTTTGCATCCCAACAAACATTGTGACATCGAATAGATGTAGATACTTTGGTTTGCACCAGTGTTTAAAATAGAGTGACACATGGAAGTTAAAGACCTCTGTAGTTGCCCATCGCTGTTGTCTGTAACTTTTTCGTGAAGTTGTTCAAGGTTTTTGTTGAAAATAAGTTAGAAACTGTCTTGATATTTATTTTTTTAATGTACCATAAGAGGGTTTTCCCTGGCTCTTGTGTATATAGGAAGTTTGGTCTACCAAATAGCAATATAGGCAATTCTCTTACTCAGATTGTATTAGGCAGTCAAAACACATACTAAAGTTCCTCAATATAGATTTATGTAGGCAAGGAAAACCCTGCATTACACTTTTGTAACATTTTTGGTCCCATCTATTGTTGAACTTGGCCACCGTATGCATGACACTATTTGTCAAGTGCTTGCTGGGATGCCTCTCATGAACACACAGTGTTTTTGCTAACTCATACTCTTTCACTCTCTAACTCTTGCATACTGTACACACGCACACTCATACCAACGCAAAATATATATACATCTATGTATATACACATACACACATGCAAGTACACAGTACCTTTCGCGCCCTTCCTCTGCGTCTCGGACTCATTATCAACCTCCTTCCACTCAACTCCTATCCATGAGTTTTGAGCTCCTCCCTGTCTCCCTCTCTTAGCTGTCATTCTGCCCTTTTCATCTACCCCTCTCTTTCACTTTCTCACTATCTCTTCTTCTTGTTCTCTGGATTTCTACTCCCTGTTGATCCAGTTCTGTTTCTTGACTCCAACACTCTGTGATAGTAGACTTTCTAGCTACAACTACTATAGCTCTTTTTCTATGTATTTCTAGGCACACACCTTGTTCCTCAATACTTATTTTGTGTTAACTGGGACTGCGATGTGACAATGTGCCACCATCACATTTTGTCACATTTGCTGGAGAAAAACAAAGTTTACACTGCATTGAAGCGGGTTACCCCCCCTTCACCCTCCTCCAAACCTTCCCCTCTCTTTTTCTTCCTCTGTCACTCTTTGCTCCTCTGTTCCCTTTCTTTCTATCCTCTCCTCAGATGCTTTATCCTCTATCTTGTATTTCTTCTTTCCTCTCCAATCGTCTTTTGTCTGGGCATGCTAGCGACCCTTCAGTTATATTCCTCTATGCATTTTATCTCAATTTTTATATCTGATTTTGTTATCATTTACTCCTTAATTTACCTCGGTCTATTTATGCATGCTGTCTGTGAAACTGATAGCTGCATCTATCAATGGAACCGTGTCAGATCTTAATAAGGCTTTGTCCAGTGGATCTACCCTAAACCACAAAAATCTGATTAAAGTTTCTCATCTTTAAGATATCTAGGTAGAAGAGACAGGTGTCAAGCGCAAACTTATGCTAGACTGTGTTTAGAGACCTTGTAGAGATGGTCAATAGTCCAGTAACCCTACACTTCCTGTGCTGTGGGAGAAGCCTGTAATGGCCTACTTCCTGTTTGGCATGAGGGCCTGAGAGGACAGGAAGTTCCAGGTTGCCATGTTGGCCTTATGTGATAGCATTATCACATGGCCTTTACTACACACCTTCATACTTGGTGATCAGGTTATGTCGTAGTTGTATATATGTCAGCAGTTCAGTTCCAAAGATGAGAAACTCGTAATAGATTTTTGTGTCTTTAATTGTGCTGTGATGGGTCAAATATTGGTCAATGGAACCTTGTTGCTATGAATCGTTGCTTTATTGTTAATCTACATTGTTGTTGAAGCAGTTCTGTTAGTTTAGTTCTTTCTCATTATTTGTATATTTTTATGTTTTGAAAAGTCTACTTCTTTTATATTGTGTTTCAGTTCACATTTAATATGTTGAACCTTTTGTGTTAAGTATTTCCTTGAGAAGGGTCCTTTTTCATCTGCCTCTCTTGTTACCTCTCTTTTCTCTTTTTTTTGACTCCCTTGCCCTCTTTTGTCATCCTCTCCCCTTCCTCATGCCTTCTCCCAGTCCGGCGGGTGCCTCCTCGCTTCTCCATTCCACCAACGAGTCAGGAAATTATGCCCGGTGGCAGTGTGAACATAACGTGTGTGGCAGTGGGGTCGCCCATGCCTTACGTCAAGTGGATGCTGAACTCAGAAGACTTGACACCAGAGGATGAGATGCCAGTGGGCAGGAACGTTCTCGAACTGAGCAGCGTTCGTGAGTCAGCCAACTACACCTGCGTGGCAATGAGCAGCCTTGGCATCATTGAGGCTGTGGCGCAGATCACTGTCAAATGTAAGAGATAACTGTGCTTGTAAAGGAGTATCAGTTTCTTGGGGCATTGTGAAGGAATTTCCAAGTCATTCTCTTTTGCTATGACAATGTCATGATAAATGACTGCCTCCTCTTTTGTCCTGTTTTGTCAGCTCTCCCTAAGCCTCCAGGTACCCCTGTGGTGACTGAAACCACAGCCACCAGTGTGACCATTACCTGGGACTCAGGCAACCCAGACCCAGTGACTTACTATATCATCCAGTATAGAGCCAAGTCCCCAGACAGCAAATATGAGACTGTGGACGATATCACCACTACACGTTACAGCATTGGTGGCCTCTACCCCAACACAGAGTACGAAATCCGCGTCTCAGCCGTCAACACAATTGGCCAGGGTCCTCCCAGTGATCCAGTAGAAACCAGGACTGGTGAACAGGCCCCTGCCAGTCCACCACGAAATATCCAGGCCCAGATCATATCTCAGACCACTATGATGGTGCGCTGGGAAGAGCCTGAGGAGCCCAACGGACAGATCAAGGGTTACCGTGTTTATTACACCATGGACAACTCCCAACCCATGAGCCTCTGGCAGATCCATAATGTCCAGGACAGCATCATCACAACTCTCCAGAGCCTGGTTCATCAAGAGACATACACAATCAAAGTCCTAGCATTTACTTCTGTAGGAGATGGACCTTTCTCAGAGCCCATTCATGTCAAAGTACTGCCAGGAGGTAAGGATATGGAAATAGATTTTGTCAGCTTGGTTACTGGTGTTAAAGCTTTGAAATAGTCTTTTCATCAATTGCTTTCACTGAATTTCATGTCGAATTTCATACAATAGACAACTGTGTAATGTTCAAATATTGTTGAAACCAAGTGAAGGTTAAAATAAGTTATACAAAATCTGATGCGTGTTACACTTGTTCTCCAGACTTCTTAAGGAGAAAACTTTGACAACCATTGAAGAACATCTTCAGCTGTTTTTATGCATTAGCAGCACATTTTCTAAAACTTTAAACAGTCTGTACCTGCTGTGAAAGAGACAAGTTTTCTCTCCTGCTGTGCCAGATTCACCCACACATCTGCAGCCATCTGCAAATGATGACAAAGGTCTATTTGATCATTACAGTCTGTAAAAAAAAAAAAAAAAAATGGCCAGAATTTGAGAAAGAACCAACATCTGAGAACTCACAGGATCAGCTTTAGAGTCGAATGAAATTACTCCATCCATGCTACTTCAGAGACCCCACAATCAGTAGAGCACAACTGGACCTTGCTTGTCACTGGGGCGCAAACTTTAGTACTTAACTATAATCTATTCCTCTCAATTTAATTCCATCTCTCTTGGTAATTTTATGCCAAATCTCATTATGCTCATTATGTTAGTGGGTATAACAAATATGCCCTTTTATTAAGAAATCGCTGAACAGGAAAAATAACTTCAGTGATGCATTCTTTTTTTTTCCTACTGGTACTTGGATGGTACCCCTCCCATGTGTATAATATTAATTTCCATGTCTTTGCTAATTTCTAGTAACATGTACTGCAACAATGTCCTCTGCCATGTCTATAGTTCCAGGTCAGCCATCCAAATTCCAGGTTGGTGCTGTGTCTGACACCAGTATTGAGCTAACCTGGGAACCTGCCTATGAGAAAGAAGGAATTATAAATTATGAACTTCGCTACATGGACCGCAGTTTGGACACCCAGGCAAGAATTTTAGTGTTTCATTTTAAATTTCAGTGCCTTTTGATTTGAGAGGTGTACATCAACTCTTCAATGATCCAACATTCAATTTCTGTACAGCCATTTTAAACCCGCCTTGTCAATTACTTTACTCTTCGTCAACAGATGAAGAAAACCTTTCCACCCACATCTTCCTATGTTGTGGAAGGTCTCCGCCCAAACACTGAGTACCACTTCTCCTTGGCAGCCATCTCTAACAAAGGCATTGGAGCTTTCACCAATGACATTTCACAGAAGACCTTGCAAGCGAGTATGTAGCCCTTTATTCAGTCTTCCCTCCTGTTCTCTTTGGGGGTTGACTAACAATACAGTTTTCCCTAGTAAAGCAGTTACATGATTGTATGCCTTTACTGAAGTGAATTGATGAATGAGGTTATGTGCTGCTTCCTTTTAACTGAAGCTTGATTTTTTTTCTCTGATGTCTACATCATCACCTTTGAACTATGACTGTGTTATTCTCAGGCATAATCAAGGTTCAAAGCTGATTCAGGAATGATCAGCTACATAAACTGACTTAACCACTGTGTTGTCGAATTCTTTCTTTAAAAGTGTGGTTTGATTTTTGTTTTTGCATCTGATCTAGATTTTGTAACAATATGATTTTAAAGTGGCATTTACACTATGGTTTCTTTTGTGGAGAGTTAAGGTTGAGTCACATTTTTAGGCGGAGTGTTTTACAGACTTTTAATTTTAGAAATATTATTTTCTAACTTGGCTCTGGTGCCAAATGTGTATTTGTGTACCCAACACTGTCAAACAAATCAAGCCTATGTGGACAGACAACTTCGGGAGTTTCTTTATTTCCCTTTCACTTTTGTTCATATTTGCTTTTCCTTTGTCAACAGCAAGTTCACTTTCTTCCACGTGACAGAGACACAAAAAATGTCAGTTCTCCTCTAAGACCGCCAAGGCTCTCATATGAACTGTAGTCAGATTGGTGTGAAAAAATCGAATCAAACAAAAAAAAATCCTCTCAGCAGCCACCAAAAGCACTCACCTCCAGAATTTATTCCAGTGTATCAATTCTCCACTGATTGTTTTATTTTACAGATGGCAGGAACAAAACTGAATTATTTAAACCTGCCAGCTAAAAATAACATGAATGATATCATAGCTGGTGGTGCAGGCCAGAGAGAGAGAAAATAAACAGTTTATCCAGTCATATATTCAACAGTAGCTAAAGGTCTGGGATGACAGGGTATGAAATTAATATCTTTTGGGTTTACACAGCACACAAAGATTAACAACGGTGTTGTGTATTGACATTTATTAATGGTTATTCATGGTAAAGAACCTGGAAAATGTAGCTGGGTTTAGGGGATTAGGGGTTGATCTGAGCAAATAATTGTGGAGTCTGCTGATATAGATTCTAAAAAAATTAGACAAAAACACATATTTTCATTCATTGTCAGAGTGGCCATTTTTATTGTTAATTAACTAGCTGTGATTTTCACTGGGACATAGGAGAGCCATGGCGGTGGGAGTAGACTTCTTTTAACACATTTTCTGTTTCTACTAGTGCAACTTGTTGGCTGTACCCCCACATCTGGGCTGTGGGGGCTTTGGAACAACCACTTCACAATTCTTTTTGTTACTGCTGGGCAGCAGAGCTTCACTGACAGTGCAGAGTCACTGAGGAGAGCGCCAGTTGCATGCAGCATTCACTTCTGCCCATTTGGGGTGCTGTTGAGAACCCATCACTGCACCGTTGATCTTTGATCAGTCCAGGCATGAAAATACTTTATGTTCATCCAGCCCCATTTCTGTCTTGGCGTCTCTCAAGTCTCTGTGCACATCTTCACCTGTCGATGTGTGTTTGTGATTTCCTTACCTCTGTTTTTGCATTTGTTCTTGACCGGTAAACCGCAAGCTGATTGGATTGGATACACTCTTCTCTTCCTCTTACATCACCCTACTCCAGCTCTGTTTCTCTATTTGCCACTTGTTCCCCTGTGCAATGGAACAAAAGCTCTCCTTGGAATGGCTTGACATCTCCTTGCTCACTTTGTGTCCTCTTCCTTTTATGTTGAGTCTTTTGAAAAAAGTTTTGAGTTAGATTTTTATTTATTTATCAATTTATATTACTTTCTGGGTTATCCAAAAGAATATTGGTTTGACATCACTCTTAAAAACAGTTTGCTGCTATTTTCGTTTTTCTGTTGGGTTCTACCACAGCCACAAGCAACTACAGCGCAGCAGGCAGAGCAGCACGTACAGACAGCACTGACATACCCTTGCCTGTCGAGCAAATATGGGGGAAAATAAGTCTAACGGGTGTTTTTTCTCAAGTCTTGCTTGAGACAAGGGACTCAACCATACAATTACAATGGATAGAAAAGAGAAGTGTCAGTTGATTATGGTATCTGCATGCCCACCACATAAATCTGATACTTGGAAATGAGTGTCAATGTATGTTTGGAGCAGTAATCAACTTTGTAAATACTGTGTCCCACAAATGCTCGCTCCATGACGATGATGATGATTGTTAAGTACTCTTTGGCTGTTATTTTAAGGTTAACAGTACATTACATACAATACATTATTGTTACCATTTGTTCTCAGCCAATGTTTTGTTTTATGCTTTTATCAAGAGTCCCTGCTCAAGCAAGTGTGAGATACATCTATTGGTTTCTCATTGCTGAGGTCAGAAAAATCACAGACTAAGTCAGACAAGCAAAAGATTTCCCACAACACAACACAATAAATAACTTGATCTTTTGGATGCTTTGAGGTAAGTGATTGTGTGGTTTAGGGATTCAGTCCGCCATAAACTCTCTCAAAGACCAACAGAGACTCAAAAGGATGAAGTACAGGCCAGGAATACCAGCATCTCTGTGTATCCAAGTCAGTGAAGAGCTCTGTGACATACTGTATGTAGCTTGTCTTAAGTTCCTTCACAGCGCAGTGTGCCATAGATAATTAAAACTGTCAGGCTTTTGGGAAAAACACCAGTTTAAGGGCAATAAACTGACACAATTGTTGGATAACTACTGATTTAGGATTTTGTGCAGTTTCACACAAACAAAATATCCTGTTAATGCCAGACTCCCGTCTAATACTATACTATCACTACGGGTGTAGCACATGCCCACACTAAGATACTCTATACACTACACTATAATAAGGAAGTCTTGTATACTAGTTACTTGACTGAACTAGCTGCACAGACTCAGTTATATTTGAAGAATAATAATGTTAGGGTCAGATCAGATAGAATAAAAGATAGAAGAAAATGAAATACACTGCAGCAAAAAAAGCCCATGCCAGCTGGACTCCTTTATCAAAAACACATTACAGAGCAATGATACATACATTTTTAATATTACTTCATTGATTTTTAGCATTGTTAGTGCCAAGCTCTTCTCACAGCCCTACAGAATCATTTCCACATGGATTTGAACCCAAAGTGTTGTCTGGCAGACTGAAACTCTTTTCCACTAAGTAAAAAGAAAGACAGATGACATGATTTCCCTGTTTGCTTTGTTGTCCATTATCTGTGGTACAAAATGTTCGCAGATTGTTGAAGTTTGTGCTCAAGTCCAAGCAGCATTACCAGGGGCTTTTGTCATGGGGACTACTTTGTCAGGAACTCGTGAAAGGTCACTGCAAAAAAAAAAAAATCCTGGATCTCAGTCATTTGCTCCATCGTGAGTGAAGCCATGTAATTTCTCAAATGAAAGAGAACAAAATCATTTAATTGTCTTCTCTCCGTAAATGTTACAGCAGGCAGAAATAAATACACGAGATGTTACTGGCAACAGTAGCCCCCATTCAGAAGCAAGGCCTCTTGGAGTATGCTGACATAGTCAGACCAGGCCCAGACACCATTTTTGTGAGACCGTTCAGACGTGGCCGGAGTGGGTCCACAACCCGAGAGGTGGGAGGGCTCCCAGCATTCCTCTAGTTGTTACTCAGTTGCAAGGCATTCTAACGGGACCTAAGATGGACCCTGGAAGTGGGTTTTAGGGGACTGCAGGGTCCCAGAGTGGCAGATAAGAATCCCATTTCATAGCGTCAGAATTAATTTCATGCTTTGCGATGAGCTCTGAGCCAGGCCCCTGGATTGTCAGGCTTTGTTACACATTTAGATTATACCTAGAACCTGCCAGTAGCAAGTCAAGTGCTATCTCTCAAATTAAAGTGGCAGATTCTAAATCCTCTGTATTTAGCCAAACAAGCAGTTTAGCCCTCCCACTTACTGTAATTGCAGGAGGTTTTTAGATATATTGGAATATTTGTGTGAGCCACAGCATGGCCATTTGGCATCAGGGGGGATTAATTCCATAATGATCTACAAATATGAACATCCTGTCATTCGAGGCTTCTGATGAAAATACAATTCAAGCGCAGACATGTGCTTATACTCTGATAGCAAAAGCTTTGGCAATCTGTGTCATTTAAAGAGTTGACAACAGGCATTGAATAATGGCCTCTGTAGCTACTGTGCAATAATGTGTGTAATTTATACCCACTAAAGATGTTGCACTCAAAGCAAATTTAATCTGAAGGTAGTCATAATGATTAGGTATGCCACCAGTACTTGACATTTTAGACTTTATACCCAGAGCTCTTAGCCATATCACAACAGACTTAAAAGTCAAAGAGAAGGATATGAATGCAGACATGACTAATTATTTGTCAAATAGCATTTAGGAAACTCTTTCAGGGAAGCTTCAAAAGAACCTCAAGTGAAACATTAGCTGAGTTTCTTCTTTTGTGGTTGTATAGTTCTACTATCCATAATCCCACCACTGGCCTTCATGGGATATGCACTTTATTAAAGCTGTACCCCATCCAGTCTTAAACCATTATCATGGCATGAGGATGCCTGTGCACTGTGATAGCCTGGCCCCTGTCAGATTCCCAGCCTTTTCCACACCACAAAGATTGAGAACTGAGCAATCATTCTTGACGTGGAGAGTTTGCAAATACAATATGAGTCGAAGGAAGAAGCTGAAAGGCTCAAAATCCAGTAAGACCGTAAGTAAATAAGCCCATTGGACACAGAGAAGGGTTTGGGATCTGTGGCTGAGGTCTTGTCCTATTTGTTGTGTGCTGAAATATTCAGTCTTCAATAGGAGGGGGCCTATCTGATAGTTAAAACCCCTGCTTTTTATTTTTGTTTTTTTTTAAAGCCACTCTACCCAAAGTGACACTGCAGTCAGAACATTATCATTAAACTTTTATGAATTCAGCAATGCATGCTTTTCTTCGTCTTACTTCCTCTATTCTTGTGTCTGGGCTTTCTCAAAATGGCAGTTTTATGAAGATACAAAGAACAGGGCTATGAAATGGGATTTATTTGAACTAATTGTTAGCAAGGATGGATTTTTGTGCACATGCCAAACTGCAGAAGAACAGAATATTTTTGGTAGTTAGTGTTCCCCCTATGGCATCCCCTCTCACAGTCTTGTGGACCCTCCTGCCCAAAGATACATGAGTATTAAACAGCCCTGGCTACAGCACAGAGCCAACTCTCTCCCTCTCGATAACTTCAAAATGGGTCCAAAACTGACTATCAAAGGGTCAAAAATTGGTCACAAAAAGGTGTTATTTACCAATTCAAAAGCAGGGATGGATGCCAAAATTTCTGGCAGGCTCTCTGAGAGGGATAGTGTTGCAGTTCACTGACTACAGAGTAAGCACACTCTGTAGTCATGTGCTGGTGGTAAGAAAGTCTTTAAAATTTAGTATTTGTGGGAGTCAGGTACGTATGATGCAAACAATGCTTGTGATTTCTTTTTGTTGCTTTATTTGTGTTTTTTCGAAGTTAAATGTTCTTATTTTCAGTTGTGCTGAGTATTCTGTTTCTTCATGTTTTTTCATGAGTTGTCATTTTGAACCTTAACTGTTGTTGTGGTTCTTTCTTTCGAGTCACTTGGGTTACAGAGAAAGTCATTTTCCAGTACCCTCCTTCAGTTCATAATTTATTTCTTCAGCTTTTGTTTTGGAATGAGAACATCCTGCCTGTTATTTTTCCTAAATAAGTTTTTTTCCTAAGTTTCTGTGTGTGTAGAATGCATTTTTTTTCTGATGGTATTTCATTTCATATTTGATTGTTGTGCTATTTTTTTTTTTTTACCTTACATAATAGACAAAAATGTAATAATGAATTGGGTTTGTCACACCAAGATGGAAGGAATATATTTTCACATAAAACCATCATAGGGGATAGAGGAAACCCGACTGGGATAGAAATATTTTCATACATGTCCTTTTATCCGTATAATACCGAACTCTGGATGAGAAGTGAAACGTTTTATCGCTCCTTGCACAGCACACTCTCTGGACGAGCACAAGCTGTATAAGAGCTTGCCACAGATTAGAAGCAAGAGGCATTGAATTTGATTTAGAAAGTTCACAGATGTGTAGGTTTTAATATGTTTTGGAAGAACACTCCAGACACAATTAACAGCTACCATGTTGGAAAGCTTTTACACGGTTACAGTTGAAAAAGGACAGACTACACTACATCCCTGATAGCTTACACTTCGGGAAAAAAAGCTTGTTTTATATTATGTTAATTTGGCTGAAAGTTCTGGTACAGTAATTGCAAATGCTTTTCAATGGATTGTTTAATCATAGTATGTTGGATGCTACCCAAGACCATGGCTGCCAGTAATGTTTATCAGTTGAACTAACAATGTACATTAGCACTTAACATATTTTGAATACATTCTTCTTATTTTCATGCTGGCTTTATGGACATGACAGCATGTGAAAAGCTGAGTGGCTTAGTGGTTGCAATAATTGCAGAGACCCTGAAGGGAAAAACAGGGGTTTAGTGCTCTCGACTGCCATGTTTACCTGGTTGCTAGTTTGTAGTTGTTAAGGACTAAAGTCTTGGCTCAATGCCCAAAAACAGAATTCATAGTGGATATGTTCATCCCTGTCCTTCTGGTACTGTGGATAACAAAATATCTAATGTTTATAATATTGAGTACAGGCTTTAACAAGGATGACATGAGCAGTAAAGTGTCAAACCTTCTGTATTGTAATTCAATACAGGACAGATAAATGACTTGTGTTGGTAGGGCTGGAGATAATATCATTATTGCAATAGGATAAATTATTTTTGTGGTACATCCATCTATTTTTTTTTTCAAATCTTAATACCAAATTAACGTATAGCGGAATCAAATAATTCTGCGTGTGCCTGTTGTCACAAGTAGCTATAGCTCACAAGGGTAGCCATCTTGATTCATTATTACACAAGTGCCATTGTCCATTTTTGCCTCTTGTGTTGACATTTGCTTGAAGATTTTTATTTTTATTTTAAACATATTTTGCCTCTGTCTTTGTTTTGCAATTTTCTGTTTGAATTATTCTTATTGTTTTTTTTATCCTTTTATCATTTTCTTTATCTCTCCCATCTTTTTATTTTTTTTGTTTTTCACCCCTACCCTCCCTCCCTCTTCCCCCGTCCTCTTCGTCCTCGACCCCCTTCCTTCCTGTCCTTTCCACCTCACCAGAGCCCTCAGCCCCCCCTCAAGAAATTAAGTGCAGCAGCACCAGCTCCACTACCCTGCTGGTAAGTTGGCGCCCCCCGCCTTTGGAGAGTCAGAACGGTGTCCTGGCGGGGTATAGGGTGCGCTACCAGGTGACGAGCCTGTCAGAAGGCGGCAGTGATGACGGGGAGCCCATGGAGGAGCCCTCAATCCCTGCCACTGAAGAGCAGGTGCTACTGCATCGATTGGAGAAGTGGACCCAATACCGCATCACCGTGTCTGCCTTGACTGTGATTGGGCCAGGCCCTGAGAGCGAGCCCCTGATCTGCCGCACTGACGAAGACGGTACATGAATCTCTAATGTTTAAGAGCTAAACGTAATATATAATTGAAGGTATTGTTTAATGGTTTGATGGTGAGTGTGCCCATGATGTACAATATGTGTGTGAAGAAACTGTTGCATACATGGGGTGTCCAATAAGTGTCCATCTTTTTTTCCATGAGAAAAAAACTCAGTCAGTCAAATTGAGTGTCAGATACTTCCAAATACACAAAATTTTGACTTGGTAGAACTGTGTCAGAAGCATATGAATATCTCTGTCTATAAGTAACAGAATCACATGAATCACAACGAAATGAAATGAAAACACTTCCAATAGATAACACACTTGGGAGATCAAGAGTGTTACTGTTAAAACATAACTAACCAAATGTAATTCATAAAAGCTACCACATCCCATATCATTCCTCTATCTATAGGCTTTTATCAGTATCTCATTGCTCAGCAGAGGGCCATAAGCATTTATGAGTGCTGTACACTACAAGGCGAGCATTGTGTATTTATGGTGACAACAGTAGGTTGGAGGTTAAAGCAGGCATGTGCAAACTAAGGTTGCAACTCAAATCCTCTTACTTGAAAATTTAGTGGTGCCCTTTTGCATGGCACCTTGGGTCTAACCTGCTCCACTGAAAATACTGTGAGTGCACTGGCCATGATGTAAAGCAAGTTGCTAGTCTCTGGATGGAGAAAATGTTAAAATACATAGACAAATGAATAGATTTTTAGTTGTATGCACTGCTGTTCATATGATACACTTTTTTCTACATGTGCAACCACTGTGTACCACTTCTGCACAAAAATTATAGATTGTGCTTAAAACAAAAAGAAAACTTCAAACGCTTGTGAAAACATCTGAACCTTAAAGGAACAAAAGAATAAACATGACACAGTTGAGTTGGATTGCAGAAACTAAATGACAAAGGAGAAAAGTAGTTGCTATAAAATACATAAAGTGACAAGTAAAGATGTGGGCATGTCACAGCCCATTTGAATCTTTGACGGATGGCTGACATTGGCTTCTATTCTCCACAATCCATTTCACATCCATTACCACAGCATTTTAGGCATTTTTCTGACACTGATATACAATGAGCCCGACGGTGGAGACAACCTTAAATTCTTACCATACCTTTAAAAGACACCAGTATCAGGAATTGCAAGGGTGAAAAGCAATGCGCACTGACAATAGCTATAACAAATTTTCCGGTGTCATTACGATAATAATGTGTGACAGAGTAGTGCCAGGTAAAGAAATAAGAGCCAGGGCTAAAAGGTAGAGAAGGTTTTAGTAATAAACAAGATTGGTGCATGATCCTGGGGGAAGAAAGGGGAAATGGGGTTGTGATTTAGGGGTGAAGAAGGAGACTTGAAGTGTTTGTGGACGAGCAAATGGAGGCAGTTTGAGTGGAAGGGTTCTATTAATGGCACATCCATCTCAGAAAGGGCCAGTCAATGGCACACCGAAAGGACTGGAAGCAAGGCCTTCCATAAAGGTTTGTCATTATGACTGAGAGCACCTCGCTGATGGCAGACAGACACAGCAGAGTCATATTGAAGGTGGACAAGACAGGAGAAAGTGTATGTGGTATGTTGGTGTGTGTGTTGGAGGATATGGTACTGCAAGACTGAAGCTGGAGTGTGTTTGTTGATTTTTAATGTCTCCATGTCTCTATCATTCTTGCCAGTTGTTAGTTTGTTTCATGGATATGTGTGTTGGGGTTATTCATGGCATGACAGTTTTATGTGCCCCTCTCATCCTGCTACTTTAGTGGATCAGAACCACTGTTTGTTTTTTTTTAAACGCATACAATGAAATGATTCTGATTTGACTTTTTGTTTTGTTAACCACAGTCCCTGGGGCTCCTCCAAGGCGGGTGGAGGTGGAGGTCCTTAACTCCACAGCGCTAAAGGTGATGTGGCGCTCCCTGACGCCAGGAAAACAGCACGGTCAGATCCGTGGCTACCAGGTCCACTATGTACGTGTTGAAAATGGCGAGTCACGGGGCCTGCCCCTCATCAAGGACGTCATGTTGGCCGATGCCCAGGTATGACCATCCTCAGTAAAAATCCAGTTATTTTTTTTTGGAAAAAATGTAAATTCCACCAAATATGCTCCAGTCTGCCTTTAAATCTATTTTTCTGTTATGAAACAAAATAAAACAATTAAAATAAGTTACACCGATGACTGATAAAAACCTCATTCAACAACTTTTTTTCTCTTGTGGCTTTGCAAATATTGCTGGAATATGGGAAGCGATGTGGGTGCTCTTCCTTCTTGGATTTCATTTCATATTGCTGCAATACTCTTCTTCCCTCAAGAAGAACTGTAATCAAAACTTCACTCATCTTGTCCTCCCTCTTCTGCCTCCATGGCTTTTATTAGGAATGTCTAGACCTCTGCTTTATGGCAACATCTGCCATGAAATGTCTGATTGTGTGTTTGAACCAAATGCAAAGACTCAAAGAAAATGCTGATTATAGTATTCTGTGCCTGGGGGGCAAAAGTAAAATTGGCACGAAAACATTTCACCAAAAATTAGCCCTCACTGACAGCTAGAATTGTAATGGAGCCCTGTATAATGGCCTTTTTTCTTTTTACAAAACTTCTGTCAACACAATGTTGGAGGAATCCTGCCAAAGTGAGACTTTGTGCACAGTAGCAATTATCCAAATGTAAATTATACCCTTGTAGCAATAGGGTAAACAACACAGAAAAGAATAGTTGTATGCAATTCTACATATTTTGGGAATGAAAATCTATTTCCACATGAATGAAAGGTCCATTCATGCCAAATGCCACCAGCATCACGTTTACATTTTTGGAATTCAGCTGACCCACAAATCTAAAAGTAGAATGAGCTTAAATACTTTAAATTATAAGATGGGAGCGTGTCCACAAACAGTCCACAAAGAATACCAGGAAAAAATAACTTTTGTAGTTGTATTTTTTAGTTGCATATTTTTGTTAGTATATTCAAAAATGACCCCATCATTAAACTCCTAAAAGCTCCATCTCAGTGTCACTACTGGCTGTAGCTATCAATGATTTAACACTGAGGTAGCTTATTGTTAGCTGCACAGTAACATTGTTAAACAGCTGCAGGCCCCACAAGAAGACCTCTACAACTCTCAGCCTTGTTTCAGCTGCTCCTCATAACATTAGCTTCATACAGCTTCTCTCTCTCCTGACCTCACAAAACCAGTGTCCTATTTCTGACTCTCTGCTTCTGAACCTCTAATGCCTCCGTCTCTCACAATCCTATTTCTTTCCTTTCTTTTCTCTTTTTCTCTAAAAAAAAAAAAAAAAAAAAAAAAAAAAAAATTACTTTCTCTCCTGCACTCTCCTCTTTGGCGGGGGGGTTAGTGGGAAACGGACGATACAGCTGAATATGTGAGTACGAAGTTTCGCCTGAGTGCTTTGTGTAGCCGAAAGGGTATAAACAGTGGGTATTGCATCAACCTGGTTGGATTCACAGTTTACACAACCTCTCCAATCTTTATTCAATAAGTTTGGATAACAAAGTGGCTCAGAGGTTTCACCTCATCTGTCTGGCCAGCCAGCCTCTACACTATCTCTATACGCCACTAAAGAAAAAAAGACAAACTTCTATTGCTAGCTAGCTTCTACAGAAATGGTGGCTGATGCAATATTCACTGCCGACTGTGCCTGGAATGCTAATGCTAGTTGTGCCATGCTGTGTGTTGATACAGTGTATTTTGTGTTGTGCTCTTGTGGTGTGTGTATTTTTTCTTTTTTGTGTGCGTGATTTTTTTAGGCCTTATTATTTAATTTTCCGTGTGGTGCCTTAGAGTAACTGTGCTGGTCTAAGTTCAAAGATTCTTTTTTTTGTAAAATTCTCATCACATCTTTGATGTTCATTCACAACTGCAGATTTTATTTTTTCAACAAATTCTACCCTTATTTTGAACCCAGATTTGAAACCCCAGTCTATCTGCATTACGTGAATACCATCTCAAGTGCAAGACAGTACTTATAGCTCATTTACCTTTATTGACCTCTCCCATCCCTCTGCCAACCAGCCTGTTAAAAACCTCATTCTGCATTCGTTCAAACCTGCTCCCTTGAAAGATTCATTAGAATTGATCGGAAGCCTCTCTTTGAAGAGGACTCAAGGAAACTTTAATGGCTGAGGTAAAAACTGCCAGTGAATGGGCAGGATGTATTCAGCATGCATTTATCACAAAGTTAAGTTGATGATTGGAATATTGCTAAAAGAATAAGAGGGGCTACTTCCCATTTACATACCTAATGTCCCTCCTCCACCTTGGCAACTCTAAGGATTTACTTAATGGAATGGATCTCCCATTACACAGGGGGAAAACGTTACATTTAATGCATGCCTCGTGAAAATTAATAAAGAGGAACAGGAGACACTTCACTTAGATTAACATTCTGCATAAGGCAGTTTAAGCTGCATGAAGTGGGGTCAAATCATCAAAAATTCAAGACACATTTTGACATTTTCCTGTTCCTGTCTCTTTCCTGTGTCCCATAGGAAATGGTCATTGGAGGACTCAAGCCAGACACTACTTACTCCATCACGGTGGCTGCATACACCACCAAAGGGGATGGAGCCCGGAGCAAACCCAAACTGGTGGTGACCAAAGGGGCAGGTCAGTATAAGGATAAACCATTTGTTGATTGTTTACAGAACCTTTGCTCATGCAGCTATGAAGGTAGACCATTCTTTTCCACTGGGTGAAGGGTACCTCCTCATTCCCGTTCAGCTGTTACTGCCAGGATACTATCTGTCTATTTGTTAAAAATGGAAGGGACCCTCATTTACAACTGTGGTGCATTTAACTGATCCAAACCTATTGGGAAGATGTGGAAATGCAGACACGAACAAGGACATTTTCCATAACAGCTTATTCTTATCAGGGTCACCATCATATTAAACATGTCTCATGTTAAGACTTCTGCCTCAAAATACACATTTTTGTAGTTCAGTAAGTTGACTTGATGTTTGTTTCTATCAGGGCAGCACTTATCATTTGAATCATGTTCACAAGACTATCCAGAGATTTTTGGAGATCAAGGAGGCAGTGTGAGGTACTTGGAGATTTTTCAGACAGATTATGACTGCTTGAAAACCCCTGTTGGGTCGTTGGTTCAAGCTTTAAGGATAAAATACCGGAGGCTGATGCCCACTAGAAAGCCTTGTCTTCCTCAATTTTTTTCCCTTGTTACCACCGGTAGGTACATCATTTTAACTGGACATTTAAGTCTGTTTGGAAGCTAGCAGCTTAGTTACCCTGAACAGGATCTAAACCTGTGAGGCTAGATGCCGAAGAGTGTGAAAGCCTTCTTTGACAGAATTTATGGCATCAAGCTAAGATAGGAGCATCCTTTTGCGTTTGCATCTGTGCCAGCTTTGGGAGGCTTCGGAGAATCAACTTATACACAACTGCATGCATATGTACTGTATATACACCCACACAGACACTTACCTAGTCACTCACACATACAGATGAGTTTGTGCAGACTGATCACACACAAACATTTTATGGGGACCCATACTGTGGCACATGATCACAAAACAAAACACACAAATAGATACACATGCAACATTCTCACAACCCAACACACACAAACGCATTCAAATTTCCCAGATCCTGACAGGTATGTCTGTTACGGGTGTCACGGTGTGCAACGCTGCCAAAGGGGCTTGAGTGAGTGCTGTCACTCTCCATCCTCCTGTCAGGGCCAGCTGACTGATATGCCAGTCTAGCGTACTCTGTCCCTCAGAGGGAAAGCTTCTCCTTTTTTATTATTGAAGTGTAAAGAAATGGTTTATGCCAGGGGGCCAAGATAAATAGAAAAGGAGAAAGGGTGAGAGGCGCAGTGAAGACAAGCCTCAGCAGCCTTTTCCAGAGGTGAAGTAGTTGTCCTTCTTGTTTAGAGGGATGTTTGAGTGGTCTAGTGAATAGCAAGCTTATTTATTAATAAATGAATACTGGGTAATTTCCTGAGGTCTTTATCAGGCAGCAAACAAATGGATTGTTTTGTGTGTGTTCTTTGAGGACCTTTGTGTAATGTCTCAGTTTTGCTTTCCTCCAGAACATCAACCTCAGCAGACAGGCTTAGAGCATTTCTGAGCTGTCTGAAAATAACAAACAACAGGAACCAATGTGACAAAATCATCGATTTCTACATTAGAACCATGTGACTGCAAAGACCAGTCGCATGTGAGACAGTGTCTCAACCATCCCTGATAACAATTTGCTCATTTCAGTTCACACTTAAACTCTGAATTCATGCTAAGTAGAAAAACATATATCCTAATTTTGACAATGTAATGATTAATTGAATAGACTAAAAATAGAACACATTATTAAGACATATATGATAT
Organism: Sciaenops ocellatus; assembly: GCA_033000465.1. NCBI lineage: Eukaryota > Metazoa > Chordata > Actinopteri > Sciaenidae > Sciaenops > Sciaenops ocellatus. The sequence goes on along the minus strand of CP136882.1, from coordinate 20,008,118 downwards.
TTTGAAATGTGTTCACCATAGAAACTGATGTTTAAATGTCCCCTGCAAAGTCACTTAAAGTGATTTACCTTGTTATAAACTCACTCATAAACTGGCACACTGATGCCAGCAGATGAATGTATGTACTTTGTACATGCATGCACTTTTAAAACACAAACAAAGCAACATAACTGATGTAACAGCTCTTGAAACGATTATGAAAAAAACAAAGACTTCATAGTCTTGTTCTTTTTAGGAAACCTAAAGGTCTGAAAAGCGACATCAATACAGACTACTCTGACAAAAAGAGTATGTTTTCGTGCCACTTAAAGGTCGATTCACATCAATGGCCAAGTCATTTTCATCTTCCAAACATTCCAACAAGCCTCTCTGGTAGTTTGGTGCATCAGAAAGTATCCAAAAGAATCCACCTCGACATTCTGTAGGACAGAAAAACAAGCAGAGCTGTGCACCTATTTGTGAGTCACAGACAAACAACATTCATTCTGTGGCTCTAACTGTCTTTGTTTGCTGAATGAAAGCCAGGTTTGAAAAGTGTCTTTTCATGATTCATACTTCTCAAACTCTCTTCTCTGGCTTTGAGAAACAAACTTAACCACGGCCAATTTAAGTTTGTGAGGGGGGCAAACGGAGACCTTATTGACAAAAGATTAAAATGTTTGTGTCTGAAAGTGTTCTGCTATCCCATCTGCACCATGAGGAGTTTTCCACTGCAAAAAATCAATGACTCCTTTATCCTTTATTGTCTTCTTTTGTTGTTCAGGTTCAAGTATAAATATGTTATCCTAAATGTTATGATATGTTGTCCTCTATTAAACAGAAGTTTTCCAAAATAAACTCAGTGGAACCAGTCGACAAACTCAAAGCAAACTTTAAACATACTTTAGACTCTATAGGTAGCTGCTAAAATCCTTAAAAAAAACAAAATCTTGGAGCACACCAAGGGAGGAATGCCTCAGAAGGATGGCTGATGTATGTGTAAATCGTCATATAAGGGAGAAACGACTGGCCATCTGATGAAAAAACAGTATAAAGCTAAGAATACCTAAGAAGTGCCAACAGTCTGTTAAACCTATAGTAATTCAAAGCTGCTTTTGGCAACTCCACACACACTATCTGGGACTCAAAATGGCAGCAAAAAGTAGCTGAATGTTGAAAATTTAAAAACCACAGAAGTCATGCATGTTTAAAAGCGAGTGGATTCTTATTCCAGTGCTGACTGCAGAAAGAAACATCAGCCCCTGGTCCCCTTATTGCATGTTTAGTAACTTCCTGATTGTTATTTTGGTCCAGTGACAAAACATCAATGTAATGGCCCCCTCTCCTCTCTCTTTATCTCTTGCTTCTTGCACTCCAAATGGGCCATGTGAAATTAATTGCAGATGTGACTCCATGGCATTTACTCCCCTTCCAATTACCACCTCCCCTCCCCTCATGCAACATGCATACATACACTCTTTCAGTAAGCAGACTAAATTAAAGGCAGAGGGAAATAGAGATGGGAGAGCAATGGCATGACCTTTAATGTTAAAAAAAGTACTCTTATCCCGCTGCATGTCCTGAGATATGTTAAATCTCCATAGGCTATAGCCACAGATATAGTGGGAGATTTTTTTCATCTCAAAGCAGAGATCCTTACATGCGCAGATAGATTATTAAAAGTTTATATATGCACCATGTTATTTGCAAAGTAGTACAGATCATTTGTTTGCATGTATGTTGTGTGGTACACTAGAGAGGTAGGAAATGAGAAGGAAACCTGATCACCCCTTTCTCAATCAGGCTGAGTGAGTGTCAACAGCAGGCTGCTAATACTGTGGCCTGATGGGAAACGTGTCAGGAGGCCCACAAGTAGGGATTGAACCAGGGTCGACCCTGAAATGGACGTAGAGAGAGAGGGATGGAGGCGGTGGTTGGGTGAGGTATCGGGGACGAGGTTGGGAAATGAAAGGGGGGGGGGATTGGGCAGTGTGCATGGAAAAAAGGGAGTGTGCTAGAGGGGAGAGAGATGAACACTGAGGAGAGGAGAGGGACAATCAAGGTATCCAAGAACCCCAGAATCACTCATGTATACACACACGCACACACACACACACACACACACACACACACACACACACACGCATATACACACACACACACACACACACTTCTGTCTTCTCATATCCCTGTTGGGCCCTCTTTGCAGCAGATTGCTTCTTGTCCCCAGTCACCTTCATCATCCCTCATTCACTCATTTTTCACCCCCTCACCATGCCCTTGTTCTCTCTCTCATCACCCTGTAGGACCACACACACTTTACACACCTTATACAACCCCATCTCCTCCCACCAACACCAATCTACAGGCTCAGTACCCATGATTCTTCTCCCCAGTGTGCAATAGGCAACTGTTTTAAATGTGCAAATAATGAAATAGTTTCAGGGCCACAAAGGTTGTAATGGACACATTTGGTACCCTGTTGAGGTTAGAAGTGAAGCAAAGAAATTTAGAATGGAAAACACAGACACACACAGAGTCATCACAGGATCATTATCTCTGATTCTATTTCCTTGATTAACGGTGAGCATGAAGGCAGAGTGGGCTTTTAAATGACACCAAGCTGAGCTATAGTATGTAGCCGAGGAGTATTAGGAGCATTCGTCTCACCCAGCACTCGGCGCCCCCGCCTTTCCATTACCAGCAAAGGCTCAGCTGACTAGCCACCATCCACCCACCAACCCCAGTTTTCCTGTAGCAACAGCCCTCAGAATGAAGACCATTAGCAAACGGAAATGAATAATACAAGCAGAGGGAGACTGTGCAGAGTGGATTGCTTTGTGTGTGTGTTTTTAATACACGCACATTAAGACTTGCATCTTGGCGTGGAAATATATGCAATATGTCGGTACATGTACACAGGCACACATGCGCAATGATACAATTCCACCAAGAGGCAGCCTCAGACTAATGCTAGCTACGCCATGTTATTTTAAGTCCATACTGGGCACCAAGCCAAATGGCTCTGCGTGCAGGTGGAATGGTGATACAGAAGCTGGGTCTGACTGCAAACCAGGGTCTTTACCATTGCACACACAAACACATACACACTGTCCACTGTGCACAAGGATACACACCAAATTGTAGGCTGCAATTTAAATTCATGCGGTGTAACTGTTAAAAAAAGTTTTGATATATTGTGATGAAGAAGGCAAATGTATCCATAATTGCGGCTGCTTAAGATAATGATGAAATGTATGTTGCACAATAAACTAGAGTTAATAATTTGTATTCAGCTTATTCAGCGTTTTTAATTTATGCTGAGAAAGCTCTCACTGCCAAGACCAACCAATTTGCTGCCGACCCAGTTTGCCGACCCAGTTGGCAAGCTTTTTGAATGAGAAAAATACAGATATGGCCAATCTTCTCACCCGTGGTCTCACAATCTCATGTAGAGGTATGAAATTAAATTGAAAACGGTAAATAAACGGAGAATGTTGTATTACCTACTTTATATTATCCATCCAATCAGTATTATAATGAAAAAATAAGTATTATAAGTATCTGAGATTGATTACATCACTAACAGTGTGTATGTCTGCAATTGCAACCCTACTTATACTTGACAGTTATCTATCCTGTTACTGTCTTGTATTTCGGAGAATGGAGGGACATAGATTAAAAAGTCAAGATACAATCTATTTACAGAGAGATGGGGCTCAAGTGTGAATCAGCCATACTCATCTCTCACAAAGCTTTGATGGCAACTTGAGAACTGAAGGCTTCCCATAACTGCTGCTGCCTCTATCACACTGATGGGGCCTTAAAAGGAGAGTTAAGATGAGACGGGTGTCATCCATAAGAGCAGCAAAACTGGGCCACTCTGAAGAATGGTGTCTAGACCCCAAGCGTAGATCATCCATTTTACAACAAGAGATGACTCTTACAGCTGAAAGAGGCACTGTTCTCTGCTTAAAGTTTTAGGGATGCTTTGCAGTACAGAAATGATTTTGGCTGGGGCTTACATGTGTCATGAAATGGTAATGGGTACAGCGATCACTCAGGAATTTAGAGGCTCTGAGGATCTTCCGCATCTCCATGCAAGACAACCTGACTCAGTTTTGTTAGTGTGTTATCTGATGGATGACTGAAATTAACCATGAGATGAATGGGATGACAAAGTGGGCTTTGGCTTGTAGAAAGCATGAATAGTTTCCTCAATACATCTACTGTAGTATTCCTGATGTCAGTTCAGTTTGTGATAGCTACATGTATATTTTTACAGCCTGTCATTTTAAAAATATATCTTTATATAACTGAAAATCACAGAAATTAAGATTTTTTTCCCCTTGTTTTTTTTGTCTGTACAGTGCCTGGTCCGCCCTATCTGTCAGTGGCTCAGGACTCAGAGACATCAGCTGTGGTTCGCTGGGACCCTCCAGACCTGACGAATGGCATGGACCTGCAGGGTTACCGGCTTCAGTTTGGCCGTAAAGATGTCTCCCCTTTAGCCACACTGGAATTTGCTCCCCAAGAACGACAGTACTCTGTGGTCAACATTCACCGAGGGGCCACCTATGTCTTTAAAATCTCAGCCAAGAGCAGGGGGGGCTTTGGGGAAGAAGTTGTGGTGGAACTCAATGTGCCCGAGAATACACCAGGGGGATACCCTCAAATTGACGAGGGCTCTAATGTGACATGCTGTTCAGTACAGCTGTCCTGGTCTCCACCTGTGCTGGCGGAGAGAAATGGGGTAATCACAGCGTACACTTTGGCCTATAAGGAAGCCGGTACCGGAGGAGCACCACGGGAGCTCCACTTACCCCCCAGCCTGTCCAGCTATGTGCTCAACAGTCTCAAACCAAACTCGGCGTACGATGTGAAAATACGTGCACACACCAGTGTAGGTCCAGGGCCCTACAGCCCGCCTATCCAGTATCGGACGGTGGCCTTTGATCGAACAGGTAGGGCTTGCCTGTTTCTTTCCCAACCCGGTTGGCAGGGGGTTGGAAATTGGCTAAAACATTCTGCAACAATACAAAAATGAAAACTGCCCCACCCCTCCTTCAACCACCTCCACTCCTCAAGAAAGAGAAAAGATTGATATTTAAATTGTTTGCCGTGGGATACTCACTTCACTAACCCAAACAAGGTAAAACCAAGTCAGTAAGTTATAGTCAGTCAGTCATTGAGAAAGAGGAGAGCAGCCTAGAATTTCAAGGTAAGTGCTGTTTGGTCAGACACTCCTGTAAGTCATCCTTGCAACCCTTTGCCAAGCACACTCACACAGCTAATGCCATCTCACATCCCCAGTTTTCAAACAAGGTAGGACCTCAGTCAAACCCAGTCACTCCAAGAGTATGTTTGGACTATTCTAAGATGACAGAATGCTGATTTTGGTTCTTTATTTTAATTTTGGTTTTGGGTTTGTTTTGAGATATACCTCCCTTTTTAACCCCCTTTCCTAATTCCTCCTCTCCCCTTCCCCCTGTCCCTTGATGGGACAGCTTGTGGCATGGCATCCCCCAGATGCACTGCTGCGGACTGTTGGCATGCTGTGTTTTGGGTCTGTCTCAATGTCCGCCTGGCAGCACGTTGGCAGTGCCAACCCAGACTCAGTATAGGCGTAGGAACAGTTAGCACTAAAACCACATGGGTCAGTTGTTATTCCTCAAGTGGTCATGGGTTCAAAGACAGTGGTGAGATGGGTTGGCACTACCCATGAGGGCTAGCCAGTGGGCGCACCCTTGTCCTCCATGGGTTTGTTGTCCATGAGTCTTATGTGCTGTGTGTCTTAACCAATAGCGTTGCCCTTCTCACAGCCAATCACAGCTCACCGTTACACTCACTCTCCAACCCAGGGGAACGTTGCTGGAGAACAACAGCTTTTTTTTCATACCAAAGGTTCTTCTTTTGTTTCTCTTTCATGTTTAATTCACTGATACACTGTCCTTGTTTTTTTGTTTTGTTTTGTTTTTTTCTTGCCATTCTTCACTCAACAGATGTTCCAAAGAATTTCACTGTCAAGTGGGCCACCAAGACCACAGTGGTCCTTGCATGGAAGTTTTCTGAAAGCAGGTCTCCGTACAAATGCACGGTGAGTTCATTGAAGGGAAAAAATATTTCAGTTATCAGTTCAATTGTAATGTTTTAATAAAAAAAAAAGTAACTTACTATAAAATCCCACTCTGAAATTTTAATGTTTTCTTTGATTTGAAAAAGACTTGATTTTACACTTGTGTGATTTTTAAATGCATTTGCATATTTTGGTGCATTAAAATTTACCTCCCAATCATACTCATTTACAACATACTCATTCCCCACTCATGTAATTATCAAAATGCTCATCCATTCTTTTCTGCATCCGTTCTTACATAAATCTCCTCCTTACCAACCCATCCATGTCTCTTCAACCACCTACCTCCATTTGCCTACCAAAATGATCATACATCCAAATATCTCAATTGAACTCTAGATTGAGTACAATCGTCAGAGGATGGATGTGGATGCTAAGCAGTTGAGGGTACTCATCACTGGGCTAAAGCACAACACCACCTACGAGTTCAGGGTGACCTGCCAAGAAAGCATTGATGGTGGGCCAAGACATCGTGTGGTTGCCAGGACCGCACCACTCATCCTAGTCAAGAAACCCAAGCTGGACATCTACGCTGAGCCTGACAACATGCTCACCATGTCCTTCCCACCGGTCGATAACAAGGATGTCAAGTGAGTATAGCTTGCTGAAAGAAGGATTCTTCAAGCTCTGTCTGAATTATCTTTGAGGATTGAGGTATTTAGGTTTAAATCCTGAGATGCTTGAGATCTGATGTGATATAGATCGAGATCTTAAGACGTCTGAGTTCTTTTGAAATGGAAGTTTAGGTCTTAGGATTTCTGACATGCGTTTTCTTGCTTGACCCCTTGCTGACCAGGATTTTTTAGTAACATACTTTGGTGGTGTGATTTCAGGAACTTCTATGTGGTTGTGGTGCCACTTATAAGGACTGCAGGAACTGTCAAAAACCTGAAGAACCCTGATGAGATGGACATGGAAGAGGTAGGATATTTTTAAAGCAAAAGATGTGGGGTTATTCTGGCACGCCAGAAATTACAAGGTTAATCGGTTGGACTGGGTGTAAAACAAAGAAATTTATGTAATAGAAAGAAGCACCATCAAAACATCAGTAACACATTTTCTTTGAAGAGATGGCCGTCCTTTCAGAGGACTGGTGTTTTTAGGGAGGGTAGGAAAATGTGTAGGAAAATTGTACACATCATGTACCGGACATAGGCACACACGTTACGGACATAAGTACATCTCTACTAATCTAATTTATCCCCCCAAGCATGCAAAGGAAGGATTACACAGTCTTCTCCCACTCTTCCCATCACCCAGGGTCACCTTGAGTGCCAGATCAACAGCAACCATCCCTATTGGATTTGGAATTACACACATTCCCTCTGCTTAGTGGCCACCTCTGTATGCAGTTTGAAATGAATGAGAAGGGTTGGATGTTTAAGGCGGGGGTTCAGAGCCCAGTTACATGGAACATTGCCAGACAGTTAGCAGCTTTTTTAATCTAAGGGTGCAGATAAACCTGCAGTTTGTTTTTTTTTTTTGGTTTCAGTGAGTTCACTGAAAGGGATCTTGTACAGAACTTCACTTAAAGTCACTTAAATCCACTTAAAAGTATCTTCCTTATTGGGAAGTTTTGATAACCTGTAATCTTATATTTACAAGTTAGTCAGTGGTGTTGGAGTGGTCCCATCATTTATTTCATCATCCTATAGAGATATAGTCTCATGAAAAATCTTTGAAAACATCTGCCTCTATTGTAGAAGCTGCAAAAAGAAACACATAAAAAAGCTAAACTAAATTAATACCCTTTCACATCAATCAGCTGTTGCGGGATGTGACCCCAAAGCGCCGCTCACGCCGTCAGCTGGCTCAGCTGGACCAGAGGAAGCCCTACATCACAGCCTGCTTCAGGCAGCTGCCCTCGAGCTTCATGGTGGGATCTGACCATCGCCATAACATCTGTGAGAACAAGCCTCTTGAACCCGGCCATGAGTATGTTTTCTTCCTGCTGGCGGAACTCAATGCCACCACTGGGGTGAGTTACTAGTTCAGCCCAGTTCAACACAGTTTTTCAGTTGACTTACTTTAAGCCAATTTATTTTTGTCAGAGTGGATTTAATAATTGAGTTCTGATCTTTTAATCATGCTCACTTCAGTTTTGTTCATCTGAATCTAACACATTTGAGTCTGTTTAAGATGTTTCTGTTCAACCCAATTTACTCAGTATTTAAACTTTTGTGCTGGTTAGTTTGAGTACTCTCAGTTCACTTAAATTCACTGAATCTCTTGCATAGACCGTGGTTTGACCTGGATTGTGTTTCCTTCCTTCCTTTTTTGTTTAGAAAATGTTTGCCACCAGCCCTTATACCGACACAGTGATGACACCCGAGCTGGTGGTGGACCCCCTGCCAGTAGAGCCTGGTGACGGACTCATATGGGTGGTGGGACCAGTCCTGGCTGTGGTCTTTATCATCTGCATCGTCATTGCCATTCTCCTATATAAAAAGTGAGTTGTTTTTTGCTTCTCTAGAGAATACAGTTGGACCTACATTTGGCCTTAACAATGTAAAAATAACATTGTTCAACCTCAAATGATAGAAAAGAACACTCAGGGTTAGGGTTAGTATATGAGTATTAGTAGTAGTATATGAGCATTTTGCACCACCGCTATAAAATGTTTTATTCTGGAAAATACATTTAAAATCTGATCTTTCCACACCATCCTCTTATCATTGGTGCACAGGGAATTGAACCTTTTAGCTCCTCAATTTTAGTACCTTGCTCCACCCACAAGCCGTACAGTATAACTGTAAGCTATGTTTTTAATAATTAGGGAAAATGTCCTGGAAATTTCAAGTTTTTTTTTCCTAACCAGCAACACACAATGAAGATTTTCTTATTATTTGATGTTGAACCAGTTATTTGTACTGTTACTGTTATTGGGCTATTGGGAAATAATTGCATGTTAGGAAGCATGTCGGAAGAAGGGCTTATTTGTTATTCATAGCAGCATGATATTAAAAGACCAAACAGTATTGTTGCATGTAAATATGAAAGAGCTTTTTTTCTTGTGAAAAAGATGGTTGTGGGAAGTGAGGGGGTTGGAGAAAGGAGAGAGGAGGAGATTCTTTGAGATGGTGCTCAACAGTTGGACTAAGAATGGGACAATCTACCAATCAAATATGTATTTAAAGAGGTATACTGTATATTATACCTTAATTTTGGAAAGACTAATCCATAAAGTGTAGGTTATTAGTCATTTGAACATTATTAGTTTCAAATATATGCTGTTAAAATGTTCCAGTAGTCAGTAACCCAATTTTATAGTGTTGGACATCAAACTCTGCTGTTATGCTTAATGAACCTCACAGGAGGCAGCACTCTTCCAATAACAAGTCTAAATTAATTTACTATTCCTAAGCATCCTGGGGCTTTTTGATTATATAACATCCCCCACCCTTTGGTTTACAGTTTGTTGTAGCTTTTAGTCTCAGTGACTGCAAGTCCCAGCTGAACAGTGGTGTAAGAAGTCGCCCTACATACCAGGGAAGATCCCTGAATAATTTTAAAGGGGGCCAGGGCTGGTGTGAGCAACATAAGTACAGCTTGTCAGATGATCCCTGACTGTCTGACCTTGCCTTACCTCCATCTTGGTGGTTAGGGAGAGTAACATCTCTCCTTGGATCTCTCTCTTTTTTTCTCTCTTCTCTTTCTCTTCCCTCTCACTCTCCCATCTCCCCGTCCATCTCTCCCTGGTGAACAGTGTTTCCTGGGTCTGCCCTTGGCCCTGACATTCCCCTTCCCCATCTGTATTTGCACCCTTGTGCACCCACATTAGCACACACACGTACAGAAACACACAGACACACGGCTCACGAATGTATGCACTTACTTGCACATTTCATTGAATACGCACACTGATGCAAGTACACATCCACACGCATGCACACACCTCCTCCAAATGCTGATGAGCTTTATCTCGTGTTTTGCGAGCCCAGCAGCGACCCCTGTGAATTTTAAACTGCTCTCTATTGATTTATCTCTCTTCTTGCCTCCCCCTTCTCCCTTTCTCCTTATGTGTTGTGTTTTCACCATCTTTATATATTTATTTGACTCCTATTGCTTTCTCTGGAAACAGCAAACCTGACAGGTAAGGTTTAGCCGTACTTTATTGCATTTACAGGGGAAGAGAAAGTAGCCTGCCTCAGCAAAAAAGATGCCTTTAATTAGTGAAGGAGACTTTTGCGTACTTGATACGCATTCTCAGCTTCAAATTTCTTGCTCACTAAAAGTTATTCTGTTGTTTTTGTTGTACATCTTCCCCTCTTTCTACTCTTTGTTTGTCTTACTCTCCAGCCGCAAAAGAAAAGAGTCAGAGCCACGCACAAAATGTCTACTGAACAACGCAGACATTACACCCCACCACCCTACAGATCCTGTGGAGATGAGACGGATCAACTTCCAAACTCCAGGTACAGGAAGGACACACCACACATACACTGAGGAACAAAAAGGGCCTCATTGTAGAATTGAACAACATATATAGGTATAGTTGCACTGATACTGTACATAAAATATGTTTGGCCACATTGGCCTTTCAGTAAAAAACAGATTTCCATTTTCTCTGACAATATGAAAGATGTGAAGAAGGAAGTTTACCCATCCATCTTCAGGTCTGACAGCCTGTAAAACTTGCAGAGACCTGCCTCACCTCACCCTGAAGGAAAACAGTGGCATTTTCCAGCGTGGATCTTAGTGTCATATCGTAGGTTAGAGAATGTCTAGAGGTTTTGAACACACTAAACATAGTTTTTTCAGCATCTAAGTGTTTCACTGATTCCCCAACAACAAAATAAATAAATATGTGAAAACACAAGTAGCTCTGTATCGCAAAACACTGCAGATTGTTGAGATAGTAACACTTAATGCTCTTAACTTAAACCTCCAAATAACTATATTTAACTGCTGGCCTGTTAAAAAAACATTTACGTCTTGTATTTCATTGGCCTAATTGGATTTACACTCTAAGACTGTTTCCATTGAAGTGCTCATGCCTGCTATCTCTGCAATGACAGTGGTAAGTACAACATTAGGCTAATCTATAGGTTTTATTTGGAAAGAGGCCTAAGTACTTACCTACATAGTAATTCATTACCTTTGCCGCTGTTTCAGTGGCATTTAAAGACTTAATGCTATTTCAGAAGCTTGTCGCCCTGCAAATAACAAAGTTTTGCAGAAACTTCAATATCTTTATTTTTGAAACCTACTGAAGTGAAAAGCATATTTTAAAGATTGTTAATTAGCAGCAGTTCTAATTTTTTAAAAAATACAATTATTCACTGTCAAAAGCTCATATTGGCCAGCTGCTGTATCATATCACTGTGGGCAAATGAAGACACAGACTTGCAGAAGACACCAAAATATTAATTTACAGTGAAAAGGTTTCATTTGTGTAAGACAAAATAGAAATGTGAAGCTGTAATATACACATAACTTACATGTGTAGTGAAAGCAGGTTGCAATATTGGCACACACATGCACACTGCCTACACAGAGATTAACTATTCACAAGTGATGCAACTTTAAAGTTAAATTTATGCTGCAGCATGAATGATGTCCATGAAGAACTCCCACATCATTTTGTTTAACATTATGTGCTTTCATAACTACCTGTAAGCCATATTTATGTGTTTACCATGTCCCCATGTAACAATTAGCCAATTATAAATAACAAGAAGTGAGAAAATGATGCTTGTTGTTGGACTTGATGTTTTTTGTCTGTAGGAAACAAATCCTGTTCTGATGTTCTCTTAGGTTTTTACCTGTTTTCCTCTTTTGTCTCACTTTCTGTCTGGTGTTCATCCGAGCTAAAGCCTGGTGTTAACAGCAGAGCACATTCGAGCCCACACTCATTCTCTAAGGCTTCTCCATCTTCCTCCTGCCTCCTTTTCAGACCCATTATCTATTGGTGTGCCTTTCCTTTATTTAGCCCTGAGATTTAGGCTATGGTAGGATCCACAGTTTGTTGTTATCGACCTGAATCAGCATGGAACCAAGTTTACTTTTTTTGTTTTTGATGTATTCTGTTTAGTAAAGTTCCCACTTCCTAATTACAGGTCAGGATTTGAAGCCACATGACGTACAAGTCATGTATTTGTTGACCAGTTTTGGAAAAGTTAGAGGTTTTGGTGGAAAGAAAGTTCAAATCTGATCACCATTTCCAAGTAGTATTGAGGACTATCATCAGTTTTCCTCTAGATGTTTTCATTGTATTTTCTCATTAAACAGTTTATTTGACAGATAACTGAGACATGCATCTTGAGGAACTTCTACTGTAATTGAAATGCATTGTCCTCACGTGACAGAGCAAACGGCAGAGTAAATCCTCAGAGGCGGAAAAACACATCCACCAATTTTTCCGTGAATTTTTTGCTTCCTGCCTTTCTGTCTCCTAGCCTAGTTGTCTCTCAGCCATCCATCCGTCATCCGCAGCCAGTCTTTGCTCCATCAAAAGGCTCGTATTTCAAAATGGAGCTTTTCTCTTCAGCTTCTTTGGGAGCCCAGTTATGCTGCCTGAGTTGGTATCTTGAAAAAAAGACTTCTTCACATCAGAGAAGAGCGATATGAGGATGAGAGGAGATGCACAAACCCACTTATACACAGAAATGTGGAAGTTCAATTTACTGTCCCTATCTTTATCTTGCTTGGTATTCAGAACCCTATCAGTGGTTCTATAATGACAAGGTTATAATGGCCATTCCTGCTGTTTGTCTCTTTGGCTTCCAGCACTTTCCATTGTGCCCTCAACTATTCTCCTCCCTGACTTAAATAATAGAAACACTTGTTAGAAGCTCTTGCTCTTTTTTATATGATATTCACCAATACATACTGAGATATCTCTCTCTATATAAGCATTCTCATCTGACAGCACTGCTGTTGTTCCGCAGGATTGGGCAGTGTTGTTATCTCCACACCCGGGGAATTTGATTTGAATGGACATTTTAGCCCAATTAAGTGGGCCGGTGAGCATTTGTGAACATCCCCATCAGCTAATAGCGACCATTGTTCAAATGAGCATACTTCCAGTGCACTTATTCACGGCCTCTCCAATCCAGCAGAGCATATGCCACATTGGCAATGTGTGCTCAGTGACCCCTAGTGCTGGGGAGCAAAAAATATCTTTTTGATTAGGCTTCCTATAAGCTATATGTTGAGCTAATGCGGTTGGGAGAGTGTGTACATAGTGCATGTGTGCTTGTGCATTTGTGCTTTAAAGCCTGTAAGTCATGTGACAGCCTCACAGTGACATCCCATAACTCCTTGGGGCGCAGAGTGGTTCGTTTTGTCATTATCTTCATTGGTGCCTGGGGTTTAATTGAGAAATGGGGCCAAAGTAATGAAGCAGCACGACTCAGTGAATATCTACTGTCTATCTCCAACTGAGCCCCCCCTTTGCTAGAAGCACCCACTTTTTCTGTCACTCTTATTTTTTTGAGTGTCTTTTTCTTCCCTTTTCTTTCTGTTCTTGTTTTTCTCTTTTTCCCTCCCAGTATTACAGTTTAAAAGCTAGTAAACTATAACAGTTTGTGTTCAAACCCTATCTTTTGTGCCAAGTAATACACATTCACATCATTACTGTTCAGGCAAAAACAAAACTGCAAATGAAAAGACAGGTGAACTGAGTTTCACTTTGGGTTTACTCTTCAACATATCTCTGATATATTTTCTATTTATGCCATATCCATCTGCGATTCTCTTTATCTCCCCTCTCCAATACAGCATCGGGTATGGCACTTCACGCCCCCATAATTATGTCAGAAGATGAGACTTCCACATTTGAGCATGTAAAAATCAAACATTTTCTTTCACACAGCATCACTCAGTTGCAAAACCCACAGACACCAGCCAATCGCTCGCACGCATCAGCAACCTACTTGTTTCTCCTGATTACAGCAGCGACTGCAACAACCGTGCCCTCCTCCTCGCAAACAGTTTTAGAGAAACACACGCACACGCGGCACACATGCTTACACATATACATAATCAGACATGGCTCCCTCCTGCTGTGATGAATGACGTTCGGAGACAGTGGATCGGAGAACCACCCGCTAGGTTTAATTAGTCATTGTCATAAATCAATTAGGAAGAGGGGGAAGTTCGATGTCTTCATCTCTCTGCACTCATTTTGCACCACTGGCCTGATGTCCTCTCACTAAGACATTAGTGTAAAGTAAACCCAGTGAAACTCAGTTTAGCAACTTTTATTTTGCATAATTGAGCTTAGCACTTTTATTAGGCTTATTAACCATGATAGTTTTTTTCCTTTTAAGGAAAAAATTAATAATACAGCTTATTTTAGTACTTATTTTATTCCGATTTAGCTTAAATCGGATTAATGATCTACCTCTTTACCTTTGTACTATATCCAGGAGGAAGTGTTTTGGTTTTTTTTTTTTTTTTTTTTTTTTTGAAAAAGACGGAAAGTTTCTTTTAGAAAAACTATTTTTCACATTTTTTTCATTTTGCCCGCAAGTCAGATTTCCCTTACATTTACCATTTCTCATACATGCTCTGAAACAAATTATCTGTTTTCTCTGCATCAAACTTGCCATCTTTGGATGATGTGATCCTTTCTTATCCCTGAGAGACTCTGTTGATCTGATTTCAGCTTTCAACCCTGGCAAAAATGTATTTCCCTTCACTTGATGGGCAGGTTGGCAGCATCCCATCAAACTGCATCTCTTAGCCACATGTCCAGTTAATGTTGTCACAGATGGCTTCTTTCTGCTTGAACAGTCGAGGAGACCTGAGTCTGCTCGGACGTAGCATTGGTGGCTGCAGCCTCAGAGGACTTCTCCTCTGGAGCAGATAAGACTTTGAACCATCACTGCACTCCTCAGAGCTCTGACTCCCATCAGCTCTGGCTCCACAGCTGTCAGCAAAGAATGTGGACACTTTTCCACACCTTTCACTCCCAATGCCTCAGCACCAAGCTGCAGACAAAGGAAACTTTCAGAGTTAGTTTTCAACGGGAAACATAAGCTGGTTTTTCCCTTCGCTGTCTCTTTCTCATTCCTGTCAGTGGGTCCTTCCAACTGGTGTTTATGAAAGCTTAGAGATAGCAAATCAATTTTCTTATCCCTGATCTCTATGACCGTTGATATGGAGCTTGGCAGAAGGGTTTTCTTAGAGGCAGACACTCATGGCTAACTAGTCTCCTCCTGAGGAGGTGTAGCTGCTCAGATCTGATAATGTTATGCTCTACTTTTTCTGTCTGTGTGGCAGACTGGTCTCAAATCTGTCATTCAGACCACAGTGAGAAAGGGTCTTATTTTACTGATGGTAAAGAAATTTAATGTTGCCTGTGTGTTTTATTTCTTGGCCTTTTATCATTTTGCATTTTTTTTTCTTTTTACATAGCCTTTTCTGTTGCATTACAGCTTTTTGAAACCATTTCCCTTATGTTTGCTGTTCTTTACAGATTCTGGTCTAAGCAGTCCTCAGAGTGAAGCAGATTTTGACTATGAAAGTTAGTCTCTATGCTTTAAGCATTTGCGTACCAGCTTTCTTTATCTTTTTTTTCTAGCACCGCTTGCCTCCATTTACAAATACATAATTTGCATTTGTTTGTTTTTTCACATTATGCAGCAAAGTTTCAGCACTAATTAATTTGATGTTGGTTTCTATTGGTATACTGGGCTGTCTTGTTTTTTCTTTAATTGGATGTCAGTCACTATATTCACTTGGGCTGTTGGCTGTGCATTAATCCACCATGCATAAATAACCTGTGCGATCACTTCTGCTGATGTAGAGATGGTTGAGAGGTGTTTTTTTTCACAGGAGTACAAGTCTCTGTTATCCCCCTTTCTCTTCCTCACCTCCTTGTTGTTGTTCCCCTTTCTCCTTCCTCCTCCTCCTCCTCCTCCTCCTTCACCACCACTGCTCCATTTCCATCCTGAAGTAAGAGGGTCTTTTCTGTGCTCAGAGATAACGAGCAGAATTAATTAAAGCGGTGGCAAACAATGGCTCGACATTTGATCACCCCCTCTCCCTGCTCACTGCAAAAAGGCCCCCCCCCCCCCTTTTTTTTTATTTTCTTCGCTTACCCATAGACAGACTTCTTCCCTTTTATATGGAAATATGCAACATCATAAATAGGCTTCTGGAAAGACACTTCTTTGGCCTATCAAAAAGAATCATTATATTTCTCAGGCGCATCGACTGTGGATCGGGAGATTGGAAATATGTAATTAGACGCTATTTTGTTTTTCTGTGTTCATTGATCACGTTGTTGATTGCCATGAAAAAAAAATGAAAAATCTGTACTTGGATAGGAAAAAGTCATGGAATGTGTCGAAGAGAAAGATGAGGGCTTTTGCATGGGGGGTGGGGAATAACAACAATTTGTCCTTGAGTGACTTTGCTCGAGTACGGGTCACGGCAAAGCCTCGTTTTGAAAGTAAATCTTTTCTTGGATAAACACAGCTATGTGCCGTGCTGTGCGTAAATGACAAAATGAGTAAAAGAACAAATCAGGCACGATCGACTCATTCGTCTTGAGAACAAAACAAATGGGTGAGGTTGGAAAAGTACACTGCGAGAGAGGGATAGACAAACAGCACAAACAGATTAGTTTAGCCGTGAGGTTCATCTATGTAAACATGGCAACTTATAACTTGAGTTATGCAAGCAAAGGGATGAAGGTAAAATAATAGATTAGTAAGTTTTAAGTTTCCCTAAACATTCAACCAAAGTTTGTGAGAATAAACAAACACTGGCATGTAGACCCTTCAGCCGATCCCACTGACAGCACATCATGCTTTATTTGGATGTCTATGTAAACATTTTGGCCTGCAGGCACTTATACATGTAATGTGGGCAGTAAAGACTAACTGAAAGGAACTGATGGAGTTTGAACATGTCAGTAACTCACACTCACGGATACACATAGAGACACACAGAGGAAACTACACGACCACACACACACACACACACACACACACAACACAAACATTCTTTGATCTCCCCTCTCTTGTTCTCTCAAGGAGAAGTGAGGGCCCCTCATTTGCATATGCATTTACTTATTTCGCTCATAGCTTCTGATACCTTTTCCCTTTGAATTTCAGGCGAGTAAACTGACAACCAAATTTAATTAGTTATATTTCCTCTTTTTCTTGATGATCATCTCAATTAATACCCACGCCAGCAGTGATTAATAACTCATTCTCAAGTGGCGCCACCATGATCTGCAAGCTTTGTCAGAAACTAAAGTATGGATAAATAAACACACAGCTTTGTCCAAATACACTAATGTAATCTGGGCTCTCCTATTACCGTGCAAGGTTTTGTTTTTGTTTATCTTAAAAAGAAAAACAAAGGCGTTAAAAAAATTTAAGGAAACTGTCAATTTGGTAAAAATCACTCCAATAATTCATTAAGAAGGGCATGGGTGTTGTCAAGTAGGCCGTTAATGTAGTGTGTCCATTCATTTTCCGGAGGATGTCACGGCATCCAGTGTCATCTCCTCATTTGTCTCATATGTGCATTGTAATCTTTGTTAATCTTCATGTAATTGACGTCGCTGCATTGTTCTCTCAGTGTAAAATAAATTACCATTACTAATGAAGACTGTCAGCACAAAGAGCTGGGCTCCCTCTCTTAAGCGCAACAAAGGAAGCCAAAACATCAGTGACCCTCTTGACATTGGGGGGTTATTAAGCATTATGAGAAAAGGAAAATTAAGGATGGTTAATGTGATTATGCCGATTTTCACGCCCAATTAAGCCTCTCTAACTTTTTTTTTTTTTTTTTTTTTTTTTTTTGTGAAGAGATTTCAACATAATGTCAACTTTTGACCTCAAGCAGCTGGATACTTAGTGAAAATGTGAAAGTGCTAAGCATTCAAAGTCCGCATGCAGGGACAGAGCCACAGTCTATGGCTGCGTCCTCCTCCATTACATGGCCTCAGCATTGTGCTCGTAAATAGATTAGTGACTGGAGTGCACAGCAGTGCTGATAATATTGTAGCAGCAGCAACGCAATATTCAGTGGATGTTGGAGCGAGCCAAAAAAAATTCTGAATCTCAATTGAAAAGAGTTCTTTCTGGGAATTCCTTGGGATGAATGGCAGAAGGATTTTACGTACTGAACATGTAACTTTTTATTATTATTATTTGCAATTTTGGAATGTAGCAGGTGTTCATTTTAGAGCCAACGCTCAGTGGGTTGAGGAAACCAGCAGATGGAGGAAAGGGTAGAAACAGCAGCTTGCTTTGCTTTGTACTGGCTGGCTGGAATGGAGCAGCTCACTGTGTCACTCAGCATCACTCACACTCCTAAACCTCCTTATTCCCCTCACCACCTCCCTTCCCATGAGCCCCCAGGTCAGGGCTCCATTCTTGAATAAGAACCGTTTTTATAGAGGCAACAACACAGCGCAACAAGAGCATTACAGATTATAGATAGAGTAGGCGCAGGCCTGTGGGATATGTCTGGTCTGATCCAGATTAGAAGATTGTTTCATCATAAATCTTTTAGATTGAAGATGGTGCTGAAAGTACTGATGTTTAAATGCTGAAAATAATTATACGTCTAGGTAATGAGAAATAACTAAGTGGACTTGAATTTGTTAGATCTGCCTCAAGTAAAACCATCCTTAAAGACATATTTCCATTACAAAGTTGTTTTTTCCACCAACTTGTCATCCAGGATCAAATTCTCCTCTTTTGTGTTATACCAGCTAAAAGTAAATATTACTTTTGATTATCTTCAATGATGAGTAGAAGGGATTTTTGTCAACATAAGAATTCCACTGATTCAGAGAGTAAAAAGGGCTGTCGTGTTTCTTGTCTCTGATTTCACCATCAAAACCTTACATGTTTCATCTTGTGTCATTTTTAACACATTTCCCAAGCTAATTAAATTTTTGAGTGAATGTTTCATAATTGGTGTTTTTCTCTGGTTAAACTCAGTAACATTGGTTCTATTGGTCCACCTATCTGTCAGTATGATGAACATTGTGGGAATTGTTGTAATTTGGTCTATAAGTTTAGGCTACCAGCTTTTTTGGCAAATAATCCATCAGCCCTGTTTAACAAACCTAGCTGTTTTTGAGCTCTGGCCTGGCCCAATCAAGTGCCTGTAACATCACCAATCAATACATTTTTACTGTGTGTGACATTCACCATGTTCTGCACAAGCTTCCTCACCACTAAAACTCAACCTCCATTGTCATGTAAGCACCATATCCTTACCCGTAAATGGTGTGTTGTGTTATCTTTAAGTTTTGAACTTTTGTCCTGTGCATTGTACTAATGAACTCTCTTTCCTCTCTTCCACTGTGTGGAATTTCTCTCTCAATTTTTTGGCGAGCAGGTATGATGAATCATCCTCCCATCCCTATCTCAGAGTTAGCCGAACACACAGAGCTCCTCAAGGCCAACGACAATCTGAAGCTCTCCCAGGAATATGAGGTGAGTGGGCCAAAGGTTCAAAGGTCAAAGTTTGTTCTGAGTATTGATTTCTGTCTGATTGTGATTTCATTGGAAGGGGACACATGAGTCCCCTCTCTCCCCCCAGGGAAATGCCTGTTTCTCTTCTTTTAAGTGTTTTTTTTCCCGCTTGTTGACAATGCTGTAGCTTGTGGTGGTTGAGCAATTATGAAATATCAGTTGTTCTCAGCCACTTATTTCCTCAGATATATTGGCAGCCTCAACCTGGCAAAGCAAGACTATTGTCATTTTCAATTATATAAAATTTCCCTTGACAGGTTGTCGCAACTCCCAAATGCAATTTCCTCAAATTCTTGGTGAGGCAAACAAATCATTCTACTGTAATGTATCCAATTCTACACCAAGAAACGTGAAAAAAATAAGGTGAATATTTCTGCTGCAAAATGTCCTTTTGTGACATCCAAAATGTGTCCCCTTACTTATAAAACTGACAGAGATAAATTGGGTACTAGAGAAAATGAAATCTATTTGAGAAATGAAACATGTTTTTTTTACCGTTTATCTAAATTGAGAAACTTCAGGTTGAAGGCTTTTAATAATCTCAAACATTTGCTATAAAAATAATGTAGTAATGGCTCAATAAAAGGATAAATAAGTGTTTGAACTAAGAGTACAGATGTTCTTTCTTTCAAAATGGAGATAGAGTCCGGTGCACGCAGAACTCCATTAATGTTTTTGGGGAAAAGCACACTGGCAGTCAGGCTTTAACATAGTATGTGTGTGTTTGGGTGTGTGTGTGTGTGTGTGTGTGTGTGTGTGTGTGTTTGTGTGTAGAGGGAGTAACTGAGCTGTCTGGGCTCTGAGACCGTGGCGGTTATAAATGACACCAGAGTTGATTAGAAATCAGGAGTGCTGAATCAGCTCTCGTTTGCATACAAGCAATATCCCCTCCTCGCCATCCCTAAATCACTGTGCCTGTCGCCTCGCTGCACGCCAGGCTAACGTAGGAAGCAGGTACACCGGCATAGATTGCTGTCATCATGCCTGCCGGTGAATGTTGGTGGATAATGACTTCTCATAGCAATCCAGTATTTCTTTGGTATCTATTATTCATAAATCCACATCCGGGCTGTGTACCAAATGGACAAGCTTGTTCTATTCGTGAGGAAGAGAGACGAGAGATGTGATGCCAAAGTTGACGCTTTGCTACAACTACAACTTCTAATTACTTGGCTTAGAGAGAGCATTAAACCACCGGCTCGTCTCTTCTCCCACTTAGTCTTTTTCGCTCCCTCTCCGTCCCCCTGCCCCTTTCCACAGCCACCCCCCAGGAAAAATAAATGACCAAATTAAATAGAGAAGTGTAATTTTAATTTTGTTATTTTCTTGATGAATGGCTGCTCGTCCGGGCGCCCTAGCTTGCCAAGCGCAGCTCTACGGGGCTTTGACTGATTGGTTTTTAGCCAGGCGCGATGTGAGGGAGGAGGAAAAATGGAGGGAAGAAGGAAGAGAGGAAAAACGAGAGAGATGAGGTGGGGAGGTTTGGTTAATGATGAAGATTCAGTGAGGGGAGAGAGAGAGAGAGCAGGCCATCTCGGCTGGAGACTGGAGATGAAGAGGAGATGATCTGACATAAACGGCAATGAATAGGCAACCGTAGTTTCACCTGACGATAATGAAGTCATAGAGTTTTTCTGTCTCCTCTCCATGTCCTGCAAAGGCTGCCTTCTTGACAGGAATTGTCTTTAATCTTCAAACATGTCATGACAAATCATACTGTAAGGAGGAAGAATTTTTACAGCAGTTATTGCAGAATTTGAGTAATTATTATTCTGTCAGTTTTTAAATAATTTCTTGGAGTAAGTATTTCTCCAAATTAAATGAATTTTGCACTACACAGATGTGGTTTCAGGGAACTGACCCCGATCTTTATCGGTCTTTATATGCACACACACACACAGACATGCACACATATGGTCAGCCTCAAGGTAATCTAGGAAGAAAGGCAAAATAGCAGGAGGTTGACTTCTAGAGAGAGAGCGTAAACATCAGAGAGGAGACAGGGGATGGAGGAAGAGATAATGAGAGAAAGAAATTTGGACAAAAAAGTGGGAGACTTTGAAGATGGAGAGATGCAGATAAGTAAAGTGAAGAAGAAGAAGAGACAGAGATGAGAGGCCAGGAAGAAAGAAAAAAAAATAGAGATGGAAAGAAGCTAAAACAGACACAAGCTCTGATTGCTGCAATGATTGCATGGAATTTTTTAGATCACGTTTCCAGTTGGACTTCATTCAGCTTCAGTCTCCCACTCAAGCCCCCCTCCACCCTAACTGCAAATATCCTTGAAGCCTCTGTCCTCTCACCAACAGAGCACCAGACGGCTTTAAGCAAACAACGAATCGTAATGGAATACTTAATTATCCTGACAAGGGAACAAAATATTTATCTGGAATTGTTGTATTTTAAAGAGGTGGCTAAATTTGTCTTCCTGCCGAGTGTCAGGCCTTGCTCCACGCCCCCCCTCAAGGGGGAGAGCCGCTCCCTTCATCAATATTGTTGTTTGTCATTATGCCCGCTACATTCATGATCTTGATAAAGTACTGTGTGCAGCTGCTGTGAGTATTTAAAGCAGGCAGCGAGCAGATTTTCATGATACCATGTTCTTTTTCCTGTGGGGAAATCACCCTCTCAATCTCTCTCCCTCATCCCCTCCCTCTCTAATTTCTATGATAACATTCAGGTCGTATTGTTACTGCTCAGCTCTTCTGATTTATTCTTTGTGTGTGCATGTTCTGCCTGTCTCTGCCCCCCATCAGTCTATCGATCCAGGCCAGCAGTTCACCTGGGAACACTCCAACCTGGAGGTGAACAAGCCCAAAAATCGTTACGCCAACGTCATCGCCTACGACCACTCCCGCGTCATC
The DNA here is from genome assembly GCA_033000465.1 of Sciaenops ocellatus. Classification (NCBI taxonomy): domain Eukaryota; kingdom Metazoa; phylum Chordata; class Actinopteri; family Sciaenidae; genus Sciaenops; species Sciaenops ocellatus. The sequence continues at coordinate 19,985,685 of CP136882.1, read as the reverse complement.
CTGGCTCCTATTGAGGGTAAGGCTCACCCAGCCTCGCTTTCTGCACCAACACCACCTCAGAGATGAGCTCAGTTCACTGCAGAGCATTTGGGGAATCCTCATAATTACAAGTTAATTTAAGTAATTAGGAATTTGTACTGGATAGACATATACTAGGCCAGATGGGACTAGACACTGAAGACTAAACTAGAACTGTGCTTAGCAGTGCAGAATATGATGCATTGAATTGAACAAACAGCAAAATTACTGTTTTATATTGTATATTGTTTTGGTATTATCCCAAAAAAAGTGAAGTTTAGATTAAGTTTAGCAACAATCAGCGAATTTATAGAACAAAACAAAATTTTGTTGGAGGCTAAATGGAGGATTTGTTTCAGCTCAACTTGGTCCTGAGCAGCTAAGCAGTTTATGGACTCAGATTATATTTGGGAGCTAGACGAGGACTTGTTTCAGCTAATCTTTGGGCCCAGCACTCAGTCAGAGAGACCCAGGAATTTAACCAGTGTTTTCACCGTCCAATTTGTCTCATCAGATCTGCACCGCTCTTATGACTTCCTTCTAAGTGCCCACAGACACAGTACTGAGAATATCTGAACCAGGAAAACTCTTCCTCTGACTCCTAAATCTTAAGGGACATTGTCAGAGGGAGTCACCCTTCACCACTGACATTATCGCATCCCCAGAAGAGCTTGCCGACGCCTCACAGTAGCGCCAAACTCCTCACTCCACAGTACTCTCCTTTTGTGTGCGTTAACTGCTCTGACTAGATTTCGACATCTCGCAATAGTCAGGCCAATTTAAGGGTGCGACAACATGCATAACAAAATTATCCTAGGGAAAAAATGCCTCCTCCATAAATACATAAATTAATCAAGTCTGAAATTTCTATTTTACACTGCAGTGATTTTGCCATTAGTCGCAGCAGTAGAACAATTCATGCACGCTGCCATTCTCTGTTCACTTAGCTATGACTAAAGCCAAGGCACCACTGTCGGATTGTGCGACGTGGTATCCGTTTTAATGACATTTGCCTTTCTTTTTCTTTCGTTCAGTTTTTTCTTTATTCTTTTTTTTTCTTTGTTCTGCCCCTCATATCTCTCACACTCTCTCTCTCCCTTCCCCTCTTTCTCTATCTTATTCTTCCTCTCCACCCCAGTTGTTGTCCCCACTGCGTCTCCTCTCTTAAATTAGCCCAGTCGAGTGTTTCATTGTTTGTCGCTTGAGTGAGGAGACGTCAGTCAAAGAGACGTGACTCCCCAACACAGATGCCGACACACTGGAGTCTCTGTTCAACTGACAGGATTGTAGAAGCTGGTTAAATGAAGATGGGTGATGTTCAGTCTTATCACTGACAGATGCTCGGTGTTAAACATACTCTAATCACAAATTATCTTGCTTACATTTAAGACATTTGGGCTCTTTTTTTCTGGAACAACTTAAAATTACTGAACTGATTCTGCACCAAGCTCAAGGACACCTTGACTTTTCAGTTGCAACACAGTCCATCATTACAACCCTGGTTTCCTCATATCCGACTTGATGACAGTTTTGTACCTCATATAATGAGACAGGAGGGTTGTTTCATGGTTACACAACTTTGTACACGTCGTATCATGAGCAGTCCTTGTGAAGCCTTGCTGTGAACTATATCTTAGCTTTGAAGTGTTCTGTTAACACTGCAGACACATTAAAGGATGCCTCAGTATACTTTGATAGTTACGTGAACTCAGTGGAAGCAGGATTTTGCGATGGAGCTTACAAGTCTTATCAGCATCCTTGTATTAACCCGTGCACATTTGTCAGCAATGTGAGGCAACGTGCCTTACGGTTAGATTTAGAGGGACCGGTGTGTAACAGAGCATGGTGGCGGCTTGAGAGGGATGGTAGCTAGATCTACCCCCTGGCTGTGGGATTCTGAGTGGCTGATTTACTCCTCGCTATTTTCCATCTTCAACCGCACTCCGTCCTTGGTGGTGGTAAATCAGATGTAGGCTGCTGCACCATATCTACAGAAACCAAGGCAGAACCATAGACGTAGAAAAAGATAATGATAAAAGAGCAGTACAGGGAGTTGTGACAGTGAGACAGTTGCTGTATTTGAATTCATTCAAATGGATCAACAACTGAGGTATCCTTCAGCTTGTTTTAACATCTTATTTAATGTTGTATTATGTCTTAAAATATTGTTCGCAAAACAAGCACTAAGATCTTTTGGACAAGAATAATGCATAAAATATTTAAATACCCTAAAAAGCTGACAGGGTTGCCACTTCTCTCTGGATAATTCCAACATTTTCACCACTCTCAGCTAATTTTCACTCGTTTCAACAGCAAGACGTGAGAACTTATTACATAAGTAATTTACTTGTTTTCCAGTCTAGAATCTTTACACCGTCATTGATTGGAAAACAGGGTCAGTGTGTGTGTGAAAACTGGGAATTATCGAGGCAGATGGCACAAAACAAAAGGGTGCAAAAGAAAAATAATGAAAAAGTCAGACAGGTCCCCACCACCCCCACCACCCACACTGAACTGATTCAAAAGAGTCACTCACAATGTTTAATCTTATTTTTTTTTCTTGTGTATCTAGGTATCACAGGTAGCGACTATATCAACGCCAACTACATTGATGGCTACAGGAAACAGAATGCCTACATCGCCACCCAGGGTCCATTACCAGAGACATTCGGGGACTTCTGGAGAATGGTGTGGGAACAGAGAGCAGCCACTGTGGTCATGATGACCAGGCTGGAGGAGAAGTCACGGGTAGGTCGGCTCAACCAATCTTGGGACTGATGTTGGGCACTGTTTTTACCACTTTAAATTTTTTCCAAATCAAAACACTGCTTCACAAGAAAGATCAAGTATGAGAAGCAGCTGCTGATGAATGGCACAGGTTCAGTTATTCCCCAGCTGTATACCTGAACTTCATAGGTAGGTAATCAGGTTTTATTTTCTTGAGATGGACTGCTTCCAGAGAAGTGTAGACATTTGAAGGGGATGGTGAAAGCAGCAGAGGGCTGGTGGGGGGAGGGTGTGATAAAACAGAGTTAACCAAAAGACCGTCTACCTGTGCACTTCTAATAAGTTATCCTGCACGTCCACTGGGAGTATCTTCACAGACTTGGCTCTGTTTTCTCTCCTTATTTGCAGTGGAATTGACAAGCTGTTGCATGTTCCCTACAGTGCTGAGAGCTTAGCAAGTTTTAGCGCTCAGAGTGAACAGTGCAGGAAGCTAAAATTAAATTTTAAGCAAGGGTGCTCGGAGTTTTTGCAGTACTTGTGACCAGTGCCTCCCACAACCATCTGTTGGTAGTGGAAGTTAGAGGAAAAAGTGCATGGAGAGCACGGTAACTTAGTTACAGAAGGGAGGAATGAGATGTCAGGGCGTGATCACACTAGTCCACTTTTGTGTGTTTTCTTTGTATATTCATGTATAAAAACCACGAGAAGTGGCCACAAAGTTAGCAGGAAGCGTATTCTTTAGAAGGTGCACAGCCTGGTGTCCTTGATGACTTTCCATAGTTACAAACAGACCAACTTTTTTGAGTTGTGATTACGATGTTCATGCTTTCTTGTCGGCGTAATAACTTAGGACTAACTAATAGTAAGAAGGCAAGAGAAGCACTTTACTACCACAAACTGTCAGCCATTTTTTCGATCATAGTGAATGAGCAGACAAACATGCTAACTCTGTTAAGGAAGTCTCTTAAATGTTTGACAGTTGGATACCAGTTGTGTTTGCCCATAGTGACAGCTAGCCGTTACGTAAACAAAGTGCCTGTCGTATGACCCATTTTTCTAAATTATGAGCTGAAAATGCAGGTGAATGCTACAAAAGTGAGATGAAGCCAAATGGTGTCACTGTACCCTTAGGGTGGATCTACAATTTTTTTCTTCTTTGCAATCAAGGAGTGGAGTTGTCTAAATGTCAAAAAGCCAACTGCGATGTTTCATCCTGTCAACTCAAACCTTTGTCAAGTTATCAGGCTCACTCACCCCAGGTGTCTCCATTCATTTTCCCTCCCTCCATCCCTTTCCAATTGTTTACCTATCCTCCATACTGGCATGCGTGTTCCACTCCTGTCAAATGTGATCAAGATTAGCGGGCGGTAGAACTTGAGTGTCAGTTTGAGCAGGAAATGGGAGAGAAAGCTGGAGAGCAGTGCATCTCCCTCACTAGCTGTCACATCTCATCTGATGTCCGCCAGCGCGTCACACCCCATATTGAATGAATCTTTATTAAGTGGGCTGACAGGGGAGGACTGGGGGGAAGCAGGGATTGCGTTTTCAGATATAGACTATAGAACCACTGGGCGAAAAATCCAGAAAATCCATCCAGGAAAACATTACGTGAGAATTTGAAATGATAACACTTTATCAAGCTTTTATTTTGACAGATACTCCATTAAGAATTGATTGTGTTCCATAAATGTCAAACATAGTCCTGCACACTCGTGTTTTGTATTACTGGTGAACATTTTGTTACAAGAATGCAGGCAGGATTTGTTAAGTTCAACTATAAAGGGGGAATTGCTGTGAGAAATGGAGAGAAGCTGCCCTGGTGTTTCTGTCTGTTTTATGCTTTATGATGCTATATGCGTACGCATACATGATGGGAATTTTTGTTCACTTTTCCATTTATGTGCATGAACTTATTCATTAGTGGAGACACCATAAAGTAGTCTGTGACATAGATACTACAACTGATACCTCTGTCTGTCTGTCTCTCTCATTTCCAGATTAAGTGTGACCAGTACTGGCCCAGTCGTGGCACAGAAACCTATGGTATGACCCAAGTGACCCTGTTGGACACCATAGAACTGGCCACTTTCTGTGTCCGCACTTTCTCCTTGCACAAGGTAGGAGAATTTATGTCTCTTTCCCACACACATACAAACACACACATGCACATTGTCTCTTACAAATAAAGTACTTTAGATTTATTATAAAGTTTGATAACAATGAACAGTAATGACCTTATATGGTACAGACCTTGCATAAGGATACTGTTATTATGCAGCAAACGGAGGCCCGGTTCATGGGACATACCTTGTAAAAATAAAGACACAAAATGTACAAGTTCAACAAAAAAGGAGGCATAAACATTGTGCTTTTTCACCATTTGATGTAAATGTATACATGTGGAACCCTTCGTCCTCGTTGTCCTTCCACTCCTCCTCTTTTACCTTGTTCGGCTCTCTCTCTCCTCGATAGATCATCTGTTTATGTGCATCTGCCAAATTGGAGCACTTAGGTAAAGTGAGCAGAAGAGAAACTCAATATACATAATTGGCAGACTGCTCTCATGCTCCTGTGAGCGCGCACGCGCACACACACACACACACACACACACATTTGAACACTGATATACAAAGGCAGATACAGAAGCTTCACAAAAAAAAAAAAAAAACATTCTTGAGATGAAGCATTTGCTCATGGAAGTTTACACGCATACTCATACACAAATATATAGTGAAAAAAAACAAATACATATATTTCCATAGCTTGACACACAGATGCACACCTTTAGATATGTATAACACACATTAAAGTATATTTAGATACAAACACTGACTCACTCACAGTCTCACACCCCTCATGGTCATGCAAACCAAAAAAAGACCTGCTACGAGACATATAGCAGAGAACCTGCCATTGGAAGGATTAAACATTTCCAGAATTTTCCTCTAAACCAGATAGCACCATGCTTAAATCACAGCTGTCTTTGGGGTGTCAGCCGAACAATGAGTGCGATGGTAAAGATAGCAAGCCACGGTGCTTTAAAGCTCGCTGGTTGACATTCAGGGCCATTTACATTCTGCTGCTCTCAGCCTCCATCAAACCTACCGATATGCTTCGTTTTCTATCTGTCCTTTGCCTCCTCCATGTAACTGCAGCCATTGCTGCGATTTCTCGCTGAGCTGTTTTCACTTTATATTTCAGAGAAAAAATATTTTGTTGGATTTGTGTGAAGTGTAAGGTCGCAGACGCTGGCAGTAGACACACAAATACACACACACACAGTGAATCTACAAAGCAGCCACCATGGTACATATCCATATGTATACATGTCCTGCAGTGTTGCAGAATTGTGTCTGCCAATAAATTCTTAACAAAGAGCTTAAATTTAAAGAAAAATAGAAGCCAAGCACCAATCACTCCCATGCAGCCTGCCTCATCTGCAGGAACAGGGAATGTCCAAAAAAAAAAAAAGAAGATTTAGGTCAGTTTGCTTTTAATTACCACACTCATTTATTCATTTATTCAGCAAGGAAAAAAAATCCCTCTGTCAGGGAAGCAGAAACACTGCATTGAAATGCAAACAGTACCTCCATTAGAGGATCTTCTGAGAGGGAAGAGAGTAGAGGAGGACAGAAAGATGTAAGGGAGTTTTTTCTCTCTTTTCTTATCCTCAAAAATCTTCCTCCCAGCTTGTATCTTTGATGCGTCGAGAGTTGAGTTTGAGGCGGGAGCTGACAGACGGCTGTGTAATGTGGGTGTTTGCTGCATGTATCTGTAGATGTTATGAGCAGCAGCAACATGAGCGCATGAAGACATAATACCTGTACTTATTATATTATGATGAGTCTATCTGATCAGCCCTATATGCGTCAAAGTGTTTCCCAAAGGAAAATTACACCTTGTTAACCGTTACAGCACCAACAGATCTATTTTAAGGTAGCTGTACAGGGTTTGTAGTGTTTGCTTCTGAGAGCAAAGCATCAGTGTTGAGCTTTCATTCAATATGAATGATCCAAACATGGTATTTAATTAAAATATTGCTAAATGCCCAATTTTTATTTCCATCCTAAAGCACAACCCTGTCAAGCTTGTCAGTAGGACTGTGCATATGTTGCACAACTAAGACACACATGAGAATTTTCTATGCAGAAGATATTAAGGTTTACAGAGATCTCTGGTAGAGTTTGCACTGTACAAGCCTGAAATATTGGGCTGAGTCAGATTAATGGTTTAAGCATGTTCTGAGGGGGCAGCTGAAATGCATCCAGTAGATTAGGTGGGTGAAGGCAAGTGGTTATACTTATTAAAACACTCACGTTGATTAAAACACTCATCATACAATAACCTTTAAACACTCCATTTTGGTTTATTTCTGTTATGACATAAATAAAACCAGTTGGTCAGTCACTCCAAACACACCCTTTGCACCACCATATCCAACCCATCTCCTTCTGTTCTTTTACAGAATGGCTCCAGTGAGAAGCGGGAGGTTCGTCAATTCCAGTTCACAGCGTGGCCTGACCATGGTGTACCAGAGTACCCGACCCCCTTCCTGGCCTTCCTCCGTAGGGTGAAGACCTGCAACCCGCCTGACGCTGGACCCATCATCGCACACTGCAGGTCAGTAGCAAGGTTTTTTACATGTTTGCCTCTGCCCTTAGTATGTGCATGGATGTGTATGGCTTTGAGCAAACAGAATGGCAGAGCTCCTGTGTAACTGCTATTACATGTTACATAACATACATTATACAAACACTCCCTTTCTTACCAGACCTCCATCTTTTCTTTTGTCCATTGGTCACATCATCTTCCTTTTTAAGGAATGTCTTTTTTCTATGCTTTTATTCTCTCCACCTCTGTCTCTCTTTTTTTCCCTCCCTGTGAAAAGCCTCACAGTAATCCCTTCCCATCTTTATTGCTTCTCCCTTTTTGCTCCTTAGCCCTTCCTCCTTTTACAAGTGGTATTTCTCAAATGGCTTATTCAAATTGAAACCTTCCTTTTTGTCAAGATAAGAAGACTTCAGTGAGTCCAAAGAGCTACACATTGAAACTTAAATTTGACAGCTTGCTTTGCTCATTCTCCATCACTGTCCTCCTGTTGTTCTGTCATTTTTAGTTGTTTCTGTTGTCCCTCTCTAGCTGTCACTACATCTTTCTGTTTTTCCCCTCCTACTCAATTATTTAAAGTATAATGCCAACAAATCCGTTAGCATCACTGGACATACATAATCACCTCATGTTTTAATTAAAGAGAACAAATATTCAAAGCCACAGAACCCCGAGAAGACCAAGAGCAAGGGATTTTCTATTAAACAGACTTCTTAAACGACTTCTCTTTCTTCTTTCAGTGCGGGTGTCGGCCGGACAGGTTGCTTCATCGTCATCGACGCCATGCTTGAGCGCATCAAGCACGAGAAGACGGTCGACATTTACGGCCACGTGACGCTGATGCGCTCACAGCGGAACTACATGGTGCAGACAGAGGACCAGTACAGCTTCATTCACGATGCGCTGCTGGAGGCAGTGGCCTGCGGCAACACTGAAGTGGCTGCTCGGAGCCTCTATTCCTACATCCAGAAGCTGGCCCAGGTGGAGAGCGGAGAGCATGTCACTGGCATGGAGCTAGAGTTTAAGGTATCAAGCAATTTCCTTAATAACCTTTTTAAAGTATATTAATAGCTGCTGCAGAGTTTAAGCTCTATCCTTTTCTTGTTTTCACTGATAAACTGTGACAATATAAGACGAAGTGTTTCAAATGAACTAGATTAACAAAATTAAATTGCCTTTAACTTTTTGCAGGTGACCCTATTTTGAGTTTTGACAAATACGGGCACCAATTAATATTTCAAATGACCGCTCAAAAACTCACCTGTCAGATTGACTTGACATGAAGTCAAGACACTAGCAAATAACATGCACGTTAGATCAGAAATGGCAGACATCTTAGATCAGTGTCTGTATTAACTTTTCACTCTTTGGACTTGGCTCACTGGAAGCTTTATCTTCCTAGAAGTTATTTTTGCTTATTTAATTGCATTTGCAGTGTGCTTAATTATTGGTTACAGTATTGATTGTGGTAGCTGATTAGGGGAACTGGAAGAATAATATTTCAGTCCAGTGAAAATGCAGAATATTACAGAAAATTCTTATACAAACTGAGTTAGGGGTTTGACAAAAGGCAGGTTGGACATTTCTGGAAACAGTGAACAAAGTGTATGACACAGTAAGCTGAAGAGTTTCATTTCTCTTGTTGATATAATACCTTGCAGCCCCAGGTAAGTAGTAGTGTATCTGCTGTCCAAGTAGTAGCATCTCATATGGCATCTCATATTGAATTATTATTGTATTTGTTGCAAAAAAAAACTGTTTAACCACAATGTTCATATTGCAGGATCTGTAATAATATGCTTAAGCAAAGAAATTGGGTTTAATCTAGTATAGGTAGAAGCAGCAAGGATTTGAGTTTAGGCTCAAGAAAGATGCTTTCTTAGAGAAATTCATGACAAAGCAGTAGGTAAGACTAGACAGCCAGGCACAGTGGTTACATAGATCTCCATTAAAGAAACTTATAAACTCACCTTAGCTTCAGCTGCTTCAGTCAGTATCTGCTGACCTTGAATTGCACACACTCTCACTCTCAAATCATCTATCATCTTCCCATCGCCATTCACCAGCACGACCCCCCTGCCAAGAAACAATAATAGTGCTGGTGTGTTTCGACCTTTTTTTTTTTTTTTTTTTTGACTCACTGGTGCACAACGGTGATGGAATCTCCATCGCCATCTGTAACAGGGATAATGCTGAGCTGGCGTCAGGAGTCAAACAGGGATTAATAACGTCCACACTATAGTCGGGATAGAAAAGAGAGGTGTGTGTGAAGAGGGGTGGGGGAGCTAAGTAATTAATACTTGATGATGACAAATGGAGGTGGATGGCAGGGCAAGTGGAGGGAGGAAGGTTTGGTTAATGAACAAAGGGACGACTGTATGCTAACTTGGCACTAAGGAAGTGATTCGACAGAATGCTGCACTGTAGGGATTGGTAAGAGAGTATTGTCATTCTCAGGTGGCAAAAGGCATCATGCAGAGCTAAGATGTGACTGGTGGGATTCACGGGAGTTCAGCAGGGAGAGTGAACCGAGAACAGCGACTTGACACTGTTGTCAGAGTTGTCAGACTAGTGCTTTCTGGTGTGTTATATGTGCAGGAATAACAAGCATGTTCAGGGTAAGATTTATGCACATAACCCATAAAAAAGGCCTGGCGGGACTGATTTGAAATTAAATAGTGAAAGGAATGATTTTGAATTCAGTAGCAAAGTTTTAATTGGGATCCAAATCCAAACAAGGAGACAAAGATTTTATTTAGAGCTCTCTACAAAGTTGATGCTGATAGTTTACAAGAACTTTTCAAGGCATAGTGTGTCATTGGAGCAACACTATAAACATAATTATTACATTTTACTGGGGTAACTGTTTGATAATTAATATATTATTAAACATTTGTTTATTAGGGTTGTGATCAGGGCAGGTTAGGATTAGGATAATCACAATTTTGTAAGCCCTATGTTTTGACATATAACAACAAATACGATTATCCCTGTTGTGGAGAAACATGCTTAATTTGCATTAGTTCACTTTCCAATACTATACTATAAATGGGAAAGGAGCTGGCAACCGTGACTAGAGGTACGCTAGGTGCTTCTCTGCCCTGTTGGATGACAGGTTGCCAGATTTGGCTCTGTTCCCTGCACCCTCTGCGGTGTTTGGCGGTGTAGCTGAGGGCCTCTTTAGCGTTGCCAGGCCACCTCAAGCCTTTCCAGGTGCCTTTGTGAAACACAGATCAAAGGGAGGACAGTAGCAAAGGATGAAGGGAAGGGAGGAGGAGGAGGAGGAGGAGAAGGAGAAGGGCTGGACAAACTCCAAGTGGCGGTAACACAGAGATACTCATGCTATAGGGGAATTAGAGAGAAAGAGAGGACAACGCTCCAATGGGAGAAAAACTTGTTCTGAGATTCAAAGAGAAACACTTTCTCTGTCACTTTGTGTGTTCTGACATTGAAAGACAAGGAGTCCTGGAAATAAATCTGCATTCCTGCCTACTTTTTAGTGAGGTCAGTTGCAACTTGTGTCTTTCTTCTCTTGCGTCTTGCAGTGCTGCTAGTGTCTTCAGTGCGTCATGCTTTTCTCTGTCTGAAAGGGGTCCTCAACAATCTGATTAGGGTGTCTTCCATTTTCAAGCAAACTCTAACAAGTAGGCACACACACCCACACACAAAATCTTTGACAAGACACTGAAGCCAAGAGGAAGTGATCATAAGACTGCTGACCCACAAACTCCCACTGAGGTCCCTATGACGATGATGATGTAGCAGTACAGCTTTCATTTTGATCATTATGCAGTGTGTGTGTGTCTGTGTGTGTTTGTCTTTTTGAATCCCTGTGCGAGTCTATGTTTTATTCACATATACCACACTGCCATTATCAAAGGCGCTGGTGACCCACTTTTAGTTTTCTTTTTCGTGCAGTCTTGATCCACAGGCTCGTTAGTTTGGGAGTGTGGCATATTTTTCATCGTTGAATCTGACCCTGCAGGACCCCACAAGTAGCAAAAGGGGATAAAGTTTCTGAATTGCTTTCCAATAAATATATTCTTGATAAACAATGTCCCTTTGAAGCTGTGCCATTGTCAGTAAAGCAGATTAGTCTTTGCTTTATTACTTTCTGTCACTGATATACTCCTCACTTTATCTGTCTCGCACCTGTCCTCTCCTATCCACTATCTCCCTATCTCTTTTATCATCCTCTCCTTCCTTCCTCTCTCTCCTCTTTTCATGCCTCTTCTTTCCTCTTTGTAACTACCATGGCTTTTACCAATTCATCCCCTCTTCCACTCACCACTTTGCTTCCTTTTCATCTTCTTTTCATCCTCTTCCTCCTCCGTACTTTTTATTGCACACTTTCTGTGGAACATTTTTTTTAATCTTTTAAATTCTCTCTCTCTCTCTCTCTCTCTCTCTGTGCATCCTTCCCTTCTGTTTCTCCATCCATCCCTCCAGCGTTTGGCCAACTCCAAAGCCCACACGTCGCGCTTCATCAGTGCCAACCTTCCCTGCAACAAGTTCAAGAATCGACTGGTCAACATCATGCCCTACGAGACCACGCGCGTCTGTCTGCAGCCAATCAGAGGCCTGGAAGGATCTGACTACATCAATGCCAGCTTCATTGATGGATACAGGTAGGGAGAGGGTTGAGGTGGTGGGAAACATGTAAGCATCTGTGATGTGATGCCATTACTATCTCTACTATTGCCAGGAAACATCTTTGATAATGCAAGACATGTCATCTGTAGAGTATATAATATAGATATATACAGTAGGTGAGTGAAATGCTGATGCAGGAAGTCACCTAATTCACAAATCAAATTCGTACACAGTCCTTTCTTTGTCATCACTCAGTTTTATTCAGTTTTATTAAGTATCAAGCAGGAACTTTTTAAGTGTTGTTGTGTCAGTGACATTAAACATGGCTGTTTATACAAGCCAAACATAAATGGTTTTCATGTTTGTTTGTTTTTATGTACACAGGCAACAGAAGGCCTACATTGCAACACAGGGCCCTCTGGCAGAGACTACAGAAGACTTCTGGAGAATGCTCTGGGAGAACAACTCTACTATTGTAGTCATGTTGACCAAACTGAGAGAGATGGGAAGGGTAGGATATAAACACAACTCATGGACACAAACATTTGATTAATGTTAATCATTAATCTTTATTGATGTGTGATTAAAAAAAAATAAATAAATTGTGAATATATAAATTAACATTGGGTATGTCTACCCTTTTTCCTCAAACAGGAAAAGTGTGTCATCAGTACTGGCCGGCGGAGCGCTCTGCCAGGTACCAGTACTTTGTGGTTGATCCCATGGCAGAGTACAACATGCCGCAGTACATCCTCCGAGAGTTCAAGGTCACAGACGCCAGGGTAAGACATACCTGGGTGTTTCGATGTGTATTGAGTTGGTTGCAAGATGCGAACAAGCAACAAATTAAGACATAGTTATGAACATTGTATAACAAAGATAGTACAACTATAATCACAGCAATTTTTTTCAGAAAAAGTTGGGGAGTTACACAAGAAACCGACATGTAAACAACATTTGACAGAATATCAGCCAGTCTGATTCAAAGAATAAGGAGTAATTTATAGATTCTCCATTTTATACTGCAATTTATTAGCAATGTAGGGCCAGTGTATAAATATAATACAAAGAAACCAATTTCTAAGTAGCCCCAAAAGACTAAAATACAATGCTGTTCCAAATTATGCTATAATTTTCACAACTGCGCTGGCCACCCACCCTTCACTGGAGTGTGGGAAATGTAGGAGATTAAGCAGGTTAAGGAAAAATAGGTCACATAAACACAAAAACATCACAAGTAAATTTTATTCTTTGCCTCAAAAGTTCCTAAAATAGCTGTATATAGTGTAATTTTCCTCTGTAGTTAGATGTGTTTCCACACGAAACAAGATATCATGACGACATTGAAAGTAACTTTTACAACCAAAGTGACTGTTCTTGCCCTGAACTGTTTATAACCTACTCCACACTGCTATAGTTATCATTTTTCCTCAGGATTTCATTTTTGGTCCAATTAGGTTGGACAGTTTGGAGCAGCAGCAGCAGAACTGAAGCGCAGGAATAAAACTGCCTCCTCTCTTTGCCAAACAGGCTGACATATCCAAAGATTTCCCTGGCAGTGTGGCAGCTAGTTAGCAGTCATCCTGTTGGTATTAAAAACATTAATACATTATATATATATATATATATGTGTGTGTGTGTGTGTGTGTGTGTGTGTGTATATATATATATATATATATATATATATATATATATATATATATATATATATATATATATATATATATATATATATATGTATATATATATATATATATATATATATATATATATATATGTATATATATATATATATATATATATATATATATATATATATATATCTCCACGTATATACACACATACACCTATACAGAAACAGACACACTATCCACAGTGTGTAAATCAGACATAACTGCTGTTTAAGCTGGTATGCCATCGCCCCACACATATGCAAACACACTAACAAAGACACACTTTTTTTTTTTTTTTTTTTTTTTTACATAACCCTGTATGTGCAGTGTGCAAAATGACTCTCTTTATGGTCTCAAACACACACACACACACACACACACACACACAAATGTACACACAGGCTCACTTTGAGCCAAATACTTATCTCCATGCTGATTTGCTGTTCTCAGCACAAATATAAACACACATGCATACAAACACACACACACACTTTTTTTAAAACATACATTCAACACAAATAGTTACAGACTGCATTTTTAGCCCCTTGTAAAGACACGTGCATACACTGGTCAGTGTTGGCGACTTAAAGGGGTTGAATCATCAAAGCATCAAACCTTATCATTAGAGTTAAGGAAACAAAACACAGAGCGAGAAGATAATGGTACGGATAATATCTATGGAGGTGTGAAAGAGGAGGTTAGGTTGGTGTGTAGATTTGTAGGTTTTTAACCCCATATTACTGAGAGTGTATGCACGAGTGTATGTAAACTGGCTTTTACCCAGTATACCTTAGATGTATGTTTATGTTTTCGCACATGTATGTGTGTGTACGTGTGTCACATGCCTCTGCACAGTAATAGCAGAGACTCTACGCCTCAACACTCACATCTAGCGAGCCAGTCACGTATTTAATCACACAATTTGACACGCCGCGTGGGCCCTCAGGTTGTGTGTTAAATTTTCCTCTCTTTTTTCTCTCCCCCCTCTCTTTCTTCGGCGTGCTTGGTTTATTGTGTTGCTGTCTTTGCCCCTCTTTTTCACTTTTAATCCCCCTGCTGAGGCAAAATGTTTTTGAGATGAAACAAAGGCAATGAAAAAAAGAAAACATGCAATGCGTCATAAAACAAGGAAAGAGAGTCAGTACATGGAGCTTAACTTATTAGAATCCAAATCACTGTATTTGTCAAGTACAATAAATGTGCATCAATATGTCTTGGCAACATCGGTGCAGAAGCATAGCAACAGCTAAGATAGCAACACACTGCTCACAGGACAACAGGACTTCACATTCAGAACACCAGGATTCAATAGACAGATTATGTATATCCTGACATACAATAGCTGCATATGTTGTACATTCAGCATTCAGTCACCATCTGCATTTAGCATGCTAGCAGTCGAGGGGGATGGTTAGCTCATGGCAAAAATCAGAATGAATGAATGAATAAGGAGGTAGCGTATAGCCACCATGGCAACATCCATGATGAACATACAGCCTAAGGCTTTTGTTTACATCTACACGTTCATTAACTCAGTATGATATATGACATTTTCGACACAGCAACAGATGAAAAAAAGCTCTTTAGGAAATCCATTGTTAGTTTTACGACGTCATTTAATCATTATTTAAAGCTTTCTTATTGTTGCTGCCAAATTGAATTCCTATATAGAATTTTTTTGCAGTGTTTTCTGCATACACCGTCCTGACAGGATACTATTCGTATCCCCAGTCATCCACTGCATAAGTGCTTGCTGGACTGGATGATACCTTATATGGAAAATTAACTATTAGCTATTTTTATCCAGAAGCCAGTGTGGGCAGTCAGTAATCCTCGGTCGTATGATTAATTCTTAAGAATAGAAGAGCACTTACATTCACTTGATGCATCTACTTGAGGAGGCAAACTTAAATGCAATCATCCAAATATTTAGCTGCATGATTCATCAGAGGCATGTAATGCCACCATAATTTTGTGCACAGCTTCTTCTTGTGTGTTTTTATGACCTGTCTTTCACTAGAGTCAGTGTGTTTGTGGGCTACTCAAACAAGCAAGAAAACTTTATTTAATTTACCAAATCATATCACAGGTGAGAATATATCATCTCAGTGTACATTTACTTTTTTTCTTTTATATTACATTGATTTTCTATAATACAATGTAGGGCAAATTACTCTAAACCTATATTTAGAGTTTATAATTTTACACCATCCAATAACAAGATAACTAAAGAGACAAAGAGTTCCCAGTTTACTCAGCAGCTGAGTATTAATCAAATTGTGCCTTTGCAGTGTGAACAAATGGGACCTGAATGTGTGAGAATGACATGTCATGTCAAAACTGAAGTCTGTTGCACAGAGAGGTGAGAACCGACTGGAGAAATGAACACCTGGTTGTCTTAATTGCTGGTGGCATCAAGCAGGCAGCCCTTCTCAGAATGTGAAAAATGTTTCACTCTGCTCACTTTCTTAAGAAATTTGTTCCCTCCAAGACAACTTGAAAAGAATTTTCTTTACAAGGACACGACACACAAAATGAAAAGCAAAAAAACTTACAGTATTTAAATGTTTTTGTTTGCACTGGAAGCAAGTGCACAGCTAAAACAAGATTATAAGAATCAATATAAGATTAAATTGTTAAGACTGACATTTTGTCTAGCAGACTTGTCAGCGTGTCAGGGTTTTTGTTTTCAATTTTCATCATCCAATCCCGCCTCCTGCTCCGTTAGTGCTCCGTTCTTGCTTCTTACCTTCATTGCTCTGCTCATCCGTCAGGTCGCTGTATCGATTGCATCACAGGATTATCCTATTCAACATGGTGTCTGGGAGAAGACGCTTGTCATGGCAGATACACTATTGATTAGCTTTAACTAGGACCTTCTCATTGCACCTCACAAACTTGACAGGGAAGAAAATGGAGACAATTGGGTTGGAGTTAGAGGAGAGACAAGCTGTCCCTCTGTGGTGAGATTTGTGTCTTATTGTACATTTATTCATCTGTGCTGTTTGACTGATACAGTTTCATTCTCAAGGGCCAATTATTAAGATGTTACTGCCTTATAGAGCTTCTAGCAGTGTAGCTTCTATTGCATTTTGTTCTTAGAAGGATCCAAAGAGTATGGGTTGGTTAGGTGGGATTGAAACCCCAATCTCTGCCAGTAATGATGCTTTACGCTGTACATCAAAATTCCCAAGTGAAACGCTTTAACAAACATCCTCCCCTATTGCCTTTGCCCTGTCTTCTTTATCTTCTATCCTCACTTCATGCGCTCTGTGTTTGCAGGATGGCCAATCCAGGACAGTAAGGCAGTTCCAGTTTACTGATTGGCCAGAGCAAGGCGTGCCTAAATCCGGGGAGGGATTCATTGATTTCATTGGCCAGGTGCATAAAACCAAGGAGCAGTTTGGACAGGATGGACCGATCTCTGTCCACTGCAGGTAAGGAGTCCTCAATGTCATGTTGCATCATATTTTCACTACTGCACAGTATTAAAGATTCAAGATCCACAATGCTCACTTTTCTTTAAAAATGAAACATTATAATACAGGTTTTCTTAAAAAGAGGGGTGGGATATACTATATTTCCAGGCACTGCAACATGTTGCCCTAAACTGCACTCCAAAGACACACTTTCCTTACTGAAAGAGACATAAAGCCTAAAGCATCATGACAAGATTAAATCACTTCTTAGGGTGGTTATTGTTTTGCGGTGCAGCTCCAACGGCATCATCAGATACGATCCCTCCTCTCCTTTTTGCCACCGCAGTACACTACCTCTGCACCTCCACAGGCCCATCTCCTCCATAATTGATAAGGCTGAGATGCGGCTTGGCATTTGCAAAGAGGAGGCACATGAAATGATACAGCCATTCTTTTTGGTTTTTATGATAGCTCCGTGATGCATTTTTCATTATCTCGAGTGTAGCTTCCAAGGTAACCTTCATCATTAACTTGACACGCTGGACTCAGGTAGAAACCTTATTTTGGTCGTGGTCACCGATAAAGACCAGATTATTCTTATTCATCCATAGACCTTGAGCTGGCTCTGAATAAGTTGTTAGCTTTTGTTGGTGGGCAGTGGACATCTTTGATAGGGCTGTTTTTGTATGCTCTGCAAGACGAGTAAAAAAAAAAAAAGACGAAATGTCTAGAAATTCCTTTAACAAGACACCTGTATGTGATCCATTATGCATGGTTTTTCACGGTCTGATTGGGATTCAGAAACAGGTTTACGAATACAACTGTTCCACTAACTGAATGTGATCGTGTCAACAAACAAAGGTGTTAACACACTGAATACTTTCCTTGCTGTTTCATAAACATTGTTTACTTTTGGAACAGCGTAGTTGTCCCCTTTTTCTCCACATTTCTATCGCACAGGAGCCATGACATCATCAAACATAACATCACCTCCCCTGTATTATAAAAGCAATGATGTCACCAGCCATCAAATGGGCCCTAGGGAGTTGTAAGATGTGTCAGGGAAGCTCCAATAAGACTGAGTTATTCCTCCCTTCTATGAGGCCGTTATTGAAGGGGGTAGAGAGCTGTCTTAAAGCAAAAGGATCGGTTATTGCAGAGAGAACTGCAAGGCTGGAGTAATGGACAAAAGGCACACAGCCTATCAGGCTGGACTGCAAGAGTCACATGACTGTGTTGTATTCAGCTGCCAAATGCACCGTTAAGGCATCCTTGACACATCTCAGTGAACTTGGTTTGATTTTTGGAGCTATGTAAGAGGATTAAGACAGAACTTCTGCAGCCTACAATGGAGTCAATCATTAGAATTTTGTGCCGTTAATCGGGTACTTAAGTTACCTACAGGCCTTTTACTAACCCAATTATACTTTGCGTTAATTTTGTACTTTTTATCAGTCATTTCAAGAGGAGGTGTCACTTTTTTAAAACTAAAGTCAGATAATAGATATAATTCTGGGAAGACATTTCTCATGAGTAGTGGTGTAAAAAAAAAACATTAAGCTTAGGTTGGTTTCTTTGTCTGTCTTTGCCTCCTGCTCCTCCCTATCATCCTCCTCTTCCTCCCTCCCCTCCGCCTCCTTCAGGCTTTTCATCTCCGAGTGGAGAGCTTATGCTTGCCTTTTCTCTTACTCTTTCGTCTCCTGTCACCGGCCTTCCTCGTCTGTCATCCCTCTGTCTATTTCTTAATCCTCTCTCTCTCTCTCTTTCGCTCTCTCTCCCTCTTTTCCTCTCCATCCATCTATCCATTCTCGATGGGCCTCCTTTCTTTCACTCCCACCCTCTTTTCTTTCTTTACTTCTCTCCCCTCCTCAGCCACTATCTAATAGACCCACATGCTTTTTGTCATTAATTGCCTGATTACTTCCTGTGAATGGGGACACCAAATCCGCTCAGTCTGCAGCAGCTCGACGAGCCTTCAGATTTGGAGAGTCGGCCTTCCTGGGGAGAGGGAGAGGGAGGAGGTCTGAGTGAGTTTAAGAGTCCATGTGACAAGCTGTGACCGACTCCCAGGAAGAAGCTTTGGGTGGGCTGAGAGACACTGCTGTGTGGGGGTTGGTAGTGAGTGGTCGTATGTTCTGTATGATAAGGCTCAATAACTGCTGTGTTCAATATCATTTAATTTACTGTCATATGATACAAGTCATATTTTTGTCTAACTTTGTCCCTCAACAGACATACACACACACACACACACACAAACCCAAAGTGTTTGCTAGCAGCCATTGCTTTCACTCATCACTCAACAAAATAGCATCAGAGGCTGGAAGAAGCCCAAATAAATCTGTTGTCATATCAATTATTGTTCCATTGCTGAAGTGGAAGTCATTTCACAGCAAAGCAGCTTAGAGAGGCAGCTCTCAAGTATTTCAGGATCTGAGTTAAGACTCAGACTGTATTTCTGGAGAGCAGCAGCAGCAGGCGGACATTTTCCACACATGGGAGGGGCTTAAATGAGACAAAATGTTTGGTTGTTTGTGTGCGTGACTTGTGTGTGTCCTTGAGGGCTCATTTTCTGTTTGACGAGAATGTGGACGCACATCAAAGTGGATTCACAGATTCACTGTTTCCACATGCAGATTGCGTCCTTGCTGTCACCACTGTATCGTTACCATGCCACAGAATATCTGCCTATCAAAAGTTTTTACTCAGTTGACTCTTTCAGACAGTCTGAGCAGAGATTTACAACAAAAGTCACAAAGCAACGTACATGAAAATGAGTAGAGGAAGTGTAAGACACCACAGAAAGACAAATAGACTCACTATTCAGTCACTGTGTGTTTGCATACATATCTGTAACACCCTTCATGTTGTTATGTGTTCCTAGTGCTGGCGTGGGCAGGACCGGAGTCTTCATCACCCTCAGCATCGTCTTGGAGCGAATGCGCTATGAAGGCGTGGTTGATATCTTCCAGACAGTGAAGATGCTCCGGACACAGAGGCCAGCCATGGTCCAGACTGAGGTAAAAACATGCACACAAAAGTAAACTTCTAAAGTTTATACATATGATAAAGTTTTGGGGAATGTGTAATTGTATTAAAGTATACTCCACTTAATTTAAGACATACTGTACATTGATAAATGATGACACTGTATGTACTATTATAGCATACTTTTAGTCTTTACACAGTTGATTGTTGAGGTGTGTGTATAGGGGAGTATATGTAGTCATAATGTGTTATAAGCCCATCAGTCAACCTCTAGTTCTAGTTATGTAGTAAAGAGCATCTATAAGACTATAAGATATGATTGCCCCCATAATGCACTATAGATGTGGTCTTCATAGAAGTGGTTACCATTTAATGTAGTCTGAAGGTTAAGTGCCATAAATATGTTTAAGAACTGCAACAGGATAATTTGACTTGACTCAGTAAAATTCTATATCAAAACATTTTTACAGTGTACAATAGTACTGTAATTTGTTTTAATTAGAAGTTGTCTGAAATTGTTAATCGCTTATTAAAATCCTGTTGTTATGATTTTCTGATTATTTTCTTTGTGTGTTTCTTCCCCACAGGATGAGTACCAATTCTGCTATCACGCAGCTCTGGAGTATTTAGGAAGCTTTGATCACTATGCAACGTAAAAAGCCATCTCTTCCCCCAAGAATCCTGTCGCCCCCCTCAACAGTCCCCTGAGCCATAGAAACTTTGAAATTTGAAACGACGACAGCAGACGACGATAACATCAGTAATTCAGACACTCCAAACAGGATCCCATTGTAGATTTTTAGAAGACGACGCCTAACCAACCAGTTCAGAATAATTCCAATTCGACTAAGAGACCATTCATGAGCAAAATTGCCCATCATCTAGAAAAGAGTATTCTCCTCAGGAGAGGAACCAGACGCTGTGGCTCAAGCTGTGGGGCAGGAATCGATCAAAGTGTCAGACTGCTTACCTCACCTCAAGTGTTTCAATGTGGAGGACATTGTAAACATTCGTGGACATTTCTCTTCTCAAAAATATCTTCGTGATACAACGGTAACAAGCAACAGATAATGAAGGAGAAAGCAACAGCAAAAATCAATGAGAGGCAGATGGATGTAGCCAAGATGGGGTGACTTTCTTGTTTTTTGATATGCTTGGGTGTCAAAAGGGAGTTCAAGTATTTCTATCAACGCATTTTGTGAGTGATATCCAGAGAAATGACCAAATTGTGGTTGCCTGTGTGAACACAAATGGTTTTCCCCAAACTCTGTTAAGACAAAATATCAAAAGAGTGGACGCATAACTAGCACCTGAACACTACCATCTGGCATAAAATAAACCTTGGGAGTTTTTTACACTGTCCCACTAATGATATGCATAATTTGTGTGTAAAAACACTCAGCTATTAAAGTATACATCACATACCTGCCTGTTCTCAAGCGCTAAGAGCTTAGAGAAGGCATTGTCAGTGGTTGTCGGGAAGAAAGCGGCAGCACATATATTAAGATCAGTTAGTTTTATGAATTGTGCAGTTGTGTAATATCAGTGTCCCAAGCCAGGTAACCACAGTGATGTTGAAAAGTACCACAGTGTATTTAAAAAGTGCTCCAGGAGGCTTGTGTTTCAGTCACCAGAGAAATCGGGGAAAACTTCAGCTGTTGCAAGAAGCTGCGGCTGGGTTGTCTCGCAGATGGTTATGCTGGGAGAAATAGCAACCGTGTCCCATGATTTTTTACAATCACTCCTCTCTTTGGAACCATTGCATCATGGGGCTTCGGCGTTAACATCCACCATTTTGAACAGAGATAAATCTGGTGGGCAAGAAGCTTTGGAACAAACGGAACAACCAAACAAGGACCGCCACAAAGTTGGGGCTTTCTTTGTGTACAGTGACCAACGCTCATCATCATTGTTTCGAACTTTTTTGTCTTATGAGGAATTATCTTTTTTTCTTTTTTGTTTTTATTTTCTGTCAAAACCAAACATGCTGCTTATCTCGTGTATGCTGTACGTATGACTCTTGAGGGAGAGGAAACTGACAAACAAAAGATGCCAGCTCTGCTAACCGCTCGCACCCAGGCGGGCATGACTGAAAGTGCATCCACATGACAACATCGTCCACCGGTCTTTTCCACCTCTCCATTTTTTTTTTCTCCTCTATAATCATCTATTTCATTGTATAAGACACTCAAGAGTGACAGAGGCCTGTTGCAATTACAAAGCTGTACGTTCATGTGGTTGAAAAATTGGCCTTTAGTTCCACTGTATGTGTGTTTGGTAACAGGTGGATAAACAAAGTAGTTGCTTTGGTTTTTGTCCTCCGTTTTATAGATGATGTCTCTGTGGATGCCACAGCAAGACCAGGCAGCCATGTTGGATATCAATGCCATGATGTGATAATGAAATTCTTTGGTACAAGTGACTTGCACATCCCTAAGAAGAAAAAAAAAAAAAGAAAAAAAAAACTTGACAAACAAATACTCCAAAAACAAATGCAGGTTGGATTTGACACACTAATCTATATGTGTCTGAAAAAAATCAAGCTTTTGAAATTACCAGGTTTTCATTTTGAGATCAGTCTTTTGCTGTAGATGAGTGTACGGATTCTGCGAAGATGGGTGTGCACAAAAACCAGAGCGATGGACAGAACTGTGTGTAATCTTTTCTTATTTCCAGAAAAGCCTTATTGTTATTGTAACATTATGTAAACATTAATGTTGTATTATGACGACTTATTTTACATTACATAGTTGACTTTTTATTTTCTTTTTGGTTTAGTTTTTTAACAGAGATGTTGTATCACATTTTTTTAAAATTAGCAGGAAAAGAGAAATGCTTATTTGTTCATATTGCGTTTAAAGACATTCTATTTTTTCACTGTAGAAATGTTAAGTATAACATGTCTGTGTGTATGTGTGCATATATGTATTTATGCATACATATACTGCACACTCACACATGCATATATATTTAAATGCAGAATATAAAGATATATCCAAACACTTAGTATTAATTCAATTTTTCTCCTCATCATTTTTTTTTTATACCAGTCAGTGCTCATGTTTGAAAATATGATGACTTTTTATTAGTTCCTTTTTGTTTGTGTGTTTGTTTTTTGTAATCTTAGAGACCTTGCGTGTTTCTTGACAAAAAGGGCGCGGGGATGTCAATCCTCTGCCTCCACTCACCAATTTAACTTCTACTGCTGGGTAGATCCTGTGCCGATGAGGAGACGCCATTTTTAAACCTTGTTGAGATTCTTTATCATTAACTTGTAGGCATTAGTATTATTTTGTTTTGTTTTTTGTTTTTTGAGCAACTGTTGAATGATGAACTGGTCTACAAAATATCTAATGAATCAAAAATTTCATAATTAAACTTCTTTTGTTATCTATGTCAGCCCAACTTGACATACTGTACCTTGTATGGTCATGTACAGACTATGACCCTCACAGATTTAAGAAAAAAAGGTCTTTCTCTTATTTTTTACTTTTATTATTTTCAGACATAACGTGGTCATTCATTTTGTTAGATATCCACTATGATCTAGAATATACTTGTAAATAAACAAATATATAGATTATATGTATTTGTATCATTTGACCCTCAAGATCTCATACTTCAAGTGGGAACAGAATTACAAAGATCAAGGGTTCTGCTCATATCCGACTTCCTGGTGTTTGTAAAGCCTGTTTTCTCTCCTTCTGAAATGTTCTTTCTCCAGCCCTGCTCCCTGATCTTTAATTACCACTCGCTTTTTTCCGGTCTTTAATTTCCCCTGCTAGCAGTTAAACTGGGAAACAAGCCAGCTCCTGTTCTCACACCTATAGCCTCAATGAGGGCATGGAATCAGCATCAGTTGTCTGCTGGTATCGTTCAGCTAAAGACAGCAAGTTAGTCCACTTTACCAACTAACCATTTGATTTGGTAATCAACACTCAATTCAACGTCCTGTTACATTCTTATACTCGATGTGGACAAGAGCTTTTTCCCACCCTGATATTAGCACAGGTCAACAAGGGATAAGATGGACTTTTCTCTTTCACAACATGGAACTAAAGCAACTACAGGGATTTAAAAACTGATTCTGGTAAAATAATTGGACCTCCAAAATCTCCAAATCCAACAAAAAAGAAATTACAGAGGTGTAGGTTCTTAACTTCCCTGCTACTGTGAGAAATAATATGGTACCCAAAGATGTTCTTCATTTCTTAAGTTTCCCATAAATCCCCAGAAGTTCCTCAGCTGTCCAACTTCCTAAAATGCCAATGTGTTGTCCATAAGTATGCCATTGGCTGATGGACAAATGCAGCTATGCTGAAGGCCATAAATAGTTCATTTGCAACATGACATGATTTATTTTGTCCCTATTGCATTTTAAACATTGTATAGAGCCATACTTTGTGTTTTTGTTCAGCCATGTTTCGTTGTGGGATGCAGAAAGAAATCAGGACTCAATGAAACAGAGCAGTGCGGTGCAACCAAGGGAAGAACAAGACAACCAAAAACTTGCTGCAAATTCACATTTCCAGCATGTCATTTCTGAACAGTGTGAACCTTGAGATGTTTCATAATGAACTAAAATCCTGAACTGAAGTCTTTTGGAACTTGAAAAGACTGATAAAATGGGCCCATGCCAAACTGAAACCGTGGAAGTCTTTGGAAGCTTGTGCAATGTGTTACTCTTTTGACTTCATGTAAAGATGCTAGACTTTTGAAAACAGCCGCCAAATTTACTGGAGTATGTCGCAGAATATTTGGGGGAGGGGGGGGACTAACAAAAAAACAACACTAACAAAAAATGACATCAAAAAGAATAGAACATATACAGTACATAACAAAATGAAAAAGAACCCAAACTCAGCAAAATAGTTTTTCCTTTGTATGAGGGCCAAGAGCTATCACTTTCAAACTGTTACTTCTAACTGAAACAATAATTGGTTTAAAGCCACTGTGTATGTAGATATGTTGACTTTGTATTAAAGAAATGTTGTCTGAAAACTATTTTGCCTGTGATTGTTTACTAATACAGTATGATATGTGATGGTGTGATATTTCTAGATATATCTCCTCATGTCTGATTGCCTGCCTGCCTACAGCACATCTATGGTAATATGCTAAAAGCTAGCAAGAGTTCTTTAACTACCGTACTTCAATTGCACTAGAATTTACTTTGTACATTATACATTGCACCAGATCCTGCTTTCAAAGATCTGTGCTACAAGAGCTTGCAGGACAAGTGATGAAGCATGCAGATGGTGCACTTCTTTTGTTGATAGATGACTTGATTAGCTCCTACCTCTATTTGTCCACCAGCCTCTTCACAAACACATCCTGGAGTGTACTTAAGCCCCTCTTCAAGCTTGATAAATGCCACCCAGACAGGCTGATATTGGCACAGAGGTAAACCTTCACCTGTTGGTATTTGCTCTCTCATCTATCCTCGAGTGAGGCTCTTCAGATATCTGATAAACTCAAAGTAAAATGTCTGCAAATGGAAGAAAATATCGGAACCAAACCTTACTTTATTTGCCTATAACACTATAGTTTTAGATTACAGACTGCAACTTACAGTGTGATTATTCAGTATATGTGGAGTATCAATAAAATACTTATTTACAACTTAGTGTTTTGAAATTAATTAAACATTCTGGGTTTTTTTTTTTCAAGAATGCATAGATTAATTACTTTTTAGTCACACAAAGACTGACTGAAAATGTGTGAAAACTGAAAATTTCATTATTACATTGCAAGCCCAGAGTATACAGCTGTCAAGTAAAGTAGTCCCATGTTCACCCTTTTTCTTACTAGTTTAGTCAAAGGGTTACAGTGTATATGGACTTTCAAGTAAAATAGTCCCATGTTCACCCTTTTTTCTCTTTACACAAACTGTGAAATAAAGCAGTCTCTTCTTAACTGTGTTTCATGGTAAAAGAGCTTTCATTTTTAAAAGTACTTATACGGTAGCTTGTTTCTAGGAACCCTGTACTAATTTGCTTTTTTCTGTACTTATTCCCTTGCACCTAGTAACTACCAAGTAATTATTTCATTAGTACCCTCATTTTCCCCCCAATATGTACACAGTAATTTTAGGGATGTAAGCTTTCAACAATTATAAACATGCAGACTAAATAATCTAATGATGGTTTGGTGAACCATCCCAGTATTTCGAGTCCTCAAAAACTGTCTCTCCGAAGATTGTTTGATTCACACGTATATCAGCTGCAGATGATGTGCCAACAAGCTCCTTGTCACCTGAAACAGCAATTTGTGACAACATTCTGCCAAGTTGCAAGAGGATTGTCATTTATTAAAGGGTAATATACGCAGAATGACACCCCGTTTCAAGGATGATGTTACTAATTGTCTGCTCAGAGAGCTGTGTTTCAGTCCACTCTTTTCTAATAGTGGCGAGCCAACAGACCGAGTGTGAGGGCAGGCGAGGAAGTGAATTAGGGCGGTGATTATGCAGTGATTCAGACAGCAGCTCATTAGGACCCAGCTAAGCAAGCAATCAACGAATCGATGTGACAGTGGACCCAAAAGCCACAGAAATTTGTAATAAATGGCAAAGCGATAAATTGGATTATCCACAGCCCCATGGCCAAGCTCTTTCTGTTGCAAATGACAAATCAATCCAATCATGCCCCAAAAAAGCCAAAAGAATCAGGAAAGGGGCCTTGTGTTGCACCGGCTGTGGAGGTTATCTGTCTGAGATGTGCCTTGTTAAGGTTGTGGTTTTCCAGAGGTCATTTCTGTATGATATTCAGGGCTCTAAAATATTCATGACAGACCATTAGGTGTTTATGACCACCTTTTATAATAAGAGATTTACCGACATTTGAACTCCAGCCAGAATAGTAAAGGTGTCAGAGGAGTACCATGCCACATGCCTACTGATTCACCACGGAGAAAGCAGCTCTGCACTGAGATCTTAACGATGTAAATGAGCAGCCAAGGAGCAATAATAAATAAATAAAATGCAGAGACAGCAGGATCTCTTCTTACCACAGGGTATTCCAAGTGCATGTGATAGATCTACTCCATCTACTTAAGTCAAATCATAATCACTAAATGTCATGAGGGTACAGGGTGAAGAAACATAGATAGATAGATAGATAGATAGATAGATAGATAGATAGATAGATAGATAGATAGACAGACAGCTACAGTAGTAACATTGCAAATCTATATTGTCTGAACTGTATTTTCGCTGAATTCTGCCATCTGTTTCCCCTACTGAAGAAAAATGTGAGCTGTTTTCTCAAATGGCTTTGCTGCCATCTGCAGGATGTTATATGTTATATCATCATTGTAATAACCATAACCACACTGAAGAGCAATTTCCATTCAATTAAATCAAAGATTAACGTAGCTGATGTGTTGAAATGTATTGTCCTCTCCAGAGGCTCTTGCTTTCTCAATTCTAATTACATCATTATGAGAGATGCTTAGTAATGCTGTTAAGCAGTGACTTCCACATTTAGTTTTATTACACCACCACATGAAATCCGTGCATTTAGAAAACACATATGGATCTGACCACAACAAAGCTTCACTATACAAATGGATACTTTTACATATAAAGCATACATAGTTTATCTTGAGTGCTGCATTTTTCCCTATGCTTTGGATTGCCTGTTTGAGTAACTGCCAGCAGTAAATAGCAGTATTTTAAAACTGTGCTGTGACATGACTCCTGTGTTTATGCCCTCATGCTGTGTTTATGCCCTCATGCTGTTATTTCCCACAATCTGTTTTATGTTCCCTCCATCCTTTCTGTCTCTCTGTTTCCAGCCAGAGCTCTACCACTGACTGATTGCTGCTATTAAAACAGGTTCCTGTTGGAGTGGGAAGGAGGGCTACCCTCTCATTTTCATTCTCGCTCTTCCCCTTTTACTTCGTACTTCTCTTGTCCACAATTACTATTTTTTCCTCTATCTATGCAATCTGCTCCTCTATTTACATTTGACATGTAGCCATCCTAGTGGCCTTGTTCTCAAGACAGCTTTACTGATTGATAGGTCCAATGCTGGTCCAGAGAGAAATACATCTACAAACATTGGATGACTATCATGAAATTTGGTATGGACATTCATATTTCCCACGTGATGGATCCTCTTCAGGGTTTTATTCAGGGTTATTTCAACTTGATCTCAGACTACAGATCTTTTTTTTATTATTATTTCTTTCTCTTTTTTTTATAAAAGGCTGCATTTCAAAGATGGTGCTTGGATTTTAAAAGAAACACAGAGGGAGTCAAATGAAAGATGACAAAGTTGCATTATGGTGAATGTAGGATTCAGGGTCTAAAATTAGAATATCTTGGTCTGTACTGCATTTTGACCTTCCTTATTTCCTTATTTCCTTCCTTATTTAAAAAATAATAAAATAAAAAATACAAGTCTGCAAACTTTGTGGCAGTGCAGTATCCAGATCTCTCCCTAAGACGTGTCTTCATCTTACCAGTGGGGGTGCCAGAGCAGTGTTCAGTGAGTTATTTTGGATGCACATAATTTTGGATATGTTATTCGTTTGCTTTGTTTTAAATTATTGCAGTTGGCAGCAGGAAATAATGTTTCATGTTTGTGTTTTCATCACTTCCTATGAATGAAGATTTCCCACCAGTGACCATGACAACTTAATGTAAGTAGAAAAATTACTGCCCTAAATAAATTATGATCCCTTATTTAGAATCTGGTTAAGCTCAAAATGAAGTTTTAAAGCTTGTACATTTTGCCATGTTGGTGTCACAATTTCTACTATTTACAATGCATGTTTGTATCATTATCATACAAAGAGTTGTCACATCTGGTAAAGATAAAATCTTACAAATAAATATTGCACACAAGGCAATATTTCTCTGTAATGTTTGCTTCTCAAAGCATTCTTAGATTAATGAAGTGTATGAAGTGGGATGTAATTCTGGCTTACTGGTTGAGAAAAAAAGCCACATCTTTCATGTGAAGGTTTTTTCTACATATGCCCATAAAAGTACAAGGAATGTCTGGTAAGAATTACTGCTAGATAATGACTTGGCTTGGATTTAGAGATTTAGTCACCATTCATGGCTTACCAACTCCAAGAGCAGTAAACTTTGTACTCAAACAGAAAAGTCTTCTACCTCAAGGAAACTGTTGTTCTACAGTTGTTTCCAAAAGCTCATTTGGACGTTGGTCTCAAATGTCAGCTAAAACACCCAGTTCATCACAAAATAGGCTCAGTACTGTGGGGATAATGGTTCTGTAATGGGAAACAGAGCATAGGAATGATGGCAGAGAATAAAACCCCACAGTGCTATGAGCTCTGTGATGCTCTCAAGTGAATTTTACAGTAATGATTAAGGATACATGAGACCATCAGCAGTGCCATTAAAGCCTCCCTGTAAACATGTCGATTTGAGCACAATTAAATCACATTCCAGCAGAGTGAAGAGCTGAGAAATTTAGTTTAGAATGAAAAATGATGATAATCTATTATAATTCTAGTTTTACTAACACAGGCGGGGGCCCTGTACGTGTCCAATCTATTCATTCTACTGGATCCACGCACTAAAATTTGCATAATGCTCAGTCAACCCGCAAATATGAGCCCTGTAAAAAGGGGGTGTTCACTAACCACAGCATCCACTGAAGTTCACCACCAAATCAGTCTATGCATTATGCTATAGCGGTATGAACTGAGATACCATTATGTACTCATGTGGTATTAACATAATGTGGAGTGAAGTGGATGGTCCACTGATATGAGACCTATAAGAGCAGCACCACTATCATGGTAAGAGTCTTCTGGTGTAACAATGTCTGCCTGCTGCCATGGGGACAAGGTCATCCAAAAATAAGATATCTCTCTCCCCCTAGTGTCCCAGCCATTCCAGTGCATTTTCAAGATGGTATAGTATTCTGGGGAGTAGCCATGTGGAACATTATGGTTAAATACAACCATGGTTTGGTTTTGTAGCTTTGGCCCCAGTTCTTTCAGTCATGACAATGTTGTACAGATCAGAATCACTATTTTTGGTAAGGTATGTGTACACATACCAAGAATTTGATTGCTCTTAATGTACATGCACATATATAGACATAAATACAGCTAAAAGCAAGGACAGCAGGCTTGACAAGTGAAGATAGACATTAAACTACTATACATGTGAAAAAAATGTATACCTATCTTTATATATATACATGTGTATGAGTGATAATGTTTACATATTTAAAGAACAAGCAACTTAATTTAAACAGTAGAAATAAATAATTTACAGGTATAGTGGATATTAAACAGAGAGTGTTCCCCTGGCACAGTGTGGTGGTTGGTGTGCATGGTTTTACCTGTTTATAAGAGTGATGATCTGTGGAAAGAAACTGTTCTTTTGTCTGTTTGTTTTGGCATACATCTGTGTTCTGTAGCGCCTCTCAGAGGGGAAAAGTTGGAACAGATTGTGTCCAGCGTGTGTTGGATCTGCAGTGATGTTTTCTGCTTGTTTCTCCACAAAGTAATAGCTGAAAGTAACAATATAAAACTGCAACAAAAAATAGGTCCAATAGGTTAACGAGAACAAGATGACGA
Organism: Sciaenops ocellatus; assembly: GCA_033000465.1. Taxonomy (NCBI): domain Eukaryota; kingdom Metazoa; phylum Chordata; class Actinopteri; family Sciaenidae; genus Sciaenops; species Sciaenops ocellatus. The sequence goes on along the minus strand of CP136882.1, from coordinate 19,955,093 downwards.
TTTTATTTGTGAGTGAAAACAAAGGTGAGCACATCTGTAATGTCTAATAATCCTTCTTTGCACATGAAAAACATGAGTGCTCACATTTAGGGTAAGTACAGTAGGTCAAAGTTGAAGCAGGAAGCCAATCTTTAATCAAACTTCTCATTAAATTAATTTTATTTCTTTTTACATGGGCTCCAAGCTTTCTGCCTTTCTGTTCAGTTATTTGTGTTGGCTGATATACTCCAGTAGTCTTTTAAGGCACTGTGAGATAGAAAGAGCACAGCTTGGCCATATTTCATGTGAGGGCTCACACTAAAGAAAATATTACAATCCCCTGTCCAGTGTGAATGTTGTTTGATTCTTTTGAACTGCTAATATTTTCAGTTCTTCTATCTACTCTAAAAGAAAAGCTTTTTTACCATAAATGGACAACACAGTTCAAGCCCCATTGTATAATGTCTACATAAAATAATTAGCTGCTGTTAGCTGTTGGTTTGTTAGCCAGGTGACGGGAAGCCGGTGTCATGCCAGAACCGGCTCAGCAGCCTCTATGGACGTCATAACAGAGGCAAAGAGAACAAAGGGGATGTTTACAGAGGGATCAGAGAAGAAAAAAGAAGAGAGACAGAGCAACAAGTCACTGGACAAGAGTAAATCTGGGACTGACTTTTAATCATTGTCGAGATCTTTGTGAAATAAAACGCAGAAAGACAGACACCGAGCTGTGCTTCTGTGCTGTTGGACTAGTAAGCACTATTAGCTGGCTGCTAGGTCATGTGTTGTTGCACTGGCTTGATGTTTGGCTGTTGTTGACTCACTAGTTTTTGATCATAAATAATCATAACAAATACACATGTACAGCTGTCCATATTTACAACAGCGGCAAAAATACTAATTTCTACCTAATGCTGCTTTCAGTGGCATGTTTGTTGTGTTTTTTATTTGCTTTGTTTTGGTTATTTATTTTTTTCTTTTTTCTTTTTTAGAGCATTGGATCATTTGGGAGGCACAGAAGCATAATTAACAGCTCCCCAAAGTTATTTTTAAACAACAGTAGCGTTGTTAGTGTATGGAAATTCCAGTGAAGTTACTGTGAAGTTGAGCTGTTGCATTAATGTGGGTGCAATAATGACTCGAAGGAATTTTTAACCTATTTGTTTTTGTCAGGGACTTGTTTTGCTCCAGGATCTAAAGCAAAATTAACCTGAGTGGGAGAAGATGAACTGTAGAACAGTACACAAGTTGTAGTCACAAGTTGGTTTACTCCTCGTCCACAGTTTATTTCAGTGACTCGGGAAGTAGCATGAAAGTCCAGCAACAGTCAAGAGACTGTAGTGCATCCATTAACACTTATTTTTCACTGAGGACCTGTTTTTAGCTCTAGGCAACTCTGTTAAATGTACAAAATGTGTCACAGTTTCAGAGACACTAATTGTAATGAAAAAAGGTTCTGCACTGAGACAGGGCCTCATCACAATGCACTGGCGATATGACTCACACTTTTCACCTTGAGTAACTGGACTCTCCACTTCTGTTCCAACATGTCTACACAGATGGATGGGAATGAAGTGAGAGGAGACCTTTTTTTTCCAGTTATATTTCAAGCTGCGTTCATGTCTACAAGGAGACCCAAAGAAATAATCTGCAACTCCCATAGCATTTCCAAATGAGTGTCACATGTATTGTTGCCTTGCTTAATGTTTTTAAAAGAAAACAGAACATATTTGTCAAGTCTGCACTGTAACAATGGATACATTTGCTACAGGTATGACCCTCTGGCTGAGTTTAGGCCAAGTTTAGTTGGTTGTTTTCACAGGCAGCTTTAGTGTGCTTTTAGTCTGTTTTTTTTACTAGACTTTTACGGCTCATTTGAGTAACAAAACAGCTTATATGCTTATAAAATATATTGTGAGAATTTGACTGAAAACAAACACAGACACACACAATTAATTATATTTAGTTTATCAAAAGATAACTGAGCATTAATCACAGTCCATGTCTGCTTTGCTTAAGTTGTTCACATTTTTCTACACATTACACATATTTTTACAGTACACTGGCTATAATGATATAATTTAGAGAAAAGATGATCACAAAGAAAACTGTGACTAGTGTTGTATAACGTGATTAACTAATTGTGAATTCAGTTCTCAAAACCTCAAGCTCCAAACTCCAAGACCTTGGACTGCTAAGTTCCAAATCTCTAAATCAAATTTTTACAAAGTTTGTAATACTGTAAATGTATAAATACTACAATACTGTCATCAGTGGGTCACTCATCATTGGGTAACCTAAGTAGATGATATATATTGACTTAACATTTATCTAAATTAAAATCTTTGGGGGTGTCATTTAGCTCAGTCAGTAGAGCATCCGCCCCATGTACAAAGGCTCAGTCCTTGCCGCAGCGGCCCAGGGTTCGAATCTGACCTGCGTCCCGTTGCTGCATGTCATTCCCTATCTCTCTCTCCCCACATTCCTGTCATTCTTCAGCTGTCTCTATACAATAAAAGCTTGAAAAGGCCAAACAAAATATCTTAAAAAAAAAAGTCTTTGAGATTGCCACATTAAGGTGACAAGCAGAAACCGAGTATGATGATGTGGAGAGAAAAAAGACGGTTCATTTCACAGTGGTCAAATTCACACATAGGTGTTTCTTTACTTACAGTTGATAATCATTTTCTTAAAACACCTAGAAAACTTTGTCTGTCCAATGAGGTGTTAATAACAATCAAAATCATCAAATACGATTTCAGAAATTAGGAGAGAAAAAGTAAAGAAAGAAAAAAAAAGAATGATCATCTAAATTTGGTCCATAGGTATGAGAACATAAATTAATCTACAACACCATAAAGGTCTGTAAAGATGAAGCTCTGAGATGATGTGCATGGACAAAAATAGACATCACTCATTGAAGATAAGAGGAATTGTAATTGTAATTTCGGGAACTATTGTGGGGCGGTGAATTGATTTTCTCGTGAGTGCATGCTATGGCTATTCATTTACAGTCATGAGATGTTCAATATGCATAACAAATATATACAGTATGGATGGCCATGTGTGCAGTAAAATTAACACAATTATAAAGTAAAGAGGTGGAATTAGTGAATGGGAGTGTATGTGTGTGAGCAAGTAGTGTATAATGGATGCAGAAGCAAGGGAGACGGCGTGTGTTTATATTTGTGTGTAAGTGTGGGAGTTAAAAAATTGTGTTAGAAAAGATATGCGATTAGGTGCCAATTGTCCTACTATGGCTTGATTCTGCATAATGTTGAGGAAATCACTCAGAATCCTTTTATGGTGTTAGTCGGAGTGTAATATAATTTACTGGGATACGGTGAGCTTATAGACACTCTGAGTAGGTAAGCGACAAAGAGAACAATAGAGCAGAGCAGGTAATTTATACTGTGAACAGAATGGTAGAAAGTGATGCATGTAAAATAAATTGTAATGTTAATAGGAGTTTCAGGCTGGTCTGTAGTTAAACAATGAATCCAATCTTCAGTTTACGATGACAGAGAAGTAGAGAGTAATGAAGTTGATATGATGAGATCAGTTGGGGTAAGACTGCAGAAACAAAGGCACAAAAGCAGACGGCAGTATGCTTCAAGGTGCCTCTGATGATTGTGTGATTGTTCTGGAGTTCTTTGTATCTCCCAAATGTGCCCTTTTTTCTCTTCATCACATGTAGAGATTCCTGTTTAGGTAATAGAGAGTAAGGCGCTGTCAATATATATCTGTGATATATATATATATATATATATATATATATATATGATATGCAAATTTTAATGGGATTATTGAAATGTGCTGTGTTTGTGCTGAGATGATGATAAGGGAAGTGGGAACAAGAAGGAGCGTGGGGGTGGGGGTTGATTAAAAACAGATGTTCTGTATGCAAAAAAAAAACACCACTGAGACCATGTATGAGGAAATATGTTGAGTTATAATTAATAGGTGATAAGACTTTTTGTGAAAGAACCATACATACAATATTTTCATAGGAAGTATTTTCTTCCACAAGTTAACTCATTCTAGAGTCCAGTTTATTGCTTCTTTCTACAGTCTAGCAGGTGGACTTATGCCAATGGTAGTCATTCACCAGTCATTTACTGTTAGTCATGGCGCCACCAATCAGGTTATTTCAGCAAACAGCAGCATCAGGAAGGCGTAATACTTGTGGGAGTTTGTGCCTAGACCTCTCTGTTTGTTTTCCATGTTATATTTTGTTGAGGTTTTCTACAGTGAGTTTGACGAGCTGTTCCTGACTGAAATTGAGACTGTCCTTCAAAGGGCAAGAGCTCTTTTTGTAAAGACCTCAATAAAATGTAATTCTGGAAACAAGAATGGAAAGTTTTAAGTGTGAGGAAGGATTTAATTGGGGCACAGTTTCAGGGAAGATCTTCTGTCCACCAGTGAGTTACAGCTGGCAACTGTGCAAAGTCTGTGGTAGTTTAAGGTCAGTCAGACATTCTATAATAGTGGTCTCAGATGAAATTCAGCATCGATCCAATAAGGGTCAAGAGTTAGCCCGGCATTGCCAGACCAATTCACAGTTGGGAATCATTTTCCAGGCCATTTTCCTGTCTTGTGGTGACAATACTCAGTTGTTTAAATAATGTAATACATCATCTGTATATAGTCTGATTTGTTGACTAGTGTTAAGATTGGGTTGGTGTTTTGTCAAATTTCTAATGGCTAAATGCCAGACACCTTTGTTTCATTAATAGAGGAAAATAAGAACAACCCCAGGTTTCTTTTCGCCACTGTAGCCAGGCTGACAGAGAACCACAGCTCAATTGAGCCATGTATTCCTTTAGGTCTGAGTACTAATGACTTCATGAGCTTCTTTAATGATAAAATCATAACTATTAGAGACAAAATTTATTACCTATTGCCCTCTACAGGCACTGATCTGCCTTCTTACACAAGAAGTTTGGAAACAGCTGTAAAACCTAATATATATCTAGGCTGCTTTTCTCCCATCGACCTTCATCAAATAACTTCAATGATTTCTTCATTTAAGCCATCAACCTGTCTCTTAGATCCCAACCCAACCAGGCTGCTCAAGGACGTTTTACCTCTAGTAAGCACTTCTTTATTGGATATGACTAATATGTCTTTATTATCAGGACCACAATCCTTTAAAGTAGCTGTAATTAAACCTCTTCTTAAAAAGCCCACTCTGGATCCAGAGGTTTTAGCCAATTACAGACCGATAGCTAACCTTCCCTTTCTCTCTAAGATACTTGAGAAAGCTGAAGCCAATCAGTTGTGTGACTTTCTCCACAAGAATAGTTTATTTGAGGATTTTCTGTCAGGATTTAGAGTGCATCATAGCACAGAGACAATAGACCTTGCATTGTGTTTTTCTAAACAACATTTGTAATTCTTGTAGTGAGATTGTAGTGTATAAAAATGCTTCTTTGATGTGCATTGCTGTGATGGGTGAGCTCTCATGTCAGAAACCCAGAAACCTCAACCAGTTTGTGTCTGGCATCGTGCTTGCCAAATAGCTCTGAGTTGTGGAACTAGAGTGGCAACCTGACGACATTAGCACCTGACCCTTAATGCAATTAGCTGCCAAATGGAGCAGTTTGGAGTTAAACTAAGCAGAACCTGTCTGTTTGTTCCCATCAGCTAGATGCTTCATTTTAGTGGTAGGTGGAAGCAGCAATGCCGCTACAAACAATGGTGTTTTGCAAATTGCCATGTTGGTGTTGACGTCAATGCTCTGGTTTTTGTCTTCTTCTTCTTCTTTATTTCTAACATGACTGATGGACAATTTTAGAAAAAATGGCCCAAGTATGCCCTTTTTGTTACACCCGCTATGGTAGATAAAACATGATAAAGTTCTGTCTAGGATGCTTTTCCAGTTGAACAATTAAAGTTTCTCAGTGTGTTTGATTTCAGAGGTACAGTAGATATACAATAAAGCTATTTTATCCACAGTTTGATAAGTGTTTCACCATAAATGCATCATGAGATTCTGCACACTGGTGCCCTTTTTACTTTTTTCCCCCTGACCCCCAAACAGTCCAAGAGTCCACCATGGTTGCTAGCCTCCAGTTAGTGTTTTTATCATAACTGCTGTTAATATCATTAACAGCAGCCTGTCCTCAGGAGTTGTTACTGTAAATTTCAAACATGCAGTTGTGCAGCCACTGATTAAAAAACCTGGACTGGATCCTGCTGTTATGGCTAATTTTAGGCCCATTTCTAAACTGTCCTTCCTTTCAAAAATCTTAGAGAAGATTGATTGAGATACTCTCAGCTCATGGACCTTTTAAATGAACAAAATGTTCTTGAAATTTTCCAATCTGGTTTTAAAACATTGCACAGCACAGAATCAGTGCTTTTAAGAGTTTTTAACGACGTCTTTTTAGCTACTGATTCTGGTCACTGTGCAATCCTTGTGCTCCTAGACTTAACAGCGGCTTTTGATACAGTGGACCATGACATCCTGATTGATCGTTTGGAGCAGTGGGTGGGCATCAGGGGCTTGGCGCCGGAATGGTTCAGGTCCTACCTGTCTCATCGAACATTTTGTGTCAGCCTTGGTGACTCTGTGTCCTCCACTGCTCCTCTCTCTTGTGGGGTCCCATAGGGTTCAGTGCTGGGCCCTCTTTTATTTTCTTTGTATCTTCTCCCGCTTGGATCCATTCTCAGGAAGCACGGCATTCTATTTCACTGTTATGCTGATGACACCCAGATCTATGTACCCCTTAAAAAGGCAGATTCATTCTCCCTTAAGCCACTGTTAAACTGTTTAGAGGATGTCAAGGCCTGGATGGCTCTAAACTTAAAATTAAGTTTTAATGAAAAAAAGACTGAAGTGATGGTTTTTGGTGGCACCTCTTTTTATTTGAACTGTCCATTAAATAAAATGGATTGGATTGGATTGAATCTTGTTTTTGTCTAAAGAGACAATATCAAGGAGGCAAGACAGAATGCTTTGCTGGGAATTGATCCCAGACCAGACTATCTTCAGCATGCTTCTGTGTTTGGTTGTGTTTTCTTAGCCTCAGCTTTTTTTTCTCCTAAAAGCTACAAGTGTTGTCAATTTGGTGGATATGTTTGTGTCTTTATTTGCTTGGATTTTTTGGTTTATTTCCTTAAGTTGAAATGTGTTTAGCTGATAAGCAGGCTTAGCACTGGCATGTATGCATGTATGAGCATGTCAGGAGCCAGTCAGCTACTTTAAGAGGATAATTGGTAAATTAGCTCTCTGCTAGTACATTCCAGTAACATGTCTGGGAAAAGTTGTCTTGCAGGCTGTTTAGAAAGTTCCGTTCATCAGTTAAGTATGTAAATATGCCATTTTGTGCCTTCATTATAAATATAGGATGAATGAGTGTTAATTGTTTTAATATGTATATCTTTCTAGACAAGATGGCAAACATGTGGCTTAGCAGACAATGTAGGAGTTTAACCGACCTACAACCTCAAACATAACCATTGTCATTTGGAATTAACATGTATTCATAGTTTAATGATTTTTTAGTGTAAGAATATGAAATTAGAAGTTGTGAGTCTCACAATGTGAACTTCTTAACAAAACACCATCAAAACATAATATGTTACCTGAGCATTAAAAGCTTACAATGGTGTCCACTACAGTCACTCAATGTATATGATGTGTGTATCATGTTTCTGATCTTGGCTTTAGTCTGCACTGCATTTGTATTCTCCCAAAAATCTTCACTCACATACCCAGTGTATAAAGCCCAAACGATTCCTTAAGCGCAATAAATTGTGGTTATATGAGCACCCACCATTTCATCCCTTATCTCAAACCCTTTCATCTGCCACATGGGGAACAGATGAGGGAACATCAGTAGCACTTATGTAGGAGCTTGATGAACTCAATGCAACCACTATATTGTTTTATATTGTGTGATTTATTAAAAATGTCATCCTGTTTTGGTCTTATTGTTTGTCATTATCAATAACAAAATGTTCCTAACACAACTAAATATGATCTAATTTACGCATATGATGATTAAATGGCAATAAATAAAACAGAAAAAGCACAATACATTATATTTTGTTTTCTTTGATTTATTAAGGGTCACGGGTGGGACATGGGTGTCCACTGCCCCAACATCTTAGGATAATTGTGTTTTTACAGTCAGTGTTAATCCTCTAGATGGATAAGTCTTGATGGACCGGCTAATACGTAAATAGTTCATGTACTTTGTGGTATTGTAATGCAAATGTCGTAAAAGGTGACTTATCACTTCCCACACTTTCACCACAAATGTCTAAATGGAAGACATTGGAAGAGTTAGATAATAGCAAAACAATATTTTATTCATTAATATCCAGCCGTGTACTGAGCCTCTTTGGCTGTCATGCTGGTTGCATGACAACCTTACAGTGAAAGAAAGATTACAGAAAGTCACTTTGCCTGGTTGTTGTTTGTTAGTACACATACAACGTGAATACAAATACAACCATAAATAATTAGGAATATATGTGATGACTACAGCAATGGGTGAAAAGAAATGCATGACTGAAATTATGAATACGACCCAGTCAATGACTGAATGAAGACCAGGATATGATTTATTAGACAGAGCAGTAAATTATAGTAAGATGTCTTAATTTGAGGAAATACAGGAGATTAATAAATATGAACTTTGACAAAGTAAACTTTGATCTTAATCAGTGAAATCACTTTAATGTTAAGAAAACATTCAACAGCTGAGGAAGCAAAAGTGAAATGTTTTAAGCAGTTTCATATAATTAGTGTATAAGCAGAGCTCTTATTTACACTGTTGCCCATAAAGTTGGAATAACATATTTTTACCTCTTCTCATGAATGATGTGTATAAATAGGAATAAAAAGAGGAATCTGCCTGAAAACAAATTTTTTTCAACTTTATGGGCAACAGTGTATTATTTAAAGTTTCTTAATTGTGCAATTTTTAATAAACTAAACAAATCAAAACCCAGTGTCACAAAAAAAGGAAAGTTTCAGAGAAGAGTTTAGCAGACAGGAGTGGCTTTGGCGAAGGGAGGAAAAAGCCATGGCATTTCTCTATGGGACCTCTGAGACATGTCTGGATGCGACCGGTCCTGCAGAGCATTTTGGTCAGATGATATGTTTCTTCCTCTGTCGAGCTTCCTGAAACCATTACAAACCTGTTCCTCTCTGTTTATATCTCTCTCAGTGTGCAGCAAGGTAATGAGGCCATTTGCTTGGCTTGGTTGTGTTATGGCATTTAGGTGTGTTTCTTTATCTTCTGCAGTTTTTGTGTCGCAGCTTCATGAGCTCTGAGACGAGAGAGATGATGTGATGGCGTGTCATGACGTGACAACTTCTCCACTCCCACTCTAATTCCTATCTTGTCTTAATTATTTCCTTTGCTCTAATTTCTTTCTTAAAGACTTATCAGAGTTTAGCAAATATCTAATGCTTCTGCTTTTACAACTCCTTCTCAGTTGCTGATAGATACCAAACATCTTTATGAGTATGTTTTCTACCTAAGAGGCTGCAGAAGGATGTATGATACTGTGTGTGTTTCGTTGGCCAAGTTGGCGATTCAGTTTTACAAGTTACAATCAATTTTTTTTGGTTGACCATGTACAGATTTACCTGGGTTGCTTTGTTATCTACTCAGAGTAAACCATCAGCTCCTCCTACTGCTCTGTCTAGTATGTATGAATAACAACTGTTCATGGTAACACAGTCTTTATTGATCTTTGTGAAGACATGTGATCTATGTCAACACTAAGCTTCACATCCTCTTATATTGTTGGTTTTAACATAACATACTGGTTAGTCAAGATAATCGGGTTTTGGCCCGTCATGAAGTTAAAGCAGGTAATAAATAAATATACTGGCTTGGATTAATCTTCAATTGACACTTTCCTTTGTTTATCCTTGTGAGTTCTGCAACAGAATGTTGTTAGCTCTAAGTTTTTAGCAGTTTTACTGCTGCAATCTCTCTTTTTTACCTTCATTCCCGCAGTCCTTTAGTAGATTATTTTGGTAATGTAACTGATTTATAGACCTGTGCTTAGCAGAGAAGAAAGAATTTGGCAGTCATGGGCCACATCTGCACTGTGTGCGTCTATCTGAACAAGTTATTCAGTTATATAAACTGTGTACAAGTCAGACTCTACATGAAACCAGAGATTAAAAATTAAAACCATCTGCTGTTGGCATGTCCAGATTTGTGACGCTTGTTCCAGAATTGTCTTGAATCTAATGTTACTGTCTGTTTAAAAAGGTTGATAATAAGTTAATTATTCCATTTACTTAAGTCTCAGGTCAACAGAAGTCAACAAAGAAAGGCTATTAGTGTCAGTGTGTTTTCATGAGGAAACCATCAGATATACTGTAACCCCTATCAACTTTCTTTTTCTTTTTTTTGGGCATTTTATGTTTCTAGTACAAAAAAGAATGTCCAATCCTATATTTTGGCACATTAAATAATCTTTTATTGACCCCTTTCTGCAGACTTTAGGCGAAGCAACACTATTAATAGTTTATCATAGCCTCCACCCTTATTACACACACTCACACATGTGCAGAATGAATTCAATTTTAAAATCAAGCATGAAACGAATGCCCTTTTCCTCGCACCACTAAATCCAGTTTACGACTTCTCTCTGTTGCACATTTTTTGGTCGAAAATACTTTGCTGTGCTGTCCTAGAGCCCTTCCCCTTTGTTTTCCGGGGAGGAGTGAATAGAGCAAAGGGAAGAGCGGGTGAAGGGGAGGAGATGAGTATCTCATCAGCTGAGGGAGAAACTGGGGGAAGGGAGTTAGTGCTAACAGTCTGCTTTAGGAATTTATACTGGACATTTCCATCAAATGGGACTAGGTGTATGTGACATGTTTCCCACTTCTCCTTGTGGCTATTGTTTGTATTATTATCATTAATCACACAAGTGCAGAAACATGGTTTGGATGAGTCAACTTGGTCCCTGAAAACATTTCTGTGGAGGTAAGACAAATTTGAATTACTTAGTGAACTTATGGAGATAGCATTTATCAAGAGAAACTTTTTAAAAACAGCCTTATTTATGACACTTTATATCTACATTGGGAAACAACAAATTATTATTTTATACCTGCAATGTAACATTTGATGTATCTAAACTGTAGAGGAACCAAAAAAATGTGGAATGAGGAATGTTTTTCTATGGTAGGAACTTTGTTCATGATATTTGTATGTTAGCCTACCCTTTGTTTGTACATGGTTATAAATTGCTACTATCAGAATAAATGTTGTTGTTCTAGGATTCCTTTTTGTCAGGGCACCCAGCAGAGGTTGCAATTAGCAGTTAGTTTAGTTTTGTTGCTCAGTTCAGGAGTTCAGAAGTATTAAGCATAGTTTAACTTCTGTTTTCATTTGTTATTGTGAAACTTGAAGTCATATTTCAGACTTTCAGTAGCCTTCCACTGCAAGAAAGCTGCACTCACTCATTTTATTGCTCACTGTATGGACAAACACATAATTGGGATTTCTATAACGTGATGACAGAATATTGTTTCAACATTTTAAAAAACAGATCAATTTCTACCAAACTCTAATTGTGTGAAAATGAGCTGAACAACAACTTTATGCCAGATTTATGATGATGATTTTGTAGATGTGGTTCTCTTGTGGGTAACGCATACTGTAACATCAAAATTGTTGAGGCTTGATGAATCAACTGCACTGGTGCCCGCTAATCATTTCTCTAGACAACATTTACAAGTTACCTGTCCCATGGTTTTATTATTGGCTAGATTATTGATATCATAGGCTTTTACACCAGTTATATTCTGGGTCTTTTATTAGAAATAATGAGTTATGAGAATACCCAGTTAAACCAGCAGGCTGTAAAGTTTTGAGTTTATTTGTTTACTTCTCTGAGAGCACAGCCAAAACCACTTTATGGACTGAATAAACTAAACGCAAAACAATTTGGCTTGGTGAAATTGGTGCAGAGGGCCAGATTCCTTTGAGTTGATCACATTCTTATTATTAATATGTCCCATATTTAGTGCTTGCTTTTATGTGTATTTATGCCTTTTGACTCCAGAAAGTAATGCATAACAACCTTTTATTAAGAGACTACATGAGTACATTTGCAATATGGACATGAAAAATCATCATATACAATGCTGATGGATTGAGCAGGATATTGGATAGACAGTAGACCAGACGTTCATAAAGTTTTTATTTAAAGAAACCATAAGTACAGTAGCCAATGCAGTATAAACCCCATTTTTAAAAGATGGAGTCTTGTAGAGCCAACATGTTTAATATTTGAACAAATACGATTTTGAAAACCCTTCTCCATGCAGTACATACACCTCATGATTAAGTTATTGCCACTTACCATTAGTTTGAATAGGAAACCACTGGACTACCTCAATGAAGCAATTCTGAACATGACTTATTGCTTTTAGACGCTAACAGGCACTTTTGGCTAATGGTACACTAAAGAGGTCTTCAGGGTCACACAAGAACTGGCGCCAAGCCCCATCTGTCTAATGCTATGGATGGAAGGATGGAAGGACATGATAATAGTCTTGTTAGGAAGGTCCAGCGTTTATCACGTTAATTTACGTATTTTCATGTTTTCTGCCTTTTAGAAAAATGTGACTTGCAATCCTGGCTATAATGAATCATGTATTTACAAAATGATAGCATTATAGCATCAGATCAAAAGCAGAATTAAAGATAAGATCAATTTCTCCAGAAACGTGTGTAATAGTTTAAAAAATAATGTATGTTGGGGTGCCGGTTAGCTCAGTAGGTAGAGTGGGTGGCCCATGCACAGAGGCTCAGTCCTTGCCGCAGCGGCCCAGGGTTTGAATCCAACCTGTGGCTATTTGCTGTATGCCTCTATCCCCACCTTCCTGTCACCCTTCAGTTGTTATTAAACAATAATGGCTCAAAAAGCCAAAAAATGTATCTAAAGGACTTTTTGCAGGGGCGTTTTGTCATCTCGGGATGTACACTGATTTGTCAAAAATTCAATACTGTAACCATATTTTGGCACCCCAGGATACAGTTTTTTTGAACTATTACAAATTTCTGGAGAAAGAAAATATTTCTCAATAACACAAGTAACCCAGCTCTAATTTCAGCTGATTTATGTGTCTTGTTTTGTTTTTGCGACATAAGAAAGTAATTCAGTGTAAGGTAATACACTGTTTCCCATAAAGTTGGATTTTTTTTTAAAAAAAGAATTCAGACACATTCCTCTTTTTATTCCTATTTATACACATCAGGTTAATTGTGGTTTAATTTTCACTGTGATATGTTTGGAAGAGATTGATCAATAAAGTTTTGAGAAGATACACTTCATACACGAATCATTTCATGAGAAGAGGTAAAAGTATTTTATTCCAACTTCATGGGCATCAGTGAATATACATTTTTAAATGTATATTCACTGTTGCCACACATTGCCCCTCACACACATTGTTTGTAGTTCTGCTTCTCATTTAGGAGAGACATACTGTAAATTCAAGGGTGTGTCAGGCTAAAAAAAGACACCTGTTTGTTGGTTTTGTTGTGGTGCAGTTAAACTTTCAGATGTTTTTGTTTTTTTCTGTCAAACTACCAGTGTGTGCTACACCAGGCATGTGAAAGTGTGCAGTGCACAATTGCATTCTCACACATCGTTGTGTATTGTGACAGAAGTCTTTTATTCTTTTCCAGTTTCTTCGTTTAACACTAACATTACAGAATAATAATAATAAATTATAAATGATAGATGCTGTGACCAAAAGCCAATGCAATGAAATAAAGTCTGTGCTGCAGCCTTCTAAATTTCTTCCGCTTTTTAGATCAAGACACTAATCTTATTGTTTAATATCCTGTGCAGTCGGGTGTGTTAATGTATGCAATCTAAACAATAGACTACAATGACATACTACTATAACACTATTTCCAGGTATTGAATTTATAATTTCCATCCACCAACAACATGCAAAGTTTTCTTACAGCTTCCAGTTTTATTCTGATCCACGTTTACGTCTCTGTCGGCACATTATTAATAGAAACAGAACCCTTCATATCTTTATTTTTCATCTTCTGTGTATTGCATGTTCTTTCTTTTTTATGTTTCTCCTCTATTTTGACCAAATTTCCTTATTTCTTTAGAGTCCTGTGCATAGGATTTTGTGCCATCTAATGGTGAGGTTGCAGACTGCAACTAGTTGAATAACCCTCGCCTCACCCTCCCTTTTCGGCGTGTGCAGGAGTAACTACAGTGGCTTCAAAACTCACAAAAACCTGACAGTCCCTATCTAGAGCCAGTGTTTAATCTCTGCGTTCTGGGCTACTATAGAAACATGATAGTAAACATGGCAGACTCCATGTAAGAGGACCCGTTCATTGTGAGGTAACAAAAACACAGCAAAGTTAAACCCACAGTTTGATCTGATCAGTGTTTGTTGATCCGTAAAATATCTTACAGATATCAGGTATCAGTGTATATTATATTGTTCATTCTTGAGCGATAACATCATGGAACTTTTATATTTCCTGTTTATTCCTTTATCTTATTTCAGGATAATACAAATAGCCACATGATCAAATATTTTGATTAGGAAAAATGCTGATTTTACACATATTTCTAATGTGTACCTCCACTTAGCTTGAACTTCATATAATCTGACTATGACAAACAGTATACTGAGGGTAGGCCACTATGGACAATATCATGGACTGACTGTGACATTATTTGTTTATTTCCTGTTGGTGTCTCTGCCAGTTCTGTTCACATAACTGCATTTCCTGCCAGGATATGCCTACTCCTACTATCTATTTCAGTCTCTCCATCTCTGTACCATGCTGTCAAAGTCTACATGTGTTTGTGGGTGGTGTTGTTGGTGATGTATGTGTTGTATCTGAGCTGTTAATTGACTTTATATGGTTTATATAGCCGTCCAAAAAATCATCACACGTGGCTACGTTTAGCAATCATTCTTATTAGTAACAATAATATTGTACCTATTTGTTGAGATCTGGGAACATCGCTACATTACTAAAAAAAACATCAGACAGGACAAACAACAAGAGGAGTCAGGTGATCAGACAGGTTAAAAAGAAGTAATTACAGAAACTGTCCTTTGTAATTGTCCATTACAGTTTACAGCCCAATTACCTGGTTCAACTTTGACCCAACATTGCACTCACTTTCAGTTTTATCTTCAAATAAAGTGGTTTAACTGTTATGTTTAATACAGTAGAATAGACAAACTTAAGACTGGGACTTTTGCATTTTTCGCACATTTTTTGCATATTTCACGATAGGAAGGAAAGGGTGATGCGTGAATGTTGCATACAGCAGTCACAAGTGCTAGATGCTACTGAATGATAAGTGTGTTTCTTTTAATTTTTTTCCAGTGCATGCTAAAGTCTGGCCTTATATGACCCTAGAATAATAGAAAATAGATGAATAGAAACCCATTTTCAGCACCAGCAATTTTACAACATATTTATCATGAACAAAAAAGGTTGGATGAGCACTGTATCCAAAAGAGTAAACAGAAATGTACTGCTTCACATAGGCTTTGCCATAAAGGTTGCCACATATGAAGTGCAAGAAAAACACTGTAACTGTCCTGTTCTTGTTCTGTGTCACTCTTTCCCTTTGCTCATTTGTATTGTATGTTTCAATGCAGGTTTCGTATTTACTTGATTTTTTTTTTCTCTCTTTTTACTTTTGAGGATGAAGAGAGAAATGGAATTCCTCACACCGGTACTTTTTGTCCATCTTTGAATCACCTAAATCCAACAACCCCACCCCCAGCTGACCACCATGAATGCCTCAGCCCTGCCACTCTCCAACAACACCCCACTCTGCTTCTCCATCAACAACCCTCCATTCAACCGAATCAATGGTGTGGCTGCCTACTCATCAATCTTTTGCACTTTGGGTCTCACGTCCAATCTCATCGCCTTCATGGTTCTCCTGAAGTCCTTCCGGCAGACACAGAGCCGTTCACGCTCTTCCTTCCTGATCTTCCTGGGCGGGCTGGTGATCACTGATTTCATGGGTCTTCTGGTCACAGGCTGCATTGTGATCTCCTACTATGTCACGTTCTTTAATTGGCGCCAGTTAGATCCAAACTGCCACTTCTGCAACTTCATGGGCATGTCTATGGTCTTCTATGGGCTGTGCCCACTGCTCCTTGGTGCCACCATGGCCTTGGAGCGCTTTATTGGCATCAACCGTCCATTTGCACGCTCCACCAGCATGCCCAAGAGCCGGACAGTCTCTATGGTGCTAATGGTGTGGTTGACTGCCGGCATCATAGCTTTACTGCCCCTAACAGGCCTTGGGAGCTACCACATGCAGATACCCGGCTCCTGGTGTTTTTTCAACATCAGCTCGAAGGGAAATGACCTGTATTTCTCCCTCATCTTCTCCTTGGCTGGGTTGATCAGCATCGCCATGTCATTTGTGCTGAACACAGTGAGCGTAGTGACACTGATCAAGGTATGCTGCGGACAGGACAGGACCCAGCGTCGCCGAGATCACGAGATCGAGATGATGGTTCAGCTTATCCTCATCATGGCCATTGGTTCTATCTGCTGGTGCCCCCTCCTGGTGAGTTTGCCTATAACTAAGCCCTATATATGTGCATGTAATGTGTTAATGTCTGGTCTTATGGGAAATGATAAAGCCACAATGAAAAGCTCCTGTTTAAGCTCCTGTTTAAGCAGCACTGTAAGAGCAATGTAAAAGTGTAGAATCGAAGGTCCTGGTTCACTGAGTTGCCTTAGCCAACATCGCAGTGAGATAATCACTGCATTAAGTAGTAGCAAGATTCATTTATTTCATAAAAGTATGAGCTCCTGCTTAGAAAGTTGTGGAGAAAGCACACCATTTTTGTTGATTCTAGCTTTCTCTTGATAGCACACTTCCTTGTTGATGTTTAGATTTAAGGTTGTCTAATATTGATACAAAGTTGGATTGATGAGACACATTAAGGACTTCTGTACAATGGTTATCTTTCGCAAAAAAAAAAAAAAGAAATATTATATACAATAACAAATAAAATAGTATGTATGTGAGTAAGTATGTGGACTGCATTTTTCTGAGGACCCCTGAACCAACTAAGACAAAGTGCTTGTTGTTTAGCTGCTATAAGCCAGGTCCGAAGATCTCTGGCTCTGTTTCAACCAGTGTGATTGAATGTGGACCTCTGTAATCGGTGGTCTGTGATAGTGTGTGTTGTATAGACAATTGTGTCTTCTTTGGCTGCATACAGACAGGAAATATCTGTCACAATCTATTTCACACTGTGTTAGCACTTGACTAAATGCAAATATAACTGTCCTCTAGAAAGCTACTCATCAACTACCTTGTGCAACCCAATTTCAGCAGCAGAAAATCTACATTAAGCAAGCAAAATTACAGTAATTGGTTTCCGCAGTTCTGATGCTTAGAGAGTTTTCTTATCTTATTATGTGTGCTTCACAAGGCATCACAAGATCCAAAACTCCTTCTCTCCACTTCCTCTCTAAGCTTTAGTTCTCCCTAGCAATGCAGCTTCTGAACTAGTTGATGTGAATGCCCCCTGGATCGGCAAGCCCTAATGCCTTAGAGAGATGCTGCATCTTAGCTTTAGAGCATGCATGAAATGAGTGTCATTAGACCGGAGGACATATTTTTCTGCACTCCTTACTGTCTAACCTCGGTTGTGTGACACCCTGCACAGATATATATTCTGAGGAGCGCAGTGACTGCTGATCCTGTAAAAGCTGAATCTG
Source organism: Sciaenops ocellatus (assembly GCA_033000465.1). Taxonomy (NCBI): domain Eukaryota; kingdom Metazoa; phylum Chordata; class Actinopteri; family Sciaenidae; genus Sciaenops; species Sciaenops ocellatus. The sequence continues at coordinate 19,937,370 of CP136882.1, read as the reverse complement.
TTGTATTTGGCATACGAATGGCCACCTGCAATCAGATATTTGACCCCTGGATATACATCATGTGTCAAGTGTCCCATCTAAGGCGAGTAAAAAGTAAAGTAAAAACGTCTAAAGGTTGTAATAACAACAACACAGCTTACCCATTGTAACTCATCACCCCATCCATAACTATGAGCTATGGTCATTGCTCAGCATGTCCTAAACACGTGTTATTAAACATACTGATGGACACATTTGTACATTAGAGTTTACTCCAGGGCTGCCCAAAGTGGGGCTTGCCATAAAGTTTAATTTGGGCCCTTTTTCAGAATCGGCAGTGGGCAGCAGGATGCTGCACAGGAAGTCAGTCATTTAAGGGACAATGGGATCCCTAGTATCATTTTCCATTTTAAAAATACAATGCAATAGGTGTTTGCTTCTTCCATTGAGTTTCCGTTATATCCCTTCAAGGGAAAAAGTTTGGGCACCCCTGGTTTGCGCCATCTTTCATTCCACTACCCATAAGCTCAAAGTATCATTGGGAGCATGCTTCATAGTGCACCAAATGTCCCATCTTGATTTTTCTGCTGCTATGTTTACTTTATTCCATTCCTTATCAACAACATTTCTGTTTTCATTTCCTGAAATGAACACAGATGGTTTCTGAGTGTAAACCACTGATATGTTAATGATGTTTACTCAAAGTTAGTTAGTTAATCAAACATTTCTTTGAAGCAGAGCTGCAAAAATCTTTACAAATAAGGTAAACATAAGTTGTTCAGGCTCAATACTTATTATGATGCTGTCTAATGTAATCTAGCTATAGTAACTTATAAAGCCTAGTTGATTTTCAGACCTTGAAGTAGCCTTGTTGCTTGTAAGTAAAACAATGAATGCTACCTTCTGTGAAAGTGGAAGCTGGTAACTAAACTAAATTGCACCCTGGACAACTGTGATTATTTAGTTGTATCAGTCTCTGGAGCACCTCTGCCTCTGAGAAAAGCTTGCCTAACTAAAACTGTGGTTTGCACTTGATCATCTCAACACTTGCATGCTTTTCTAACCCTAAGAAGGGGATTTAGCTAACTTTTTTATTACATTGCTTGGATGTAGCCTAAACATAAATGTTTTTTGACATGAGCTGAATTTGGAACAGAGACAACAATAAGCCAGTTTGTCATTCCTGAAGGAGCTTGTTAGCATGTTTGCCCCCACAAGAGATTGTTGGGCTAATGCTAATAAGGCTATGCCTCACATAAAACTCTGCAACAGGGGGGATAATTGTGTTGCACCAGCCACTGCTCCAGGAGAGCCATGGCAAATTAGACTCATCATTTCCTCAGTGGACTTAACACGTGTGTGTATATGCAATATTAACCAATTTTATGTTGTTCCCTCTTGTGCTTTATTTTTAATATCTTCTCCCACTCTTTCAATTATGATTTCCTCTCTTTAACCTCCTTCTCCATCATCTTTGTCGTCTCTTTGCCTCTTTTTTTGTTCATCCATCTGTCTCTATACTTCCCCCCTTCCACCCCTTTACCACCAGGTCTTTATTGCACAAACTGTGCTGTCCGGAAGTCCTCTCCAAATCAGACAACTGCTGCTATGTATACGCTTCGCCACCTGGAACCAGATCCTGGATCCGTGGGTATACATTCTGTTTCGCAGAGCAGTTCTTAAGAGAATCTACCCACGCTTCAACTGGTCCCGGGGCTCCATCATGTCCTTGTACCCAGTTTTAGGTGACACCGTCCGCAGGTTAACACGCACTTCACTTGGGACCAGCATGGGTTCAGATGACACAGGAGAGCCTGGGAAATCAAATGTTATGGCCACATCTACATAGAATTGACCACCTCATTCTCCACGATTGGCTGGACTTGAGTTATTGTTGCCACAGACTAAGTGACATCATTGGGCTTAAAGTATGTGTTTGAATGTGTTTTCAACTTGTGATGAGTTTTCATGTTAACAGAGACCAGGATTGTACCAATAATCTGAAAGGATTGAATCTTTTTTTTTTTTTAAGCAGCATAAGCAATGACACCTTAATTTAGAGCAAAGTTTAAAGAGCTTTAAGATGTTTGAATTTTAATTTGTTATAATGTTACATTTCTTGTAGGACATGTACACTTTGCTCAAGTAAGAAATATATAAGAAAAAAAAGGCAAGCTGAAGAAAGTCATTAAATTATGCTGGCGTTGAAGAGTCTGTCAGCTGTTGGAATGAAGGACCTCCAGTAGTGCAAGTAGCAGTCTGCTACTTCCTCCATAGAGTCTAGGGGGGCAGTCCAGGGCAGAGCTGGCCTTCTTGACCAGTTTGTAGAGTCTTTTTCTGTACCTCTCTGTGCTTTCTCCTCCCCAGCAGACGGCTGCATAGAATAATGCAGATGCCACCACAGTGTCATAGAAAGTTTTTAACAGAATCCTGTACACTCCAAATTGCCTCACTCTCCTCAGTCAGTGGAGACTTTGACCCTTCTTGTACAGGACATCTATGATGTCTGACCAGTCCAGTATGTTGTTGAGGTGAACACCCAGGTATTTGTATGCTCCCCCAATCTCGATATCCAATCGCTGGATGTTCACCGTTGTTGTCTGAGGCGTCCTCCTCCGCAAGTCGATGTCTTTCGCCTTGCTGGCATTGATGTGGAGGTGGTTAAGATCACACCAGTCGACGAAGTCTGTGAGGACACTGTTGTGTCTGAAGTCTGATGTGTACATAGTGAAGAGAAAAGGTGAGAGCACCATACCTTGTGAGGCCCCTGTGCTGCAAATCACCACATCAGAAACACAGTCATGAAGCATCACATACTGTGCTGTGTCAGTGAGGTAGTTGATAGTCCACACAGACAGGTGGCAACTCCAGCCCCTTCTAGCGTCCGCCTTAGCAGTGATGTGTTGAAAGCACTTGAAAAGTCAAAAAACAGTGCTTCCAAGGTTTTCCAGATGCCAGGTCATTACAGTTGATCCCCAGAGTGTCTAGCACTGAAAATGGCTGATCCTAATATTGCAGAGGTGCTTAAAAGTGAAAATGCTTTGACTGAAATGAAATATTGTTTTGATTGTTTTGAAATACTGCCAGATGCGCTGTATACAGTTCACAAGTCCATCCACCATCAAGAGTTTATACAGTACATTACGAAGCATGTATTTTATGTGTTATATGTTTAGATGATGCATGTGAATTAAAGTAAACTTTAAAGACCTTGAAATGATCAATTTTTAACGTCTGGTTCAGTACTAATGCTTGCCATTAATGGGCACATCCAGGTTTGCAAGAAGAAAGAAAATAAAATAAAGATAAATAATCAGAACATGATTATTGTAACAAATTAAATTGTAAATATGGACACAGACCCTGAAAATGAGTTTATGTTGTCAATAGTAGAACAGTCCACTGTCAACTTCAGAAATGCAACCAATAAATGTAATAGTAACTGTTACTCTTATTTGAGACATATAGTGCTGCATGAAAGTTCACAGCATTTACATAAATAGCTTCAAATCATTAGACATTAGCTTTTCAATATTACTGATATAAAGATCTGAGAAAGTGTAGTTGTTATGTCATTGTTGTTGTTGTTGTTGTTATGAATATTTAAGCCATGTTGTATGTGTGACAGTGTTATATCAATATATCATATTATTACAGTGTAATACTATTTCTTAAGTAATGTCACCACTTACTCACTGTATCACAGGTATGGTTCTCTCCCATCTTAAACTGTCAGATCACCCAAATTCAGTAACAAATATTTTCCCACCTACCACCATTGGCGGCTAGCCGTTAAGATAATTTTGGTTTTAGTTTTTCAGGTTTTCAAACTCTGAGATATCTACATTGGAATTGAAAATAAATTTAAAAGAATATATGAGAAGTGAGGAAAAAATGTCTGAGTAAGGGTAAATGGGAAAATACATCTTATGTAATTTGAGTGAACTGATCCTTTAAAACCACACACAATTGTCTTCCTTGTCTTTGAATCAAGTGAATGCCTGAGGAAGCAAAACAGTATTGAAGTCCAATTTCTTCATCTGGAGAAAGTACAATTGTTTTGTCTGCACTATGTGTGTGCCTACCTCAATTTTAGATTTGGATAATATTATGCAAGCATTTCTTAGGGCCTTAGACCAAATGTTCCTCAAGAGGTAGGAAATTTCAGGATAATTAATGGTTTTTAGGGCAAATTTGGAATAAGAAGCTTTTCTAACTTGCTAAGACTAATACAGGACCTCAGGTTCATGATATCTTACGCCTCCTCTCTTACTTCTTGCCTTTCATGGGAATCAGTCCATGCCAATAAAACTGTTGTTATTTCTGCACAGAGCAGCTCTGCCTCTCACAGATGTTTAACTAAAACTTCAAGCAGTTATCAACTGAGAAAGTGTTAATGATAACAATGAACAGGGCGAGGGAGTAGGTTAAGTTGTTGGATAATTCAAACAGTATCTGATTATTTGCACAGTGTAATGACGCACATCGTACCTAAACTATAAAAGAGAATTATATTATGATTATATTGCAATAAATAAAGAAACTGAAACATTTCATTCCTTGCTCTGCTTGATTACTCAGTCACCGAGATGATCATTGAATTATCAGTCAGACTGTCACTTATTTACCAAAGAAATCACTAAAAATGGTTGAGATGTGTTTCACTTTAAATGAAGTGTAAATGTTGAATGTGCTTAACAGGAATGGCATGTGATTGTACATATAAATAAAAGATAAGTGAAATAAATGGGCTTTTCTTTTCTTTTCTCTTCTCTTTTTTTTGGGATAAACAGGCTTGACAAATGTGATTTCAGCATTTTTACTTACAATTTAAATGATTTCAACCTTTTTACTTACAGTTTAAATATGTGACATGTGCCATACATTTTCAGGTCTTTAAAATGAGGTCCAGTCATGTACAAAGTGTTCAAATAAAACATCACTATCAGACAAATACTGATGTAGCTGAAATAGTATATATAGCGAGAACGAGTGAAATCGAGTCAAACTACATTTTGAAATATGGCAGGTAAGTGTTAACTTGCTTACATTTGTAAAAAGTGAATTTATAAGTTGTTTACATTGTTTTTGGTGAGCCAGAAAACATATAACTGTCAAACTCCAACATGTACCTTTGTGCCTTGTTCTTTTTACAGTAAATATTCTCCAATGCAGACAGAAAAAAGGCCCAGTGATACTGAAGATACTCATGTTATATATATTATTATATATATTTACATTCTCACTTTGAAACAATCCAGAAAAGTTTCCAATGAACCCATGGCAAAAGTGGGAAATGACTGAATGTGTGATACAGTGTTAAACATGAAGACCAACATATGTTTATTTGCTTTTTTGCTGCGGAGAACTCAAAGGAAATGCTTCACATGTACACAAACTAACATTATCTTTATTTATCTTTTTTATCGTGGGAAGTTTTGGGTTCCTGTTTGACAATAATGATCATGTGGGAAAATGTGAATTGTAAAAAGTAAAAAAAAAAATTATTATTATTTTCAGACGACAGTTTTGATTAATGTCTTGAAACAGATATTTTATGCAAGTTCAAGTTCAGATCATTGACTTTCTTAGAGGACTGAGAGTATTTGCTATTTAAATATTGTGATATTCTGTAACTTATAAAACAAAGTCTTTGTCGTTTGTATAGGTTATTAGGTATAGATTATATGAAAAAGTAAGTAAATATATTCTGATTTTGAGATAACGTAAAACTGTCTCTTGTTCTCTCTGTGGGTCTTCATCAAAGGAAAATGGTTTATTCTAGCTTATGTAACTTCCTTGATTCCTAGATGGCTTGAAGATTTCCCGCCATTATGCAGTTGTATCTGTAAAGGGAGCCCTCAAAACATTTAGAAACTTTGATCTTAAATCAAAATGTGAATACGCCTGTACTTTGGTGAACCAGCTAAATTTTCTGTTGATGTTACTGTTTTCCACCCTGAGCTAGTTCATCAGAAAAATGCCTACACTGTAAAGGTTTATTTCACACTTTGAGTTTAATACAAATGCATTTAAATCTACTGTTTTGTGTTTATTTTAAAGATTTGACATTATGAGTGATTATGAGTAAATTGTTTGACTCATCTTTAAAGAGACATGGTTGAGATAATTATAACCCTTGACATGATGTTAAAGCAAGTGATTAAAAATGAATGCAAGGATTGGGAAGGCAACATTAAAGATTTATACACATTCTTAATGCCTTAAATGTCTAAATCCTACCATTCTTGACATCTCCAATCGCTCCCCATACGTCAAACAAAAACACATCGGGGAAAGCAAAATCTCCCAGAACTGAGTCTAAGGCTTCTGCAAAGTCATCAGGGTTCTTCTTGTCTTTGCCCGCTTCCACAATGGTGGTCGCTGCAGAAAAGACAGGATGGGAAAGATTTTAATCAATTCAGGGTTAACTGTTGATGACTAAATGCTAGTAAGTTTTGGTTTATTTTCTCAGCAGCCAAAACCAAAACAAAATATTCTAGATTCATTTAGAGAGCCTATTCTAGTCTTTTACCTCATAAAATTGTCCAAAAGAGACAAAAGGCTAGTCTTTTGTTCTGTCAGAAATATCCCCTTTTAAGGTATTACTTGTAATCCAAATGTTAATGGGCAGCCTCTTTACTAACACTAAATTAACTGGTTTATGTGTTTTTTATTTCTTAAAAAAAACATATCTGCCATGCTGTTTAATCTAAGAGAAGCAGGCAATAATAAATATATTGGGCTTTTCTTGGAACCTGTTTGTGCATGTGGGAGCAGTTTCAATGATGTCATGTTCTTTGACGGTCATAATTATCTTACTAAAATACTTGGTAAACGCTGACAAAGTATGAAATGACCATGAATAGTGTCCATGGACACATTTCTCCCTCAAACTGTGGGTCCTGATATTGTTTAATGTTTGAATAACATAGAAAATCAGTCAAAATCATTTAATCAGTAAGTAAAATAAAATACCATAAAATAACAGATTTCAAATAATGTTTGATGCCACACTGACTTGTAATGAGGTGAATGGTGTCTCATTACCACTCCTTGCCCCTGTTCTTGCACTATGTGACTTTGTGATCCAAGTCCATTCACCTTCTAAACAAACTATCCATGAGAGTAAATCATATTTTTTGAGAAAAAATCCCTATCTTATGATACATTCCAGACATCACTAATCTATTTCAAATGAGGTCCAAAAAGTCAAATATCTATTTTGAAATCAGGCCACTGGCCTTGGAAGCCTGGGAAAGGGAAAACTCATACACAAGAATGTGTCCCACTCAAATTCCCTTCAGCATAGAGAAGATATTGACAAATGATGCTGTAAATGGCTTTTTATTTCTGCTGATATCATTGTGTTTAGGTGTAAATATTTGTGCTTAACTATGACAAAAAAAGTTATGCATATTTTCATTTCTGCCATACCCGATAAATACAAGCCTCTAAATCTTACCCACTGGACGTTTAAGAGTCGCAATACCACACTGTGAAAATACTCCAGTTTAAAGTTCCAAATTCAAACCCTTACTTAAGTAACAGTATGTAAATATTATCATCAAAATTTCCTTTAAATATCCAAATTAAAAATATTCATTATGCATGTCCCTGTCAGTGTTTTACTATTATATAGATGTATATGGATTAATAATACAGCTGCATTAAGTGTATGCACATTTTGCTGTGGTAGCAGAGTTTTTTCCCCTATAGAAATGCTTAATGACCAAATTAGGAAATACATGATCTTTACTGGAAAGGGAGGATATGAAAAATTCTAATCTGCAAAGTAATAACTACATCTATCAGACAAATGTAGCAAAGTAAAAAGTACAATATTTGCCTTTGAGATATAGTGGAGTAGAAGTATAAAGCTGCATAAAATGGAAATACTAAAGTAAAGCAAAGGTACATCAAATTTGTATTTCAGTGCAGTACTTTAGTAAATGTACTTAGTTACATTCCACCACTGAATAACTTTTTCTCCATCCAAGGTTTGAAGTGGGCTGGTCTATGAGGTACAATGGACAGTTTGGCAGTCTATTACAGCCCACAGTAAACACCACTGACTCTTGGGGTGTGAACATTCATTCAGCATCGGCTCACTTCCTTACATCCAAACGAGGACTCTGGATGATGTTTATATTTTAAGGACATGTGTTATGTGGGTGGTCTTACCCAGTTCCAGATCTCTGATGCCCATATAGCTCTCCAGCAGGTCGTCCACTTTCTTTGTGGCCTGTTCTTCAAACTCATTCTGCTGGCAAAGCAAACAGGAAAATACAGAGTTGTTACTGGAAATTTAGTGGTGTTCACACTCTAAATACGGTGATATAAACTCTATGGAGCATATCTTCTCATGACAAGGGCTATTGTATATTGTCATGCTGTATAAATAAGATGTTTATTGTTTGTTAAGTGTTCTGTTGTGTAAATTTGTCACTTCTTGAAAACCAGTCAACTTTTCAAGTTACATGGTCAGTGTTGAAAGTTCAGTGTAATGTCAAACATCCTGCGCACAAGTGCAGGAAGTAAACCAAAGCCAAGAGAGATTGTTTGATAAGGAATAACAGATAACGTCTCTGTGCTTGTTGATTGTGTTCAGTACAAAACAAATAATTTAGTCTCACGTGGGAATCTAGGCTTTTTGAATGGTAAATGTTCATGACAAGATAAGACCTATTAGCCTAACCCTCTGAGGTCCAAGCAATCACCCACAATTGCAAAAGCAGTTGTTAAGTAAAAATTTCCGTGACAGTTGCGTGTGTTTTTGTGTGTCTGCATTCACTATTTGAGTACATCAGGAAGTCAGGGTTAGCAGAAGCAGTCATTGTCCAGCAGAGCGTGTGAAACTTACCACTTCCTGAACCGTAGCAGCACCCTTGGAGCGAAGACGCAGCGTCTCCCTCCCATTCACCATTTTGCCCTCATTAGATTTTGGTGCTCTGGTCCTCATTCCAATCATGTCTGACCACACGCACACAAACAGTATAATAGATCAAATTAAAGTGACACACTGACACTTTTTATTTTTTATTTTGATGTGACTGCACTCTTGGTTCAAGGGGTCATCTGTCCTTTCGACTTTTTTAACATTTGTGCAGGTTGCACTCCTTTCCTGTGTCTGTTCAACCACTGTGGCTCTCACTAATAACTATCATGATCCTCTTTCATTTTCCAAGGATCTTTATGCTGCCGAAACCAAAACTTATTCTACACTGTTTATTTTTCCTGGGAAAGAGACATAATTAGAAAATTAACTGTTATTATAAATAAATTCCTGCTGCGGAAGAGTTCCCAATCCATCCATTGTTCCTGATAGGCCTATTAACTTTGTTTGTGTTAACAATAAAGTTGCTGATTAGAATATCATGGTCTCTTTGGCTCACTTCTCCACTTTGGTCCAGATGGAAATATCTGGGGCTGAATCCCACTGACTTAGTGAACCTCGCCCCAACTAGATCAAAGCTTTCACATCCAATGAGAAATCTTAACATGCATTACATGAGTGTAAATTTTGTACCCACCTTTGAGTATGTAACCTGAATCCAACCCCAACCCACAAACTGACTTTATGAATGATGGTAGCATGTTGTCTTTTTTTTTCCTACACTAACAGTACCAGTTGGTAGATTTAGGCTAAACAAATTGTCCCCAATATGTCATTTGTTGTTGCTCAAAAGCTGACTGAAATTACTTTTCTTGACTAAAACTGGACTAAAATTAGTTATCATCGACTAAAACTATGAAGCATAAAAAGTACTAAAATGCACTTAATTGGTTAATTGGTGACTCTAAATTGGCCGTAGGTGTGAATGTGAGTGTGAATGGTTGTTTGTCTCTATGTGCCCTGCGATGAACTGGCGATTTGTCCAGGGTGTACCCCGCCTCTCGCCCAATGTAAAATGTAATTATAAATTAGCATTTCATCAAGAGACAGAGACTGAGCTTCCCAAATTAACACTGTAAAACATGACCTCACAGAACTTTCGTTTCTCATATAATTATTTTGAACTCACACAACCCAGGATGTGGAATCCAATGTGAAAATACACATCTGTATTCTGTATATAGTATTATCATACTGATTCCAAAGGGGAATCAAATCCTTCCTGAGGGATGTCAAAGGTCAGCATCCGCCATTTGTTTGTGACTGATACTGATATCTTTATGTAACTGGGTAATCTCAATAGTGCCATCAGACCAAAGATATACACATATTAATCATTGGATCTGAAGTTTATATTAGTCACTTGTAAACCAGGATTTATAATTGTGACTTCCAGTAGTTTCAGCCTGAATTGCTGCAACCTCTGATCGTGTATATGCAGCAGGAGAAAATCTCACTGTACAACTGCAACTACATTTCAATTGTTGGAGACAATGATAATAAGGATGTCTTTGTCTTGAGTCTTGAACTGCGACTGGGAGTTACTCTCACTATATGCACCACCTAGTATTATCTTTAGCTAATAGTCCTGACATTTAGGGCCATAATAAAGTCCCAGCTTTGTTACATTCAGAATTATAATTAGTCTAATAAATCATTTGAGACATGAAATCTTTTTAAGATTTGACAGTCAGTCATCATGTGTGTTTCAATTATTAAGAGATTTAATTTAAAGAACTGAAAATTGTGATTGGCAGGTGTATTATTACAACCAAATGAAGGGATATGTTTCTGTTCTAATTATCACTTATATCAGACACTAAACTCTTTTTTAACTAGACAAGCTGCTGCTGCATTTACCCTTTCAGAACCAAAAACCAAAACCAGTATGTGGTTTGATAACATACTCACCATTTTAAAGTTCTTTGAATCTAAATGGTCACCAACAGCTTTTTAGCTAGAATAGATTTCTATTAAGTTTGACAAAGCTTTTAAGTTGAAAGGTTTTGAGTTTGAACATTTTCAGTGACAACTGAGCGAACTCAGTCTGCTTTTAAAGACCAACTGATCTGAAGCTCCAGAAAAAGGAAGAGGAAGTAAGTGGACTTAACAACTATTTTGCTGTTGCTGAATAACGTCAGTAGGTATGGAAACAATATGCTAAGATGACACTGATTGTTAACAGGAAGTCAGTTGCCCATGGATTTAGTTTCCTGTCTGATAAGTAAGGTTAAGGACAGATGGGCTCCAGCCAAGAATTCTATAGCCACTTAGAAAATGGGACTTCCTTCTTTCCTCTCAATGTTCTAAACTTTTGACAAGTAACATATTTATTGGAAGGGAAAAGTTTGTGTCCTGAAAAAGGGTCAAAGTGCACAAGAATTTTTCCTGTGTAAATTTTGTGTGTAGTACCCACCAAATATAAATATTAAATAAACTTATCTCAGTGTCAAATATAAACACATTAATAGGCTAAATACAGCATAAGTCAGAGGGAGATGCCAAGCTACCGGTCAGTGACTTGGTTTTTAGGAGGTCACCATAACCCAATTAATTTGTTCATCCATATTTATCCTTTGCAGATAAATGGCTGAAATATAAATAAAAGTGCATTTCAGGCTCTCTAGCAACGGGGAAAGTACAACATGTACATTTGGATCAAATATTTACAGTTTCTTTGGCACTGACTGCATAGTGTACTATGCACTCTCTCCCTCTCTGTGTGTTAGTGCTTTCAGCACATTGACCCCAACATTGTTCACATAGTTACATGGTGGAGACTCTTTTTCCATCTGTGAAACAAAAATTCAGTTCACACGAGGTTGACCGTATATTTTTGGAACTTTCTGCGGTTAAAAGTTTAATATTGGGGCTTGTGGTTAGGGTATGCCTCCAGGGAACAATTTGTTAGTCCACACATTGTGGCTGTACGTGTTCCTGTCTGTGCTTCCAGGTTGTTTCTCTATTCCCGTAAATGCTTCATTTCTGTACTGCACGTCTTCTGCCTGAAGTTGAATTGTGGACTAAAAACAAAACTTAAAATTTTGTTTCTCTCCTCTGGTTGGGATGTGATGAAAAATCCCTTAAAGCCTTTTTTAATTTTCTCTGTACATAATTGAAAATGAAAATTATTTCAGTTACTGAATTTTAAAGAGTTGATTCCCAATGCGCTGCATGTTGATTTTTTTTTCTTTTAGACAAAAACTATAATAATAATAAAAGTACTCTGTGATATCACAGCCTCAGTCTGTAAACAAGAAGTGAATTTACTTTCATTTTGTTTCTGTGTTTTGCTAACACTTTTTCAAACTGTGAATATCTTGTTTTATAGCTGATTTGATTATCATAATGAAAACCTAACAAAGTCAGCATCTATTGTCATACCTGATATTTTGGGCTGAGGCTTAACAACCACTGCCATAATACTGGTCAATTAATTATAGCTGTCAAGTGTTTAAAAACACGTCCAGGCTCATTGGCACATAGCCACTCAGCCCTAAAATGTTCCTGTCTCCACTTCCTGTTTGGCTGATGAGAAAGTGCCTGGAATGCTTAAATCCATCAACCACTGGGGACAACTGGGGACAACTGAGGCCTGTTAAACAGCAGGAGTCAGAGGATGGTGCTACACCTTTCATGGAAAGTCTTATCTTGAAAATACACCCAGAGGGCAGCTTTTGGTGCTAATAAATGTCAGTGTTATAAATCATCAACACACGATTCTGCTTCCTATTAGTGCTGAGCACTTATGACAGAAAAAAAGAGCATTCTTTGCATTTCTCACTTACTAGTTCTCAGTACCAAGAGTCCTGCTGATTCATTTTTTCAGGAATGCATTTGCACTGTGGAAGGCAAATAATTTACAAGGTCCAGGATTCAGGGGAAATGGACACATTTTAGTCCCAATGCGTGCAAAGACTACTGAGTATTAACGGTATCAGACCCACTGTCAACTAATGCAGTAACACCAGCACATACAGGCATACAAAGTCTAGAGACAGCAGTACTTTGCTCCAGACGTGTGCACCAGCTTACCAAAAGCAGACATGCACTAGCAGATGAACCCCAGCTGTAAATAATATTATGTTCGCTTTCAACCACCATCTTTGGTATGTTTATAATCTTCATCTGTTCTCCAGATGACAGTGAAGCCCAGTCATCGAGAAACATTTTCCACTCACCAAAGGCCTTCTTGGGCCCCACCAGGCGGAGAGTGAAGGGTATGCCTCTCGGTTGCTCTTTTAGCATCTTAGCCACCTCATAGTGTCGGCACCCTACAATGCTCTGGTCATTGATGGCCTCAATGTGGTCACCAACGCATACTGTCTTCAGTCGGTCAATGGTGCTGCCTTCCTTTATCCTCTGGAAGAAACAGATTGAATATTAGAATACATATTTGTTTTAGGAGATGACAAATGGTCTTCAAGAGGGCTTATGAACTGAAGGGTTATGGAGGGTTGTATTTAACCTTGTTCAACAAAATGTGTAACAATCTAGTAACGAGTCCTTAGAGTTGTATGTGACAGTAAATGACAAAGTACAACTTAATGTCTTACATTTTACATTTTTAAACACATAAGACAAAAGGTTAGTCTGTTTAACTGAGGTTGATTTTGTTATTCAATAAAAATGTTGCACAGCTATAACCAATAAGAAATTTAAGTTTATTGTGCTTTGCTCTGACATTTGGTCACCTTGATGAAAGCATATCCAGCTCCATTGTCTGTGATAGTGAGACCCAGTGCGTCTTCTGTCTTTGTCACCTCCACTTCCTTGGTCTCTCCTCTGACGTGAGCGAAGATAAAGTCTTCCAGTCCAATCTGCCCCCCCAGTAGCTTCTGCATGTCCACTTTATGAGAGTTGAGGGTGCAGAACAGGATCTAAGGAAAGGAAATGGACAAACAAACAACAACAACAACAACAACAAAACTCAACACCCATGCAAGAGTGAAAACTCCACCCTGCAATATAAAGTAATCCAATAACACCACAATTCAGAAATGATCACAGAGTTGAATGAATTGCACTCTCAATAAAAAGTTAACATTATGAGTTTTCTAAAGATAGTATTTATTATTATTTTTTTTAACTGTTTATGATATGATGTCCACACTCTGTAGTCTTAAACTTACTGTATGAATAGCATTTGTTGTAAAAGTATTGGGGAAAAAATATTAATAACTTTTATTAGGTTTTCTCAATGGGAGATTTAAGTGCAACCACTTTTGTTCTGGACAAAGAAATGGGCACAGAAGCCCATCAGAATTTGCTGTATAGAGATCAAACAGCAGAGGGCAGTAGAGCCAAACTATTTGATTTTATTCTGACGTGGCCATTTTGTTATGAACCATGGATGTCATAACTCATTTTATGCCTTTGTATGTTTAACGTTTAACTGTAAAAATGTCAGTTGATTAAACATTTTTTTGCTTGTTTTATTGTTTTAAGTGTTTAAGTGTCAGTAATAGAGTTGTCACAAAATTCAAATAATATTAAAATACATCTAGAAGTCTTTAAATCAAATTAAATCTCACATCATATCATGTATCAGCCATGTATTAGAGATAATATGTCTTAAAGAACAGCATTTGCACATTTAATATTGTTGTGACATGTGACTCTAATAATATATCTTCAAATCTCTTTAAAGCTACTCTTTTCTATATAATTTATTTATAGTTTTGAACTTTTTTTGCTTTTGTTTTTGAAAACTATCCTCAAGTGTTAAATGTGGCATTCTGAAATCTGAAGTTAAAGTTCAAGCTTGTTTTAAAAATCCATAACAGAAATTCAAGATAACCTGAGTGAACTGTTATCTCACTTGGATTACTTCCTGTTATATATTGCTCATAGTAATTCTCTTGGAAGAGATCTGATTGCAGTCCAAGGTCTTCTTCAGCATCTAGCTGTAACTTTATGTTGCTTCTATTTAGTCCACAGGAGGTCAAGGAAACCGCTGTACTTTTCACTATCACTAACTAACTGCCTGATATTTCCTAAGTCTTCTATCTAGAAGTCTGACAAGTTCAAGGTCAACAGTTCAAAGTTGTAGATAAACAAGTAGTTAAATACTTTTAACTATTTATTAAATAAGATCTGGTTTTGGAACAAAACAGTTCATTTATTCTTTAATTTCTAAAAATTAGTAAGCTCTAGGTTTGTATGTTTGTATTTGTTTTTACGATTTATGCATGTATTGCTTACAATGTAAAGCTCCAACCATTGCACTGCTCACTATTAATTGTATTGTATCCAAGTTATCTGAACAGCTTACTCTGTCAGGATCATTGGAGATTCTCCCAGCACACACTGGGCAGAGTATACCCTGCTTAGCTAAGCCAAGATTAACAACATATTCACAGAATTCAGTTTCTTCTTCAATTGGACCCATGGCACTTGAGAGTTAGGACATAAAAACTCCACACAAACTGCACACAGCTGGCAGATGCCCAGGGCCTCCTTGCTGTGAGGAAACAGCTGGACACCATGCTGCCCTGCTCCTTTGTTGCACTCATCATAAGTCATTCTGGGTAAGATGGTCAACTAAATGTTTGACAGTGAAAATATATTATCAAAAAATGAGGAGTGTACTTATTTACTGTGGGGTGATGCCCTGTGTTAATAAACATGAGTTTCTCCTTGAAATAGACAGTCTTCATGGCTGGTAATTACCCGATAAGGTCTTGAAGGATAGTTCCAGTGAAATGTGCATCGGTCTATATCCCTTCATCTGAAGTCATTTATGTCTAACATTGATACACAGATAGGAAAAGCCTTCACGATGGCCTTCATAATGATACTGATAGTACCTATTAGATAAGACCATAATATAACAGAAGAACAGAAACACCCATGCCCACCATCATCCTGACTAAAAACTTTAGTGGTTGAGCACTTTTTACTGTTTATCATTGTAGTATAATATTGTACTGCACAAACAACAAGCAGTATTTTTTAACAAATAACTAATAATTAATGTGATACCAATATGCCAAATGATGCTCAATGATGATATGCGTCATTCACCTCATTTTTGTTCAGCAAACCAATTTCTGCAAACAAAATGTGAACAAGCACAAGACAGATCACCAAAGCCTCTTTCCTTATCTACCTCATCCTACCGTCCTCATCGACTTTCAGCTGCTCTGGATAAGTGACAACTGAATGCCTGTCTGAAATACAAAAAAATAGCCATTGATAAGTCTCCCTTGACATCCACGTGGAGGTCTTTACCTCAGATAGCCCTTAGCTGTGTTGAGTATTGCAAGCAGTATCAGGCTGCAGTGTGGTTTGGCCACCCCTGACCTACTAAGGTTAAGTGACTAGACTTCTTCTCAAGGATTCTGGACCTTGAGAGCAGCTGCTGCGCCTGCTGTAACCTGATTGCAACCACCCTTTTGATCCTCTACAGTGCTATGAACTGTTAATGTAATTCCCTTAATGTTGTATAACCATTTTGGAAACCTGAAATGTGCTGTTTAAAGGACCAGTTTGTAGTATTTAATAGCACCTACCGGTGTGATTGCATATTGCAACCAACTGAATACCCCTCCCCTCACCTCTCCCTTTCCAAGCATGTAGGAGACATACAGGGGGCCTTTAGGTAACATAAAAACTACGAAAGGCCCCGTTGAGAGCCAGAGATTGGTTTGTCTGTTCTGGGCTGCTGTAGAAACATGGCAGCTCAAAATGTCAAAGTACGTAGCTGTGAAGGGCTCATTCTTAGCTAACGAAAAGGTAACATAATGATTAACATTTCTGCCAGTAGATCATCCATCATCCTCAGGGTAATGTTGCTTCTATTAATATTTTAAATGGGAACTATTTTTACACACAAAGATCAGTTTAGTGTGTGGAGTACTAGTCAGACTACATAAACTGTTTCTGAATGAGTTGAAATGCTGCTTAACACTGCTTGACTGAAACATGGATCAAGCACAATAGGTGCAATAATTGTCTGTAATTGTTGAAACAGGTTGGAATTAATGCCTATTATCTGTTATTTTTACCCTACTTTGGTATTTGAATAACTTTCAAAGCAAAAATTTCATCACCTGGTTTTATTTTGCTCTAAAGTCACTTCCATCTCTGTAACTTGTTTTATATACGTGGCATTCACCAATAAAATTATCTAGTTATCTGTTTTCATTATTGATCCTAGTTAAGGCCTAGATGTGTACAAAGTCTGGCAGACAGTAATGAGGCCAAATGATCTACAGTACAGTGCATCATGGAAAGAAGTCTAGAATAGAAACCTAACACCTATTTGTGGCTGGCCTGCCAGACCTGAAATGCAAGAAAGGAATAACTTGTTTTTTCTCTTGATCATTTTACACAAAACTCAAAATGCAACCAGTTTTTCCGAATCATGATTACATGCATCCATGGCTGGGTTTGGTTTGTACCTCTGATGGGGAGATGTTGAACACTTCAGCAATCTTGGCGTAAAGCTCCTTGACGTTAGTGAATCCATGGATGCGGCCTGTGGGACTCCCGTGAGCCAGCTGGGTGTGGAAGATGAGCCTTGGTCTCGGGTATTCTGGTGGCCCTGGTGGTGGCGGTGAAGGAGGAGGGAGCGGAGGCGCTGTAGGCTCCACACACCCCTGATTCTGGCTCTGGTTCTGGGCCTTCTGCTCCTCCACGGCCTCGGCCCCTGCTGCCTTGGAGTCCTGCGGGCTCATAGCCTCCCCGTTCTGCATCGGGCCCCAGCTCAAGTATGGTCCTCTTCTGGGAGCCCTGATGGTACACTGCTCTGGCAAAGAGAGAAACTCTGTCCTTCCCCCCGCTTAGCCGACCAACCACCCAACCAACCAGCCACCCACAGCTTTGGGGTGAAGAGCACAGATGAATTAGTGATGAGAGCAGCCTGGTAACAGTAGCTGGAAGAGGACAGCCAGACCCTGCTGGGTAGCAACCCAACACCGTTTGTCTTGAGGATTGAATGTGTTACACCTGAGCCTCTGGCAGCTCACGCATAGAGAACACAAACAAAACACATCAGGTAAAGGTACCTTCATACACACACATGGCTAAGATTCTAATCCCCTATATCAGTCTGGCTGCAAGACATGTTGCACACACATGACCCTGAATGTGTGAACATCTCTCTGAAGTGTGAAAATGCCCCCATATCTGCAAAATGATTTCCAAAGTGGACTACTTGTAAGATGGCTACAGACAATGTCCCAGTGTTACAGGTAAGATGATATCATTGGGTAGGGAGTAAGGTGCCCCCCCCCCCCCCCCTTCTGGCCTCATTGAATGAAATGGCTGTTGCTGAGGTGAATCCTTAGTGATGCACTGACCTTTTTGACCCCAGAGACAGCCCATAGATACAGAAGATGACAGTTAAAACCAATAAACAGATGTTTAATTCACACAGGTGTTTGGAGCTTCTTATACTGGCAAGTTTTTTTTGTTTTTGGGTTGTTGTTGTTTTTTGTTAGGTTTTTTTTGTGGCTTTTGTTTTTTGTGGCTTTTTTTTTTTTTGGCTAATTCTTCTTCTTCTTTATTTGCTGTATATATATATATATATATATATATATATATATATATATATATATATATATATATACATACAGCAAATAAAGAAGATGAAGAATTATTCACAGCTTGGTAAACAAACATAACAATGATTAACCATCATGGCATCATCCACATAGAGAGGAGTTTAAATTAATAAGCAATAATAATAACAACTAGAAAAATTCCTAAAGAAATTTTGAGAGTGCAGCCTCCTCTGGCCCGTCGCCCCCATACATTAAATTAAAAAAAAAAAAAAAGTCTTTTATTTTGAAAGGACTCTTATTTTGAAAGACATCTGTCTGTCTGTCTGTCTGTCTGTCTGTGTGGGTCAGGCTCTGGCCCACACACACATACACCATCCCCTGCTCCGCCGGGAATGGTGTATGTGTGTGTTAACTCGAGTCTGTTAATGAGAGTTTCACAAAGTGTTTTATTTAAAAAAAAAAAAAGTCTTTTATTTTGAAGGGACTCTTATTTTGAAAGACATTTGTCTGTATGTCTGTGTCTGTTAATGAGAGTTTCACAAAGTCTTTTATTTTTTTTAAAAAAAGGCTTTTATTTTGAAGGGACTCTTATTTTGAAAGCCTTTTGTCTTGTCTGTGTGTATGTCTGTACATGTGTATGTCTGTATCTCTCTGTTTGTGTCTGTATGAAGGTGAATTTAAAGCATGACTCAGCGTTTTCCTGGGTCTGTGACTAGTGTGTCTGTGAAAACAGCCCCTCCCCTCTCTGCTCCCTCAGGCCTGAGGTTGCCAAGTAACCAGGGAGGGGCTGCAATTAGGAGCAGGTGCGCTTGCTCTCTCCCTCTGACCCCTGAGAGACACAGAAAATTTCAAAATGAGCCCCTCGAACAGGTTGCGACAACTGCCAAACGGTGTGGACTATCCGAAAGCTGTAAAGACTGCTAGCATCCTCCTCTTCTCGGCCAGTTCTGTGCCGAGTTTCAGACCTAAATGTGAAAAACTCTGCCCTCGGGAGTTTAAGAAAGAACAGGTGCTCCCTGCTCCTTTTGGAAATTTCTCTTCTCAAATTAACATGGCAGTAGATGGAGGTGTGGGTCGGTGTTGCTGGCGCATCTCTGCATCTCACGCCAAAACTATAACTCTGACCGCTTCAGCAGACGAATGTGAGCGAGAAGAGAAATTTTCCTACGTTTCTATGTATAAATTATGCCTGTAGTGTGAAATTTGTGGCCTCGGGAGCAGTTTCTAAATTTTTTTTTGGACGAATTTTTCTCTCCCTCTTCACTCTAGCTATGATGTCACGCACTCTAGCTCTAAGACTGGCTCGCAATACACACACATTGAGTTTTTCGGTTTGGTTTTTCGCGATTTTTGGCCAAACCGTTCGTCGAAATTCTTAGAAAAGTCATAGCATAGCATTCCCGGCTACGCCGGGAATGCTGTGCGAATTTCGTGCATGTGCGACGAAAACTGTGGGAGGAGTAGCGAACCGAAAATCGGGCGTAAGAATAATAATAACGAGAATAAGAATAAAATTAAACGCGACTCAGCGTTTTCCTGGGAGAGAGTATTGAGTGCGCCTACGGCTGCACTCAATAATAATAATAATACCATAAAAGAAACAGATATGTCAGTACTTATCACATTTTTAAGACAAAATAAGCGATTACACTAGCACATCTGTTTACACGGAGTTTTGCTGTCATTTTTCTATTGATGTAGAGTGGGTAGCAGTGGTTTGAGCCAATATAATGTTATCAATATTTTGTCACTAATAAAAGGACATACAGCAAGTAAGGCTTTCTCTTCCATCGCTCCATCACAGATTGCTCCTATAATATAATATGATGCATCCAGTGATAAATCAGTACTCAGAATGGCAGAACTGCTGTATGAATCCCTTCCCAGCATGACTTCAATTTTGGAGCGTGTGTGTGATCTTCAATCTGTTTACAATTCCTCCAATACAAATTAGTTTTACTTCTGTCATATTCTGATATCTTTTATCTTTGATAATGACATACATCTCCAGCTCCCACCACTTTTCTTTTTTATCCAACGTATTCCCTGACGTGTGTGATTCCCCTCCCCCCATATATATATATATATATATATATATATATATATATATATATATATATATATATTTGGAATATTTTTAAAATTCCATACCCCTTTCTTTGCTCTGTTGTAATTACTTATTTCTCCATCCACTCCCTAAACCCAGCTTCTACTTAACCTGGCAGAAAATTCATATTCCTCTTCAGTCTTCACAGATGTTGTTGTTAAAGGTGCTTTCATCCTTTTTCCAGTTCACCCATTCATTTTTATCTTCACTTTTCTCCAGCTTTTTTGCCCCAAAACCTGCAACATCTCAACATCTCTCTTGCTTTAACCACTCAGCCATTCTACAATGTTGTGCTGCCAAGTGCTATCTCAAATGACGGGAGAATAAGGCCTCTTTTTACGTTATGGGTAAGTTAACAGCTTCAGTTTAATTCTAGATTTCCTTGTCTGCCATTTAATGTGAAAACCAACTTGCATTTTGAAGATTAATACTGGTGGCCAGATGGTTAATGACAGAAAAAGATAGCCTATATGAAGTATATTCATTGAAGCATTTCAATTCTACTTAGTTTTCTGAAATATTATTGTACCCAAAGGTGCATACACAGCTAATAACTAATACAAGATATTTTATTATTGAACTTCTAGAACCAGTGATATGCAATATATTGTGTATTTTCCTAAATGCACAGTGTTGTAAATGAAGTATAAAAGATGCTATTTTAAAAAGTGATGCTATTTTGTAAACCAGAAACACCAGTCACTCAGCATCCTAAATTAAATTTGATACAATTGTGCCCTAATTTTCTAAATAGAATATCCCTTTTTATAAAATGATGGAATATCTTGACTTTGAACAGAGGGCCTAATATACTGGTGACAAATAATGAAAACAGTGCTAAGGGACTTTATAATGTATCATAAGACACACATATCCTGTTTCTGAGACAGACAGTTTGAAACCGAAAAAAGACCTAGCTTGGTAAGGGGATTTCCATCCATCAGCCGAACCCAAAGCTTGAATGGATGCTTTGACCAAGCAGACAATGACAGTTTTGCTAAGAATCTGTTTTTCTTTTGAATAGTGGATAAACACCGAACAAATACTTAAAAATGTCATGATTTGGTCAACATATTGCAATTTTGTTCTGTCATGACGATCTGATGGCCTTAATTTTATTTGCGGCACTTTGCCCCATGTGATGCGTTACTCATGCGCAAATCAAGGAAATTTGGTGTCAGGACACAAAAAGCTCTCTCTCACTCTCTGGATCTGGAAATTCCACGGAAATCACATTTTAAAAGTGCCAGCAGGGAATGTTTCACCAGCAATGTGATCCCATTGTAATTCCCCTCAGATAAAGATTCTTTCCATTACATTTATGTATGGTATGGAGAAGGGTTTGAGACGCTCAAATAGTCGACTGATTTGAATGCCTGAAGTTAAAACTCTTATTCGAATGGCAATGACATTGCCATCGTAAGCTGCAACAACATAAACCATACAACTAAATGTCGATCTCCCTCAGAGATTTACAACATTTTATTTCTGACATAATTATTGTTTTCATATATTGAGCTGAAAATAGAAAATATTGTTTGATAGTATACCATGCTCAAGTATATTAAGCCAAAGATTTACATTCTGTCTTTGTACAGTAGGGATACAGGCTGTGATGTACTTTTTTATCGTGCTTCATAAGCATTCCTCCACACCTGTGCTGTAACGTGCTGACTGCAGCTGTGCGTCATAACCTCGTTTTTCCAGGCCAAGGTATTGCTAGCCACCCAAGGTCAGTGTTTACTCTTGCAGCTGATAATGAGGATCTCTCTGGCAAAGCAAGCCTTCTGCAACAGATAATAGGCAGTCCTCTAAGTAAAGGACATCTCACTTTGTCTTCTTGCAGAGACATACATGATAACCTCTATCTCTATGTGTTTTCTAAGCAAACAGATGTCTGACTGTGGCAGCATCAGAAATAACAGACTTGATAAACAGGAGGGGACCTACACTTTATGTTGATGAAGTGGCTGTTGCCCACTTTGGAAAGTCACCACCCACCAAGATTTTAACATAAAGGTCTTTGTTGTTCACTGGCTCATAGAGGAACAAAGGTGATTTATCTTAAATTTACACTTACACTTTTACTTTTCAAAAGGTATACCTGTCTTCTTTTGTCATTTGCAGCTACTGATACAGCATAGATTAAAGGCAAAGGCTTTGCTTGCAAATTTTGCAGATAACCAAAAGGCAACATCTAATCTTTAAGGACGGGACACGTAAGTTTCTTTAAGGACGGGACACGTAAATTTACATCTCAGAAACTTTACATGCCAACAATAATGAAATGTACAAGAACAGCAGCAGTCTGTCTTCCTGACTCTGGTAAATATGTCTGACAGAGAAGTGCAAAAGAAAGTGCCAGTAAATGAAAGCTTAAAGTGTTTCTGTTTGCAAAACATATATTAAATACGCCCTTCTAATGTGACTCTCAGCTCATTGGCTCTGAACAGATGGGAAGGGTTTTTGTCTCAATAATGCTGAAGTGAAATACAAATATTGATTAGATCAAGAGGGAGTAATTCAGACTTCATGACTCAGACTTAATATTTGCTAAATGTGTGGTCTAAATGCTTTACTGTGACAAATAAACATGTTTATTTCATTCAGTATCATTTGTTCTTTTTTGTTGTTTTGTTTTCACATTTGAAAAGACAGTTCTCATTCAGCAGTGCTAATCTACTGTGATGAATGTGAATTACACATCAATTTCATGTCTCACTGACACACAGTGTCTCTCTACAAGACAGGGCCTCAAGGTCATGATATTGTGGATGGTTCATATTCACAGACAAATGTGAGAATAATCAAATTACCTCAAACCAACTGAGCTTTTGTGGGTGGTCCTTGCGTTATTAATCCAGCTGTCACACTGATGAATCAACACAGAAAAGCCTGTTATTGCCTACGCTACACCAGCACCTCCTCGTTGCATCATATACTTTCTCATGAAGCGTGATTTCCTCTTCTCTGTCTGCTGTGTTTCCTGGCAGAGGAGACTGAAGGGAAGACCAAAACGGGCTGGTGTAGGCCAGATTGTGTGAGGGTGGTGTGTTTGCTGTGTCATGCAGCAGTACACTGCCTCTTCTGTTGCCGGTGGCGTGGCAGCGCCTGAGCTGCCTGGTGTGAAAAAGAGGCTTTCAATGCTAAGATTTGTGCGTATGTTGATTGGTTTATTTATTTATTTTTATCGTGTTCAAGGTCTCTACCAATAGAGTGACAAAATAAGCTATGTTGTAATCAGAAATGAGAACTGGAAGAGATTTTGTTTTTTAATCGTCACTCATGTCATGTCATGATGTGACGTATCAGTGACATCAATACAAATGATTAATTAAGTCATTAATATTCATAGTACAAATATTGAAGGAACTGAAAGAAGCAGCTTTTTAGCATGATAGCCAAGCATTTTTTTAGTTTGGCCGTGTTTCATATACCCAAAGTTGTAAAGGGTTAGGGTGAGGTTTGTATTAAAGTTTAAGGTTTACGGTTAGGGTGGATAGTTTTCAGCCATCATGGAAACTTGTCAGTCTGCATCTGAATTCCAGCCAAAACAAGACATCATACTCCACCAGCAATCCCATGATCTTTGTTGATGTTTCCATAGGGTTCAGGGTTAACTACAGAAAACCATGAACACAACTTTCTCAAGGACACCTCAAACAATTGTTTTAACAGGTAGCTAAAACCCATGCTTTTCACGTAAAAAAAAAAAAAAGATTGTCTCAATATACACTTCCTTAACTTCTGGAGCATATTCCATTTTTTATAAGGTAGTCACAAGTAACACATAGTCATCCAGTGTGACTACAATGTGACCTTTGACTATTTAAACCCATCCTTAAGGCCTTTGTCGGCTGTTTTTACAGTAGGAGTGTGAGTCTGCCATTTGTTGCTGCCTGATTGTTGCAGTTGTTGCCTTTTTCTCTGGTAAAGGGGGGAGGTGAGAGACTTGGCCCTTCATTAGCTGCATGCACAATGCTGGGCTAAAGTGAAGTGCTTAATGCTGTGACTTCAGAATAAAAACCACCAACTGAGAAGCTGACTAGCCCTCTGAGTCACTGGCCTCCGCTTCCCTTCATAAGAAGAGGAATAGATGTCCATTGGTTTTCTAGCTAATTATGATTCATGAGATTAAAGTGTTTTTAGACTCTTTATTTTAAAGGGTGCTGCCAGCTTTTGTAGTTTATCAAACCAAACTACTCAGTACTTGTTCTGCTGATGCTCTTTTTGAAGGAATAATCATTGTGGTTTAAAAGTAAACGAAATATGTATTTATCAAAGATATATGGGAGAATGTGTGCTATGTTTGTTACTTTTCTTAATACTAGAGTATAGCTTCACACAACAAATTTCAGCTTTCTGTTGGGAAGTGGATGTAAAGCAGTATGTAAACATTAGTGAGTTACTGCCCCACCCTGCTGTTTACTGAAAGGTAATTTTCCTTATGATTAAGTATGGTGTGATGTGGCACATGACACCCTGTTGTTAAACCACAGTGTATATTCCCCATGTTGTTCACACGTGAAATGCTAAATCCACATGTTAATGATTGATTTAAATCACTAAACCAGCACAATATTAATGCAGCCCCTTCCTTATATATGTCTCAAGAAAGGGACTACCCATATTCCATATAAGGTAATGGGCGGTCTGTGCAAGCCAACTACCCCGTTCCGATTGGAGAAACGGTCTGACATGACCGTTTTTTCCAAAGTCGTCGCCGACGCTGATTGGTCGGTTGACTTGGTCCGATTTAAGCTCATTATCTTAATCAGTCATAGATGAAGTGAGGGGGGGAAAAAAAATCACAAGCCAAACAAGAACGGTGGAGTTTGGCGTGGAGCGTCGTTTCGACACGAACCGACGACCACTGGCTGAGGGAAGAATGCTTGAAAACAAGAGGGAGAGATTGAAAACCTTCCTCCGGAAGATCGACGAGAAGGCCATAGTCAAAATCAAGCATTTCATGAAAGAGAGGTGAGCGGAGTGAATGTGGCTAGCTGAACCGCTATCTGCCGGCTGAGCATCATCAACAGGGTGGATGCTAACCGTTAGCATTTCTTTGAAGACACCAACCTGTCTGATACTATTGGTCTGTTTTATATCACGTTAATGTAGTATTTAACACGGAAGAAGGAGATACGTTTTAGGGATTCATTTTAACTGAAATGTACGTAAGGGGAATATACGTCTTTCAGTCAGTGGGTAGATGATGCTAGCATGCTAGCCATCCGCCTGACTGGAGATGTGCTGGCATTTAAATGAACTTAACTACACTAAATGACCCTAAAATATAGTTAAACGTAGTCGTTGTTGGCCACTGAATTAAAAAAAAAAAAAGAATCCAGTGGCTTTGCGAGCATCTTTGCCATATTAGTGTATGGTTACATTAGCATAACCAATACTGATGAATCTACATTGTGTTTTGGCATAAGCTTAACCTAAGAACCTGACATCAGTTATATAGCATGCTACTTGACTGAAAGGCTTTCCAGTGGTAACACGTAGTTATTTGTTAGCAGAATTTTGGCCTTGTATCTGGTAAATGTTGTCATGGGTTAGGACTGTTCAGTCTAGTTTAATGCTAGCTGTGAAGTGTCTGTGCAGGCACAGTGCATGAGGTACTCTTTTGTTTGTTTTCTCATAGAGCAATTTCAAAGAACACAATGATTGATTCATATCAGCTCTGTGAACTGTGGTGTTATGTGTGTGTGTTGTTTTTGTCAAGGCTGTGTAAATAAATAGCATTATATGTGGTAGAGTGGCATAAAGGAAATTGTAATCCACTGTCCTATGTGGGTCAGATTGACATCACTTTTTGTCCTTCCGTTGTGATCACGGATGATCCAGAGCCGACCTTTCTGGCAGAGGCGCATTTACGCACAAACACATTCACTCACACTTCTGTAAACATGCATGCATATATTGTGTGTGTCCCCTCTGCCTCCGGGGAAACGCATGCACTTGTAACACATGGGACGAGCAAGTCTATGTTTTCCCAGAAAAGCCTATTTTTAGCTCCCATGAGTCGACCACAGGTGGTACATGGTGTTATATAAATGCTCTCTGTTTCTCACTGTCAGTACTCCTCGTCCTCTGAGCTTTGCCTTTCACTTTCCTCCCCATAGATAGCCATTTGCAAGAGTAGAAGGGCCCTGCCAATCAGACGGGGCCTTCTGGTTATCAGCATAGCTATGGTGTGTCTGTAGTATGGTATGTGGGGAGATTATCTGTTTCCACAACACACATATATGGGAGTGCTGTGACAGTGTCGAGCCTCAGTGAGCCTAAGGCTCTGACCATTTAAATGCAGTATCCATCAATAGTTTTTTCATCTGCTATTTGTTTCATTTTATATATATTCCGACATGAACATAAAAATGGCAACAACAGTGTTGTAGAGTAGCCAAGTAGTTGAAGAAGGCAAATAACCACACACCTTAACACTGAATATCTATTGCCAGCTCATTGTAAGTCACTCTGCGTACAGCTTTGCAATGCACACAGTGGCAAAATATGAATAGCCTTGCTTCAATAGGGAAGAACCTGGTATAGCTGCAGAGCTTATTGAGATGGAGGAGCCTGGAATAGGCTGGGTGGGGCAGCTTTGCAGGCGTTCTGCTGGCTCCAGGAAGATGTTCCCAGGACAGAGCCTCCTTGCCGCTGTGGGCAGTGAAGCTCGTGTAGGTCTAAATTATGAGATGTGCTCCAGGCTTGGAGGAAAAGCCCAAGTTAGAGGAAGAAAACCACATCTGCATGACTGTTTATCACTAAATGAAGGGTTACGTACTAACCAGCTGGTCACGGTTAAATTTATGTGTTGCCTCTGTCGGGCTAGTGCTAATGACCACTCCTCTGCCCTTGTCAGAGGGTCAAGTAAAAAGGCTATATTCTTCTTAGTTGTTTCACCTTTTGGTACTCACAGTAGCCTGGTGAATTCCACCTAAAGTAGTTGCCATAGGTCAGTCTTATTTCAGACACACGAGACTTTATGCAAGCTTATCTAAAAGCATGACAAAGCTTGTCAGTGTTCTGCTCAGCTCTGAATAGCAGGATAGCATTTGGCATGGTACGTTGCTGACAGAATGTCCCTTCTTTGGTCATGAAAGACTGTGCAAATCAGCTTTTTTTTTAATAGTATCTTGATTCTGAGATAAAGCTAATCCTTTGGAAAGTTGAGACGCTGCCTTGGCATCACTGAGTCAAGGTGAGCTGCTCATTTGAAGGTTGGAGTATGAAAAAGTGTCACCCTCGGGAGAGTCTGTCTTAACCCCTGCACTACCCTTCAGTCCTACAATCCATTCAATGCATTAGCCATGTTTTACATATCTTTTTGTACTTTCCTAGCACAGTAAAATCTCAGATGTATACTCCGCTGTGGACTTTATATACTGCACTCTCCTGCCCTGTGTTTTTCAAGATATCTTGAATGTGTAAGATGGATAGTATTTGAGCCATAGACTATTATAGTTTTGGATATGACTTCTGTTCTAAAGAGCTGAGATCAACAAAATTCAACTGGAGATTAAATCCAAGCCTCCCTTGTGGTACTGTAAAGCGGCCTACTTTCACTGATTTTTAAAGTCAGGTGGGATTTTTCCAGCCACCACCCAGCCGTGCCCCCCCCCCCACTCACATGCCTGGTCGCTGAATGTACTCTGAGTCGCCTTGAAGAAAGACCCCCTCTGTCTCTGTGCCCAGTTAGCACAGAGGAAGTGGAGGGAGATGCTGCGTGCACAAGGCCGCATGACTTCCCACTCAAACACACGCAGTCTTATTCTGTAACACGCACTCTTATTCTGTAACACACGCACACAGAGACACACTCTCAGTTTCACTTGGCAAACACACACACGTGCAGCTTTGCTGCAGACTGAGCCCTGGCTGGGCGCCACAGGCTGCATGTTGTTTTGCCATGACCACTGGCTCGCTTCCCTGCCCTTCCTGACTGCTCTATTGATGCTCATACACACAGACACATAATCCCTTTCAGTCCAACCAAGAATAATATTTTGGGTTGTAATTAGTTTCTGGTTATGAATCAAATTTAGTTGTCAAAGTACGCCAACTTTATTGAAACTCTGCACAACAGTGGAATTTATTTTGGCACCTATGATACACCTACATTATCTAAGATGCTGTGTGGTTGGTTTAGCAAAAAAAAATCTTTAATGTCCCACTCGGCTCAACGAGCACAGCTGCAACAGTCTTTTGTTTTTGCTGTGGACTAAACCACTTTTGATTGGATGAAGACGAATCAGCAGTTCACATGACAAGAATTATCCACGGCTCTCCAGAAGATGGTGCCCTCACACTATCTGGTCTTGCGAATTCTCAGCTGATCTCAGATATTATACAGATGTAAAACTTCTGTGAACCCAGGCCACTTGTTTTGACAGCAGCGATGGTGGCTGTGGGAACGCTTTGACATAAGAATTCTATACAGAAGCTATTTTGTTTTACGGGCAGCGGCGCTGAAGAGCAACTGACGTATTGCTTACGTCTGCAGCAGGACTCCTGGGATCATCTGTCTCATCTCGGGACAGCAAATTAAAGCATCATAACTCTATACACAGTCGAGTTCATTTGCAGGCTGGAATGTCCTGTGCTGGAGAAGACTCCACTTAATATATAACTTGCTGGTGAATTGTTGAAGAAGTAGAAAGTTCTGAAGAAATTTTAAACCATCAGTGTCACACTTGTACACGTGCATTTTATTTTGTGCAATTCAGTAGCTTTAGACTGTCACCTCAACAGTTCAGGTAACTAGAGTTTAAGCACAACAAAAATGTCCCATCAAATTGTCAGACACCTTTTCTTTGCACGTTAATAGTGATGCCGTTGGTTCTCCAAGCTGATGATAGGAGTATTTTTAAATGGCTATCGTGAGAAGTGCACCTCCTCACAAACATTGTGCAAGTCTTATCTGTAGATAAAACGGAGTGACAAACACAAGATAGAATAGCTCATACATAGGCAGGGTATGCTGAAGTTATTATGTTAGGAGTAATCACCTGCTTTTGTTCACTCGGCAGCATTACGTTGCAGATATGATTCTTGTTCGTACTGTTTTCAGTAGATATCTAACTAGCGTGGCTAAAAATAGGGGCCTCTAGGACACCCTTTTCCTCATGCTTTCTACGTGTCAGCATTATGCAGTGTTTATGTTGCTTTGTGTAAAATAGTCATTGTATAAGCGATTTCCTGTGGAATGTTTGTACTATCTCTGAAGAGCTTTAGGAAGAGACCTAATGCTATCAGGTGCAGCAGGCCTGTTAAAGGATAAAACGGTGGCCTATTGCCCCGCTGAACCTTTTTATCTATGGATATCATTGACAGTTTATATTGTTTGTACACAGGGCTAATGTATAGGCTGTTGGTGAAGAAGCAGGGGGTTCACTTTCAAGCTCAGAGGTCACATGGGGTAGATGGGTGTTTCTAAAACAGCCATCCGATCTCGGTGTTCAGCCTCAAACTGTAAACCTCTCGCCATCGAGTGGTTAGACAGGAGAGGTATGTGGTGATATATATATATGATGGCTAAATTAGGACTGATGTCACGAGTGCTGTTGGACTTTATCTGTCTGGTTGAGTTTCCTGGATGGTGCTGTCATAGGTATGGAAATAGACTATTGATGGACAGCGGCCCTCAGCTGAGGACTGTAAATGAAACACAAGTCTGCTACATTTACAGCGCACAACATGAATTTATTGTTTTGTTTTGTTTTTTCATTATATTTCTGACCTTTTCTCCGTTTTGACCTCCAGTCAAACAGTTATTTTCATGTGTGATGGCCCCATTTACACCATCCACAAAGAGTAGGAGCTAACTATTGTCATGCACATTGCACTAGCTGCTGTTAAAGCCTTCTCCTTGTTGTTATTCAGAATAGGCTATTGAATGTTGTTGTTAAGCTTGCTAAATTGAGAATAACCTGGTAATGTTTGTCCCACGCCCCACATTTCCACCATTTACCCCCTACTGGCATAGTCGTTTCCATGACAACACAGGCTAAGGCTCAGAAAGGACAAAGCACAGCAGGGCATTTCAGGCTCGAACCCCAACCAGTCTTTTCACCTTCCTCTTTACTGTTCTCAGTCTTGCTGTGTGTTTTTGGCACTATCTCCATGTTAAGCTCAGTTGCTGTAAAAGAGACCTTTACACTCTGGAGTGCTGTCAGTGCTGTGGGTCTAAGTGCAAACGGTACAACTGCCTTACTCCTCATTTGGATGCTTCGACCAGTCGTGGCTACAAGCCTTTTAGAGATTGTCTAAAGTGTCAGGGGAGAAAACTTCATGGAGAGAGGGAAAGTCTCGTTGAATCAACAGGGTGCTGTGGCTGATTCTCATTGCTCTGAGGATCTG
The DNA here is from genome assembly GCA_033000465.1 of Sciaenops ocellatus. Lineage (NCBI taxonomy): Eukaryota > Metazoa > Chordata > Actinopteri > Sciaenidae > Sciaenops > Sciaenops ocellatus. Next base: position 19,906,511 of record CP136882.1, on the reverse strand, counting down.
GGAAGGTAAGGCGAGCAAACGTATCTAGTTTCTGATCCCAGCCAGTGCTTATCAAGCTGTCTCAGATAAGGCAGGGCTGACTTGAGTAAATGTAGGATACATGTTTGGCTATATTATCTCTTTATTTTAAAGCTAAGGCTGGCAACATGTTTGTTTTTTTTTCCACACAAACCTGTGAGGAAGAGAGTATTGAGTTTGTAAGATGTTTTAGCCATACGTCTATCTTGCGATCATCCGATGATGAGGCTCTGTAAATCCAGGAAAACGTGTTAGCATCGTGGTGGTCACTGACCTGAGCCGATGATCAGACTATGATGAGGTGATTCAAAGTGATTCATAGTGGAACAAATGGAGATAAAGAATTGGATTAAACTGTAATGTGTTTGTCAGTAATCTCTTAAACAGCACGTCATCATGTGAGATTGCCATTTTTTCCCCCCTCGTGAGGCAAATTGCACTCTGGAGCATGTCCACATGAATATGCCTGTAAAACCTTGTGCATGTCTGCTGTAATCCGTTGCTGCAGAGAATTTGATATGCCTCCGCTTGGTTTTAAAATGGTAGATGTGCTATGTCCAACAGTGATTTTTGTCAGGTGTTATAAAATGACATAGTGCTCCATCAAAAGTAAATATGCTAAAGTTCAAGGCCTCCGTCCCGTCATTACACACCCATTTCAGACAGGCCGCCGCCCACTTACAAAGTGGTCATTAAGAAAAACACCGCTTTAAAGTAGCACGTAATTCATTTTATAACACGTTTTTTTCCACATTGTAACCTTTCTTTTTTTTTTTTTAACTCACTGGCTATTGTCACACACCTGTTCATCCTTTATGGCTTTGTCCTTGAACACTTTTATAGGCTATCAGGCTGTTTCCTTCTTGTAAGACAAGCTTACATGAAGTGTACTTTCACGCAAACATGAATGATATTTGATTATCTGATTCTTGTGTTTTTTTTTTCTGTCTGATGTCCATGTTTCTGACAGCACAGTGTCAGCCTGCCAGTGTAAAGACTATGGCAGTATGTCCCGGAGTCATGCACTGTACAGTTGAACGGCTGACTGCCAGACTGTCTGTGTGTACATTTAAACTGCAGACCTTGTCGTGTTGGTGATCATGATGAGGGTACAGGTAATTACAATCTGGGTTCTGTTATCAGAGTAATAAAGGGACTTTACTGTGTCAGTATTACTAAACAATTACATTTTTAAAATTCCCAGCATCCGTGGGAAAAACCTTTTTTTTTTTTTTTTTTTTCAATCGGAAGTTTCGTTTTTCTCAAGTAATGAGTGCATCTTACTGAAACAACAGAGTGCTTGTGGCTTCCGGGGTGTTACAGGAAGCAGCTATACATGAGCTTGTTAATGGTTACAGTTAGTCAAAGAGGAAGTTGTTGAGAAATTCAGTTGATAGCCTGCCCATATTGCCCTGACTCTTTAACCTCCTGTCTTGTGGAAATTGATCTTGTGAGCATATTTGAAAACAAACAAAGACCTGGTCAACAGTTCAGCACTGGTTACAAGAAGTATTTATATCAGAGAAAATAGGACATATGTATAATAGTTCTGCAGTAGAGAAACATAAAAGCTACAGCTGCAATTGACCTACTACAATAGATTTAAAAAACTTTTATAAACTTTTATTCCAGACATTTTAAAACAGGCACTTCACAAGAGAAAGACATCTTTTGAATGGATTTCAAAGTTCTCTTCTGTACTGATGTGAAGTTAAATATTGGTCACATCTGATAGTTAAGACTTACAGCTGAACATGTTTTTCTTTCTCCCTCTGACCTTTACCCTAATTACTCAGGCGATGCCTTAGAGCAGTTGTTATGAGGGAGGAATAACTGATGGGGTAAAAGAAAGTTGCACAGATTCTTTCATCAAGTGTTCAGTGTGAAACATGTTTTGTTTTTTTAAGGATTGAAGCAGTGCAACACCCTGTGTACTATAATATTCATTGTAATACTGTGCTGCTCGTCGTTGGAAGTCGGCGTCACTTTTTTCAAATGTCTGACTTCTTTATAGGAAGTTATTGAAGTCTTCCTTAATTCATACGTGTGTTGTGTTGCTGTTTTCTTGGTATGATTGCCTGAAGGAAGATGTGGGTCACACCACTCCTAGATGAGGCCAGATGGGCCAGTCTGAGCACCTCCACAAGTATTTGACTTTCTCACTCACACACAGAGCTCTTTTAAAATGGCTCTGATGCCGCTTTTCCCTGCCAGAACAAATCCCAACAAGACAGGATTTTGATATAGGATAACCTTTTGCAGTGGAAGATTTTATAGGATGGGTCAGGTTTTCTTTAACATGTCAGTGCCTGTGCTGCGCTCTGTTGACTCTGTGTGTGTGTGTCTATGTGAGAGAGGGAGGGAGGGAGGGAGATTGTGTGTGTGTCTCTTTCATGCTTATCTGGCTCCGGGGGAGTGGTTAAGCTTGACGTCACCCACTACGAAGTGTCACACCATTCTCAACACAAAGTGGCTTCCTCTTACTAATGTGTTCATACAGCAATACACCATTAGTTTTTTTTTTCTGGCAGGATGTGGTGAAGGATCCTGACTTCACTGGGACAACAACTCTGGAACCACACATTTAGAACTTTAAGAGGACTATATAAATCTTTTTCTGGGGATTTTATTATCTTTTAGTATCTTATTTTTTAACTTCTCTGATGGAGTGAGGCCAGCGAGTATAGCATACAGATAATAGAACTTTATTTAGTTTTTTCTAAAAGGAAAGGACATGCCTACTGTCTCTAGGTATATGAGTTTTCGTTCATCAAAGCGATTTAAATTTAGCAGGTAAGATGTTTTTTGTTGTTTTGTCTTTTTGTAGTTTTGTTAAGTTGAAGTTTTTTTTTTTTTTTTTTTTTTTTTTTTTTTACCCGAGACGGAGGCTTCACTCAAACAGCAGCTTGTCCTCCATTGTCATTGTTAATATCATTTACAGGCTTAGATTTGCGTCATAAGTCAAATGAATTTGTGGCTTGTTTTTTCATGTTCAAGGACAGACCTTTGAAGACCTCATTGGCTTTCTTTTACAGTTTGTTTTGTTGTTTCAGTTTATTGAAATTTCATATCTACAGAAGGTTGTAAGTTTTTGAGCATCAGCCTACATTTATCACCTTGTAAAGGAGCTACAGCCAGAGAGCTTGCGTGATGTATATCAATAAAACTTTCTGTAGAAGTGTAACCTTTTGCAGGACATCATAAAGATAAGGCCATTCTCTGCTAAATGTCAGTCCAGTCATCACGTAATCTTTAATTTGACTAGAAATGGAGTGACTAAGCAATTGTTGATAACTTGCCAAATCCCAAACACAAGTTAGTGTACAGTCTGATATGTGCTGTTTAAAATGTTCTTTGGTGCTAGATGATGACACCCTGTAGAGTACGGGGAGATTGTGAAAGGCATTTTGTCAAAATCTCTGAATGTTTCCACAGAGGTGGAAAGTTTAATCGGTGTGTGTTTTAGCTCGGACTTTGTGCTTCTAATAGTGGTGAAATTGCAAATAGTCTTTAAAAGTCTTGCTGAAAACCTACCAAGAGAACATTTCACAGGTGTGCACGTCAAACAATATTTTGTTTGTTGCTAAACCTGTGTTGTTTTTCTTTTGTTTGTTTTTCTTCCATATCCAGCAGCTACCCGGTAGAGAGCAGTGGTGGCGGGCTGCCAGCCAAAGTGAAGAAAAGCAGGAGCAGCTTAAGCAATGGCAGCATCAAGAAGGTGGAGACGAGGAAAGCCTTGAGCTTGGAGGCAGCCCAGCTCGAGATCCAACAACAGCACAAAACCCTCACTAGACAAGTAGCCATCAGGTAAGACTGACGAGGATCTATTCTGATAGGTCCGAGAAATGGTCACACTTATTTCCACTTTTTAAATTGGATCTTGCAGATTCTTTGAATTTTTTGTTAGATGTGGATCTTGAAATGTATAAAATTGGACTGGATATTTACGTTTAGTCATTTAGCTGAAGCTTTTATCCAAAGAGAAGATAGTGTAGACAGAGTAGTTTTTCAACTTTTATCACAAGATCTGACCTAACTCTCATCTGCTGTTCAGTCATGAAGCACACATGACTGCACAGCCGTTGGACACTGACTGTCTTCTCACATGATTCAAATGTGTGAAGTAGATTTGTGATATTTGGTAGTGTGAAGAACTACGATGAATAGGTCTGAACACTCTAACTACTGAACAAACATGGAACTAATCTGTTCCTTTTATATGTGAAATTATGTTATCAAATATTCATCCTGCCCTGAGAAAACACAGAGGCGCTGTAGACAGTTAGATGCTTGTGTACACTGTGGCTAAATAGAGGATACGCATGTGACGTGACCATATGCAGAAGTCACCAGTGGCATTCCCATGTGTGTTCACATACAGGGGGAAATGGATGCTTTAGTCACCTCTAGTGTCAAAACAGGTACAACTAATTTCTGTATGTTTTTAACATAAAACTTGTTTTCTCAAGCTATTGACACTTGATCCTGTTGAGCAACTATCACATGTTTCTTGGCAACTCAGAGGAGATTCGAGAGACTTGTGATGAAAATACGTATCTTCCGAAGTGTTTAAAGAGTGTGATTGTGTTCTCTCTCTATCTTATCAACATGCTGAATTTCCTTAAATGCTCTTTGTCTCTGTAGGTCGGAGACGTTCGACGTCGACAGCAGAGGCTTTGAGAGGACAGAGGGCACTGGCACACAAAGCGTGAGTCCGTTGTAACTTTTAATTTGAATAAATGGATTATTATACTTGTCAGATGGAAGTACAGACATTTGTGGTACAGTTGGCACACACAGTATTAATGTTGTGTGGTGAATGGGCGTGTGGCCTCAAACTAGAACAGTTCATATGTTGAAAGCTGCTCTTGACAGCCCCATTGTCTGCTCGTCACTTGAAGAATCCTGATTTTTTTTTTTTTTTTTTTTTTTTTTTTGCTCTTCTCTCTTGCAGAGTTTCATGAAGCACAACAAAACATTCCACAAGTTGTTTCCAGACATTCCTAAAAGTGAAGACTTGATACATGGTAGGTAAACAAAACTGAAACGATAATGACTTAATGAATGGATCACATGAATCTGAAAGTGTTTGTGCTCCTCTCCTCTCCCAGCATACATCTGTGCCCTGCAGAAGGAAGTGCCCTACCATGGTCGACTCTATATCACTGACACTAATGCCTGTTTCTACTCCTCAGTTCTGCTCAAGGACACTAAGGTAGGCTGCAGCTCTGCCCTGATACCATTTCACTTTTTGCACTTTTGTTATATTATTATGTCTAATCTAATCTAAACAGGCTTTTCCTAACTCGTTCCGTTTGTGGCTGTGTGCTCTTGCAGGTAGTTATTCCAGTTTCCTGCATCCACATAGTGAAAAAGCAAAACACAGCTTTGCTGGTTCCCAACGCCTTGTCGATCCGCACCTCAGATGGAGACAAGGTCAGTTTCTCACCTCCTTCCCACACAGACATCTTTTATAAACACCTGATTAGACCATACAGCCTTATTTAAGTGTAAACCTTGCTTAACCACTGTTACGGCCACCGCCGTTGAACTCTGCGTTAGATGTAATCTAATTAATCACATTTTATGGTTCAGGTTTGCCAGCAGGGCAGATGGCTAATTTTTACAAATTTCCCTTTCGTTGTTTAGTACCTGTTCGTGTCACTGCGGAACCGAGAATCCTGTTATCAGCTGCTGCGTTCAGTATGTCCTCAGATAGAGGTGAGTTCAGAGCTTCCAGATATTTAGAAGTTCTTAAGTTGTAAATGTCATAAAATTGTACGTAAAACAGTGCATCGCTCTTTGTAAGGCATTATATAGGGTTGTAAAACATGTAAAACATTGATCCTGACACAAAATGGTATTGTTTCATATTCTTAACTGTGACTGAAAGTATTGCGACAGCGTACATTTGCTCATTACAGAATCTCAAAGTTCTGCAACTCTATTATATTAAAATGGAAAACTGGAGTAACCCTGCTATTGTAACCTTGTTGCATATCTCTTAACATTTTGTCTGTTCATATTTTGACTAAATGAGCCAGAGCATGTGCACTATCGATCCATTTCACCAGACTTAACTTCATGATAAGACTATGTAAGGCTTAGATGTAAGATGTAAATGTGTCTCTCTGTTACAGGATGGCAGCACAAACAGTAGCCCTATCTTCTCCTCTGCTGAGAACAGCTTCGATAAAAGCAAACTGGTGGTAAGAGACCTTTTATGAACCCTTTTTGTCAAAGGGCATTTAATGTCCCTATTTTCAAATGTAGGATTTTTATGATATGATAGATTAGTTCTTGATGGTTTTGCTTCCTCTTACTTCAACAGAACACCAGCCAGTCCAGTCTGGACGACAGCTTCGACCAGTTCGATGGCTCTGAGTCACAATCTTTACAGGACCACCCTCTGCACAGACCAGACAAAGGTGAGAGGACAGCTCATGATGGTTACATGCTGAAAAGCAAACCTAGTTAATATAATAAATGTTAGGAAAAAAACAATATTTCACTGCATTGTTACGTCTGACAACAGCCATGCATAGATGGACAAAAATTCAGTTTGTTTTGGTGCCATGATCTTATGTTCAAGTCCGAGGACTAATAGCGTGCTAACATTGATTTCTTTTCCCCCACCTGTCTCCTTCTTCAGAGGCAGTGCCTAATGTGAACGGCTCAGCGTTCAGGAGCCTACACCTGCAGCAGAGTGATAGTTCGTCCTCAGAGGAGCTGTCGGGATCAGGTATGACAAAGATTAGTTAGTTACCAGTTAAGTCCTGGAAAACTCGCTCTAGATTATTTATTTATTTATTTATTTATTTTATGAAAGTGGCTAGTAGAGTATATGACTAGATAGTCTTGTGTTTGATTCTTGGATAGACATTGTATGGTTACAGGGAAACCTTTTTTTTTTTTTTTTCATCAGTCATCTACAAAATATCCAACATACGTACACAAGTAAAAACTTGCCATTTAATAAAAACCTACCAACAGGAGAACCTTGATATTCATGCTCTGTTTACACTTCCTGTTCCGGGTTCAGGTGGATCGTGGGTTTGGAATGTGACAGAAAAGGCCAAGTCCCTGCTGGTTCAGAGAGAGGCCAGCACCCTCAACACTCTACTCTTCATTTACTTGATTTTGTGAGTAGAATTTCATTTTTCTAGTATGTTCTGTCTTCTCCTCTTTCTTTTTAATTCATTGCCTAATCCTCCACTCTGCTAATCTTAATCTGAATCTCACTGCAAAGTCACACTTCTTAAAGGAAAGGTGGAGGAAGCACAAACCAGGTGATCTTGTAGGATCTCAGTACACAGTAGAAAATCCAACTTTTTCTGTTTGCAAACCAGTTTTTGATTGCTAACACATTCAACATTCCCTTAAACTGTAGTTTAACAAATTAATTAAGACAGCCTTCAAGACTCTTTTCTTTTCCAGTTTGAGGTTTGTAAACTGCTGTTCAGTGCCAGCTAAAAGGACTATAATTTGAACATAATTAAGTATTTAGCTGTCATTGGTTCTTAATGTACCTCCTATAAACTGATATCATTTATCACAGCTATTAAATGGGCAATAAATGTGACGTGTCGTATTTTTTTCTGCGTCAACAGGGTTGTGCTGCTGCTGCTGTCTTCCGGTTACATTGGTTTACGTATCGTGGCCCTGGAGGAACAGCTTACATCCCTCGGAGCTCTGCCTGAGTTCACCTTACAGAGCGGGTAAGAAGTTTTTCAGTCTTTTATTTTTCATGGCCTACTTCTGCTGAATATGAACCAACATAAACACGCTTTACTGGTTAGTTTCCAAAGAAAGTTTGAAAGTTTTAGTGAGCAGTTTACATCTACCCAGTACAGCCTCACAGCTACACTGTGCCATTAAAGACAAATACAATGAAGTCAGCCTTATCATTGAACATTAGTGCAACTCTGTATTCATAGTTGTGTGCTTAATACGAGAGAGAATAAAACAGGACTGACTTCTTTCTCCTGTCACAAATTTGTTGTTGGCTAAACTAGCAAAATAAAGTCACGCACTTTTTAATTTATTGCATCATTAGTTTTGTTCTCTTTCAAGGAAATGGGGCAAATTAATTCCTGTAATAGGTGCAGCCTTGCTGCTAAGTAACTAAATACTGGTGTACTGATAGGTGTGTATTTGGTTTACTTTTGATGTGCCGCTCTCAACTTGCATTCTCACTCTTGTCACTTTGTCTTTTCATAGGTACCGCCGAGGCACATAACACTCGTTGACTGAAGGAGAGATTGGTTGACTAATGACTGGAGGATTATTTCGGCGTCTTCCAGCAGAACACAGCGAGGGGAAACTTCATGTACTCAGACTGTGCTCCCATCATGGCCTCTGCTGTTGGCTAGAGGAAAAAAAAAATGGCCAACCTGTGCAATTTCAGAGACAACTTGTTAACTTGAAGGGCTATACTTCTTCCTAGTGCAGTAGACAAATGGACATGCCACGACTTCACACAAGAGCCGAGCCAAAACGCATACACACACTGCCTGGTTGCAGCGTGTCCGTCGTTCAAACCAAAGCCAAACGGCTCTAACTTGCGTGTGCCACACTAGCCAAGTTGACAGGCACTTTGCTGACAGAAACTGTTCCACATCTGTGAACTTGTGTTATCCATTGTCCTACATTCATACTCTTCTCCCTGAGCATGCAGTCTGAACAGGGCTATACCAATCAGCATTAGCCTGCTGTAGTGCTTATTATTGCACCTCAACACCAGAGATGTAGTGCGATGCATAGCCAAAGATGCACATCTTTTTGCATGAGTACACGGAGATGACTTTCAAATGATTTTCTGATTCGTTCCAGCTGTCAGCGGTGTGGTCAAATCTGTCTCTGTCCTCTTTAAATTGAGGGGCCGCCGGGTACTTCTCTTCACATGGTTCTAATCAGCTGTGGGTTGGCATGATGATAGCTGAAATCTCAATCAGATCAGCCTATGTAGGCTTGACGCTCTCCTGATGGTCTTTTCCTTTCTCTCCTTCTCCAACCAGCAATGATTGCAGTATTACTTTCCTCGTCTTTGGCATGATTTAAACTGGTTTAATGATCAATGCTCAGAGGTTATTTTCCCTGCGGTCTCAACTGGATGAATGCATCATCAATGCACAAATATTTAGTACAATAGGACACAAGGAGGTTGTCTCAGAGGCCTCTGTATGTTTTTGTGTACTTTTTCTATGACTTTGGTCTTCAAGAGTAGATCTAAAACCTGTCTGGTTCAGATGTCCGTCAATGTACTGTCTACTACGACACATTGTGTTAAAAGTACAAACCTCTCTCTCTTTGACAGGCCTCTTGAGGACCAAGTGGCATTTCTAGCATTTTCAGGTTATTTAAAGTAGCACCAATAATGTATTTCTAATGGTCATGCATGTGTCTGCAATACCGACACCTCACTGATACTGTATATGCATTCTCACTCTTGACATCCAAAGAGAATCGAGAATGTCAGGTCCAAGTTTTCAACAGCAAGACAAGTGGTCCCAAGGAGAAATTTCAATATGCAACAAGTAATTATGCATGGCAAAACGTAATTTATCTTTGTGTGCTGTTTTTAAATGGAGCTTGATATTTGTGGGGGAAGAAATCATGGAAGAAACAAGAGGAAAAAAAAAAAGAAAAAGATGTGAGAAAAAAAAAAGGAACGGCTCAAGCGAGCAAGCGCACTTTAAAAAAAAACGTGTGGTGCCTGTCACAATCCACTACACCGTGTTTTTGGATTGAGAAGAAATGGCAAAGCTGGCGTTCTGTGGTATCTGACGGTGCTAAGACTTTTTAAAACTTTGCTTTCACTCAGGGGTGGTGGGCACTACCTGCCACAAGGTTTTAGGTCGTCATCTTTTCCTTTGTCGTTTCAAAGTCTAGTGCTCGCGGTGGCGTTCACATTCTGTACATCTTGGCTTTGGTGGTTTCTCAAATGTCCCTTTGAGAAAGAACACCACTTTTCATTGAGACTGACTTGACTTTACTAACTGATGTAATTGTATTCAGCTTCCCAGAATGCTTTTCTTCTTGTTTTTCTCCCCCCTTTATGACCATTTTTAAACTAATCTGACAATGCATATTCACATCTCAATGATTTAACATCACCCATGTCATGGAGCTCTTTGACGAGGTGTAGCGAGTGGGTTTACTTTTGCTACATCCAGCTTCAAGATGGTCATACTAAGGTTTTTGTCAACATGCCATACTGTCAGTTCTTATAACCCCCTCCAGGGGGGCAGCACACACACATCCACTGTCCTTGAATGGACTACATGCAAGAATCTCAATGATGAGGGCAGTATTTGTGTGGTTTTGCACTATTCAAAGTGTTGTAAATAATTTTGTATCAATTGTTAATGTCCTTAATTCTACTATGGTCCTACATATATTTATTTGCATTCAGTGTAATTCAAAGTAGTCTCTGTGAGATGACTTTGCTATTGTTCAAAATAAATCAAATGTTGCTAAGTTAATATTGTTTGATGTCTTTGCTGTCAGTTACTGTTCCTACAAAAGACTGGATGGAAAATTTACAGTACTTGATCGTGTTAAGTTTGGGAGTGGCACAGATAAACTGACAAGTGTGCGTGCAGTAGACAAATGGACGTGCCCTGACTGAGTCACACATAGCTGAGCCATAGTGTTACACACACACACTACCTGGTTGCTGCTTTTCTGTTGTTTACACTAAAGCTAAACTGAAAATGAATTGAATAAAGAAAAGGTTGGGAGTGGTGAAAACATTCGTTTGTGAACGTCACATTAATGTTCATGTACAAAAAGACAAAATCTTCATTCAGTAAGATAAGATCTAGAAAATTTGACAAATACAATTGTACTGAATGTCTTATTTGATGGCTTTAGGAAGCATTAAAACTCACCAAACCCAGACTGAATCTGGACAATAGGACTCAATGTGTTCAACATTTACTCACACCTGCCTGCATCTACTGACCACATACAATAACTTACTCAATACTTTCATACTGATTTATACTCTCTTGCTTTTGATGTTTTATTATTGTATTACATCAGTAGAAAGTTATGTTACCCAGGTCATAGGATATTTAGAGCACAAAAAAGGCAGCTGTACTTGCTGTAGATTTCTTGAAGAAGTTTCTAATACAAAAAGATTCTTGACCTCTGAGCTGAAGAATCCACAGCTAATCCAGCACTTCCAAATATACCATTATTACCTATCTCTTTTTACTCTAAAGGCACATTTAAATTCTATCGATGACATGATTCCCCAAACTGTGGTGTTGATTGTTCTTGTGATTGGCCAACTGGTAACTTTTTAAAAACCAGTCAGCAGGATCTTTTATTGTTTGGTGAGTAAATGAAACCAGGTGACTCAGAGAGCATGGGTGCGGTCGAATAGTCAAATTTGCTTAGGAACCTTCCTAACTGAGTGAAATGACCCGGAAGTATTAACGTAGCCGCCATGATAAGAGCTGTTCGAATTCTCAAACTGTTAAGTGAAGGAGCTTCAATGCTTCCTTTAGTATCTCCTTTGGCATAGGATACACCGGACCATCCTTTAGGAAAGGAAACGAGGGAATGCCATCCCACAATTCTTTGCGGCAGCAACATAAAATCGGCACACCACAGTCATTCACAACCAGAAAACATTAAAATGTATTTAAACAGAGTGATGCAGACTGCAGCAGAGAGAGCGTGTGAATATGAACATGATGTAAAAACTTTGATCATGAAGTGTGTTCTGTTGTTGACTGTGGAGCTGCGTTCACACACACAAACTGTTTGTAACTGTGACATCCAGCGTCCTGCAGATCATCGTGAAGTATGCTGATTAATCACATATCTTCATCTTTATATGTTTCTATATGAGTGGACAGGAGGGTGAGCGACCATACCAGTGTAACAAACACTTCATTTGACTTCTGTGACAGGTGGACAATATTCATTTATTATTTCAATTCTGACGTTGATAATGAAGTCATTTTTCACCGGGTTGTCCACGTTTATATTTCCTGCATTTAAAACACAGTAAGAACATACGGGGAGTATCTATTAAGTATCTCAGATGCGCGTTTTGTAGTCCATCTTCTGGACTTTGTAGTTTTACCACAGGTAAACACGTCAATAGCATTCGCCGTCACATGATGACGTAGTCTAAGTGTAAGTGCAGTCGGATGAACACCGCAGTCGTGGATGGTTGGTGAGAAGTTTTGCTTAAACAATAAAGTTAAAGAGGTTTCATATAAGATACTACACAAGATTTACCCAACACAAATGAAATTAGCAAGATTTAATATTGATAATGATTTGTTGTGTAAATTCTGTGCGAATGAAGAGGAAACAATTCATCATCTGTTTTATCAATGTGTATTCTCAAAAACATTTTGGACTGATGTACAGCATTATATCAAGACAATAACAGGAAAAGTAATTCTTTTACGGGAAACGGACATCTTCATTTATTTTGGAGAAAATGTGGACAACTATACAGATTTTTTTGTACAATTAGTCCTGATGCTTGGGAAATTTCATATTCACAAGAAAAAATGGGCAAACTCCAAACCAAATGCTGATGTGTTTTTTTTTTGGAACTGCAACATTATGCTGACACAATCAAACACTGTAAAAATAAGAAAGCTATCAGAACAAAACAAATTTTAGAAAGCTTCAACATGTACTCCAGATAAAGAGAGAAAGGGATATGTAACTGATATCTGGCAATAATGTAATGTAATGAAGTAATCAAAATAACCATACTATTTTGTCTGTTTTCTGTTTTGTTTTGTCTGTTTTCTGTTTTGTCTGTTTTCTGTTTTGTTTTGTCTGTTTTCTGTTTTGTCTGTTTTCTGTTTTGTTTTGTCTGTTTTCTGTTTTGTTTTGTCTGTTTTGTTTTGTTGTGGTTTGTGGAAGGGGTGGGGGGAAGGGCTGTTTTGTCTGATATGTATGTATGCTTGTATGTAACACAATAATTAAAAAAAAAAAAAAAAAAGAACACCGCAGTCGTCTTCTCCTAACTCCTTATGAACTCTCACATCTTTCCTTGACTTCGTGACGTTTTCCATCGAGGTCAAGGAAAAGTGGTTAGGAAAGGACTTAGGAGCTATTTTTTTTTGACTATTCCACCGTACCCCATGAGTAAGGTGAACTCACTTTAAACAGCTCTTAGGTCTTGTCGTATACAGGATCAGGGGGAAACCGGCAACCGGTGGTGGGGGAGTGCGGTAGTGGGGGGGTGAGGGGAGCTGAGGTGTGTTGCTGTGGGCGTGTCTATACCTGCTGAATGTAACCGCTGTGAAACAATCAGGAAATAACTTTTTATTTCTCTGATTAATAACAGCTTTATCGTCTGTATTGGTAAGATTTGGATTTGGTAATTCTTTTATTAAATGGATCAAGATTTTGTACAAGGAACCCATGGCCTCGGTAGTCACAAACCTAAATAAATCAGATCCTTTTCGGCTATATAGAGGGACACGCCAAAGGGATCCTTTGTCTCCATTTATCTTTGCTCTTGCCCTGGAGCCTTTAGCCTCCTGTATACGCTCTAGCCCTGAAATACACCCTATAACACATCTAGGAACTCAACATAAGATCTCGGCCTATGCTGATGACGTGATATTATTTATTTCAGATCCCAAAGCTTCTATATCTCCTCTGCTGCAATTAATTAATAAATTTGGTTCATTTGCAGGATACAAGATAAACTGGGGGAAGAGTGAACTAATGCCATTGTCAAATTTAGTAGATATGACGTTCCTCAAGACAATTCCATTTAGAATCGTATCAGATAAGTTTGGGTATTACAGTCACAAGGAAGTTGGGTCAGCTACTACGACATAACTGGGATGAGAAAATTGTTCAGTTGGAGAGGAATATACAGTTTTGGAACACTTTACCTATATCAATGGTAGGGCGTATTAATGCCATCAAAATGGTGGCTTGCCAAGATTCCTTTATATATTTCAATCTATCCCAGTTTGCATCCCTCAAAATCACTTCAGAAAGCTAGATTCAATTATATCATCTTTTATTTGGTCTGGCAAAATACCTAGGATCTCAAAGAAACATCTTATTAAAGGCCGGTCTGAGGGAGGTTTCGGCCTGCCTCATTTTAAATCATATTACTTGGCTGCACATTTAATATTTTTTCTTTTTGGCTGGGGTGTTTACCAGGCAGTATCCTGGAAGAGATGCCTGCATGGTTACAAATGGAACACCTCTCCTGCCAGCGCACGTCTCTACCAGCACTCATTAATAGCCCAGCAAAGATTAAGAAGCACCTGTATAATGATAACCCGATAATCTATAATGCTTTAAAGATATGGAAGCAGGTAATAACAACTCTGAAAACACCCAAAGTTTATTTGGATTCTCCCATTTGCTATAACCATGCATTTAAACCTGCACTGGATGATGTAGTCTTCTCAAACTGGAGAGAGAAGGGTATTGTCACTTTGAGAAGTGTTTATATTGAGGGTCATTTGGCCTCCTTTCAGCAGTTACAGTGGGAGAACTCATATTCCACAATATGAATGTAAACCTCAGCATGTAGCATTAGATAGTTTTTTTCAAATTAAACCATACATGAGAGGGGCAATTTCTAAATTCTATGCAATCATACAGAATGTAAATAACACATTGTCGATCCCATTTAAAGAGGCTTGGGGGAGAGAATTGAATGAGGAAATCTCAGATGAGATGTGGGAGAATTGTATTAAGAACATACATGATAGCTCAATCAATGCAAGACATAATCTGATACAATTCAAGGTAGTACATAGACTACACTATTCTCCCTCCAGGTTGCAGAAAATTTTTCCGGATGTGTCATCCCAATGTATTAAGTGTCGTAGCGAATAAGGAACACTGTCCCATTTATTCCTGTTATGTCATAAGTTACAATCATTCTGGGGCTCCTTGTTTGAGTTTTTCACTAAGGCCTTTAATCATCCATGTAACCCAGACCCATTCACTGTGTTGTTTGGGGTGGCCAATCCAGACAGTGTGAAAAGTAGGTTTGAGGCGAAGGCTATTTCCCTTTCAACATTGCGTCGTAAATTGTGAGTCGGACTCAGATTTAGAAGCTGGTACATGAAATAAACAAAGTGAGAACACACACACACAGGTAGATTATCAGAGTTTAGTCCGTGAATCCACCTGGATAGTCCGATCTGAGTGTCTGATTGGTTTGCGGAGCGTGGCGTGGGGCTCCGGTTTCCCATAAGTTGAATTTGGCTCAACTTCTTTTCCCGGACGCCGACGACGTTTTTTGCGGCAACGCCTGCGTTGCGGGCTGCCGGCGCGGAAACGCACTACCCCAACTGAAATGAATTGAAAAACGTCGCCGGCGTCCGGTTTCCCTGTCCCTGTCTTCCAGCAGTGGTGTATTGTGCCTTCTGCATGTGGCTGAAGACCACCATCTAGTGGAGAATCTGTTTCACACAGACACTGTAATAGAAAACTACACTACATTGACAATCAACATTTTCACTTCTAATCAGTGGAATTTAACAGGACGTTATTTTAGCAAAATGTATTATTTCAGTGAAATTAAAAGTATCACGATGAAATGTTTATCGCTTTTAAATGTATGGAAAGCTAGAAAAATAAATAAATAATAAATAATCTGACAATTACTCCCCCCCAAAAAGGTCAAAAGTTTCAGAAGAACAGTGAAAACCACAAGAGTCGATGATTTGTATTTATTTCATTCTAGGTATTCAGAAGCAGCAGTCAACATCCACTGCAACAGTCTTCGAGCTAATCAATGTGTTCATCTTGTTCAGGTGTCCGGGTTATTTGAAGGAGGAGGAGGTTCTGCAGTGGACTGCTGGTAAGCACAGAGCTGAAACACTCCTGAAAGAAACCAGACAAAATAAGTCTTTATTTTGTTGGAAAGCTGAGTAACACAGTAGTCTCCAAATTATTAACTCAATAATGTGTTCATTTGGAAAATACATCATATACATATACAGAGGCTTTACACTTGAATTACTATAAAATGAGAGAAGACACCATAGTTTAATTAATTTCTTCTTCTGGGCTGCTGTGTAACCATCTAATCTGAGGAAGTTTTGCAACTGTAGAACACCACTGAAGTACGTAAATAAATACAGTTAATACCTGCTACAAAAGCCAAAATGATGGCCACCCAGCCAATGATGTAGGACCAGGAAAAGCGCCAGTCCAAGAAGCGTTTGCCAAAAACGGTGACAGTCACTCCAGTGTAAATTGCCAAAGCCAGCAGAGCAAGAAAACCTGAGAATGGAGATTGAGGACAAACATCAAAATAAACAGACCAGATACAACAAAACGCCAACTTAAATAATCCGTCAGCATATATTTAAAGTGCACCACATTGCAACAGTTATCCATCTAAGCATGGCACAGCTTTTTCAAATAAACCCTGGGTAAGACCAACCACTGTTGTAAGCCCGTTGCAAGATGGTCCCAGACAAGACCAAATTGCAACAATGGAGCTACAATTATTCTGCAATGTTATAATTATTTGGCCTCAAAGAAGTACAGTCTATCCACCAGGTCACCCTGTAAGTAAATGTGTGTTACCTGACAGCACCAGGGCAATGCCACCTGTACGGACCCTCCTGTTTTTAGTGCCATTAGTGAAAGCGCTCAGGCCGAGCACCACGCCAGCAAAGCAGCTCAGCACTGCCAGCAACATGAAGGCCCGTGTGGCATCCCAGAAGGCTGGACAAATAAAAAAGGTCAGGACCACATTACACATCAACAGACAATTGCAGTTAGGCCTGGATTTGTCAGAAATACTGGTATTTTAGTTTGCATGCTGGTATTTTTATGTTTTTATCATCTACCACATCACGATACAACTTCAGTAAATGTTCTTTCCATCAGTTCTTTCCAAGAATGAGGAATCTAGATCATTTATTTTAGTAGTACTCACCGACAGTCATGGTGTGGGCATGGCATTTGCGGTTGATGCAGAATCTCCAAAGCCCCTGATTGGCACCACTACCTGAGTATCGATACTGCATCCAGTAGTCTGTAGCTGTAGAAACGATGAGAAGCACGAGGGCGGCCACACCACAGAGAGTGCCTCCTCCCGCCAAAGTATACAGCATCGTGGAGAAGCTGGGGGAAGCGTTGTCCTCCTAAACATTCAGCAGCTGTTCAGGAAAGAGAGGACAGACTTCATACTCATTGATTTACTCATTGCCTCAGCATTTACTGAGTCAAGTTATCCATGTAAATTGTCATTGTCAACTCTTGTTTTAAAGGCATTTTCATTCTTTTCATCAAGCTAATTGACTCAATTTTTTTTCAAAGTTCTCGCTGCTGCCTATGAGTCTGCGTCAGGCACTTTAGCTAAAAATATCCATTATGCATCATTATCTATGTCTGCTCAAGATAACAAAGTTTCTTTGCCGGTTACACATTCCAGTATACTATCCTCTCCATTCCTTCCTTATGCAAATCAGACTGTAGGTTAACCTTGTCATGACAGAACTTATTTTACTTCCTGGATGTGCTACAGGTCTAAATCATAGGTGTCTCTCTTGAAGAGCCAGGTTTAGGGGCTGACTAGTTTCAGAGCAGACAGAATACACAACTTCACAAAAATAGGGATGCTTTGTAGTAAAAACAGAATGCAATGATTTGCACTAAATGCATTACAAAGACAAGATATTAAACTTTCAAACTGATAATTTTATTGTTTTTGTTTTTTTCTAAATATACAGTCATTCTGAATTGAATGCCTCAACAACATATTTACTAGTCGTAAGGAGAGAACCGTGTAAGAAACTCGTCTTCTATGATTCTTCCAAAACTTCCAAAGATCGTTTTTTATTCAACCTAAGTTTAATTTTTTCTCCTTGCTGCTGGCAATGCTAACTAGCCACGTGCCCATTTCAGCTTCTGTAAAAACATAGCTGCAGCAAGAAGTGATTACCAGCTAGTTTGCTAACGTAACCTCTGAGAGTCTGTAGCCTAAAATGAAGCGTCAAGAATTTTTAAATGCAGTGCTGCCCACACTGGTGTTTAATGATGGTTTTCGGCCTTGCCTCTTGCACGCAGAGATTTCTCCAGATTTTCTGAATCTTTTAATCATATTATGAACTGTCTGTGGTGAAATCTTTGTTAAGAAACATTCTTCCATTATTCAACATTCTTGAACTATTAGACTACTTGCCCACACAGTTTTTCACAAAGTGGTGAACCTCGCTACATCTTTGCCTGTGAACGACTGAGCCTTTCGAAGATGCCCCTTTCATACACAGTCATGATACTATCACCTGTTACCAATTTTTGAGCAATCTGCAACTTTCCCAGTCTTCTGTTGCCACAAATTAAAAAAGTTCATCAGTCTGAACATTAAATATCTTGACTTTGTGCTGTATTCATTGCCCATTCATTGCATTCTGTTTTTATTTATGTTTTAGACAGTGTCCCAACTTTTTTTGGAATCACGGTTGTAGATTGGTCACATCTTTTACACAATTAAAACCAAAACTAAATGCCCAAGAAGAAACACATTTTTTTTCCCAGTATTGAAATATCACTAGATGATCCTTTGCATTTCAATTAAAAAAACAAAACATTCACACATAGGCATACTAGAAAATGTCATTCTTCAACGATACTGTCAACTTGGTCATAGCCAGCAAAGCACTTGAGCCAAACTGTTGTATGACAATAAGTTTGCCTATCAGGCAGTTCAGAGCCATTGTTCACCACTAATTCCCCTCAAACACCACAAACTAATCTTTCAACACTAAGCAACTGAACTGTCAGCAGTGTTGCTCTCTGTCACACAGCCAGCAAACCAGTGATTTCATACACTGATTTCAACTTCCATACTCCTCATTGCAGCTAGTAAAAGCCCCCAAAATTCCAAAAGTTCAAATTCGACCTATACGTTTAACTTCCACGTGTGTGATGTAAAATTTTTTCAATCAACATGGACAAACATCAGGGTATCAGGCCCAGCGGTGAAGATCTTTTCCCTAGACAGAGGTCTCCAAACGTCATCTCTACTCTCTTTGTTTTGCTTGTTCTCCAAAAGCAGGTTCTTAGTTGCTGAATTGCCTTTTAAACCTTTGAAGAAAGCCGTATCCTCCTGGAAGTACAGTGAAAACAGATTCTGTGTAAATCCAAGTAATTTTCTGATACCTCCGGGTTGGCTGGTGTCTCTCCAGGGTTGCTGGCTGTAACAGTGTGCGTATCCTTTTTAAGCTCTGTACCCCTGGCTCTCATTGTCCACCTCACAAAAGAGGGAATGATCGAGTGCAGCATGAGTAAATCCCCCCTTGCTCTCTTCTCTGCAGTTACCTTCATCCCTCTATCTACCCCCTGTCTTGCACTTTTTCTCTTTGTGTCCTACATGACTTCTTTTACCTAAACATCTTTTTCTTTGTCTTTCTCCATGTTTTCTAAATGTGTAGCTGATCATGCATGTACATTACCAAGTGGATCATGATATTCTTTTTTGCCAAATGCTATTAGCAATGCCCAACCCCCTCAGTTTAGCCAGGCCAGTGAGTATGCAGGACGGGCAACAGTCGTCCTATGCAAAAACAACACAGGCAATTGCCTCGAGCAGAAAGTAAGCATTTTTGCATCCCGTGCTTTGCATATGTCCACAGTTCATCTGTTCACGGTGCATCTTGCATCTGTCTATCTCCATGCAGAGGCACGTGTGTGACCCCAACATGCTTTTTGAGCAAACGCACAATAGCAAACACATAAAAAGAACAGACACGACGACCCAACGCATTAAAGAGCAGTGTGATGGCACTTTGTATCTTTATTCCATCAGCATTTACAGCTTTAAAGTGAAGCTTAAAAATACCGTTATTTATTAAAAAGCAAGAACAACGTGGTATCAGACAGCCACTATTTTATCATTCCAACATTTTGAACCCCGTTAACCCCCTTGGCAGTCCTGTCATTACACATTTATGTGCACAAACGTTGTTTCAATCCACACCGATTTCAAATGACACTGGATATGCCATAATGTGAGCCACAGATAAAATAAATGTGATGCATAATAGAATAACCCACGGCATACATTCTCTCCAACACGCTCTTCTCTCTCACATCAATCAGGTTTCTGCATAGGTCCGCAGAGAAAATAAGATAAAATCAATCACAAGATTATTTGTAAAATTAAAAGATTTGTCATTTCACATTGTTCAGTCAGCATTCCTGTCTTAAAGTGCCTCATTACCATTGTCTTAACTTGTCCTTTCTTTGGTCATTGTGAGACTGTCTGTTGGCAATATAATTCATCTTCACTCTACACTGCTAAACTTCCTCAGGATCATTAGTCCTCATGAATCGTTACTCTTTACTTTAAATATCTAGGTTGTTTTGAGGGCAATAACTACACATCTCGCTTTAATTTGTAATCTACACAAAGCTTTGTTTTTACTGTGCTCGTTTTGAAATGACCCTGAATCTGCTTATAAATGACTCACTGAGAACCATGGAGAACTTACACATTAAATGTGCTTATGCCCGAATCCACAAAAAACGGTTTCTAAAACTTCAGACCCAACATTTACTTTACATGCTATTCCCAGGTTGCAATTTATCTATTTATTTTGTGTGGAACACAAGTTTAATGACCATTTTTGGCTGTGACACATTAACAGAAAAATACTCTCACTTCCTCAATAGTGTGCACAAATTGGTGATCATTTTCTACATTGCAGTGAGATTACATGAATTTACAGATGATGAGGCATATGAGAAAATACCAAAATTAAGCTGCAAATAAATAAATAAATCTCTCAATAAATCCACTTGTCCAAAAACCTTTACAAATGTTACAAAAAGGCACATTATGATATGCTTAACCAAATGTGGCTTCTTTCCACAACAGTCCAGCTCACTGTTTCCTACAGAAACAGCAGTGCTTTCATTTGTAAAGTACCGAGCTCCGACTCTAGGTGACTAAAATGTAGTTTGGCATTGTGAGAAAAAAACGAATATGAAGGTGTGCTTGCAGTGAACCTACTCATGCCGTTCCAACTCAGGCATCATCGCTCATCTCTATATTGTAACTACGTATTTGCCAACTACTTCTTTGTGGGCTCCAAAGGTTTAATCTTCATGCTCTACTAGCAAAAGCAGAAAGGTATTAAGCGAACAAACACCCACACACACACACCCTAAACATGTACTGAACCTCTAAGATTCCATGTTTTCTTTTATAATGGCATTTGCAAAATGTTATGATTAGTCTCCTTTAATTTGTTTTACTTTAATTACACTCACACTGCAAAGCCAAATACAAAAACATATCAGAATGCTGCGTTTGCACACACTCACAAAGACATATACAGTAGTATTCAAACACACACATACAACCAAGTTTGCCATCTTTAAAGTGACTGGATCTTCCACCTCAAAAACACCTCGGTCACACATTTTATACACACACACACATACGCACAACACACACACATACATACACAGTTAACTCTAAACTGAGCGGCAGATAAACAGCTTGATGCTCACGGTGTGTACGCACAAAAACACACACATACACACTCCGTGAAGCAGCTCCAGTGTTGGGATGTATGTGGACGCCGTGTTCTTGTGCTTCCTGCTGCTGCTGTTGTTAACCAGCGTTACTCTAGTGAACAGATCAGGGGCCCGGTGCCCAGAGGACGACAGTTCGATCTGCAGAAGAGGACAGGAAGGTCCGGTCATGGGGGTGCCACCTACACTGGATCACCTTGTCCCAGTGCTCCCCTGCCACCGTCTGAGGGAGGGGCTTTGTTAGGTCACCTGAGGTCAGAAAACAGCGGGCTTAGAAATGAGAAATGATCAGATATATGCAAGTATATGACTTTAACCCTTTGAGATCAGTATGTGTATTTTGTTAGACATTTTGTAGCGTTGCTACCTTGAAGGTCACTGATGATGATTTTGTTGTCGTAAGAGCCGGTGAGCAGGTGATGGGCTCCAGGGGAGAAGCGCACTGAGCGAATGTCACTGCTGTGGGGACGGTATGTCTGGACTATGCGGCCTCCTTTGATGTCATACAACATGCAGGTGCTGTCCTCCTGACCTGTGGCCAGCAGACGGCCGCTGGGATCCACCGCCACTGAAGCAACCGCACTTCCTGTGTGAGACAGAGTAGTAATGAGTGAGATGTTTGCTGTGATTAGCTGCAGCTTAAAAGTGCTATTTCTTTAAAAAGAAAAAAAAAGAATCTGCTCTAATGACGCACCTGAGCCATGCAGAGTTGTGCCCACCACCCGGACACAGCTGGGCACCCGCAGGTCCCAGAATCGAACCGTCTTGTCCTGGGAGCCAGAAGCAATCATCCACCCTCCCCACGTGTACAGAGTCAGAATGTGACCTGTTCATACAAAATTATGAAGTCACAACACTTGACTTTCCTCTAGACAGTTTTTTTTTTCTTCACAATTGTGGGTTCAAGCTGTTGCAAACGTACCAGTGTGTCCACTCAAGGCGTGAAGGCCCTGTCCTCTCTGACAGTCTGTTGTGTAGATGTTGCAGTCTCCGGCACCAGCACTGATCAAGATGGATCCTCCACTCTCAGGGCCCTCCATGAAGGCCAGGTCCCTGATGGTACCGTCATGCATGCTGAACTCCAGGTCTGGGCCTGAATCAGAGGTGTACATTTGGAGTGAAAACAGAGTTACCTCAATCTCAGATGAAAGATGAAAGTTAAGTTTTACCAAATCACTCTGACCACAACGCACCTTAACTCATTTGCAGAGGTAGAAAAATGCTTACATTCACACTAAAAGACATAAAATAATACCTGTGGCATTGCAGCTGTCTGCATTGAAAGGCAGGACTTTGACATATTTATCGTTGGAGCCAGTGGCCAACAGTTGTCCACAGTGGCTCCAGGCTACACAGTAGATTGAACCCTTGTGGTGTTTGTTCCTCCTGAAGCGCACCGCTGGCTGCTTGACTGCACCAGAACTACTGAATGAACCAAGACAGACAGAGTAAGAACTGCATAGGTAAAATGTTCTAGAATAATTGCAGGAAAAAATGCAACCTGGATTTAACAATCACATTTTTTGTCAATGTTTCTTTGTTCAAAATTATTATTTTTTTCACTTCTTCTACCAAAATGCAGATACAGTCTTCAGCACATGCGTCTTCATGTTTCTCTGTTCAACATAATATTGGTACTTCTGAAGTAACATGCAAATAGATAGCTCACAAGATGCACAAATCCCTGTATACTTTTTGGTCCGTTATGTTTTGTGTGCTTCAACAAACTTTAGTAACAATTTCTTTGAACCCTTCATCTAATTTCCTAGTACATAAATAATCTTGTAATAGTATCTAATTGTTTGGACCTGTCAATGGTTCCTACCTGGTGTTCAGCGTTTCTGGGTAGGCACAGACTCTCAGTGTTTTCGAGTTGGAGCCGACAGCATAGAGCGCTCCAGAGGGATGAAAGGCCACCGCACGTACTGCCTGTGTGTCCTCAAGCTGGTTTGCTTTAACAAACTGGGCTTTGGACTTCCCTGGCTGCACAAGATCAGAAAAGCAATCTTTTGAACTATGATCTACATATATATCCGCATAGATTTGTAAAACACAAATACCCTTCAGGCAAGTCAGACAACTGTTTATTTTATGGCATTTATCATAAAAACAAACAATAATAGAGGAAACAATGGATGTCTAATGCTAAAATAACAATTTGCTGTACCTCTTGTGAGTTTCGTGTCACAGAGCCACAAGAATCATCTTGGACTGTGGGACAAGACCCTCTGATCCTCTCAGCACTGATAATAAAAATGCACACACAAACACACAGCTAGAAAGGTGAATTCATTCTATACCAGTATTATACTATACACCGTTATTGACTTGATGTCCCATTAAATTCATCCATTTTTGACAGTAAAAAATGTATATGATACCCTATCACAACTTAAAGCAAATATGACACTAATTCTGAGGAGAGGTGTTTCAGTAATAACGTGACCAGACACTCTGCAGGTCCTTACCTCTGACTGGTAGGAACTGGGGACTCGCTGAGGGAAGGCAAGCCATGGCTCCCTGTCTTTAACGGGGTGCTGCTGACCCCCCCACCTGGCTTGTCCCCTGGCGGCCCAGTGTCTGGGGTGTGGTGTGTTGCGGTGGTTCTGGGGCTTGAAGTGCTGGTGTTCCCCGTCAGTCCTTTCCACTGTTGGCCCAGATGTGTCATCACCTCATCTCCTCTGTGGTCAATGCCCACATTCATCTCCTCCAATTTCTGTATGGATCTAGACAAAAACAAGACCTCTTTGTCTCAACAAGTGAGCGCCAATATTTTGTTTCTTTCATTAAATGACACAATATGACTTCTCACTTGCTGAGGAAGGTCTCAGTGAGGTTGTTTTGGGCTCCGTCCTGCGGCTTCACCCCTCCCTCCAGCAGCATCTGCTGGTAAAGCTGTCTCTGCTGCTGCTTCTGCTCCAGATGCTGCTGCACACGGAGACGCTGCCTGTAATACTCCTGGATGTGCTCTGTGGAGTCAAGGCGCTAGACAGACACACAAGCACACAGTAAGT
The DNA here is from genome assembly GCA_033000465.1 of Sciaenops ocellatus. Classification (NCBI taxonomy): domain Eukaryota; kingdom Metazoa; phylum Chordata; class Actinopteri; family Sciaenidae; genus Sciaenops; species Sciaenops ocellatus. The sequence goes on along the minus strand of CP136882.1, from coordinate 19,881,957 downwards.
CGACAAGAAAAAAAAAGGCACACTGTAAGGCTTGTTTTTGCAGAAGATGTAGCAAACTCTGAAGCAATATTTCAACAGGATTTACTTTACCTAATCAGACCCTGTAAAAAGGAATGACAGAATATTTATGATTGCCATTCAGTATTCCACACATGCCTCTTGCACACACATACACGCACACACACACCAAATTATAATAAACAAACTCTCTTCCAAGAGCCACTACTAACAACTCCTCAAGTCCCAAGGCCTCATCCTCCATCATCCATCCCATAAAAAGTTTTCAAGGACCTCATCATATCCAGCCAGTCTAAAGTATATTCCCCTTCATCTATCGCACCACTTTTCACGCACACACACACACACACACACACACACACACACACACACACACACACACACACACACACACACACACACACACACAAAACAATCCAATCTCAAGCTACTTGGCTCCTCTAGATGGGACCTGGGATGCATAAAGATGAGCGATGATGGAAGCAGCGGGCCATCTTGGGTGTGACCGCACATCAAACCAGATTATCTTTCTCCAGTGTCCATGACCTCGACCCTCTTCACTGGGACAGGGGGGCAGGAGGGCGCTAGTGCCCCTCGGACAGGTGTGGTAGAGAACTGGGGAAGGATTTATGAGGCAGTGAAGGTGTGAAGATGAGGTGGTTCATGGGCTCAGGAGGAATCTATTCTAAATCTCTCTTAAATCTCGAGTAACGACTGTGGAGGGAAGACAGACTGAAAATCTCATCTGACCAGACAGACAACTGCGGCTTTTTATGACTCATGAAACCAATTCAGCCTGAGCAAAGGTGAGACACTCGACTCTTCCACATCTGAAATGTCTTTGTGTTATCATTGATCTCCGTAAGGTCTATAGTGTGCCACACCGCACATACAACAAGACACTGCTTCTGATCTGCAGTTCTCATTACCTCATTTGTTTCTGTGCTGCAGGGCGGCCCACCGTCTTTTCCAGGGGTCAGGGGTGTGCGTGTGGTGTTGGGTCCATCTATCCCTTGTGGGTGTTTCCTATCATCAAGAAAATATACATGTCAATTCACAACAATTTTTTTATTCACACTGATTTGAGGTGAAGTATGAAGTGAAATAACACAAGGCTGACTGAAAAATTAAACAGTCCTTGCATAGTAAACTCAAGACTTATACAATATGTAGCAAAAAGAAAGAAACAGTGTTAATGTGGCTAACTCATTTTATTAAAGTGTCATCATTATTAGGAACTAACAGTAACATGTTCACAGCACCTCAATGAAATGAAACATTTTGTTTATTTATGTTTTAAATTAAACGTTTTTTTATATTTAATTAATTGTGATCATGTGTAAAGTTGCATAACATATTGAAAGATAAATTCCTGTTTAGGATGGCAAACAGATCAGTCACAGATCTCGTTCGTTCCAGCTGTGCACATGAACTGCATCCAGCAGGTGGAGCCAGAGAGCGCCTGGCAACATCCAGAAGTCTGACAAACTGCTGAGTTCACAGTCGAGCTTTCCATGTGACGCCTCAGAGCCCTGGCTGTCATCACTTAGTAGGGCAACATTTAATTTGCCGTAACCTTGTAAAGCGCACCTTTAAAGATTTGATGATCAAACACATCTTGCCTTAATCCATAAGTGTTCGTGCAGCTGTCGCTGCCCTGTCTGAGTATAGGACGAGCATGTGTGGATCAAAGAAACAGGAAAAAATGGAGCAAAGGCAAAGATTTTAGGATCCTCGATGCAGTACAAGAGGGAGCTTTAGGTAGTTTTTGTTTACTATCTTAGCTCTGGCTAATCCAGAGCAAACTGACTGGCAAGAGAGAGGAGGATGGTATGACTAAGGTCCTGAACAACATGAACTCAGGAGACTGCAGTAGTAATAGCCAAATGAGCCACGGAGACCCCAGTAAAATGACATTTACACTGTAAGCTGCTCTTCAGTCCAGCCCAGTCTAAACTATCAGAGTTTTCATGATCGTATTCATCAATAATGAGTCATTAGGTGAAGGCTTTAGAATACATTGCACCCATCAACACTCAGCACCAGTTTAATATGCTTTGTGCAGCACTGTAGGAGGTGGCAGACAAGACAGTATATCTCTGTTAAAGCAGGACTAATGGGATTAATGGAGCTGCAGATTGTGTCATAAATCAAGATCTGCCACTGGGTTTATATACGCAAGGTTGCACATGTGCATGCTACAGGAGAAAGCTTAGTAAGAAAGCAAATGCAGCTGGTCATAAATGTAGCTTAATTAGTCTGTCAGGATTTCTTTTGATTTGAGATTAAAGCAAAATCAGAAGTTCTGTTCATCTTAGTCTTGTAAAGGAAATGTATAGTAAGCAGTGTTAAACTCTACCCATCTGGTGCTCAAAGAACTTAGAACTAACACCAAAAATCATGTCCTCATGGTGTTTGTCTTTTACCTTTCAGGTGAATCATCCTGCTGATGCACATTATTCTCTACTAGGCTCCGACTGAGGGCAGACTTCATGTTTGCCTCCATGCCTCTCTTGTCTTGGGCGGCTAGACCGTGGGACAGACCGTCCAAAGCCGGGTTAAGGGATCTGGACATGTAGGTGTCTGCTGAATGAGGCCTCTGGCGGAAAGGTGAGGTAGGGCAGGGGGAGAGGCGGTTGATTAGCGGGGTGAGGAGGTCGGCGTGGCCGGCTTTGCTGGGCTTCACCAGGCGGTCCACGTGGATGTTGAGGGTCTTTTGCTCGAAGGCGCAGGAGAAGGCACCTGATGAGAGGTTCTGCAGCCAGGAGAGCAGCGATAAGTCCAGTTCATCACAGCCGTTCCCGCAAAGCAAATCCACGCCGAGCAACACCTCACCCTCTGTGATCTCCTCACCAGTTGCTTTACTCTGGAAAACAGAAACACAGAGGTTCTGACCGTGACTGAAACTGTGGAGTTTGGATGTAAGTCTCAATGATTTTGAAATAAATGTAAGCGTGCAATCAGACCAGACAGGGTTTTCTACAAGCAAACAATTGCATTGAAGTATCTCTTCACATTTGTAGAGATAGAGTTAGGTTTGACTCTTTTAACAGCCGATGAAGTTTCCTTTTAATCCTTTTTCAGGTATCACATTACCTGACAGAATTCAACACAGCACTCGTAAAGGATCCCTTTGATGAGCAGTTGGAAGAGGCGGTTCCCGCTCGCCGTAAAGCCTGCCTCGCTCAGCTTCCTGTCCGCAGGGATGAACTCAGCCACCATAGTGCACGCTTCCTCAAAGCAATGGACACGTGCCGTGCTTGGGTTCCAGTCTTTAAACTCTGCGTGATGGGTGAGGCGTGGCAGGGTGAGGAGGAGACACAGCTTGCTGTAGTCCTCCTTAGTCGGGCAGAACTCCTCCAGATTGTGGAGGCACTTGACTGCCTCCTGCATGGTGAGCTCCAGCTGTAGTTGACAGAATATTTATAGATGACAAGTGAGTATGTGGTAAGAAGGTTTTTCTGGGGGCTATTTTTTGTTGTAGAACGCCACTTGTATGTGTGCAATGATAAAGGATTATATTAGCTGTTAAATAAAAACCTGGTTTATGGCGCTGCCAACAAACCTGACAATTTTATTTATACACACGGTTTTGTATCATCTCAATTCAATCACAGGCTTCTTCTGCTCAGCATTGAGCAGCACCATTACAGCAGAGATATATTAGGTTTCCATGCTCAAGGGCATTTCGAGTGTATCTGGTTTCCAAACTATCGGTCTGGTACAGTAGTTGTGAGCCCAGTCTGATAACCTCCAGGCTATTGTATCTTTGTTCATCTAATCTAGCACACCTATTTCCAAATTGCCAATAATCATACAAATTTGTAGTAATGTTTACATACGTTATGAGGGTCTTCAGCAGCAGACATGGCGTTATTTACACACAAAGCTTCGAGAAACTTCTGCTTCAGAATGATGTAGCGGAACCTGGAAACACAAATGTCAGTATTACAAAATATACTTTATAGGACATAAATTGATGAGGCCTTGTGTGACATTTCCTGGATTTAATTATTTTGATATACTAAACTAATTTAATTAGATAGGACAACTGAGGCTGTTCCATGACATGTTCATGCCACTACAGTACTGGGACTAGACCTAAATCAGGCTACCAGTCTCCTGCTTCAATGGAAAGTTCAACTCAGTCCCAAGTAAAGGGAAATATGATCAGTTAAGAGTTTGTGTAAAGCATTTAGATTAAAAAAAAGTATATCTCTCACCTTTTCTTGTCAAACTTCTCCATTCCTTCTAGAGGCTGAATGAACTGCATCACTTCCTCCCACTGGCCATCCAGAATGAGTTGCCTGTTGTAAGCAGGAAATGAACAGTTTAAGAGGTCTCTCCGGTGGTCTGAAATAATATAGCACAGGCTATAAAAAATAATGTAACATGCACCTGTGGAGACTGACATACCCAGATCCTAACAAATACTTGAAGCTCTGCCTGCTACGAATATCTGTACAACCGAAAGTCTAATCTTCTCTTTCAGGACTCTGTGGTCTCTTCCTACCCGCTGTACAGCCATACCTGAGGAAGAGCATGTCATCAGAGTAGAGTCCGTTAATGACGCCGCTCTCCTTCTCTAAGGCCAGCATGCTGATGTGCAGTTTCCTGGAGTTCAGGAAGTCCAGCATCACCTTGATCACCTCTGCTTCCTTGATGCTGATTGTCTCCTCTGCCGTCATGATTACAGATTTGTGGTGGCAGCTTACAGCTGGCTGGAGTACAGACCACACGGGAGAGGAGATGGACATGAAGAGAAATGCTTATGTTTATGGTTAATAACCTAAATTCAGAGAGATTCATTCTAAAATGACCATACATGTGCACAATTTAAGGGAAATGCTACCCACTTCTGTTAAATTACTTGATGTTACACCTAAAAACAAAGGTTAAATTGATTAGTTGAACCAACAAAGATTTTGTCAGTATTAGTTTAGTGTCGACTTGTCCAGGGTGTACCCCACCTCTCGCCCTAAGTCAGCTGGGAAAGGCTCCAGCCCCACCATGACCCTGATGAGGATAAGCGGTAACAGATAATGGTAGGATGGATAGTTTAAAGTCAATTAAAGACAATAAGCAAATTACAGAAATCTAGCCTGGCCCAAAGTCTAAATTTGAGGTTTTATTGAGATGTTCTGCTGACAAAATGTGGTAAATTCACTTCAATACATTTGCTGTTGTTTTGATACACAATATAAAGCATTATCTGTCACCGTGTGGGTAGGGATTAGTGTGAAATGAGATGATAGCATGCATAGACAGCTTAGAAGATCAATGTTAATGTTGTAAACACTGAAATACTGATGCTTTTATTTCACACCAGACCATTTACAATACAATCCTGCAGGGACTTCTAGTGCCCAGCTGCTCAGTAACAACAACAACACTGACCTGATGTTTTCAATGTTGTCTAAGTTTCTGGTGTGCCTTTATTTTAATACTTAATTAAAAGTGTGAGCTCTCTACTTTAACACCATATCCAAACACAGCAGCTTAATTGATGTTTACAGAGTTGTAGCACCCCTAACAGTCTTATGGGGGCTTGCAGTGTGTAACATACAGTAAACATTGTACAATGGCCGTATTACACAATCCCTATCGATACCTTAGGATGCAGTTCCTTGCGGTCGGGCTGTAAATGGTTAATCACAGCAACATCACATTGGCTGCAAGACCCTGCAAGGTTTTTCATTTTGCATGATCCACCCGCAACCAGTACACCCTGTGTACTGTATCTAAGTGCAGTGAAAGGCTGGCAGCAGTGATGCCTCTGGGCGTCTGTGCTGGAGGCAGTGCAGCCGGTGACACCGCCCTGTTCCCCCCCTGCACACAGAAACAACATCCAGCTCTAGTCCTGGATGTGACAGCAGGTCTGCGGCCCAAACCTGACAGTCTCAGCACTTTATGTGCGCTCAGACACACCTTGTCTACCGGTGCATCGCGGTACACTCAGTGAATTGGCATGCAAGACAAACAGAAGCTAGTCATTTTCTCTCTAACGTGCAGGTTACCGTGCAACCGGCGGTGCAAGCTAAACACGCCACCGTGAATCCGTGCCAAGTGCCTCACCTGTCAGTCTGCGCCAGCAACACGCCGCATTAAAGCCGCTCCAGCCCGACTGCAGTCTTCAAATATAGCAGTATTTACAAAGAGGAGGACGGGGACGTGTGTGTGTTTGTGTGCTGATATCCCGACCAGCGTCTCCAGAAAGGTCACTTGTGCCTTCTCTGCTGTACACAGCTCACGGTTGCCATGCGGACGCAGCCGCCGCAAACCACCAATCAACTGTAGCGATGACACCCTGTGGTCACACCTACAGCCCCGCCATAAAAAAACAAAAAACAAAAAAAAAAACTGACTGACTCTACTGATGTAGAGAGAAAATGAAATGAAAACAATAAAATTATGATTTAAAAGTACTGAAAACTAAAATGATTAACCCTTTTATTCGGTTTAATCTTCAGTTAACTACATCAGTCAGTGGATTTTGAATGCTACTGAGCTATGTTAGCATTTAGCCTTAGCGTGGAGCTAATGGTTGATCCAAAATTAAACTGTGAATTCTGATCAACAAAATCATGAAACAAACCACAAAAACTCCTAGATATGATCACACACACACACACACACACACACACACACACACAAATGCCATAGAAATTACCTATAGCCAGAGGTGGAAATAAAAATGTTTTTTACATTTTGAATAGTTCTGTCTGTGCATGGATGATTAAGTAATGCAGGAACTGTTTATTTATGTGCAGCTGAGTGACCATAACATGTCTATTTTTATTGAAGCCTTTTTCATACAGTATGTACACAAAATTAGAAAAAAAAAAAAAAAAAAAAGGACAAAGGAACCCCCGCCCTCAACCCTGGTATGTTAATAAACAATTGAATGAGTTCAGCCCTGGTTACATCTACAAAAGCAAAATAAAATACAATCAAGTGATGTGTGACGTCTCAAATAATCATAGAGTGTTTATCACAGAAGTTTGGAAGACAGAGTAGTAAAGGGGAGCAGGTTTTATACTGACGCAGTTAAAGTGATGTAATGATGGTAGTAAAGCCAGAAAATAGATTTTCATATTTCCCTGGATTCCTCCTCACACTCAATCAGATTCTTTCAGGTGTGTTAGTATCGGTTATAATCAAGCTCTCACTGAACTGCAGCCTCTGTTGGCTGTGATCAAGTGGAGATACTTGATAACTGTCAAAACACACTCAATCTGCTCCTCTGAGATGAGCCAGGTCTGCTATTGGCTCTTAGTTTTGACAAGAAACACCACATATTGTAGAACATCCTAATTTTCAGTGGATTGTAATATTTAATGCTGCATTGCAGGTCATTAGCCTCATGTTGTGTAATGAAGGTTTAATCTGTTAACAGGGTTTAGTTTGTTTTAGTCTGTGGTTTATAATAATAATTGCTCATTTTGGCTGATTAATCTGAGGAGGCATTATCTGATGGTATCAGAAGAACTGTTTCTGTGTGCAAGAGTAGCTGGTCTAAGGTTGGCACTCCTGAGGGTCTTAGCCCCCGGGTCAGCTGCTAGCTTTGCCTGATTGGTAGTCCAGCCTTGCTACTGGTTCAACGTTCAACTCCGTGCTCAGTTTGAGTGAATTCACTATACTTCACGCTCATTCCACACTCAAATGATCATTATTGTGAAGCTTTTGTAGCATCATGCTCCATGTATGTCCCAATTTAAGAACTATTTAAGAGCTATTGTACCTTGGGACAGCTGGCTCGACTATAGCAGGTTTAAAATGAACCTTTTTGACTGGTTACATCTCCACATTAGTTAGCTTCATCTCCTACTCGATCAAAATAAGTTAACGTGTACCAAGGCCCGATTTTTCCCAGGATGTAACAATCTTTTCAATTTGTATGTGAATCATACACAATTATGCATTGTAACCTTGTAAATAATAATGATATTAGTAGCCAGTTACTCTTAAAGATTGAAACGTGTAGGATAAAACTGAGGTAACTGAGTACAATGCCTTGCATTTGAAACTCTGATATAGTGTCTCTCTGATATGTCTACTGTAAAAAACTACAAAAAATATTTGTAGTTGTATAATGAACACCACATAAATGCTGAGGCCATGCTTAGTTTTATTAAAGGCAAAAAAGGGAAAAATAAAACAAAACAAAAACAAAAATGAAACTACATGTTCAGCAATATGTTGAATGACAGCACAGCGTCTGACAAACAAAACAAGGTCATCATAGTGAATAGGTATGAGCTCACATGAACACACTGTACAATATCATTACAGTTTAAATAATCATTTCCTTTGGCCTCAAGCAGCCAAAAGCAGGTGGACAGAGCTTCTGAGGAAAAATCATTTCAACGGGAGAGAAACACTTCTTCCCTCTGTCATATTAGATTACATTTTCAAAAACACATACATGCTCTCTTTTGGTCATAAATATCCCCCCAATTGAAAACAAAGCACCATGTTAGCAGATATTGTTTTTGTTGGAAATCGTACCTGCGAATGGTGTTGATTTGACATTTGGTGGCAAAAGGAACATGATACTGACACCAGTGAAACTCTGTGTCGAGTCTCTACCCGTATGCAGCAACGAGGATCTGCCTCATTCTGCCTTGCATCATTTTATGAAATTCATTCTTCGAATCGTAGAAAGAAAATAACAGAAATCTTACAAAAGTCCTCCATTTCTGGCCTATTTTGGACACGTTGCATCTATAGGCAACAGACAAATATGCTGTTAATATGTCACATAATGTAATCTTAGTTTGGGTCAACATACATTTGTGTTATGTAAGACCAACAGACACAATATTAGTAACAATGTGGCCATTTTAATGAGTCAGGCAATACTTGCTGTGATTTATGACTGACTTTTTTTAAAGTAGCAGATAAATTGATTTTTGACTAATCAGCGATCTAAACCTTGTATATGCACTATGTTTACTACGTCTGGTGTGTGGTGGATGCTTTGCACCAAAAGTGCCTTAAGAGTATTATAAGTGAAGGCTTTTAATATGAGTGGCCCGGTGTGAATCTGAAGAATTTATAATACTGTTGAGAAAGTACTAATACAACAATTTAAAGCCTGATATTGATATAAAGAGAAATACTTAGGTGTCATTATGTTTGGAATTCAGACATATTCCTGATACCAGTGGGTGAGAGTGTAATCCTACAAAAATGCTACGTGGTGCAGTTGGCGGTATTTCTAAATAAAAACAAAATAATACTGAGCTGTTTTATTTGTTCACAAATCTACAACACTGGTTCCCAACCCTTTTTGGCTGAAGCAATGCCTCCATGTAAACAAACTTTGATCCCCAAGGGGTGATTCCTGTTCACTGTCTGTCAATTTACCTTAATTATTGGAATACATTTTGAGGCTTCAACTACTTCTGTATATCACAAGAAAAAGGAATCTGACACAACAATTACAAACGTGACAGTGTATTTGTATATTAGAAATCATTCTTTTCACACTTCATACATTACAGCTTAAAACGTCTGCAGGTGTCCTGACCCACAGGTTGAGAACCAGTGATCTAGAGTAACGTCCTGCATTCTTTAAAATCACTTTCTCCGAAAGGTTTCTGAAAAAGCTGAAACCGCTTGGCTTTGTTGAGCTGAACACACGTGTACTGTGTGGCTAACACTAGCTGTATGCAATTAGTTTTTTGGCCCTTTGTAGTTTTACGTACCGTAATATACAAACTGTTTTACCCACAGAGATGAAGAAAAAAAGTGTTCTTCCAAATACAAAAAAAACCCCAATCTAGATACGCTGTTTTACAATCACCTCATTGCGCTAACACTCTAAAACAAAACGCGCATAAGGCCACACTCAACAGGATAACGCAAACACAAATCAATCTGTACATGAATTAAAAACATTCAGTGCTTCAGTGTACCCAATAAAATGTCCTGGCATTCATACTGTCTCTTTTTTGACATTTGGCACATAGGAAATAAAACCCAACACTCACACAAACCTTCATGACTCAAACATGACAGTCTACACATACAATACACAAGTGAGAAGCATTTACATCATTCTTTTAACAGTGGCATACATTCCAGTTGTTCATAATCTTTGAGTCCTATCATGTCCAGTCCAGAGTAAGTAGGATAGGAATGCAGGGAATGAGAGGAAAAAACAAACAAACATAAAAAAGACAAATATGCATTCAATCTAACTGGCATTGCAGGTGCTTGAATCTTCATGGATATATACAGTGAAGTGCAAATTTAAATAGGTATGTTCCATTTGAGGGGGGAGATGGCGATGTTGCAGGTATTGAGTTCCATTAGGACTGGGCAGGCACTACTTTTTTAGGAGTGGCTGGCTTCTTTGTTTGCCAGAGATGGTTGTGGATCGTCACCGCGTCCACGCTGGCCGACATGGTCTTGGCTGGTATCTGACTGAACTGCTTCTTGTCTGAGTTGTACTTGAAGAGGCCGTCAATCATCTTGCGTGTGATGCTCTTGGGGCCAATGCCTGTCAGCTTGTTGATCTCCTCCGTCTCGGGGCAGTAAGTGTAGAGAGAGCGGAACTGGCAGCCAGCATCGCGGAACAAAATCAAGAAGTTGTTGGCCTCTGATTTTTCCATTTCCTGTTCAGGTCAGTGAAGAAAAAAACTCATTAGATATAGTATGAAGGTCATGTAGCTAAAGGAAAGCAAAGGTTTGGTGACATTTAACTCTAATAATATTATATTTATTACTCTTTGACTTGCCATTCGTGACAGAAGAAAGAAAACATTTATTTGTACATACAGTTCACTGTGACAGGAACAGTTTTGTAATTAAAAACCCCTCAAACCATACAATTTTAAATACTTCTACTACTTTTTCTTTCTTTCTCAATAACAGATAACTAAGCTTTATTTTGAATTTATCCTGTTCCTGGGTTAATACTAATAATTAACATTACCACATCACTAATTTCAACATTGAAGTCCTGTCATTAATTTCAAGAAATTGTTCTACTTGGCTGTTTTTCCCAACCAAATCCAGCTACTGTAAACAATACTTCCTGCAGAATTTTTAAATGTCTTGCAGTCTTCATTTCTTTGGGGGGCTTTTATTGTGAAACAACTTATTACTTGAATACCTGCTTTTTATGTGCCTTTATTTCATAGCAGTAACAGACAAAATAAGAAGAGAAACAAAGGTCCCATGTGAGATTTTAATCCATAATGTTGAAGGTATGTGGCGTGCATCATCAGTAGAGCCACCAGGACAACCCCGGATCCCTGCAAGTGTGTAAAACAATATCTTTAAAGCTCCATGCTGTTACCTCCAGGATCTTGTTCTTTTGCCCCTCATTAACCTTGCCTGCAAGGCAGCAGTGGGCCAGAGCGTTCTGGATGATGTGCTTGTTAGATTTGGCACTGGGCTCCTTGTATAGCTTTGGTCCTGAATGAGAACAGAGGAGAGAATGTCAGGATCGGACTGTTGTCATGGCAACTCCTCCAGTTATGTCAAGGAAAAGTCTTCCCTCCCTATTTTTACTCTTTCTTTTGATAAATCATGTATGAAGAGTTCTACTGGTAGCACATCCATGTGTTAGTGGGCAGACTGACAAAGGCATGTGAGCTATGAATGCAGCATTTAGATTAGGACTTCACTTTGGACAAAAACAAAATACAATATCAGAAAGATTAAAACATGCTGCACTGGATACATAAATTACCCTAAAATTAAACAGAAATGCATGATTCCATAACATTAGCTCATATCACCGTTCACCGTTATGTTGGTAACATGATGTTTACGCTCCAATCTATTTAGGCAAGGAAGATTATTTTTATGATCAATAAATATGTCAATCATTGTCTCAATAAATCGATTAGTTGTTTAGTCCGTAGAATAAAATAAAAAAATGGTAGTTGATGACTGTTTTCCAAGGTGACATCCTCAAATGTCTTGTTTTGTCCACAATCATATCTATCAAAATTATTGCAGGTTTATTTGAAATTGACAGTAAGTTTAAAACTGAAAACTTTGTGCCATGTACGTATGCGCCAAATAGTCCTACCGGTGTATTCTGTGTTAGATGTAATGGAGGAGGTTGTGGATCCATTTTCCCAGTCCTTTTCTCCATTCCTGCTGCTAGAGCGACTCGGGGACAAGAAACCATCTGCAGAATCCGGCCTAAAACACACACCCAGACCATTAGATTACCTTTCTGCATCGGTGGTGCTCCTCAGCAAACTAAACTGTAGACAGGGCAGGAAACTACTGTGCAAACAAGACATTTAGAAATAAATGCCATCTGCAAAAATGAATCCTTCCAGCCATTACGAAACAGCAGCATTAGGCTGATGCCATGTTCCCACCCTGTCTACAACTTGCTTCTATGGATTTATCCTTTACAGTGGAGGGAACTGAGTGCACTGCAGCACACAGCTTAAGTTTGAGTGTCTGTTGTAGATCATTACAGTAACTAGTGAAGTAGCGAAGCTTGCAAGCACAGGCAGTGAGTTCAGTGATGTGAAGCAGTCTGGCGCATTTAAGGTCAATAAAAGAGGTCAATTAATTATAGTGCAGCATTATTATAGTGTCCCCTCTATACAATCCTCATAAACAAGTGAGTATTGTTTATTCCACTGGGGTTATAATCTACTTATGAAACACACTATTCTGCCTCTGTAGTGACATGAAAGTCAATGAGCACAGCAAATGTGCAGAGAGAGCAACTTAAGTCAAACTTGCTTGCAGTGCTGTATTGTAAACTGTCCATGTTAACAAGTCATTTTAGCAAAAGGATAATGTCTAATTTGGATTCCTCGTTACGTTTCATTTATTATTAAATGATATTAGATACCCTACTAATAGATTGTATAGCACAGTATATGGTTAAATGACTTGGAAAGATGGATGTTTTCTGCAGAGTTTGTTGTACAGAACTGTCAATGTAATGCCAAACTATTTACTCTGTTATTTCTGGTGTAAAAAAAAAAGCCAGAACACAAGTGTAAATTGGTTAGGAAGGCACAGCAGTGAGGTAAGTGGAAAAAGAGAAGTGATGGCTTTGTGGTGGCGATGCTGCTAAAAGCAAAGCAAGTGCTTTAAAGTTAATCATGAGGAAATACGCTGGTTTTCCTTGAAGTGTTCGATCAATCCGTGATAAAACCCAGTTTGGGAACAGGGTTTCAGTGCAGGATTGGACGCGGGACAGCGTGAAGCGCCTTAGGATTTGACTGGCAAGCAGAAACTAACCTTCTCCTTCTCAGTTTAGGAGATCTCAGAAAGTAGAAGAGACTGCCAGAGGCTAAACTAGCACTTCTGACGTGTGAAACAGCAGGAAAGAAAGTATTAAAAGGAGGAGGATAGAAGAATACAGGAGAAATGTTAGACCTGAGAATTGGAGTTAGACAGTTGGAGTGCTTGGCGATAAAAAAAAAAAAAACAACAAACGTCAGAAAAGCACATGAAGAACAGTTAAAGACTAGTTTGTCAGATATTTTCAAGTTTCTCACTAAATGTTTTGGCATTTCGGTTGTCACAGGAGGAGGTTTTCATCTGCTATCAAGGCAAAAGACTTGAGAATTCAACCTAAAGAGATGTTTGCAGCACTAATCTTCTGAACTGTGTAAATCATTGTGCATTTGCATATTATGTATATTATGCATGGATTTAATGCTCATTTGCAGTGGCTTACTTATTACAGTAAACTATAAAATGTTGACTTATTCCAAACCTTAGCAGTAAAGTCAGTTGCTTGAATCCAGAGAGATTTTCACTTATCCGCTGCTATATTCCTGAATCAAAGTTATGTTTCCAAAGGTATGCAATCTTGTGAAAAATCTCCGGGAAATACTGAACTAAGTTTAAAAGGCTACACACACAAAAAAAAACACCCTTTTTAAATCACATTTCACGTTACACACAGTTTTTACAGTAAAAACATCTCACCTTGGCGATCTCTTGTCAGAGTGAACACTGTCGCTGTCTCCCAGGTTGAGGGAAGCGAGGGACAAGCTGGAGACTGAAAAGACACGTTGGCGTGAACCTGGATGTGAGATGAGATGCGGCACAGCACGACACAGTTACACCAACACCATGAATCACAACAACACCACGCTGTCCACTGTGTTTTGTCCTAACCCTGTCACAGAGCAATGCAGCCTCAGCGTCACAACTAAAATTAACTCTCACACCCAGAAATACACACAAATGTCATATGAACACACCCTATAATACATGCATAAATATGAATTAAATATTTTAGAGTAATTAATTTAATTGACATAAAAACACATACAAACACACAGTAGTATTGCATTGCACTTCACTACATGATATTAAATTTCATGTTCTACTGTATTATTTTGGGTTTGTTAAACATAAGATGGTTTTTCAAAGATTTAGTTCAAAGCTTAAATTGACTAAATTACATAAATATTATTTTTATTTTTATCATATTAAACAAGAGTAACTTATGTAAGACATTCTCAAAGGGCACAAAGCACAGTGGCAGCAGGACACAGATACGACAGATGGGATGACCTTGACCTCCCTCATTGGGGACCGTCTCCATGGTTACCTGTGGCAGCCCTGACTGGGGTTTTGGGGGACTCCATGCTGTCGCGATGGATAGACTTGGGGCGGCCCCGCCTCTGCTTGGCACCGCCGGCTGGTCGAGGTTTAATGACGGTGTCCATGTCCTCCATCAGTTTTAGCTGCTTCCTCCTGAGGTATTCCTGCTTGATGAACTCCCTCCTAGCCTTGTCTTCCTCCTTCCTGATGCGCTCCTCCTCTGCTTTCAGTCTGCACAGAGAAAGGAGAGGGATGGGAGGAAGTCAGTACAGAGAGATACATAATTTCTGCAAAACGTCTGGCAGTGCAGTCACACTCTCTTTACTTTATGATGCAAATTAACTTGCCAATAATTGACTTATTTCCTAGATGTGTCAACGTACCGAGCTTCCTCCTTCTTCTGCTCCAACTCAGCCTCCAGCTGCATCTTCTTCTGCTGGCTCTCCTTCTCCCTCCTCATCCTCTTCTCCAACAGTGCAGCCCTCTTCTGAGCCATGTTCTCCTCGGCCTTTCCGTCCGCCTGAGTCACGAAGGGAACAAAGTCAGGCACCTTCACACAGTGTGTTCTAAGCAGGCTGAAAACCCACTAACATTTAGTGATATTATTCATTACCTGCTGTTCAATAAGCAAAGTTGACCGTCTACTGTTATGACACAGATCAGGAGGCAGAGCTGAATTATTTTGCGATACCTAAAATCTTTTTATTCATCTAATCAAGTATAATGAATGAAATAATCCAATCTCTGAGCCGTTATTGTGAAAGGTCACCTTTGCTTTGTGTAATTAAATGATAGTGAAAGGCTGGCAAACTCCTCTGTGATCAAGGCAATTTTTCTTTTCTTTATATTACGGGACTACAAGAAACCTTTTAAAAATACATTATTTCCATTTTTTCATGGACATTTGAAACAATGTAATTATTCAGCAGCAGTTGAATTAGACTGCATGACACCTTGACAATAGCAAGAGAGCAGGGGATTATTGAAAAAGCAGTTTGACAGAAATCAGACCTTATACACACTCAGCATGGATTTTTTTAAATCAGGTTTTTTTCAACACCACTACAATAACAAATTTAATTTCCCTTCATCCGTTTCTAACATAAGCACACCAGGCTGCTAATTTCAGCACAAATTGGTTCCATTCAAGGCTTTATTTCATGTGAACACCCTTTGCTCATCCCTCAGCACTCACCCTCACAATCTATTCAACCCCACATTTCCACAGCTGTGCCTGAATTATTCACAACAGCCCCAGTTTTATGACCTACATCGAAGCCCAGACTGCAGCTAGCAAGCAACCCATAAATGGGAGGATGATCAGCCGACATGTTTCCTGAACAATTCATCGTCTCGTGTCAGGAAAAAAAACATGGCTGCCCCAGGTTCAAATGGAATTGCCTTTTTTTCAATAACTGCACCACTGTGTTGTGTTTTAAGGCTTCCAATGGCTCTACCATAGCATGACACATGATATGGTTTTTATGATTTATACTGTTTGTTTTTTGTGATTGATTTTCTTATTATGTTGTTGTTTATTTGTTGACTCCACACTTCAGCTCCAGTGCAGAGTCAAATAACGTATATCTTATCTAAAAGACACAAATCCACTTTTCATGGATTATTATATTATGACAAGAGAAAGTGCTACAAAAGTTTCAGTCATTCTTTGTGCAATATGGTGACAATTCATTGAACCAACAGCCTACCTTAAAGAAGAAACCACGACACATCTTCTGTTCGTAATCCGATGCCTCCACATTAGCCTGCTGCATCTCCAAACCATCATCAAGTGTCAGATCCTCCAGGGGCTTCACGACTGACAGAGGCACCTCAATCAGGCTGCTCTTGACTTGGCCCGAGTCTTCTGGCTGGGGAGGAATCTCTGTAGGTGTCACCGTGAAGGTCTCGACCACAGGGTGGGCCAGAACCTCAGGAAATGATGACTCTATGGTAGGTTTGAGCTCTGCGACCGACTTCTGAACTTTCTGCTCATCTGTTTCCACATCAGTGTTCTTGGATTGGCTCATTTCTGTTTCTTGAGCTTCAGATTTTTGTTCTTTTTTGTTCTGCAGGCTGGGGGAGCTGGGGGGTGAGTTGGCTACACATATACTGGCATGCTCTTTCTCTGGGGAAAGGAGTGACTCACTCTCCTTATTTTTATCCCCATCTGAGGCTACTGTTGCTAGATTGGCTTGTGCTGGTTTCTCCCCCATGTAAACGAAGGAACTTGCCAAGGGCTGGCAGGGAGAAAATCGCCGTAGTCTGGGGATGCTATCTACAGATTGCGGGGCAGTTAGGACACGATTGTAAGGGGCCAGCTTTAGCTCGCTGGGACGAGCCGTGCGGGGATTACGTGAGTGGAAGGAGGCAGATTTGCGCTTGATGCTGGTTGGAGAACGGTGAGTGGAATGAGGGGAGTCGGCAGGAGAAGAGGGTCCTGAGGATCGAGCGACAGCTCCAGCTCGACTGTGTTTTTGTGGTGATGGGTTTGTATGTGGAGGAGGGATGACCCACGCCTGCTGATGTTGTTGCTCCCTCATAGCCATGATCACTTCCTGCTGCTGAGCTAGTCGCTGCATCTCAGTCTGAAGGAAGGCTAATGAATGGTTCAGTTTCTCAATAGAACGGGTATACTCTGTGAGATCTACCTCAGTTAGCTGAGCAGGACTTTGCCCACCTTCCTCTCCTGCACCAGGTGACTTTGTCCAACAGGAGCCTGTGCTGCTTTGCTCTGCCCCATCAGGTGTGTCTGCCTTGCTCCTTCCGAATTTGAAGGTGGGACTTGTGCTTGCTGCCTTGCCTTCTCCCTCGGTTTTTCCTCCTTCCTCTCCACTGGCAGCCCCATCTCCTTTCCTCTTTACCACATTGAGAAATGCTGAGTGACCCATCTTTTGCCGATGCCTTGTGAATGCAGCCTCCACCTTCTTCTTCTGTGCTTCGATGGCTTTACGTTTCTCTTCTAGCCTCATCCTCAACTGTACCATCTCTGTGGCCATGACCTGAGCGGGATCGTTGGGTGGAAGTTGTACTGGTGTGGGTGATGCTTGAGCAGTGAGGGTAGGTGTGGTTTGCTGATGGATGGGGCTGTGCTCAGGGGTCGGGGCCCAGGAGACAGATAATGGGAGGCCAAGCTCAGAGCCTTCAGGAGTGGTCTTGAGGGAGCTGCTGCTGCACCTCCCTGAGTCTGGCGCTGATGGATTGTGCTTCCTCAACTTCTGTTCGGCAAAGCTGGTCATCTTCACTGCTGAAGGGGATTTGCTCTGACTGCTCGGGGAGGGGCTTGGCGTGTCCAATTCCAAGTCCATGTTCACAGAGCAGTCTTTCAAAGAGGAATCCTCATCCAGCATGTCTTCTGTTCGGATATGGATGCCAGTGTCCACCTCGGTTGTGTCTGTGGTGCTCAGAGGCCCTTTGGAGTCCAACTCTGAGACTGGCTCCAAGCCAACAACACCAGCCCCATGGCCCTGACTGTGCAGAAAGAAACCGTTGTTGATGCCTTCCACTGGAGGCCTACTTGGGCTGTGGATAATCTGAAGGGCTTCCTCCATGGAAGGAGTTGTTGCCATAATATTTCCATGTCCGTTGGGGTATGGTCGCCTGTCAGGCTCCATACCAGCCAGGCTGTCTGGGCAGCCCTCCTCCTCAATGCCGATACTCTGACCGTTCACTGGCTGGAAGGACAGGTTACGCTTCATTCCACAAGGCAGGTGTTGGACCTTGAATCCAGAACCATCATCAGTGCTGACGGACCTGACCATGCCACGTGTGGAGGAAAGAGGCCCGGGACCAGAGTCCTCTTTGTCAAAGGGGATGTCAAAAGACACTCCATAAGGCCCAGACCTTAACAAAATAAAACTGTAATTAAAACATCTGACACTTTTTGACACTTTTCTTATCTCCCACGGGCTAATTTATTCTCTCAGGGATTTGATATTGTAAATGAGCAACACATGAACAGAATGGCAATATTACTAACCTTTTCTCTTTGGGCCAAGTGCCGAGGTTGCCATCGACAAAGGACATTGAGGTTGACCTCTTGATCTCTCCTGGATGATACAAGTAAACAAAGCAAGAGTCAGAACAGAAGTTGCTGTACCTACAATCACTCTGATGTTTATACCTAATACTAGAATTTTGGTGAAAGAAAATATATATATAAAAAATTACCTGAGTTTCGGGGCTGGGGTCGGAGGGGCAAACTAGAGAGTGAGAGACATGTTATACATTGTAATATATCATTCAATTCATTGTCTTTTATAACTTTAATGTGTCCAGATAAGGATTTTGCTATACATGTGGATCTTATTTGGCCTAATCATCCCCATATATTCACACCTGCCTACCAACCAGCATAAATTACTAGCAAAAGTGCAGCTCTACTCAGTGAAATGCATGCTCATACACTTTTGGAAGCACAAATATCATATGAAATTCACATGTCCCGCTGAATACCATAATTTTGACTACTGTACCTGGGTCTTTCAGGACTTGGAGGTCTTTCCATGAAGCTTCTCTTAGTTGCCTTGGAGATGGGGATGGCTGGTATGTTTTTCAACAAGGATGACGGATCTGAGGTGACCCAACAGCAACAAATGAACAAACAGCACTTTCACAATGGATAGCAACATAATACTGCACTTGAGTTTCCCATAATTATCGTAATATGTGCTTTTTTTCCAGATAAGATAAACCTAAAGTTACCTCTACGACTACCGTTACTTCTTACTTCAAACATGACACTAAAGTTGCTACTGTAAGGTGAGAATCGACTTGCCTGTGCATTCGTTGTCCAGCATTCTTGGTTTCACAAAAGACGGCTTGACCACCTCAAACCACCAAAACAGCTCTGCCATGAACACCAGGTAGTTATTCTGTGGAAATATTTAACCAAGAGTAAGATTAAAAACATTGGTAACATATAAACACATAGCACAATGATACTTCAGAGAAAAATATCTGTTACTGTTACGTCCTGTTGTCTCTTTACTCACAATACCACCTACGTTACAAATGCATTGTACCCATTTCTCCAGCAGGTGTCTCTGTTAACCCTTACAGAGAACCTAAGGTGATGAGCATCTTATTGCATCTTCCACTCTGCCTATAAATAATTCAACAATCTTGCTCCATTTCACAGAGTATCCTTTTAAGGGCATGCTTCAGCCTAGATTGAAGTAATTTAAAAAAGGATTTACATTTATCTTCTTTTTCTACAAGGAATTTTCCAAAAATTAGTGACATTTAATGACAAAGAAATAACTTATCAAGAGTAACACACTGTAAGAACTTATGTTAGCCAAGCTAATACAACCAACATCACGGCTTTTCACATGCTGGATAAGCTAATCGCCCACTTACATAATAAAGTCAATAGTACCTGTGGTAGAGGACTGATTAGGGCATTAACCTAATTTGTTAAATAGAGGTCAGCTATTTTTTTCTGTTCTCAATCACCAGCATGCAATCCAACAGCCAACCTGAATTAGATCGGGTAAGAAATGTTAGAGGGTCTCTGGCACTGCAGTGCCAGGCCATCTCCATGTTTGAATCAGGTCAACATACAGTGGGAGGTCAAACTGCTTGAGGACACTGCACTAAAAAAAAATCCATCTCAGTATTACATTTTCCCAAATTCACAAAGGAAAAATGTGCAGACTATGAAAGACTTTGTACGCTTGTTCTTTAAGAACCCAATTATCTGTTAGAGCTGCACTGTATAACAAAGGTAAAACATGCACACATTACTCAAAGGACCACATGGTCAACCATTCAACCATTAAGGCTGACTCTGTTGAAAAATCCATTCTCATATTCAGTCCAAACACTGCATTTTTAATGAGTCAAGATGTGTAGCATCATGGGTGAAAAAAAAATGTAACTTAACTAAATTAGTGTCATCATTTTCAACAAAGAAAAAACTAAATCAAATTCCTCCAAGTTATTTTGCAGCTCAGGCAGATTTTCCCACTTTCACATCAAGAATCAATACTTAATCAATTATCATGCCAAATTGGGTGTTTGTTGCAGCAAACATGCCGACACTCACTTACAAATGCACATGTGCGCACACATACATATGCAAAATGAGCGCAGCGAAGCAGGCACGACCTTGAGGAATCACGCCCCCCTCCCTACCCTCAGTCCACGGTCTCCAGACAAAGACAATGCTGCATGCTTTAGCTCTAAAGACACCAGATTCACCTCATCAGCAACATTTAATTCTACCAAGAACACACACACACACATACACATCATACATACATCCCATAATCCTCCCGACTGCAGCCCAAACGCTCACCAGGAAGGGCAGAGTCAATTAACACCAGTATCAGTGGTTTCCCTTGGGTGTTACTGCAGCATTTAACATTTTTTTAGACTTTTTTCCTCACATGCTAGAATGCAGCGCTGCAAATGTGTAAAAAAGGTATGTTTCTGTGACAGAATAGAAGTGTGAGAAGCTGTAGTGCACATGGTTGACAAAGTACTTAAAGTGAAAACCAAAAAAAAAAAAAAAAAACTGAATTAACATCTTTATATGCAAACTGACTGAACAGTTGCCTACTACAGAGTTCATTTTTTTAATCAATCAGTCAATTAAAAATGTTCAGCTAGTTCATCCTATGGTTTCACTTACATTTCTTACAACTCTGGGGTTAAATAGCTCTTTAGAATAGAATTACTAACAAACAGCTAGTCAAATATCAAAGTGCTGGTTACCTTTACATGTGTTCAGCATGTGAAGCACTCCTCAATGGGTTAAGACAATAAGAACAAGAGAAAGCCAGAAAGACAAAAAAAGAAGAAAAGAAAGAAATAGAGAGAAACAAAGATCTCCTGTCGTCCGCCCAGCAGTGATTGGTGGCAGAAAGCCCAACCTGACTTCTCTCTTCCCATCTGTCCTTCTGACTACTACTGACACACCAGGTGTGAGTGTTAACGCTTAATTCCACCAGTCAGCAGTCACACGCACTCACTCAGATCCCTAAACAACTAACCGTCGCACCACCACTTCGCCTATATTCCCCCCGACTGGCATTACTCTCTCTGCCAGGTCTGCAGCGTTGCCAGATCTGTTTGTTTGGAGATTTGAGTGTCAGAGTGTGTGTGTGACTCTCAGGATGAAAACTGGGACCTGATTGGTGATTACTACAAGAGAGCTCGGGGTTGAGGGAGGTGGGGGTGGACGGAGCTAATCCACTCTACAGGGATGGGCACAAACAGCCCATCCTGCATGCACTACACACACAATACACTGACACTGACATTGTGTAGGGTTTGCATGTATAAAAATGCACACAGCAGGTCACACATATAAAACACCCTAAAAATTAAATGATCTAACTCAGCAAGACACTAGGCCCAGACAAATTGAACATTCACTGGGCATTAATGTCAACAGTCACTGGGCCAGAGGGTTGATTAAAGGATCTAGGTCCTGCAGCCAGACAGACTCACTCCAATCTATAAAACACAGTCTTGATTTACCGCCAAGTTCATCACGCTGCCCTGAGTTGCCCGCAGAAAAATCTGGGGCTTACATTATATTGCTAAAAGTAGAAAACAAAATCTAAAGAGGAATTACTCCCGTGCTCAAATTTCTGAAGTGGCCACAGACACAAAGACACCAACGATTCAAGTTAAGAGGTTCAGCGCAAAAATTGATTAAAGGATATTACGATGCTAAAAAGAACAATCAGCACTTCACACGTCACAAGACCCTTGTGCTCTTTAGCTGCTGGTGGTCTAGGATGAGGCTTAACCTTGTGAAACACTCACTGCAAATCACTCAAACTAATGCTTCAAATGCAATGTAATTCAGTATCAAAGGTTAAAATCATACAGCCTTGATTGCTGATATCAAATGATCATCGAATTTAAAGCCACATTGAAGAGGCAGCTTCTGAATTACAGTGAGTTAATTGCCTTCCTCGGGGCAACCTCAGCATGTCTACTACAAACAGCCTGATAAAGAAGAGGAGAACGCTGGCAGAAGCCCATAGCTGGTGAATTTCATTTCTCCTTCTTGGATCCACAGATGGTAATTTAGATGTGCTGTAAATTCATTAAACGAAGAGCCAGTAAATGGGAGTGGCTTGACGTGATTTACTAGCCTTGTGTCCATTAGGAGAGTCTTAACTAATGTATGTATCCTATGGCTTTGGGGGTGGGTACTAAAGATTAGTCTATTGTCTGAATATAATGTGGACTAATGCAGTCTTCACCGAATATATAAAATGTTGTGTTTTATGGTACGTTGAGAGTGAAGGGATGATTTTACATGCAGTGCTCTACATATTCAGCCATAAAAAGCACATGGAATCTGGCTGGTATGTTTGTGTGTGCTGACAGGAAGACGCTCACTCAGCTGTCAAATGTTCAGGCTGTGAAGCTTCATGCTCAGTTCAAATTTTCTGCACATACAGACCGATTTCCTTGGATGACTGGTAGCATATATCAAAACGTCAAAGCCACACCAGCTACAGTCTAGCCCTCATGTGTAACCTGAACTGAAGTATCTAATTTAATACTTACTTGTCAGATCTTTCTTTTTATTACTGTGTCTTGACATCCTCCATGTTAATGCTGCTCAGCCAAGCATTTATGACCTTTATCTCACACTTAACAGCTTGTGTATTAACACTAAAGCGGAAACAATTAGTCTATTTGTTGAAAAACGCCAAAAACCTTTGTTCCAGTTTCCAAAATGTGAGGATTTCTTACTTTTCCTTGCTATACATGATAGTAAACTAAATAATTTTGCTGTCGTTTGGACAAAACAAGACATTTAAACATGTTATCTTTGCCTCAATTGGCAATTTTTCTGAATATGATTTGATGCATTATATAATAATCATTAGTTGCAGCCCTAATTAACATGCAAGGGTCCATTTTGGTTGATTTTTGTGCAAAATATTCACATTCTCAATCACAATTGAGAAACTGGTCTCTGTACAGTTTTATGTTCTTCCTTTTAAATGGAAAATGTAGTCACATCTGGCTGAGGGATTAGCACAGGAGCACTTTCAGCTAATTGTGATGTTTGTCATGGTGCATGTGTGTGTAATCTTCAGTGATGGGCATGTTTAAACACATCATCAAGTTCCCAAAAGATGATGTACCTCTTTCCCTTCAGTCTCTTCCATCTCCTCTCTAATCATTTCTCTCTATTGGTAGGAAGTGTTATCGCTCCTCCCCGTCTCTCCTCTCCTCTTTCCATTTTCTTCTTCCACATCAACACCTCTCTCGCTTCCCCTACCCGTTAAATGTCTCAGCTCAGTCTCTATAATAAGGTCTCCATTAGTATGACAGGACACGATGTACAGCTACTGAGGGTGTGACTGCCTGGAAACTGGGTCAAGGTTACTGAATTTAACTGGTTCTGTGTGCAGTACTGGCTGCAATGCTGCTCTCAGGCAATAACTCTGGCCTGCTGGGTTTTTTTTTTTTTTTTTTTTTTTTTATCCCTCGTGAAATCGGTGTCAGCAAAATGCTGCTACTGGCTGGTTCACACAACTCAATTATTTCTTTTTTGATGCAGTGTGTTTAGTTGATGTACGTGAGCTTCAGACTGCTTGGTGTGCAGGATGGACAACATTTTCACATCTATTTTTGTGTCTTGGCTCCAATATTCCTGGTCTCTGTTTCACAACAGAATGAAGTTAAAGTCTTTTACTTTCTTTCTTTATTTTAGCTTCAGATGGAAACAAGACATTTGCAATAGCAAATACTTATTCCATTTATATACTGAAAGGTTAAGCCTTTTATCAGTGTTGAGAAAGTCCATGTAATAAATTCACTAACTATTTAATTTAGTGTGTGTGTGTGTGTGTAAAATGTTCTATAGCTACAGCTGCATTGTAAACAGCATGTTTTTAAGTTTAAGGTGTCTCGAAAGCTGATGTTTAGTCCATTTGAACAGTCTACCGATGTTTCTCCTTTCAGTGACCTGTGTTCAGTCTCTGCTGAGAACAACAGTTCTCCGTCGGAGGACACTCCGAGGCAAAGTCAATGTCATCCAGACTGCTTATGCAGCTAGCAGGCAAAACACACTAAGATGGACACATCATGGACAAACACAAAATACACAGCACAGATGGAAAGTTACACCAAACCACCGGACAAAAAGTAGTACGCTGTCTTTGTGGTAGCCGTTGTGCCTTTTGTGTGGCAGAACAGTGGGAGTTGCTATTTTGAGATGTTGTTGGAATTGTGGGCTCCAGTATCCATTGTGGCTATTTGATGAAAAGGATTTCTGTACAGACAAAAATACATGTTTAAACACAACTAGAAGGAGATGTTTTAGAGCCAACACCTTTTACACAAATATAATTAGTCATGCACACCCATGAAATGCATAAATGTAGCATGTGTTTCTCAAACTTAAGACCTTGTTTTCTATAAATCCTGTAGTGCAATGCTGATTTTGAGCAAGAGAAGGAATAACTGAAGGATAAGGACAAGAATAAATGCTCTTAACAACCAATAACAACCAACCACCTGCTGTTATATCGAAAATAATGAAGCTTTCAGACTAATACTACCACCTTTGGATATTTTTAGATTGCGGTCAATCTCAGGTGACCGGTATATGTTTTTTTTGGAGAAGAAAGAAATGTAGGGCATGGAGCGGGTTTACTTTAGGAAACAGTGTCCTGTCCAGCAACATCACACATTTATATAACAAGAAATTACAATCAATAATCTCACATCAGCAGCAGACAACCTCGATACCCCAGACACATACACACACAGAGGTGACAACAGTGTTAGAAGAGAGGTGTCAGAATGAACGGAGGATTGAGCTGTGAGCAAGAGAGAGAAATTGAGTGAGTCAGTGAGAGACGGTGAAAGAAAGAAAATGACTGATGACTGAAAATAAGAGAAGAAAGTCAGCATGAAGCACAAAAGAGATAAAAAAAGAAAGGCAGGGAGTGTAAATTAGAGAAGGAAATAAGGAAAGAGAGAAAGGAAAGGGAAAATCAAAGAAGGAAATTAATAAAAAAGAGTATGTAAGGATAGAATGAAAGAAACATATGCAGACATGTTGGGAGAGCAGGGCGAGTGCAGCTCTTCAGCCTTGTGGTTGGTGAAGACAGATAGTTTGGATTGAATGGGTTTTTCCACAGCATGACTCACCACACTGGCTTACAGAGCTTCTCATTTCTCCTGTTTCGCTTAGCCTTTCTCACTGGACACCATATGGTTTTCTAATCCGTTTGTCCAAAAACTCATGGATGAATGAACATGTACAGGATTTGTATCTGTTTATGGAAAGGATCATTAACTTAAGTGTAACTAGACATTTTGATTTGTCATTTTGCAAATGTGCAAACTAAGACCTAACATTACTCCGAGGGTTTTACGAAAGAACCACCACTTCCTTGGATTTTATGTTAACGACCATTTAATATGAGGTCACATTTTTTCAGATGGTGGGTTTTCTACTGTTGGCATTTCTTCTTTCTGCTGGCTAAGTTAAGGCTATATTTCAACAAGTCGGTAGTTCAGCAGTTTACATTCTAACAGACATTTCTCCAAGAATGTAATGACTGTTACACACTGACTGCAAAAGCAATTTCAGAGTGGAGAATCAGTTCCAGAGAGAGACTCTGGACACCAACCAAACAGGATCAGTGTCACAACACAAGCATCAAGTCACTCCAGAGATTTCTGTTCTGTGACATGCAGCATATTTTAGACTAGAAAGTCTTTAAAATGATCATTATGTTTTTTTACTTGACCAATTTATAAAAAAACAAATAGCTTCTAAAAAGACCGGCTCATAAAAGGACAATTAAAACTTAATTTCCAAAACAATTGTTACTTATTAAATCACTATTTTGTTAGTCCTACTTACTGAGAACACTTTACAAGCACCGTAAATAGTTGCAGAAATCTTATATTGGAAATGAAACCTTGGGGTACCTTGATGGTGGAGGAGGCGTAGAGCATGTCCTCCATGCTGAAGTGGCAGCAGCTGTTCAGGTTGTCTTTGCAGAAGTCCTGTATGAGCTGCAGGTTGTACAGCCGATCAGCCAGTGACATGTTCTCCTTCAGACAGATATCTGGGAGGGCAGAGGGAGCCATCAGGTTGTCAGAGTGATGTTAGTATGAATTTGATGACTGAAGGGGTTCTGCTTATAAGTACACACCTCAGTGCTTTTCAGTGTGCTGGTGGTTTTTGTTTAAGATGTACAGGTGAATGCAGCGTGTTGAGGTCCTTTTTAGGAAGGAACTGCTGAGGTGAGGTGAATGACTGACCAATCATGACAGCGGGTTACATGTTATCGAGCTGTGGGTGGAGCTGCGTGCTAATGCATTTAAAGAGTAAACACAGTATTGGGTGATTGATCTCTTGTCCCTGTGATGTTTTCAGTTCATTTGCATGCTTGTGTGTGTGTGTTGTTAGGCCCAGCACCAACACCTCATCAGCAATGTGATGTGATTATGTTGCATGTTTTGTTGGTCCCTGATCTTTGATCTAGTGGATGAGTCATTCAGGGACACAAAAATCCCCAAAGACTGTAACTGCAGGTTTTTAAAAAAACAGAAATAAAACATTTTTCACATTTTTCCACACAGAAAATCTGTGAGGACCAAAAATAAACAATGTTTACTATTTCAGTTTCAATTGGAAGAAACTGCTGAATGGTCAACAGAGCTCTTGAACTCCTGCTGATAAATCATGTTCACGCTGTGCTATGTTGCAGGACCAGCAGATGTCCTGCCCCAAACCAACACACACTCTTACTTTAGCCCACACTAACTGTAAGCTCCTCACCATCCAGCTGTAGCAGCTGAGGGCAGTAGAAGTGCAGCAGAGCACCCAGGGCCGAGCCGTCCGTGCTGTCTTTCAGCAGGTTGTCCACTGGGGGGATCCAGGGGACCGGCTGGGTCGAGGTCTGGTCCTTCCTGTAGCGAGCCTGCATGACGTACAACACACACCTATAAACCAAAGTGCATTGCGCAATATTACCCTGCATACATCTACAGTACCTATTTGACTAGAGATGTCCTATTGTTTCTCTTTTTAAAGCTGCAAAATTAATCATGTATAATAGTGCAACCACCACAAGAGCTATATCCTTATTGTCTCTTTAAAGCAGCAAAACATTAGAACACATCAAGGCTTTATTAGTTTTACTGATGTATGAAAGTAATTGAATGGTTCTGGAGCCTCAAAGCAAGCGTAAGAGTTACAGCGAGCCCATCGAGAGGGAGCAAAACCCACTCTGGTTAATATCAGTGCTGCACAAACACAAGTGTTATAATCTTCGTTTGTCCCAGTGGTAGAATACCAAATAATTATTCTTGATTGATTGATGAAAAGAGTCACAGGAGGTCTACAGTGAGAACTGGCACTGGGACCTAAACAATTTCATGCCGAATGCTCCCAGACTTAACATCTCTGAAATGAAATTCTAATAAAATTAATCTTTTTTTTTTTTTGCTAATCCTTTGGGACTTCTTCAGTAATTCCCCAAGGGAGTCTAGTTCTGACAAGGACCTTCAAATGAGCAAATACAATAAAGCACGTTCAAATAGGTCAGTATACCATGGATTTTAATAAATGTAACCTTATGCTAAATACATACCGTAGGAAATCAGAATGTATGTAATTCACACTATACTGCTTGTTAATGTTCAGAATCTCATTTCACATATTTGCTGTACAGTAAATCACATGGATGCAGCACAAGGGGCACTTGTTTATCAAAATAGAAGAGGAAGGAGGAAAGCTGTGAAGTCACAAGTTGATGCACACACGTGATAAAATTATGTGAATCAAGACAGAGACACAGGTAGGAGGGAGTGGAGATGGTCACTATGGATACATAGATGAAAGAGCGTAGCACAGATTAGTTGACTTACAGGCACAAGCTTCATGTACCACTTGGTTGGAGACTGCAGCAGCACAGCGAAAGAAAAAAACAACAACAAAGACATACCTGTTAGTGAGATTAGTTAGTAATGCGATTAGTAATAAAAGGAAAGACATGACAGCTTTGAGTTCAAAGGAAGAGAACCTGTATGTTGGAGAGCGCCACACAAGCATCCCACGAGACCTAAATAACCCTGAAATCATGTTTAGTGTAAGGCTGTGTTGAGTTTTGTGCATATCTTAGACTTTTGCTGCTTATACGCTCATACAGAAAAGTTTAATTACGGCCAGACCAAATAGGCTACTTTGGGGGGGTCATAATTTAAACTTGAATAAAATGGCATTGCAACTGAACAGTGAACAATAACAGAAGCAATATTTTAAACTCCAGATGAAACAAACGGATGAAAGAAATTTGATCATTGAGCTTCATTAAAAACTTGAACTGAAACCTAAACGAAAATTACACTAGGCTAAGAGTTAGGACACGCAATCCACCTGAAACAAGTGTTGGTTGTCTCAGTAGCTTGGCTGAGCCAGTGTCAGAGTGGAATTTCAACCTGTACGCACAATATTTTGTTAATGTTTGTCTGCAAGCATGTCCTTTCATCATTGTTATTATAAATTACTTCTAAACTGTCGTTACAAAAGTCCAAAATTTCCCTTATTATCTTTAAAGATACACTCCCTGACTTTTATAGTGTTCAAAGTGTCCCTGAATCCCCACATTTCTTCAAGGTCCACTGCAAATGCGTTGAGACACAGCTGTGAACTGTGCTGAGTTTATGTTAATTAGCTGGAATGAATCAGAGATTTAGGGGACAGTATATGGCACCAACTAAAATCAGGAAATATATTTTATTGTTGCTAAAGAGAAGAGCACCAGCTAAATTGTTACAGTAGCTAAAAGAACCCAAATGACAATCCCACTGCATCAAGGTAACCAAACTGTCAGCTATCCACTGACAATGTAAGCTGACTCCAAAAGAGATGAGGCTTGCCTCAGTTAATAGCTAATTCCCACACAACCTAGAGGCATCAAAGAACCAAGTGTGAATGACACTCAAAGTGGCTGGCAAGTGCTCAACTTCAATGTTGAGTCACGGCCCAAGAAGAAATACAGCTGCTTTGTACTGAAACACCCAAAATAAATAATAAGGACAGCGTGAGGATGAGAAGACAAATTGTAGCTTTCTTGGGTTTTCCTGATTTGATTAATGTCACAGCTCTCTGAATGTTAATGTGAGTCACCAGAAAGAGTTTAATGCCATCAGGAGCACACCTAATCTAATACACAACGTATTAGTCAATCAGTTGTATCCATTTGCCAGTGGATGGACTGCCTTTGATAACTGATAGCACAGCATGAATGTGACTCTCTTTATGTGCTGCAGGAAAGAAAACTTTAGGTCTGCTAAAGGTTGTAAAGTATCTTAATGTTTTCCTTGCCATGAAATAAAAAGAGCATTGACAGATTAAGTTATTTAAATCAAAAACACAACATGTTTTGTGTATTTCTATCCCTCTCAGTGCAGCAACTTCAGTTTGTATTTTGAGTGATCGTACTCTGTGTGTTTTGCATTTTAGCAGGTATTTATTGTCACTTACGTTGTCATAATTACATACATTTATCCCACACCTTCATAAACACTAAATTCAATGACTTTTCAAGGACCTTCCAATGTAAAAATGTTAATTATTGTTACAACATGTTTTGCAATGAGAACTAGAACAGAGAAACAATGACCCAAGTATGGAAGACACACATGCAAACAGTGCAGCAACGTAGCCTATTTTCTCATGTTTAGTAAAAAGTCTATTCTTGAACAAATTGCATAAATTCAAGCACTTTCAATAACCCATGTCTATTTTCAAGCCTTGATTTTTTCCCTCAAATTCACAATCTTTCAAGGACCCATAGGAAATTTTATTATCCTAATACATGTGTTCCAAAACAGGACTAAGGTACCTCATTTTAAACCATCAGCTGTAGTGCGCTTAAATTCAGTGATATCACAAAGGGCTTTGTAGGCAGAGAGGAAAAATCTGCCCTTACTTCGCCTCTTCGGGTCAAGCTGCTAAAAAAGCCAGTACATGACCACACAAAGTCAATGCTCACTTACAGGCCAAGTTGAACATTTGGTTGACAGGAGGGGAGCATAGTACGACGTAGAGCACGGGTCGACTGAGGTTATGATGATAGAAATCTTGTTTCTTTGGATACAGTATAATCAGAAATATATGTACCAAAATAGCAGATTCAAACATTACTAGAACAACTACATATACAGTATATCAACATATTTCATTTTGTTCTCATGTTTATTGTGTCTTCTATCACAGTGTCTGTAAACCATTTACAGAACATTAGGTATCTTGTTTTTGCCTCTTTAAAATTACCTAAAATATATAATGGATGCCATTGCGCCTATAAAACAATGTTGAAAGAGTATTTTTATTCCAATCCATTTCTGTTAACGAAGGATCTTTTAACATTTCTGTTTATTATCCAGAGTCGGCAACAATGAAGTGAGTTTAAAGTTTAGATAAAAACGTGCTGATGATGCAAATAGCTATACAAATCACCCATGAATACCCGTGATATGCTGAACCCTCAAACCTGCTGCCCTAGTTGAGAATAAGACGAGTGAGATGACGACTGTCTGCATCTAAAGTGATGATCTTTGTGGGCTAAGCGGGGTCACACAGAGTCCAAAATCTGTTCACCACCAAATCAAACCCCTGTGGAGAAGTAAGGCTCTCACCGATCATCTCCTCATAGAAGAGCACACACACACACACACACGCAACCCAACCCATCTCCACTTCAATCATCCTGCGACTCTCCCTCGTCCCATCAAAGTTCATCCTCTGAAGCCAGACATGTCCGGTTGAGCTGCAGCTCAGCTTTTGCAACTTAAAAGGATTAGCCCTCTCTTCTCTGTCCTGACGTTGCCTTTGCAGTCCCACCCCAACCCCCATCCTATTCTCCACCCACCCTCGCTCCTGGGTAAAGTACAGTAGGTTTAAATAAAAACACACTGTTGCCCCGGTGGGCTGTACGGTGTTGTCCTAGGATGGTACGTGTCTCGCTTTCTCTCTGTTTGAGACAGAGGCTGCTTGCGTGACTCACACTGCAGTCATATTGCAAAGACAGAAGGGGGGAAGTTCTAGGGAGGTGGGAAGATGGAGGGAGGATAGATGGAGCTGCTAGACATCAGCAAAAAACAGTAGCACACACATTTTTGTTTATTAGTGCAGTTTAGGTTCTTCTTTTTCACAATGTAAAAATGTCTTCTCCCCAAAACGCTAAAGCTAATCAGTGACCAATTCCTCCCCTTTGATCTGATTGATTGTTTCAACTGACACTCACATTTCCTTGCCTTTCTTTGGGCCAATCAACCAGTGCTATCGTGAAGGTGGTGCTAATGAAGTGTTTTGGAGCACAGAGGCACATGTTGACCTTTTTTTAGTCTAAATGAAAAAGGGAATGATTTTCTCTGACACAGAGGAGTCACGAGGAATACAGAACACCGACATATTTCTCTGACGAAATGCTGCGTCTAATTGCAGAGGCAGGAGAAACAGTGAGAATCACAGAAGAATCTGGTGGTTTTATGACGACCCGATATAAATTATGCTCAAATCCATGTGAACTGAAAACTGAAACACGGAAAGGCAGAGGACAAAACAAAACACTAGGATGGAGTCAAAAGTCCTTATTAAACTCAAACAGCAAAGACGCTGAGTGTGCCTTTGTCTGCCAACAGAGCAAGCAGTTGTTATGCAACGTCTCATGTTTGAGGCAGCAAGACCTTGAAGTTAGATGCAAACTATGGTCTAAAAACTGTCCTGACTAAACAACACGCAGGGTGGTTTTAAAATGGGCAGATACAATAAAGTTTTTCATTACTGTTCATTCTGATATCTGCATTATGATTTCAACTTTAAACTCTGAGGTGAGAAAGACAGAGAGGCTGAATCTGTTTCAGCAGCTGCAGGCAGACATACAGACTGATACAAGCGTACTTTGATTCATCCTAAAGTGTAGAACTGCTTCATCTTGTGACAAGAACAATGTGTTAGCGCTCGAGAGAGAGAGAGAGAGATGGTCACCATGAGGACACAAACAAACAATACCTCACAACACACATACACACCAATTTGCGTGAGTCACCCTGAGCTTAGGGATAAAGTTACTGAAGGGCCAAATTCCTCTCAGGCTGGGGGACCAAACAAATGGATGTTTTAACACTCACATCATGAGCAGCCTGCACTCCACATGACACTGAAGTACAGTGACAGGTTGACTGCATGGCTGTGTGTCATTTAGTGTTGGAAAAAGTTTTGCTCTTCAACCATGATTTAAAAAAGGGGCACCCCAGTGGCTCACCTGAAAGACTGTGCAGTGCATGCGCTAAGGTTTGAGCACAAAGTTAAGCTAAGTGCTAAGCCTTACTGCAGTAGTGCTGCTACCCCATCTTTCCCTAGTTTCCTGTCTTCCTGTGAAATTATGCCACTTATTTTTGTTCCACTTCACCAGTTAAAGGTTTGGGTGTGTGTGTTCATGAGCGACAGCTGAGGCATGCAGTGCTGTGTCTGCACACTGACTGGTCAGATCAGCATCAAGTGCTCCCAATTCAACTCTCCGCAGGCTAAAACACATGGGACAGGGTTGTGATATTTTCCCTCAGATAAACTCTCTAAACATTTCCACATAGTGGCATCACTGGCGGTGTTGTGTCAGAGTGAGTGGCCTGAAATGACCTGAGGAAGCTGGGAGAGGAGGCATGACCCAGGGGTAGGGGTGAGGATGGGTCTAGACAGATGAGAGAGAGAGAGACAGAGAGCCTAGGGTGGAGCAGGGGAGCAGAAATCAAGGGCAGGGCAACATTAATGAAAATTAATGAGAGAAGAGAGGGGTTGACTGAACTGAAATTAATAATGGTTATTTAACATGTGTCGAGGGGGTTCATGACTTTCAGGGATCACTGAAACTTCAATCGCTCTAAAGTACACAGAGGTCACTTATCTGCATGAAAAAAAACTGCTGGTGGTGCATCATAAATGATATACCTCCTCCTC
Source organism: Sciaenops ocellatus (assembly GCA_033000465.1). Lineage (NCBI taxonomy): Eukaryota > Metazoa > Chordata > Actinopteri > Sciaenidae > Sciaenops > Sciaenops ocellatus. The sequence goes on along the minus strand of CP136882.1, from coordinate 19,848,416 downwards.
TGATGATCACACTGCTGTGTCAGGGTGATGCGTAATGGTTGCCCAGCCAACACTGACCCTCACAGCCAGGTCATAATACCAAATGTAGCTTGACTAGTGGCTCATAATGGAGTCATATAGACACAAAGTTTTCAGCTGCAAAATGTATTATACTTTTATCGCTATTATCATATGAGTTTCCACAATAAACACATCATAAAGGGCTACAACATTGGAGCAGCTAAGATTCAGACATTTAAGCATCTCCTGCCTCTTTGCTGTACTCTGTGTGTTCTTAGCTACAAAACACCATTAGGGTTTGTATTTTAAGGGTGCATTCAAAGGCTAAGGCTTCAACTCAGACTGGCAGATACAGATTTAGACCATCCTTTATCGTGCGGTAAACTGGCATTTAGGCGAAGTTGAACATCTCTGCATTCTTTCTGTGTGCAGCTGCTTCACAATGAAAGTCTGACAGTCACTACGGATCTCATGAAAGCAATGTCATTGTTTGGATTAGCCTGGAATGCTAACATGTAGCTCAATAAAAGCTGGTCTAAATCACTAAGATTTTCTTTGATGTTTTTTGTCAACGACAGCACAAGATAATAATATAATAATATATATATCTATGTTGATTAAACACATTCTGAATTATGGACAGCATGTCTTCATGTGGCTCTGCATAATTTGTGTATAATTATCTATGAGGGGGAAAGTTTACACTGAAAACAATGTGACTGAAATTTTAAGGAGTGAGGATGAGAGAGACAAGACAAAACAGTCATGTTTATTTTTACAAGGCATATTTACCTATTTTCTCCATTTGCAATGTACAAATGATTTTTAATCTTAGTGAAATAGTTTGTTTAATCAATCTGTATTTGTAATGACATTGGTGTCAGAATGAGATATTACTGTGTGGATAGAACTATTACAGCAAACACAGTCTCTGTATGGTCTATACCTGCAGCCATATGCCAGCCATAAAACACTATATAATCCACCCATTATCCTTTGAAGGGTCGCAGCTAATGTTGGTCGAGAGGTGGGTACACGCTGGACAGATTGCCAGTTCTTTACAGGGCTCACCCACAGAGACAAACAACCATTCCACACTCATATTCACACCTACGGGCAATTTAGAGTGACCACTTACTGTTGCATGTGGCAGGAAACCTAGAAGAAACTCATGCAGACAAGGGGAGGACATGCAGACTCTACACAGAAACCTTCTTGCTGTGAAGTGACAGTGCTAACAGTGTGCATTACACAGACACACAAATGTGGATCTGACTGTGAAATTTGTAAGTGGTGGAAAAATAACTTTAATGTGGCATTTTGTGAGATTTAAATTGATTTATTTCCACCAGTGAGTGGATAGATTATTCGGTGGATCAGTGAATTATTATTGCAAATGCTATGTCAAACTACAGCATCCAAACACAGATTACTCCACTCCACTAAAATACATAATGCCACAGCAGCTTGTCTTATGCTGCTCATACTAGAGTTGGTTATATAACAGATATGGACTGTGGGCAGCACCCTGAACATGGGTGCTGCTCTAATTAGACCAGAGAGCACTGATCCGCTGGTTATGGCACAAATGAAGTGAGTGAAGCTTGTTACAGTCGTCAGGGTAGATAAACTTGTTATGATGATGATGCCTGCCGTTCTCTCTCTTTCTCATTAAATAAATACTGACTGATCTAAAGCTTGGGCATATGTGAGTGAGATTTTCTCTGATGGTAGCTAAGATCTGTCGAGGAAACTGGATTCAGATATTAAAATGACACCAAAGGTCTGGGACAAATATCTGTCAGGATGTTGTGATAAGTCCATTAAGTGAAACCGAGGATTTACACTTAGCTTGTTTGAAAGTGTCCATCAGACTGGTGACATCTGTATGTTCATGTGCAGTAAGTCAAAGCTGGGAGAGGAAAGCAAAGGAAAAACACCCACCCGGGGACTCCCAGCAGGCTCGGCACTCTGCGTCTCCCTCTTCCTCTGCTCCTGAGTCACGACGTCTTTCAGATACTCATTTACCTGAAAGAGAGAGACCAAACAGGATTAAAATTTACAGAGCTAGCAGCATCAATGGACAAAAAATTCAATAGCTCGAACAAATTATGACCAATACTTAATCTTCAGCTCATATTGCTCTCATATAAAGAGTAAACAGTCTCACATTCAATATCAAATTTGTTTTATTACTCAAAGTGAGGCTCTGTAGTTAATTGTGTAAACATTGATATTGGACTTTCCACAGTAATAAAAGTGGGACAGTATGGACACATTTAATTTAATTTGGTTAAAAAGATACAATAATAATCAAGTATCACTTTTCATCATTACTTTCATTATGATTTAAAAAATGAAACTATTTCATTGTGCTTTTGCGTCTCCTCTATAAAGGACCATGATGAAAGTCAATGTTTTGGGATTTTCTGAATCAACTGATATTTTCATTTAATCAGATCAGTCAAGTGGAAGTGGAACTGAATTTAATCTAATCTCATTCAATCCTGTACTTACAGTATGTCTTCTCAAGTTCATATGGATCGAGTCAAAGCAGGAATCAGCTGTTAAGCTGGTGAATTTTGGATCTCTGGAATAAAAAAGGACTCCTACAGAGAGCCATATGTCCGACCAGTAGGACTCCATGACCACGCCTGTTAGCTATTGTGTGTGTGTGTGTGTGTGTGTGTGTGTGTGTGTGTGTGTGTGTGTGTGTGTGTGTGAAGCACAGATTTGGCAGTGGCCCAGTGCTCCTACTAGAAGAATGTAAACAGACTGGGCCTTGTAGCACTGTATGGAGGAGCCACAACCATCTGCACATGCAGGCTATGTAGACAACCACTTACACTTACACAATAATGTTAAAAAGATGATTTACAAAGTGCAGGCCACATTTTCTAGCTTAATATGAACTGTAGTGATACATTTTAGGGAATGCTTTTGAAGAGTGTGCTCTGGATGGAAAAGCTTTGTCTTTACACATGTGTTTGGTCCAAATATGACTGTTTATAAGATAGTGAACAGACAAATTATGCAGCTGACAGGTTGATTAAAATACAGGAATGGTTGAGAAGTTGTTATAGACATTTTTTGACATTTGTTTCATTCAAGACTTTATTATGGCTGACTGAATGAAAGCTGACCACAGGCACTACACTAAGATAAAGTAGTCTGTTTCAGTAGACTCTTTAGGGACACTTGGACACTTTTCTAATACATAATCATTTCCTAATTAGATGAAATAATCCTAATTGTTAGCTCGTGAAAATGTATAAACATTTATAAACACACACAAAATATTGCTTAACAGCAGCCTCAAAACAATATTACTGGCACTAGCCTTTAAAGCCTCTGTCAGTTGAAAGTTCAGAGGGCAGGACAATGTGTCATGAAGACCTGACATTCAGTGCCTTGTGTCATAGCTAATGAGAACAGACACATTTTACATGTGATACTTTACCGCATGTCAGATGCAGATAATGTTAAATTACGTTGTCGTTGAAAGAAAAAAGCACAAAGATTTCATGTGACCTCACAGTATTCTCATGTTTCTTCTTTCTTTCATTTCTCTTACACATACAGTAATCTGTTTAACGATACAGATCCAAATATGCAGGCTACATAAAGGACAAATATAAATGGACAATCCCACGTTTATTATACCCAGAGGGTGTTTTCTCATGTGCTGTGTGTTCACCTGTATAAGTCATATGGTGTAACCTCAGGGCATGAGGAAAGTGGTGTACATGTAACAGATTTGATGGTATTTAGGTCAGTGTTTTTGACTGGAAGACATTGCAACCCCACAGTGCACTGTGGAATATCAGGGCTCAAGCTATATGCACAGTAACTGTACAGTAGGAGCGCCAGCCCGCTCCTTTACCAGCAGCTTATAATCTTGTAGTTAAAATATATCTGTGATTTTAAAAGATATTAGCAATAAACATATGGAGAGGAAACACACTTTTTTATTTGAAAGGTATATCCTATAGTCGATACCACTTACCTGAATATAGACATATGAACATGTCATGTATCAATTTTAAGACACAAAGCCTGGTAGAGCACAGGCTGCCATCAATAACATTTTGTACCAAAATCACTAAACACAGACACACACGCTCACATGTACCGTTACCCACCTTGTTGATCCAGGTGGTCACCGCGTCCTCTGTGTCATAAGGTGTTTCCACCTCAGGGTCGCAGGTTGAATACTGACGAATGCAGGCCATCACCTTCTCCACACTCACCATCTCCACTGTGTACGCCATCATCAGTGTGTCGATCATCGCCAGGTGAGCACTCTGGAAGAAAAGTATAGAGAAAGATATAGAGAGTTAAAATGAATAGTTTTGTGGAAGCTGATGGTTCCAGCAGACTTGTCCTTTCCTGCAGATTGTGTATTTGAAGTATTTTAGTCAGGGCTCTTAGTCATTGCCACTTCACAGCCTACAGTCCTGCATTACCAACTTTAAAGGTCAAACTTAACTGCAATGGTCAAGTGAGGAGTATGAGACAGTTCTGAGCACTTTGCTTTAAGAGGAATTGGACCATAACAGTGTTTTAGTCTCAGTAACAGATTGAGCTGTCAGACAACAAGTATTTCTACAAGTATTTCTTTCTGGATTTCTTGCATGTTATTTGAATACAGACAAAACAAAGACATAGTCCACAGAGAAAGAGACATGAAAAAGCCTATAAGAAGTGTAAGCTAGACTGCAAAACATGTATTTGAGCTGGTTACATTGGCCAACAGCAGGGATGGGGGCAGCACAGCAAAAAAAAAATATATATTCTGATAATAGTTTTCATCAGTAAAAGTGATAAATAAATAAATAAATAAATAACTAAATAAATGGAGTTCTACCAGTTCGTACCAATTTTTACATAAATGAAACTGAAAGTTAAATTTGAAGAATCAGCATATTAGCATGATACTGTAGGTGAATAGGGAAAAAGACATTGAAAGGGTAGTGATTTATAGGATTGGAACAGGACTCCAAATCCTCCACTGTGCTGTACATCTGAAATCTGTCTTCAGCGAGCATTCCCTTGTGGCCGTTGCCCTGGAAACAAGTGCATTCATCCCTGGTTACAAGACCCAGTTTCCTCACAGTGACTGCTAGCCTTTGAGAAGCCTGAATAAGACATCTTCCAGACAACAGTGTCCAATTAATAGAGCTGGCATCAATTATAAGTGGCCCTACTCATCATTATCACTGACTGGCGGGTTTTATTTTGAAAAACCACAAATATAAATCAATTTTTGGACACAAACATGAACATGAACGACAGCATGTGGCTGTGAATATTTTTAAACCAACTTATGTGGCCTACTTTTTACTGATTAAGACTGTGGCTGATTCAGTTAGTAGAATTATTTCAGTTAATACAACATTCAGATGCCAATCTCTTTTCTGACATTTATAGGAAACAAGAAACGGACCAAGGAAAGATATTGTTACTAGTTCCAAACTGCAACATGTAATGCAATGACGAGTAATACCGTGGTGGATACCTGTTTTGGGGATTATTATTGTCACATATTCCTCTATGCTTACCACAATGTTGCCTTGTTTCTTTCACATAGTTCTTCCAGTCATTACTAATCATGTCATTGGTCAGGTTTCAAAAAAAAAAAAAAAAATTACCTGTCACCGTAGATGGCCATAGTCATTTATTAACTATGCTGTTTCAACTTTGTAAGTGCAAAAGGTTCATCTATGACAGAAACAAAGGAGAGGTTAACCAAGTTCTGATATAAACAACCTTAGCAATGCACAGTAAGCATAATTCCCTTTTAGATCTGTTACATTAAAGCATGTTAGACTACTTCAACCAATACAGTGTCTGCGGGTGAGTTTGTATGTTTTTCAGGATCACAGAGAAAGCTTTTACTCTGAATTTAGAAGTTATTTCATTATTGCCAATAATTGAAGAGTATCCTTATGAACGCTATTGGTAGTTCGCTTAAACAGCTGAAAACAACCTTTGTTTTTTGTACATTTAATGCAAAGATTTGACCGCTGTGCAAAGTCAAGGGAGGAGGTTGTAGCTTTGGATGAATGTAGGGTGTAGTTGATACCTGACACAACCTCTAACTACGACTGATGTTTTGCGATCAGGATCTTCACTCAAACTTAACTTCCCCATTCACAAACAAAGTCTGTTTTCTACATAATATGTGTATCATAATTAGACTTGCTAAGTGACCAGACAGATCCCTACTGCACCAGTGTGAAATATAACTGATGAGGTCTGGCTTGGCCTCCTTCTGTTGCTTGGAGATATAAATTTATATATTTGGTTTGTGAGCTTATTCTTGAAGACTGGTGCCCAATTAGCCCATGCTAAATAGTGATGTTACATCATGAAACAGATGCTATGTTATGAAAGGTGAGTTTAAAGCAGCAAAGAATAAATTATAATTTGTTTAGAGAAGTACAGAACCTCTAAAATCACAAGTCAGAAAACAGTCTATATACCAAACATATTTTTAAAAAGACACAACACTGTACTAACACATGAACCACCATTTTAATATGCAATGTGAGTAGTGATGTAATATAAATGTGGAAAATCTTAAAGTAAAATATGGTATTGTCTTTTCTTCACCGTGGTTATATGGGTACAGAATCTGCATATTTTAGTGTGGCTCGTACTTTTAGCTCCCTCTATTAGTGTATACTGTCTTGTGTATCCACCACATACTACCCAAGAATCAAACTGAAAATATTTATACTTGGTTGGCAGCTTTTCCATGAGCTAACCTACTTAATCGAAGTGAAAGTAAAGTTAAATTGGCCCCCTGAAGATCCACAATGGTGCAGTGCACCACTCAGAGAACAAAACATTACACAAAGATCACTGGTGGCCACTATATTTGCTCTGAAATGAATCTGCTGGGTGACACTGCATTAGCTCAATGCTTAATTTCCACTACCTCTGATGTGGCAACCCAGCAACAAACCAATCCCATTTAATAACACACTGCCAAGATGTTTCTTATTGGCCTTCATTTAGCCTGTCTAAACACTGTAAAACATTATCTCAGAGAGACACAAACAGCCAAAAGCACATGGATACGCATCCTGTTGTCAGTTTGCAGAGCACAGTTACAAATCTGATCTGTAACCACACAGCAAATGATCAACTCCAGGCAAGACAGATTTTGAAAAGGCCAAGAGATCAGATCATTCCTCTAAGGCCTCTTTCCCCCTCCAGCTTCCTCCTCTTTGCTAAGCATTTTGAGGATATTGATTTGGATCTGCTGTGGTCTGATGAGATAAAAAATGACATCAAGGAGAACTAATCATGTTTACTAGACCACAGTCGCAGTCTCTAATCATATTGAATGACACCAAGCCATTGTGTGTAAGGAAGAGGCTGGTGTAGCACCACATGCTCATTCAGGGATGATGTATATTTTATAATGCAACAGAGCAGCTTCTTTTCGCATCTAAAGGTCTCAAATATTTGCATAACATTTAGGGGGGCTTTATTGGCAGAAATATAATATTCATAAGTATAATCATGCGGAAATACTAAAAGTGTTGTTGTGTTTTAAACTGCAGTTTAAAAATGGACGAATGAATGAAGAGAGCAAAGGAGAAAGACCAAAGACGATGAAGGGTGACACAGATAAAAGGAGACTGTTTACAGAGTCAGGTAAGTCACTACACATCTAATTTATGTTTATATTTAATGACTAAAAATCAATAAAAAACTAAACTAAAAAGTACAATGTAGCACATCATTTATGTAAGTAATCAAGTATAAACTCTTGGATATCTAAAGAAGCTTAAAAACCTGTTCTAGGTTTTCAAATTACTTTAAATCAGGAGGAAAGAACCTTGAAAAAAAACTGTCTCGGTCAACATTTTATTTGTGATATTTTGACATCAATTTTGCTGTTTGCAGCCTCAAAGAAGCATCGTGCTGTCGGAAAACTCAAAAGCTGTCTGTAGAGGATATTATAAGGTTTAATGAATTTGACTCTTAAAAGGAAAAGTGCTTAAGTTGCACTCAAGTTGTTGACTTGTACTTCAAAGTGATGACTTGCCTCAGAGACATGGGTTTCTGCAGGCTGAGTTTTTATGCCCTGAATTGACAACACATGATATTATTCAGCATTTCAACCTTGGACTTCTGTCTGGCTAAAATGGCACTAAAACTCCTCACTAATAAAATTTATAATAGCAGTGGTGCTATAAAAATCAATGTCAAGGCTTCCAGACCTAATCTGTTATTACAATGAGTCTGCAAGTAAACAATATGTAATATCATCATATCACTATCAACACTGATAAACTGATAACAAACCTATCAGTTTATTGTCTGACCCTATAAAACAGCTTCTATGTTTCCTTGTTGCATCAAATGGAAGAGAATGGGAAGCAGGTATGAGGTAGATTCTTCACTGGCCAGAGAAAGGTTTGGTTCTCATTAGAGCAGCCTTGCCTGTTGTTTGCTTGGCTGTTCCCCTGCGATATCCCATGATGTTGAGTTTACTAATGTTTAGGTTTCGCTGAGCACATATGCTTTCCTTCAGCATCGCTTTACTTCACTTTCATACACTTGCACATATCCATACCTTCGAGCTACAAAGTGCAACCTCCGTCTTCGAATGCTGGCCACTGAGCAACTCCACCGGAGCGTTCAGAGATCAAATGCCTTGCTTGGGGGACATCTAGATGACTGCAAGAGGGGAAAATGTTGCTAAATCACGCCTTTTCTTTAAAGTGGTGACTTCCTGATCATAAGACTGTTTTTCTAACCTTTAGTTCCTGTTTCCCCTGAGATACTGCCTTCATCATATGCTGACTATGAAAAATATACTAATTTAAAGCTATTTTAATCACACTTATGATGAATATATTACACACATTCATCCAGTCATGGACCATTTGGTAGACACAAAGACAAACACACACACAAGCATTTCTTTGCTTTCTCATCTAAGCTGATTAGGTCCATAAATCTTGTTTTGATTTCTCATGAGGGAAGAAGATGCTCCTTCACGGTCAATATCCTGTTTTTATTGTGCCGCTACATTGCTGGCTCTCTGCATTTCTACCCGGGGAGGCAAACACTGTTCATCTTTAATACGGCATCCTGGTGAAAGAGCAAAGATGAAAATCCACCGTAGAAGCCTGATTTAACATTACACAAAAGGAAGTGCAAAAACAAACTGCAGCGACCTACAAAAGATAGCGTGTGATGTATTTCACCTCAGTATTGTGCATGTTGTAAATCAAATAAAATCTGTATTAACAGAGCTCTGAGCGGCTTGTTGTGTCTGGAAGCAGGTAGCAAAAGAAGCACAAAGCTTACGACCTATAAAGGATGTCTGAAAACATGCTTTTATGAAATCATTAGAGTCAACACACTGGCTTTATTCCACTGCAAAGTGATCTAAATTGAGGTAATGACTACTGTAATGTCTTCGACTCGTGCCAACGGGTCATGGCTAATGATCAGTCTCTGCCTTATTTTTATTGGGGTGCATTGATTACTTATGATAATCTTCCTTTTCCTCAAGAAGCTTCCATCAGAAAAAAAAAAATGGAAAGCAGAAAATGAACAAACCTAAATTACCAAATCTCTGCACTGCAGTCTCCTGGACCTCAACAGGACTGAGGAAACACACATGCACACAGCAGTGATTCAACATGAACTCAGGGGTGATGTAATATTGAAATGCAGTCTGCTTTTAGTATTAAGCTCTCCTGTCCAGTCCCAGAGGCTCCACGCTGGGGAATATATCTAAAAATTGAATCTGTCTTGCTTCAGGTAACTTCACGCCAAGTCGGCTGGACATGGAAAAGCTCTCAAATGTACCTCTCTCTGGTCTCTTTTCAAAGTCACCACAAGTACTGTAACCAGTTAAAGGAAAAAGCAGAACCCTTTAGCTTTTTCTTTTGAATATATATTCTTTGCTTTAGTGGAAAAGGAAGAGATTATAACATACAAAAGTTCAAGAGCTGATCTTTTTAAAGTTTGTCATCACTGGTTGCCATATGGATTGAGTTTGATATGTGGCAACATAACAAACAAATCCAGATAATCACAGGAAAGTCATAGCCAACACAGAATTATTATTTATATGATAATTTAAGAATAATCAATATATCTTTTTATATTTATTTTACCAGAATAGATACCACAGAGGTTGAGGTAATTCTCTTTCAATCATATTTCAACGTTTATTAAAAGTCCCAACTTTGCAACAAGGTGCCTTCTTCCTTGAGTAACTATGGCAGAAAATCCTTGAGTTTAAATCTCTCAAAATGACAACTAACTCGAGGTGAAAGGTTTAAGAAAACCCCTAAAGGTGAAATTCAAACTGAACTGAACTGTTTTATTATGTGAAATATGACTGTTTGAATGACCCAGAACTGCATTTTGAATTTAGCCAAATTCTCCCACAATTATCAAAAATCCTTTGGAAATATAAAACCTTCCCCTTTTCTTACACACAACTGCACAGATGCCAATGCAGAAAATACCAACTGTGAGGTCTGGCATCAGTTGTGGGAATGGAGTTTTTAAGCAGCATACCTTCCCCCTCCATATGCTCCAAACCCAACCTAGCAATTATACAGAAACCTCAAAGCTAACCTTAGAACACTATCTGAGGACGGGATCATGGCTACCAGCCAGTGTTGACCTACCCTGGAGATATGCCTGCACTCCAAATCCGTCCATGTTTGAAAAGGCCCACTGGGTTAAGACTGTTTCATGTGTGGATAGCGATTAAAGACTGTTTGATTTAGTTCAAAGGGAAATACCACTCTTTTTAATTCACATGTTCAGACTGAACCCATGTAAGAATGGAAATCATTCATTCTCTTCTCATTGCATTCTCATACACTGTCCTGCTTTTCTCCTTATTCACAGTCTGCTTTTCACACTATATGAGATCTCATGGCGAGCACCCTAAAACTGGGTCTTCAACAAAGCAGAGCACAGTGCCGCAGATTATCTGCAGTGTTGCCAGGTTTTAGCAGTTCAGGATAGTGGTTCTCTGTCTGGCTGCGCACTGACTGCACTAAACATCTATTTATGTGGAGAGAAAGAGAAAATTGTGTTGTATATTATTAGTTTTGGTGTGTTTCTATGAATAAATGCATGCAACAATCAAAGCTCATGCAGTGAATGTATTGCTGTCTTGACAGAAGTCCATTTAGTTAAATTATGAATCCATTATTGCTGTGTTATTGTGTTGTATGTACTTTATTATACCTATCAGAACTAATTTAAAACATTTATGTTTAAAACATATGCTAAAATAGTATGATGAATAATAATACTTGTGTAATTTAATCTCAGAAAATGGGATTCCTATATAAAGCTCTGCATACGGCCAGACCTGTAGCAGCATAAATTCATTAAAGATTAAGTGTGATTATAGCCTCACCAATCCTTACATTAGTTATGTCAGTAATAACAGAAAGCCAGGTGAATATTTTTATCTGTAGACACATAATCCTCTGCTCTAAATTCTAAAGAGAAAATGACACAGATTTTCTCTATTAATATAATAAGCTTACTGAGCTATTACACCTGAGTAACCCTACCAGGAGCTGTTTCCTGTCAGGGGCACACATTTCAATAGACAGATTTATTTTCATTTACTGCAATTTAAAACATATTTCTGCATTCTACAAATGATTTTCTGTAGTGCTGAGTTGAACACAATCACTGGTACTGATCTGTGTTGTATCAGCTGATATGGAACATTAGCATGTCTTTGTCTCTGCCCTGCTGCACTGCTCAAAGGCCTCTAGACAAATGTGCTCAGTGTTGAGAGCACAGAAGCATCACTACCACGCCTGAACCCTCATCATGTGGACTCAGCATTATTGATTTTTCAGAAACAACAACCTATGTATCACATTAAGAGCACAAACAAACTAAACATATCGGCCCAAAACGCACAACTTATTACAGCAGAGAAAGATGCTCTTGCTTCATGTGACGTAACATCACATAATGTACTCGCTGCCTACCCATCCATACTGTGCTGCCAGGGAGTTGCCGCTGGCACTGAGCATAACATACTGGCTGTGACTTCGCCGAAGCCGAAGAGGACAGAACGTACTTGGATGGGCTTCCCTTCCACCCTGATGCTTCAGCTCTTCTTTGTTCGTAAGATCAAGGACAGAATAAGGGCAGAAGAAGCTAGTCTGATGTTGAGAAGTATTTTCTTTCTGCCTGAAACTCAGCTAAGTGTTCTGTACGTCATCTTATGTCTGTGTGCCTGTACGTCTTTGTGTGTGATGCAGTGTCTTAAAAATGCTGCGGCGTTTCAGTTTTCTCTGTCTCTGAACGTGGCAGCATCCTCACAGCACACAGCTGCACATACAAGCGCACACTGTGCATACGACATACAGTATGCAAGCGTAAGCACCCCCACTCTTGCACCCACCTACACCACACACACACACACACATACACGCACGCACATCACCCTGCCTGCTGGAGTGTAACCATGGAAACGGAGTGCCTGCCCAATAGGGGTTGTGATGGAGGCAGCAGAAGAGAGGAGGAAGTGTGTTCACCTCTATTCATCCATGTTATACATGAGTTGATGAATCAATCTGCCACACAGCAAAACTGAACAGATAGACACTTTTTATGAATGTAGAATGTTGAATATTAATGTAATAATCTTTATATATTTAACCGTATGTGTAGTGATTGTTTACATAACATGTATTATTGTTGTAAATGTAATTAAATTGTAAGTTATTGTATTATTTATTCTCCTACTCTTCTGATTTCATTACTATTATTACTGCTGCTACTACTACTATTACTATTACTTATTCATTGACTACATATATTGTTAATCATTTTAAGATGCTTGAATCTCTGGGTTGGATATTAATCATACGTGTCATCATGGAGCCCATCACCCTATTGGTATATGTACTGTATATGGATGTTCTGCATCTTTACACATTTTAACCTGACAAAGATCCAACTGGGATCAAAATGTTGTCCGTTTAAACATATTAAGGGTTTGAAGTGTTTTTATTCCAGTATTTTTAGCAGCATATTTCATTAAGAAACTTTGTTGTCGTTGTATTTAGAGATACTAAAAAAAACAAGCCTTACATTTACATCTCTTTACACTTTATACTTATACAAGTCATGACATAAAATTAAGCAGTAATAACATTTGCTGCATTATCAATTGCAAGAGAATAGCTGCTGACTCTTATAAATGCGTTCACTCTAAAGGAGAACGGTTTCTGCTGTTCATGTACGCATTAGATGTGCATTCTCTAACATGAGTATGACGATAAACCTGCCTGTTTAATGGCTTTTCTGACATACAGTCACAGACACACCACACATGCAGCCAATAAAGGCACTCAGAAACCATATACGGTGCTATGCGTTTTACTCGGTATTTGCAACATACGGCTCACAGCATAGAGTCTGATTTATACAGCACATAAAAACTCTGTGCAGCAACATGACCTAATAACTACAGTGTTATCAATTATTAAAGCTATGACATTCAAGGTTTGGCAGCCTCGAATCGATCCTCACCGCGATGAGGTCAAGGAAGTATTTTGGGCAATACATCCCCAAGTTATTATCCTTTGGATGATCCACAGGCTTTTCAACAGGAAATTGTAAGGCAGCTTCAGATCCTCATTCATTTCATCACATGATCAGTTTCTAGTAAATGATGGCCTGAATGATGGCTACCCTTATTACATGATTCGTCTTTTTGGACAAAATAGTGGCTCTGTGCTTTCTTTCTAAATATTCATGTTTTTTCTTTACATGATGTTAGCAGATGTGGTCTTTATTCCAAGTGACATCTCAGCAACACAACACTGAGTAAAATCCTTCCCTGGATTTACTCTCTTGTACTTAAAGTACAGAAAATGAACAAAATTTCATTAACATAGGCTGCCTACTGAAATCCCAAACAACAATCCTGCATCTTTGCAAAGTTAATGTGAACCCAGGGAGAGGAAGAGGAGTGCTTGTCCCATTCTCATTATCACTGCTAAGGTGCCCTTAAGCAAGGCAATTAACCATTAGTGCACCAGTGGGTCTGCTCTGCATCCAGCAGATTGTATGAATGTAGAGCAGAGCGTTGGTGCAAAAGTGTCCATGGTAATCAAAACTACCCATAATAAAATAAAGTGAAATATTAAATGCCAAATACTGTTTCTGTATATTAACCACTTCTTCTCTGTACATCAGCCACCAGTCCACTCGACTTGACACTCAGGACGCACTTAACAACCCACTTCTATACATATGCAAGTGTGGACACACAGACAGAATTAATTTTCATTCATCGTCTAGATTCCTTGGCTTTTCTGGATCTTGACGCCATTCTCATCCCACTCAGTGTAGCGTCTCCATAGCAACACGCTTAGACTCATGCGGAGATCCATTCATCAAGAATAGATTTTGGTGTTTAATTCAATAATGTGTATCTGCTGGTTTTGGTGTCAGACTTTGACCACAGCTGCGCTGACACAATCTGAAAGAACTGATGTGCAATTCATGTTCTTGGGTGATCTTACTGCTCACATTTGTTTGATTGTTCCTTTCTAAGGTTTGGAAACTTGGCAATAAAAGCCTTTTCATAATGATTTTTTAGCTATTATCACGCCAGCAGTGGTGCTTCACGTGGGCTGTGATGTGCAATGCTAGAATATTATTTTCAGATACTCAGCCCACCTCCACATCTCTCCCTCATTCCCTGCGAGCACTACAGGTGGAGGAGAATGTCAGCAATACAGAATGTGTGTAGGCGACTGAGTGGGCGATAGCTGCTGTGTTGGCTCCCGCGTCTTCGCATGTGAGACACCGTCACATGGCTGTGGACAGAAGGATGAGTGGGCAGAATAGTGACAGAAAAGAGAGAAAGTCAGTTTGGCAACCTGGTGAAAATGTCAGCACACGTGCTCAGTTATGATGCGTGTCAGACAAAATATCAGCAGCATCTAACTCCGCTGCTGACTGACCTACTAAAGCTCCTGAACATCCCCTAAAGTTGCTTATTCCGAAAATTCTTATAACTCTTGCAAACTGCTGAGGTGAAAAAAAAAAGAAGCTTAAAATGCCATCAAGCAGCATTTAATGACATTGCTTATCCAGAGCAGCTTACATTTAGAACTGCAGCAAGGTGCTCAGTCTTTTGCTCTTTCACATCCTCTTTCAGGGGTAAAAACACTGATATTTTCCTTCTTGCAGACTCTCCACACCCCCACAGAGCTCGGCCTGGGCAGCTTCTGGCCACCTTGTCAACCCTTGGTAAGATGTTAAAGCAGTGTCTAAATAATAGATGATCCCCCACCTAAGCTGTCATTCCAGTGTGCATCAGGAAATCCACAGGAACTGTCTCAAGTGTGTGAAATCCTGATAGCAAACAATATCAAGCGGCGTTGTCCTAGAGCTTAATAAAATCGATTTAAATGAATAACCAATCCACGGATGGCCGAAAGATGGATGATAGAAGCAAAAAAACAATGAATGGTAGAAGAGGAAAAAAGGTGAAATTTTAAGGCTTGAAGGGTAAAATGGGTGAAAGAGGAGACAGAGAGAATGATGCTGCAGGATATATATAATAATGTATATATATAAGAATGAAAGATGGAACAATAGAAGCAGAAGGAAGAAGCAAAGTGAAATGGCAGAAGGTAGTTTCACACTCCTCTAGCAGCTCATTTTCACATTCACAACAACCTGCTCAGTCACGCTCACACGTGCACACACTCTGTCGCTTTCTGGCAAACCGTTCAGTCATGAGCTGTGGCGGGTTAAAATCAAGCGCAAGAGCTACTTGACTTATTCAGCTCTGGACTAGAAAACAAACTCTAAAAAACGAGAAAATCATCAGCAATCCTGCAGAGAGAATCCTTCAGATTCATGGCACAAGCTCTGGGTACACCTACAGTGCAACGCCAAATTCCAGGTCTGACTTTAGCTTTGTCATTTTGTGAGATAAGCTTACACTAAAATATATGCCGTGCCTGAAATGTAAACACCAACAAAACTTAAATAACTTTTGAATTAGCATAGAAGGGAAATTAAAACCAGCAAGACTCAACAAACAGACTGCAGGCAAACTGTGTGCTAATCGTGTCTCAATTGCAATTCACTGAAGCAACAAACCCTCCTATTGAGACTTCGCCCCCAAATAATGAGGATCCCTTATTCTCCCTCAACAGGATGCCTACAAAGTCATCTCTGTAGTGAGCTCCAACACAGACAGATGAGTTATCAAGTGGATGCCTTGATGTCAGCTTGTACTGTTGTTTTTGTAGTTTGAACCCCCCGAATAAATTTGTATTGGAGAAGTGAATCAGTAACATTCATTCTGTCTTGTTGTTGTTTCCCATAGTTGCTGTGTTGGTTTGGTAATCTTGTTTATTTGGTTGCAGTGGTTTTGCATTATCTTTTTTATTCAATGCGTAAAAATTGTATTTATCCACAGTTATGGGCCATTAGGAGACAATGTGATTTCATAGACTACCGAAGTGATTTTTTTCACAGACTGCTGTCTGGCAAATACAGAATGGATGGGAAAGTCATTTCAGCAATCCCTGTGGTTGCCTACTTTTAACTGAGTGACCACAGGAATAAATGTTTTACAAATTATACCAGCAGAATAACTGCCATGTTCAGTGTCAGCAGTAAGTCTGATGCTGAATTTATTAAGGTTTATTAAATTCAATATCTATTTATTCAGCTCTTTACATACAGGACGTGTGCTAACTTTTTTTTTTTTTTAAATATATGCCTTGAATAAAGACAACATTAAAGCTGCAAAAAAGTATAAGATTTTTCTGTGCAAAACCAGCATGTTCATCATACAATCAGAGCACATCACCCAGTTAGGATAAAGCAAAATATAGGATCAACCAACTTGTATAACTTGTACAACAGGCACATGTTCTTCTATGTTGCTACTCCAGAAAGTTTATAAGACACGCTGGACTGAGTTTTGGAATGAGGAAAGTGATTATGTGCATGAAATACGCCTTAGAGAATGAGGAAAAGCAAAGTTACTGTTCTCACTGTCTAGTACAGGACCGGTGCCAAATCTCAAAATAGAGAGCTCCTAGACGTGATGAGCACTATGACCACAAGGCAGGAAGTTCAGAGTTGATGTGTTCAATTATTATGGTATATACCAACCACAATCTTGTCAGTGTTCCTTAAATTAAACAAAATCTCTCTTACCATTTGCAGAGGTCTCTTTCGAAGGTCCCTCTCAGTGACCAGTCTCTCCTGGTCGGTGATGTAGAGTCCACGCTGAGCCAGCGCCTGAATGACAGCATCGTGGCCCAGCAGGGGTTTGGCAGCGTCGCTCTTCAGGATGAGGCTGCCGGCCCTGCAGTAGAGGTCTGCGGACAGCAGCAGGCTGGCCACAGGAGGCTTCAGGTGCTCCTGCTCATACTGGTCTGTGTAGAAGGGGTCCTTTAAGTCTGCCGGGATGCTGTCTGTATGATGGAGGGGAGAAAGTTTTGGATTTTGGGTTAGAGATTTAAAGAGATGGGACTTCACGGCAAGACCGCCACAATAGAAGAAAAACAAACATTCAGAAGAAGAGAGAAGCAGAAAAACATTTATAATTCATGTTCTAAAATATGGAAAACATTTTTCACAGAGAATTATGAAAGTATGAAAATGGAAAAGCAGATAAAGATAGGATATTCCAAATCTACAACAGAGTTTTGACAGAGTTTTACATTTAATACACAGTGTCTCTGCCACTACTTTTCTTTGAGGAGGTCTGCTCTATTTTTTCATAGGCACACATTGACAATATTTTAATATATCATGACTATATGTGGATAGACCTCATTGTTGCTATAGCAACTGCAGGAGGTGTAGAACCCGATCGATTCATCTAGTCTCTATCTCTGCAGCTTCCAGCACCCTGGGAACACCCCTCTCACTGCCTGCCTCATCAAAGAGAGAGTGTGTGTGTGTGTGTGTGTGTGTGTGTGTGTGTGTGTGTGTGTGTGTGTGTGCATCACCTCAAGCAAGTCCACTGCAAGGGGATACTCTACGTATCATTGAAAAACATTGTGTTTTTTATTGCTTTAGTCTTGCCACTGTTTGCTGAGCTAGGAAGAATTGTTACAAACCAGAAAGTATGAATATTGTACAGGCGATATCGGCGAGCGGCAAGCCAATGCAATCCTGTCTTTTTCCACAGCTGATTAAACAACAAAATCATGATTAATTGGTTTTAAATGAGATGCTGCTGCTGCTGCTGCTGCTGCTGTAGAGGCATTAAAATACATCTGCATACACTCCAGATGCAGAGCTCATCACTGCGTCCACAGCGGGAGAATAGATGTAAATTTTGATAAGTGCCTGAGTGTATGCAGAGAAAAATGTGGCATGCAGTGACAGCTTTATACTCCCCAATACAGCTGCCCATCCTCCAACACCCACACACACAACACAGTCAATGAATCACCTGCTTAGGCTGACCTTTATCAACAAGGTCATCTACAGATGGACTCTGTGTTATTACGGCGCAGAAATGCAGACAGCAGCAGTAGCTGCTCTATAACTAACGTTTTCCTGTAAGTACTACGTTCACATTATTGATCCCAACAAAGCAATTATTCTTTTCTCCAGCCCTGCCCCTTCATCCTCCACAGGCAGGTCAGAGATCAGGCTGAGCTACAGAGCAACATGCCTGAAGCTGATAGTATGTCAGATCGTCTATCTTGCTCGGGTAACTTTATATACCCTTTTTGCAATCATATCTTATCTATATATTTCATCTGTAAACAACTAGAGCAGTATTCACACCAATCCACTGACATCATTTCAAACAGAAAATTCAATGTGCAATCATTTGATCAGATCCCCATTACTCCAGTTGTTATTTATCCTCCAATATTTAATTACATTTGTAATATTTTATCTTTTACCTTTTCGTTAGTAGAGGAAATCTTGAAAATCTTGCTTCACATTCACAATATTTCAGTCTTCAACTGTTGACAACAGAGCAGAACCACTGCTGTTTGAGTGAGGGCATCTGCTAAGTACTTGTGGAGAGCATTACACTTATTTAGTTTCACCCCAACATGTACCCCAGTATTCAAACAGGACAGCTTCTGGTCACAATCATCTCTGAGCCATGTTTATGAACCAGAGTTGTACCGTACATTATCAGCTTGCGCTGCCTGGTAGTGTTTGATAGCATTTTCTAACAGCAGATGATGTGCTGCACAGGCTACATCTTGCATCTACCAGATGCATATTCTTCATGTTCTCCTGCATTGGTGTACTGAGGCAGATGCATATGAAGTAGAGCAGCGTAGGCAGGGATCTGGAGATGAGCCTGCCTGCTCGCTCTCCCTCTCGCTCTTGCTCTCTCTCTCTTTCTCTCTCTGGAGGGCTATACTTTTGGAATCAGCCCACTTCTATCAGTCCTGATTGAAAATACACAGAGGATCAGCGAGGAAATCTCATGTTTGCTCGGCTTTTACAACACACTGCAAGGAATAATGTGCTCTGCTCTGTGGCTACAGCAGCAGCATACTATTTTGCCTGCACTGTTCAGATGGTATTTGGAGAACATGAAACAGTATTTTAGAACTACAATAACATGATCAAAATAAGTAGAATAATGAGAATGGGAAAGCAGAACATACATTTATTGCAGTTTTTCGACACACAAGATGTTGCCACCGGGGCCAAGTATCTCAAATACATTGTCTCTACCAGCAGGACACATGTTTGTGAATGAAGCGATTATCTTTTTTCAGGTAAGTCTGGGCAAACCATCAAATATTAATATCAAAAGTTGAAAGAGATGTTAAAATAATTAAGGCACAGAATCATAAGCCAGAGTATAACTGAAACATGGTTAATAATCAGTCTTGCCGTACTGTATTATTGTAGTGATCTGCCTCAGCTTAAAACACCTGAGGTGCGATTTTCTAAAACTCAGCTTCAGACCAAAATCATTTTCACTTCAGTACAAGTGACTGGTGAATGGTCTAATCTATACCACATACTGCCATTTAAGCTGCTAATTTTTTCATTATTTTTAGTGTATTTTAAGCATATTTTATTTCATTTATATGCCTTTTTAGGTGAATGTTAAAGATTAAGTTACCGTAATGGAAACACTGAAATTCATATGCTGTAGTGTGGGGCGCGTGCCTCAGGATCTGATATGTGTCACATGGGAAATAAACGCAAAACTGGGACACATTCAGTGTCCATTGTTCCAACATGGCGACAGTCACCTCAGTCTATGTGCTTTGAGTTATGATTGCACAGTACTCAATCATTTGCAGGAAATGTAGGCAGCATTATTTTTCTTGTGGCCCAGAGTCATGCAGTACAGCTTTAATTATGGCTTTTGGTAGAAGCATGATGCCAATCATTCCAGTTTTTCCACATTAATGATCTAGAAGTAAAGTGATTGTTCTTGATCTGCTTCTCTGGTGTCTGATAACATCTCATGAACCCCGGTTCTGTTTCCTAGCATAGTATAGCATATATAAGAGACTGTCTTGTAAAAGATCTGCACCCTTGCTGGAATTTCATAACACTCCTGGTCTACACTTGTATATTGTTGCTCCTGTTTCTTGAAACCAATGTTGACGCATTACCTCTTCACCAGACCTCTGTACCTCTGTTGACTCTTGGCTGCTTGTGAAAATGTAATTTAAATATATGTATCAGAAAGTCTTAATGATATGAGGGAGGGGGCGACAGACATGTTGGTAGAAGCAGATGAGTTACTGTTACCGTAAATCCATCATGTTGTTGTAATTCCTACTGATGGACAACAGAGGGTGATAGACGTTATCCATTACATAAAACACCTTCAATTTCAGCAGGTGTAGCCTCCAATCATGCAAATCCATTCATTCTGAGCAATAAAACCATCATTTATAATCATTCCGAATGCAACAAATACATTTTGTGTGGTTTCTCAGCCGTAGTGCTTTGCGGTACAGTCTGACAAAAACAACTGTGGTGAAAGAATATAGGATATTTCACCTCATGTAAACAACCACAGCTCCTTTTGAACCTCAGGATGATCTTAAGTGAGGTGAGCCACAATGTTTCAACCCTCCTATCTGTCTATCTGTTATCCATACAGGCCAGATAATCAGACTGAATTGCCATTTTGTTTTTGCTGCACTGCTTGAAAGTGTGGGTGGCGATTTAGAGATTCAGAACCAGAGTGTGTCCATACATCATCTTCATTAAGATCCCTTCACTCTTTATGATGAAAGCCGGTCTTTATTAAGTTTAAAAAGCGTTTCAACATATAAAAAGGTGTTCACCTTTAGTTCATTTTTAGTTTTTAGTTTATTTTAACACAACTGAAAACAATGTACTGGCAGTGTGAGGCCACTTCTGATTTCCTTTTCTCTGCAAAACAGGTTTTACCGTTTGGTACGATATTCTAAAGGTAAATCCAGAATATCAAGTCATATATAATAATCCAGAAAGAAAAAAAAAAACAAAACTCATTCAGCTCTTTCTAAATTTGGATGCAGTACCCTGAAGGTGACATCATTTGGGACACCTTCATACCTCCTCCATTTTTTAACACTGTAGGCTCCCTTTCCATTAGGCTGGACAACATATTGATAGATCACATGGGTCCAGCACAGGTTTGATCTGCCCTCTTGGGATACAATTTATTGTCTATCCAATAGGCAATTCATTTAAGATGGTCCGCAATGAGCAGCAGTACACAGTGGTGTTTGTGAAGCAATTTACTCTGGTGGAAAATCACTGTGATATTGATGATGAGTCAATAGTAAATATCTATAGTCTATGATGTCTCTACAGAATAAGGCAGATTGTTTTGGCGTCATATCCTTTTAAAGTGCACTACAGGTATATTATACATCTGTTGGATCAGGTTCTGTAGCTAAAATGCTGACAAACATGCATTTGGAAGCGTGCAGGTAACTATATCGAGGTACAGTAATACACCTACCTGTCCCATAAGCTTTGGATACCAGCCATGTGAGGCTGCAACAGATTTTGGCTCGGGAGAAGTCATAGTGCTCAAAAGACTTTATTGCTGGAGCAACGAATGTCTTCTTAACATCCCTGACGTCCTGAACTTCACCCATATTTCTCCCTGAATTGTATTCTTGAACCCTATGGAGCAGCAACACAACGCGAAAGCATCCCACGACTGGAATTCAGTGGAAAACAATGAACGGCTGTAAAATGATGAGACGCGGTGTCTTTCCGAAGACTATTCACAAGTTCTGTCAGTCATAAAATGCTGGACTGGCTGCGGTTTTTCGTCTTATTCAGTCTCGTTGACACAATGAGTCGCTACTCCTGGTGTTTTTCATCCATTCTGCCGTCTACCAGTTGAAATGGGCTTCGTCGGACCAGGCTGGGAAGGTTTCCTTGGATTTCAGAGGAAAAAACTGCACTTCAGCTGAAATGAAAACAGAAATATTTCCATTTTTTTGGTTCCCTGGAAGCAGACGGCTTCTCCTTTTCATGTCTATGTATTCTTGTACGGATAGCCTCTGTATTTAGCGTTCCCTCCTCCGTTCAATCCACTGGTGCCGTGGTGCGGTTTTCCTGCCGCACTGTGGCTATCCAAACCCTGCACCTTTGTTGCGCAATGCGCATGCGCGGAGGGCACCTTCAAATGCTGTCGGGAATGTTAACACTTTTGTTTGAGGGGTACGTTGCTCTGGCCCTGTATTGTATTTTCCTGCTATTTTTTTGAAGTAGTATATTTTTGGGGACTGCATCATATCTCTGTGACACCGTTACCCACAACATTAGGCTAGTTTTCCCCCTCATCTTTCACTATCCTTGGATTACACAGTTTAGCGTTGATATTTTGAGTTTTCGATGAGCATTTGAATGCATTAAGAGGACAGCCTGCATGTAATTAGCCAGGAAACGAAACGTTGAAGGGATTTAATTACCTTTATTCACGTGTTTTTTAACTTAACACACAGACTTCTGCGTTATTCCAGTGGTCTAATTGTCCTGTAGACGACCCAGCCACACACATGGTGCTTAACGTGATTTCAAATAAAACAGTAAATGTTATATGATTTTAATTTTGTAATAATAGTATTACTTATCATGAATAATAATTAAAAAATAAACACGTCAAGAGTGTTCATAACGTGCAGCTGAAAACCCGCTGTTCTATGAACTACGTTTCCCGACGTGCAAAGCAGCATTACGTCGTTAGTGTGCGTCGGTTATTGTTTTGAACCGTTGGAAGATGATGCGTGGAGGTATGTGTAATGTTCATTTAAAAGAAACATTGAGCTAAGATAGCTCCCGGCATTTATGAGTCAGTTATAGCCGAACTGTGGTTTGACAAGTGCTGTTTAAAAATACACGGAAATGTGAAGGCTCTTGACTTGTTCGCCGTAGCAGCCAGAAGTTAACGTTATATTTGTCTTTTTGAAACTGTAATTTCGTTTCTATACGAAATAAGTCTGTTTACATGTGGATTTTACATCACTGGGAGTATTACTGTTAGCCAATGACTGTTCTTTAAGATGAATTATGTTATGCTGTTCAAGCCAAGCTGAATTTAGAAAAGTTCCTCTTATCATTACAACAATACCCCCCAAAATCATTACATTAACTGAATGTTAATATCTGTTTTTCACAGGTTAATAATCCATAAAAATGTTTATGCCAAGAGCCTTGAAAGTGAAGAGACCTGTCCAGGCCTCAAGACAAGTTTTAAATAAGAAGAGCAAAATAGATCAGGAGGAGAGAAAAGATGAAGGTTGTTCAGTTCAGACGGAGGAAGCAGGCGAAGACAACAAAACACAAGATGAGACAATACAAGCAGGTGGACACTCTGCAGGTTTCACAGAGAGCTCAGTGAGTGAAGATGGACATAAGTCTGCTTCAAGTGATATGGATGATGATGATGATGAAGAGGAGGAGGAGGAAGAACCTGTCAAATCGTTCAAAAAGAGCCAGAGATGGCCAGAGCCAGGAGAGCCTGTCTGTGTGATGTGTGGTCGCTATGGGGAGTACATTTGTGACAGCACTGACAATGATGTTTGCAGTCTTGAGTGTAAAGCCAAACATTTGGCCGACATGGGTATGGGGACTGGGGCGGATGTGTTTAACCGTGAGGACGAACATGGAGATAAAAGGACCCAACCTCAACACCCTGCAGCTGCCACTGGAGGAGTGGGCGAAAGTGAGGCAGGCTATTCCTACAGGGAAGATCGGTTCATATCAAGCCTGACAGATGAGCAGGTGCAGCGGATTAAACAGGAGCTGGGCATTGAAACCAAGGGGAGCGATGTCAGGAGACCCATCATTGAGTTTGAACACTGTGGCTTCCCTTCCACACTGAGTGGCAACCTGAAAAAGGCCGGCTATGAAGCGCCCACGCCGGTCCAGATGCAGATGGTGCCTGTAGGTCTCACCGGCAGGGATGTGATTGCCAGCGCTGACACAGGCTCAGGGAAGACTGTAGCCTTCCTGCTGCCAGTGGTAGTGAGGGCACTGGAGGTACAGTAATGTATCTAACATCAGATTAATTTGTTTATTTAAATTCACACCATGAAGCTGCCATCCATACCCAGAGAAAGATAAATCTAAAGGAACCTTCATTCAAGAAGAGAAATTGAGAAATTAAAGGCTTGTGTGACATGATCCAATGTATTCCAGATTCCAAGTGTTTTTGGTTGGAGGGCACATTTCTGTCCTGATATAGCATTCACTTTTTTTGTCCTCTTCTTTGTCACTTTTAGTATAGTATTGTACAGTTTTATTATAATAGTAGAATTTTCTTTAGTTCCTTAATTTCCAATATTACAAGTGACCATCAGTAAGGAATGCATGGTTCAGGTTGTTTTTTGTTTTTTGGACAAAATCAAAAAGATGGAAAAAATTTACAAAAGCACACATACATCAACATCTGTAGTACTAGGTGCTGGACTGAAATACATGGTACATGTATCAAAAGGTCATAAGGTCTAAAGAATGATCATTTATAGGTATTGTTTGCATTTTAACTAGGTGAAGTGAAAAGATTGAACTCAGGCTGCTTTTGCAGTAGATCAAAAAAAAGAGCATCAGCTAGATCTATTGGCTTTTGGGCTTCCATTTGTTTTGATATACATTTTCTTCTTTTAGAAACCAACACACAGTGCGAGTAGCCCTGTGGCTCTCATCCTGACCCCCACCAGGGAGCTGGCTATTCAGATAGAGAGACAGGCTAAGGAGCTGGTGATGGGCCTCCCCAACATGAGAACCGCACTGTTAGTGGGCGGCATGCCGCTTCCCCCACAACTCCACCGCCTCAAAAGCAGCATCAAAGTACAATCTTTGTTTTTACATTGATCTTCTTCTCCCAGGGTCAAACTTTTTTTTTTTAGCCTTCAACTTTCCTCATGTTCTCCTCCTGTTAATCCCCTTTAGATTATCATAGCCACCCCTGGGCGACTCCTGGAGATCTTGAAGCAGAAGGCAGTGCAGCTGGACAAAGTGAAGGTTGTGGTGGTTGATGAGGTATGACAGACAAAGTGCAAGTCAGATTTGCTGGAAGTTCAGCACTTAAAAGGCTTCCAATGTTGAATTGGAGAACAATAAGACAAAACAGCAGCAACAGTAAAACAGCAGAAAGTTCTGAAATAATTTAATTGATTTAAGTTTGACATTCAATGAGGATTTTATGATAGCTTTCTTATGTCATATCCCAAAATACTCTGTACAATTGAGGATTTTACCAAACAACTTGATAACAGTTTTCAAAAGTACTTTTATTCTGCCTCTGAACATGGGGTCAAGTAAGCGATTATGTGCTGTTTAGTGTGTAGAAACACTTTTCAAAATGTATTTGTGCTGTGTCCTGTAGGTTGACACTATGTTGAAGATGGGCTTCCAGCAGCAGGTGCTGGAGGTTTTGGAACAAGTACCCGAAGAACGCCAGACTCTGCTGGCATCGGCCACCATCCCAACTGGGACGGAGGAGCTGGCTGCCCGATTGGTTCGCGACCCTGTCCGTATTGCAATTGGAGAGAAGAACCAGCCCTGTGCCAATATCAGGCAGATCCTGCTATGGGTAGAGGAACCATCGAAGAAGAAGAAGCTGTTTGAGATTCTCAATGTAGGTCATAGACTTGAGGTTTGACTTGGAGAGGTGTGTTTAAATAGCACACAGTCTCTTTTTTGTCAGAAAGTCTGGTTCTCACTTAAAGTCTTAAAAGATTTTTGGGTGGAGTATGACTGTATGCTCACTTCCACTGTCAACATAGGCTTTCTTTAAGAAGTCAGCAGTTTTCTTTTTTTGTGTAAAACCAAGTCTAATTATCCTCTGGAGAACCAGAAAGTGCTTTGGTAGGGACAAACACAGAAAGTGGGTTATTATCTTAATTTAAGTTTATAGTGGATTTATCACTCAGTCTCGTTACACACTGGTACCAGCTTGGTATTTTATTAACTGGCTGTATAAAGGTGGTAATTCCTGAAGCGCCAAAGACCAGTCTCCCCACTACACCATATTTAGACAGTCATTGCTGTAGCCCTGGCCCCTGTCTGGAGGAAGTGGGTGGGCCCTGAGCCATGGCCCCACTCCAGGAATCCCAGCAATGGCTTGTACCATTTATACAGGGCAGGACAGGAAGGGTCTGCTTAACCCAGTGAAGCAGTGTTGTTAGACCATTGTGTGAGTGACACTTCTCTGTGTAATAACTACTTTTCTGTGTAGAGGATGGTTGTGATGGTGATTTTTTTTTTTTTTTAGTTATTCATTACTGCTGTTATTTAATACAGCTCAGAGTACAAGACTACTGTATCTGAATGGGGAAAAGTGGTGGATCTTGCAGGAGTACTGTAGAATTGGATGGGACTTCCACAAAACGTTTGGAGTGGACATGACTCATCTGAAACAGTCTGCAACATATGTTGCAGGTCTTGGAGAACAACAGGCCTAGAGCTGAACGACACCCCATCATTATCTCTCCAAGTTATTGGTCAGTGTGGGCAATAACTGTCTGGATTTGAAAATAAGGGACAGATGCCGACAGCCTACTTTTAAAAACATTTATTTAGGCTGTGTAAAGCATTTCCTACTTTTCTAAAGAAATAATAGGAACCGTATTATGGAAGTTTTTCACACTACCTTAAAACAAATTTAAGGTACAGCCAAACAGGTGAATGTGATCTTTTTTTTCAGCATGCCAGCCAGCACTATTACTGATGTTTTATTTTGCTGGCTGCCATCTGCTGGAGGATTTTGACCTTTTCAGTCTGTCCAAAGGTTTGGAAATTAGCCTCTAGCGCCTGGTAACTTAAAGGACCAGTGTGTAGGATTTAGTAACATCTAACAGTGTAGTTGCTGATTGCAACCCCATCTTCCTATCGTGAAAGAGAAACTTTCATGAAATGTGAAGGCCCTATGTACAGCTTTAGTTTGTCCGTTTTGGGCTACTATAGAAACATTGTGGTTCAACAGACTCTGTGGAAGAGGCCCTGCAGCATCTTTAGATACAAAAGGCTCATTTGAAATGAACAAAAACATAATTCTTATTTTTAGGTGATTATACACTCATGAAAACATAGTATTGCATATTATATTCTATATCTGCCATATTTTGTAAAGCCCCCCTAAATTCCTCAATTTTAAGTCCACTTTCTAACAGAAATTTTCAGAATAGTACCATTAAAACCTGTTTAGAGGTATCTAAACCCGAGATCTGTTTTGCGTTTCCAACTTAGACCGTACAGTTGAAAAACAAGACTTTTCTTGTGAAGATGTCCTATGTATCCTATGTATTTCTTTGTGGTTTTCAGGACAGTAAGCTGTACCAGCCTCCAGTGGTGGTGTTCGTAGACTGTAAATTGGGGGCTGATCTGCTGTGTGAGGCGGTCGCCAAGGTGACAGGCCTCAATACTGTGGCAATCCACTCTGACAAAAGCCAGTGGGAACGCAACCGCATCCTCAGGGTGAGGCCAATGGCAGCCAGAACATGCACAGTCAAGTGGATGAATAGCAGCTCTCTTGTGTTTGGTGTCCAAGAGATTTTTGCTCATGAATGACTTGACTTAACAGACTTACCTTAAGTAAAATACCCACAAATACTGTGGGTAAAAAAAGACAAGTGACTAAAGAAAGTGGATAAGTGAAATGGTGATCTATGTGTACGCAGATCACCCCTCCTGTTGAAACCTGTTAACCTCTGAAAGGCTCTTCAATTAAGAGTAAAAGAAATCCTCAGTGCATGCCATTACTATATGATCCACATCTGCTTGTTTTAACATGTAATTGAAGAAATTATTACTTAAACTGAGGGAATATTCAAGGTGTTGTTGTTTTTATATGGTTTCACCATTATATTCTATAAAAATTGCGTCTTTTGCATGATTTTATACACATTTTGACGTGATTAAATGTATATATGGTATGTATAATGTATATATTCTCCACAATTGTTCATAAAGATGGACCAACAATTAGATTTAGCAGAGTTTATAGCCACATTTTAAAAAATCCTGCTGCATAAATATTGTTTTCTCTCATACTAAAGTCCTAACCATCTTAATCATATCTCTCATTACCACAAAAAGTTGGATATTGGTTTTTACGTTTGATAAACACATCATTACAGTGTCATATTTGCTCTGTCGTGTCCTCAGGGTCTTCTGGATGGAGACTTTGAAGTGGTGATTAGTACAGGTGTGCTCGGCAGAGGACTCGACCTCGTCAACGTCAGATTGGTGGTTAACTTTGACATGCCAAACACAATGGATGAGTATGTCCATCAGGTTAGTAATGCCCAAAGTAGAAAAGTGGTGAAGTTCATTTTTACTACATTCACTTTTAATTATGAAGCTTCATTAATTGGCAATTACCTTGTCAGTCACAACTAAATTAGGACAATCATTGCATACAAACAGATCATTTTAAAGAAGGCAAAGGACTATATTTTTCCCTTCATTTGTTCCCATCCAGGTGGGCAGGGCAGGTCGGCTGGGACACAGAGGAACGGCTATCACCTTTCTCAACAACAACAACAAGCGGCTGTTTCTGGAGGTGGTGAACAGAGTCAAACCCACAGGGTCCATCCTGCCCCCTCAGCTCCTCAACTCACCCCACCTCCATGAGCAGCAGAGGAGGGAAAAACAGAGAGTCAAACAGAAGCTGGATGATGTGCTGGTCACTAAGAACAATCTATTAGACATCATAAGGAAACATGACCGTCGCAAAAAGTAGCAGGTTCTACTGAACATGCCTGCATTGCTGTCTTTTTATTGGGGAAATGCTAAATGTTTCTATATTGTTTTATTTAATACATGTAATTTTGGTGTATTCTGAATAAATTTCTTATCATTAATGTAAGACAGTTTATTCAAATAGAGGAATTATCCTTGCAAATCCAGTCTTCAACCCAGGTCCACCAGCTGAGGAACAATCTTACTCACCACAGCTGTGGTATACTTGTGTCCTTATTAATACAGGTACAGAAAAAAAAAACTGCTTGAAACTGCTTGAAACTTAATTGTGTTTATGATTTTGAACAGGACGTCCTTATCAACAGACCTCCTCAACATTGGTTGACGTTCTCAAAGTGCACATTAGACCACGCACCACCAATTTGAGAGAATGTTTCCCCTCTGTGTACTCTAATAATAGTAAATCAATGATCAAAATACGATCACTATGAACTACAATCAACTAAAATGGCCAAATTTCCCCTTGCTTCAACTTCCAAAACGTGATATAAGGTAAAACATTTAATTTGTTCTTTTGCTGAGGACCCCTAAAACCCACTCAACTCAGCCCCCATCTAAAGTTGACAACGATCTTTGGGGTACATGATCAGCTTTGCATTCTGTAGTTTAAAAGTATCATATTACATACTGTACAAAGTCTAATCAGTCTCTTATATTTTTCCAACCAAAGACTCAAATTGAGTGTGAAAGCTCATTCTCAACCCAAGATCCACATACTATCTGTTTCTGGAGCTTTTGAAACTGTATTCAGCCTCCTCAGATGATGGCGTTTGAGATATTTTGTTTTTGTTTAAGCTGTGTAGCGATGTACGTCACTTTTCTGTAA
This sequence comes from Sciaenops ocellatus, assembly GCA_033000465.1. NCBI lineage: Eukaryota > Metazoa > Chordata > Actinopteri > Sciaenidae > Sciaenops > Sciaenops ocellatus. The sequence continues at coordinate 19,818,349 of CP136882.1, read as the reverse complement.
CGGCTTAATCCTAATTTTAGAAAGGAGAAAATGAGTAACACAACTTCTCCACTTGGATACATCATTTGTCATGGTTACAGTTGCTCTTGCGCCTGACTTTAGTGTAGGAGATCCTTGATTGTGCTGCCACCTAGCGTCAGTCTCCGGTAACTTCATGTCTCAGCCTTGACGTGACGTAACGATTTCCAAGAATTCAACCAATCAGCTGTGAGTAGCGGAGTCAGTTTGAAAATTGAAGCGGGCGATGGCGGAAGCGATGAGAGGACAATAACAAAAGCAGCTCTGTTTGCTTGAACACAATTTATTTTACACGAATGGATTTATTCATTTTTAATTAACGTATCGAGCTGTACTGGCGTCCGTCTTACATATGTTCTGTGCTGTGTATTTGTTGTGTTAGGTCGCGTAACCGGAGTTGAGTTGCCGTTAGTTAGCTAACCCGTAAGCTTATATTAACGTTTTTGTTTACAGCAGCCATGTCGCTATTTAGCGTACAAGCGAGGAAGCATACAGCTTATTATGATCATCTAATGTCAACATCAACGTCCAGGACACCGAGCAGAGACCGGCTGGCAGAGCGAAAAGCGGCCGACACAGCGCTGGTCAGAAGTGAGATAACATCCGGAGACTCTGCGTGTGAAGACAGCAGGTTATCTGATAAAAGCCGACAGGTGAACAGGACCTATGTGATCTCTGCGCTGTCAAAAAGCGGCAGCGGGCTGCACACTCCTCACCGTGCCCGACTCACTCTGCAGAGGAGGTCAAGGAGGAAAACCGGGGCTGAAACCGCGGATAAGACGATGGTTGAAAGCAGCCAGAATACCACACCAGCGCCGGAGAAGAGGCTGACCCTGCAGCGCAGGACCAGGACTCCCTCAATGGATAAGAGTGCATATGGGCAGCGTGGGGTCAGCGGCACTGGCCTGCAGCAAACACCGAAAGTTCTCAGTGAACCAAACGGTAGGGCACCTGTTTTAATCAGGTCTATGAGTTTAAGAGAGACTGCTTCTAAGAGCAAAGGAAGAGAAACTGGTGCTCAGGTGGAAAGCCAGGGGAGGCCGGCGCACAGCAAGACGCCCTCCTCCTCCTCCTCCTCCTCCTCCTCCTGCACAGGTAGGCAGCTGGAGGACCAGGCCCAAACCTTTAAAACTCCCACTAAAAAGACCCCGTTTGAGAAAATCGCCGCCAAGAGAGACGTGTTCGAGAGACTGGCAGGTAAAGAAGTTCCTAAACCAGTGGCAGTCAAATCTGCAAGTTTGGAGAGGCCCAAATCCCGAGCACAGCCACAACCTGTTCCAACTCCTCGAGTCAGCAAAGCGTCCGCAGGTGTGCTCAAGCAACACTCCGCGCTGCAGGTGACAAAGAACACCAGCATCTCAAGCCAAAGGGGAGACCTGACCCAGGTCAGGACCTCCACTACTGCTCCAGCACCTACCGAGCAGCCCCTGTCTAGACCCAGTGGGGCTCTGAACCAACACGTTTCACTAAAGATGGAAAACAGTGCAGTGACTGTTGCAGTGCGTGTGCGCCCTTTCAATGCCAGGTGTGTAATGTATTATTTACCTTAATTGATGAGTATATTGTGCAGGAGTAGATGATGTCTTCCGGATTGAAGGATTTGGGTCTCCAAAAGTTGCTGCTGAGCCTTTTGAAGGTGTCATCAGATTAATTCAATCAACTATCAGTATGAATTAGTAATGATAAACAAAGGTGTAGTTTGTGACTGAGTGTAGTTGAAGTGTAGTCAAGACATTGAAAGACAGTGCATTGTATTAAGTTTTAGGGGATTTGACAAATGAAACATTACAGGAATGTACATTTTAGATCGTGCTCAGATCAGGAAAAAAAAAAAAAAAAAAACGTAAATATTTCTGCTCTGTTACAGGGAGAAGGCAGAGAAGGCACTGCAGGTCATCTTCATGAATGGTCAGGAGACTGTTGTCCAGCACCCGGACTCAAAACAGAGCTACTCCTTCACCTATGACTTCTCCTTTTGCTCGGTGGACGAGTGTGACCCCACCTTTGCCAGCCAGCAGACGGTGTACGAGACACTGGCCAAACCTTTGCTCTTGAGGGCCTTTGAAGGATTCAACACCTGCCTCTTTGCTTACGGCCAAACAGGCTCTGGGAAATCGTACACGTGAGTATTTTTGGTTTTTGTTTCTTACAGTCGACCATGCGTCATGGAAACTCTTTCCTCTCTTGTAAAATATATAATAATCATAATCAGTTAATTTAACTCATTGTTCAGGATGATGGGTTTTGGAGAAGAAGAAGGTGTAATCCCGCGGTTTTGCGATGAGCTTTTTTCTAGATTGGCCTCCATGGAAAATGAAGAGGTAAAATCTCTCTTAAACTTGAATACATTAACAACCTTCTTTTTTTCTGGTTGTATAACTCATCCGATGATCCCTTTTGGTTATATTTCAGGTAAAATGTCATGTAGAGATGAGCTACTTTGAAGTGTACAATGAGAAGATCCATGACCTGCTGGTGGCCAGAGATGAGCCAAACCAGAGGAACATGCCTGTGAGTAGTTTGCAAAAGACCGTTTCTTTTATCATGGCTTGTAAACTTGTAATGTTATACTTCCCACTTTGGTACTTTTGCTGTTGGAAAATATCAAGTTCCTGTCCAGCATTGAAAATCTCCTGATGGTGATGATAGTAAATTTTAGAGCGGCTCATAATGCCATGGGGACATTTTTATGTTTGGTGGTAGGGCTGAATAACCTGAGAATATGTACAGTCAAGATCAAACCCTGTTGATTTGTGTTTCCAGCTGAGGGTGAGGGAGCATCCCGTCCATGGTCCCTACGTCGCTGACCTCTCTGCGTATGAAGCCTTTTTATTTCTTCTGATATATTATTCTTCAATAAAGAACAAAGGAACATTCTTGAACTTTTTCAGTATTTCTCACTTTTTATTTCTTCACAGGAATATTGTGAGCTCTTACAATGACATTCAGGTAAGTTGAAACTGCTGTCATGATATTTTCTTCTTTCTTGATGCTCTTAAGAACGAGTCAAGGTATACTGTTAGATAGATTAAGAGTCCACGATGAAAGACCTCAACGTGTGACTGAATATGAATGTCTTGAAATAACAGTGCAGGCCTACCACAGAGATAACTGCTGAGGATAAAAGATATATCCAAAGCATAGTGTAGAAAACAATAAACCCTGCTTATAACAAGAGAGATTTTATACCAAGAGATTCAGTAATAATTCACTGAGTTCTTCTTTAGGGTTGGCTAAAGCTTGGTAACAAGCAGAGAGCCACAGCAGCTACAGGAATGAACGACAAGAGCTCCAGATCTCACTCAGTCTTCACCTTGGTTATGACACAGACTCAGGTATGGCCTCTCAACATTGCTGTATGTTACACATCAGCCTCCCTACACAAACGCAAAATGAACATATGATGATGTTTGGAGTTGCTACTACACCACTAGATGCCACTAAATCCTACACACTGGTTATCTGCAGTGAAGCCCCTAATAAACTGGGGTCACATTTTAGTTCAATGCTATACATATAATATTTTTTTCTGTGTTCTTGTGTACAGACAGAGTTTGTGGAGGGTGAGGAACACGAGCACAGTATCACCAGCAGGATCAACCTGGTGGATCTGGCAGGCAGCGAACGATGTAACTCTGCTCAGACAAGTGGAGACCGACTCAGGGTACACACCGACACACACACACACACACACACCATGCTGTTCTTTTTTTTATTGCTACTTATAAGTGATAGTTAGCTTTTTCATCATTGTTAAGTAGATATTTTTGTGTTGTTCTTTTTTTTTCTCAGATAGTATAAAGACAAATACCGTATGACCAAAATGTATTTGCTCATATGGTATTTGTCATTATAGGACTTCACTTTGGGACCTGCAATTAATGATGGCTATTTTTCATTCTGACACTTTGAAGCCTAAACATTTACTTGAAAAATGGGCTACACGGATCACTAACAATCAATCAATCATTAATTGTGTTGTCAATTAATTGATTTCAAAAATATGTGATTACATTTAGAACCATTTGCTCTTGTCTTTATCTTGCTTTTTGCATTTTCATAATGCTGCATGTACTTATTTAAAACAAGACATTCTTATTGTGTTATTAGGAGGGCGCTAGCATCAACAAATCCCTGCTCACCCTTGGAAAAGTCATTTCTGCCCTGTCAGAACAGGCACTGAGCAGGAAGAAGGTCTTCATACCGTACAGAGAGTCTGTTTTGACATGGTGAGAGATCAAAATGCTTGTATGCTGTACATGTTATAGAACACAGTGTTGATTTTTGTAAGCTCTCTTTATTACTATTTTTAATGGGAAACATAAAATTAAACATAAGATTTTATGCAGTCTGCTAGAGTTATGTGTGATATATGCATATTACACAAGACTGACCTCTTTGGAAAAAACAAAATTGAATACATAAATTGAAATTTTTAAAAATATTTTTGCAAACCCACAGTAGTGGAGCAGATCTCATTTTCAAGGATGATCCTGACTGAGTCCCTTTTTTTTTTTTTTTTTTCTTCCGCAGGCTGTTGAAAGAGAGCCTTGGTGGCAACTCCAAAACAGCCATGATTGCCACACTGAGCCCAGCGGGCAGCAATGTTGAGGAAAGCCTAAGCACTCTGCGCTATGCCCAGCAGGCCCGCACGATCATTAACGTGGCTAAAGTCAACGAGGACACAAGTGCCAAGCTCATCAGAGGTGAGACAGACACAGTGTCCCCCCCCCCCAGCTGCATGAATTTTTAGTGATTTTGGCACATACACTTTACTGTGTATGTTGCCACTTGTGAGGTAGAAGTGGCTGAGGTCAGTCTTTGGCCACGACTGACTAATGTGCTCATTCACACACTGCAGTACATTATGTTTTTTATGAAAGTCTTTGTGTGGATCTGCCATCTTACACAAACAGCACCAAACATGGCCTTTCTGGACCTAGCAGTGTTGTTCCCATAGCCCTGGCCTCACAGGTGTGAACAGTATTTTGAGGCAACGGAGCATATCCTCAACTATCAAAGGCTTAAATATGTGTATACACAATTTCATTCCCTCTCTGTCTCTCTGTCCATCGGCCGTTATCTTCCTCTTTTTGTCTCTGTCTGTATGTTTCTTTTTCTTTATATGTGAATGTCTATGTTGCCATTTGTGTGTTCCTCTTGATCTACTTTGCTTTCCATCTCTCCCACTTACCCTCCTGTCTGTCCATCTATCCATCACCAGCTTATTCACTACCCAGTTCAATTAAGGCCTGGCCCTAACCTTGCCTCTGGGCCATATTTATGCACTGTCAGCTGCACATGGCGGCTAACTGTCATGCAAGTATTATTTTTCATAAGGTGATTGTGCTGCTGTTTGACGTTTTTAGCAGTGAGGGGAGCTCTTGCTGTGGATTTCTCCTACCTCACCTGTCAGTGTGTGATACTCAAAGCAAATATGACTTAGTACAGCACAAAGCAGGTCAATGGTGCTCAGAAAATTGTCTTCAATAAGTGACATTCAATAGGTGTACTGGCTGCTTTGTATATTAGGTTTACAAAGCCTTTTGGACAAACTTTTGTGTTTTCAGAGTTGAAGGCTGAGGTGGAGAAGTTGCGAGCAGCTCAGATGAGCTCCCAGGGCGTCGAACCAGAGAGGGTCAGGCTGTTCCAGCAGGAGATCTCTGCCCTGAGGAACAAACTCTCTCAGCAAGAGAGAGAAATGGTCGAGGCCAACCGGTCAGTATTACTGCAATAATTAGAACCACATATTAGTCTCCTTTTTGAGGCGGTCAAAGTGAAAGCTGCAGCGTGTTACAGCCATTTTAGAAAAGCAAAGTGATTTTTTTTTTCTTCATATTTTTCATATTCTTTCTTTAATATTGTAACTATGTGCAGATATCTTTAGATTTTATGTCTCCACTCATTTAACAGTAAATATATTTTTGTGTATTTTTGTTCTTACTTATTCTGTTGGGTGAAAAAAAAACAACATTGAAAATTATTTTGCATGTTAAGGTTGATGTTTTCCCTCTTAAACTTTTGTCACTGGGAAGGAAATGACTGAGAAGGTGATACATCTTAGAGAATCATGGCAAAATTTGGTGTTAGGTTATTTAACTTACCTTCTGACAGGGCATGGAGAGAGAAACTGGAGCAAGCTGAAGTCCGCAAACGTGAAGAGGCCAAAGAGTTACAGGTAATATTTCGCAGCATAAAATGTATTTCCGTTCTATTTCTTTAACCTTTGTACAGATGGAACTTTGAATTTTCAACTTTCAATTTTACTGTGTCAAGGTTATCATCTGTTGTGTTCAACAGTACAACAATCTGTTCACCCTGCTGACTCTTAAAGGTCAAAGAACAGGTTGTGTCCACACACATAATGATGTATGAAAAAAGTGTTTAGAAAAACGTTCTGCGTTTTCAGAAAGCAGGTGTGACATTCAAGGTGGACAATCGTCTTCCTAACCTGGTGAACCTGAACGAGGATCCTCAGCTGTCTGAGATGCTTCTCTACATGATCAAAGAGGGTCGAACCACAGTGGGCAAGCTCAAGTCAGAGTCCAGCCATGATATCCAGCTGTCAGGAGCCCTCATCGCTGACCAACACTGGTAAAAACAATAATCGATGGAAAAGTTTGGAGACAAAATAGTGGCATGAGCTATTGCACTTTATATTTATAGTATAATAGTGCTTTATGTTGTCTGTGTGTAGTCTTATAGTGTTCCCTTTAGTTTGTTAATCATAATTATGAATGATTTGAGAACATCTAGCCATCTCTTGATCTATCGTCTTATTTTTTAGCTATAACATTATTCAACATTAAAAAAATATCTGTCTGTTTGTTTTAGTGTTATAACCAACATCCAGGACACGGTCAGCATCACTCCCATGGAAACTGCCAAAACCTTTGTTAATGGAAACCTCATATCTGAATCCACTGTTCTACACCATGTAAGTCAGAAAAATATTGTAACATATCTGAAGTTTGAAGATTATGTTATGGTGTAGGATTTGTGCAGTGGCAAACCTGAATGAATTTATCCCCTAACTGGTTTCTAGGGTGACAGGGTGATTCTTGGTGGAGACCACTACTTCCGCTTCAACCACCCAGCAGAAGTGCAGTCAGGGAAGCGGGTGTCATGTTGGACGGGCGCGGGCGATGGCCACAAAGACTTTGAATTTGCCAAAAATGAGCTGCTAGCAGCTCAAAGAGCTCAGTGAGTGCAAAAGACCACATTAAAATACGGCCATCCTGTCTGTATCTGTTTGCGCAGACTAAAAATCCAAATCAGGACTCCCCTAATCTATCTTTGTGTCTCCCAGGCTGGAGGCAGAAATTGAAGAAGCCCATTTGAAGGCAAAAGAAGAGATGATGCTGGGAATCCAAATGGCAAAAGAGGTGGCCCAGAAGGAGCTATTTGACCAGAAGGCTCTGTATGAGGACAGGATCCGAGCCCTGGAGAAAGAGCTGGTACGCAAAAACTTCTACTTCTTGTTTATTAAAGAAAAGATTAAACATTCTTCTTTCACTCGTGGTCTAGCTGCCTTTTATTTTCCATTTCTGATCATTTTAGAGGATCAAGGCTATTTAACGATGTCTGACAAATTGTTGCCGTGTTGACTTTTGACAAATTTTTTGCACTTTTGCAGCCAGTTTTCATAAATGAAACTTACAAATAGTGTACTTTCTTAAACATGTGTACTATTGCAGAACAGTCGAATAGTCCTTGTCATGTATAATCTTTTTATATGCTACACCCAGTCGATTTGTGCAACCAATACTAAGTAATGTCGAAATATTATTTGCTCAGAATGGGGAGACTGAGCGGAAGCGCCAACAGGAGCTGGACCAGCAGAGAGTGGCCAGCCAGATGGAAGAGCTGAAAATGTCCAAGCGACAGCTGGAGCAGGAGGTCGACACCCACAAGACACGCCTCCGTCTGCACGTGGAGGCCCAGGTCAGATCCCAGAACAACACCTGGGAATGATAAATATCCTAATTTCCTTCTCACTTTAATGACGTGGGCTATTTTAGGTTCCTGGAATTTTTCTTTTTGTTTTCGTGTTGGGCACGTTTTGTTTTGTCAAAAGAGAAAAGGAAATTATTACTCCAACATACACAACATTATTCTGCTGCCTAGCCACAATGTTGGAATATTAACAGTTTTACAGGTCTCATTTCATGCCTTTACATTGATGAGCTAATCACCATTTTAAACCTGGAAGAGACTTTGCACTGTCAGACAAACTTGGTCTGTCAGTGAGGCAGAGAAGTAGGTGGTAGAGTGGCAATATCCAAGAGAAGATCCGAAACACATTTAAACAGATCTTATTCCATTCAGCTTCTGGCAATTTTCCCCTTTCTTAATCCTCAGAAGTCACTGTAGGGGAAATCTGGATCATTTCTATATCCATAAATTCCACCGTCTCCTTCATTTGCTCATTCTCACGACTGCTAATGATCTAAAATGAGCTTGAGAAGCTTAAGCAAATATGCTGACACTGCGTTTTATGTTTAACTGATGGGCCATTTAGGATATGTTTTCAGTCGTGGAGGCGCTTGGCTTTAGGCATAATGTTTTGGCCGAGTGTTTTTTTAATATTGTGAACATTACCATGATTCACTCACAGGCGATGGAGGAACATCGTGTGCGTCAAGCCAGGATTGTTGAGGCCCTGGAGGCGGAGAAGAGAAAGATCAGCAATGAGCTGGAGGAGATGCAGAAGAAAAGAGCCTTAAGAGAAAATAACACATCCCGAAATGGTAAGAGCTTTCACGTTGCTGCTGAGCACATCTAGGAGTTAGGAAGCACAATTCACACCATCTAAGTACAGTTCCAGATGGGTGTGATCTTTTACACCAGACGCATTAAAGCAGAGAGAGCTTTCCAGGACCTGATATTGGAATTAGCATTTAATTTCATAGGAGGAGAGAAGGAGGCAGGGAAGTATTTACAGTTCTGGATGGTGGGTATTCTGTAGTACCACTGTGCACTATACAAAAATAATTGAACTTATTTGTATATCATACAATAAACAGTACAATGTACTGTTTGTTTGTTTGTATGTTACTTTTCTCCTCGACTGTACAGACATGTGCCTATAATACTTTAATACCTGTAATACCTGTGTCAGGCCAAACACAGCAGAGGAGTCAAGGACTTTTTTTATTACCTACCAGCCACATTTATAGCTGCTTTTAATGCTATAAAGCTATATCCTATTTCAATTTCATTGAGTGTTATTATAAGGGGAAATAGGCATCCTGTTGCCTCATGAGCGGCATATTGGCAGTGAGGTTAGCAACGTAACCTGATAACCTTGAAGCCGAGTATTTAAATCAAAAGTTACAGAAAAAGCACTATTGCTTTTGGTATTGAGTAACTTATTTAGTGGTTTTCAAGTAGTCCTTAGGGTGAATCCATTCCATCCAGTGCTATCAAATCCGATACAGATATTCTTTAATTTGGGTGTGTGTTTGCTGTTGTGAAGTTAATGTGTTTCATTTCTGTATTGCAGTCTCTCCACAGTGGGACGCCATGAAGTTGTCCTTAATGATTGAGGAAGCCAATAAGATCAGTGCAAAACTGAGGAAAAACACAGTTTTCAGCAGGTATGGCAAGACAAGATCAGGCCACAGTTCACATGATTTATTACACTGATTACAAACCTATGAAGAATCAATAAACCCATTGAGGTGTCACATTAATGTCAACAGGTACTGTTTGGTATCATTTCATTTAAGATGAGCCACAAATAATTTGACTTCCCTCTGCTGTAGACATGAAAGCTGTGATGATATGAACCTGGAGCAGGGTGGTCTGCTGCAGGTGCGGGTTCAGAACACAAAGCTGGGGATCTCCACATTCTGGAGCTTGGACAAGTTCCAAAACAACATAGCTGCCATGAGGGAACTCGAGCAGGTCTGCCTTTAAATCAGTTCTACCTTTTCAAGTCATTGATTTATTTGAATTAATGATTGTTTTAATGTCTTGAAACATCTGTAAGCTAGTTAACTGATTCCTGGTGTGGAAACAGCCTGATGTTTGTAATGATGGTTTTAGCCAAATTATAAATAAACATGCGCAGGGTACCACAGATGTTCAGCGGTAAAAAGCCTCATCAGACAGGAAGGGCCTAGGGTAGTTTAACAGTTCCCTCCACCTGGTTGAAGACTAGCAGATCAGATGAACTGGAAACCCAAAACTTCTGTCCAGGGTGTTTCCTAATCTTTCAGCCAGTTTTTATACTGTAGCGATATTATGTGGTTTAGATAGTTTTCTGTTGTTTTTTATTGGGTATTATTTGTGTATGTCATTTAATCAGTGTTCTAATAAGCTTATGTATGATCCCTGGAGAGTGAAGCACATTTAGTCAGCCAGCCTGTCTGTTCCTCATTTTGCATATTCAGAGTCTGACATCAACTCAAGTGCAACTGCCAATTTCCCAGGCATTTGACCTTATTTACAGTCCAGAATTGGTTGTTTTATGCCTGACAGAGAGATGCTGCCTCACTTTGGCGTGCTTTTCTCATTAAGTTGAGTAAATGAGACTGGGCATGTCAGCAGTAGTTTACTCTCCACAGGGGGATTCCACCTCTAAAGATGACGATGTGTTTTATGACCCTGATGATGAGTGGGAGCAAGATATATCAGCCTCCTCTGCCTCAACCTCCTCCTTCTCACGTCGAAGGTAATTATCCAGCTCTTCCTCTCTCCTCCTATCCATCAATCCCTCTTTCCAGCACCTGACATTTACATTAGATTTCTGGGACTTAATTGGTATTCTTGTTAAATTATCTGATGTGTGTAAGTAGGCAAGTGTTCAAAAAACACCGACAGCGAGCTCCTGGGGAAAGGCAGGACAGCCTCTCTCTGCAAGTGTCCACCTTGCAGTGCCAGGGCTTGGATGGACAATTCTTGAGCCTCACAGTGTGTGGGTTTTAAACTCACAGTTTTCATGCTCAACTGAACTCACAGCCTCTTGCATTTTAATGTGAACAATGTGTCAGGCAAGTGGTTGTATATGGAAAGTTGAAAGGTATGTGGATGGAACACGGGGGGAAAAAAAAGTCAAACAGTTTGGAAGATTTTGGTTATTTTCACAAAGTTCTCCTAGTTTCCACCCATGTGATTTACAACCTGGCACATATTTTTGACATTCAACACATCCTTCTTTCTCTCACGAAACGTTGATGTGAAGTGGCTGCCCACAGAATATTTCCCTCTTTATTCTTTTTCCTCTGTTTATTAATTTCATTTCCACGAAGGCCAGGCCAAGGGGTTTAGAAAAGGAAAGTGAATTAAGGATCTCTGTGTTTTGCCCTCTACAATCCACAACCCAAACACACACAGCACCTATAGTATATGCAGAACCCTCAACATTTTCCCCTAACATTGTTGTTATTCTTGTCAAGCATGTTCATGGTGCTCCTGGTAGTGCCTGAACTACCAGCAGACACAGCCAAATCAAACATGGCACAGGCTCTGTGGTTCCTTCATGCCTTCTCTCTCTCTCCATTAAACCCACGCCTAGGCCTTATGGCCACAGTCTTGGCTGTTTACTGACCTTCCCTCCTGTAGCATGTTCATAATAATAATGAAAATCTATTCTCTTGCTGAACTCGTTTCACCCCTTACACATGAGGTCAACATGCATTTTTGTTTAGTAACACCAAACTCATTACACAATCCAATCAGGCCATGATGATGTCCCATTATCCAGAGATAGTTAGAGAAGCATTGCCCACATTAAAAGGAGTAAATGTAGTCTCTCTCCAATCCCCCAAAAACACTGTCAGCAATTATATTGAGGCACTCCGGTCCAGTCAGAAAATATCCACAAAACGAAAAACTTAAAAGGCAGTACTGAGTGACAGACATCAACAGTGATTCATTTAAAAAATATTGGAACAAAGCTTGAGCTGCAATGAGTATAATGGTTTGTCCCTGATCCTGTAATAAACAGCCTTTGCACTAAGCGCCAACTCTGAATGACAGCATCGACATGTCTAATAATCATAAATGTAAATAATTTTAAAAAATGATTATATGTAAATATGTAACATGTCTGGCATCAGGAGCAGGAGCTTGTTGAAGAGCAAGAGAATCTCTGGTCGTCTCTACGAGATCCGGGTCCATCCGATTCAGAGCCTCCACAACAGCTCCTCGCAGTCTGCTGGTAAGACATCGAACAAACAAATATTTTCATCTTTCTGCTTGACACCATATTTTAAATAGACATTGTCATGTAACACAGACTTTTTGGATTTGGAAGTGTTGGGCAAGTACTGGGGAAATTGAGGTGATGGTTAGTCAGCAAAGAAATGTTTAGTGTCAACACTCAAGATACAGTATTTAGGAGTAGTGAATGTAACTTTCGAGCCACCACAGAGCACAGAAACCTGGTTTGGATGTTTGGAGAGGTAGAAGGGTACAAGTTGATTTACCTGAACAAAAAAATGTACATTTGAAAAATGCTACACACATTAAAAGATAAGTAAAAAAAATGATTTTTTACTCCTGTTAAAGTAAGACTGAGTGCTGCACTTAATTTTCGTGTCAAATGAATTTTTGCTATGACACAGTGTTGTAAGAATGAGGGCTGGTGAAATCATTTGTGCACACCCCAATTCTTCACTGTGACTGCCGCAGGCTTAATGGGTGTGGTCGCACCGCCCTCCACCCATTCCATCAGTGGACACTCTGCCATGCCAGGTATCTGCAAGGAGTTGATTGGCCAGTCAGTGGCCCGTCTGCGTGAATCTAGTGGGACTGAAGAGAGCATGGCAGACAGGCTGGCCTCTGATCTGTACCTGGTGTATGTGGCAGTCCAGACCATATCTGACCTATACGACAGCATGGATGAAGACAGCCAGGAGAACGGTGAGATTCAACCTAAAATTTAAAAAAAAAAAAAAAATGTTTTAAGGAAATTGTCCAACTAATTGACAGACTATTCCGAAAGGCCCAGGATATATCCAGATTTACTGTGTAGGTGAACCATGCTGTTATGTTTTGTTCTTTTTCTCCTGCAGTGTTTGTGTGTAACTTGGTGGCCCGGACTCAGCTGGTCAAGGCCACCACAGCCTTAGAGAATGCAGTGTTTGTTACCATGCAGTGGTTGGCCAGCATTAAACCTTCCTCCGGCCTGCTCTACACCCTCGCTGAGGAGCTCAAAAGCCAAGTCAAAAAGATGGGAGGATTCTTTCAGCTGCTCATTCAGGTAAACACAAAAATTACCGACTGCATAAATGGCCATGCAGTGACATTGTATTGTGCTTTTTGTGGCATTTGTAGTATATAAATTAGTTGAAAAGAGCATGAAATCTGAGCTGACAAATGATTTTCACTTTAGTGTAGTTTTTTTGACAGGGGGTTGCTAATCAAAATGCACAGCATTAATTGACGTGTCTTAGCTCTGAGCTGTTTGAGCTCTGTCTATGGAAATGACCAAGCGGAGGGAATTCGCAACCTTGAGCCCCAAACAGAACATGAATATATGGAAAATAAATCTAAATTCCTTACCAGCCTCAGCACCTAAACACCCAATTTTCCTCTCTCGCTCCTGATTTTTCACATTCTCTAGTATTTTAATTTATTTACTCCCCCTTCAGACTATGTCTGCCGCTTTGTTGGTTTGCTGCCATTGATTTATAGTTAAATCAATTTTAATTCAACCTGTTTGTGCTGACTTGATGTTGACTGAAAATGAAAATTTTTCTCCCCATCCAGGCTTGTGAATCTGAGATCGCATCAATGGTGACGGAGGCACGGAGGAAGAGCAGTCAGTGCCTGGATGCTGCATTGCTTACACTTGGCCACCTGGCGGCAATGACGGCCATGCAGCTGAATGCTGTGGAGCGGGTTGCCCAGGCCACAGGCAAGGTAACACCACCATTAATACCACAGCAGGTACGATCCCTGTCAAAACTCTGGGGTCTGCTGTAATCAAGCCTCCATTCCACAATACTGGAGAATGGAATATTAGCAGTGTGTATCTCAGAGTAAAGAACACATTACAGGGTGGGGAATTATTGAGCTGAATAAGGATACGGCATGTTTGATTTGTTGATGTGCAGATGCAGAGGTATCTCATTATATTGTGTAAACAGAGGGATATGTAAGGAAATGTTGCAAACTGTCAGTGTTTTTAAAGGTGCACAGCATATAGTACAAATGGCCTAGTGAAGGGCATGATACGATTAGATTGCCTTCTCTTTTGTTCAGTTTTATTCAGCGTGGTGATAAGCACATGTCTAAACATATTTGTATACTTTAATTTTATATTTTTACTTTTACCCTTTTCTTAAAAAGCAGTCAAAACAACCACAAGGTAAATCATAAGCAGTGATAACAAACATTGCTCAACCAAACAAGAAAAGACTGCTAGAGGAAAATATTTAAAAAGACTCCCAATGCTGGAGACAATTTGCCTGAAAGATGATTTCTGGGAACTGTAGTGGAAGAACACCACAACAGTGATCAATGAGAAAAAGTGGGGGCTTAGGACTTAGAGCTATTATTTGAACAGGTTGAATCATTGCAGATACAGTATGTCAGCTGATAGGTAACAAGAAATTATAGTACAGAACTGCCAAACTAAATTTGAGGTAGAGAGAACCGACGTTTGTATTTTTACACTGTAAAATGTACTGCTTAGTGCATCTTGGTCACAATTCTTTAGGTGAACCCATATCAAGATCGTATATCGTTTATAAGTTTTTAAAAAGTAAACAAGTCTCAGCTGAACCAAATATCCAAAATAACCTTCCCTCAAACATCCAGTATTGTTCAGGCTATACTTCTCATACTATTCTAAACCATTAAGGATGCCTTGTTTGTTGTGTTTTGTAGCTTTTGGTGACTGACCAGAGAAATGCTATCACAAATATGGCTTATCTTATATGGTTACTTCTTTCCAGCAATCCGCTGTCATGAGTCTGCTAAAGGGGACCAATAAGGGCGTCTGCTCTCTCTTAGAGGAGAGCCTCATCATCACCAGAGAAATGCTGAGAGAGGCTCAGCTGGCCTACCCCAGGAACCCAGTAAGAGATCATAACCTGCCTGTGTCATTTATTGTAGTGAAATTGTATCCTCTTATCACACAAGATTTTGTAAATACTCTTAAAATGTGGTGTCATCATTGATAAGCCATCTCTGCTTGCAGGTCCTCCAGAGCCTAAAATCCAAGACTCTTGATTTAGCCCGTGCTCTACAGAACTACATGCATTGCCATATCATGGTGAGTTTCAACATCACAACCACCTACAAACTATTTATGGTAAAACTGTAGTACGGCTTCTAATTACTGCACATCTTTTGAACGTTTTATAAAACTGATTGATTTGCAATGACATGGGTTTAACTATGTTGGCCCCAGTAGAAATGTCGGCAGTAACTCCTCAGTGCTTTGCCCCCATATTCTCCATTCTTCAGTTTTAGCTGTCATGAATGAATATTGACTACTATGTTGTATTGTGGTACTCCTTTTGAGGTCTGTTTATTACATAGGTAGTCAGAGAAAGGAGATATGGTGAAGCTGTAGTGTGAAAGAAATACTTCTTCCAAAGTGAAATGATTACATTAACACATTCAAAAGGTTTGACATTCATTATTATTTGAAAAAACATTTATTGACAGAGCTGTTCACAGTATTAGAGCAGCTTATTGGTATCACAATCTTGTCTAAGCTATAACTAATAATTTCTTACCTGTGACTGCTTTATATTCTAATTTGCCAAGAATTTAATTCTAGATTTAAAAAATAAATAAATAAATAAATAAAGATTAATGTCATTATTTATCTGCAGCTTCATTTCAAAAACTGCTGGTATTTGTTTCGGTAAACTGTGGTTAAAAGACAGAGTACAAGCTCAGCAAAGCTTCCCTGGATATGTTACGGTTAAAAACAATCTTGCATCTTGACACAGGCTTAAATGTTACAGATTAATACCCTCACCCACAGCAGCCCCGGTAAAGATGCCACTCAGCCTTTATTGCTCCTGTAAAGCTCAATGCTCTGTAGGCTTATCTCTCTGCAGTCGTCCCTTGACGATCATTCAGGTAATGAATGTGTTGAATGAAGTGGCATTAGTCACAGCTAACAGGCTTGTTTGCCGTTATCTTAGCCACACAAACTAGCAGTTTTTTTTTGTTAAAACCAATCATTGACACATATAGGCGCAGGGGCATTTTGCTGCCCACAGTGTTATTGTAGTCAAATAAACCTGAGTTATAGCCTGAGGCAACTACTTTCATGGAACCAAGAACCGCACATGTGCATGATAGGGATGTAAACACATCTATGAATGTGAACTGTAGCAGACAGTGTCATTTATTGATTGAACCAAAATAATTTGGACTTGTATAGTTTGCAGCTCGCAGAAAAGGGTGATTAGTGATTCAAATGTTGGTATCAAGTAAAATTGTCATTATAGTCGGTGGTCAAAATGCAGTTATATGAATGTTGTTTTATTTAAGCAAAATGTAGGGACAAAAACTACTTAAATCTCACAATAAACAATTATATACAGGAACTTTTACTTGTAGCAGTTAAAGAATGTAAATTTAAGGTAAAATGGCTTGTGTGCAGAAATGTGTTCTGGAGTAAATGGTATGGTGCAACAATTTTTGCTGTACTGCAGTGATCTGAAAGGGAGGTCATTAGGTTTATGTCATAGAAAAGAACCATGGACCATTACAATGGAAGCCCCATTTATTCGGTGACATCACTTGCATGCATGCATGCATGTCTGTCTGTCTGTCTCTCTATGTCTTCTTATATTGTGTTTGTTTGTAGTGATGTAATTGTTGGTTAGGTTACATTTAATACAGCTTATTTGCTCTGTCGTGTATTCAATTTTTGGGTGTGTTCATGTTTTCAAACAGGAGAGGGAGACTGACACAGAGCAGGTGGAGGAGGGGGAGGAGGAGGCCTCAGTTTCCCATTTGCAGAGTCTGGGGATTACAGTGACCAAGCTGTTCCAGCTGAACCAGGCCATCAGACAGCTGCATTCCTCTCTGTCTACCGCCCTGCGAGGTGAAACTTCTGTTAACACTTATCCACTGTATCTTACATTGTACAGTACAGAAATATATCTCTTATTCAAAAGCAGTAGAAGAAACAGTATGTCAAGAGCCAAAGCCATTCGTTCTTGCTTTTTGTCCTTCACTTTTTCATTTTATATAGATTTTCTGAATGTCCACTTACAGTATAATACAACAAACAAGCAATTTCAGAAAAAAGCTGATCTGTAAGTCTTAACTTTTACACAATTGTAGAAAAATATTCTATATTTTCATTTCTATCACTCACAATGAAAGGATTAAAAATGTTGCTCTTGCATCGAAGTATGTAGTTCTGCATGAACCTAACAAATGAATAACTTCAGAGGTTTGTCAGTAAATCATTATGTATAATGAACTATTATGCTGTGACAGTTAAAGTTAAACTATAGTTTGTTTGTTTTTGTTTCAAGATAAATGTTGTAGATTTTGAGCATGACTTCAAATGATTAGTTATGAAGTGGAGTATTGTTGTCTGTGTCATTTCTTCTATATGACTGTCGTCTTCCTTCCAGGAAAAGACAGAGACTCCAACCTCAGCAGCTGCAGAGAACTAATCTCCTCTGCCAAGGCTGTCGATGAGCTGATCACTGGTCTGTCCAGGGAGGGAGCAGTAACGCTGGCCCTGCGACTTCCCTGTCTTCAGAACGTCATGGCTGCACGAGATGAGCTCCACTCTGCCCTGCAGTCCCTGTCCTCCTGGAACCAGCAGGATCCAGGAGCGAACAGAAGCTCTGCCGCTTCAGATAAGAGCACAGAAGATGAACTCTTGTCTAAAGAGAGTGCTACCACTCATTGCTCTGTTAGAAATCGAGTCGTGAGTAAGATAGTCTACTCTCTCCCTCCAGGTGTGACAACCAAAAGCAACACACATTGGGTGTAATGTGCATTTATACCCTACCCTGCTATTTTTTTATGATGTGCTCACATCATGTACGATTTACTGTAAAACTACTGGTAATAACAAATGTGTTGTGCACCAGACACTGCACGGACTCTAGTGCCAACAGTTGAAACAACAGCAGCTGTCTTTATTTAATTACAAAGAAAATAATAAATATGAGCAAACGAATGAATACAATATGTGGCTGCTTCAAAACTAGAGCAACAATTCCTATCATCGTGTCACTACACGATGTGAAAAGCACTGCTATCAAGATGTGCTGTAGGTTCAGTCCAGTAAACTCAGTAATTTGGCACTAAGAGCTTTAAAGGTATTTTAGATATAAGCATGAAGACTTAAGTCACTGGAATATGTAGCGTTCATATAAGAGTCATTCTTGACGGATTAGCAGTTAGAATAATTGGCTGTAAGGACAATGTTCACTTACGCTGTAACAGGCCTGTTTTGTTGTACTTTATTTTTCAGAGGCCACTAAATTATTCTTTTTTTAAATTCTTTTTTTATTATTTCAAACATGTAAGATTTCAATATGCAGCTCAGGTGGCGTTATGTTAAAAAAAATAATGAAAGGCTTTCTCCCTATTCTCCGCTGTATATGATTTCTTTCTTGTATGAAGATATATTTTGTTCTTTGCAGAAAGTTTTGCTCTTATGTTGTATAACACGTACTGCAACCATTTGCACTCAGGAGGGACTTGTATACTCAATGTTTCCCCTAAATACATGTACTCCACAAAGTGTTTTATGTCCTTTTACTGTTCACTTTGTAAAAATTTGATATGTCAAAATAATGTAACAACTTGTGCTTCCGCAATAAATTCACATGGCTTGATTTGACAAAGATCCAAACCTTTCATAACACAGTTTATTATATATCGTAAAGCATGGAGTCCCGATGAAGACGGACACTAGCACTGGAATCTACATGGTGAAAGTGAAAAATGTTTATCAAAACATTCATATACAAATTTCGTAATTGGGCTACCTTGTAGTGACTTTGGGCGGCTCCCCGGGCGTTGTGAATTGATGCCCACCGCTCCAGTATATATGTGTATGTGGCATCTGTCACTATATGTGTGTTCATGTGCATGTGTGTTCCGACAGGTGCCAGCTGGATGGGATAACTGCGGAGAAATAATTTTGTGTGTAAAGTTTCAACTTAACTTAAATACTCAAATTGTGTGAGTCCACAGATTTACATATTGAAAAAATCAATTATGTCTTTGGAATTTACATCTGGTAAGATATCTGACTGTAGGTGGACAGTAAAACCTGTAAATTATTATGTTTTATTATTGATGAGGGACCGCCTGGTGGTCACTGTACCCTAGTTTGGGAACGACTGCATCAGACTAAAGGAGCCAAACTTTATATCATGAGCTCTTAGCCAATGGATTAGATTCACATTCATTTGTGTATGAAGTCAATGTGTAAGCCTTTGGCTTCACTAGACACCCTGGAAGCCACTCAAGGGTCCCTAGAGATCCTTGAACCCTACTTTTGCTAACCCTGTGCTCGGCATGCTGCAGGTTACACCCACTCCTCCTCCTCTCTGCAGCTTCCTCTGCATCCTCCCTTCATGCTCTCTGGAGTCAGCTCCCACCAGGATCTGTCCTTTACTGACTGGCTGACAGAGCGCAGCTGAGAAGAAAACATACGTTGAGTAACTTTACACTCAGTGGAATTAAAAAAGACAACAACAGCTAAGACTTCGTTTGAAGGAGTGGTTGCATGCTGCGTTCACGGACACGACGCGATTGGAATGAGAACGCGCAAAAAAGTTTTTAGCAAGACGAATATTTCAGGTAAAACTATCGATTCGTTTCACTTTTTATGCTCGACCAATACTAGAAACCACAGAACAATGAAACTGAATGTCATTCTCACCTAATGAAGATGTTTTTTTTTTTTTTCAGGATGCACTGGTCATTGTTCCCCAATTTAGGCCTGCTTGTAAGTACTCTTTGTATTTACGTTTTCACTCGTGTATAGGGTTTCATTACCTTTGACGAGGCAAAGTTTGATGGAGTTGTATAAAACGCCCTTTTTCCAGTAGTTTGTTTAAAATGGTCTGTTAAAACCAATTAAGCGCAAAATGCAGTGACGCTCACCATGTTCACAAGTGTGTAACGACTGTTATTAACATACCTTAGAGGTTGTGAAGATGTACGAAAAGCCATAATGGTCTTCTAATACTAGGAACTTGGATGTTTTTATGTCTTTGAATTGTACTGGTGGGTGTTTAAATATGCCCTGTGGACAAGTGAGTGTCTTACTGGCTTATTGCACTTCAACATTTATACTAGATTTAGACTAAATTACGAGATTATTGTGTTTCTTTATATGCTAGTCATTTGTTGCGAGTTTAAATACTCGCCTTTGATTGGCTGGAAAGTCAAGCAAGATGAAAAGGAGCGGGTAGTCAACGTCCTTGGCAGTGTTCTATATTAATGCGCGATGAAAAATTGCAGGCAATTTACTGTTACGTTAACTCACAGGTATGGGTCTGTTACAGTGAATCGTGGGTTAAACTCAATACAAACATTTAAAACTTGATTACCGTTTTAACATAGCTGTATTTTACTTTTTAAATACATGGTCAGGTGTATTTAGATAACATCGAGTTTAGCGGAGGAAACAGGCGTTCTTTGCCCGTTATTTTGTTAAGTAATCAGCACACCTGTTGTGTATCGCCTCAGCTTATTTAGTAAAGAAGACCATGTTCTGTGACTTCATACTTTAAAGCAATGAGCTAAACTTGAACTTATGTTTCAGGTTTGTATTCACAGCTATATATCAGGTGAGTCACTTTCTATTTCTCTTTTCACCAAACCTCATTTTTAATTTAAAGTTGTATCAGGGCGGTTAGTAGCTAACCTAGCTAGTTTGTCTGAGCGTGTAGCCCTGTCTTTAAAGTGTAACTAAACCCTCATACCACTTTTTCAACTGAAAAACAATGTACAGTGTTGCTTGAAAGTAGGTGAACTTCTTAAGCACTTTTTCAATTGTTTTTGTCAACTTTTTCAGCAGCAGAAGGTTATTGAACCCTGAGCTGCACTGCTTAAAACAAACAGGAAAACACAATCAGATGGCTCAAATCGATGGCTGAATTAACCAATGAAACGGGCCAGTGAAATGAGAAAGCTTGAAGGAAGTAATTGGGCAGCAACTCATACAGGTCATTTATATGGAGAGGAAAAGGCATCTCAGAGGACCTCAGGAAGGGTTTGTTCACACATTTGTCTGGACAAACTTGTAAATTCATCTCATCTCAAATTTGAGCTTTACCTGTCCGCTGTGATGCGTATCGTCATTGCAGGTGGCTCTGCCTAGAAGTGGACAGCCTTCTAAATATCTGCAAAAGCTGCATGAAAAATGATCATGTAAAACCCAAACCAAACGTAACAACTACGGATTTGCAGACCTTTTTTTGCTGCATCTGGGACACGCGGATGCTTCAACATTAGAAGAAAACAACATCCACATGGCTTTAATGGAAGGGTTGCTCGGAGGCAGCCTTTGCTCTCCAAAAAAGAACAAAGTTGCCTGTCTCAACTTTGCCAGAGCTTTCTGCAAATCAACTCAGTGGACAGATTAGTCCAAAGTCGAACTGTTTGGTCACAACCAAAACTGCCACATTTGGCTAAAAGTCAGCACTGAATACCACCACAAGTACCTTCCCCACAGTGAAGGATGTTGATGAGAACGTTAAGATCCCGCATGCTTTTCGTCCCTGAACCTGGATGCCACATAGTCCTGAGAATCATGAATTCTGAGGAATATTGTAAAATCTTGGTGCATAATTTCAAGCTGTTAGTTTAGAAGTTAAAGAAAATAACATAATAATGATCTGAATCATTCTAGCCAAACAACCAAGGAATGGCTGAGGAAGAAGATTAGTGTTATGAATTCAAGTCCAGTTAAACTCTGGACTTGAATTCTATTCAAATGCTGTGGTGGACCAGAAGCAGGCAGGGTGAAACCCAGCTATTGCAAATAAATTTTGCTATTGGCTGATCTGGAGGCAGGTGACCTGAGTACGGTGGCAGCTTTCGTCACCGCTTAAGCTCTGCTTCACTGATGAGACCATAAAAGTGTCATAAAAATATCAGATCTATGTGAACCACTTGAAGTGTAAAGGCATTTTCATCATGTTTTTTTTTTTACATGATTTTCCATTGTTTGACTGTCGGTCTTCTAATTACATCATCCTGTTATGCCCTCTTCTTCTGCTGCCATAGTTCAGTGGCACCCGACTTGAGAATAAGCTGTTAATCATCTGTGCTCAACTTCTAATATTTGCAGATTTCTGGAAGTGTGCACTAGATTTGAATGGAGATTTGACTTGAGTTTAGTGACAGGCTCAACTGTGCGGTGTTTAACAGCACTTTACTTGTCTTTCAAAGCTCAACAGAAAGGCTTGGAACATTGACATCATCATTTGGCTGGCAGCTGGCAGTAAATTCTGAATGAAAACCTGGCTTGAACTTTCTCTAAATCTTCACTGGTATCATTTGCATGGTAAAACTTTTACTTGGACAACGTAGCAAACTGTCCAAGTTGTTCTCATATTATCAGTCATTTTATTTTAGTTGAAACAGTGGCACTGCTGTACCATTGGTTTTAATCCAGATGCCATTGGTTAGCCTTGGTTTTAAAACCTGAAATCCCAGATAAGACCTGTCAGTCACAGTCAGCCATTTTTTTTTTTTTACCAATGCTGTTTGGTATCTCTCCACTAATTTATTCTTTTCTCTTTGTTAAACAGCTTTTACACTGGAAACCAAAACCCTGACATATGATGAGTCCTACTATGAGTATGAGGCCAATCCAGTGCAGTGGAACAGTGCAATGAAACTGTGCAACCAGCGCTCTGGGGCCTTAGCCACCGTCTCCAATCCAGTACAGGAGCAAGAGCTTAGCAGCTTTTTAAAATCCTTGAACATCTCTCAGCCTGTGTGGATTGCCAGGAAAGTCATGACACATCTGACAAGTAGGTTCATTGTGCCATTTGTGTATTAACGTTAGCACTGTTTCTTTTTTAAAGAGGTAGTTCAGATTTTTGTAGTGGATTTGTATGAGGTACTTTTATATAGTCAGTGTTTCACGTACAGTATACAGTGGTCAGCATGCTCCCACTTGGAGAATCAGACAAAAGTCCTTGCACAGTAGTAGAGCAAAGCACTGCGGACAGCAGGTCAACAGATGTTTTAGCCACAATAAAAAAATGGCTCGACTGGGGAAAAAAAAATCAATCTGTCTAAATGCACACTATTGTGAGCATATTCTCATCACTTTACCTTGCCACAGACAGCCCCTTCCCCTTGGCACTACATTATCTTAACCCTATAACTTATGTATTCCTACGCCCAGCTGTACTGAGTATGAGTATGGCATATTACGCCACAGATCTGATGTCAAGTTAAAGTGGTGAGAATATGCTCACTTTAGTGTACACACACAAAAAAAAAAGTTTATTTTTTATGTGGCTAAAGCACATTTCTGCTAACCCTGTCCACAACAGTGCATAGCTCTATTTCTGGAACTACTGTCTGCTTCTCCAAATTGGGAGCATGCTGACTGCTGTCTACTACACACTGACTAGGCATAAGTGCCACATACAGTACCTTAAAGTACCTTTAACTTTAGAGTCATTGTTTTACTCACTTACTTACTCAATTACTTAAAGGAAATAGAATAGAAAAGGAGGGCTGGCGATACAGTGAAAGAAAAAAGTGTTTACACTAGAAAAATGACCATAAAGTGCACACCGAGAGGTGTCCCAGGATTTTTCCTTAATAGTAATGCCTTTGTTTTCTCTCTGTTTGGGGCGAAACCAAAGGATCTTCCCAGACCCTGATTCTGGAGTTCAGTGGGCGCTCAGACAGGAAGCATGCCCGTCTCCTGCACAAGTTCCCCTCCATGGGCTCAGTGACCGTTTGCACCCATCTCGGCTTCAATCCAAATAGCTTTGGAATCTTCACCATCTTCTCTTATTCCATTAAGTCATATATTAATGAGTTCCAGCTCCGTGCAAACTTGGTCCAGGGCAGGCTTGTTCAGCTGGCTCTGCTGGTTCACGGCAATCATGGACCTTACATTGAAGCCTTCGACCACGACGACTCCTGGCACTCAGTGTGCGTTTCTTGGACTCAGAATGGTGGACGCTGGGCACTATTTGCTCATGGCCTCGCAGTCTCTGGGGGTGAAGGCCTAAACAGCTCTGAGGGCATTGGCCGTGACGGCCTTTTCATTATCGGACAGGAGCAGGACACCTTTGGGGGCTCTTTTAAGAAGGATGAGTCATTCTCAGGGAGCATTACAGAACTGCACATATGGGATCGTGTACTGAATAGCAGTGAAATATACACCATGGAAAAGCAGTGCTCACCCATTTCCTCTGGGCTGGTGTTCAAGTGGAGTGGAGCAGCCATGGAAACAGAGACCTCCCTTACGAAGCTATGGAGAGACAACCCATGTCAAGGTACATTTGTTAGGATGCAGCATGAAGCAGGGGAAGCAGCTGAAGGGTTACCAAAAGCTAAGTCAAACTTATTTAATCACTAAGTACGGGGAAGTACAGGTTTAAACAATAAAGACACAAGCTGAAATCTATCCACAAGGTCCAGTAGTATAGTAAAACATTGTGGGGTTGCTATGCAGAAAAAAAACAATCACATAGAGACCATTTGAAATTCATTTTAGACTACTCACTTTTGAGTAGAATGCCAAGATTTGAGCTGGCCTGATGTGGTAAACTCCACCCATCTGCATTCCAAGCAAATAAATGCTGTGAATAAATTGCAGACACAACTAGATCCAAATCTGCTCTGTCTCTGTTTCATCTTCCTACTCCTCTAATCTCTCTAATCATGATGTAATTTACATCAATGTTGGTTGCAGCTAAAAGGTGGTTATAAATACTTGGAATAATACTAGAACACACTGAAAAGTAAAGTACACAAAACCTGCTTAAAAATACATTGAAATCTTTATTGAGCACAAAGTACGACAACATATAACAGACCAAGACAAGATAAAAATGATGGCCAAGTGGTGTTTTGACTTTTTCTAATCTTTTCTAGACTAACTAAAGAAAGTGTCCCAGTCTATAGCTACAATGCCACAGTGTTGAAAATAATGGTGTACTGCTAAGGTCACTCATTTTTTTTTAATAACATTTTATAAATTCTCCAAATGGACTTTCTACAAACTCCTTTCCGCTCCATGAACACCTGAAACAGCTTTTCAAATCAATAGCACATGAAATAACTTTTCAAAACATTACTTAGCACTAATACTACTTACTACTACTTAGCACTAAATAAACAATATAATTAAAAACAATAACAAAAAATCCCAAAACAACAATCAATGTGTTTACTTTCATGGACTATGAATAAACTAAACTACAAAAGTTCAGTGATCACTACCCTAGTTAATGTGCACTGTGTAACTGTGTTATGTAGGAAAATATAATATTGCTTAAGGCTTGGTATCAGCAGATAGTAATTATTATATTAGTCAGATTGAGATTAGCAAAAAAAACATACAGACACCATACACACACCACACACACTTTTCCTTTCCAGCATTAAGCACTACTACGAGGTTTAATGAGATTGAAGGAAAGAGGAAATGTCTGTCTCCCTTGCTCTTATTTGC
Organism: Sciaenops ocellatus; assembly: GCA_033000465.1. Classification (NCBI taxonomy): domain Eukaryota; kingdom Metazoa; phylum Chordata; class Actinopteri; family Sciaenidae; genus Sciaenops; species Sciaenops ocellatus. The sequence continues at coordinate 19,792,710 of CP136882.1, read as the reverse complement.
TTTCACCCTTCAATGAATAGAGGAGACTGTGACCAAGTTGTAACTGGCAGAAGGTAGGGCTCCTAATGGTTCTTGTAAATGTTTTGTGGCTCACGTCACTCTGAATCCCACCCTTCAAAACAGACTTCTCCCGTTCTGACATCATGCTCCCCAGTGAGCAATGAGACTCCAAAACACTGACTCCCCCTCCTGGAACTGAACATGCAGAAAGGATAGTGAGCTTGTACTCGTTCAGTGATTTTCAGTTACAACGTAGAAATTAATTATCAGATCTTTAAAGATCAATTTACCGACTGAGTAACAGAGAACAAACAATTGAACTGAACTTTACAAATGTCGTAGTTGTAATTCAAGTTACTATTCATAAATATCAAGGGTGACATGATATTACATAATAATCCATAAAAATCAGCATTTAACATTAGCCTACATAATAATCTGTAAATAATCTGCATAATTGCTTCAGGAATGGCATCATACACACAATAATTACATGATTACATTAATCCAGTCGTGTTTTTTTCACAGTTTACATACATTTCAATAGAGTAAATATTGTAATGGTATCAGTTTTTGTTTCAATATGTATTCTAATGTAAAATTTCTGAAGTAGCAGCAACAGGTATGAAGTTTTCATGTCACCAACATAACACTGTGGAAGTGATGTCTGCGTTGATTACGATGCAAAGGGAAGGGATACACTGTCGAACGGAATTATTATCCACTGCATCTGGACATGACATTCAGTCTTGATGTGTCTCTTTTATTTTAAAGAATTTAACGTTAAGAATAACCTTCATCATTTCCTTCACTAGGAAACTTCACTGCCTTAGCAGATTCTTTATTGGATTCCATCCACTGGTCAGATGAGAATTGTGGCATCTTTCAACCTACTATTGGGAGCTGGACCTTAGCCAAGTGTGACTCATTCAAAGGGACTGTCTGCCAGTTTAAGAAAGGTACCAATAATAATGATGATAGTATGTCAGTTATTTTTAATATGATTTATTCTTGATGTAGGGTGATTTGATCTGCTACATCTAACCCTGAGAGACCATGAAAATAGAGACCTGTACATCGCCATCTATTTCAATACAATAGTCCTGTTAAAAATATGGTAATGTAAATATTACCATTGCATAAATTAGATTATTGACATTTTGTAATTGTTGCTCACATTGTAAACATAGCAGAGAGTGTTGGATCTTTGGAGATTTCTATGACTATAGTGTCAGGCGTTTGTCATACTCTACTCATACTGTAATAGATTATATCATATTGTATTTTATTTGTCTCTTTTTGTCTGCAGAAGTGCCAGATGTTATTGCTTTACCAAAGACACCATTCTTCAGTAGATTGAGTCAAGATCCTCTGACAAAACCTGTGAGTTGGACATTTTAGCTGTGCACATCATCACTTTAGTGGTTCAATATGATACATGAACATACAAGAACTCATCTTTGTGATGTTGGTGCAGAGACAGCTCAACACCTGAGAATTCAGAGAAGATGATGCACACTATTATGGTAAAAAGACAAAGAAATGGCACAGACTATTTCTATCATAAAGTTCAATTAAGGCTGGGTAGTGGACGAAATGTTGGCCATGTTTAAGGTAGAATTTATGCCTTTCAGACAAGAAATCAGAATTAGAATGTCCAATACACAGACTTGCAAATATTAGCATGGCTGATAGGTAAAGTACTCTCCTGATTAAAACATAATCTTATTACAGATTTAGGAGAACAATAACTTCAATTAACTTATCAATGCAGGATGATTTTCTAAGGATTGACTTACTAGGTCAAAATTCTAGAGAATCTCTTGTACTTTGTTAACACAAGTTATTGTGATCCTGAGCCATATCGAAAGGGAATTAGCGAATTACCAGCATTGCACTGCAACCACCTTTCCTTTCGTAATGAAGTTCAAATTATTCATCTGTCATTCTTTTTCTCAGGTGATGGAGGAGTTAAGCGTTAACTCCTCCTTGGACAGAGATCTGACCTTGCTGCAGCAGCTGACCCAGGCTGTTCTGAATATGTTAGAGGCCGGTGGCCCGAACCTCCTTTCTTCCAGTGATGTCCTTTACCTCACCCAGATGATTGAGATGGACCTGACTGCACTGGCTAGCACTCACTCCGCTGGAGTTGATGCAGCAGAAGTCATGGTGTCCATTGCTACCAACTACGTAAAGATGGCGAGTTTGATGCTGGAGCCCCAGATGGCTACACAGTGGAAGGGCATGACAGAGGATGGGGTGAGGGGAAGACCTGTGTTTATCTGCTTCTCTGCCAAAAATTCTCTAAGGTTTAATTGATTTGCAGTGTGTTTTTTCTACGTTGTGAGTTTTTTTATTTACCCCCAAAATAATCCCACGTTAAGGGATGAGGTAAAATAACTTTCTCAACTTTCTTAACCCAGCAAAAGTTGTCCTTTCTCTTCCACCATTCTCAGCCTGACTTTTTGTTGTTGGGTCTGTATTTCCTGTACAGGTCAGCGTGGGGCCGTTTACTATTGTCAAGAGCATCGACAATCTCACTGAAACTCTTGCTGACATGCTAGCTGCTGAGGGAAGAGGCTTCACTCTTTTAACCAAGAACATAGGTAAGAAAAACATTTTCAAAGAAAATATTGATTAACTGTCAGTTATTAGTTGAAAATACAGGAGGCGCCGTTTCAGTGGTAATCATACGTGATGGAAAAATTGTAGACAGATGAGGATTTCAAAGCAGAACATTTTATTCACAAATCTGTCTGTCACATTTCACTTAAAGAAAAAAGTCCACCATCCTTGTGATGTGGAGATTGCAATTCATTGCGATGTATTGCAATTTGTATTTTTCTTTCTTCTTTATATTTGGGCTATTCTGACTTTTCTAGTTATAGTCCAGCCCTTCAGCTCCTTATTTATGCAGTTACCATATATGTTGTTTACCATATACATATAATGTGAATGGCTCAAACCACTGGTAACTGTTGATTTTGTAACACAAATAAATAAAAAAAAGATTCATGCATTTCTCCTCATGCTTATTATTATTGTTAATCTGTCCTCTGCTGTCTTTGTCGCCAGATGTGTACTTGAAGTGGCAGAAGCTGTCTGAAGAGAGCTGTCGTCACGTCTTCAAGCCATCTGCGGTCGGCTCTCACACCACCACCAGCAATGGTCAGGATGAATTGCTTATCCCTGACACTGAGCTCCAAAGGATACACGCATTGGGTGAGAAACATGCACACACACATATAAATGCACTTGTCATAGAGGCCAACCCAAATGAACAAGTGAGCAAATGAGAAGGAAAAACTATGTGCCCACACACAATTTTATTTGCCATATGTGCTCTGTCCTATGACTAAAGGATTAAATAAATCAAATATATAAATGATGATAAAAATATTAACTGAACTGACTACTCATGGTGAAGTAGAAACATTCTTTGCTGTAGAGCTTTTGCTATGAGCGTTTGTCCAAATGCTTCCAGATTATGGAACTGTAGCTGGGACTACAAAATATAATTAAAATATCAAATAACTGGCAAACATTTGCATTAGGCAGCAAACATTTGTGTTTGCATTAAGCAGCTATCTTAAATGTGTGAAATGTTGTTTGATGTTCAGGAAATTTCTGTATAACTACAGAAGGCTCTTTTCCTCCTCTCTCTCTAACCAGGATATAAAGAATTGATGTTCATTCATACCCTCTACAGCCATCTAAGTGAGATTGTGTCTGGAGCACACGAGCCTCACCAAGAGAAAGTAAAAAGGTTGTCTGTTTGCCTGTTGTTTTCTCCTATGTTCTACTTTTGATGTTGCTGACCATTTTGATTCAACTCACAGAAACAGACACACTAAGACCTGATATAGACTTAAATAATAGTTCATCACTTGTTACAAGCATCTAATCAGCAGAAACCACAATGACTTGAGGTACTAAAAGGGATTTCCCATAAAAATGTCCCATATATGCTCAAATCTAAGTGAAAATGTGTCTTTCTAGTCCAATTTGGCACTATATTTAGATCTCTTATTTTTATAATAATACACTAAAGTTTAAACCATTGTTTGCCTTTCCAGAATTCTCCCAGGTCATCTGTCTTCCGCTGTCATATCAGCTACCATTCGTGATACCTCCAAGGGCCAAACCATCCCTGTGGCTGTCGAGTACACCCTTTCCTCATCACATGTGGTATAGTCCATGTACAGGGGGGGGGCTGGGGTGAGGGTGATAAGTAAATCAATTCTAGTGTGGAGCAGCCAGACCTGATTTAAGGATACTAAATTGGGACTGCTATGTTAAAACTTGTTAAGATGGAGTACGATCTTGTTCTTTGAAAATTCATTTTCATTCATTCAATTTAATGATACTCAATATTTTTTGGATACAGGTGTTGTACAGGCGTGGTACAAGTGATAGTTAAATTGTTGTCTTTTGATATATTCACTAAATGCATTATGTCACTACACACAAATGTTCATCTCCCAGCAGGCAGCACATGGCTTTTATCACTTGGCACTTTTGGCTGCATAGAGTCCAAGGTAATATGTTAAGAGACAAATAGTCAGAGAAGGAAAACAAGTGCAAACATGTGTTTCTGTTTCTAGGTGGAGTATTCACAGCGTGTTAGTCCGGTTTGTGCCTTTTGGAATTTCAGCTTGATGTAAGTTTGACCAACAACACAGTCACAAACAGTCCTCATAAAATATTATTGTAATAGAAATTTAGGCTTTTGGATGAATGATGAAGAGGTGGTCTCTTATTGTGAACCACACATTTTTGTGCATATATACACGGCATGTTTCAGATAACCTTAGATATATATGAAACCCTCATATATATTAAATCATTCACGTTTAATATCTCTTCCCTCTCAAACTAATTGATGAGAGTGTGTTTGTGTACCTGTACTTATGTATAGGCATAATCATACCAATGGCTGGTCCAGTGATGGTTGCAGGGTGACCTTTGCCGGCACTGGTGTCACTTCATGTCTATGTAACCACACCACCAACTTTGCAGTGCTGATGAATTATCTGGAGTCGAAGGTAATGAGTCCAATGTGAGATGTGTTGTGATGCAGTGAGGGAAATCACACATAATGAATCAGGCTGGATTGAACAGGATCTGGCGCTGCGGCGAGAACGGAGGTAATACCATTAATTTTAGGGGGGGTGGTCAGTTTCGGCTCCGGTGGTCCTCGCTGCGAGGGTGTCAGTCAAAAACAGCTCCGGCGAGCGGCGGAGAAGTTGACCCAGATCCAATTTTGGAAAAACGGAGCCTGACATCACGCTACGGCCGCCAATCAGACACTCAGATCGGTCAAACCTCCACAGTCAGCCTGAAATGTCTCTGAAACAGGGACTATCCAGGTGGATTCATGGACTCCGATACTCTACCTGTGTGTGTGTTCTGACTTTGTTTATTTCATGTACCCAGCTTCTAGTCTGACTTGCAATTTACACTGCAAAATAGACACACAAAGAAGTTTAATTTGATTTGTGTCCGATGGTTTGCGAGAGAGAGAGAGAGAGCGCTTTGGTCGAGAGGCATACAGTAACAATAACAATGAGCGAGTGCCAGCCTCGATAAAGCTGTTAATCAGCGAAATAAAAAGTTATTTCCTGATTGTTTCACAGCGGTTATGTTCAGCACATATAGCAACCCCAGCGCCTGATCCTGTCTGAATGCACACTTAGAGGTTGCAAGATGAAAAATGTAAAGCAGATCTCAAATGTAAACTGTGGTTATGGTTTTGGGTGGTGAATATTGGTCATGATGTTTTTTTTTCATTCTTGTAACAGAGTGTGAACGTTTACATCTAGTCCAAATGTTGCTCATGTGAAATCTAAATCCAGGTTGTGATCTTTGAGCTCTAAAATTGTGGATTGGATTTTTAGTAGAATATATTAACCAACATGCCTTCAGCAGCACTGTGATGATTTTAAATTGTACATTTTTAGCATTTAGTTGTTCACAAATTCAGGTATAATAAGTGTCTTTGAGATGGATTCATATGGTTCAGACCTGTACTATTTTGACAACATTCTCCTCTCTTCCTCTTTTTCTCTCTCTGCCTCACACGATTACCTTTCCCCTCTGTCCCAGTGGAGTCCTGAAGAAGAGCTTATTTTGACCAAGCTGACGTTCATTGGTTCTGGCGCGTCTTTGTGTGCACTGGTGGTGACCTTAATGTTGTTCACTGTACTGGAGTGAGTATCTGATTTTCATGTCCCACTTACCTACGATGCCAATGTACAGTAGCTGTCTGGTGTCTGTCTAGTTCAATCAATGCACACAACTCAGCTTCAACCTGTTATAATGTGTATTTACAGTCACATAAGAGTTTAATTAAAATTTAGGGCTCGGCGATATGGACCAAAAGTCATATCTCAGTATTTTTTAGCTGAATGGCAATACTCGATATATAGCGATATTTTTTCGCTATATTTTTGTGGTCGGATAATTTAATATGTCTATTATTAATGGTCCGCCGGTAAATTGCACTCCCACCACTCATACTACAAATCCCACAATGCACTGCAACAGCTGACACACAGATCAAGACCTGTGCACCACCTGTAACCCCGCTGCTTTGGTTGTTTATTGACACACTAATCAGTGGTCCAGTGTCGACAACTTAGCGACTTTGTCGCTATATTTAGCGACTTTTCAGACCCTCTAGCAATTTGTTTTTTCCCAAAAAGCGACTAGTGACAAATCTAGCGATTTTTTCTGGAGTTATTGGAGACTCTGACGTGACGACGTCAACGAGCAGCGGGAGACCTGGACAGAGGGAGAGGAGAAATAAAAGCAAACTGGCGGCTCAAGGGAAGAAATGTATAGTCATTTTAACGCAAAATAAACTATATCGATATAAACGATATGGTCTCGTGCTATACCACGTTTGAAAATATATCGATATAGATTAAAATATCGATATATCGCCCAGCCCTATTAAAATGTATGCATAGTAGTGTTTTTGACGATACTCATAACTGATATTCTGTATTTAAATCTGACTATTTCTGTGCCATGAACTGTTGTTCAGGTTTCCAAATAATTGTATTCTTCCTGGGGAGGAAAGAAGCTCTTCGAACCAATTAAAGTGATACTACATATGTGAATTCTGATCAGTTGATTCATAGTAAGAGCTTCCCAGTCTAAATGCATACATATTTAATTTTCTATTTTATTTTAAAACATTTGAAATTAGTTCTTGCTCCCACTCCTGATGTTAATACATTTTTCGCATATGAACAGGTAAACCTAAACTATGAAATTCAGAGTATTTTTAAACGTGTATACTGAAGGCAATTGTGCACACATGGATTTGAGGTGACACCCTCTCCAATACACTAAAACGAGAGAGATAACTTATTGGCACTATATTGCTTGTGCTCTCTCCTAAGGCTGCTATGAGTATTGACTAAAGCTAATCCAGTAATTACTGTGGTCTACATCTGAGTCCACTCTGAAGGTTTATAGCGGCATTTTGCAGCCATTAATTAACATAAGAGTCACTGAGGGATCACAATCAGCTGTAGAGGAGCGGCCCTGACAATTTATGACTGTCCTGAAATCAGAGAGTGCAGCCATGCATTTCACACACATGCTGGTGTATGATGTACATGCATTTGTGTACTTAAACACACGCACACACGCACACAGTGGAGGTAGAAGTAGAGGTACACAGTCCGTAGATGCATGCATAATCACACCCTGAAATTATGGTGGTCACAAGCAGTGATGCAGGTATGATTAGTCTAAATAGGCTGAACCCATCAGGAGCTAATTAGAGGTTCTTTGGATCATTTATGTCTCTAAACCAGATTCAGCTGTCTGTTTTATATACGATATATAATATACACTCACCGGCCACTTTATTAGGTACACCTGTCCAACTGCTTGTTAACGCAAATTTCTAATCAGCCAATCACGTGGCAGGAACTCAATGCATTTAGGCATGTAGACATGGTCAGGACGATCTGCTGCAGTTCAAACCGAGCATCAGAATGGGGAAGAAAGGTGATTTAAGTGACTTTGAACGTGGCATGGTTGTTGGTGCCAGACGGGCTGGTCTGAGTATTTCAGAAACTGCTGATCTACTGGGATTTTCACGCACAACCATCTCTAGGGTTTACAGAGAATGGTCCGAAAAAGAGAAAATATCCAGTGAGCGGCAGTTCTGTGGGCGCAAATGCCTTGTTGATGCTAGAGGTCAGAGGAGAATGGCCAGACTGGTTCGAGCTGATAGAAAGGCAACTGTAACTCAAATAACCACTTGTTACAACCGAGGTATGCAGAAGAGCATCTCTGAACGCACAACACGTCGAACCTTGAGGCGGATGGGCTACAGCAGCAGAAGACCACACCAGGTGCCACTCCTGTCAGCTAAGAACAGGAAACTGAGGCTACAATTCGCACAGGCTCACCAAAATTGGACAATTGAAGATTGGAAAAACGTTGCCTGGTCTGATGAGTCTCGATTTCTGCTGCGACATTTGGATGGTAGGGTCAGAATTTGGCGTCAACAACATGAAAGCATGGATCCATCCTGCCTTGTATCAACAGTTCAGGCTGGTGGTGGTGGTGTACTGGTGTGGGGGATATTTTCCTGGCACACTTTGGGCCCATTAGTACCAATTGAGCATTGTGTCAACGCCACAGCCTACCTGAGTATTGTTGCTGACCATGTCCATCCCTTTATGACCACAGTGTACCCATCTTCTGATGGCTACTTCCGGCAGGATAACGCGCCATGTCATAAAGCGCGAATCATCTCAGACTGGTTTCTTGAACATGACAATGAGTTCACTGTACTCAAATGGCCTCCACAGTCACCAGACCTCAATCCAATAGAGCACGTTTGGGATGTGGTGGAACGGGAGATTCGCATCATGGATGTGTAGCCGACAAATCTGCAGCAACTGCGTGATGCTATCATGTCAATATGGACCAAACTCTCTGAGGAATGTTTCCAGTACCTTGTTGAATCTATGCCACGAAGGATTAAGGCAGTTCTGAAGGCAAAAGGGGGTCCAACGCGGTACTAGCAAGGTGTACCTAATAAAGTGGCCGGTGAGTGTATGTGTTTGTCACCAGAGCTGGTGTACAGTTAGACTATTCGTACATGAGTTGTGGCCTACTGTAAATGGCTACTGTGTAAATGATTAGATTTTTTTTTATAAAATACAATTGTGTCCTTTCCTTTAACGTTTTTCATTCATCTATCTGTTTAATTTTCTTCATTGCAGCCTGAATTGGCCACTTGCATGGACTTATTAAGTTACCAAAATCCTATACTGGGCCTCAAAACATACCATTTATTTGCAAACATTTTTGTTATCACTGTGTTGTAATACTGTCACCCGACTGTAACAATATTGCAAGACAAGATCTGTCCAAAAGTTTTAAGTGATCTCTGTCTCTGTCCATAGTATCCCCAAATCTGATAGGACGTCCATCCATAAGAACCTGTTCATCGCTCTGATCTGTGCCCAGGTGATTCTACTCTGTAGTGGCTCAGCCATCCACAACAAGGTACAAAGACAGACCAAAACATCAGATTTATTTCACCAATACATAGGATTTAATGTTGTTATACCAAGGGGCAGACAGCTAGTCACTGATGGATACAGTATGTTGGATTTTGTCAAACCTGAAAAGGTCGTTAGTTGGAAGATGAAAATTGGAGAAACTCAACAAATGATACCTAGTTTGTTCAGATACCAGGGAGACAGTTTTTGTTTTGTTAGACTTTCATAACAAAATAAACTCAAGTTTCAAAAATTATTTTAAATATATTATAATCTCTATTCTTAGATAATAAAATTTGAAATGACTGTTAACCTATTGTCTATTTTAAATGTTAGCCCAATGCACTGTGTTTTTAACAGCTACCTTAATGAGACTTGAAATCCAAATCCATACTTGAGGTTTCTAATGTTGGATCTGTTACATAAGTGGCCACTATTGTCGTATCCATCAGCTTGAACACATGGTTCAGTCTCTCAGTAGTTGGTTTGACCCCTGGTGCTTTGACCCCAGGTCATGTCAGGGTGGGCTTTATCCCTGGGGGCAGGTGGCTGCTTGTTGGAAATTCATCAAATGGTTTCATATGTGTATATATATAGGCTGACTGACCATTTTTCAACCTTTAACAAGGTTTTAACACATGGTTTGGGCCAAGAGCTATTTGTAATGAATTAGTCTGGAGGGGTTCAGTTTTTTTCCCAAGGATGCTTTAAGAGGATATATTGTTATTGCTTGATATATTTGGTAGTTAGCAGGGATTTCATCTGCATACTTCATGTATGCTGAAGGTATTGTATGATCTGTTTTACCATTAGACCAACTTTATTTGTTCGATTTAATAACAATTTTCCTACACTTCTACCATCATTTGGGAATTTCATTTTTACATTGTCATCTTTATCTAACTATTCTTGACAATGATCTTTATCTGACAGTTTCTTGTTTTTATTATAACTTTGCTAATATTGTCAGATTAGAATAAACACTATATTTCCAACACAATCCTTAGTTTAAAGATTTGGTTATAGGAATTTCCTTAACATTGAGTACATGTCCTAAAAGCATACATCAACAGACAGCGATTTGTGCATTTGGGATTGTAACAAGTGTAAATGAGATATTTGTGACCGCTGGCACCTCATTCATCACCTACGATCATGAGCAGCCCTTAACCAATCCATCAAGACAACATATAGTTATTTAACCTCTGACATTTTGAGTTTGTTTCAGAAAACAAGCCACCCTCTGGTGGTAAAAATATTCTTTTAGTAGAGTATTGTAATGTCGGACAAGTTTGACGAATTTGTGACATCTGTAGAGTTGATTCATGCTTGTTTTCAAGAGCATGTGTTTGTATTCCTGTGTTTGAAAACCTAATTGTTAACTTTGAAAATATAGTTGAATGAAAAAATATACAAGACATGTAAATGTGTAGATACAAGATGCTGTCAGTCTGCTGAACTTCATTTTGCTCACCACAACCGTCCCTGTGTAGGTGACTAGATTTTTGTATAATGATTTGGCAGATACTTTTCCACAAAAACAGACCCTTAGAAATGATGTGAACATCAGTTAATCCAGCATAAAGTACAATAGACCTGTTTCTGTAATTGATCTGTCTGCATACTTGTGTTTGTAGGTGGCGTGTACACTTGTGGCAGCACTGCTCCATCTCTTCTTCATGGCAGCATTTAGCTGGATGCTGGTGGAGGGTCTGCTACTCTGGAGCAAGGTGGTCGCAGTCAACTTAAGCGAGGAACGACACATGAAGTATTACTATCTCATCGGCTGGGGTACAACAGCTTAACAATAGCCAATAAGTTTCTTCTCACAGGATTTTGTTGTAAAGGATAATGTAGTGTAATGATAAGGGATATGATACAATTGTGGCTGTAAACCCAACAGAGTTCCTGATTCACCATTTGTTTTTTGTTTTTTTAATTATGTTTCCTTATGTTTTAAAATATGTAAATTTATTTTATACACCATAGTTGTTTGAAGCATAAAATAATATTTTTCTGAAACTATTTTTGCCTGATATTTGTGACCATGTTTATCACAATGATTTCTTAATGTTGCTACTATCTCTTCCTCTTTCTGTTATCTATGCCTTGCTACTTTTTTCCCTCTCCTGTATTCTCCTCCTCCTTTTTTCCCCCTTTTTTCTCCCTCTCCCACCAGGTCTGCCAGTGCTGATAGTCACCATAACGCTGGCATCAGCCTCAGGCAAATACTCAGCCGACGGCTACTGTTGGCTCAGTGTCCAGAATGGCATTATCTGGGGCTTCGCTGGACCTGTCATCTTCATCATAATGGTCAGAAAATTGAATTCTTTATCCCATATCCTGTAGTCTGTTCAAGCTGAAATTGTTAATACAAAGCACATTCAGTTATTTTGTACTATATTTTTTTAAACTGTAGTAGTTAAATACAAGTGTCTCTACATCTTTAATCTTTCATTTCCCACAGTCTCTTGTCCATAAATATGTCAACATTTTCTTTACACTGTCTACTCAGTGGACCTCTTCTGTGCTACTCTCTGTTCTTTTCCTTCTCATTTCTGTAACCCCCATTTTTTACAGGTGAATATAATGGTACTGACCAGGGTGGTTGTTATCACCATCTCCACAGCCAAGAGAAGGTCCATCATGTTGGCCATGGGCACCAGTCCTGCAGAACAAGCCTATGAGCAAATGAGGTAGAATCCACAAGGAGGCGCCATTTGTCCTCTTTTTTAAGCTTATTTGGCTGGGCCGCTGGCCTTGGAGCAGACAAGCTGTAGTCACTAGGCGTCAAATATAAAGCAGCCGGACGATTTTATATTGGATTTGTCATTTTAAATAACAGAGCCTCATTTATCAAACAAGATAGGAATACAATTTGAATGGATTGCATTCGTACTTTTCAAAGCTTCAAGCTTCAACCACTTGTTATTGCTCTAGTATCTTACAGTGCTGGCAAATAATTCAGATTTGAATTTCCTGATTGTGTTTAGTCAGTATAGGCTTATTTAAATTTATGTCATGTTGTTTAGTCCCAACGTATTGGCACAGTATTATTTCTGAAACACTGTACATATCATAGTATTCATGAAAACAAACCAACAAAAATTGTTGTACTTTCCTTGTTTTTTTTTTATAATTATAATCAAACTATCTTATAGCTTGATTGAAAATGACTAATATTATATTATTACTGTCAGTAATAGAAGCAGGGATGGGAGCAGTTGTACAGTTAATATTATTATGAGGAAGTGAGTGCATTTTAAGGAAAAAATCAGAATGGGTTGAAGATGTTTAATATTAGTGTAAAAATATCATCTCTCAGCAGCTGCAGGCCAAATATAGCAGGATTTGCAGTACTGTCCTTCAAGAAAATCATATTGATGAAACCATAATTCACATATTGATGTTCCAAAATGATTTCTAAAATATTTGGATAGAATAATTTCTTATACCTTGCAATGGTGAGATCCAAAAACATCTACATTTTTAATATTATTTTTATCATCTAATATTTGTTTCAGCTTTGGGCTGAATGGAAAATCAAAAATATAAGAATGCAATATTTTGGATTTCTACAATATAAAATGAAATGAAATTTAAAATACAGACAGATATTGTAATGCAAACGCCGTCTGCTTCATATAAATCCACACAATACATGCATTTGCATGTTGTTGCGTGTTTTTGTTTTATGTCTGTCCATTAAATGATTGAGAAGGATTGTGATTGGGCATTTGAAGTATAGGCATAGATAACTGCTGACATTTATCAGTTAGACTAGACCTTCTTTAAGATTACTCTTAAAAAGCTTAACTTGAGTAGTTTTAATATAGTGTACCGTTACCAAACTTGCCTTATTACATTGCATTGTGATGTCCATGTAGCACCAATATCTTGTTAAGCCCTATCCCTGTCTTTCACCTCCTCTTTGGCAGTGGTGTTGATTGCAATTCATGTGATCCAGTAGATTTCCCCCAGCAGGCTCATATGTGATCCTATCAGTGAAAATCATGTTAAAGTGTATGTGTTTTCTCACTACCTCAGCCCACCGGGGCTCACAGTAGGTGCTTTATGAAGGTTTTCAAAGCAGGCCTTGAACCATTTGGCACCCCTGGGTGGCAGCCGTCGCGGAAACTCAAACACATTCCTCCGCTGAGTAAACTAGGGCTCGCCGCCCGCCATGTCACACACACAGACACACACACACATACGAACACACACACAGCTGGTGCGGTTTGGCAGTCACCTGAGCAGGAAGATAATTCCACTCTAAACAGAATTAAGGCGGATTTAAGGTGGGAAGTTGTCACCCCATGAGCTTTCCCAGCCGCACAGTGTTGTATATGGAACAACCAGTCTGCCAAAGCCGCTCAGTTTTGTCCAAAAAGAACTGAAAAGTTTAGAAACCCAGAATTAAGGACGATCAGGGAGGAAGGAGAATTTTTAATGAATACTGAAATTAAATTTATCCGGTGTGGTGTAAGTTCAGCTCAGTCAGCCAGTCAACCAGTTCAGTCCATCACTTATGCTGGGTGCTTGATTATAATTGTGTGTGTATGTTTGCCAGTATGCGTGTAAATGTTTATATTTTTGTGCTATGTCATTGTTTCTGTGTGTATGTGTGTGTGTGTGTGTGTGTGTGTGTGTGAACACAGGGCTGCAGTGAAAGCAGTGTTGGTGTTGCTGCCCATCCTTGGATTGACATGGCTGTGTGGCATCTTGGTACCTTTCTCCATTGTCATGGCCTACATCTTCATTCTCCTCAACTCTCTGCAGGTACTCAAATACACACACATAATCATAATAGGTATAAATCTGGAAACTTAAGCAATAATCACAATAAAAAAGCAGAAGAGTAGAATTACATTTTCCTCTCTGTCCCTTTTGGAAAAATAAGCATAATGGTCGTGAAGGCAAAATCATTTTTGAGCTTGTCATGTGAAAGATTGCAAATTAAAGACTTGACCACGGAGATATGCAGGAATCAGTAGAAAATAAAAAAATAAAATACAAATAAAAGCCTGGGAGGACAAATGTACTGTTAATATACTTATTTATGTTGTCAAAAATGACTGGGCTTATGAAAATCCATACACGATTTAGCACTATGGTAACAGAAACAACTTGAATTTTGCTACCTTTACATTCTTGAAAACAGCCATTCATCTGTTGTAAAAAAATGTAAGACAAATTAATTCTACAGCTAAAGCTTAAACTTAAAACCTGAAAAAACTTCAACAGTCTTTAAACTGCTTTTTTGTCTTCAATGAGAAACAGAAAGGTTTTCTATTATACATTGTAATTCTGCCCTTCTCTCATGGTTAGGGTACACAGACTGTCAAGGTTTTTATTTGTCAGTGACAAGGCTGAGGCAGAAAGGAGAAAAAAGAGCCTTGGTCTGGCCTGTGTTAAGCAGGTGCTTCATTTTAACAAGGAAAGTCGATTTGTATTGTTTGTTTGATTATTTTTGCTTTATGGATTCAGAGGTCAGCATTATTGTTGTTTGTGGTTTATCAGCGTTGATTTTATGCTTTTAGTACTGAAATTCAGTGTGTTGTTTTGTCAGTAGTATACCTGTGGGCATCACAGCTCCATTTGAAAATGGCCACAACTTTAAGAAACATTGGTTTTCACATGGAAAAAGAGTAATACCTCTGTAGCCTGGTTTCCCACTGCACTGCAGTGATGAGGGTGAATCATGTAATTCTCCGACTGCGGCAGGCGGTACCACATTACCCATGTTCAGATCCGCTGCTGTGATTTGTAGTCATCTTTTAATCAACTGTATCTTTAATTGAGCTGTATATTTAACAAGAAAATCAATAGAGGTTTTAGCTGCAGTCTGATCATTAAGCAAGGCTCTTCGTTGCCATAAATAGTTACTGTTTCCCTCTCATATCTAATTATATTTTTCATGTCCACAGTAATTAATACAGAAGCTTTTTCTGGCCTCTTATTATACGGCTTCACATGTTAACACATTATGTGGATTTCTATTCTCTTTCATACATCTGGTTGTCTGTTCGTTCAGTTGTTTATATCTGCCTATGAGCCTTATTTATTTAATAGAAGCATGTGTAAACAAACAAACAAACAACAACACACAAAAAAACAAATCTCGTGATGACACTTGCAATTGCTGCCTCTTTTTAAAGACTGGATCCTCAAACATTATTCCAGGTCTTGCATGCCGCACAGGGCAAAACAATGCCAATAAATTACTCAAAAATCTGATCATTTGTCATCATGTGTTTTGTATGAATGTCTGTTGATGTGTGTTAACAGGGTTGCTGGGTAGCTGTAAGAGGCCCCTGATAATAACCAGCTGCTCTAGCATAATAGAGCTACATAGTGTGTCTTTGATAGGCCTCAACAGGTCAGGACACAACAGGAACCCTACCAGGCTCCAAGCTGCTCCAATGACACACTGCTGACCCCTCTGCTCCCTGGTCTGCATGGGGTGTAGTGACACTTAAAGTGGTAGCGCTTAAAATCCTCCGTACATCTTAAAGTAAAGCACTTATTGCTGTGGCTGTGTTTCTGTTCACTTAATTACATACTGTGAGCATGACTCCTTTTCAGCTTTTGCTGAACAAAGTGGATATGTGCTAGCATTATAATAATACAGCCTCACAGGACTGTTAGCATGGCTATATACTTTTGAACATGGTCCATTTTGTCCTTATCCTTATTATTGATCCAGTATCTTGATTAGGCCCTTCATTACAATTGAACACTGTGGTCCTGTAGACGACAGTCTTGCCCTCCTCAATGCCATTGATGCCTTTGGGAGAGCGAGCACATAAAGATGACGAAATGTATGAAACAGTAACAACAATAATGTATGCAAAACCTGAGCTTGTAGGCAGGAGATAAAAAAAAAAAAAAAATAAATAAAAATGCTCAAGTTTTTTAGGAAATCGTTTTTTATTCGCAGCTGTTGTATTTTCAATGGAGCCAGCCAAAGCAACATAAAGCTTAAGCGGCAAGGCTTTACTGTTAAATCAATAAAACAGATAATGTTGACAAGCCTTTTTCATTGCACTCCCTCATGCCCTCCCTGCTCCCGCTCTTTCCCCTGCATCCTGACAACGCTGTCTGAAGTGTCTCTACTGTTGCTGTTATTTCTCTCAATAGACACCTGAGCAGGCCATTTTGAGCAAACATACTGTAGACCTAGCATAAATGCAAGTCTGCTGCACTCGTTTTTTACTTGTTTCAATAAATGATGGCAGATGATTCTCAGTTTGAGTGAAAGTAGCATCCAGGATATATCTATGTATTACACCTCACCACCACTTCATCACTGATGTGTAGAATTTATTGAAGTTTAATGTTTGGCTTTGAAAAAAACAACGAAACAAAGGAGCATATTTACTTTTTCCTGAACTACTCTACTGGTCATTTTAAAGCACCTTATTTGCATCTCTAGTTCTTGCAGCTTAAGAGGCATGTTATTATTTTGATGTTTAGGATTTTTACCAAACTCAGTTTTGATCATTGTACAAACATTAAAAGGTTCTATGATGCTTCAAAAGCCCAATGGTCGAAAAATCACCCTATAACAATGTCATGCCATGCTTCATTTCAACCAAGAACATCTAAAACACAAAATTGTATTTTATGTAGTTTGCATTGGACAGCATTAACGGGGTGCATACAGAGTTTTGAGTGGATATGCTGATCCCCTAAGTCGATTCCAACTTCCTAGTCTGAGCCAGTAGTTTTTATGAACATCTTCACCATAAATACAGGCATGCCTCATCTGCTTCCTTATCAAGCTAGAGATAAATAGTGTCTGTGTGTGTGCGCGTGGGTGTGTGTGTGTGAGAACAAGACAGAGAGAGAGAGAGAGAGAGACAGAAGGGGGACGAGGGGCTCTTTGGGTAGCCCATAAATCGCTCCACCCTTCGTCATCCAATCTCTGGGCAATGTCATTCAAAACCCCTGCACTATCCATTACCTGGGAATAATAGGCTCCTGGCCATGCAGTGTCCATCTTATTATTAGCCTATAACTTTAAACTATCAATAACTTTGAGTTGCAGAGGGAGGTGGTGGGGGGCAAGGGAAAAGGGGAGAGGGAGAAAACAAAGTAGAGAGGTGAAGGAAGTTAGGGAGTCGGAAAGAAAATGTTAGGGTAACGATTGTCTACCGCAAGTTGTTGAGAGTACAAGTGACTCCCTGTGGTTTGTTTTGGTAACTTTGCAGGCAAGGTATTTGTCAAGGAGGCGTACTGTTATTTCTGTTATGTCGGCTTGCTGCCTGTGGAGGGCAACCCTGTGCCTTACCATTACAGTGTGGAAATATAGAGAAATCAATGAGAGAATTTATCTGAGCCATTTCATTCATATTGCATTATGGTCTTTTATATCACAGAAACTGATGACAACAATGTTTTCATCTTTCTTATGAAATGAACAGACTGGCGAGTGATAACAAAATCTCACAGGCATTCAGTAAAGCTTTAAAAGTGAAATTTACCAGTTCACTCAAGGTTAAATCTGACTTTAGAAAAGAAATATTGTATATGTCTATGACTAATGCAGAAATTGTCTATTAGTTAAGTATTTAATAATTTCTTGAAATTGTAATTTTAATGAGCACATGAAAGCACACAAAAAAACAGGACCTTTCAGGACCTTTTCAGATTAACAAGCAAATTTTGTCAATCAGTGTAATTATTTCAAACTCTTTCTATCTGTGTAACTCTGTTTGTTGCATATTCCATCAGTGTATGCTTTTCATTATCATGAGGCTACCTGTAGTCACAAGTCGAATGTGGGGATTCAAATAAGGCACTGATTCACATTAGACCACCCAAAGCTTTATTAGACATCCAATAATGCAGAGCAATTGACTGGAAAAGTAACCTTTTATCTGAGTTGGAATAGTTTTAATTTAAAAAGAATGGTGTTTCCATTGAAACACACTCACGCGCGCACACACACACACACTCTCTCACACTTGGCTAGTGGAGCATGACATCAGAGTGTATCCAAGATATAGATATGATCAATAGAGTGTTGCTTTCCTTATTGATTTTTGCCATATGGGAGATTTGTTGTGTGAGTAAGCAATGCTTTTACAGCATCTGAAGTGATTGTTTTTTTGTCTGTCCTGTAGCTGTTACTACAAAATTGTATTTGTACTCCTACTGAAGTCAATGGTTCTATTCCCAGTTAAGCTTAGAGCACAAAGCATGGCATTATCACTGCCAGAGAGGTATAAGCGCAGACTGGTGTAGTATTGGGAGTTTATCAGCCTTTTATCAGCCAGGTATGTCAACTTCTAATATCACTAACCACAGCTGAAAAATACTGTTTGTAAAATCTGATTTAAAAAATGATCTTCTGCTCCTCATTGAATTTAATTGACTGTCTTTTTTATTCGTTGTTGGGGGATCATTTCTTATTCTTTATTTGTATATTGAAAATATTGAGATATTGTTGTTATTGTTTCTTCTACTCAAAATAATTGATTTGGACAAAATGTGCTGCTTTAGTTTTGCTGTGAGACTTTTTTTGTGATGGTATAGATCATTCAAGAGCTCCTGACCAATGTAAATTTCAGGAACTCTTCAGGAATTCTTGTTCCACTTGCTCGTTCGGAGGCTTTATACTAAATGGAAATGTGGAGAAACGTCTGTCAGTTCTGGCATGAATTTGATTAACTAATCAGTATCAGCCTTTCATGACTCATAACCATTCTCACTTTGGAGATGTGCCCCATTAAGGTGAAATCTTTCCACCAATGGTGTGTATGCATTTCCAGACCTCATAGCCGGCCGGCCTCAACATAAAAAGTTCATATGCACAGATTTAATTTTAATTGTGCTTATTTTCTAATTATGGGATACCTTCTGTATTTTCAGATTTTTGAAAACAAAATTTACAGATGGTCAGGATCACATGTAAATTTAAAAAATAAAATCCAGTAGAGCTAGCATAGTCAACATTTTGCCATATAGTTTTGTTAGAAATTACAGCCTTTTGATACACTAGACATTGGACCACGCTAAGACACTTAGTTGTTAAGGGATTGTTCTGTCCCCGCAGGAGCAAAACAGGTGATCTGCACATATGCATTATACACTGCTACATTTTAATACGTTTTGTTTGTGTTTACTTATGCTAATGACATACCTCTGTTTTTAAAGTTAATCTTGGTTCCAAAAGATTTTCACATATAAGAACAAGTCGGTGATCTGTAAATGTCATACAAATCAGATGTAGGATTTTATTTATTTTTCTGCTACTTGTTTTTTGCAGACAGAGTAAAACTAACAAGACATCTGTGAATGAGGCCTGATGATTTTTACGGGAGCTCTTATTTAGGTGTTTAGGCTTTAACAGGCGGTAGGCAGGAGTGAAAACTTTCCTATATACTATAAGTGGGAGAAAGTGCGCCCTTAATATTACCTTGAGGCAACCTGCAGTTTTGAGGCTCTCGTAAAAGCCGGAGTAAAACCATCTCCATACTTGTTGTTGAACTGGAAAACTAAATAAATCATGTGTAAGTGGATCCATATTGGGGTCTCTGTTTTGTCTAACGCTGTCACTTATTAATCAGGTGTGATTTACTGTTGCTGTTGTCGAGCAGTGTGATTCATGCATCCTAAAAAGCTGGGGCATCAAAAATATTTGCCCAAAATATTATTCAACCTTTATTTTAACTCTAACCCCATATTGTCCAATGTAGAATTAGAGAGCATTCACTGTTAAATTGGCCAGGTAAGAATAAACGTCAAAAAATCGGGAGAGCAAAAGCAGAGACTAAACCAGTGGATGAAAATAGTTTTGGCTGGCTTTGCTGAGCATAAGCCAAAAGCCACCAAGAGGTAACGGTGGAGTTTGTGTGTCTGTGTCCGTGTGTGATCCTGCACCAATTTTCTGGAGAGCAGCCTGAATTTTTTATGCAATACCCCTTAGTATTGTTAAGGCATGCATGTGTGTATGCATAGTATGTGTAACCACTTGTCACCATTACCCACAACCCCCCATAGACCAAAGGGTTAGGAGCTGTTTTAATTTCTCATTTGGCTGAGGAAATAAAAACAGCAGAACTTGGATCCAGTTTCCCAGTCTGTCATCTCCAGTCCACTCCTCTGGACCTGCACAACCGGCCCATTCAAAGACAAATTTTTCCTTTCCCGTTTCCCCTCCCTGTTTCTTTTTGCTGCTGTACCATGTTGGAACTGAGGCTCCGCGATTTGAGGATTGATAATAATACTTCTGTAAATGAGCTGCAGTAGCTAACATTTAGCTGATATTTAGTATTTTTTTTAAATGATGGATTTAATGCCAACAATGTCACTGCTGACTGTGCTGACTGTTGGGTGGAAAAGCCAATCAAGCAGTAATTAGACTCCATACTGAGAAATCTATTTTTCATGAATTATTTTAGGAGCTGAAGCAGCTGCTTCAAAAAAGGTGGCCAATACAACTAATCAAGGGCAGTAAGCAAGTGATTTAACCCATGATAAAACCTATTCTAAAAAATGTTCACAGATGTATATGGAAGAGATACTGGTTGTGGAAATCCATGAGGATTTGGTACACTGGTAATTTTGTTGTTCACTGTTCGATAAGTGGTTTATAGTAAAGTTACCAGAGAAGGAGAAAAGGTTATCTTTCAGCAACCTTGATTACAACTAGGTCCTTGCCCCTACTCACACACTCTACAGGCATACGTACACATACATGGGCACGTGAAGGAGCATACACACATGCACACATGGCAAACCTCTCACTGGTTAGATTTTGGAAATGGGAAATGTTTTTCATTTTGGATTGTTTGAGAAAGCAGGGACAATCTTCCCTTGACCTCCCTATCTCACATCACGCACAATTTTAAAAATGGCCATCTCTCCCAGTGGAGTGGAGTTTACTGGATGCACTGGGACTGGATTCTGGATGATATGCTGTTTGAGGGATATGCTCTCTGATATACTCTACATGTGTTCAAAGGTGACTTTTCAATCCCTGGCAGACAAAATTATACTTACATGGGGTGCTACAATATGTTTATATACTAGATAAATGTGTTATGTGCTTACACAGTATGTATAATTAATACAGTAATAATTACTTTTCAATAGTTTTATATCAAAATTGAAAAAAAATACAGTGCTTGAACTATATTAATCTTTCTCAAATTACAAATATTATTTCACATTAATAGTAACCATCAAATCATTAAATATTAACATACACGTGTTTAATAAGATTATTAAAAATAATGTTTAATAATGTTTAAAGACCATGAAAAGATTTTCAAGTATTATGCTTATGGAATTACAGAAAAACTGCAAGGGTGATGAAAACTTTTAAGTTAATGTAGTCATAGGTAAACTCATCGAGATTTATTTATAAATCCATATTTTAATTAGTGTCTTGGATAATTATGAGGTGGGGTTGAAAAACAAACAAATAAATGCACGATATCATTGTTTGCATTCCCATTGCCTGAGAAAATAACTTTCTCTTTGAAAAAGAGTCCACTGTTTGCGTTGCATCCTCAATTACCAGCCGCAGCATTAAAACAATATTCAAACGGGATACCAAGGTCAGCACTGACTCCCACCACGCTTCTCTGAGATGGCACTTATAATGAGGATGTAGCACCGCTTTTTAAGTAGTGTATTTATAGTGTGTTTTGTCTCAACTTGTACTTATTTTTTTTTTCTTTTTGTCTTTTCATCTTTTGCTGTATTTGTACGTTTGTTTTTTTAAGTTTGCACAGTATTCACATTAGAGCTTTATTACAAATTTCATAATGCAGTACGTTCATCTGCTTAAAGGGAGGATGTCTTATAGACAGAGAATTAATTCAAGATATTACCATCAAGGTTGTATGGAAAAGCCCTTGTAAAAATGGTCACCTAAGTACTCTTGAAATTAACTGAAAAGGAGTCATTGAAAGAAGCTGGTAAAAAAGTCAACCTATGTTCTCTTCTACTGTCTGGGAGTGAAGAGACAGACAACCAAAAAAGAGCAAGGAGCAGCGGTAATTCAGATGAAGGAGGACTGATTTTTTTGGGGAGGGGGTGAAATACTATCGGAGAGATCGTTTTTTTAAAAACTGGCCTGGGAAAATAAAGCGGTGAGAATAATAGGCTTCCTGTCAAAAGAGGCGAGAGAATTCCTGTCATTGCTCACACCAGCACCCCTAAGACCTCTCCTTGTGTTAAACCCGCTGGCATTTATTTGCCTTAGAATTACCTGCCAGCTCAATTTAGTAATAGCCTGTGTCATAAGAAAGCAAACCATCCCCTTTGCCCCTGCCCTATCATACCTGTATGTCTGCACTGTGTGTGTGTGTGTGTGTGTATATGTATGTGTGAGAGAGGGGGAGAGAGAGAGAGAGAGAGAGAGAGAGAGAAAGTACTTTCATTTGACTACTTCGTCTGTGCTTTGATGCATTTATTGTGTCTATAGTTGTTTGCTTGTGCGTATGCATGTCAACAGGCGTGTTATCCCATCAGCTGACTCCCAACTTTGTGATCTCACTCCTTCTCTTCTCCCCATCCTCCCCCTCATCCAACCCAGACAGCCAGCAGTGTCGGGAACAACTCCGACACCCAAAATTACCCACGTCGAAACAATGACCGCTCTATTTATAAGTTCACTGCCTAGCCTTTTGTATTGGTTGACACCACTTCACTTGTGCACACACACACAAACTCACACATATCAGTGATGGCTGGTGGTGACTAGGTTGGGATCGCCCTGGTTTTCCTTACCCTGCCACTTTGCGGCAGAGCTGTAGATTTGTCCCGCTTTGATGTATACTTTGCGGGTAATTAGTGAGAACTAGGTCAGCACAGGGCAAGAAAGCAAAACCCTGTTGTTCTTCTAGTGGGTGGGTGACAAGGAGGTGGTTGGATGGATTGGTGGAGGGGTTGACGGTGCCGGGAGGTTAAAAGGCTGTCAAATATCAGCTCCAGTTTACATATAAGCCATTTTCTATCTACTACATTAATGTTAAAGCAAATAAACGCAGCTGTCTCTCTTCTCTTTTTCAAATAATTTCAATATATGGAAAATGCGATTATGTTCTGCTGCTTTGTTATCAAGTTATGCAATTAATTGGTAATTTTCAAGTTTCTAAAATGAGAGAGCTTGTGCAGTTTAATTAAAACAAACATGCTTACAATCTCAGACAAATAATAGCAGCTGAATTGATCTCTATTAAGGTCTGGTGAAGGTCTGCTGTTCTTCCCATATCACTCAGGTTTTATGTTTTTTCTATTGGCAGATCTGTTCAAAGTTCTGTGCAAAATTAAATTAGTATTAGATGGTTTATACCAAACATACGTACTTGAGATATATTACTATTTAATGAATTGGAAATTCAAATTTTTACTTAGTCAGCTGGTCACTGGGATCATTTATCTCTATAATGATACATTTCTGTCTGAAAAAGAGAAGAGGAGTGTTTCTGTACATATACTAATTTATAAAGTCTGGCATTGTCAAGGACAGTTGTGCTATTTGATTTGATATTTAGTTGCTATGATGAACACTTTGAACCTGCTATAAACAAAGCTGAGATAATATTGTGTAATTGATTAAACAAATTGAAATTGTACGTTTAATATCGTTATACTTACACAGGGATTAAGAATGAAAAGATTGAGGAGTGTTGGAGAGGTTGATTGAGGCAAGATGTAAAATATCCTTTGTTGAGAGGCTGATGTTAAGAGTGTCAAGCATAAATTAACTTAAACATTCAGAATAGTCACTGTATTAAACTATGAAATGTACATGCATACACACGTCTTCTTAAATTGAGGTCAATTATAATTTTACCAGTCAAGCAAAATTCATTTTTGACAGTAACTCCATTGAAACATGACAAGAGCCCTTTAAAATTGATTTACAGTACTAGTGTTAAACTATAATCAAGACAACTACCTGTAAACATGGGCAGGTCATTATGAGACCATTTAGCACAATGTAAATCCCATGCACAGATGATTTATGGACATTGTGTGGAGGTGTCTGGGGAGCAGGGCGGCTACCTGTGTATTTAACTGCCATTACAGCACTGTGTGAAAGTAAACAAAACAGTGGCGATGGGAGCTGGGGAACAACAGCTCTGGCAGCAGGACACTGATTGGGATGTTGATGATCGTCCCCACTGGCCTCTTGCCCTTCCTGCTGTGGCCCCTGGCTTGTCCCCGACAGATACCCTAGGTCATTTCCTATGCGCGTCAACGCACAGATATACACTCTTCCCGGTGAGTGTTTACAGGCACATGCTGATTCCTATTAATCTGCTTCTTGTCGGGACAGGGTGGAGGGAGGGTCCTGGTGGGTTTGAGTTGGACTGGGAGGCCTGTGAAGGTGGGTAAAACATTCACACACACAACCTGAAAGCCTCTCTGACAGATTGCACCAGGCCTGGACTTCTTTTTACATTGAGCAGATGTGGTCTCCCACTTGTTTTCCTTAGTAATTATCCCTCATTAAGTGAAAGCATGTGCCAATCAAACGGCTTGAGAGCAAGAGCAGGGCCTGGGCCAGGGCAGAGGGAGGGAGAAAAAGGGAGGGAGGGAGGCAGAGAGACCTATAGCCTCATCTCCACAGTTTTTTAAAGCACGGTGTCATTTCAGAGTCATTACTAGATTAAAGGCAAGCCTTACTGTGGTGCGAGAGAGCTGCAGCAGCTGCAGTACTGGCATTATTATGGCTCATTTGACTTTCTAGTGGTTACAAATTTGATGATTATCACATTTAACACTTGCCATGTTCAATTAGAGCTTAATGCCAGATAGATCTTCAATCATGAAAGGTGTTTTTGAGTCTTTGCTGCATTACCATCAAGGCATTCATTTCTTTGCAAATTGTTAGGTATTACTTAAATAGTGAATGATATGTTTAGATAAATGACAACGATATTACACTCGATTGACACTGAACTTAGTTTTGCCTTTAAATGTATTAAACATCTAATCAAAGGACTTTTTTTAATGCGATTGTGTTGCTATGTTGATGTTCTTTTTCTACACTACCTTCACACATGAAGAAGCCTTAGTTTACGAAAGAAGTACATTTATATATCTAGCAACAGTATGCTACACTGTGGAAGCCTAGCCACAGTGTATGAACTCATTTCAGCAAAACTGGAAAAAAATATTTCATAATACATACAAATTATATTACATATATTAGACTTAAATTTGACAGGTGATCATTAATAGGATTGCACTGGGATGCCCATGTCGCTCTGTTAGGAGTTGTTTGTTGCCAAAACAGGAGTCAAAAGAGCTTGATAAGGATATATAGTATTTTGACTCATTGCTGAGCTTGTTTTGCCCTTAGTTACATAAGGCCAAAGTCTTCTATAGCTTCCCTCATTCATTCTCTATTCCATATGTAAATGTGAATATGAAAACCCAAGAGTTACTGATTTTAAATTCCCTAATAGAAAATGATGTAAAGAATATATTTCTTTTTTTTTTGTGTCCTACCATGCATTTCAGACAGTGACAAAAACACAAGTGATCACATCAAAAGGGGGCTGGGAGAAAATAGTCAAGTCTGCTCCAAAAAATAAAAGAGAGGGAAAGCAAAAAACGAAGATATATGAAGTCTTCATGTCGATGAACTACCATTCATTTTCACTTTGAAGTCCTGCGAACCGTAGTGAAGTGTGATTGCATGTGACAGTTGCCGAGTCTGCCGGTTTATCATGATGGATACACCCTGCCACCATGGAGGTGCAGTAGCACATGCGCACACTCATGTACACACACTCAAATACATGTATACAGAGACACATAGAAGTGGGTTTATATGAGTACATGAAGACAGACACAGAACCACACATACGACCCAAATATTACACTTAGACATACACACAGTTTTTTCAGATCCTCTTACAAACTGTACGTTTTTGTAATTTCAGGACTTAATTTTTCAATTAGTGTAGTTTTCTGAGCTACTGATCATTCATCCTAGAATTCTTTCTGTTTTATTTGTTAACACTTTGCCTCAAGAAGATTTGAAGATATGTTTTAAGGTATTATTCCAACTTTTTAAAGATGCAAGACAGAAGCAGACAGTGACATTAGAGGTGTGTGCAGCTGCTGCCGTATTGTGATAGTAAAAAATAAAAGGGCTTGTTTTGCACTTTCTTTATGAGAGCTTTCTACTTGCAGTTATCTATTACATTAAAAATAGGACAGGTACACACACTTCATTAAAAAATAATAGTACTGCTTACATTCAGAATGACTGTATCTGTTAAAGTGTATCCAAATGTATCTCTTGTCATTTACATTACTAACAAATACGAGGTCACAGATACAGCACTATAATGCATCACACAATTCACACCACTAAATAAGTGAAAGATTCTCTCTCTCTCTCTCTCTCTCTCTCTCCCTCCCTCTCCCTCCCTCCCTCCCTCCCTCTCCCTTACACATTCACCTACACACTTCTCGATCTTGACACATGCCATTAACCTCAGCATGGCTCACCTCAGCTGGGAAACAGGAGAGCAAATGCATCCCATAATGGTACCTGGAGCAATCTTTTTCCTGTTTTGTCCCCAAAAGCAACTTGTTCAGACTTTGCATATTGCATCCATTTGTCATTGTTAGTCAAGGGCACTGCAACAGTCTTGTCAGAGGTGCAATTTTAGGTATTCTGTTCCAATGTTACTATGTATGTGTAAGGTGTGTTTGTGTGTGCACATGCATCTGTCAGGTGATTTTAAATTTGCTTTCAGGCCTAAGAATGTATGCATATGAATAACTGGACACATTACACATCAGCTCAAAAAGAACAGACCAAGGATGAACATTCCATTGTTGCTTGAGCAAAGTGTACAATCTGTATGCAAAAAACATGGTTCCACATATTTCTTTCCACAGGTTAGGCACACTTGCATAGTACAAATAGGTAAATTTCTT
Organism: Sciaenops ocellatus; assembly: GCA_033000465.1. Taxonomy (NCBI): domain Eukaryota; kingdom Metazoa; phylum Chordata; class Actinopteri; family Sciaenidae; genus Sciaenops; species Sciaenops ocellatus. The sequence goes on along the minus strand of CP136882.1, from coordinate 19,765,249 downwards.
ACTTGTCATTGATTGCTAGAAACTATACCTTTGGCTAGGTTAAGTGTTCGGAAGAAGGAAATTTGTGTTTGCATGTGGACAGTAAGGGTGCGCTAGGGTGCATATACTGGGGAAATAGGGTGCACTATGCCTTCCTGGTGAAGTTCCTCACTGCCTCGGAGAAAAAATACTGTTACACTGATACCTTTTGTCCCTGACCCTTTAGAGGCAGGCTGGCATGGGGCTCCCGTCCCCTCCTCAAGATGACAGCCTAACTGACTGGGTGTGTGTGGGGGGGAATGGAGTGTCTTAGTGGCTCATCTCAAAGAATGAGTGATCCAAATGTCTTAGTGATGTTCAACCGGTACAGAAAACAGAACAAAAACTTTGACCCCACCCTTACACACAGACTATATACTGTAATGCGTCATTGTACAATAATGTGTCACCCAAGTGAAAATGCGGCTGGGGTTAGGCTACCTTTTTGTGCTTCACAAACCATTGTCACTATTGGCTAACCTTCTCTGCCCTGTTGGCATCATCGTGAAAGATTGCCTGTCTCTCTTAATGTGAGAACAAAGTTGTTGGTGTGCAGTATAAGTTTGTGGATGAATTTATATTCATATATCTGAACGCTGGATTGTACTGTATTTGTATACATATCTACTGCATGTGTATAGACTCAGGGTATAAACATTTATGTGTATCTACAGTACAGATGTTAGTATTAATAACTTGAGCACCGTACTGTGTATGTATGTGGACGCACGTGTGTGTCCATGTGTATAGTTCCTATAAACCAAACCCAGTCCCCAGCTGCTGTTTCTCAGGACTTGTTCACTGCCAACATTTTTTCCTCGTTGTCAGTGGAAAACTATGCAATTAGAAAACACACTGTGAGATTGACAGCGGGATCACATACAATTTGACAAGGGGGCGCCACAGAAAGGCCTGTTGGATACCTAAGTATTTTTAATTAAACAGCTCTCTGCACTGACTGCATGCTTTCACTCGCCAGTTCAAAGACTCCTGCTTTGACCCATGTGTTAAAAGTTTGTATCAGTTTTCCATGGCTGTGTTTTGCTTGGCGCCTAAGACACGCAACCCTAAATTGTCTTGTTTAAAAGCTAGTTTGTTTACAGTTCACTCTCTTTCTCGTGCTCTCTTTTACCCCCCCCCCCCATTACATTTCCACATGTGTGCAGTGTGTGATCAGGTTCAGGCTGTAGTTACCCAATCCCAACAGGCCCGGTTTGTGTAAACGCCTCAGAATTGAGTTAATTTTAAAGAAAAAAAAGTCATGTCAATTAGAAAATGGAAAGATTCCCTACACAAGTCTATCACCCTTTCACCCCCCATCATTCTAGTGTATTTAAACGTTAAAACAAGTAAAATAGAGTGCTCATCTGTTACTTGGTCGCTTCATCAATAACATTTGTCCATCTGATGTAAAATCGATATGACATACACTGACACAATGCCAGAGCAATGGCAAATGTGCAGTCATTTGTCATCGACTGGCAATAAAGATATGTCAGAATTGATTTTAGCCCATTTTTCCCCACCTCGCTCTCTCTCTCTCTCTCTCTCTCTCTCTCTCTCTCCCCCTCCCTCCCCCTCCCTCCGCCATACTCTTTTGCAGTAGCGGTAATAGAAAAAAATAAATGAATGTTATTATGACTGAGGCATGCTCAGCCTTGCCAAACTCAATTAATATTGAAGCAAGGGGCTGTAATGATTTGAGGGCCTGCGTGTTATGTTTTCACTGAAATGCCCTCCCAGAGATGTTAAAAAAGAAAAGAGGGATAGATGGATGGATGGTTGGGTGGGTCTCTGGTGGGAAATGTGTTGTTTTGGCCTCCGCTCAATATAGATGTTTTTAACAGACCTACAAACTCTTCCCTGATTTTTCTTTCTTTTCTTTTTCTTTTTTTTTTTTTACTTTTCCTCTCAATTCCAATTCTGGGTTAGCTGCCAGTGTAGTGTTTTGTGCCCCATCATGAAAAAAAAAACTCCTCACTAACCTTGGATTGATATAGTTAGATTCTTAAATCATGTTTAAACTGGAGGGAAATGCCCAGTATGTGTGTTTGTTTGTGGGTAGGTGTTGGAGTGGAGAGTTTAATCTGGTTTTATTTCAAAGGCGTCATATGTAAGATATTGAACCATTTACGTATTAAGTTTATGTTTTAACAACTTTAATTGTTAATTGTAAAACAAAATCAGGCCCTCCATAACTATCTTGTTTGCCTACAGCAGCCTGGTTTACATGTAAAGCACACAGGAAGACATTTTGGGAAAATCCAAAGGATGTGACGTATATATGCGCTCCTAATTGCCTTTTTTTTTCTCTGCTTCCCTGCAGTGTCAGCAGTGTACAACACTAGCTAACGTAGAAATGAAGTATGGCGCTTTTAGCTGGCAAATGTTAGCTTGCTTGCTATTGTGGATAAATTGCTAGCTAGCAAGCACAAGCAACAATATGGTGACTGCAAATGTGCCATTCATAACAAGGGTTTTCTGAATGTTAAATAGAGAACCTAAACACATTTCATGCAATTATTAATTTTATTGTGCAATTTTCAACAAGTTTTTCAACACCAATGATCAGTTTTTCTTTACAAGGGGCTTTAGAACTCAGTATATTTGTTAATAATTTAAAAAAAAACATGAGGGGAACAGGTTAAACTGGATTAAAACATTAATAATACAAAAATCTGGATAGAAGTCAAATTATAAAATTGCCATTTGTAATGCAAATACTGGAAAGAGCAGCAAGAGGTGAGCTTTGCAAATCATTACGTGAGTGCATCATGTTTATGGACATTTCTGGTTCTTAAGGGGTTTTTCTTCCCTTGTACATGCAGTTTTTGTATAGTTTCATGTGGCTCTACAGCATATGTGTGAGTGCTCCACTCTGTGTCCGCTGTGTGTATGTCTGTGTGTCAGGTTTGCCATCGCGGTTTGTTGCTGCTGGGTTGTGTGTACCCAAGTTGCGCCAGTGGTAGCGAGCAACATCTGTTTCGGGGTTGTTGTTCCTCTTGGCTGCTTTTCAATTGGATTTCCTCAAGCAGGGCCAAAAGCTGTCACCTCTGCCAGGCTCTGTTAGCAATCACCGCCGGCCCCTATATTAAGTAGGTGGTTCAGGGCTAAGCTAATAACTCTCCCTCCTCTCCTGAGCCATCACACACCAGTACTGGTGTTCCTGCCGGCCTCAGTGTGTGCCTGTTTGTATGTGTGTGTACACTCTCAGTTTTCCTCTGTTGCTATACACACTGTAGAGGCAGGCTGGCTTGGGGGTCCCCTGCTCAATATGACAGCCCAACTGACTGGATGTGTGTGGGGGAAAGAAACAGGGAGAGTCCTAATAGCTCAAAGTATGACTGATCCGATTTCCCTAATAATGTACAACAGGGTGGAAACAGGAAGAAAACTTTGACCCCGATCCCACCCTCACACACAGACTACATACTGTAATGCCGCATCATGGAGAGAACTGAAGAACGAGTTTCATGAAAGTGGATTGACCTCATGTTTGATGTATTATTCCAAATGCATGTCTTTCTATAGAAAGACCATGGCTGCACTTATATTTTCACCATTATTCATTATTATGGATGTTCATATTTACTTGAACAGCATGGTATTACTTCAGTTGTAAAAAAAAAAAAAATCAGCATTTTTTTCTTTCTTGAATGTTTACATGGTCAATCACGACTTCAATTCACCAGGGTTTTTAAAACCTGTCAGACTAAATAAAAAGTAACATCGAGTTCTTCTAGGTTGGATTTGTATTTTGTCTTTTCACTGAAAACATCATACTGTCTTGCCTCCTGCTTGAGTTGAGCAACGCTGGGTGTCAAAGCTTTTATTGGGAGGTGTTTACCTCATCAAACTGACAGAGTGGCAGGCTGCCCGTCTACCTGCCTGTCTGTCTGTCTGCATTGTGCGTCTTATTGCCAGCTTCACTGGCCAGCTGGAGCAGTTACACAGAGCTGGATTTGAACTGAGGACCTGCAAAGTATCAACTCCCTGTTTCACAGCTTTGACAGACACTTTGATTTGACATGCCATGAGCAGTTAAAGTGAAAGTTATGTATACATGTTAATTAAACTGTTTATGCGTGGAGGGGTCAGAGACATTAGCAAGCCCCAGCGCAGAAGTGTGAATTTCTTTTCTTTTTCCCCCATCACAGCGTTTTAACCTCTTCTGTCTCTCATTTCCGTAATGATTACCAGGTGCGAGGGCAGAATTTTTCCTCCCCTTTTTTGCCAAGTGGGGATGCCGATAGCTCTATTTGTAAAAAGTGTCTGTGTGTTTGAATTTAAGCTGAGATATTTGACGTCGGGTTCAGCTTGTTCGAATAGCTCTCATTTTTGGCATTGGGTGACACTGAAGCCTGGAATTCTCTAAAAGGATGTGGAGGTTGCGGTCTTCAGCTACTTAAGAGAAAGCAGTCGTCAAGATTTCATTTGTGAAAAGTATATCTATTTTGATTTTTGATGTAGGGTTAGACAAGTATAAATCATTTTTGACATTGAGCAATGGCAGTGCCTGAAGTTCTCCTAAAAACTGTGTGGAACATGTGGTTTACAAGTACTCTAATGAGAGTAACCATTTGTGAAATGTTTCTGTATGTTTTTTTTTTTTTTAGATATGGAATGCTGAGATTGAGTGTAACTTGCTCAAGCAGCCCTAACTGTTTACTTTGTGCCATAAAATTCGTTTGAATCATGGTTTTTATTTTTAGTACTTGCTCAAGAGCAACCTAATTTATGCAAAGTGTTGACATGATAGACTGGCGTTAATTTATGACATTGTATGTTTGTAAAGGCTGAATTTATTTCTCCTAAGAAACAATGTAGGTTGGGCTAGGTTTGAGGTTTTAAAAGACCATGTCTATGTTTTTGAGTGTTTTCACATTACTGCAAAACACACTGTACTGCTAACCAAGTCATACTGAGGATGGGCAGATGATACATTTACATACATACATTTACATACATAGATGATTACAGTTACGTCACACAGTCTCTCATAGCTGGAAAGTAATCTTTGAGCTAGAGAGGCTGCCAGGTCCGACTGCAGACAGTCACCATATTCAACATAGTGTAAATAGACTGATGTCCAATAAAGTTATCTATCTATCTAAATAAATTTGAATTTTAACTTGAAATGTATCATCGTGTAAATGTAGAAAATGTGGAAATAAATGTATTGCTGGCAGAAGCATACAGGCTAAGGGGATCACTAAGGCAGAGAGTGTCTTTGTTAACCTTTGTTAGAAAACCTCTTTGGTTCTGATCCTGTGTTAATGGATTGAAATTGAATGTGACCATAGCTGGCTACAAGCCTGACACTAGTGCATAACATACTTGCTGATTAGTGCAGATGATGACATTATTATGTAGTTTAGTCATGAGCGCGACTGCCAATATAGACTTAAAGATAATCCCACTTAATTACAGCCTTGTGTATTTCTCATAGATTAAATACATTCCCATAAATAGAGTAATGGATGGACCACTCAAAGTGCTATACTCTGCATGTCACATTTACCCATTCCCACTCACATTCATACACTGACGCAGACCCTGCCACGCAAGGAGCCAGCTGCTCGTTAGAAAGTAACTAATAATTTAAATACACAACCTGGCACACCCTGGGCAGCCTTGACATGCAGACTGAAGGAAGTCGGGTATCAAAGTGCCAATCTTCTGATTAGTGGACTACCTGCTCTACCTTTAAGCCACAGCCAATGTGGCTATTGTGGCTCTATGAGTTGTGCTAACTTTGCACTGGTCAGTTCCGTTGTAGAGATTCAGGGAAATAACCTAATGACCCTTCATTATTAATTAATATTCATTTGTTCACTCGGGTACAGTATGTTTACATATGTGAGGCTGGCTCTCACTGCGGTTATACTGTCCTCTATTTCCCTTTGACGGACGACCAATGGATTTATTCAAACTGGACTTCACAGGTGACCAGCTAAATCAAATGAAAGTGGAAAGACAAACAGTGTAGGTAGAGACAGAAAGGAACATCGTGTCTTGAATCTGGTCCTGGTTCCTGTGGGTAAAAAGTATCCAGTAATAAAAAGAATGTGACTCTGAGTAGTACTTCAATCATCCAATGTTAATGTTAGTCGGTGAAAACTACACCACATATATCATTTTAATTTTTCAATTTAGAAACTTGAAAACTTGTTGGCTATATGTAGTACTGCTATAGTACTAAACGGAGAGCTATTCACAGGCTCAAACATGCAAACAAAGTCCTATTCCGCTGTTTCAGGTAGCATCTTTCTATGTTCACATTTGGTCTGTGACAAGCATTTGAAAAGATTCATGTAAAAAACATAGAAAACAAACAAACACAGAAAAACCTGTTGGAGGCTCACGCAGCTTGCCACGATATATATACATTGTTTTGCATGTGTGTGTTTCTTCAAATCTCTACAACAGAGATGATGAGTGCAAAGTTAGCACAACCCAAAGAGCCACAATAGCAACATTTATGGAAAATATGCCAGACTGAAATAAAGGAATGATACTTTGAAACATCCATTGTTTCTATAATTAGTTTTTTTTAAAAAGCTGTATTGGACAAAAGTCATTATACCTCTTATTATTATACCTCATGTTAAGTTCTTATCCCCCCTCATATAAAAGGGAGTGCTAAGATGACAGCAGCAATATATTCCAGCAAGAAAGAGAAAGCTGCCCTGCCAGTCGCTGTCTCCTTGCCAAGACACTGCCCCCGTCCTTAATCATAGTTTTCATATCTTTACATTGAAATTTTTTTTCCCCAAGGACAATGTCATAAACTTTCTGTTTTCTGAGAATTTTACCTGTCAGTGCTGCACTCCCTAACTTTACACATTTGGGAGGTTGATGGAGATGGGGAAACAGGAGTGCTGAAAGGTTATGGAGGGGGGTAAAAACAGAGGCATTGTTCGCTGAGAATTTGTAATGATTTGTAACAGAAAGAAAGGTGGAGCAACTAACACTGTGGATGTGCGTTTGTTTGCTGGTGCTGCAGTTGAGTGTAAGAAGGAACATGAATAAAGCAGGGTAGGTGAACTCTGCAATTGAAATAAAATTAATTTCTGCTGATTTTTGAGATTTAATGAGCATTTATCAACATTCACAGCCATGCTTGTTGTGGAGGCTCTTGTGACTTCTGGACATATGCAAGGATGATGTCTATTACCTAACACTCTTTAATATCGGAAGCAGGATTCAACCCTAACCCAACATATAATAAAAGGTAATGAGATTCGGAGCTTAAACAAAATCAAATAATTTAAATAATTATAGAAATTAGAAAATAGAGAGGCATAAGGGGAGAAGGCATCTCAGAGCATTGTAGAGAAGGACAGATTAATGAATTAAGAGCCACATCACTGATGAACATAGTACATAGTTAATACTTCAGACTGCTGATTAAGACATTATGGCCCACTGTGTCAAAGGCTGAGCTGAGTAGTAGAAGAAGTTGTGTACACACTGCAAGTTAGAGCAGAATTTACTGAAAATAAATCTTTGTTCATTATATTCTTGATTTTATATAATATAATATTTTTTTGTGCACAATTTAAAAAGCGTTTTATAGGTTTTATGAAAAGGGCATTGATGAAAATAAAATATCGTATACTGCCCATTATATGTTGGTTGTTACCTGCCATAGAAATACTTCAACATAATTGGAAAGAAAGGTCATAGCATCATTCCTGGCAGCTACAAGTACATCTATCAACAGCCTTGTATTCCAGGGAAAAGTATCTTTGAGCTTAACATTCACGTGTCTAAATATGTGAGAGGCCTCGAATAAGTTCTGCTCACTAGGAACTGATGCAGTTAACTGAAAATGTAAATTCAAACTGCAGTTTACCTAATAATGCTAGAGCTGTGAATTTAAGTGGAAAGGATATAAAAACCTCTTTTTTTGCCAATGATCATAAGCTTTAATATTTCGGGAAGCTCTTTTGTAATTAATTATTTGTCATTTTCACATACTTGAAGCTATCAAGTAGACACACTTAAACACTGGCTGATGGACCACCTTAAACATTTAATGCACTTGGTGCTTTTAAGATGAGTGAATTACAAGGACAGCAGAGGTGCAGAGGAATGTGGTACATTTCCAAAAGGAGGTAGAAACTGCTAGCAGTAAACAGTACAAGGATTAGAGCCACAGCTTTCTTAGACAAAGTGCACACAGTGTCTGATAAAAAGGAAGACCCTTGTTTAGTTAAACAAATGCTATTTTCTGTCTTGCATTGCAGCATAGTACATTTCTCTTGGGGGATAATGTTTTCGGTCAAACAGTGTTTGTTGGCTTTAACTTTTTAAACATACAATTGTTCCCTAATTAGCTGGATGCTAATTAATGTATGCTTCCCTGTTTGATGTACAGTATAGCAATACTTTGAAAGCAATTGCGTTCATTCTGTGCATAAATTTGTAGCATTTGCCGCTGAGTTCAAAAGAAACAGGACTGGGTTTAGAAAAGCACGCATCGATTTAAATAATGCGGCCCATTTTTTGTCTCTGTTTGTTTTTAGCGGGAATATTAATGAATTAACATTTTAAACAATCTATCATTATTGTTGTGCTGCCACTTATTTTTAACTCAATTATATTTTAATAGATCATTTTTCCTAATGTGCACAGTATGTTCTCCCCACTTTGTTCACTACACAACAAAAGATTAATTACAAATAAGAGGAATGATCAAAAACATGATAATCAAATTGCAACAGTAAGTTAGAAATTGCAATTCTAATGCAATACAATAGGGTATGTGTTGCAAATTAACCACCCACTGTCTGTTAGTGTGTGTGTGTGTGTGTGTGTGTGTGTGTAAGAAAAGAGTACGTCAACAGTATGTTTCCACACATTATAAACTTTATATACAATATTTGCATTGTGCTTTGAGTAATTGTCAATAAACATCATAGTTTTAGATTGTACTTACATTAATTAAAAAAGAGTTTTTCAAACTTGTTTATGAGTACACTTTTATAACTATGGCGATCTGTTTGTAGCACTGCATTGACCAGGAAGTCTTTATGACACATAGTTGGTAATGTGTACATCAAGTAGCTTTTTTATGAGACTTTAAACTTTTAAGTGGAATACTTACTTAGTTATTACTGTCAGTCTATGTCAGTAGATGACAAATGACAAAAAAGCCAGCTTTCTTATGACAGCTAGCAGCTAGGAGTTTATTCCATACACAAGTGATGCAGTAGGCTCTATTTCGATTGTGCTTGTTTGCCTGATATAATGAAGTCCTGCCTGCTGAAATCATAAATCATTTGAAAGAGTTATCAAGTATGGCTGACCAAACCTAATTAGTAAAAGGGGAATGAAATAACATATTACCTCTGTTAGCATCTAGGAATTGGTTTAAAAAAAGTCTTGTCATGTTGTGAAAGTATGTAGGACTTTACAGGCCTACAGTCTCTTTGAGCTACATTGACCTGGGCTGATTCAACAAGAACACTGTATTTTAACAGTAGAGGAGTAAGCTAACAGTTGAAAATTGATGAAAGATGGTGATATGCCACGTTGATATTTTTAGCTTAAGAAAATGGCTTTGTAGCCTTTGCAGTCGAAGCATTTTGTTTTGTGGCGATTGTTCTTTTGTAGCATCATCCTGTATCACTGAACATTTGGAACTGTGAATAGTTACGTGACTGCCGAGTGGAAGTGGATAGTTTGTGTATGTGGATAGTGTGAATCAGAAGATGAGTTTTGAAAGCCAGAAGTCTCAGCTCTAGTTGTACTTGTGCAACCGCTGGTTTTTGGAAGCAACCTTGTCAATCACATTATGGTCATATTGTGCTATAAGCACGCACGTCACATTCTGTACTGTATTAGGTTGTAGCCAAGATTATATGCATGTGAAAGTAAGAAGTGTAAAAATAAAATCGCAGGTCTTGGTTGCCTTGTCGTGCCTGTTGTCTTCAGCATGTCAGAGACCAGCGAAATAGTCAGTTTAAAGAGGATGGATGTCCTGAGATGTCACCTGACAGCCCGACAGGGCAATTCAGTCCCTGGAGGACAGGGGAGCAGCCAGTAGGAGGTGAATGGGCAGTAGCTCGGGCTAGAGGTCGTCGTTGTCGGCTATCGTCGGCCTGTCACTCTGAATGGGCCCCCAAATCATGTTGTCAATGGTGATGCATTGAGATCTCCCTCTGGCAAAAATTGGATGCTCCAAACTCAACTTGATTGATGCATAGACCAGGTTGTGCCTGCTTGTCCTCAAGATATGTCCTTACCTTCATTTAAAGATGAAGAAACACAGACACACTCTAAGAGGTGAAAAGGAAGAGATGTACTTTTAAAAGTTTTTTTTGTGCTAGCTAGAGCCACATCAACTTATCAAAGAATCTACTGTATCTTTCAGCCTTGAAATTTATAGGATTTTACCTGTCTTTTCATTTTTCTCTGTGCATGTTTTTGTGGCACAGTTCAATCGGTGCTCTGAGAATGCTGTTCTCACTGTTTCCTTTGAGGGAACAGTATTACATTATGGCCTGAAGGTGAATGCACAGCTTGTACATTCAATGGATGCCACAATGGATTGGAATGAAAAATATCTGTTTTTCTGTGACCAAAAGTGCAGCCTTTATGCATCCAAGGGCATGGCATTCTTGGGCTCTGGGTACTAGCCGTGGAGTTTTGTGAACATGAAATATCTTCTTTTATGTGTCATTTTTTCATTATGCTCCCTCTGTCTCTCTCTGTCTCCGCTTTCCTCCAATGGTTTTCCTTGATAGTCTCGTCTGGCCTGAGTTGCTCTCTTTATGTGCTTGTGTGTGTGTGCCTGTGTATGTATGTATGTATCTTAATATGTGTTTGTGTTCATATTGCCTATGTTTCCTCAAAATGTATGGCTATATGTGTCTGTTGCATATGTTTGTGAAAGCATAGACTTTGTGTGTCTACTTGTATGAGCTTGTACTCTCTGTGCTATGTGTGTGTTGTTGGTACTCAGTCATGTACTGTATGTGTGTTTCCGTGTCGACGAAGACAGACTGAACACAGGCACTTGAGATTTTCTGTTTCGATAAAACTGTGTGGAACCTTGGGTTTGAGCCTTTGATGACTTAGTGGGGGCTGGAACGAGGAGCACGTATTGTAGACGAAACAAATGCAAGCTGAACCTTACATATTTGGCCTAGTTTCGAAAAGTTGTACTCTTTCAAGTCTTCTTGCTTCGTCTCTCATTACTTTTCACTACATTCTGCTTAAACTCTGCGTAGCTGGCATAGAGCACGAATCAACCTAACTTATTACTTTTGATATGTTGTTTTTTTTAGTGGCGGATAAGAGAGAAAACAACTGTAACAACTTTGTCCTCCTCTTTCGCTCCCTCTCTCTCTTCCTTTCTCTCTCTTTTTCTTTGTCTGTGTTTGCAGGGCCTGTTCATCTTCCTGATATATGGGGTGTACAACACAGAGGTAAGTCTGCATTGTGTCTCAAGGCTGTCGGAGTGAATGAGAGAAATGACAAGTTTCTGATGGGCTCCCTGCTTAAAAGCTGTGTGGGTGGGGTGTGAGCGTATCTGTGTGTGTATGTGTGTGTCTGTGGATAGGAGGAGGGATGGGAAGGAGGGGAGGGGACATCGTTTCCACGCGAGCGTCCCACTGCCCTTCATGCTTGGACTAACTTATATGCATCCGAGTCCGACCATTAAACACTGACACGCCGCGGTTCTCAGCCACTCATTCCTCACCCACATTGGCTAATATTTCACTGCCTCTTTAAGTTTTTAAACTCACGGCCCTCCATTTAGCATCCTGACAAAGCCGCTGGCCAGGGCTCCGTGGGGCCCCAAGCGGTAACCATAGTAGGACAAAAAAAGAAAAACAATATGCAACCAACAATATGCAGTGAAGGAGTGAGGATATTGTATTGAGATGCTGCTTTATTACCATTTAGATACGCTGTAGCTGTGAGGGGGTGGAGGGTGGGTGAGTGGCAAGAGGCAGAGAGATGCGATTTAATGGATGAGGTGCAAGTCATGAAAATCACTCTTGGTCAAATCTCCCTCTTAGTCTATGTAAATAGGGTTAACTTTATATGTGAATAGGTGATATTGCATCTGAGCCTTCTTAAAATACTGCACTTTTTTTAAACTTGTGATCCATTTCTCATTTCTAGACACTTCCCATTCCAAACTTTAAGGAGAAAGTGAAATTCCTTGTGCTTGGTATCACAGTTAACAATTCAAGAAACTGAAACTTTGCCCCTGATTTAATAATAATCTTTGAAATGTCTGAAAAGCCATGTAATGCAGTTTTTAAAATAAAAATAAAAAGCAATTGCAGCATAACAAAGTTAATCTAATAAGCCATCTGGTATCAGCCATGGTTGACAAGTCTTCAGTTTTGATCCATGAAAACATACCTCATCTATTCATTTGCCTCTTGTTGCTTTGACTGAAGGTCATCGTCACCGTATACAAGCATCTTTCTTTGAAGAGCTAGGTAACATATAACTTATGTTACCACTTCTCCTTCTCCCGTCTATTTCTTATGTGTTCTTTCCTCCAGACACCTTTATTTTAACCTTCCACCATAATCACCTCTGTCCATCTGGCCATATAAGAGGATATCTCTCATGTAAGACCTGCATTTTCTGTCCTTTTATTTCCCATTTTATCTTTACTTTTTCATCATCCAAGTCTTCTTCAGAGCATGAAGAGCTGTCCCCGAGTCATAGGCGATGCACCAACAATGCAGAACCAGGGAGGGCTGACCCCTCACACTGAAAAATAAATCAACACTGCATTCTTGCTTAAGTGGCTTTTTTAGTGCTTGGGAATTCATTTCCTTATACTGATGTTGTCCTTGACCCTGGGGTCTTCACAATTTGTGAGCAGCTCGTGTATATGTTCCGGTTTTCAAAGGATCGCACTTCTTTGTTAACAAATAATAAAATAAAAACACAAGTAATCCTGCCATTATTCACATCTTCACATTTCTTTCTTTCTCTGAACCATTAACACCTTTACAGGGTGCTCCTTTTGTCCTCACATACCCTGCTTGTCTCATGCTTTGTATCTATAACTTGTCTAACATCTAACACACAGAGTACCGCTGTCTTCAGGTTTTCCTTTCCTGTGACAAAAAACACAGCTAATGGGGATGATAAGTTTTTTTTTTTGTTTCTTCCATGTCATCAACATGGCAGAAAGGGGCCAGTGGGAGACAGGGAGGTCCCTGCTCTGTCTCACATTGCATTCATTTAAGTTAACCAGCCTTGATGGCTGGGGACTGTAACCCTTCTTTTGATTACACTATCACACATTAGGCTGCTCTGTGTAACAAAGTTTATAGAGTGAAGAAAAAACTTTGCGAAGTTGCTATTTGTTTTTAGCCTGATAGAACAAATTAGTCTGTAGTCTTTAGTCTAACCATCTTAGTGTGAAGACAATTTTCTTTGATATGCTAAAGAAAAGTGTTGAATTAACTAGTGCCTCAAAGTCTGAAAATGCTCCATTCATAAGCCTGGTTTCTAGGCTCAATAATTACAAATATGGCATGGAAGACGAACTGTGTCTGCTGCTATTACACTCAAAATGCAGCGTTTTAATTGCTAATTACCTGACAATAGCTTTCCATTATTCATTGCAATTAGCTTTTCCTTGGTGGTCACCTTGTAATCCCGCGCTTTGATGACCTTTTATTTCCATCAGCTCCAAGGATGTCGGCAGGTGTTGTCGGGCGTGCTGCTTTCATATGGTAATCGCTTAGCACCCATTTACATGGGGAACCACGCTTTGCATCATTGCGAAACCTTGAGTGTGCGCAAAACCCCTTAAACACATAACGATCATCTAAAACAATGCCCTTCCCCTCATTGTCAAATGATTAATTAAGTTGTGTCATGTAATTGCCTCAGCACGCCGGCTGCTTTTGATATCAGTGGAATCCCCAGGACTTACTTTCCCCATTAAATTGTGTTAAGACGGTGTCTCTCCAACATCTGCACCGTGTCGAAGGCCTTCTGTGGATCTTGTCAGAAATAATAGGAGGGTTTTGCAAACATGATGCTGTTGATTCTGCCCTGTCACAAGGCTCGGGGTCTCTTCATTATGTGTCCCTTCAGCGTTGGTATGTATGCAAAACAACCTCCGTATACACATGCTGCCTCTGAGGCTGTGTGTGTGTTCAGTGCGGTGTCATAATTTATAACACGCTGCGACTTAATGAAGCCATAAGCCATAATGCATATTCACTAACGTGGTGGGCTGGGCTGGGATGGGCTGTGGTGATGAGTGCCCAGCCGCTACAAATTTACAGTGAGCGCTGACAATGTGCACAGACACATGCACGTGCATACACACACATATAGACCTCATAAATGCCAGAGGCTTTCCATAAAAGACTATTTAACTGAACTGCTAACACACCTGCTATTCTGTAAGTTTCATTTTGATTTTTTAAAATTAAATAAATATTTATCTTGTTCTTGTTTACATTGCTCAGTTACATTGCTCAAAGTAATGAATAATAATGAAGGTGTTTCAATATTAAATAATAAGCATATTATTTTCCCCCATGTTTCAATAAAATTATGTAAGCAGATCTATTAAATTGTATTAGTACCTCATTAAGATAAGAAAGAAGAGAATAAGGATCGTATCCTTTTAGCAGGGAAATACATTCATTCACAGCTGATGCCGTGTGATAAAACATCATTTTAAAAATATTTTCTGTCTTTTATTCCTCTGCCCTTCCATAAGAATATATAGGAGCAATTTTAAATTGAAACCTAAGTTTTGAATATTATTCCCTACAAAAGGTAAATTAACACATATTTCATGGTACTAAATTATATGTATATATATGAACTTATGCTTGTGAAATCAATAAAACCAGTTGTTTTGAATCTTAAATTATGTTAAGTTATTAAGTTATTTATATTATATTTATTATAAGTTATTTATATATTTTTTTTCCCCTGTGGATTAAGGACAGACTAAAATTTTGGCCCGTTGTCTTTTTATCGTGTCATATCAATCAACACAATATTTACATGAAACATTTGATGATATAATAATAATAATAATAATAATAATTGTTGTTGTTATTATTATTATTATTATTATTATTATTAATATTGTTATTTTTATTATTATACTTTTTCAAAATGCAATTTAGAAATTTAAAAGACAAATTGATTCAAGACATTGACCAGTTAAATATAATTAAATTATTACTAGCCTCCAAGCAAAGGTCTTGGCATTAACTTGTACAGTATTACAAATTATTCATTTTCATTTTAAAAATCCTTCAAATAAGTTAATTTTTTCCAAGGTATCTGGTAAATAAGCCTGTAAATTACAAATAAGCTGGGAGTTAGTAAGATTACAACTGTGTACTAAAATCATATTTATGTATACTATCTCTCAAATCTATGAAATTCTTGTCTGGTATTGTATGTGTTAAATGACGGCATGCAGTTACACTGTTTCATCCGGAGTGTAAAAATGTAATCTGTTCTGCTAGGGCGGTCCCTTCTCCTCCAATAGCTCCATTTGTTGGTCCCGACGCTCTATGCTGACAGATGATAGCTTGAAGTCGTCTCCTTAGTTTGCCAGCTCTATGTGTCACTTTCAAGTCCCATTAGCCACTGGGACATACTGGAACACCCTCTCACATGTACATGCACACACACACACACACACACGCGCGCGCGCACACACACAGACACACACACATTTCCCCAACCTCTGTCAGTGCCCTCAAACTAACGTTCAAGCTTTGTTATTTCCCATCCACAGTCTATTCTCCTCTCTCCATTTTACACTTTGGGTGCTTGTAGGAGTTTGCAGTGAAAGATTTTTTGTTTTGATTCATTGTAAGTGTGTTTCATTGAGTGCTGTGTCAGATACACTTATCTCTTTCTCTCCCATTCGCTCTGTCTCTCTCTTTCAGGTTCGGAGCACGGTCAACAGGATCAAGGAGAGGAGAAAAGCGCTTAATTTTTCAGTATGTAATCCTCTATTTTCCTGTGAACAAGTGTGTGTGTATGTCTTTGTGTATGTCTCTGAAACACACAGGTGCAACAAACTCAATTTTCCCTACGGCTTTTGCTTCTCATGGTAAAAAAAAAAAAAAAAAAAAAAAAAAAAAAAAGAATCAGTACTCCAGCAGTGCCAATGAAAGCTGGCCACAAAGCAACATTGTACATCTGCTAGCCTCTCACTAGTTGACAGTCCATGTTAGATGCCCTTATACATCAAACATAGACCCTCTGTAATAGCTCCCCCCCGTCCTCACTCTGTCCATTGCAGCACCTTCATCCCAGCAATGTCAAGCTCTGTGGTGGGTTACAAGTTTCTAATCCAGGACGAGCAGTCCCCTGACATTAAAGTGTCAGGCCAGTATTTATACCTTGTTGGATGCTGCTGTTTGGCTGAAGTGGTGGGATGCTGCTTGTGTGTGTGTGTGTGTGTGTGTGTGTGTGTGTGTGTGTGTGTGTGTGTGTGTGTGTGTGTGTGTGTGAAGATCATAGCCCACGCAAAGCACTTTAAAAGTACTTAATAATGTCTGGCGCGTACAAACAGGCACATACCACACACACATACAGACAATTATAGACCCTAGCACCTTGACAAACACCCACTCTCATCATTCCACAGTACTTTGCCATCGCCATCGTTTATGCTCACACACGCACACACACATCTTGTCCCTTATGACTGATCACATTAACTCCACTTCTCTTTGGCCTGAAATACTTTGTTCTGCCCCTCCCACTGCACCCTGACCCACACATATGTACTGCCCAATATTCCCACCCTCCCGCACTTGAGGTCATTGAAGAAGGAATGAAACCATTCCTGACGGCAGATTGATTTTCAAAATATCAGGGTCCCTCTGCTTCCTTTTGACCCCCCCACCTCAGAGATGAACACTGTAAGGATGGGAAGAAATGAAATAAATAAATAGATACATTTAATGTTGCTGTGTGTTGGGTGGTTGAGGGGGCCCCCAGGGGCCCCTTGCTACCAGGTGCAGTCTGATATATTGGCTGCTCATGTTATCAGTGAGGCCCCCCCATCTACCGTCATTTTTACTGCTTCCTCTCCCCTCTGGTGGTGGCAATTTTCCAATCTTGCAGTGTTCCGCTACCAGAATGCGTTTTTTAGCCATCACTGCCGCCTGACGGTTTTTAGCTAATGCTATTTTGTGCCATAAATCCTGCTTGAAATACTGTATCTACCTGTCCTTTGGTTAGATAGGAGACATTTGGCTCTAGATGACCGCACATGCCCCTATATATCCCCTTGTTGTAAAACATAGGATTGGGTATCGTGCCTCGGCGGCTGAGGGATAAAGAGGCTTTGGCGGTATTACTGCATATGGGGTCATTTGAAGACGAATGGCACTTGTCAGAGATAGAGGGGTTTATATGTTGTACTACTTGCAACGATTGAAGATTTAACCCAATGGGATAATTCACTGTAACTTCAATTTAAGGATTTAAAGTAGTTTTTATTTGAATTTATAAAAAAGATCATTTGAAACTTACATTGTCCCTTTTATTACTTGATCACCAACATTACAAGCAGCCAATACTAAGCCTTGTGAAGGGCATTCTATAACTTATCTGACACATATTTGAGCATCTCTAGTGCATGATACAAAAGTTTTAGGGAAAGTTGACCACCAGGCTGATACAGAAATAGTGCACATGACATCAGGTTAAATGTATTGTATATAAACTAGCACAAAACATGAAAATAATTTAAATATTCTGGGAGCTTTAACTATAAATTGCTCTTGGTACATGACATGACACACCTCTGACCTTGACAATCTCTCATATAAAGTCCACCAAACCTAATCACTCTTAAATTGCACACTTCTGTCGACCTCTTTAGCCCATCTTCCTTGTTGTAGCCTTTTACATGGCCGTGGGTCATGCACCCAGATTTTTAAGCCCCGGGGGGGTGGAGTTTTATGCACCACATACACACTTTGACCAGTGTAGCCTGCCTGTTTGATACCAAGTACCTCCTGACCCACCCTGACCTCCCTCTTGTACACACACTGCCAGATTGCTTTGTGAAATAAAGCTGTCAGTTGCAGCACCCAAATAAAAAACAACCCCCCCCTCCATGCCCCTGACACCACTGAAATATAGATATAAATTGGAAGCGGATTAGTTTTTTGATCTTAATTCAAGTTTTGACAACATATAGGAAGCTAGGAATTGTTTAGAAGCAGTCTTGGCACTAGAAAAAAAAAACATTGTGAGTTGATATTTTTTGAAATAGCTGCATGTTGTTAGGCTTCATTCATTTCTGTTGATAGGTGCCCTGGAGCGACTTACAGTGACGTGTAGCTTGACATATATAAGTCTTTTTCCACTTGTGCATGTGTGTGTCATACAATCTGAAGCTGGACATCAACAATGCACAAAACCAGCCTGAGTGTCCGGGCGGAATGCTTGCCATGTGAAACATCCCTGCCCAATAATAAGAACAGTATGAAATATAAGAGGCCCTGGAGTCTGTTGAAACAGCCCCCCCAGTCTGTTTGAGAGCTGTGCAAACAAATGGGTTTTCTATGATTGCCATTTATTTTGGTCTGGCTGGAAGATACATGTACATGCATGAAACAACGAGGTTTCTGAGTTAAATTCATCGAGCAGCTGCTCAGGTCTGGTGCTGGAATTGTGGAAAGGATAATACAGTAGTCTACAATAGCCTGAGACATCTTTTAATATTCATCACATTAATTGTGGCAGCTTAATGAGCTGTTTAGTATTAAGAATAAGTACTTTATCATTGTTTTCACTGTATTAATAATCAGAGCAAAACAAATGATTTTGATGTAAAAGCCACCATTATTCCTTCTAACTGTTGATTAGATTTCTTCAGTGCACAACATATACCCCTACGCAATACACAATACTGACTTTAAACTGTGATTTATTTATTTATTTATTTTTAATGCGAACACAATTTAAATTTATTTTCTATCACTAATAAAAATTATTAAGAAGTAGAATAGATGTACAATAGAAGAGAAAGTCATATTTAGGCTGATAGTCCTTATGATGATGTGCACCAATGATCTAATGGAAAACATGGACACACTAGCTGTCTTTGTTTTTATCAGTTACAGTGATCTCCTACACCTGACACTAGCTTCTCATTCCTTACAGAACTGTGCCAGTTCCCGACCATCCAGCTCAGTTACCAGCTCTCGCCCCGTCAGTTTCCCACTTGGAACTACACCAAGCCAGGAGGAGGAGGCCACCCCTACCTACACTTGCAGCATTACCCCAGGATTGGAGAAGGAGGAGGAGAGGACCAGCTGTGAGTAGTCAGGCCAGTGCCATGCAATTATAAGGCCAACTCTTGTCCAATCCACTCCACTTTTAACTCCTTGGGGGCAAGATTGTCTTTTTGGCCCTCTGTTTTCAGTCACTGGCAATCACAATGTTTTGCAACAGTTATTAAAAATATAATTTCATATACATACAATACAACATGCAATATACATCAAAACAGTGAACTCCTAGGTTTACAATAATACTGCAGAGGTATTAAAAGAGGTAATAACAAACAGTATATGAAGTGCAAAGGAACTGGTGTTGAGATTATTCACTCACTCAAGACTTAGCGGCAAACCTAAGTGAAAGAGATCCAAAAATCTCATTCTGATTTTAAAGCTGAAGTTGCAGTTAAAAGACAAAGCCATCAAAAAATGCTAATAATAGTTCTATCCATCATGAGCCCTCATATCTGCTGAAATCAAATTCACCTCCGGTCTGTCTCACTGTAATATCATCATGGACATACATTCAGGATCTGGTAAAACACGTTTCAACACAAATACTGAAACATGTTTTTTTTTACATTAATTTGAAGCATAATAAGAATATTTAAATGTGCACTGACAGTGTGTCACATGGCACTTTCTCCTGTTTGAGATTAATATTGGGTGTGTATGCTTTACAGAACAGTAGCTATCTATTATGTGACATAGTGAGAAAGTTCCATTATATGTAGGATTTGAAATGTTCTCCCTTTGGTGCCATGCAGTAGCAGTACCCTGGTGTTCATACTTTGATTGTTTCAGCATAGATTTAAAGTCACATGAAATATGGGCAACAAATGTAAAACCAAGAAAATCTTAACTAAGCAACATTCACAGGAGTGAAATGAGTGTCATCTTTGAACACCATATCCAGTATTCCCAATACATTCATACTTCTACCCTCACTGTGATAAACTTAATTCAATATAACTGCCACTGGACTCAAACGATTGCTACTTTTAGTCTTCCAGCAAACTTTTGATTTCAATTACAGTTTGGGCTTTGGCAGTTTAACAACATCACAGCTATATCTAATTATTTTTTTCCACAGTTTTTCCTAGTTGATCAGAAGATTTGAACCAGCTGTCTTTGGAACTGAACATAATAGCATGTCACAAGATTGCTTGCTAATTTGATTTCTCTGCTGGCCTTGCTTTTCAAAAAGCACAACCAATCCACTGTTGTTTAAAAAGAACAAGGAAGGCCACCCATCTAGTGACATTTTTTAAATTAGAATGAAAGATGAAATCTGAATATATAAGAATAAGTGAAATATTTTGCACTTTTTTTTCTTAATGTACCCTCTCTTTTCAGGAGGGCTGCACCTGTGCCCTTGCCTTTTGTCATTTTCATTTCAGAAGTGGTAGTTTTGCCTGTGAATGATTTTAATTTTCACTGTACAGCTTAGCACCTCAAATGAAGCTAAGCATTTACACTGATTATCCAATGGCCTGAACAAATACTGAGAGCTCATGGGTGGAATGTGTGTATGTGTACAGTACAGTATGTGGTTGGCTGCACCTAACTCATCCAAAAATCTGATCGAAGTTGTTCACTCGACCCAATGTCCCAATGGCACTCATCTCTCACATTTTTTTGACACTTTTTATTTCTGTAAATTTCTGCACAAATGGATAAAGGATAAAGATAAGGATGGATAAAGACTTTTTTTCATATGCACTCAGTTGCATTTTATTAGGTTCACCTAGCTTCAGCAGCACTGTAATATATTGGGTTTTAATTATGGTTATAAGGTTGCATTTTTGTTAAACTGAATCAAAATCTGAAATCAAAATGATCATAAAGTTGAATCAAGCTTTAGTTACCTATATGTATAGTCCCCCACTGTACCCCCATTGGCGTATCTGCAAAGCATTACTGCAAGGCACTCTGAAACAGAGTAGCGGCTGGCTTGTTGAATGAAATCAGACATCAGAAATCTCCTGTTAAATTTAAACACTAACCAGACACCCTGGCTTCAATCTAGCTGCCTGACCCATGCTGCACTCAGCAGAGTTAAGAGTCATTTGGTTGTGGAAAAGATTGGAGACACCAGTTTCAAAGCAGGGAAAGAAAGAGGGAGAGGTCGATCCCTGGTTTCATTTTGTAATTTAAAGCCGGTTTAGTGTCACTCGTGTGTTGCCCTAGTTGATGCAGCATTTACAGTGTTAAAGAATAAAGAAATCTTTTAAATTTTAACTTCAATTTATTTATTGGTAAAAGTGATAGAACAGAGAAAGAAAAAGACTGAACAATGGGGGGAAACTATGCAAAGAGGTTTATGAAAATATATTTGCTTAAATTACAACAAATGGCTGGGGAGAAAATGTTTGGGTTAAAAGCTCCTATGCTGATTCCTGAGATATAACGTCACCAGAATGTTTGAAGGAAAAATGAGTTGCTCTTTTAGTTGTTAATACTTTGTTTGTTTATTCACAATGGAGTAGAACAATTGAATATAACCTGACGCACAGTATCGTCATTTAGTAAATACCATGTGGATCATGGTTTATGACTTGTACAATAATGATATTCACATTTGAATAGTACATGTGCTGTGTGTTATTGCTCCTTGTTGCCGCTCTGTGCACTTCTCACACTGATTTACAGTGTTTCCTTTGCAGGTGATTTGCATGGTCCTCGACACTATTACTGTCTCTTTCATTCACTCAGCGCGCAGTAGTTAAATCAGTCGCTACGTCCCATTTACATGACTAAACCTCCAACATAACCTGACAAATCAAACTGGGCAGCAGAAATGTAACACAATTGCAGAAATAATTGATTGTCAGGTGATATTATTCAGCCCATTTGCTGCCCCTCCAATCTGCACTCGACTCAGTGCTGGAAGATGCAAATGAAACCGGCTCTGTGTGATTGAATACTGGGACTGAATTGGCAGCAGTGCTCATACACTACAATACAAATACTATATGCATATCATCATGCAGCAGGGCAGACACAGGCAAACATAAATTCCCAATCCACTGTAACTAATCATCATGACAAAGCCAACTCAATGGAGTATAATCTTGTACTACATTGTAGGTGATTGAATATTTTCCTTCGTACATGTTTTTAACAACATGTCTGTGATGCTGTGAAGAGGTCATGCAGTTGGATATTTTTATAATGTTTTACTACTTTACTTTGTCATACAGTATTTCTAAAGTATATCATTAATAATTATATATTTTCTAAAGTATATATTTACTCTAGTATACTCACAGTCACAAATAACATTTCTACAAAAAAAGAGCAGAATTTTGCTTTCTGAAAAGTGGTGGCTTTACAATGGTGAGGCCTTGACCGTACAGTTGACACATGGTACAATATGTCTTCTCACCATAAAGCACAAACAACAAACAAACAGATGGGCCCCCTTTTTTGTAACAATAACCACAGCATCTCCTCCTCACTACCAAGTGATAGTGGTAGCTTGCATACAAGGTCAAACCCTTCTTGGTAGGGTTGTGTGTAGTGGGGGAGTGTTCTGCTTTTGATACCTTTATGCCTTTTCCATCTTTCTGTTTACTCAAGTTGGTTGGCACAAATGTCCAAGGCAGACAGTGGATTTTGTTGAGGGTACATGATGAAAAAGGTGAACAAAGTAAAGGACATATTTGCTGTGAGCATAAGAGAAGGACAAGTGGAAAATGAAGGAATAAAAGAGGAACAGGGGGTGGAGTGGGGGGGTTTGAATTGAAAGGGGAAGGGTTGTGTGGGTGTTTGTGTATGTGCATGAGTGTTGCATCCCTGATGAGATGGCCCCACACAATGGCTTAGTTGAAGGTTGCGAGCCCTTTTAAACTGGAATAATATGCTGGGTCACCAGTGTTACCTCGTGATACGTTCATGCTTTGTTAAAACCTTCTCTTCAATGAGCAAAGATGGCCAAGCAGTTCTCTTTCTTTTATGGTTCACATTTGAATTCAGAAGATCATTGAGTTTTCCTGGGGGGTCTCTTATGCTATAGCCTGTTTTTGACTGGACTGTAGGTATTGTTTTAATAATGAAATTGGGGTGTGTCATGCTGTTAAAGGTACAATTGGTGTCAGTATTTGGTGGTGCAATGGTGACACTTTTTCCTAATGTCTTCTTAATATCATAGTTTTTCTAAATGTTAGATATTTTAGGATTGTATGTAGTTTGATTTTGTGTGATTTGAAGCACGTGCAGGTTCTGCAATATACAGAGTGATTGATCAAAGGGTTTGTTTGTCTGTCCCCTATTTAATAACCTGTTCACCAGGTGACTGTAATGAAGAAAATGTGCAGTATTGTGCAGTATTATGTGGTCCTCACCTTAAGTTCATCATACCAAACCTGATTTCTGGTGTCATTTCCAGTTTACGTAACCCAACTTGTACGAACCATATGCCTGCACATTGCTGACATCTGACTCCCCTTCCCCTTCCTCTTTTGCTAACATGTGTTCCTCAACATCCCTCGCAATTAGGGGCCTTGTAGATAAAGTAGTGTGGCGGTCTATTGCATGCATCTTCTGCAGATTACACACAGATCCTACGTTCACACCACCATAGGTTTGAATATCTCCCTTTACCCACACACCATCACTTGTCATGCATGTTTATCCCAGTTCATTGACATGCAACAGGATCTCCAGCTCCAGAAATACAAAAAAAGAAATGTTCCCTTGTGTAATGACAGCATGTTTGCAGCAATTTCATCTGGGTGATTGCTGTCAAATCAATTTCTCTATTTGGAAGTCCACTTCTGTGGACCGTGCACTTTAAATAAGGTTGTGCAATAATGACAAAGGTTAATGTTATATGTCAATATTTTCAATAAATTACCTCAACATTACTATTAAGGGAAAGTTTAAGAATAAATATTGCCTCTGATATTTACACTTAAGAAAAATTGTGCATTCAATTAAAAATGGTAGAGGGATATAATGTTCAGCCAGAATAGCATTCATACAATTTGTCACTTAATTGAGTGCTACCTTTACCAGCAGAACAGTGCAAGTCATACTACAATACTATGATAGCTGACTGTCTCATATTTCAGTGTCAAATCAACAGATGTATTCCCATGCTCTGAGTAATTTTTTGAAACATATAATGATGATATAATGGTTTGTTGAGGAATAAAATGTACAAATCTGACGCATTTAAGTTGAACAAAATGAAAGCAGCTGTTAGGTGACTGCTGCTTGACCTTTCTTATTCTGCTTTTTTTCTGGATGATTTTTCCTCACTAGGATGTGCATGTGCAAATCTTTTATTTTGGCACAAATGCATTATAATTTCAAATATCCTTGATTGTCACTTAGGTGTACTAAATGCATGAGTATGTGATTAAACTTGTCTTTCTTGCCAAGAGTGTTAAGTAGTGATGTACTCATGTACTATGTGCAATTACAATATTTACACTTCTAAGACACATTTCTGTAACATTATGAAGTACTGTCCTACAATACTGTTTCCCCTATCCAGAACAGTGCTGTCTTCAGACATAAATCCAGGTTCTGTTTGGTCTGATTTCTGTTACAAGTGCTGTTTGCTGTGAAGTGTGAACTATTTTACAGACAATTTAAAAACAGAAGTTAAAATTCAGATGCTGGCTCAAGATGGGTGACTGATTGTGTTTTATATTTGTTTCAGCTGCTCTAACAGTCCATTCTTATTCTTCCTCAAGCATATTTGGAGACATCAAACATGCTTGAGGAAGAATAAGAATTTGTTGCTGTGGGAGTTGACATCACATTGATAATTACCACAGCAGAATCACAGACACTAGAGGTGAGGTGTGCCTGTGTGCCTGTGTGACGAAGAGGTATTTGGCCTCTAAACGGCAGCTTGTGTTCAATGTCTTTCTGATGCAAAGTGATGTGTACTAATTCTACATCTGCTCAAACCAAACAGGGCTCGAAAGTTCAGCCAAGCCCCCCCCCCCCCAAAAAAAAAGAAAAAATCCCTTCCTCACACAGATCTTCTCCTGCTCCTCTCTCTGTGCACAAATTAAATTTGTTGCATTTACCCTGCTTCCTTTTTGCATTGTGAAGTGATGGACAATAAGTGACTTTACGTTTGGGGTTTTGTGTGTGTTTAAGTATGGATTAAGGTTTGGTTTGTTGGCTTGGCTGTTTAGAGAATATGTGGCCCTGAAATGGGTTCTTGTCATGTGGGCTGAAGCTTTGAGGACTTGATTGTAGTCTCACAGTGTAAATACCCAAACAAACAGGCAGCGGTTGGTTTGCCATGTATTTACATTCCTCTCTCCCATTTGGTTGCTTTCACTCTCTCTCTTCCTTTTGCATCTGATTTGTTAATCTGTATTTACTCGCTAGCTTTTTTGTTGTGCTCCCTCTCTTCCTCTGACACATACTGCTTCCATTCTCTGTATTCTCTCAGTTTGTGAAGCATATTTGTAACATTTGTGGTCCCAAGTGTTATTGCTGAATTAGAAAAAGGACTTTGTGACAGGAATTGAGATTTAAATTGTCAGTTAAAGCACTTGTCTACCATTTCTCACTGTTGTGTGAAAAATCTCAAAAACATTCTTAGATCATTTGAAACACTTAAACAACTGCATTTTCTGCACTTGTACTACATTCTGGCATTTTGAATTCATCACACCCAATGAAACAAATCCAAAGATGAAATATTGAGCCCATTTGGTTGTTCTTAAGTGGCTTTAAGCGCAACTGTTTATGCATATTCGCCCAGCCGCTACAAAGCGTACCAGGCTTCTCGAATTTGTTTTCCGCAGCTGTTCTGCATAACAACGCCACGCTATCACGCACAGGGAAAGTCTGGTGAAGGGAATCTATTCATAATTCAAAGAAACAACAAGGCACAAGCTGTGGCGTTGTCAGATATAACAAATTGAGGAGGAAAAGAGTTGAATTTGTATCTGCTTACAGAGGTTGACTGCATTATACATACTGCAGGTGCCGCTGAGTGTGTGGTAATAGGATATATGATGGATGGCCAACCTGCATGGGCTCCCATTCTTCTGGGTTATTCATCTATTTATCTGCTTATTTATTTATTCCTTCACCCAGAAAGGCCCTCACAAACTGAGGATTTGCCTAAGATGCAATAGTACCTAAAAGAGAGCTGGCCAGTATGGAAATGGGGCTGAGCTCTCCTAGGTCTGGAAGTCCTCTGTTGTGCATGTGTCAGGTGCACTGATGTCTATGCTGATGTTCATTGGTTGTGTTGGTGGTTTAAGGGGGCCTGCTGTTTGTTGAATCTTGATAGTTCCTCTTTCAACTAAACCAGAGAACAAAACCATGACACATTTTCTCCGTAGGAGCTTCTTAGAAACCACAAATCATACTCATATTGCACAGAAATACAGTATATACGACATGCATGCAAACTTGTACAGACAAATTTCAACACATGCTGGAGCCAAGCTTTTGTCTCTTGGAAGGTTGTTATTGGCACAGTATGTATCCAGGGATTTTGGAGTGGTTAAGACCCCACTTGAGCCACGTGCACACTTGCTGTTGTAGGCCTACCTACAAACCAGCAAAACATCCATTATTTTGCCAGCCTGTTTCATTTTGCTCCCCTCCACTATCCTGCTGTCTAAATAAACACAAAATCTCCAAAAGTTTTCAACCTTAAACATCCTCCTTGCAAAATAAAAGGCAAGCGAGTCATGAAATTTAAAGCAAACAAATTGCAATCAAACCGTGGCACATTATAATTATACAGTTAAGTTATAGCAGTCAGCAAATACACATAAAACCAAACTGACAAGTATTCTGGTGACAGATACAGCAACCACCTTTGATCACACACAATCACCAGCTAACTGCCTTTCATGTTTAACCCTGTCACTGCTCTCCTATCAAGGGCGTCACTCAAAGACCTGCATGTGCCCTGGGGCAGGTCACCTCCCCTGCCCCCCCCCCAATGTCATCACCCCCCTCTCCTGCAAAGAGGGGACACTGCACTCTATCTTAGTAAATATGCACTGTGTAAAGCTGTACAACATAATATTTTTATTAAAAAAAACGTATGTTCACTGTGCATTTTCATACTTACACACATGCACTCACACACATCTTTTTTTTCTGCAAGTATCTTAACACAGTCCTAAAGCATTCACCACTAGTCCCATCGCACAGCTGACAACAGCACCTCTAAACCAATATCAGCACCTCCACCCCCCTTCCCCCAGAACATTTTTCCATCGTCCTCATCTCAACAGCCCATGGCAACGACATAGCCGGCAGCTTACAACGAGGCAAAGTGGGGAAGAGGAAGGGGGCAAGGAGGGGAGTTGGGCCGTAGATCAGGGCAGGGAGGATGGCGGCGCGACCAGGAGGTGACAGGGGAATAACATCCCTTTCTCCTCAATCGACAGGGACTATAACTCCTGCCTCTCCAGGGACAGATTGAGAAAGGCAATAGCCCAAGGGGCTGTGAAGCACGGATGCTTAGGAGAATTGAAAGTTAAAAGAAAAACGCAGTTTGCCGAGCTACTGCCACTGATTCAGCTGACAGCACCACTCTTTGCCACTGAAATTTTCTTATTTCTTATAATTCTTGTTTTTCTTTTGGTTTGTTTTTTTTGTTTTTTTGTTTTTCAAGACTGTAGAAAGGCCATTGTGGCGTTCTGCACATATAGATTATAATACAATAAATCTCCATGTTGTATTTTCCCCAGTTTCCTACACTTACTGAAGTTGGTAGGAGAT
Organism: Sciaenops ocellatus; assembly: GCA_033000465.1. Taxonomy (NCBI): domain Eukaryota; kingdom Metazoa; phylum Chordata; class Actinopteri; family Sciaenidae; genus Sciaenops; species Sciaenops ocellatus. Next base: position 19,737,227 of record CP136882.1, on the reverse strand, counting down.
GTGCACATCTTTCTATTTCAGCATACTGAAGTTTTTTTTGTTGTTTGTTTTTTTTTTTAAGTGAAAAGTTTAGGGATTAACTTTTCCCTTTTATTTAATTTCCACTAGTTTGCAATAAACTGGTGCAGTCAGCCAATAAGAGGCTGGCACTATGTTTTAACACAGACGGTAACAGAATCGATTTTAGTGTCGGACATTTGTGTCCTGTTTGGTGTACTGACTCTGAAGTCTAGGTGATAAAACCTCCAGGGGTCCCTGTTTCCCCAAATTTTGGTGTGTTTCGTCAGTGCTGGTGTAATGTAATAGTTCTTTCTGTTTGGTTTACCTTATAACCACAAAAAATAAAAACTGGAAAAAGAGAGGGAATAGATTCTTGTTAATTACTGTACTGCATGCTATGGAGTGTTAGGGTGTGTAATGCAGGATGCCTTATTCAGTATAGTGACTGATAAGTTACTGTAATGTAATGGCTAAATAATGTAACATTGCAAATTATGTTGTTTAACTGCTGTGTGATTATAAAGTGAGTGCTTTGTCAGCAAAGCAATCACAGCTCCTCTCTCTTTGTTTTATCACTCTCCCCTCACTGTCTGTTGTCTCACTTTACTCATTTGTTATTCTATTCTCCCTAAAAATCCTCTTCTCTCTCAGCCTCAACCTCTCTTTTATTTCTCTCTCTCTCTCTCTCTCTCTCTCTCTCTTTCCACACTCTCTGTCACTTCTTCTGTGCCTTCACAGCCACATTCCACCGTTGAAGTGGGTGGGAGGGATGGAGAGCAGGCGTGTAGCAGCTTTTATAGCCTGATCAATTTTACAGTGGCTTATTGAATAGCTTTTAATGCCCTTCTTTATTTTCAGCTGTAACCTGCAGAGTGTCTGCCGCTCCGGGGCTGATGTGATGGCTCGCTAGAGAGAGAGACAATAAATTTTAATACATCGTCTCTGGAAAATTACACATGTTTAATCATTGATTTTTATTGGCTCATCATGATAACATTATCTCAGTGGGTGAGGGTGGGCAAAAGAGCGGCTCATAAAATAAAAGAGGTTGAATTAGTTATGGCATTTTAAAGAGTGAAGTTGACAAAATGAAATGCTGGCATTACTAACTTCCTTTGTCTAATATCCAGTGTATTGATTGGCACTGTAACTATTATATACCTAGACAATTTGATGCAGTGACCATTTAAACAAGTGGAGCCTTCTCCAGACATGTTTTTTCTCCCTGTTGCTGGTAAATCAGTGTGTCTGTTGAGACAATTAGTAAAACGTTATTTAAAAAGACTAAATAATATCTTTATAATACAAATAGCAATGTAGTATGCCTTTCACCTAATGCACTTGGTATTTCATTACACTTTTTTTAGCCATAAGTAATCTCGTAATAACATTATTCCCTAAAAAAAAATCCCCAAATCTTCCCTTTCTCCTCTCTTTTGCTCTGTTTCTGTCTGATGAACAGAATTTAAAAACAAACTTTAAAACACTTTTTGTGTGTCATTTAAAAAATAATTATACAGACTTTGACTGTTATCTTAAAAATAACCAAACAATAATAAAATGTCCTATCCACTATCCACTAAATATGAACTAATTGTTAATGTATTGGAAATACTAATGTATGTCGTTAGTTTGGTCTACTTTACTCTTGGTCTACTCACATCCGCTGTGATTTCACCTCAACAACGAGAGTACAAGAAAGGTGAAATTTGAATGTGTGTGCTCCAAGATTTATCGTCTGGATATAAAAAAAAAATATCAGGATCATTAAGTCCTACTCTGCTGCCATCAAGCTGATGAAAGCTCGCAAACACACAGACTTCATAATGCCCGGTGTGTGTGTCAGTGTGTGTGTGTGTATGTGTGTGTATAAGGGATGTGATAAGGTAGATTGACTTCTAATATAAACGGTAGAGGTGTCTAGTGACATCAGTATAGCAGTGCCCTTTGTGTCCCTGCCTGGCAACCTCATTCTCCTCTTGTGTGTGTGTGTGTGTGTGTGTGTGTGTGTGTGTGTGTGTGTGTGTGTGTGTGTGTGTGTGTGTGTGTGTGCGTGTGTGTGTGTGTGTGTGTGTGTGTGTGTGTGTGTGTGTGTAGCAGAATGAAGATTACTATGCCGTATGTTTTTCTTTCTTGCATCTGTGATCTTGTATGTTTGCAAATATTGCATTAAAGCTTGTGAGTGTGTGTGATTATGTAGCTGTAGTTAATGAGTCAATGAGACAATGAGTTTGGTTAAGTATGGGGGCAAGTTGGTGGACCTATGCATGTGTGTACACATCTCTCTCTCTCTCTCTTGCACACATCACACATAGAACACACACACACACACAAAGACACTGGGCCAGGTTAGCTCTCCTCCACACCGGCACCTGCTCCGCTGAAGGTGAAAGAAGTGCTCACTTGAGCTCATTGAAAAGTAGATGTGACAGTAAATTTTTCAGGCCCTTGTGAGATGGGAGATCTTGTTATAGCAGTCAGGATGGGGGTCAGGGCAGTGGCTGCTTGATGATTGAGGAAAAGAGAAGTAAATTCATTCTGCTTCGGGCACTTTGTCAAGTGCCAGTAGCTTACTGTTGAGAGCCACTCACCCATCACCGTGTTACGGCCCCAGAGGTCACCTCCACCGCCATAAATCTGCCTCGCCTGCTAAACCTACTGCCTTCCCTCGGCTGAGCACGAGCAGGGAGAGAGGCTGCAGCTGCTGCTGCTGCTGCTCCTCATAGTCACTCAAATGAGGAAAAAAAAAAATAAAACAGAGGGAAGAATATAGATTCTCCTTTTGATGCTGCTGATGGCATAAGAGCAGGACATTGGGTGTGCTGTGCCACAGGGGAATATGTACATTTGAACTAATGGTTGTGTTGTGCGTGTGTGTGTGTCATATTATTATATTATGAGCTTGCATGTGTTTGCATATATATTTTTTTCCTTTTTGAACCTTTTCTTTGTAAAAAAAAAAAGCCGCCTTAAAGTACGGCAAATGTGTTTTGTTTAAATATTGCAACGTTTTGTGTTGGCAGCAGCACTCTCTGTTGTCCTAATGCGGCTGCACTTATTAGTGCATCGCTAAATTCAAAAAACAGAATGAATGCAAAATGTTGCTGTCAAGGTGCTAATTAATAAATCAGTCTCCTAGTGTTTGTGTCCTAAAATATGCAGTCACACAAAAATATACTCATTGCTGTAATACACATGGAACAGTAGGCCACTGTAATGTCACATTCCATAAATGGTGCTGATTTCATTTTGGGCTGAAGTCCACCAGTACTGGTTGATGTTGGGCCATTTTTTCTGATGAAATGTAAGATTGGTGGTGAGAAGATTCCTTCAGCTGTTTTGGGTTTTTTTGTTTTGTTTTGTTTTAGCACTGCCAACATATTCTCATCTGTTCCAAGCTGTTCCAAGATACAAAGGAAGCACACATTCATGTTTTATACTTAATGAAGACCAAAGAAGAGAGAGAGAGAGAGAAAAAAAAAAACTGTTTAAAACTGTTTAATGAAAAACTAATCAATGGTAGAAGTTTATTTTAAACAAACTGGGCTCAAGAGCTCCTTAGAGTGAGTTCTCCCTCAAGAAGTCTCTGTGAGTCACTTTAGTCTGCAACATTTAGAATCCCTAAGGTTCAGTGAAATTCTGTCACTCTTTCAAGTGTGGGTAGGACTTGAGTTAGTATGCTTTGCCTCATAGTCTTTCATAGGGTCACACCAAAACAGACACCAACCATACGCAAAACCATCGGGGATCCTGTTCTGCCTTTTCCTAAATTGATAATTGGTATATCTTGAAATTATTGATATCTTTTTCCATATGCTAACATTTTTCTCGGATGGTGGTAGAGGACTAAAGTCAGAAGAAGGAAAACTGATCTGGATCTGGTTTGGCTGTATCTGTGTTTATATGTGCGTGTGAGCGTGTTGTTTTCTGTACACACACACTTGTCCACATGTGTACAGAATGTGAGTGATACGCTTTTTAAAGTGTGTCATCGTGCACCATAATTACACCTGCCTTAACTATGTGTGTGCATATGTATCCAACTACCCATGTGTACACACAAGTGTGTATGTGTGTGCGCACGCCTTTCAAGCTCGTAGTGTATGAGCACCAGCCTGCTTTCAATATAGCCTCTTATTAGGTGGTGATTATCCTGCCTGCATCTGGCTTCTTTCAGCCTTTGACTGGAAGTTGGAGAGGCCAGGGGCACCCTGGGAAGAAAGGAGTGAAAACTTCCTGAACCCAGCATTCACCCCCCACTCCAGTGTACCCCTCAACCCCTCAAAGAACCACCTTATATTCAGAGTGGAGTTTTTTTCTATAAACAATTTTTTATGGGGAAAACAATAAAATTCTGAATCGGGTGTAGAAATGCATAGGTGGTGCTCCAACAATGTTTGCATACCAGGATGCATGGTGTAGGCCAGTGAAGATATTGGAAGTTACCTTTCAATTAAGTTCTACCTGTTCTACAATTGCAGTCACTGTGTCATGTGTCTGTCCTGAATTAACCCTGGAATTAATGGTCAATACTTACGCGGTTCACAACATTCTGGTGTATAGACTCACTCTTGTGTGGAGTCATCGCATTTAAGTAGTCACAAGGTCAACAACAAGCTAATGGGGAAGTGCATTAATATGCTTTTACTTAATACTACTCTCAGGAAATGAATTAAAAAATAAATTAAAATGGCACAAAAATGTACCCTTGCCTTGAAAAGCATGGTTGACAAGTGCAACCTTTGGTGCTAATCTCTAGCCTGCCCCTCCAACACTGACACACACATGTACACAATTTCCTGTTCGCTTACCCCTATTCCAACCCATATTAAACTGACAGAGCACTCCTGGAAGATGCAGACTCTCAACACCGTGATCTAAAAAAGAATACTCTGTGAAGCAGAAAATGGACAAGGAAAATAATAAGACAAAACAGAAGCAAAAGATAGTAGGCAGGGAGAAAACGGTGTGGCAGGATCCCGAGGGCCTGGCTGGGGACTTTGTAAGAGCCCATACATCAGCTGTCACCCGATGGGCTTCCAAAGAGTCACAACAGAGAAACACAATAGACCAGACAGATGGTCCCAAACAAACTGCAGCGGGTTTGATGCTATTAAAAGCTGTTTACCTCATGCCAGACGCCAGCAAGTGCGGTGGATGTATTGTATGATCATTTTGGAAAGACTGAGTGTGTGTGTATGTGTGTTTGACAACCAGCTTCTGGTATTTCAATAAACTCTCTGGTGAGTTTTTAGCCACCAAATGACCATTCATAGCTTGAGTATAATGTGTTTGAGTGTGTGTAGTTTTCTCATAATTAAGATACAATCAAAGACAACACGTGATAGTGAAACACGAACAGTATGAAGATTGATTCACAGAAAGTGGAAGCCAGCCAACTCCGCAGGCCATGACGAACTTTTGGCTGATAACCAATAACAAGACAAATATAAAACAAGACCCCCCTCTCTCTTTCTCTGTTACTCCCTCCCTCCCATCCTCTCCTCCTTCCTCTCCCCTTCATCTGCTCTCCTAAAGAGCGACTCTGACACCTCAGAATGATGAACTCCTTCAATGCACTGACCTTTCTCCTTCGGACTAGTCACCCGCCCTCCTGCCCTCGTCCATGTAGATGAGACAGAGACAGATGAAGATATTTTGCAATGTGCGTGCATGTGTGGGTGTCAGTGGTGATGGTGGGCGTGGGTGTGATGCAGTGACACAGTGAAATTAGTTTTGGTGTTGGATGGCGGGCGACCCACCTTCAGATCAGTAGTCAACCAGGGAGATTAATCCAGACACAGGAGGCCTGTTGGAGAGAAGGCACGACAGGCCCTGAATGAGAGGAGAGAGACAGGCAGGTAGACAGACAGACGGGGCGGATGGGTTCATGACAATGATATACCTACTGAGAGTGTGTCCATATATCTGTGTGTAACTTTCAGATGTAACATTGGTATGCAAGGGATATGAGTGATGTAAAGACCATTTTCTTTACATGTAAAATAGCCCATATTTAGCATTAGCATAGTTCCTGAATTATCAACCAGTTTTTGTAGGTCTGGTGTTGCTCTAGTGAATGATTTTCTTAATTGGAAAAACAGCCAACTCAGTGAAAGCTTTTGCAAACTGGTCATTACCGGGCATTGTCAGCCAGGTCAGGACATCCTGCAGTCGTAATTCTGAGTTTGTCATATGTTAGCAGCCAGAGCCTAACAGCTGACTCTACTGTCTGGCTAACATAGTAGCTAATATCGCCATCCTTCTTCTGTTTCAAACCTTTTTCCCCTCACTTTATCACATGGAATGTAAAGTACCTGTCCTTGTGAGCTCACCCTATAAACATGAGAAACTAGCTGATGTGGGGTGGGAGGACTAACTATCTAATAAGATAGTTATTTGCTAAATTTGCTAGTTAGATTCCAAATGTCACTCAGCAAGCTAGCCAGAATATTAAACTTTGTTTAATTGATAACACACTATCTAGTCAAGCAGGAATAGCCTGAAACTCTATGAACTTGATTGACTCAATCTGCAAAATATGTGCCCTATATTTTGATATGAACTTGGAATAATTCAATAAATTTACATAATCCACTACAGGGCTATTGTGATGCCTCGCAACTATTTCAGGCAGGGTGGTTACATTCTTATAATTTAAATATCTGTCTCATATCTGTCTCCCATCTGTACATTGGTTGAGCAAATTAGGCAGATTTATTACAGAATAAAGTTTTTTTTATTGACCGTGTGATAGCAAGGCATTGTGATTAGAGATATTGTCCCATCCAATCCAAACAGTAATCCTGCTGGCTGTCAGTAGTTATCTGTTTTTTTTTTTTTTTTTTTAAGTGTCCTTGAACCACCCTTACTGTACCTGCTCAGTCATTGTAAGATAATCCAGATGAGCACATCTGTTAAGTGCCTGAAATGTAAAATGAGTGTCAGAAGTTGATGAATATGGTATCATTAGCCACACTTGTCTTGGCTTCTTCGTGTTCTGCCTTAATTGGCTCCAATTTATAATCCTCCACCTTTGGGCCATCCTTTGTAATTCTGTCTTTTTTCCTTCTATAATTGGTTCAGATCAATGCATCTTACAGGTCACATAGAGGGGAGAAATCCTTGGATAATTTTGTATCATATTTAACTTGACTTATGGTTCACATGGACACTATAATACCTTTATTTTGTTATTTCAAAAGTTTTGCTCTGTGGTACCTACACACATGATTGTTCATGTTCACATTTTGAGGTATTAAATGAGTAGTTTGACTAGAAATTTGGAAAAGCACTCCTAGTTACTTAAATACTTTGACAGGTGATATACAGTAGGAGAAGAATAATGACACAAAGTAGTTCAATTGCTAGAACTAGCCCTTCCCTTGCCCACTTCCTGCATATTCAAGTACATTTTACACATGATCAGTAATTAGTATTAGTCATTTATGCATACTCTTACCAAGTGCATGATGTCTGTTTGTGGGGGTATATAGCACATGCAATGAATCAGTTAGGCCACATCTAGCCCCTGTTGAATGTTTCTCTTGGATGGCGTCTGTATAATTATACAGAAAAAATGTCAAATAGAAAAATCACACCTATAATGTTTTATTAGATTTTTCAGAGTAATATTTGGTTTGTAAAATATACATGAAATTCTGTCATGTCTTATTAACTTCAAATATGTAAATCATGGTCTTTTATATGTTATTATTCAATACAACATGACTTTATGTTACCCCTGCTCACTTTCGAGCTTCAAGCATGTGTCCTTGTGTGTTACTTTTCAGTGGAGCTGGACCTAAGTGTGTATGTCTGTCTTCAGGTCAGCTGTCCATTCCTTGTGTCCCAGAGAGGCTAGAGAATCCCTTGAGCCAAAACTCCAAAGGCACTCATCTGCATAGAAAGGTAACTGACTCCTTATAAACACACACACACACACACACACACACACACACACACACAGCAGGGTGTATCACTCACTCCAGTGGGACTTTGGGTAACAGAGCAGTTCGGGGGTCAACAGCGGCATTTGATCTTTGACCTCAGGACAAATACAGACTGAAGTCAGGGGCTTAGCGATTAATGTGTTGGGTTAAAACATTTAAGAGCTGCAGGTCTGTTTGTACAGTTCAGTTTAATTCACTTCAGTTTGTTTCCAGAATTTAGAACAAGTAATTGTGATTCTCCCCATTAATGCTATTATAAAAAAAAATATGTAATCATCCATTTCTTAAAGTAAAATAAATGTGAGTTTTGCCTTCCTCCAATTTCCTGCGACACAATGATGACTCCACATGAACAAGCTAACAAACCCCTTCAGAATTATTGATGCTAGTTATTGTAGTCATCTCTGATCCATTGTATTTTAATTGAATATTGTAAAATAATATCAATATTTTTAAAATTATTTGGTTTGTTGGTTGTTTTTCTTGAATAGTACTTGCCTTTAAAACAAGAAAGCCCCCCCCCCCCAAAAAAAAAAAGAATCTCCTACTCACAGGGCTTCCCAGAGCTTCCTTTCTCTCTCTCACACACTCCCTCACATACGCTCACCAGTGCTTGACTGACTGCCTCTCCTCTGAAATAAATCGAAGGCTCTGACTCCCTTAACAGACTCTGCATATCCCCGTCCCCCTGGTGGCCAGCATTACAACAACATCACATGTTAACATATTTCCTTTAACAACTTAGTTTAATTATGTAAATTAATAGTGTTTCATATTCCAAATTGTAGAAAATCTGATATCTGCAGTTAATAACAATGTTGATAATGAATAAACTATATAATGTAGGATGTTGCTGAAATAACTGTAAGTAAGAGAGAACACTTTATGTGTGTTTGCCTTTGTTTAGCCAGACAAGAGTCTACTGAGTATCTTGTGTGCTTTAGATTGATACAAGTTAAGTACCCAGATCAAGGGCACCATAATGTTTATTCTTAACAGAGGTGAGAGCATTAATCACTACACAGGTTTTTCCTGTTGATCTAGTGATTCAGAGCCTTCTTCTCAAAACCTCCTTTGCAGTGTTTTTTTATGCAACAAAGAACGCTGATATTCTGTCTCAGTGAGTAGTTACATTATTTTTTCTGAATTGTGTATGCAGTGTTGGAAAAAGGTAGACATAGTTAACTGTTAATATTTGTATAGTGTTGCTTGTTTGAGCATCCATGTTAATTTAATGACTTAACATAAAACAGGGGTTTGAGAAGAGATGTCCTACTTTATTTATTATCATTTAGAAACTAAATGAATTAAACAGGTGTTTTAATTAATTAATTCATTATTTTTTTTTTTTATCTCTAAGCAAGGCACCCTCAGCTCTGAATTACAAGTGAAAATTGGATACATGTGAAAAAATGGGAAACAGCGATGCTCATAGTGGAACACTTGTGTACCTCCACTCCCTTGATAACACAGGGAATTAATACACAATTGCCTAATTTTCAACCATACTAAGCAATAAAAGGTAAATAATTGATTCAACAAAGACTATTACGTTCATTTATTTGAATCTAAAACAAGAGGTTTTATCAAACAAAAAAGCAAATTTAGCATTTTTGCTTTGGGACAAATGCTACTAAAAACCAACTCCAAGATCAAATGAAATTTTCAGCACTCCACTTTCTTTCACTCTCTGCCTCTTTCACCCTTAGTGAACTGCTACCACACAACAACTTCCAACTGTCCTACCTCCGATCTGATCGAAGTTGACTTTGCTCTCCACCCAGCTTTGTTTTTCTTCGCAGCCGTTGGGTGGTCCATGTCTCTCGCTCCCTCTCTCTCTCTCTCTCTCTCTCTCTCTCTCTCTCTCTCTCTCTCTCTCTCTCTCTCTCTCTCTCTCTCTCTACCTCTCTCTTTCTCACTCATTGTCAAGTTCACAGCGTCTGTTTCTCTTTGAGTGCTACAGGACCCAGGCATGGTCCGAAACCCAATACCAGAGTATACACAATTAAGTTCACACCAGAGGTCATTGGGTGGAAGTGTGGTCTCATTCCACAAAATATGTGAGTCAGTCAAAGGATAGGAGGGTGTGAGTGTTTATGTGTGATTGGTTAGTTGGTCAAGGTTAACTAAATGATAGGAGGTGGAGATGGTGTGTGTTTGTTGTCGGGGTGGTCCTCTGGTTTCAGCTCAGGCAAGAGTCAGAGTCTGTACTCATTGGCTGTTGCCATTAGAGACTTTGCCTTGACACATTATGCTGTCCAGTCACAATCAGATATAAGGTTTTAGTAAGTGTGGTATTGTTTTCAGTGTTTGATTAATGGTGTAATTCATATTGCTAGATTGTTGTCAGGCATTTTGTGCTTTATGCAAAGCTGATGTACTTGAGGTTTTCACCTGCTGCAATGTTGGTGAAGTTTTAAATTGTCATCTTATCAGGATAAATGAATAATACTTTTTTGATCATCTGATTGGCTACCTGATCCATGAGTAATATAGCATCACCACACCGCAATTTTTGTTTTATAGATATGACATACATGTCTTTAAGGTATTACTTAATATATGATTATATATATTTTTTTAATTCTTCAAATAATTATTTCACTTTTTTCAATCCAAATTAGAAACACTGCATTTTCTGATATTAACCGACATTTTAAAATAACCCATGGGCTCTTCAGGCCTGTTGCATAAAACAGAAAAACAGTATTCCTGGCTTTGCCCTGCTGAACTCACCCCAGTTGACCTTTTCCAGCCTGTTGAGTGTTTCAGTGTTGGACCAGTTCGCCATAACTCCCTCTGAGTACCATTCACACGCGATTGGGAGTCCCATGACGGGCCAGCTGGAACCTTCAGTCCACCCCCCGCCCCCTCTCCATGAACACATACAGACACAAATCCTCAATGGAGTCCCCACTGGCCAGCTAGTCTGTCACTCATTCAATGGGAGGGATATGAACGTGTGTGTGTGTGTGTGTGTGTGTGTTGGGGGTGTTATTTGGGCTTCCTGTTTTGGCCTTTTTACTTTAGTCCTTCCTGGCCGGGGGACTGCTGGTGTCATGTCTGTCAGCTGTGGAACAGGCAAAACACATAAAATATACACAAGAATTAAACTAATATGGGGATTTTGCAGCTGATATCTCATTTTACATGTCAAAAGTCTTATTATATTCTTTCCAGTATGAAAAGCATTTAGACCAGAGCATGCAACTAAAACGCTTTCCTTTTTATAGGGTGAACCAGATTTGTAAGTATTATTTAAATGTCTGAGATGTTACTCACTTTACTGTAAACCCATTTGTTTAAAAAAAATGTAAAAATTAATTTATCAACGTAAGATTTTATATATATATATATATACTGTATATAAAACCAAGACTGATGACCAATTGGTCAAATAATTAAGAGTAGAAATCCCTACCACTCATCTGCTCTGGTCCACTTTGAAACCCAATAAAAAGCATTTAAAATACATACCAGGACATCTAAAAAACATTTTGTAAATTGTACATTTTGAAACCACTTTAAAGTCAGAAATTCAATCCCACTTTCATTTCAGTAGATGTTAAAGATTTATAGACTGAAAGGAAATATGCTATTTATTTCTAAAGGAAGAAAGAATTGGTGTATTTCTGGTGAAATCCACATAGTGCTGTTACACAGATTATATATAATCCACATAGTGCTGTTACACAGATTATATATAATCCACATAGTGCTGTTACAGAGATTATTTATAATCCACATAGTACTGTCACAGAGACTATATATAATCCACATAGTGCTGTTACAGAGATTATTTATAATCCACATAGTGCTGTTACACAGATTATATATAATCCACATAGTGCTGTTACAGAAACTATATATAATCTAAAGATTTACTTTTGTCCCTATTGTGTAGTATTAATGAAAAGTAATCTTACTTTCACTTCAGAGGGGTAATCCAGTACTCTTTGCACTCTCACATACAATTGCACAAACATAAACATGGGCACAATTTTTATAATTCCTGCACGCAGACACATGCACACACAAACACTCACTCAGAGAGGTGGGTATGTCTTGGAGGCAGCACCGGTCATGTTCCATTAATCCGAAGCAACCGGTGTTGATTGATCAATTAGCCCTGCTTAAGGCTGGGGCTCAGGCTGATCAATAGCACTGATCACCAGCCAAAGGTTTTTCATTAAGACCTGCTGCTCTGCATGAGTAGATTCCATTAGCATAGACAAAATGGGCTGTGAGGAATGCAAATGCTGGAGCGAAAACTCACACACACAGACCGCATAGCTTTGCCAGATATTTAGTGTTTATGTATGGTTATATATAAAATTACACAATTATAGTTAGTAATTTACAAAGCGTTTTTTGTGACTATTTTGATAGTGCACACATTTTTATTATCTTTTCAAGCAATATGCAGTTAGTTAAAGGAAATAAATCTATTTAAATATGTTATTATTATGTACGTTATATGTCAAAAGTGCTGCGGTTTTATTAGACTGGATTATATTGTAAGGGAATTATATGTAAACCATCTGATTTGGTGCAAGGTGCATTCTTAAAAACTATCAAGAAAAAGAAAATCAACAACTTGAAACGATCTTAACATAAATTGTGAATTATAATTTCAAATGGAGCATTTCTTGTAGGGTTATAGTACTAAATTTGATTGGATTGTACAATTACTGTATTCACCCAGAATATGTTTTATAAATAATTTGATACCTTTAAAACAGTTTCACGGTATTGATAGCAGGATTTAATCTTACAGCTGATACTTTTACATTGTTTAGTACATTGGTTCCCAACTAGGGGGTCGTAGGCCTATATCTCAGCATTTAACTAAAATATAAATTCAAATGTCATTTTTTAAATTTGGATTATTATATAAGATGTAAACTTATAAAACAATCTTACACGATAATGTAGTAAAGACCTGAACACAAGCTATATTCACAGCGTCTTCACTTTCTGCTAAACAGCCTCATCCTTCATCAGAAAAGTACAGTTAAAACAACCAAAGAGCTCATGAGTGTCAAAATAATAAAATATGAGGAAAATTCCTTACTGATGCAGTAGTCACAGGAATTAATCTGCTCAAAATGTATCCAAATCATTCGTTTGGCACAAATTGTCTTGAGAAAGTTGCACAATTTATCAGTTGGTTATTCTGTGCTGTTATTCTTATGTTTGAATATAATATAAAATATCCATAAAATATGTCAGTCAGGGGTTGTCAGTTTACTCAGTGATAGAAAAGGGCTCCCTTAGGGAAAAGGGTTAGAAAGCACTGGTTTAGTATTCTGCTAAATTGATTATGGGTCGACAACTGTTAAGTGAGACTGTCCTGTTAAACAGCACTCATAAGCTTGAGTGTTTCTCAAAGACACTTTGAGAAAAGTCTTCTTTAATACATGTTCTTATTCATTGTAGGATGTTCTTGATAAGAATGGCCGGAAAAATAATGTTCCAAAATATAAACACATATGAGTCATATTGCCTCCAAATAGTCTTTATGGTACCATAATGGGCATGTCTGGTAGTATTTCTCTTTCATCCCACTCATTGTCAGCCTTTTTTATTAGTTACCTGAAAAACAGCGGATGTTGCTGCACTGCAGCGATATTTCTGATGCACGACCCCATCAAACCCACGGGATCATCCGTAGCTTAAAATACAAAAACACTGGCCAGCTACCACTGACAAACTCACCTTTCTCACCCTTTCCTAACCCTCAATGGGGCACGGAGCCATTGTTTCACTTAAACAATCCTCATTGAATTAAAAACTGGCCGCATGCTTTGTTCAGTGAGGCCGATGCGTACTGCTGTCATGGGTCCTATCGTTAATGTGCCATCACTGCACCTCACATCCTTAGCAGACACAGGCAGCGCTGAGCTTATTTCCTCCATCTGTAGGTGAATGTGAATGTGTGTGTGTGTGTGTGTGTGTGTGTGTGTGTGTGTGTGTGTGTGTGTGCGTGCGTGCGTGCGTGCATGCGTGTGAGACAGAGACAGAGAGAGAGGCTAACACCATAAAAATGTATTGGTAGATGGGATGAATGTGTAAGAGACGAGGTTGGAGGGTGGATCATGTGTATGTGTGATGGCATTAAATCGCTCAACAGGGAAGAGAGCAGATAAGAACTATGGCATGAGGTACTTTGGTCACTGGTGGAAACACCACAGAGACCTGGTGACACACACATACCCACACAGTAAGTCATTTCTCCCTACAGGAAGGCTGTATCCAATCTTATCTGTGACTGTGACAAAAAGCTAAAGTCAGAGATGATTGTATGGGTGATGATAGTAACACATCATACCACTTGATTCTGTCTTTTTAAGTCAAACATATCACTTCACTTTAGTATATTGTCATAGGAAATGTTTTCAGTCAAACCATTTTGAACATGAAGTATTTCTTGTTGAATATCTGTAGGATTCAATCTGATTTTAGGTAACAGCATGGCCATAATGTTAAGTACATAGTTCACTCAGCTGTCTGGTTAGATATCCTCTTGTTATTATTAATTATCTAATTATTATTATCAATTGTTATCATAACTATATTGCTAAAATTAGTGTTCAGTCAACAATCTATTAATTGATTGTTGAAGAAAATTGTTCATGTTATGGACATTCAAAGGTTGGAACTTCCATTAATAAGTACTTTGTCCATAATTTCTGGGTGTTGTTCCCCCCACTCATGAGTATGGGCAGTTTTGAAGGGCTCTAATCACTGGAAAAAAGACAACCAACAGCGGTCATTAGGGTTAGAACAAGGTTCAGGTTTGGGTAAGAATTAAGGATAGGGATCAAGAGAGAATGTCTTCAAGAGGAGATGCCCCTGTTAACACAAACGTGTGTGCTTGTATCTCTGCGTGTTTTAGCGGAAAGGAAGGGAGTTGGTCGCAGAGATACTGAGGCAGACAGGAAGAGATCATCCCGGTGTTACCATGGCTGGGGTTGAGCCCTCTGGCTCTCCAAGCCCATACATAGTACACACACAGGTTATTGCTGATACACTTACACACATTGAAATGGATGGAGATGCCAGTGTACACACGTTACAAATGAATGCAATGTCTCCTTCCTCCTGGCCTCTCACCTCTTGACTTTTTACCTTTTCCATATTAATGGGTGGCATTTTCATGGTCAAAAAATGTAACCTTTTTTAACGGTTGCATTCACAATAACTCATCATGTGTTTGTGAATGAATGCCTAAAATGTAAAATGTGTCCACAAGTATCAATAACTGCCTGCCCAGCTATATACATGCACATGCACACACACTCACACACACACATGCACATGCACGCGCACACACTCTTTATGACCATTTGCGTTGATTTCCAAAGAGTTTGATGGGTTTTTTGCATGGATTGCATGGCAGAGGAATGATATTTCCGTGACTGTGGGTGGGTGGGTGTGGGTGGGATGGATGGACGGATGACACCCGTATCCATCCCCACTGGGGAAAGGAAGTCCCTATCAGAACACAACAGGAAAGAGACAGAGCAAAAACAAGCGCATGTCTTTTTGGACATTAAATCACTTCCTGTAGGGCTCTGGGCTACCTCCCCCACCATCCTCAGCCTCCACCTCTCAGTCCAGTTCAACCGCCCTTTTTGGCAAACAGAGAAATTGATCAAGCCTCTTCATCTATGTGTGTAAAAAGTGTGCATGCTCTTGTGGGTACGTCTGTCAGGTATTGTACTGATGAGTCAAATAACCCATCAATAACGACTAGGAGAGGCTTGAGACCCCATCAGAACAACTGTATTTTTATCTTTTAACAATACAAAACACCTTTGCTTCAAAACTAGAATATGTTGCCTTACGGCCACAGCGTATACATATGCAATGCTGTGCAGCTTGCCAATCTGATTTATTGCTGTGACTTGCAGATGTGATGAGTATCGTAGGATGTAAGTGCCATATAAATCCCTGCACCCTGACAGATCACAAGCCCAGAGTCTGGACCTAGCGCTTTGATCTTCATCCAAGAACAAAAACAAAGACACAAAAAGGTTTATCTGTGGCTAGAGCAGGAAAAGGCCTTTTTAATGGTGACAGGAAAAGACAATGACCAGTTTTCTTTCAAAACACAAACACTAGCCTCTCTCTGACTGGCTTGTCATTTTTCAGGTTGTGTGTGATACTGAATGGACCTCAGACATCTTGAGTAAATCTCGTACGTATATAGAAAATGTAGCTGTCCTCGTCCAGGGCACAGCTGTAAAAAATATGACTTCCTTCCTGTAGGCAATTTCCTGTTTATGTCTGAATTCAGGTGAATAGAGGGGGATAGTGGTCGCTACCTCATCCACCGTCATCCTTCCCCAGAGGTGACCTCAGTCCTGATGATGCAGGATGCTATACAACAAAATATCTGTCTTTCTACTAATGAAAATTTTACTTATATATATATATAATCACAAACACTGTTCACCTTTCTCTGCCGCTCCCCATCAATTCAGAAACAAAATAAAGTAATCTTGTACTTCTCTTTCTTCCAACACGCCCGAATGGATAAGTGAGCTTTTATCCACAAAGCACAAGAAAGGAGATATGACATTATTTGCTTTTTCTGCTCTCCACAAGACTTAAGACAACCCTCCAAGTGTCCCCAAAAAATGTCTCAATTGCACACACATGGATCTTCCTGAGGCACCTTGTTTGTTTCATTTTCTGCTGATTTGCCTAAAACAGGCAGCAGCCAGTGCTGTGAATGTTTAATTTAAGAGCTCATGTTCCCCTCTGTACGATATGTGGTGGTTGGGAGCATGGACAGGCTTGACGAGGGGGGTCCGATGGTGGGGTAGGGGGAAATGGGGGGGAGCTGACGGAGACCCCTAGGTCTCCGGGCGCAGTCATTAAGATGGCTCCTTGGTTTGGAGATGAGAAAGCATGCTCGGCACTCTGTGCTCATTGAAGATGCTCCCCTGCCTACTTGGAGCATCCATTATTTATGAGTTTTTACAAATTTCAACTGACATTTTTATCAGTTCTGGATGTCTGTTTCTTATTTGGCTATACTGGGTGTGTCTGTCCTCCCCCCAACAAGAACAGAATATTGGTCAGATGCAAGTACTTGGTTGAAGTATTTTACTGTTTGTGCAGGTTTCTTAATACTTATGTATGCTTGCTTTTTTGACCGTGGTTTCAGAGTGGATGGGAATTAAGTGAAGGGTTATAACTGTGACATGTTAGGTTGTAACACAAAGAATGGGCTAATAATCACCCCAAGATCTATTCTATAGCTCCTATTGCCAAATCCACTGTAAAGTAGAGCAAAATGCTCAATATGACTTTTAAGATCTTCAGGCAGCATTTAGACTGGACAGTGAAGGTCAACTACTCTTAACAAATTAAGTTTTGTTTTTTTAGCAATCCACTCATTTGTTGGTTATTAAATATACTTAAAAATGACTTTTTATACTTTCCTGATTATATGTAGTTATTTTTAATGTATAACCCTGAAGAAATGCAGGACAATGCTTAAAACAATTACTACAATTACTACCATTATTGTTATAAATTAATGCATGTGTACATGAATGACCAGCTGAGGTCTATCAGGAAACATCGTCTCTCTGCAGCCTCCCACTCCGACCTCGTTCGTCTGTGGCTGAGCCAGTATTGATCCGACCGCTGCCCTGTGCTTTGGTGTTCAGCCTCAGGCTTCACACAGCCTCACCTCACCTTACATCACTCACCTCACATTAGACTCTGAGCTTGATATGCACTGTTAGGCTCTGGTACACTCCCAGAGAGAGAACTTGTCAAATGCCAGTTAACATGAGCTCCAACAGAATGCTGTCCCTGTTGCATCGATGTGCTGGAGGTCGGTTTAACAATGCTTTGCAATCTATTATACAGTTTTGTTTCTGAGATTTGTATTTAGAAATTTTCAAACTGTTATTATTGTTAGTAGAACCTTGATTAGGCACAGATAATTTATGTTCTTTGTTTTTTTTGTTTTTTTTTTTGTTTTTTGGTTGTTTTGTTTTTTTCACCAATTCTGAAATAGTTACAAACTATACAATAGGTCTTTTGTTTTCCTCATTTATTTTATAGCTAGTAGTAATGAAGTGTTCATGGTTGACAAATACTGGTGACAGCTGGTGGCTTTTTGCAAAAATAAACATCAGTAAAAACGGCCGTGCTAAAAAGCACATTTTAGAACAAAATGAAAGACTGAAAAAAGTTGAAGCCATCCAGATAAAAAGGAAGAAGTCTTTCATGTATTTATGATGTCCTAACAATACTTCAGGGTATCACTGAGGATGCAGTGGAACCCGTACATGTATCGCACCTCTGATGAAAAATAAATGATACAATAGGCTTTCAGCTAACTGCTCATCTTTGTTCCATACACTGCTGCCCCCAGCTGAGTACTGAATCGGTAGTCAGACAGACAAAATGACCAGAGCCTTTGAAGCTTGTTGGAGTATTCTCCCTTAAAAAAAAAATTCGATTTGAAGGACAGTGCCAAAATGAAGGGAAACTACTACCAGTGTAACACCACATGTGTGGTGTGTCATATGCTGTAGTTTTGAGGGGTGGAGAGTTTAAGATGGTAGCTTAAAGGCCATACAGCAATTGGGGAATTTAGTTGGATTAATTCAGTGTCCTGGTCGGGAGTCTGAAAGTCATAGAGCATACACTGCCACTTAGTCTTGTAATGTGGGTTGCAGCTGTTTCAGCAACCAGGACAAGGCATTGTAATGATATCCAACAGAGGTCCAGCCAACACAGAGCTTGTATACACCCTAACTTTCTTCCTGTTAGCCCTCGAACCAGAAAGCACAGAATTGCAAGACTCAAATGCTTGCATGATCAACAATTTAATAAAAAAAGGTGACAGGGAAAATTAGCTATTCAGTGGAGTGAATCCAGGCCTTGTCAGGTCTAGCTTGATCAACACCAGCTTGACAAACCTAGAACTGCAGGTGATGAGAGGCAGCCTTTTCCCTGTTACACTTAACTCTTGGCCTCTCTAAAACAGAGCCACAGCTCCAAACAGATGCTGAGGGGATGTTCCCCAAAGATCTTCCCTGGGGCTCATATTCCCCCTTTTCATTGCTATGTTTAAGTCTGTGATGTTCATTTATAGGAGCCTCTATTACAGTGTTATTGCTGCCTCTGGCAAAGCACCCAGCCTCTTAAGAGTCCTCAGTAGCTTTCAGAAACTGTTGCTATCCCAGAGGAGGGACAGCAGACTAAATAATCAGTTTCCCATCACAGTGACAATGTGCGAGCAGCTGTTTGCATCTGAAGGCCTGCCAGCAATTGTCCGTGACGTTCTGAAACAGAGAAGGAAAGAAAGGAGGCATGGAGGGAGGGAAAGATGAAAGGAAAGTTTCTTTCTGCTTGATTCAGTCCTCTTAAGGGTTTTGATATTGATCTCACCAACAGACCTGCAGATGTATGTGCAGAGACACGTGCACAAATACATACATCCATCTGTGGACACACACATGTACACATTAGCAGAGACACACACTGAGACACACTTAATTGAAGCTGAATCTTTTGTTTTTGTCATAAGTATGGAATGCAGTACACTCAAGGATGTGCTGTATTTGATTTGTGATTTACATGTATTACTCTTTTTTGTTCTGTAACAAGTACATAGCACTTTTAGTAAGAAACACTGCAAGCAAACACTGATGTTAAAGACAGTTAAGGGGTAAAGACAGTTCAATGAAAACTCTTACATTATGGCGAGGCTGTGAAAAATGTGTTTTGAAATGCTGAACATCACCTGCTCAGGCATCTGGTTGAAATTGCACAGGGTCTTGATGGAAAGTATTCAGTCTTTAGTAAAAGCACTGCTGGCCAAACAATTTGCTGCCTTTGTTTGAGACTCAGCAAGCCTCTCAGCTCACTAATGTAGGCATCATTGTCTGCACAATAGGCATCGTTAAGTGTGTATCTTTGTATGCTCACTTAAATTTACTTTTGTAGATAAATAGCTACATAGATCCTTATATGTGAGTAGTATGTGGTTGCCATGTGAGTTGGGTCTTGCCGATGGTCTTGTTCTGTGTTCCTTCCTCAGCTGTTCAGGTCGCAAGGCTGCTGGTGGTCCAGTGAGATTAAAAATGTTCTGGTTTTATGTGATGGGACCCCAAGACGTATATTCAACAGCATGAACAGCATGACGTATAATTTAATGGGACTTATTTTAATGGTAAGTTTGTAACCCACGTGGGGACTTACCTGTCATCAAGGGACAAGAATTTGGTCTCCACAACCATTTATTTGAGAGTTAATACTTTTAGGTCTACAAATGTGGAAAGCTCAGGGCCCATGTTGTGGTTTGTACAAGAGGCATCCTGTAAATAAACTTCAATACAATGTTGTCACGAAAAAGTAGTTTAAGTTGTATGTGTGTGCTTGTCAGTCTGATTCGAGCTACTCTGAGTTCATGAACCTCTCTACTTTTGTTGTTCTAAACAGTTTCTATAAGGTTGCGCACTAAAACTTTCTGAGAAGTAAATATATAAGCAAGTAATGACAGTGTGTGGGTGTCCTGACTCCCTGTAGCTTGTTTTTCTCTGCCAAGCACCTGTCACATACCGGCCTTTACTTTTGAGTGCAAGACAGACTGATACTGTTGTCTAATAGTCTGTAGTCCTTTCCAGGAAACAGTGATGAATTTCACATTTCCTGCAGTAAAAACAGCATTTTCTGAGCAATGAGCAGAACTGCATAATTAGTAATTTAGTATGAGCACGAGCAAAGCTTATCCTTTTACAGAATGAAAAGAAGAATAAAATAGTCAGTCATTCTGACAGTTTTGTGGAGGTTTTACTGACCACTATTCAAGTCTTAAAGTTTTAAGAATAAGTCACTGCTTGCTAACAATAACTGTAAATTGTAATGGAAAGTATTAGCTCCAACATTCACACTGCAATAATCTGTCATCTGCTCCTCAGCTTTACATGACTATCAGATTTTTTCTTCCCCTCCTTGGTTTAGAAATTGTTTGAAAGTTTTTTTGTATTGTCTCTGCTCCCAGAAAATGGTTTGAGGTCATTCCAAAAATCTAATTATTCTTTTGGTTATTGTCACAGGAAAAACACTTTGCTTAGGATTCTGCAGCTGATGAACAGTGTCGTGACATTCAGGTTGTCATGTTATTACAGACCTCTTATTCTGACGTTCCCACAGAGCACTCTGTTTGACACTGGTGAAGCAAAGGTCAAGATTCCACGTGCTGTCAAGCATTCACCTTCGCCACTTGGCTGAGGTCTGCCAAGATTAATTCTTTGTGTCTTGCCGTCTCTCTATGTGCTAGTTTCATCTTTCTTACAATGGAGCCAAGCAAACACAGGAGAAAAGTACGCTCCCGAAAGTGTGTGTGTGTGTGTGTGTGTGTGTTTGTGTGTGTGTTTTTAAAAGACATTGGTGCAACCATTTTAACAGGGCGACTCTGTTTGAATTAGATGTTCTAACCCCCCGCTTGCTAAATGGATTTCTGAAGTGGCTGTAGTTGGAGGCTTTCAATCGGATGCAACCTTGAGTCCTTTTTTATGTGAGCTCTGTAGGATTTAAGTGCCGGTATAACATGAGCACGACTGAATGCATGCTCCTCATTTTTTGAAATTGAAAAATCTCCAAAGGCTCTCCCCATTGTGCAGGCAATTAATGGAATGCTGGCAGCGAGGTTCAGGTGCTTAAAAGTTGTATTTTTTCTCTCTCTCTCGCTCTCTTTTTAATGACTAATAAAGGATAATCATCGTAGAAAAAAAACATCATAATGCTGTAGGCTTCCTCTTTATGCACAATGATGTATAATGCATGCTTTGAAATGAAACGGCAGCGGCCTTCGAACCATTCCATCTCCAAACCTTAGTGTATTTGTTTTGCATGCCACAGTGAGGCTTTTGCATAACAATAGTGAGTGTCCCCATTAACAATACTTGCCTATTAATTTGATCTTTACATTTTTAAAGTTTGTCCATCAGGACGCCAAACAGTGGGTCCCCCAGTCACTGTTTGGTATAAGTGATTAGAAAGTTGGCTAATTGCCTCTCTGAAGAGATGTGCTGTTTCTTTTTAGCCTTGTTGTTCTTCATCTGTGAGCCTCTACCAGTTTTAACACTCAAAAACAGACAAAAAAACACTTAATTCATCAATAAAATGCAAGAAAAGATTACGTCCCTTAATTTTAGACAACCTGTAGTAGTATGTTGATATATGAGGCAAAATGCGAGTGGATTAACTTTACATATTTGCTTTCTTTATGAAACCTGGACCTAACACACTCTGATACAAGTTTAAAATAATTGCCAAAACTTAAATTATCTTTTGCTATATGATCAAATTTGATATGAAAAGATGCTATAAACTCTGCCAGTAACAAAAATAGCTTTATCTCAGCTCTCCGGAACAGATAAACTATGGTATCAGTAAAAACTTGTGGTTACTGTTGAAAGATAGGATCGTGGTCAGTGCATATTGTGTGCACATTGGTTGTCTCAGTGGATGCAGTGTCTGTTCTGGTCGTTTGCTTTTATGTGATAATGTTTAAATCAATTTGCAGGGAAGGTCTTTTTTAATTTGAAGGATCTCGGTTCATCAGTGTAAAAGGCACTATCTCGGTGTTGTCAGTACTGCCAATACTGAGGTGAGAATAAAGAAGCCTACGTTCAACTTGATCCTTGAGCCAATGCACACACCTGTGCAGACACCAATACTTTGTGTTTATTTAAAAGTTGTGGTGGGTACTTGGACAAAAGTTTTAAATTAAGCCAAAGAATTAAGATTTCATATACAGTGTGTTCAAATAATCAATTTTAAACTATATATCCTTAAATAATCCAGCAAAGACAAGTTTTGCCACCATGTGGCGCTGAGCGGGTGTTCATTTTATTCAGACTGGTTGTGCTCGTCTCAGGCCTTTTGGGCCTCTGGTCCTGCCTAAAACTGGACTGAATACCAAACTGGCTTATTCCAGTGTTCAGTTGCACCTTTTCTTGCAATCTTGGAACACTTCCAAAAGCTTTTGTTTTTTCTTGTGCCCTCAATCTCTTTCTCTTTGACTGTGCTTTGACAATGCAGGGAAACATACAAGCGCATCTCGGTAAACACGAGTGATGTGGTTCCAGAGTTTAAAAGCTTCACATAACACTGGCAGACACAACTTGGGGCTGTTTGTGTGATGGAAAGGAAAACTTGTTTAGAAACTGACAGCACCGCGTCTGTGTGTGTGTGTGTGTGAGGGAGAGAAACTGCGTGTATATGTGTTTATGTTGCTTTTGGCAAGTTATTCATTTGTGCTTTTTTTTTTTCTTTTTTCTTGCTCTCTGTGTGGTTATCTTTTGAGTTGGTCGGTTTGGAGCTGATGTCCACCTTCGGGGATGCGCATAGCATGCATTTCTGAGTATTTTCACCTGAGGCTGCACTTGTTAGAGTCTGTGGATAAATGTATATACATTATTTATACAAATTCAAGGCGAGTGAAAGCAGGTTTAACACATTTACAGACAGGAGGCTAGGCACTGCAAGCCAAGCTCCAAGTGAGGATTGCATCGCTGCGCGCCGGGGATTGAGCTGGCCTTTTGCCCGACTGTGACCAGCATCCTTAATGCTGCACGAGAACACCGCTAACATTATCATCAACACCCCAGCAATTGAATGATCACAGATTTTATTTACTTCATGGAGAAAAAATGAAAAAGAATAGATTATCAAAAGTTTGGTTTGCTTTTACATTTACAAGACGATGTGTAAGAAACCTGTTTGCTATCATTGCTGGATTTTGTCTTCTAAAATCCTGAAAATGTTTAAAAGTTAAAAGCCTGCTGTATATACAGTATTGGATTACAGAATCATGTCAGCAGTTTTTGCTGCACTGTGATGCTTCCAGATCAAGTTTGCAGACTCTTGCAATCCCAGCATTATTATACTAATAAAATGGGCAACCTTTTAAAAATATATTTATTTCAGAAGAGCAAATTGTACATTTTACCTTTTATGTATTGGGTAGTAAACACAATGTTTGAAGGCTTGAATGCACCTGAGAGAGACAGAAAGGGAGAGGGAAAGGCAGTTCCTGTGTTGGAGTATGTCTATATGCTGCTGTTCACATCTGATTAGTCAGTCTAGTCTGATGTCACGTCTTGTGTACTATAACACACATTTTTATCCAATAATTCATTTTTTTCACAAACTGTGCCTTTAAGGAAAGTGATCACTTACGTATAACTTTGTAATAGCAGAAGTGTGTTATTACAAATAATGGAAGTCTAATTTAATGTATTACATTTGGGCTGTTGAAGGTTGTTGGATAAGTAGAGTCAAAGGTTGAGTGAACAGAGCTGCTCTTTAAATTTTAATTGCTTTTGATGTTAAATTGTTTCAATATTAAGCTTGAAGACTTCAGTTGTATAAATTCATTAATTAATTCATGATTTTAAAACATGTATTTTTTTTGGAAATACTTTAGCTATTTATTTAATCAATTTATGATTTTAAAAGACTTGTTGTAAATATTATAATTGAGGCAGTTTGATTGCAAGACTGAAGCAAAAGATGAAAGTTCATATGAACACTATGAGGCATCAGAGTCAAAGTAAAGGTCATACAGTAATGCATACTTCCTACACTGTTACTGACTAATGAAGTAAATGTCAAACAGAAGGACCTGTGTTTAAAGACGTTAAACTCATTCAGCCAATTACAACACCAGCTTTTTTTCTTTCCTATTTTTATGGTTATATTTGGACTTGTGATTACATTTAATGACAAAAGATGCTCCAATGAAATGTGTAAAAACAATCATTTTTAATACTGTGTCCTGTAATTTAACTTTGTCCTACTATGAAGTGGGAAGTGTCCCTTTGCCTTCTCCCACATCTCCCTGTATATTTTGTGACTTCAGTCCTGTGTAACAAAATATTATTTTCTTATTTTGGCTTGACACTCCTCACTTACCCATCCACTTCTCACACCCAGGAGCCTCTTCCCTCAGAGGTGGATGCCTTGCCAGCTGGGTGTAGTCTTCATGTTCCCATGGAGCTGGAGTTTGCCGCTTCCTGTTTCCCTCGCAGCCCTGCGTCTCACAAAAGCTATGGCCTTGTCTACGTCGACTGACCGGGCTGGTGACGGTGATTGTAGTTTTATATTGTGATTCATTTTTTACTCAGAGTTGGTAAAATGTTTCCTTTGTACTATAGCTCCTGTTTCTTTAACGCAGAAATATTTGATACATCTGTGTCCAAATATAATGTTGCTTTCATTAATACTAGTTGTACGTATTTTCTAGGACTCATTCTGCTTTTAGCTCTTCTTTTCAGAAGCGCTGGATAATTATGTAAGCTAAATGCCTTAAATATAATTTTAATCTAAACAAAAAGTTGTTTTATGCATTTAGTATATTTTTATGTGTTTCTCTGTGTATTTTCTTTTCATTGCTTTACTTGCTGTACATTTGCTTGTGAAAGCGTTATTGTATATTGTCTGGTAAAGTGTGCGGTATTACTGCATTGTATTAACATGAACTGAGTAATGGGGCTTCCTTGTGACTCATTAGCGTGAGATGCATATCATGTGACTGCAGTGTCCCTGGTTTGATTCAGGTGGACACTTTTAACATGCCATCTGCCCTCTGTCTCCCCTGATAGACTATCAAAGAGAGGCCAGAATGGCATGAAAAGAAACAAAGATGAAGCAGAGCAGCTGAGTGATATTCTACAGCATCTTTCTTGATTCTGCATGCGTACACAAGAAGGCATATGTTCACAGACAAAACAAAAATGCAATTAAGCCCCTTTTCCTAACATTCACTGTTCCTCACCTCTCCCAGTGTTTCCTGTCACTCTACTTCTCACTATCAAACAAAGGCCAAAATGGCATAAAAAAGAGGAACAGTAAAGTCATATTTTTCTCTATCGCATTTGATTCTACCCATGAAACAGAAGAGAACGTATCTGCACAATAAAACCCTTTTCCTGATATTTATAATCTCAAGCTGATGCTGGTTACAACAAGACAACGTGTTGAAAAAACAATGTCCCAAAGACACAATTACGTCTTGAGAAATGGAGCACCTATTGTTTAAATTATCTTTCCACAACATATATTTAGCAACAAATAAAAGTCTCATGTCATGTGTTTCCCTCTACATGCCAACATCAACAGGAACCAAATATTTTCTCATTTTCATATAATATGTTTCTAAATATGCATTTCACTTGGGAAAATTAATAAAATGTTATTCAAGGGATGCTGGGAGAGCTATTCATTTTTCCCACATAAAAACACATGAAATGGAAGTGGACAGCGTTAGTGTGCGCAGGAAGCGAGAATCTGGTGTTAGAAGCATAATAATTATTTATTGAAATATGAAGAAAAATTCAGTTAGCCTCAGAGAGACACTCCCCAGGATAGGGGCAGTGATGGGGGCAGTCAGAATGTCAGCAGGAGGGGCAAATGTCACAGACAAGCTGGAGGGAAATAGCATTTTGATGCATTGTGTAGTGACAGTGTACATGAGCATGTTAAAGCATTTATCCTGTATACCACTCCGTCCTGACAGTTACTCTTAAACTAGTGACAGAAAACTATTTCTCCATGCTTTTCCCAAACCTCATCTCCAAACAGTTGGGCAGGACTGCAGCAGTTTCACCAAGCATGCAATCAAAAAATGGGACTTCTGCAATGACCACATTATAGTGCATGACTCTTTTGCCTGCATGTGGTATAGGGATCACCTGTATGTTATAGGAAGTCCAAGGCAGCTGCAGAACCTAGACACAGAATTTGAGGAAGTGGGTGATAAAAGATTGTCTGATCAATAGACACAAGTAATGAGGGTGTGAGAAAATGGAGCTCCGGACCAGGAATTGCTTAATGACATGGGATTTACGTTAATTTTCTGTACATTGAACACGTCATTGAGACTTTTGATCATCCTGTGACCTAACAAAATGCTGCTGACCGGTAAACAAACACCACAGGTCGGTGTGGGAGGCAAGTGTTGGGACATTTTCAAAAAACTGTAACAACTACTGTACATGTGGAAAAAATCCACATGAAAATAATTTAGGGTGCCATGTTTTAAGAAAAGAAAAAAAAAACAAGCCAGTTTTGTTCATTTTGGACAAAATACTAGAAGTCACAGCTCACAGCGGAAAAGTTGTAGTCTTTGGTACAAGAGCAAACTGGACAGAACAGTGATGCAGGTTGAAATTCGAGAAAAACTGATGCGGCACAAACATCTTTCACACCTACTCGCTTAAATACAATACTCTTTTCCAAGTATACACTTGCATAAACATTTAAAAAGACAAAAAAAAATGTGATTTTTTTTTTTTCTTTTTTGAAAGCCCATTATTTTGCTCCAGACCTGAATCTCTGAACTACTCGTGGAAACAAAACAAGAACATGCTACAGTAAACAAATTTATTCTGGCGCGGACACCTCACGTCATGTAACACATAGATGGAAACCCAGAGACGCAATAAATTATCTTCATTATTAAGCGTAACCAGTGACATACTGTACATCAAAAAGGTAAAAGCACTGTAAATAAAAAAAAAAAAGTCTACAAAAAGGTTGAAAGTGAAACCTTTATACAGAAATGCTTAAGAAACAAATGTTTGAATGCCAGCAGACACAGATAGAAATTAATATTTTAAGTGTTATTCCTTTTTGATTTTAGTGTCTCACGACATAATTTAAGTACTGCTCAAAACAAATAAAAAATAAAACACTGTACACACACCAAAGAAAGCAAACCAGAGGGATCTTTTTTTTTTTTCATTTCGTTGATTTCATTTTTTAGGAAATCATTGCTTTGCAATTTATGCTTCATCACAGTTCTCTCCCATATGACCACATGAATGTAAACACCTGTTGAATTATTCTTTTTTAAATTTTTTACAACATTAATACTTTATATATATATTTGTACATATTTCCATTCACATCTGCACGGTTAGCTAGCATGGTAATGAAATAAGGCAAGACTCACATAACTGTGACATCACAAATCTTTTTTTTTTTTTTTTTTGTCTATTATAATACTGATTATTAAGGTTTTTGAATTTCCTTCTTCTGTTCTGCAGCAGGCTTTGGTCTTTCTGGACAAAGGCAGGGTCGATCCTTCTCCATCTCCAGAATCACACTTTGTTTTGTTCCAGTTGTAATGAAATAATAAAAAGGGAGGGAGTTTTTTTGCAGGAATAAAGGGCTATAAATACAATTGTTCCAGCTGACATTATTAATTGAATTTATTTAACACTGGTCTTTCTGAGGTACATAGTTTAAGATGATTTGGGGAGGGGGATAAGAAAGGGGAACCACAAGGTGACCATGAGAAGCAGATGACTTCCATTACAAGAGAAAAAAAACATTTTATTTTTCTTCTTATTGGCCTATTCATCATTTTGTTCATTAAAGAATGTTCCTTTTTTAGACCTTTATTTTTTAAACGTCATTTTTCCCTTTTCAGTCAGGTCAAGCTGCCGTGGCAGGCGACTTACATGAGTTCAAAAAACAGACGTGACGGTAGGTGAGAGTCTCTGGCCTGGTTGACTGCTTGTCTGTTTGTCTTTACAGTACCAACAACAGCTAAAAACGGTATCGGTGAGAGCACACCGGAGGACCATCGAACCAAAATAAGCCACCGCTCTTGTCTCAAAGCCGCCTGAAAGATTGACTGTTACTCAGCTTCCACTCACAGCACAAAAAGCCTCTCACAGTGTCACCAGCGCTAAAACACTCAAGGGTTGTTAATTCTTTAAGTTGCGGCCTGCCAGTCTTGATAGTCTGTGCTAGTGCAGACGATTACATCCCATCTCGAAGTGTCAATGCAGTTTGCAGTTTTCAAGTGTTTTCTTTTTACCTTGCAATATTGTCTTTGTGTGGTCGAGGAGAAGCAGCTCTTCTGACTTTTTTTTTTTTTTTTTTTTTTAGAATAAAGGGATCCATATGTTCTTTGTGTGCGCACATTACACACTTTACTCAGTTTGGTGAAAGCATTATTTGGAGTTTTTGTGGTTGCAGCAAAACTCTCACAATGTCTGCACAGCTGCACTGTGGGTAGCGCGGTCCCCTCCTAAGCTCTCTTGGCGTGTAGCATTTCAATGAGCAGGTTGTTGCACGGCACATCGCCGTTCAGGTGTTTGTAGTAAAGGTATTCTTCGGCCTGCAGGCTGATGGCTCTGATCTCCGGCAGCCGGAGGAGCAGCTGGCCAAACTTGTCCGTTTGCTGCGGGTAATTACACATGACGTAGTCCAGCAGTGCTGCGTTGACCTGCTCCTGGACGCTTTCTACCAAGTGAAAATTCTCCAGGTTCTTCACATCTACAAAAGGAAGCAGAAAAATAAGGTTAGATAAAATGACATGAACAATCTCTGTGGGGGATGTTGAGAATTATACGTAATGTTTGAATATTATGTATTATATTATGTCAAACTGAAACTCAGAAACTAACTTATGATGGTTTAATACTGTCACAATATCCTCAATTTGGAGATAAATGGACTATAATAGTTCATATTTCAAAGATACAAAGGTTAGAATAATGAGTATTCTCATTTATCAGGGGACAGTGGTACAACTTGACATCTTTGGTTGTGGCTTATTTTTGTACTTTAAAGAGGACTTTCAGACTGCACAGCATGACAAAATATTCCCCCCTCTTCTTTTTTTCCTCTGAATCGTCTCTTGAGACTGCAATGTAGAGGGAATCAGGTAAAAGCAAAAAAAAAAAAAAAAAAAAAGAAAGGTTCTCTTGAGAGATTCATTCCCCACGAGTCTATGAATTATGTAGGGCAGACTTAGAGTCATATTAGCACCAGAGCTGCTCCTTAACCTAACGCCTTCTCTGTCCTTTTTATATCATTACAAAACATACGTGTCATAATTATTTGTGAAAAAATAGAATATTTATTTATTTGTTTACTTTAAGTTTCAGTCTTATGAAAAACTAATCAGTTCAACTGCATGGTGCAAAAAATTCATCTTGGTGGGAAGTCTTTTTTTTCACTATTAATTCCTTGTGCAAAATACATTTTGCATCTTTCCAAAATCCTACCTTCACGCGCAGCTATAAGCACTTTTCCTTGACAATAATAAGCTCACTGGGGGTTTGAGCAGATTATTGCAAGACGAGGCAAAAATTTGCTAAATGGATAATGGTGGACTAGAGCGCTGTGTGTACTAGTCATGATTATGAAGCGCAGGGCTGCAGAATATTTAATCAGATAGTAGCTCTGTGTGTGTGTGTGTGTGTGTGTGTGTGTGTGTGTGATCTTTTATTAATCTGTTTGACCCCAGGTCGAGTGTGCTCACAGCGAGCTAATGTGAAATGACAGAGTCCCTGTGTCTAGTTGACATCGCCGGACCAACACACACTGAAATATACCATCTTTCACACCAAACCTCTGCCTTTCTCTCAGACACACACACAGATACACTGACACTAATCTATGAAAATACACATAATATTTCTGTCTGTCTCACACAGAATTCCCTTCCCACACACACACACACACACACACACACACACACGCATCCACCCACCCAGAGCATTAGGAGGAAGGAGGGGGAGATAAATCAGCAGCTAATGAGGTCTAGAGAATGTGAAGCAGGTCCTTCAAGGCACTTCCATCTATGATGCACTCTACCATGCTATTACAATCTGTATGTGTGTGTGTTCTTGTATTGCCTGTATGAGCTGGCGTGTAGTGTGTGCATGCTCACCCTGACCTCTGGGTGACACGGCGGGGGGCTAAATAAGGCCAAGAGGAGGGCAGGAAAAGGGGGAGGGGGTGTGGCCCGTGACAAAGGAGGCTCCAAACAAACATGACATGTGCTTTTTCCTGCTGCCACTCAGCTGTCTGACCCCCTATCAGACTCCTGAACCGCCTTTCACACCACCAAAACCTCAGAAAAGCATTAATATAGCCTTACATAAGCTAACCCAGTAAGAGTGTGGGCTTTAGGCTTTAACACACAGACATCCTACGCAGGTCAACAAGAAAAATAATAGACTTGTTTTCATCTTCACATTAAAGAAATGACATTCTTCTTTCTGAGTTGCTCCGAAAGTCTGTTTTATGCTTTCTGGTGATGAAGGCTGTAGCCAGGAGTCCACAACCTTCCACTGACCTCTAATTTTTCTAATTTATTCAATTTTGGCATATCTTGTTTATTAAGTCAACTGTATTTTCTGTAAATTTTATGGGTTAGGGTTAGTTAGTTAGGTTATAAGTGTCCAGAGTTCATCTGATATTTTCTGATTTTTTTTTTTCAGAAAATGTATTTTATGTATTCTATTGTATTTGGTTCATGTAAAGTATTTTATTTACCACCTGATTTGAGCAGTTTGATATATTTTTTTCAGTGGAAAGAAACAATCATAACATGTTTATATTCCACAATATCAGTAAAGATGAAAAGATTTAATCTGTAAATGTCCTAATATAATGTCATACAAGTCAGGACAAATGTCAGTACAGGTGTCTGACATCTAAAACAAACATCTCATGCTACTTAATAATTAATTGAGGGATGTCAGAGCCTCTCCTGAGTTTGATTTGGTTAATTCTGCAGCAACATGACAAGGTGAGCTCAGATCACTGCAGAAACATGTGAGGTGTTGCCATGGTTTCTCAGAAATATTTGTCTGTGCTTGTGTATGTGTGTGTGCATGAGTGTGTGCATGTGGAGGGGAGTTTGATGGGTGTATGTGTGGATGTAGGGGGGTGTACATAGTACCCAATGTATCTGTCAAGCTAATTAGGGGAAAGTGAGGCAAAAAGACAGCATTTTAATTGCTAATTATTACCAGAGCTCCTTTTGAAAAAATAATGAATGAGGGCTTCCAAAGAAGAAAAAAAAAAAAAAAAGAAAAAAAGCGCAAATGACAATAGTTTTATAGCTACTCCTGTTCACAAAACCAATGGGCAAGTGAAAAAACAAGCAAAAACCACACTGATTTTTTTTTAATTTTGTTGATAATCAAATCAGACATGTGGATTGATTATTATTTAATCAATCAAGATAATTCAGACAGGAGAAGGATGATGAAGGAGTGAAAAGGGTTAGGGGTAAATAAAAATAAAAAAATTAAAAAAAAAATCAACAACTGATCAGTGATTCCCAGACAGTGTCAGGTCGGAGCATTAAGTGTGCTAAGCGCTCTCTCCTCTTCCTTCAATGCCCCCCTCCCCACCCTCCCCCCTCTCTCTCCATCTCATTGTTCAGTCACTGTGGGACTAATTATCAACTTTTTTTTTTTTTTACATAAAACAGCCACAGTTCATTGCAGCGCCGCGTCTGAATACTCAAATGGAAACCCCGAGGTCCCGCGGAATACATTGTTTCATTTGACGGGCGATCATGCTGAAGCCAGCGACCTAATGCAAAAGCACACACACACACACACACACACACACACACACACACACACACACAAACATAACCATTCATTCTCTTTTCACCGAGCCCCCGAAATCACCGCTGTGCTTTTTAATTAGAATAGATCTGCTCTGTGCTACGAGTGTGTGTGTGTGTGTGTGTGTGTGTGGTTGTCCACATGTGCTTTTCTTTGCTCTTTCACTGCCCCTTACAATCAACCTGCTCTAGGGACACACACACACACACACACACACACACACACACACACAAACACAGCATTTAGATACACATTCACTCATGCAAATGCTCGCTCCATTACTTCACTCTGATCTCAATAATGCCTCACAGAGTGGACACTGTGATCAGAAAAATAAAAAACATGACTCAGTGTCAAAGTTCAACATTCTCTGGATAAGCAAACAGCCATCACTTTGTTTATGGCTGAATGAGGCTAAAGAAAAACACTGCGCTGTAAGGTAGTCTGAGAATAGATCCTAGTTTGGTAAGACTTGATTCTGTTTGTCCATAGTGCAGGTCAAATGTAAAATCAAATAAAATGATGAGGCACATTATTTGGTATGCACATAAATAGTGATTTGCCACATAAGAACTCCAGCTTTATTTTCTTAGATTTAGTCACTTAAAACAACTTTTGTTCGGACAAAAATGTGCTGAAGTTATGATAAGGTAAGGGAAAATTGTATCCTCTCTACTCCTTTACTTTCCACCAAGCTATTTTCATGTCCAATGAGCTAACATTTAATTAAAAAAGAAGAAAGTCTAAAAAAAATACAATTTTTACAAATGATTTCCTGTTGCCACTCTAATTTAGTCAACAACTTTAGCTAACACTTTGTTAATATAAGGGTAAGGTCATGTTTACTGAAAGAAACAACCATCTTCATCTACCTATCTTCATATACAGTAAGACAAAATGCAAAATAACACCATGGTCTCTCACATAACACTTTTAGTGCCCCAATCAATAAACCTCAGTCACATGCTGCCAATTCACTCTGTCTTTCAAAACTCCATAACATGTGTTTCCTGCCAGGTCCAAAAACAACACATAAAACTCTCGGGTCATAAATGGTTATTGAGTCAAGTGCTGTCAGTAAACTTGGCCAATTAAACGTGAGTGGAAGACAAACTGGTCACTTCCTGTATAGGCGGGAATTAAGCGCATGGCTCTTCCAATAGGGACTTTCACAGGCGTTTATATGAGCCTATGAAAGCTGAAGCACCTTTTACTATGGCAGCGGTGCTTCAAAAAGCGAGTGGTTGAACCCATGTCCTGGCCAGGTCCTCTTTATTGCACCGTATTGGATTGTTATCAAGTCAACAATGTCCACTGCTACTTTTTTCATTATTAATCTGCCTCACTGCCCGGCTCCAATCAGAGGCAGGGGCGTTGAAGGAGAGAACCCAGTAACCTTTAACTCTGGGTAGGTTGAAGGGACCAAGTGAGCACTCCCTACAATAAGCAACATGTAAGGCTATGTGTTCATTGCGAGAATGTGGCTGTGTGTTTGTGTAGGAGTGTGGTGTTAAAAAACAGGGCAGCAAGGGCAATCAAAGCAAATAAGGTTCACGGGCAAGGGGCAATGGCCGCTCGGTTAACGGTATCGCTTAAGTAGGCTATTATCTGAGTTGTGGTGCACTGCGCTGATACGTAAGATGGGCTTTTGTATTGGAGAAAAGCAAGCTCCTTTACCCCTCAATTTATCTTCACACCACCATAAAGTCATTAAGTACACAAACAAAAACACAACTGCTACATACACACATCACCTCAGTACCCCATCAATACTCCACTGACAGCATTTCACATGGATGTGTGTGTGTGTGTCTGTGTTTGTTTCCTCTACAGGAGGCTCTGCTTCCCCATTAGAGTATTTCAGTCCTCATCTATCTGTGCTTGCCAGCAAACAAGTTTCCCTGCTCCCTGGAGCTCTCCGCTTCCTTGCCCCCCCCCCTCCCATGTCCCATTTGGGGAATTCCCTTTCCCCGATACGACGCCTCCACGTTAGGGGCGAGTGAGGAGGGGTAAAACTGGAGATGTTTGCTCCTTAACATTTAATGGGGTGTCTTTCAGACTTGTGACACCAAAGGCTAACAGGATAACTAGCATCATAACTATCCTAAGACAGGATACAAGAGGAGCATGTGTAAGCTCACTAGAGTTTATGTGTTGTCAGTTTTATCAGCTGAATTGTGATCTGTACTGATGATGACTTCAACTATAGACAAGCACTGCTAGATATTGCAAAAGCAAGACCATTCATTTGGAGGTTAAGGTGGGGATATACTCAAAAAAAGACAAATACAGTTATTAGTCTTAATTATTTTCAAACGTCCAAGAAACGTTCATTATAGAGAGGAGTGAGACTCAGATTCATTTAAATATAGGCATAATGGAGCACACTGATGGTATTTGTGCTGCTGTGCTAATTACTACATAAAAAGTTAGTTGCAAATGAAATAAAAAAAAAGGAGAGTGAAAAAGAGTTGGAAACCTGCTTACTTTCTCACCTCTGGCCTCCTAGCCAGTCTCCAAAAAGTGAAGTGGGTGTTCTTGTCATACTGTAACTTTCAGTTATATAAATTGACGAACACAGTGCGATTATTCTGGCGTTGGAAAGATGTGAGGGTTAGAGGTTTCAGATGCTGTTCGCCTATCCAACAAGCTCTTTGGTTGGAGCATAGTGGTGCCCTTAGGCTATGAAATGGGGTTAGGTTAGGGTTAACATTGAAATGCCTCATCCACAGTGAGTGTTTTTCTGATTCTTGTTTTGATGTGACAAGAATGTATTTCATTTATTGTGAACTTGTGTTAAAGATAATAGATTCACAGTTTGCATACTGGTTATTGCCTCTCTTATTCTTATTTTTATTATAGCAACAACAACCTAACATATTGGTGGACAGTTTTAGCCATAGCAGCCAAATTACACTCATTAACTTTTTACTCATTTAAAGGCCTCATTAAGCTTTGAACAGTGACCCTTCATCTTGAAAAGTGACCCTTTATTTCATCGGTATACGGTAACATGCTGTTGCTACATGCCCTCAAGCTAACATCGAGCCCAATGTCCAGAGGCCAAATATACGCTGCGCTAACAATGCATAATAACAACTGTCTCACAGTTCCTTGCTCTGGAAACAGGCCACCAATGGGGATGGGTTTTTGTCAGTGTGTCAGAATAAAGTATGAAGGCTCAATTTACCCGCCAACTCATCAACCCTCCCTTCAGCCACCCGGGGGTGGGGGTGGGGGAGCAAGCGCCAGGCGGCTATGAAAGAGAATTAAGCAGGTACGGTCCAGTTGGGGATATATTAAGTCAAATCTAAACCTCTGCTGACAACATTGCTATTGTTGTTAAGCTAAACAGGTAGTGGCTGGTTGAGTTCTGTCGCCCAAGGATGGGTTGGCGGGCTCAGCGTGGCGATGGAGAGGTCGAGAGATATTGAGAGGAAGGGAAAAGTGCCTTAGGTCCGATAAAATAAACAAGAGAAAAGGCGCTCCGAGCAGGAAGGAGACAAGCTTCTCTCATTGCCTATGCTGGCTGGAAGGTGCTGGGGATTTATCCTGAGGTGAAGGGGAAAACAAATTTACATCCTGTATTGGTTGTGCCTGTCTGTGGCTGTGTTATTATGGACTTTGAGTGTTTTAACAGATGGACACAGCAAGGGGAAACTCACTGGTAACAACACTTTTTGACATAGGATGGGATTTATTATTCTTATTTTTTTGTTCTTTAACATTATAAATGAATCAATTATCAGATAAATAAGCTGTAAAATGAATACTAATGATAATTAATTCTTACCTAATTACCAAGCAGAATAGCCTTATAATTTCTGGTTCTTCTTCTCACACATCACACACATGTTGTTTTTCTGTCGGTTCCAAATGTCTGAATATGTTTTGCTTTCAGACTATTAGTTGGATATTAACTTGCAGGCTGCACATCTTGTTTTTAGAGATAACCGAGTGAGCCGCCAACAGTTTGTGAGGCAAAACATAGGACAAAAGTACACTCACTCCCCAAAACTTTTACTTGTTCAATTGGTATGTATTTTTTTAGTTTTGTGTTGTGGCTTAAAATATTTTTGTCATTTGGCCCCATTTACCGTTGTTGTTCATTTCTGACAAGCTGCAGACTTGCCAGGATAGAAGTCATATTGTGGGGGAGAAAAAAAATCACATTGTCTCAGCATTATGAAAATCCATTTGCCAGAGGGATACTGAGAGACTTGAATCAGCAATGAACCTAGTGCTTAGCCCTCTGTGGTCCCTCTAGTCCTCCCCCCTCCACCTCTTATTGCCCCCTTCTTTTAGTCCCCCTGGAGGCGGAACCAAATGCCTTTCAATGAGCCGACCTCGGACGGTGCGATGGACCCACAGGTCCCTGCTCTCTCACCTTCCTAATGCCGTCTGGATTGTACGGACAGTTAACCCCCCTCACTGAAACAGCTCCCAGTCATGTAGCTGTATGCAGCTAATGACGCTAACGCTTGACTGACAGGCTCAAATCTAACAGACAATGATCCAGAGGAGAAGTCACCATGTTCGGCGAAATCTGAGGAAATGATCTATGGAGCAGTGAAATGGGAAAAAAATATAATGAATTAGAAATCAATATGGTTCTACCTGTGAGGTGAGGCTCTTCTAGACTTTACCTCTCATTTTATTTGTACCTGTCAGCAACACTAGAAGCAAGCGCATATAATGTGTGTGTGTGTGTGTCTTTGCTGTCTGTATCAATGCATGCGTGTGAACCTCTTTTGCATTCAGTGCACTTTTGCACCCGTTGGCTAATTACACACAGGGTTTGTTTGGTGGTGGAAGGAGGGCGTGGAGAGTGGAGGGGCATGTCAACCTTTCTTGTTTATGATAAAGTGACAGAAAATCATTGGGGGGGTCAAGTACCCCCCCCTCCAACCCTCCACTGCCCCGAAAACTCCTGCAGCAGTACAGAAGGTGCCTGGTGTGGGAAGCCTCCCCTTTAATGAGACCATTAAAGGGCCCGTCTCCCTGTCAATAGATTTCTCTCATTCTTTCTCTGACAAATTTGAATTAATAATTCAGTGCCAAGCGCCTGGGGATGTATATTTTCAGCATGAAGGACAGTTAATCCATAGCGTCATTTTCCCCCTCCCTCTCTCTCTTTCACTCTTTCCTCTCTTCCAGACTCTCTCATTTCACATCTACCCCACTCTCTCCTTCCTCCTTTGCTTCGTTCTCATTTGATGATGGAAGCCAGCAGGTAGAGTGCGGACTAAAGAGAAGAGTGTGCTGCACATTTTCTACATAGTCTTTTAACTTCTTTGTTCTCTGTGTGATTTTTCTCCCCTGTTATGTGACAACTGGAGTCAACTTAAGTGCAAATTCAGAGTTTAATTTATTCGAAATGACTGGATGGCAGTGGCTGTTCTCTCCTCCCCCTCAGGGCTG
Organism: Sciaenops ocellatus; assembly: GCA_033000465.1. Classification (NCBI taxonomy): domain Eukaryota; kingdom Metazoa; phylum Chordata; class Actinopteri; family Sciaenidae; genus Sciaenops; species Sciaenops ocellatus. Next base: position 19,699,423 of record CP136882.1, on the reverse strand, counting down.
ATGTAAGATGACATGTTTGCACACTACCTCTCAAAAGCTGGACTTGATTTAGAGAACTTGGGCTTTAGTGGATGTTTCTAAAAATGCCAAATGTTAGGACTTTCAAATGCACAATACAAGGAAATTAGAGGAAATGAGTAATTTTGAGGCTAGGCCACAAAGACTCTTACTTAATAAAACAAAAGATATTGTGTGAGTGTGTTTGTCTGTGGTTGTGGGTGTCTGTTTATGCTCTACACCCACTGTGGTTTGAAAGTTTTACCAATTTTATTGGAAAACTTTTAAGAGACAAATGGGCCTGTGTCAGTATGTGTTTGTGTCTTGTTACACATTTGGAGCACTTTCTAAATGTAATAGTAAAACTTCAAAAACAACAGAACATGACAAGTGAAGTAAAGATCATGGATGTGTCCATGTGTCAAATTATCAGCTCATTTTTAAGGTGGCTGCTCTCTTTTTATGATTTTTAGTTCTCTCTAAGAGAACTATGACATATTTTGGGGATTTTTGGGAACTGACTACTGGTTTGTATTCTTTTACCAAATCTTTGTTGTAAGGTTTTATGTTAAGGTTGTGCGTCTGCTGTCCATGTGTCAGACAAAAAACTTCCCATCACTGAGCACTGTAAGAATTTACAGACATACAACGTAATGCCAACAGTAGCTGTGGATATCAGTGCCAGGTGGCACCAAAGTGCAACTTTAGGCAGCTTGCACAGTCCAAGAGCTGGCATGACAAATATCTGGCAACGCTCAGTAATATTCCTTTACATTGCACAACATCATTTTGTCATGATATATGTGTGTACTGTAGGTTTGTGGTTGTGAAGAGAAGGTTGATTGATTAATGCCCTCTTGTGTTTCAACATTTGTTGGCTCCCTGAGCCTCGTTTCTAACATTTGCCAGCAGCTCTAAAGGTTTCCATTGCACTACACTTCTGTTTCTTTTCTTTTTTTTCAACGCAATACAAGGAATAGCTGTGCACACCATGTGTGCCTTTGTGTGTAAGACAGTGGACTCACAGGGCTTTGTTGCTTAAAATATCCTTCAGGACAAGAACGAAGAGACAAGAAAGGAGCTGTGATGGTTTAAGGGGGGTCACAGAGTGGGAGGGAGCTCAACATAGAGAGAGCAAGAAAGGGTGGGAGAACAAGAGACAGTGAGCCAGAGCACCTGTTGGATCATCTGTGCTTTAAAACGCTTAATCGCTGTCTCTGGTTACGTACACACATACACACACACACACACACACACACGCCATAGCCTGCACACGCACATCACCTTAAAGCTCCGCTGTTCTCTGCACTGTCAGAAGTATCTTGTAACCACATTGTCAAAAGACACACACCACACACGCACACACAGAAGCTCAAAGAGCAAAGGGAATAGGGTGTATAATCTTATAGCGGCCACCTGACTACCATATAGCTTACCACCACCATAATTTAAACACATACCTCTGCACTGTACACGTTCACACAGGAACACAATGGCTGACAATCCACATGCCAGGCAGTACTGTGATGCCAGTGAGCTCCATTTGCAGCATCATGGGGGTATGTGAATGTACAGGATTATTTTTACTTCTACTCTAATCGTCAGCGTTTTTTTTATGCTGAGACTCACACACTTGCAAGGGCAAAGTCAGTCAGAAATCAGCGACAAATGAAAGTTAAAGTCTAATAACAAGAACTTTTTTTAACATTTTTAAACTAAGCGTGAGGAATTTCAGTTACAGTAGTATCCAAAATGGGCATTAGGTATTTCTAAACAGCTTAGTGTATCATTCCTTTCATCTTGCTCAACCATTTCACCTCTGAGTTCGCTCCACGCCTTTGTCTTTGACCATGTATGTGTAGTAATGATTGTCCAATGAGTAACACTAATGACACATCATGAGCTATGGCGGCCATAAACATCTCTGTCATAAAGATTTGTCTTTGCAGCAGAAATCACAGTCGCAGCACTAATACTGTAGCTACTACTGAGACATTGATTAAAGGAGTGACGGCTGCCATTCACATTTACAACTTTATGAATGATTGACAAGAAAGGCACGTAAACCTGGAGGTCAATCTGATTCCACTGTGCATTTGTATTACTGAGCATTTGACCTGTGACACACTTCACCCTTTGGCTAGAGATTGATACTGAATGTGCATGCATGTATGCATTTGTGTGTCAGTGAAGGCTTCCTAAAGTGCATGAGAGCAAGAAAAAGAGTGATCACTGGGTGAGAGCGCTCCATTGGGAGGGTTGTGTAACGCTTTGCTGCTGTTTCTATGTAATGTATAAGGAAGGTTGAGGCAGGTGGTCTTAAATACGCTGCATGGTTGTGGCAGTTGTTCTTTTCCCCTGCTGTCATGTAAAACTGCAAACCACACAGACAGACACATTTGAAGCACTTCTGTAAATCTACAGTTTGTGAGCAAAACGTTGATGCTCTTTGGATTGTTATAATCAGCTCAGATTTGTTGACAGTGTGTCTTTTTCAGCTTACAACGCTCTTGAGATTATGTTTTTTGACTCAAGAAAATAATCGTATAAAGTGTAAGATGGCTACTGTCTTCCTTGACTAAACCTAATAGTAGGTTGTACAGATAGTTTGAAGCCTTGTGGGTCGGTGGGAAAGCAGTAAGGTTACGTGATGTAGAATAAAAGAGATCCACTAAAGAAATTATTAAGCTCCATGAAATCACAGCCAGGGAATAGATGATCTCCAGTCAACAAATCATTCAAATCAAGAGTGGGATTTTCTGCAGCACTCCAATGTATGCACAATTTGTTCTCTGAGTCTGTTTTCCTCGACTAATGTGAGCCTGTTCTCCACAGGGCCCTGGATAGCCCAGGCCTGTCCTCCCTACCCCAAACAGACATCCCTCAGCCTTTAATTGGAGAGGAGTAGCAACCTAGCTAGCACTGCACTGGGACCTGCACTGCGGCCACTGAGAATGCATTAGCATTAGCATTGCAGCGGACCAACCTGTACATAATGATAACCTCAAGCTCTGGCCACTGGGAGCAGCCCCCGTTCACACACACAAATGCACACCGGTACACACTCCCTGCCCCCGTCTACCCCTGCACACGCAGTCACGTAAACAAGCAAGTGTAATGCAGCCCCAACAGCCCCAGCGCTGGACGTTTGGGGGAGGAGGGGAAAAGAAAAAAAAACAGTTGCCGCCGTTCGGCTGAAAAGTGTGTGTAATGAACTTCAGTTCCATTGATCGGGACTGAGAGCACAGGACCGGGGGCTGTTTGTCCCAGAAGGGCTGCCGTACCGCTGCTCAGTAGCCCCTCATAAATGTTTGAGAGGCCTGAGCCGCTCTAGATCCACGCTACCTGGGTTACAACACACACACACACACACACATCCAGGTTGATGCTGATGATGGATGGATGGCTGGTCGGTGGTTGTGGTTGAAGGGATCGATCGTATTTTAGCTTGATGACATTTAGGGGGTGCACTGTATGTGTTGTTTTTTTTTTGTGCCAGAGATCTGGAGGTGTGTTGAAGGTGGTGTTGAAAGAGATCCAAGAAAAGTGGAGATGTGCACTTTGTATATGTGGAAAAAACTAACCAGTGTGTGAATTTTAGATAAAAAACTTCCCTGCTGGCTTTACATTAACACTTTAAAGTTTCTGTCCAGGCACAGAGACTGATATTTCCAAGCATATGCTAATTTGTTTGGCGAGCTATACCTTCCTGCGCAGTACCCCTAAGCTCTCAACTGGCCCAGAAAGCACCTATATGATGTACATATGACTGATATTACTGCAGATATCACTTAGAAAACACCTGATGTGCCGTGTGGACCATCCGCACCTCCTTTTGACTGCTAAGTACCAGCTGGTGGGAGGTCCTCTGCGTTATGCAGTCGGTAATAAAAGTTGAGCATTGATTTTCTGTAGCAGCTTGTAACTGTTAATGTTGAGACATCAATAGCCAAAGCAAAGCGCTGGTGCCTTAATAGGAGACCGAGAATGTGGAGGGCGCGAGCAGAGGCTGACTTTAAATCACAGAATCTATCCCTGCCGATCGATAGGACAGTAACTGCAAGTGTCCCTCTGCTTTCCTAATGTTTTATAATAAACTGACAGCCTGTAATAAGGCCAAAGGAGAGGGAGAATGAGAGGGAGGGAGGAGGGAAGAGATGGAGGGCAACAGTTTCTCCATAGCTTGCCCGTCTTAAATCACCCCACATGGGAGTGTAGGAGAGCAGCAGAGGAGGAGGTAGAAGGGAGGAAAATGTTTTTTCTTTAGTAAAAAAAACTTCTACAGGAGCATTTGTCTAGTTGTACTCACTGCTACGGTAGTTAGAGAGTGTATTGATGGAGGGGAGCAGAAGTTTAGGGGATATGTCCTGCATTGCTTTGGCGGGGCAGTGAGTTAAAGTGTGTATTAAATCCTACCGCCACCGTGCAGATGTCACCACTCTCAGGTAGAAGTGCAGGGCTGGGCTGCACGTGTTTTGACTTTTACTGGGTGTGGATAATGCTGAAAACACTACTGGGAGATGGTGAGAGAATTTGCTACTGTATTGCCACTCTGTTGACCCACACTGTTGCAGGAATGCTCTGTTGTGATAAAGTGGGTTTATATGACTTGTGCACTGTGCATCTTCTAGCAAAAAAGTATTGTTACTCACCTTTTTGTTTGCTTATGGTTACAGAGTTAGAATAAATTTTATATTGTATTACTACATTTGAAAACTAGGTTTATTGGTTCCATCTTGATAAGCTTGAGCAAAGTAAAAAAAACAAATATACCTCTTTATTCCACTGGGCCATCTTGGCTTCCATTTTTTTTTTTTTTTTTTTTTTTTTAGAATACTGTTTGCCTATAGTATACCTAGCAAGATTTTGGTTCTCAGGTTTGTGGAGACCTGGAGATTAAGTGTATTTTATGTGAGACAGTGTGTCTGCTGTCAGTTCTTACTTTGTAATGGTTTACAGGAGTATTTAATCCCCATAAATCTTTAGTTATGTTTCCATCAGTCAGATATGTTACCTGGACTCAGCAGTAGACTTTGCTTTCTATCTTGTAGATCTCCTGTGGAGTACAACAATGATGTGGCTTTTTGTCTTATCACTTATTTATCACTGAAGTGTGTATTACTGGGGTGAGTCAATTTACAAATCCCCATTTAAACAACCCCCTCCCCATAATATGTTGCTTTACTCTGATAACTGGCCTTGTTTGAAAACCAGATAAAGAACAGTGTCAACATAATCGCCACATAAATCCTTGTAAGAATGTGATAAGACCAAAAAAGAGAAGAAAAGAGGGGCAAGCCTGAGCTGTAAATTGGAGACATACTTTCGAGATTATCTGGGAAATGTTGAAATCCATCAGGAAACTGTAACGTATCTCTGGCAAGATATAAGGCTGATGCTAAATGGGGAGTCAGGTCAAGGGTGAGAGGCAGCGATCCTCAAAATACCCACCACCACCACAACTCAGAGCTGCTTAATGACAGCAGCCTGCAGTATTGCCAGGTAATAGTGGCGGGCTGGAGACCTGGAGCTTTTATTGCTTGATAAAGTCTGAAAGCCTTTTAGGCAGCCTCATTACATAGAATTTCCTACAAAGTGGCGGCCGGTGTCAGGAGGCGACTGCACGCCATGTTAGATTTCTTAGGCTAAAATTGACAGAAAATAGGCAGAAGTATTCATCGCTGCTTTAGGGCACACTCCGCCTACTCCTGATAAGATGAAAGAAAATGAAAGAAAAGTCAGGACACTCAAACATGATTAGCCAGGTTTGGCTCTTTGTCGGGGACAAAGTTTGGAGTGGATTTTGTTGTTGTTGTTGTTTCCTGGGTCACCATGATGCCTGACGGAAGCTGATGGGGGTAAAAAGATTTGTTTGATAGATGAGAGTCCAATATTTTTCAATCAGCACGTGTTTGCCGAGCACTTCACCGAGTTTCAAAAGCAGAGTGATGAAAAAGCACTAGATGCAGTCGCTCTGTGCATGGATTGAACTTTATGAACCTTATACATACATTTATTGTCTTAGCTGCACTGCAATCACCACTACTGTATTTTCTATTACTGCTGTCATTGCACCAATCCAGTCACTGAGTCTGTAATTTGTGGGACACACACATTAGTCAAAGGGGCTGCATTTTCCGGAAACACATACACTAAGAAGCATGACTTATGCGACCTTTCACGGACATCACAGTATCTTTTTTTTTTCCTATGAACTTAAAATGAAATTAAAATTGCATATGAGCTAAAACATTTCATATGTGGGTGAAGGTCTTTTTGTTTACTCTTATAATTTCTGCTGTTTCTTTGAGTTAGGAGTTTCTTTAAGATATTTGCACTATTTGTCATTTTGTCTCTCACTCAACACTGCATAAATTCAGAGAAATATATGTTTTAATGGCTGATCTTGATGTCCCCTGGTCCCTTTTGAGAGGAAATGATGGTCACATTTCATGTTGAGTCAAGGCTTCCCGTAGGCCAGAGCCTAACAACCACGTATTGAGATCAAAGGTACAGATGATGACTTCATTCTGTTGACTTACAGCCCAGCAAAAAAACTTGGGTCCCACACAGCAAGCAGTACAAAAAGTAGGTTGCGTTTAATTAAGTTGTTAAGTGTTGTTCCGGTTATGTGCTCCATTGTTTGGCCCCTACATCGGTCTCAATGGGTATAAATATTGAACCGTCGCTGCCTCTTGATGTTGATCAATCCCCGACTGAATTCTAAATGATTCGGTTCATTTCAGGAAATGAATATTTGCCAGGCTTTATGGGGGGAGAGGGAGGGTGGTGTACATGAATTAGCCAGCTCCCTTGCTCGCTGGCCGGGGATCAGGGCATTGATTCTGAGCAGCCTCGGCTGTTGCTTAATTAGGACGTACCTGTCTGGGAATTATGTTTTTTTTTCTCATTGTGTGGAGAGATGAATATGATAGAGATTTAGAGAGAGAAAGAGAGAGAGAGAGAGAGAGAGAATGCTTGTCTTTTTTCATCAAGGTTAATCACGTTTGCTGTGTTTGTGTTGTTGTCAGCAGATTGGTGTCTGACCTCGCGGTGCACAAAACAAAAAGTCTGCCTTCAGTGTGTGGCGTGCTAAACATGCTAATGAAAGACATTCTAGCATAGGAGTCTAGTTGGTGTGGGAGTTGATGAGGTGTATGAAGAGAAAGGTAAACGTAGAGGTGGGTTAGAGCAATGACGGAAGATGGGGAAAATATCACTCGAGTCATTTCTGAGATGTTTTTGTGACAGTACAGTTCAACCTTTTAAAATATTTTTATAGAACTGATCTCTTTAAGATATTTGAACACCTTAATTTATTGCAAAGTTCTGTTCCTTCTTACAGAAGGTTTTCTGGTTAAATGTTTAAATGACTGTAGTTAAGACATTTTAAGGAAAGAAAGGGGTGGAGGAAAAGCTGAGGGAGGGAGGTAAAGAGATGAATGGCAGTTCAGATATGGGTGAAGACAAACGAAGAGCGATGGAGGCGTATGTGAGGATGGAGTTGTGATAGATCGAGGCATACAGAGATGGATGTGAAAAAGAAAGAGAGAGAGGGCAGAGCAATGAGAGAAGAGACAATGCAGAGGGGCTGGATGGATGGTGAGGGATGGAGGGCAGGAGGGATGGATAGGTGGGTGTCTCTAAACTCCAGCCTCACAGCCTGACTAATCACTTGACAGACAGCTAATGCGGTGCTGAGGCAGCTCTTGAATCACTGGCTGTCTTAGTTTCTTATGAATGGACAACATTACTGATTTCTGATCAGTGGCCTAGAATAAAATACAGCCAACATTACACATCATTTAATCAAGTTTTGAATATTCATTTCATGTATTAATTGGCTTTATATTATGTGTTTTTTTTTTATTGCTTTAAGTGGTTGGTTAAATGGCGTATAAATTTAACCTGACCAACAATTTTCCGATACCAACTATGCTGACAGGAAAATGTAGATCATTTTCTACCCTTTAAAGCGTACAAGAAAATGATGTCTTGTTTTGGACTCTGGACTGGAGCTGAAACTATTCTATTAATTGGTGAATTTATTGACCCAAAAAATGGTTCAATCTTTTAGAAATGTGAATGTTTGAGAGGTTTTCTTTGGCTTCTGTGATATTAAACTAAATACCTTTAGGTTTTGGAGCAATCCGTCTACTTGGATTTTTGAAAATTGACATAATAAATAAATAATCAGCAGATTAATGAATCATGAAAACAATCATTACTTGATGCTAAAATAATACAGTTCAAGTAAACATGGATGAGTGCATTTGCAGAGTTTTGGGGTTCCAGACTAAACATAGAATCCCACAGTACTATAATCCATAAAATTAATGTATAATACAGTTTTTGGACCTATGTTTGTTTACACTTAAATCATCATAAAGGGGAACCCTTGGAGGTTAGATTCATATCCAGTTGATAGAACTGCGTGTGAACTTAAACTTAAATAAACCTTTACTATAAAGGAATAAAGCACAAGCCTAAACTCGGCACATTTTATCAGCTTTTCACTGGCTTTGTTCCTTCTAAAGGCTTCAATATGGGGGCATTATTTAGGGCTGTGTCCACAAATCTGCTCTCTCCGCTGGGAGCATTTACCACCCTGCATTGGTCTGGCAGCTACTCTGGTTCTCCTCTCGGCTGACGAGGACTGGCAGCCCCTGTCTGACCCAATTACACCTGATGGGGTCTGACCTGTAGAGCTGGGTTAACTAGTTGCTGGCTGAACACTCTCTGACCTCTGTCGCTGGGTCTGCTTTGCCAGTATGGAAACTATCTGTGTGGCGGCAGGCATCAGGCATACTCACTTACATAGCTTGTATTTTTTTTTAAGCAGGTTTCAAGCAGAACAGTATGATCAAACTTACTCATTTTAATAAGGCACACACTCCTTTTTGCTTCTTGAAAAATATTTCTTCCTTCCATAACTTCATATCTTCATATATACGTATGTGGGACTAAGATATCTACGTGGATGTGGATGGCCTTTTTTTTCACTTTCCTTAGCCTGAATTTGAACTTGTGACCTATTTCTCACCTCTGGGCTCTTGTGTCACCTGGTCATACATAAAACAACCTGTCAGTCTTTCTATTAGGCCTTTAAGCCTTTTAAAGGAAATCAAAGGCCCATTAACAGTGTTCTGACACCATACAACAACTAGTAGTAATCTTTTACTGAACTCTGACCCAGGCAGCATTCACTCTTTCTGTTTGCCGATTTGTGTGTCTCTTGCACAACGGCCAGCACACACAATCATCACTCGAAGTCTTACAAACACTTAAGAGATCAATGCTCTTAGAGTGTTAATGTCTTTCTTGATAGAGGGTGACAAGCCTTCACCTAATACCAAAGAATGACAGGCGATAGAGAAAGACAGCAGTAGAAAGAGATGGATAAAAAGAAAGAGAGAGGGAAAATATATAAAAGTTTAAAAAAGAAGGTCGTCTAACCCTGAGAACTAACACACGAGCAGATCAGGACAAGTGTCTCCTCTTAGCTGGAGTGACATCTATATCCCTGTCTTTATCGACAGCTGGCTGAACTAGGAGCTCTTCTGGCAGGGAGGAGGTGACTGATTGTTCATCCACAGAGAGAGAGAGAGAGAGAGAGAGAGAGAGAGAGATCAAGACACAAACGGAATGTAGGAAAAGGAAAAACAGGGAAATATCCAGACTGAACCACTACAGTTCCTCCATAACTGGGAGAGCAGTACTTGTGGTAGTGGTACTAAAAGCTACTAGGACAGTCATAGTATAAGCAATACAACCGCATTTCCTTTTTTACAATCCACCCATGTTATGATTACTGTTAGGGTAGCATCATTCTTATACCAAATAAAAATATGGTTATGTATGTTTACAGCTAGGAAAATTAAACATTTATTTCAGGTTAGAGAAAGATCATGGTTACAGTTAATTAAGAGGCGAATGCTCCATCTAGGAGGGTATGTAAAATCCAGTCTCCTGCTACACGCACATCCAACAGCCTGACCTCTACACCTTTGCTTTCCAGCGTCAAAGTAAGTAAGGGTATTGCGGTAAAGTAGTGCAAACAGTAGTTCCCACTATCAAACCTGTGTCTTAATGAATACATCTGATTTATATTAGCCCCAGATGAGTGAACAGTGAGATGAAATAAAGCTAATAAAATGGAAGAGTCTCTGAGAGCTACTTCCATGCCTCATTTAACTACAGTCTTTATTAATTGACTCTGCTTGTAGTTCAAAAGCAGCTGTGTGAACATGCACACAGATGCACAGGTGCTCTTTAATTTCCATGCACATTATGCGCCCTCCTTCAGGTAAATCTATGTATCTCATCTGCCTTCAAACAGCCAGTCACACACACATCTCTGTTCAGCTGTGTGTGATATTAATCAGATCAATTCTGTTTCTCCTGGCTTTACATTACTCAAGCCCTCCCCTCCCATCATCCCCACCCCCACCACCTCCTCCTTCTCCGACGCTGATCCCCTCAGCCAGCTCTACGGTGTCTGTGTCGGGCTTCTTTTGCGGGAGGCCTGGGCACGCCGGAGAACAGGCACTGCCGGGGGCGATACACATCCCTCAGGTGAGCCTTTCATTATGGATGATGTTTCTGCCAAATTATTTAGACCCTGAGCCCCAGCATCAACCCTCGCCACACACACACACACACACACACACACACACACACACACACACACACTCCAAAGCCCCTGCTGCAATCCTCCCCATCCCTCCCTCTTTCTTTGCTGTACCACAAACACCACTAACACAAACATTAATCCTGCCTGATCACCTCAGTGTGTTTGTGTGTACTGTAAGCGTGTGTGCGCTTTTTCCTGGCAGTTCATTACTCCCTCTTTCTTTGTTTAGAGGAGATAAACAAGTGAAAGCGTGACCCTTGTGAATTACAGATGGATGGAGGGAGGGGTAGCTGAGGATGAGGTAAATATTCATCATGCCACTGTTGCTCTCAGTGCCATAGAGGGGCCAGGTTGAGCGAAGCTACCTTAACATCATTGGCTTCAGGAGTGTAGGATGTTAAAGTAGATTTGGCCGAGCGTCTATGTGTGTGTGTGTATTCCTCAGAGGCCATTTGTTGCAGACTTGTTAGGAAAGAGACAGAGATGACAGTCTCCTGGCAATGTCTGACCTCGGCTTAGAGAGTAGAGAGCAGCTTTGGGATATGAACACACACACACACACACACACACACACACACACACATCAATGTACCCCCTTCTCTTCGTCCCTTAACTCATTTGGCTACTTATCCCTCCACTTCCCTCCCTTCCCAAATCCCGTGCTCCGTCTCTCTCTTCCCAGCCTCACCTCCCTCTCACCTGTCCATCCCAAATACTTCACAGTACATGCCTTCCACTCTCTTCCACTTCATCGTCCTCCTATCTCCTCCTCCTCATGCTTTCCTTCCTCTCTTCTTCCCTCCTCAGTTGACCTCTATCCTCTCCAATTCCCTTCTTTTTTTTTTCTACTCTTATTTTCATCTTATATATTTTCACCCAACCAGCTCACCTCTTGGCTCGTTTCTGTCTCAAAGCTATGTAAAATGGCTAGGTAAATTACATCTAATAATGTTGATTCAGCTAAGTATGCTTATTCTACTACTGCTGCACACATTATACACCACTAGAGAGTAACAGCTCAGTTCCAAAGATGCAAATTGTTCATATTAATTTTACATTCCCAACTCATATCGTTTGCAGGATCAGGTGAGTGTGTGTTGCTGCTGTTTCTGCCAATGATTTTAGTTGGAAATAGTGAAGAAATGCCTCAAAACAAGAACCTCATCTTATTAAGCTTTTATTTACTGTTGCATAAAGCTGCATAGTTGTGTGTAAAATCTTGAGGACCAAGTACCTCCCCTCTTTCCTTCCTCCCTCACTTTCTCTTTTGTCCCTTCCAGACCACTGGTCCCTTCCTTCCTCCCCTCCCACCTCCTCTCCTCTTCCTTCCTCCCTTTCCTCCTTTCCACCAACTCCCTCTGCCCCCTATAGATCTTTTACCAGTACCAGGAACCTGTTTTGCCCCTCCTCCTATCTTCCTTCCATTTCCTTTCTCTCCCATCCTTCCTGCTTCTCTCGATCACATTACGTCACTTTGATCCTCATCCTGTGCTCCTACTTTGTTACTTTGTAATTAATTTGTGTTCCTCAAAAGGCTCCTAGAGAAGTTTCTGTGGTCTAAAGAGGCCATTAGAGGACCACGAACCTCTATTTCCTCTATCACTTTACCTCTTTCCCTAATCTTTCAGCTTTACAGTTTTCAGAGACTTACCTAGGCTGAATAGGACCAGGAACTTGAGGCAGACGAACTCCCGTTGGTCCAGCTGCAGGGAGCGTAGCTTGGCCACGAGCTCCTGGGCGTGGCTCAACAGGTTGTTGAGGGTGGCTCCGGCCTGTGATGCAATCACTGCATAGTCCACCTGGAAAATAAGAAGGCACAGAGGGATTTAACAAGATTTTCAACTACAAAGAAACATAGAAAGATTTGTGGATTAAAGGTACTCTGTAGAGAAATTCCATCAATTCATGGATGTTACATCAAGATAGCTATAGGTTGTTAGCAATGTGTAGGATAGCCAGGTTAGCCAGCTAAATAAATTACTATGTACTGTTGATATTTGTTATTTCTTGGGTGGCATATCTCTGCCCATTCAAGGGTTATTTCAACCAATGAAAATATATCTAAAACCCCAAATTGCAAAATTGATTGACAACTATACAACACATGGCTGTACCCTGAATACATCTCCACCACGAGCTTCATGTAATGATTTTTTTATTCCTGTACCTGTTCTACTGCGCTCTCAACACGGAGTCAGCCAGTCTGTCAGACAGATCCACACCGGTGGTTGTGTAAAAAAAAAAAAAAAAAAAAAGCAGATGCAGGCAGCACGGTGGTTCATGCAGTTTAACAGCTTCTTTTTTTTTTTTTATGACAACATGCTGTGGGCATATGGAGAGAGCATGGGAGTTCACCTCAAACTGACTGGACCTGCCAGATTTGACTTGTCTCTGTGTTCTATTTTATACAGCAAAAGATAGATAGATAGATAGATGGATAGATAGATAGATAGATAGATAGATAGATAGATAGATAGATAGATAGATAGATAGCCCATAAACCCATCTTTCTTGGGTCCGAGCCATCGTACAAACACACACACACATTCACACACATTTTTTCAGGTGCATTTCGTATCTGCAGCCGCAGCACATTTGTCTGGGAGGCAAGTCCTTAGCTGCCACTCAAAGTAAGCAGGACCATATTAAATTTTTATATTTATTGACAATTCATTACCATAATTGACTGTGCTAGGGTTTCCAGAGGAAGGTAGATGTTGGCGTGCGCAGTTCCTAAAGCTCACAGAGGCAGAGGGTCCCTGTGAGCCCCTATTTGCAATTACAAACACCCCTGGATTTGGAATTTATTTATCGTGTAAATAGCATGATTGGAGACACTTTTTCATCTGTCTGAAGAAGGGAAGAGTCAAAGTAAAGTAAATGTGAACAATACACCATGCTTTTATGCTATTCTGCTGCCTTCTTCTCTCCTTTTATTTCTTCTTACTACTGTTCCTCTCCCAGTTAATCCTTAACTCCTTTGTCCCTCTCTCTTTTCTTCTTCCCACCTTCGAGACGGTAAGAGTTATGACTTGGTGAAAAGCAGACAGTACCCCCCCTTCCTAGGTGTCAATCAATTTACATAAAATCAACTGTGCATGAAATAACTTCATTGAAGGATTGGACTGTTGATGGCGATGCCTTGGGTTATTGCCTTCTAGCCTTAAGTAAAAAGAGAGGAGAAAAAACGCTATAATGTCACTATAGCAGACTTAGCACTAACCCTGGTGACCTGAGTATCAGTCAATCAATCAATACTACTTTATTATCCCTCCTGGAGAGACATAGAGAGTAAATATATGAATAAACCTTCAAATCTTAACCCATCATGAATACGCTTAACAATCTTAGCAGAACATTAAAGATGAATATGGTAGGTGAGATCGGTTTGATGCATTAGGGAGCTTTGATGTGTGTGGAAAACGTACCTTGTTTTAAAGCAGAGAAATCTGTGACTGGCCAAGAAGCATCTGTTTTTTTTTTTTTTTTATTTCTCCGTCATTTGAATTTCATGTACACCAGGAGCGCTGTGCTATCAAAATATCAGGATTTTCATACTGAAAACTGGCTGCCGAGCTGTGAGGCCTTGCTTAATCATTCAACAGTTCAGTCCAATCTTTGTCATTTCATGTTTGCACGCATTTGTACTTCTAACACGTTGTTTGATCCTATGACAGGATAATTTTTTTTTTTAAAAAAAGCCTCCTTTCTTCCACCCAAAACTAAAAAAAAAAAAAGACTCATGGCCATTTCTCTCTGCTGTTGGTGATATGATGACATGCAGCAGTTCAGAGAAAGACAGAAAATAAGAAAAAGACAGAAATTAGCAAGCGAGAAACATGAGGACAAGAGAAAGAGCAAGAAACCGAGTGACAGGTTACAACAGTAAATCTGCTGGTGCAATGGATTTCTTTTCTAAGGTCAGTACGAGTGCGACGTGCAACTGACGAGAGCAAAGAAGCGCATTCATTCAAAGCAAAGGGGAGAAACATCTGTCTGCATTTCCATTTGAACAAATCTCAAACTGAAAATATCTGCCAATGGGGACGCCATTTAGGTTATTCCCACCACATTAACTTCAACTTCTTTAAAGATATCAGTGGCCTGATCTGTATCATGAATATTATTACTACATTGAATCATGACTTTTGTGGCTGGGCCTGTAACTAAAAGTTCAAACCTTTTGACAGACAAAAATGCAAGGATAACAATTTTGATATGCAGAAAATAGACCGGATTGCAATGGAACAAGAAGATAATGTGGACTTTTCCCTATGAGGAAAATTTGTCTTCACGTGTATGTACTGAATAACGTTCATTCTCCCTCTCTGAGCTTAAGCAAACTTAGCAAATTACACAAAAAAGCGAAAAAGGTCAACAAAATAGGTGATTTCATCACAAATAACTCCCTCACTGAACTTTGAAAAAAATCTTTTTATTGCATTAAGGCAAGACTACGAAACACTTTGAAACTGCTGGGTGTCTTGGGTGAAAATCAGACATCTCAGATAAAGTTTTCTCTCTTCTCTGCAGACTCACAAACCTCCACAGTTGTCTTCACGCTCATCAAGTTCTTATCCCCCATAGACCAATCTGATGAGCATATTGTAACATTTACGTTATTAGCACATTACAGATCAGTGTGGCCAGTGCACAGCTCAAATAGTCATTATGTGGTTTGTTATGCGTGTATGTGTGTGTGTAGCATTTGCTTTAGGTGATGCTGCTGCTGTGTTCTAAATATCCCTGGTGCTATCGCTGCGCTGTCACCCCTGGCCAGGCAGAGAATAATAGGAAATAATGAACTGTTTCAGAGCTACACACACACACACACACACACACCACCCCCAACACCAGCTGTTCATTAACCAAAGTATGCATATGAAACTGCCGTCCTGTGCCTCCCCTGATTATCAGCTCCTCCTCCTCCTCCTCCTTCTTACTGCTCTGGTCTCTTCAAACTGCCTCGTCCTCTACGCCTCATCATCTCTTCTTCATTTCTTCTACTTCTTCTCCATCCTTGTCCACTACCACCTTTTTCCTCCTCGTGTTATCTAGTCTGACCTTACTGTCTCTTCTTTCACATTTTTTTTCCTTTACATTTTCTTTTCCTTTGTCATGCCAGCTCCACCATGCCTTCTCCCTACCATCTACTTTTCCTCTCCTTCTCTCTCTTCTTTCTTCCTTCTTTTCTTTGTCTTTCCTTTCCTCTGCCATGCTGTCCTAATCTCATTCACACCTCTCACATCTCTCCCCTCTTTTGCCCCCCATCCTTAACCCTTTGCCCTCTGCTTCCATCAATTTTTGTCACACCTTCTTTCTCCCCTGTCCGCCACCTGTGACCCTCATTTTGGCTCTTTCTCTTTCTTTCTTTTTTCTTACCTGTCAATTCATCATCACTTCCCTCCTGCATCAAATGAATCTAGATTGGCTTAATACTGCCAAACTGTAACCAATTAAAAAAAAAAAGTTTATATTAATATAATGTACTTGTATTTCTCCTAATACTTCCACTATGATAGTACTGTTTACCATGGGTAATACTACTCAACCCTAAAAGTACTACTGCTTATTAACCACAGGCAGTACTTATTTGCCTATTCTAAAAATCTACCCCTGGCCTTATCTTCATTCAGAATCATGGAATTAAAGCAGGACTTCTCTGTGTATAACACATTTGCTTGCTTCAATATTTATACCAGCATCTATTGTAGTAAAACATTTTGTTGAA
This sequence comes from Sciaenops ocellatus, assembly GCA_033000465.1. Taxonomy (NCBI): domain Eukaryota; kingdom Metazoa; phylum Chordata; class Actinopteri; family Sciaenidae; genus Sciaenops; species Sciaenops ocellatus. The sequence continues at coordinate 19,683,062 of CP136882.1, read as the reverse complement.
GAGCAATGTTTTGGAGAGCCAGCCAGTCAATAATTTATGACTTTTCTGACAGCCACGCCACTGGTCAGAGGCGTTTTCATGATGAGCAGTTTCATCTCTTTGTGTGTGCATGAAATTATGAAAATCACTACGCGCTCTGGGTTTGTGCGTTCACTATTTGACAGTGTGTTCTACAAGTGTGTGCGTAAAGCAAAAACAGAAACACTGTATCCTGATGCATGGAAGACCACCATTTTGGGCCTCAGGCATCAGCTCCCACCAACTTCCTCAAAGGTCCCAGTAAAGCAAAATAACACACGTAGCCACATGTTTTTATCTGTCCACCCACTCACTATGTTGCAGCATGCGTAACCGAGTTCTTATGTATTCACTGCCCGAGAAAAAAAATATGCAAAATTGATTATTCTGGTGACAATAGTATTTATCTATAAGCATTATCTATTCTTAATGAAGCACTAACTCTTGTGTGGCTGAGTGATCAATAAGGCTTCAAGGGAAATGTTGAGGAGCTGTTGCAGCTCCCTGATGAACCAGTGATGCATGGTTGGCTTCATTTTGGGAGAAATAAGAAAGGGTTTTTAAGAGCGGGCTGTAACCAACTCACCTGCTGGCCAGTGACCAATAGGATGGAGCCCTCCTTGGCGTGCACCACCTGCCGAAAGACGTGGTCGAGGATGAGGAGTTCACTCCAGCAGTTCTGCAGCAGCTTCATCTGGTCGTCCACCTGGTAAGAAATAAACACATCAGGTCAGCTACTTGACTTTAATCCCCTACAAAGCTGTAAAAACAGTATATGTTGTACATGCTGCCAACACTGCAGATTGTATGTCTTTCACTATCTCCTTTCGTTGTGTGTCAGTGTCTGTTGTCCCTGTAGGAGTTTCTGTGTGCATGTGGGGGTTAGAAATCATGTTCAATATCATCCCCAAAAGGAAACCTACCCTGTTAGTTCAAATTACTGATTTTTTTTTCAGTGCTTCGGTGACTAAATTGACATGAATGTGAGGAGTGCTGCATATAAAATTCTCTAAAAAGTAGTTTTTATTGGTTTCCTGCTAGTTGCTTCTTTTCTTAATATGAAAAAAAAAAAGACCAGTCCTTGGAGCCTACGTGTACTTGGTCACAATGCAAACTCTTGATTTGTCCCTACATTACAAATCTTAGAACAATTACTGAACTTGGTGGAAAACATTCAGAGTTTTTAATGCCGGTAACGCAAACATATCCTTGAGACATAAAGGCTCACTTTAGAAACAATGTTTATGGTTTTGTTTGTATTTCAGTTTTACATTTTAACAAATGAGTTTTATCCTGTTATGTATAAATTGAAGCATTAAAAGCTTTCACTCAAACACAGGATAACATCAAGTGTCCCACTCATCCAAAAAGTTGAGACACTGTCTCAGCTTTTTTCTATCACAGGCAGCTGTTTGTGAGTGAGTGGGTGAGTAAGCTTGCTCATACTGTAGGTCAATCAGTTTCACACCACAGACAATGTTTTTTCAACCTTACACAAAGCTTCAAAAGTCCCCTGTACACACTCTAAAGCTTTCTCATGTGAACCTTTCCACACTCAGTTAAGTACTTTGCTACGTGCCTGATTTAACTATGTTGCCAGGTTTATCTGTTTGCACATTGCCAGCCGTTTCTGAGTGATTCCACAGATGATAATGATTAAGTAGCCTTTTTTTTTTTTTCTTCTGAATGCCAGCCGCTGGCTCCCAGGGACCCACCAGGTGAGCTTGGGAAGCTGAGGCAGGTCAATCGGTGGTTCTCTTCACCAAACAACCCCGTCCATTGTAACCGTTAGTCTATTCCCATGCCTGGCTGTGTTAATCATTACTCCACGCAGCCAGACAAAAAAAGGGCCGCATTGAAAAGGAAGGAATGAGGAAAATGTATGAGAGGTTCTTTCTTTCTCCTCCCTTTCCCTCTTTTTTTTCTATCAACAAACATTGTCCTCTTTGTGGTACCATTGGGAATAATGTGTCTTCCTGGGCACACTATGGGTTTTGTGGTGATGTGAACTTACTTTGTTGCTTTGAGTCTGTGAGAACTGTCTGTGATGTTCAACACCAATGTCACTTGTAGGGTGAAGAATTTGGGTCGATGTTAAAACTTTGACACAGGCAGGTGCAGCATGAACACCGCCAAAAGGAATTTCTTTTTATGCTCTACAGGGATCTATTTGTTGAAATCTACAATGACCTTAGGTACTAATGTGATGTCAATGACTGTCGCTCTTCCAACAAATACCCAACACTTTATTACCTTGTATGAAATGGCGGTGACTGTGGCCAAAAGTGAAGACTATTGCTTGTTGATTAAGATTGTTATGACTGGTGAAACAGTATCTGTTTACCTTCAAGGCAGACATAACAATAGCTGTGCCATAATGTTGATGTGGCAAAGCCAAACCACAGGACATGAACACTTGGGCTGCCTGACTATGGTTGTCTTTGGCCACAGCTGCCATGTGGTAGCTGTACTGGCTATGATTTAGGTAACTTTTTAAATTTTAAGTTGTATGAGAGCGGTCAGTATTATCTGTTTAGAATGGCTTTTTTCCTCAGTTTGTATTTGTAAAAAAACTAATATATAAAAAAGTGTTAACCCTCCAGCTGAAGATGACAAAATATGAGCATAACATGTTGTCAGTACACCAAATTAGGAACTATTTCATATGTTATATGTTATATGAGCTATGTGTGAACAAATATATGCTGATTTGGTTACCAAAAAGTCATTTACAGACAAATAAATGTGTTACGTATCACAAATACATAACAAATGAAAATCCATTGTGTTTAACCATGAAAATGTGTGTCTGAGATCCCAAACTGAAGTAATGCATCAATTTCTGTAGTGGACTTCTGAAAGATGTAAATCATCATCATATTTATGAACAAATTCATAAAAAACCATTAAGTATCAAGGTGATAAAACAATATTAGGTATATTTTTAAGTTGTTGAAGAGGGCCTGGGGACTCCAGTATGGGGACACCATACAGATCAATAGGGTTACTAAAGTGCACTGGCCCCTTGACCATCATGACACAATCAGGCCTACACTGAAATAAACTGAAAATATAATAGAAATAGATAAATACTACGATGAAATTATACAGCAAAAGGTCTCAGTATCCAGTCTTGTATTGCCTCAAGTCTCCCATTTTTCTTTTATCAGTGAAAGCCAAATGACAAAATACAACAAAGCTTCTGTGACCTTTTCAGGCATTTTTGACAGTATCATAGACTCTACCCTCCTCCTCCTTCCTATACATCTATTTTTTGTAGTCCCACACTGAAGGCGTTTCAAGCACAGGATGAAAAAATTCAAATGCCTTCATTAAAACCATCAGAGAGAAAGAAACGCAGTGAAGGAGGGAGTTCTCTATACTGTGCCCCAATGCTCTTCTGTTCATTTTTCCATCTACCCTGGAAGCATGTGTAACTGTGTGTGTGTGTGTGTGTGTGTGTGTGTGTGTGTGTGTGTGTTTGGACGGATGGGTATACATGTAAGGCCCAGGCTCTTCAAAGAACCCCCCCTGCATGTCAGCAGTGCTGGCAAATGTCGGGGTCCTCATCAAAGGGCTGTCCTCACTCTGCCTGCCTGGAAGCTCTTCTCTGACAAGAGGCCTGGGTCATCAAAGGGGGGCAGCTCAGAGGGGATGACGGCGGGTGATAGCAGCCTAGACGAGGGCTGGGGACACCCGCCTGGAAGAGGGGGACTGGTGACAGACAGACAGGCGTGAGGGCAGACCAGGGGTTGGGGTTCAGTTCCCTGACCTTTTAAGTGCCAGCGACACGAGCTGTTTCCCTGACAAGCTCTTCCTTTGCTCTGTCAAATGATCACACTCATGGCGCCTGATCTTACAAGATCTGCTGCCTGCTCGCTCAGATAATATGAACTTTCTGACATGGAGTCGACGGCCGCTTCGTCTTGTGTTTTCATGCAAGTGCGACTTGAATACAAGAGGAGAAATGCAGCCACTACAGTCAGTAAAACATTGGCTGATTGCCAGTGGCTGATTATAAGCTTTCTCAATTTGATTTATTCACAATAAAACACCTCAAAGTTCAAATGTTGATCTCGCACAGAGCAATAAAACAGGTGATGCATTTAATTGCTCGATTCTTATCCCACCACATGGTTACAGAAAATTTAGATAAAATTGCGAGTTGCTTGTTTACTGTTTCCAGCAATGTTGACTCTGTAGGAAACAAACTTGTGGTGCTCTTATCACTTCACCACTTTGCCATGTGATACACTATGCTATAACTGTTTGCTATTTTATTACTAACAGATCACTCTGTGTTATTTATTGACAGGAGTGTCTAAGTGTAGCAGCTTAGAAATGCTCCAGCAAACAATGCAAAATGTTGTAAAATGTTCTTGCTCTGTGGACATGAAAATACCGATATGGAAAGGCAGGATATGGAGGTAAATTTGGTGAATAAGTAGTTTCTACACCAAAGAATGTGTATTGTTTTTATTTTTTTTTTATGTTTGCTGAAGTGGGTGACTAGGAAACAGTCTGTCTGAGGTTTTTTCAAGTTCAACTTATTTATTTAGTTTCTATAATTGAACACTTCTTCAAAAAGCTTCTTTAAAGCTTTACTTTGTTAATGATAAGTGTATGACGAGTTTAATGCTGGTATTATAGCTCCTGTACTGCTTTGAAAAGACACAGAAGAAATCCAAAAATCTATGGCAAAGCTCAAGCTCCTTATTTCTTCAGTTTTCATTTGTTTTGCTGAAAGAAGTTCAATTTACTAAATAGAAAACTTTAGAGATATAAATAATTAATTGTAGGTGAATTACTTTCTAGGTGAATAAGAGATATTTTTAAGATAACACTGGATTTTCACTCTGTTTTTAATTTCCAGGAGCAGAATGCTCAAGGTTATAAAATCTGTATATTATACTGCTTCTGGGACAGCAGACAAAAGAACCATGTCAGTTTAATACTTTCCATATTGTTAGTCTTTGAATGCTCACTTTAAAGTTGCAAATCAACTAAATACACTGCTGAAGAACATTTATTTCTCTTTCTCAAACTAGAGGCCTTAAAAATATTTGCTAAACTATGATATGCTAAAGTCCCATTCTGGAATAGTTAATAAGGTAAAGGTCAGCTACCCATGACCTGATGGGAAAATGAAATGGTACATCATCAGCAGAATCGTGTGGGTAAAATCGTAATTTTGTGTTTAGAGTCGAAATGTACCAATTTAGTGGTATAAATTCACAGCAGAAGTTTCAGCAACATAAGTGAAGGTGTTTTCTACTTTTACTTCTACTGTATGCATTTGGACAATCCCAAGTATCTACCTGTCCTTGGATGGAGCAAAACTCATTATAAGGATTTAGCTTCTAAGGTTTGTGCTGATGCAGAAAACACACTCCCCAGAAATCGCATCAAACCGGCCTCAAAATCCACATTTAAGGCTACTTTTCAAGGTGTGATCTATTTAATATTTTAATATCATCACCAGTGTTTGGTTAAAAAAATGAGAGAAATTCCAAGCAGGAACCTCAACTTGCAGCAGCCAGCAATGAAAAATACATATCCTCCAAGAAACCAATTTAACACCTTTATGATCGTTCAGGCGAGTGGGATCAATGCCAGGATCAATCGCTTAGCCCATAGCTTTTGTTCAAAACCACTGCCTAAGATTAATGGGATTTTCCAGAGAGAGGTAGAAAAAGAAAGAGAGTGTGGGTGAGAGAGGGAATGAAAGTGTCAGACGGGGAATGAGAGAATGAGAAAAGACTTGGGGGAAATTGAGAAAATAAAACATAGTCATTAAGAGCAGATATTCCCTCCATTTCTAGGCAAATGTAAATTAATTGGAAATGGAGCATTCAGAGGCTAGCTGACAAAAGTAATGTTTATTCATAGCCCCCTGCTAAGATTGGAGCAATTATCATGGTGTGTTGAGTCAAAACAGGCCAATGTAGTAGAATCTTTTCCCCCCTTTCTTGTGGCCGGGTTTTGGTCTAGTGCCACGAGCATTGTTAAGCTTCGTATGGTACGGCGGGCTTTAACGAGAGTACACAGCTGGATCTGATTTTAATAAGTAGTTCCATTTTTGATGTGGCCTAATGAACAGATTAATGGAATCTCCTTCTGTGGAGCCTTAATGAATGGAGAGAATCATGCTATTTTTTTTTAACACAGGGGGGAGAACACACACACACACACACACACACACACAAACACACACAGACTGTGAGTTTATTTGCCTCAAACGACTTGTACATAAACAATAGCTGTGCTTCTATCTTTCCGTCTCTCTATGCTGGACAAGAATCAATGCTGTCTCGTACTACAGGTGAGGTTTGAAGCTGACATCAATGCTCGTGCGTCTCTAGCAGCCGTCCTTTGGTGCAGTCCCGTCTTGGCATCTGTTCGCCTTGAGCCAAACAGGCCCTGTATTCACCTGGGAACAGGCATTAATTCACCTAGAACAGCTCCTGTTGTTCTCAGAGTGTTGCGAACACTTAATTATGTCGTGCTTGAACGTACTGTAGCTCATTTCCAGTTTAATTTGGTAATTTAATTGAAAAGACTCTCAGTGTGTGGTTCCATCGCCAACAATATGATTTTATCCAACTAATTGGTCATCCACGTATCACAAATCATGGAGTGGTTGATACTTTTTCCTGGTGCGGCTCAGTCTGTTAATTTCTGTGCTGTCCTTACAAATACAGGATTGCAAGAGTGGAAAAAACACAAGTCACCACTGACTCAGTGTTTTATTTGAAATGAAACAGCAAATGCCTCCTGAGTCCCGCTGCAAATCATTTTTGGCAGCCATAACTTTTAAACGCCACAAATAGAGTTACATCCATCAGAAAAAACGACAGAGTGAGTGACAGAATCCCCAGGGTGTTCCAGCTATGTGACCTGGTGGGAGGGGAGAGGTGACCTTTGCGTGTCCATGTTCCAAACTATGTCCTGCTCTTCTATGTCCTGCACATTGCAGAAGTGGATGAGAATACACATTATTATCCCCACCTCTTCCCAAAAACCAGCCCTTGTTTATCACAGCACACAGTTCAAATGGGCCTCGATACTACACTGGTGGGGTGATAAGAGTGCTGGGAAAATAAGCAGGTGGCAGGTGGCGCTGTTAGTCGAGGGGGAGGGTGACCGCAGAGAGGAATGATAATACTAGAGATAATATACTGAACAACTAGCTTCAGCAAAACTCAATTTGTCAGCCAGCAGACAAGGTTGAAGATTAAAGCTACCAGAATACCTGTTGGTTGGTTGGTTGTAGTTAACTTTTAGGATGCAGTTACTGCTACTGGTAGTACAATCACACTGTGAATCAACATGATAAGCAAATTTCTTAATTCCCTATAGAACTGGGCATCCAGAAAAACATTAAAAAAAAAAAAACTTTTCTCCTACAAATGAGATTTTATTTCATAAATCAATCATTTTAAATGTTGTTTTAATGAAAGATAACCATCCAATGCCAGATTAGCCAGATAGATGTTCATATAATACACCTTTTTTTATATTCTTGACAATTTCAACAATCTCATACTATTAGACACTGGGAAAGAAACTTTTATTCAGTTTGTCTATAGTCAGAGTGGTCAGTCTAATCTTTTTAATGTCATATGATCCAGATTAATCAGAACCCAACAAGGCCCAGATAAAAAAAAAAAAAAAAAAAAAAAAACAACATTCAGAGAAATATTACTGCATATCTGTCTGAAAGACATAAGCTAGCAGACTTAACATCAGCTTGATATCACTCACTGTGATATGCCCCGTGAATGTATGCTATCTATCTGTGTAAGCTATATGTATATCATTGCGTGCAGGCCCATCAACATTTCATGTCACTGGCACCTGTTTGTTGGTTGCATGTATCTCTAATCCAACATATCAGGTAGTGGAGAATGCCTGTGGGTTTATCTCCGACTGAGCACACAGAAACCCTAGACTGTTATTATGTCCCCAAACAGCCATAGAGATGCCACAGGCCATCTGTGAGCTCGGAAAATATCACCATTGTCACAAGAAGGCCTTGTGTCTGCAGAAAAGTCATTTTCCAACTTGAAGAAGATTCTTTTGTGAAAAAAAAACAAATAGATTTTGCTCTTTGCAATGATCTCCTTCTAAAGCCAACACTTACATGCACTATCTAACAGCATGGTACTGTCAATACATATTCACATGTACGCAGCTTAAGTGTAATCTAGTAATGTGGTTCTTCTTTGACAGCAAAGTCATTAAAGTGAAATGTGAAGCAATAGAGACCATCCTTCCCTCCACAGAAGACATTTTAGTGTACAGTTTCTTTTAGGACACAATGCTCAGGTGAGGCAGATGTAGCAAATGTGTGTTTGAGGGAATGTTGTGTTTTATTAAGATGTAAAAAGGTGCAGGGTCTAAAGTAGGTTCTATGGCCTCATGGACAAACTCAACAGTTTAGAAAACAGCATAGAAACGACACATAGTGCATGACAATTGTAGTGTGTACTAGAAAGAATAAAGTGTATAAGATTAGTGTATAATGAGAGCTTGGTGTATGATATTTTAAAGACCTGAAACCAAAACCCGGTTACATGACTTCTGAAATGTTTATTACAACATTTAGACAGAAATGGTAATAGGTTGTTATTCCTATTATCACCTATGGGACATGTTAGAACTGAGGACTTCTGTCCCCATACACTGATTTTGTCTTTTTGGCATTAGAGGATGACCAAATAGAAAGTAGAGTAGAAAATGAGTTAGGACTTTAATACTGAACTGAGGTGGCTGCATAGCCTTGAATGAACCACAGGATATTTTGTTGTTGTTTGTTTTTCAATGGAATTTGTCTTTTCGGAATCTGTAAACACAAGGCAGCTGCTGAAAGCTTGGCCTTTAGTGTTTCTGAGGTAAACAAGGAATAACTCCACATATTGTTTTAACATTATATGACACATCGGTTGGACTCTGGACATTTGATGCTGTATAGAAAATTACGTTCCTGACAAGAAACTCAAATCTAGTCAAGTTTCTGTTGATATTTCAAACTGTGTTAGAGCAGCGACTGCCTATGACCTCTTCTTCTCTGAAAAACATTAGGCAAGGTGTTTGTACTGAGCATGTGTGCCAATGCATATGAACTGAATGAATGCTTTATTGTGTGTGTGTGTGTGTGTGTGTGTGTGCGTGTCGGAAACAATCCTAGTGTGTGTCTAAGTGTGTGCCCACGTCTGATCGATATGGCCGCGGCACTGAGATTGATCGGTTCCCACGGTGACTGCATTAACAGACTCTGGAGGCTGACCTTTGACACTGAGAACACTCTGCTTTCGATTGGCCATGCTCTCTCCCTCTCTCCATCTTCACATCTTCTCACCCGTCTACACATCCTGATATTCTTCTTCTTGTCCCAGGCTTGGGGTAGAAAGGGAAAACAAAAACCAAGCCAATGACTGGACATGACCGCTTTCTCTCCTCTCCCTCCTATCCGTCCTTTCATCCTGTACGGCATCCTTTTGTCCCGAGCCTTGTCGAGGCGAGAGGAAACAAGACAAGGGCCTAATAAGGTCTTCCTGCTCTCCTTGGGCCTCGCCTCAACATACCAGTGATATAAGGCCCTTACTGATACAGGAAATGCAGTAGCTGTCTATTGTTGCAAACCAGTGTGGCAAAGTGTGTGCCTAATAAATATGTACATAGATAATAAATAAGTAATAAAGTTGCAGAAGAATCTTGGATGGATCACAGCACGTAAGGTTAAGTTGTTAGCTTAAGCCAGCTAAGCACGCATACACAAATGCACACACACATCTGTGAGAATCCACAAGAAACGTGGCACTACATTCATGAGGCAGGAAAAACAAAGTATCTCCGTGGGTCTGTGTGTTGCAATGGGAAGAACGTCTTGTTTCTCAAGGCCGCTGACAATGGCAACAAACCCTTTTCTCTGTCTGATATTAGTGCAGGGATTTGAGGATGAACCAAGCACGCCCAAACTTTCCTATTCTGTTTTTACTTGATGCATAAGCATATGAAAGATAGAAAAATCAATAAGGCAAGAGAATGGACCAGTGAGAGGCCAGACATGAATTTCAATTTCTTTTCATGCATGCAATGTTTATTGTTGTCTGCTACGACTGGTTTGTTTACTAGGTGTGAACAAAATCAGGTAACGTGTGCCAACTTTTTTATTATAATCATATATGAAATGTTAGAGAGGCTTCATTTTAATAATAATTTAATAATTATCTAGGTGGCACAGTGTCTAATGAAAGGTGAGTGGTCTCAAGTTTATTTCGAGATCAAAGGTGAGGCACTGTAGAAAACAAATGAAGGAGAACTCCAGAAAAAAATTAGGTTATGAGAAAGAAATGGATGTACTGATGCCTTATTTCTGAGAAAAGTTAATCCACGCACACATGGCTTAGAGGAAAGGAGTCTTTTCTTTTTGAGAGCTATTGTTTTCAGGATACCTCAGAAGTGGACTACCTACCCCCCACCACATACACACACTTTCATACTCACACACACACACACGTGAAATCTCAGGGCTTAGAGCTAAGAAGCTATCAACTAATTATCAAAAACACAGAGAGGCCATAATCAATTATTCACATGAACATTAGACCGCTAATACACATGCAGCCCAGGGAACAGCATCTCTCAAAAGTAACCCTTCCTTCTCCTTCACTCCAACACACACACACACACACACACACACACACACACACACACACACACACACACACACACACATATAGATGCAACAAAGTCAAGACCTGCATACTTACACAGAAACATGCCTACAAATGTTTGCAGTAATATCTGTACCTGCATACTTACACACACTTACACACAAACACATGCAGTCTCGTGCTCTCTTCCCGCCACACCACTCTCTTTGGAAAATGCATGCCAAATGTAAAATGAGTTGTGCAAGCAGACTGTCTATAAGGTTCCTGGCTGGGAGGTACTGATCATAGAAGTCCTATTGATCCATCAACACCCCCTCAACTTACAGACTCCCCAAGCACACACAAACACACACCAAGAGCTTAATCTACCAGGCGATTCCTGGGCATTAAACCCCCGCCATTGAATTTTCATGCCGTGCAATCATTATTTGAGTTAATGCTGCAATTTATGACTTGGTGTTTGTGTGCTGAATGCGAGACGGAGGCAATATGAGGAGGTGAGGAGATGAGGGTGTATGCATATCCAGGTGTGGATATAACTGGGTACAGATTTCTCTGTGTGTTGGTTAAAGGTGGGCTTTTGCCTTCACTTTATTATATGGTCATGACTCTGTCAGATGTAAGCGACAAGGAGGATTTATGTGGATGCATGTTATGTAGATGTGTGGGTGTGTTTGTAGAACTGCGTGTGTGTCTGTGTGATTTCCATTGACAGACAGTCGGAAATGACGCCATAATCCTCGTCTGGCTGTCTGTGCGTTAAGAGGAAGCGAGGACGAGAAAAAGAGGAGACAAAGAAGACAACAGACTAAAGGCTTCCCCCATTTGTCCTTAACTCTATCAAACACCCACTTACACCACATACCCACAGACAAACATATATGCAATATATTGTAACGCAGCACAGACGACCAAAGCTGTTTTAAAATGCAGAGACTGATGCAGTGATGCTTTCTGTCTGAGAGGGCGGGAGACACAGATTCCCATTAGTGCTGGGATTTTTTTTTTTTTTTTTTTTTTTGATGGGGGTTGTGTGGGGGTTTAGGTGATGGCTTTTAGAGCAGACAGCTGTGAATCCACATCCAAACGTGGCACAGCTCCAGAGATCACAGGGATCACAGCCCTTGATGCACAAATTAAATATCTGAATTAACTAATTGAGCATTTCCGGAGCTCCTGTGATATGTAAACAGTCAAAGTACAAGGAAGATGAGGCATCAAAACCACAACGCCGCAGAACAGATGGAGCCGTGCTTCTCCCTGAAGTGCATCTCCAGGCCTCGTCTGACAGAAACTGCCATGAATGCATCTGTATTAGGAGAAAGACGTCTCTCATAGCACTGCTGCGGCGGTATGAGGCCTAGTGGTGCTGCTGCTGATGGGAAGTGCAGTGCAACATGTGGCCTATAAAGTATTGGCCTCAGGGAAGGTGAGACTGTGGCTTGCCACCTGAAAACCTTGTCTTTTTTTGGTTTTTGTTCAGCATCCCTGGTTCATTTCTAGAGGTTTAACGGTGTTGTCGACACCCTTCTCAGCAGAGTCTCCTTTCAGCATATTTGGTTTATGAGTCGTCATTGTTTCAGCTTGCTTGAAAAGCCTCTTTTTATCCCCCTCTGAGAGGGCGCAATCCTAAAAGAACGCAGGACTGTATTGCCTATTATTAGTGCCATGCCTTTATTTCACACGTGTGGAATCATTTATCCGTGGCTCGTGCCAGGTTTGCAGTTATGGCGTTTTGGGAGACATAGAGAAAAAGATTGACAGATTGAGAGGTGAGGAAGAGGGAATGATGTGAGAGTAATAAAAAGTCCTGAAGTAGTGTAAATTAAATAAGGAGAGCAAGAGCAAAATTAAAACCAGCAAAGAAAGCAATGCTTAAAGTAGAGACAGGGAACAGGTGTCTTTGTCCTACTTTGCTGGTGAGGCTAAAGCCATTTTCTCGGCTGGGTCGTTGTTTGGCGTGCTGCCCCTTTGAAATTTTCTCGCTCGTCGTCACAACACAACCACAATGTCTAGTGTTACTCCTATGAACTTTATGCATCAGTCATCGCTGTGCAAATTCAATCACCCTCCTTCGCAGTTGAATATAAATACCCGTCCTGTCTTTAAGTGTAAAACTAGCCGGCAAGCTGTTGACCCCACTCCACTACTGTCTTATCTATTGTCTCCTGGAACCCCGACTCCCCCGCCCCCCATGCTTCCCCACTCCCTGTCCAGAATAGACAAGCCATAAATAAGCATCAAAAATAGATGTTGGGAGACAACTGTTGACAACCCGGTGACGAAAGCGGCAGACAGGCACAACCTCTAGGCAGGCTGGATTACATGCAGATAATTGAGGCCACGCAACATCTGAACATAAGGAGCTCGAGGCACTTTGTCTTTTTTTCACTTACTTGAAAAGCCAGTTGAATCATTGTGTTTCAGAGGACCGTTTGGGGAACAACCTGAGGAAGATTGCCATGTAGTTTCCCTTAAGGAACACAAGATTTGGCTTATAAATGTCTATTTGCTTTTTCATTATAGAACATTTTATTTGAATTCAGTTTCAACTATATAAATATTATTATCTTGTATGTTTAATGGGTCATTTAAAATGAAAAAAAAAATTTGTCTTCCCATAATACACCTACACCAACATGTTTACCAAAGTTTAATTAGAGACTGAGGTGCTAATCATTGTGGCGAGTGACTATGATTTTCCCATATGTGAATAGGTGTCACTATCAAGTGTTGGGTTTCTTAAATCAAAGTAAAATCTTTCGATTGGATGCCCTTTTTGCAACTATTAAATGCAGGCAAGCGTAAAAGAGGAAGATAAATTAGGTGACAGGTTTGCATAGTTTTGTGTGGTGAGTTTAGTTTAGAGGTTGAGGGTCAGTGTAAGGCTGCAGCAGCCACACCACATCCCCTTTGACCTCCGGGAAACCCTATAGCCCGGAGCTATTTAGAAGCAAAATGCCAGCACTTCTGTCTGTACATTTACCACTCGTCTGACAACATATCGCTACCCTCAGCCACCGAGCCTGCATGCAGATGACAATACTTTTTACAAGGATCCATTATAATTTGTTCTTTGCTGCTGCAAACTGTGGAACCACATTTTTGGCTTGAGTTTCAGATGTGAGGCATTTTGGAAGGGTTCCTGCATAAACTGTAGATTTAACACGGCTCATAACTATAAGCACAGCAGAGAGGAGAGAGGGGAGAAGGAAAGTTGCTCTGTACTTTGGTGGAGTGTGTAAAGTGTTTGCTCGCTGTTAAGTTGATTTGTTAGCAACCCAGCCAACTAAATCAAGTCCCCATATCCACTTTGTTTTCTTTATTTTCTTTGTCTCTCATTTCCACTTCCTCTCTGCCTTTCAATTGCTCTCCCTCTCCCTGCTGATTGGACTGACTGTTGCCAACTTGTGAAACAACAACTGTGTTAGTTTGGGGCCACCGAGGCTAACAGCACAGCCTAGTCACCTGCGTCACCGTCTTAACAAGCAGCATGACCTGCCAATAAAAAGGCTTTTACCCTGATCGTCCTCAAACAAGACTTAAACACAACCTGCTCTTTCTCCCGCAGAATGCCCAAAGTGCTCGCAAATGTGAATCAGGCTGGGTTAACTTGCTTGAAAATGAAAAACTACAGAAGAAGAGGTGGAGGCAATTTTTGCTCTTCTTTGCTACTTCATCAGCGGTGTTTTGAAGAGCAGGGTGAGATGGAGAAAGCACATCTCTTCTGCAGGTTTAGCAAGGTGGTGCAGTCTCTTCATCCATGCAACAATGTCCACCTGTCCAACAATTTTTCTTGTCACTGTCCATAAGCAATGGTACTCCCCTACCTGTTCTCATATATTGAGAATTTCGGTTAAATGTTGAGACAGTGAAAAAGTCAAAGGAAGAAATTCCTTGAGTGTAGATGAAGAAGTACAAGAAAGAGGAAATGTTGTTGAGGACAGTTGAGTCTGTCATTGCTCAGAGCTCTGTAAACTTGTACTTCATGACAGCCTTTCATCCCTCATCAAAGCAACAAGTAGATGAGCAGACTTTGCGCATGCTAAAATCTCCCAACCCCCGTCGTCTCCTTATAGCTACCGGTCCTATGGGATGGGCGACCTTAAATCTTCTCTTTTAACAAGTTTCCTGTTCTTCCTTCCGGCCTCCTGCAGTCCCCTGGGGTTGGACCTACGGGACCATTCCAGTATTTGGAAAGGCTGTATCTTAAAGCTCAGTCTACAACCGTCAGGGGACGTGAGGAGGACATTGGAAAATTTGATTTTTGTCAGATCAGTGGTCGCCTGCAGTCAAAGAACTAAAGCATGGCAGATGCTATTGGAAAATGCAGACTTTGGCTTTGGCAGGAAATAAATACTGATGTAGAGAAAAAATATTACACCATAGGAGCTTCACACTAAACACATGTCTGCATTTGCCATCTTGTCATGTTGCACATAGTGGAACTTTTTGGCATACCGGTATCCTTCTGAGACACATGCAGTATGAATGTATGTATATCCTTCACCTGTGGGATCTGTAGGCTTAGTGGTTCATGGTTTCATTGCCTTGCTACAGGAGCACATTTAGGAAGTTCCTACAACCTGTAGCCTTCCAGGTAGAGAATAGTCTCTACTATGTTTGATTCCTGCTCTTTTTTGACTGGCCACACACGGTGTCTTTAAAACAGATCAAAAAATCGACTTTTTCCATTTTGTATTGGTACTATTGGAAAAAAAAAATCAGGAGGGCCTTTTTACAGTATTTATGAAAAAGAGAGACTGATGTCTTCTGCAATGGTCAATAATTTATGAATGAAAAGAGGCCTTTGTGAACCCCCCATCCACCCTCTCCTCCCTCCCCCAAAACTCCTGCTCCTACCCAGTGCTACTGATCAAACAGATATTGTTACCACTAAAATAGCAACTTAAAAAAACACACAGACAGCCATAAGACCTGCCTGCAGCCTGGGAGAAAGACTGACAGCGGGGGGGGGGGGGGGGGGGGGGGGGGGGGACGCAAGGAAGAAAGAAAGAAAGAAAGCTAAATGAAGTGAAAATGAAGTCTCCTGAAAACATCAAGAAAAAAATGCACACAAGCAATGGGAGTGTGTGTTTAAGGAGAGGGGAGTACAATACTGTATATGTATTTGTGCATGTGTGTTGAGGTGGTGGTGGTGGGGGGGGGGGTGTCATCTATCACTGGACAAATGCTGGGTGGTGGGGGGTGTGGGTGGAAGTGGGGGTGAGGGTGGTGGTGGGGGGGGGGGTGTTGTCGGCCAGAATGGTGCTGCTCCTCAAATGAAATAATATATCTTTGAAAGCCTACGCCCCGCGCCAGGCCCTGGGCCCATATATCAAGCCCAAGAGCGTCTGGTGGATCCGCTCCAGGCCCATTAACCTTCCACCTGTTCCCCCCTTACACCCCCACCGCACCCCACCCCAACCTAGCGGTCCTTTTTTCACCCCCCCATGCACACACAGACACACACACACACACACACACACACACACACACACACACACACACACACACACATACACACACACACTCCCCTGTTGTCCTTCACCATACCCCCCCCTCTCCTCCTCCTCCTTCTCTTGCCCTTGGTCGTTGCCTCTCACAGCCCCTTGTTCATCTTCCCATTTAACCCCCCACCTTCCTCTCTTCCCCATTTCCCTCTTTCTGTCCTTCTCTGGCTGTCCTTCATTCTCTCTCTCTCTCTCTCTTCTTACCTCTCTTTATCTCTCACGGTCATTGCTTCTTTTTTTTCCCCCCTCCTTTTTTCGCTGCGATATCTCTCTCTGTCTCTAACTCCATCTCTGACTCTGTCCCCTCTTTCTCTCATGGTCACTTTCTCACTCTAAATCATTCACCGTCTCTCTCTCTGTCTGTCTCTCTCTCTCTCTCTCTCTCTCTCTCTCTCTCTGCCTCTCAGTTTCAATCTCATGTCGCAGTTTTTGCTCTTCTCTCATTCTACTCATTCTGTAACTCATTTAAACTCCATGTCTCCTCTCCTACATCCCCAGTTCACTCTCTGTCCTTCTCTGCACCTATTTGTTCCCAACTAAGGTAAAGCAAGCATGCTATAGTGTGTGTGTGTGTGTGTGTGTGTGTGTGTGTGTGTGTGTGTGTGTTGGGGGGTGCAGTACAGCCTGCCGAATAATTCAAATGCAATGGACCAGGGACACGGTTACAAATCTCTGCCAACTGCGTGCGGCCGCCAACCCCATCACACATGCAGTTTGTCAGGATTGGGGTGTCGGGAGGGGAGGTTGTTGTGGGGTGTGGGGGACTGTTGACCTCTATGACAAGACAGACATTGCAGCCCGAGGCTCTGAATCTGTGTGTATGTGTGGAAGGTGGTATAGATATACCACTTCCCAGGGTTCACAGATCACGCCTAAAACGGCTTATTAATTTCCACTCAGTTATGGGGTGTGAAGAAAAAAAGAAAAGGTGCAATCAGCGGTCAAAGCAGGGCAGGGGCAATACACCCCCTCCCTCTCCAACACACACACACACACACACACACACACACACACATTTGGTAGCACCTTGAAAATTAAACTGCTCGTGGATAGGTCATGGAAAACAAGGTGTGTGTGTGTGTGTGTGTGTGTGAGAGAGAGAGAGAGAGAGAGGAGGATAACTAAGACTGTTGAAAAAGACCCTCCAGTCTAAACTGGGCAGATGGGTGGTGTAAGTATAATTTCACCAAAGTAAATTCATGTAATATTTATGGATGTAGATGGAGGGGCGGTGAGGAGGGGGTGAAATTATGCAGCAGGGCAGAGTGGGGCGCATCAGAGGACTTTACATTATTCACTCAGGTAAATCTATAAGTGGAGAATATTCAGGTGTGAGATGTGAACATCAGCCCCCCCCACCCCACCCCAGGGATCTGTCATTCTGCATGATTGACTGACGTACAGCCGCTTAGAGGAGTCGAATAAACTGGCGGAGGAGAGTCGGCGTTGTAAATTATTCTGCTGCTTAAAAATGCTCATCTTAGTTTTTTAGATTGCTGCAGATTTCTGGGACTTTTTTTTTAGTTTTAGTTTTTGAAATTTGAGTTGGAACAGATTTGTGACCAAGTAAATGTTTTTCTTCTGAGTTTAGAATAATTTTAACACATTTTACTTGTACTTTTCTTTCTAAAACACCACAGTCGCAGTGGGGTAGCATCATTTATTGGTTTTTGCTGAAAAGCAATAAATGCAATACAAAATGTGTAAAATGTTTGTTTACAAATGTCAAATAAATTGTAAAAAAAATATTAGAATTTGAAATTTACATGATCTATACTTTTTAAAATTTTGAAGTATGTAAAATACACAAAAAGTTTTTTTCAGTGACATTCACCAAACGTGCTCAGTATCCCTATTAAGTTCCATCTGCTTCTATTTGATAGGAAAATGTTGACCGCCGATGAAAATGTGACGTGATAAAGGTGGGGATGACATGCAGTAAAGGTCGGTTGTGAACATCATGTGTCAGCATCTTACACCCTAGGCCACCATATCACTCATATCAAACTAAGGATGGCGTGAGCCCAATTTGTGAGCAGGTGTACCATACGTAAACATTTGCACAGTTAAGTGTTTTTCTGTGTTTTATATTGCAGCAAAATATGTTTTTGCCTTTGATCTGGTTAAATGTAAACACCAGTTAAACAATAACTGACTTGGTCCATGTTTTACATGCATTACCTCATCCCCTTCCTGCCCTTTAGCCCTTCCTGTTGACATTTTTTGTAACTCTCATATCTCTTTTTCTCTTTGCTTTTATCCTCTGTCTTTCAAGATCCTCCTCTCCTCTCCTTCACCACATCACCTTTTATATTACCTCCCTCACCTCTTCCTCTTTGTTATTCCCTCTACTTCCCGTCCTCTCCTCAGCTCTTTCCACATTCCTCCTCTCCTCGTCTCCTCTCTCATCTCCCCTCTTTGTTTCACCTCTGTTCTCCTCGCCTGTCCTTTCCTCTCCCCGGCCATCTGTTTATCCAATATGGCCGTCCCATCTCAGCTGGGAGCTTTCCCAGGGAACAAGACTTCTAATACAGTTCCTCCTCAACTTAATGGCCCTCAGCTCTGCTTTTGCCATTCCCGCTACATGCGGAGAGACAAAACAGAAAAAAACGAAAGAGACAGAGAAGCACAAAAACCTGTCTGGATCCCCCCAAAAACTGTCCCTGGATGACTAAAATAAACACTGAAGCCACATTTCAAAACGTCACGGCTACTTTCCTCTCTGCTACACTTTTATCAGGTGGATGGACTAAATATATGTATAAAGTTACACATCATTTTACTCAAGACAGATTCTAAACAACATGTCATCTTTAGCAGATTGCAGATTAACCCTGCAAACACTGGTCTTGTTTTATATGTGGGTAACAGTTGCAATTATTTCTAGACTATTTAAGACTTTTGTTGTTTCTGTGATGCACTTGCTTTGAACTGTTTGTTTATATATATATATATATATATATATATATATATATATATATATATATATATATATATATATATATATATATATATATTGACAGAGTTGTCAGACATCATTTGTTGACAGTAGGTTGACACATACTCGTAATTGGCATTTGGCATTCCTCCCAAAAGCTTGCCCAAACACTTACTTCTACTAAGTTTTCATAGCATTCATATATTATGGTCGATCAAAATCAATCAACATAAAAATGAACAAGAAGACAAACAAAGAACACCATTTCACACTGACCACAGTTTTAAGACCTGTTCTTTCTAGGAAAAGGTCATGCCATAAATGTAGATCAAGAACATCAAGAATCCACAACTAACTGACTAATCTGCAGGCCCATAATGTCCATGTCTCACTGACTCCACCAAGATCATATCTCTGGTTGTTGTTGAAAGACATTCTGGGTGTGTAGTAAGCAGTGTATAAGGTAGAAAGGTGGCTGATACAGAAAAAAAGAAATAAAAACATTGAACATTGAATAACAATGATACATTATCTATCTGAAAGTGTATTTTCTTTTTACTGTAATATGGCTGAACTGTAGCAGCCTTATTACATTTGATTACACTGGATTAGTCTTGACGTGGTCATTTCCGTTACTTCATCAGCCTCTGTATGTTGTGTGTTGACAAGGCACACAAAAGTGCTCGCTGTCCCAACATCAGACACACATCCTTTTTATTAAAGGGTGTAGAGAGGAAGGGGAGCAAGGGGGCGGGGTGTGGTGAAAAGGGAGTAGAGTTAGGAAGGTGAGATATAAACATATGAATCATCAATAGTCCCGATTGCCCTCCTAAATTCTCCCTCTCATTGTGTTTGTTGTGGGAGTCAGGCCAGCCATCCCAACGCTGGAACAATGGAGGAGAGGGTAGCATTGGAGCGGCTACAGAATGAGTCACCCTGACACGCACATACACACAGTGCTACTACACATGTTCAAACAGTCATCCACTCTCGTATTCAGCACAAACAGGAACATTAGAGGAGGTGTTTTTCAAGAAGACTGTTTATAGTTTTCACAAAGAAAGCATCTCTTGTTTTAATTCCAAATGTTAAAGTATTTAAATTTAGTCAACCAACTTAAACTATTTTGTAAGATAATTTTATCTGCTACAAGGGCAGTTTAATTTCTTTTTGCATTTTCTTGTCTTTTATGCAGCATTTTTTCTCTTTTGTATAATATGTCAGTTTACTTGCCTCTTTGTTTGTTTTGCTTTTTCATTTTCTCTTTTCAGTTTTTTTTTAACTCGTCTACATTTTTTAATGTAATGCAGATCGTGGTTTAATTGTTATCAAACAGTACGAGAAGTTTTTCTGGTTTGATGCCACAGGCTTAATACGTAAAAGATGAGGTCAGAGGCAATTAGAAATCATTTAAAAAATAAAATACATGAGATTATCTGTGCATCTGCCACTTTCAAATACTCTGAGATGTACAGTCCATACTGTTAAGCATCATTGATCTATGATGATCAATGCATTTGTGAACCTTTGTTATGAAGTCTAATGCCCCATCTCCCTCATCCGTCAGAGAATTGCTACATTTCCCAGGAATTTTCTTTCCTTTTTTCTTTTTACATCAAGAAAACTTTAAAAACACTGCACCCATTTGTCAGTGGCAAAACAAAAATCTGTTCTACTCTGTTCTACTGACAACAGAGAAAGTGCTATCTTTAATACCACCAAATTGCAAAATTCATAATGGAAGAAGTCAAGATCAAACAGTGGCTGTCATTAGAGAACATTTTTGAGTGGATATGTCATTTAACAGCCAAAGTTTCCAGGTTGCATAGGTTGGCACTAGGGCAGGCGGAGAGGGGTTCACGGCAGGACAG
Source organism: Sciaenops ocellatus (assembly GCA_033000465.1). NCBI lineage: Eukaryota > Metazoa > Chordata > Actinopteri > Sciaenidae > Sciaenops > Sciaenops ocellatus. Next base: position 19,662,043 of record CP136882.1, on the reverse strand, counting down.
GGGAGGATGGGGAGGGGAGGGGTGGCAGAGTACCAGCCCTGTGCTAGCAAATGTCACTGAGAGACAAACACATGTGTTTCCCCCCTTAGAACACACTCAAATACTGGCATATACTCATAAATAGACACGCACAGTCATTCCCGCATTTTCAGAAACAGAACTCATGCAGAAATACATGCTGAAAAATCATTGGGATTTCAAGTCATTTTAAAATACAGTTAAACCCACATGTAAAATGAAATAAACACTGATAATACAAAACATTTCCTGAAATATATACTCATCAATACAGATCAAACCTGCAAAATGTAAATGCTGTTCTGTAATTTTCTAAGTTTAAGTTTAAAGTTTTTAAGTTTAAAAAAAAAACAAACGATATATACATTAAACACATAACCTATTTCTGCACCTGTAAAAGCATTAATATGTTGAAAACACAACTCTGTGATAAGGAACTCATATTAAGGGCTGAACAGACATAAACTTATGGACTCACACATCCACACACGCACCTGTCTTCAGCTCGCTCAAAAATTTATAAAATAACCACAAGAGATGATGAAACTGAGTCACTGATTTCAAAACCAGTGCACCAGACGTGACTTTCTCTAATTGTCGATGTGTTAAACCAATCATAACAGGGTTAGGGTTGGCGGTAAGAGCCCACCCCAACTTCTCGGATCCAAGGTGTTAGAAATAAACGTCCCTCACGTCATGCCTCATTCCCAGAAAGAGGGAGAGAAAGAGAGCGGCAGCGTGCTGCGTTGGAAAAGAATAGGGAGAGCTCTTTAGAAGGTACTCCTAATGGCTAAATATTTATGAGTCCCGTGACCGAGGCCAACTTATGGAAACTAAATCTTTAAACACTTTTTTTGGCAGACGCCTTGCACACACCCTCCCAGCTTGGCTCTATTACCAGAGAAATTCTTTTGTTCTTACGGAGCTAATAATAGTGAGAGGGGCTGCGCGTTATGTGTGAGCGGTGTCTGTATCTTAATGCGGGTACGTGTGTGTATGAGATGAAAGTATATTTATAGCTTCCTACAGCTCCACACTACTCCTGTGACAACCCTTTAATTCTACTCCGCTTCCTGTCTCTTTGGTCCCAGGCTCGACCTTATATCTAATGGTCAGATCTATATTAACAGGAGATGTCGAAGGTCAGGTGGATTCCAAAACACAATATCTTTAATTTAACTACTTATTATACGTTAAAACAATGGGACACACGTCATATAAACACCATACAGTAAGACAAGTGTCTATATTTTTAGCATCTATGGAAATGATTCACCTAACACTGGAAATGTTTGCCATGCTTGAGCAGTAGAAGACCAGTAGCACGCATGTATGTATGTATGAACACACACGTACACACACACACACACACAAAAGCAGGTGTATTCACAACGAGATGAAGTGGAGAGGGCAAAGGTGTTGGTGGATTTTTCTGGGTAATTTGGTGTTGAACTGCAGTAGCAAACCCATAAAAGCCAGCACCAGAACTGAATAACAACACATTTACACACACAGTGCACATTACACACAATCTCCACTTATGATTAATAAACAGATGAAACCAGTAAAGCTCTGAGATATTTTAAAATCAAAAGTGTATTACAACAATATCTACAATGCCAGTACAAATATGTCGGACAATCAAAAGAGAAAGCTGATCAGTTTGGCTAGCTTGTGGTTTGTTTATCCTCCTCACTAACAACACTAACACTAACAGTAAGCCTGGCTCTGCAGTCCTCCCAGTAGTTACTAATGAGAAGCAAGCAAGGAGTAGAGGATTATGTGGGAAAAACTGCCAGAGCCACAGCTAAAGCATTATTTTTCAATCCCCCTTGTGTTTTAAATGGCTCTTTAAAAACAGGGCAGTGGGGGTTTAGTTCAATTATCTCACTCACTTAAGTGAAACATGCCTCCCATTTCTCCTAAACCAATGGGGGCCTTTGCAACAGGAGAGGCTTTTTTGGGGGGCTTCGTGGATGTAGCAAGAGGTTTCTCATGTATTCACAGGTCATTTTCTACCTTTGTAACAGGCACCCAGCTCAATTACTATTAAGCTCCATTGATATGGGTAGTCATTAGGCAAACATAATGACATTTCATTCAGCAGCAAATCAGCGAGTGACAAACACAAGTGGGTAAGATAATTGAATTAGGACGAGGGGGTGAGAAATAGAGAGGCTTTTCAGTGGAGCAAAAATGATCATTCAAAGCTAATGGACAAACCACACACAATGATTAGCCATGGCCACACCCATACGAGTATGTGTGTGTGTGTATGAGTGAAGTACTGTGCACCCCAGTTGAATGCAAATACAGACCTCGAAAATGTCAATAGCGGGGACACGACGCGTGCTAAATGTCAACATGTGTTTTTCAAGGACTCTTGTCTGTGTTGTAATTGGCTCCATTTTTAATATTACATTTATTTCATGTGTTATTTTCCCCTTTGAAAACAAAATAATATTAAATATTTGGAAGGAATTTTGCAACAGGCCCCGTCCCATGAATATGCAGCTGAGCCTTTGGCGATGTGATGTAAAAAAAAAAAAAAAAAAAAAAAAAAAAAAACAGACAAAGGAGTCAGACAACGAGAAGAAAAACAGGTGAAGCACAGACTAATCAAACGCCTTTCATGTCGCTCCGAACATTAACCTTCATTCAGAGCAAATAAAGCCGGGAGCGCGCAAACACACACCGGAAATTCTCCCTTGGGCTCCATGATGAATAAGCGGGAATTATCACATTTTTACAGTGAGGCGTTGGTGGACGGCTACTATTGGTCAGATGGGATTGATTGCTAAAATCTCAGAGGACAAAGTGTTTACCAGGCTTAAATTTAGTTTTTAGTAGGTTACATAGGAACAAAATAAAAATGTCCATTACAAATAATTAAAGGTTAAACACCACCTTAATTACACTGAAATTAAAAGGTAAATGCAATAGAGGAATTGTTGCTATTACGACTCTATCTGTGTGATATTGTCAGCTCTGAATTTTGTTTGATCATTATGCAAATTGACAATATTTCATATCATCACATAGTGTGTGTCCACTTCTGATCTGAGGAATATTTCAAGGGGAGATGGGCGGCATTCAGTTTTCAGTTCACATAAAACCCTCAGACTAGGACCCTGATAGTTTAAAAAGTGCCTGAAGCTCATAGTCAAAGTTTTCACAACCATAGCCAAAATGTGTCACACACAGAGTAAATGCGGCTGGCTGCTGAATTTTGATCAGGCAGTAGGACAGACAGCAGTGGCAGCTAGGAGCAGAACCCCCCCTCCCCCTTACCCCCCACTGCCCTGTGTACTCTGCATTAGTGTTGAGCCAGTGCATAAAAGAAGATTAAAGGCCTGTTGAAGATAAAGGATTGAGCAGATGATGTTCATGAACTGTGTAAAGCACTGTCAATTATAGATGACAACGTGATGAAAGATTTAGAATCGAAACAAGGATAATTTATTAAAGGCCTGCAGAGTAACTGCAAATAGAATTAAAGCTTAAATATCAATGTACTATCTTAACTGAGATGAATGATAGCTAACACCATGAAAATAAGGTCGTCACATTCAAACAAAATCCCTCTCATCACACGGATCATGCAAACTTACCTTGAGTTCACGGAAGAAGATGCTGCTGCGTGCCCACTCCACGATGGAGAAGAGTGTCTGGTCGGCCATCTTGCACATGAGGCCGAAGGTGTTGAGCTTCTCGTGTTTTCCTCGGCTGGCCTGCTCCTGCTGCAGATAGGCCAGGATCTTGGCCTGAACCTGCGGCTCATCTGGCTCGCACTTAAGTAGCTCTACAATCAGGTGAGGGAAGCTGGGCGGCGAGCCTGACTGGTAGGCATCGACGTAGGCGTAGCCCATGATGGACTCCGGCGAGCTGGTGTACGGGTCTGGGTACTCAGACTTGATGGTGCGCGTACCCTGGAAGTGTCCGTAGGCTGCCTGGTAGCCCTGCAGGCTGCCGGCATGTGGTGGCATTGCCATGCTGACCGGCGAAGTGACAAATGGACTGCGGTCGTAGTCTGTGGGGGGCAGGGCTGTGGCATGATGATGGTGGTGGTGATGGTGGTGATGACCAGTGTGGTGGCCAGCATGGTGGCTCAGTGGGAGGCCCTTGGATGCGGCCGAGTGGATGTTCTGGATGGCTGAGGAGATGGTGAGGTCAGTGGGTACGGCTTGCATCACTTGGGTCATGGCCTCAATCTTCAGACCGTTGGCTCGAATCAGCGCCTTCTTTTGCTGCTTTAGGGCTCGGTCACGTTTGTACATTGGACCGAACTTGTTGCGTCCACCACGCATGCGGTCTGCTCGCACAGCTGACAAACAGATGGAAAGAGAGATGAAAAAATGAGACAAAAAAGGTTATGAGTTAATATATTAAAGTTACTAATTCTTGCCAGTGTTTATGCAAAAACACGCAATTATATAGTGACCACCTTTTGGCAAATTCACACTTATATATACATATATGCATTGTGTTATGGAAGTGACCTCCTCATTTGTAACTTGTATGTAGGGCAAAGGTTTTCCTGTGGTGATTACACTTGACATTTACCTGTTGACTCCTAAACTCCACAGGTCTAACAGATAGTGCTGTTACTCATTGACCAGAGACACAAACTTCTATGCACCGCTGCTAAATGATCATTGTACAGCTGGCTATCTCTGTCTACCACTCAGGAAATACACACCTCAAAAGCTGGTAAAGAAAATTTAAGTTCTCTTTCCAAATACACACTTTAAAATGGTATATGATTATGCAATATCTACAAACTCCAACATATTTTTCTTTACAAAACCCGAAAGGCTACAAAAGGCTAACAATAAATAAATATTTTTTTTTTTTCTCCCTGATGAACCGAATGCCCCCTGCCTCGCCCCTCAGTGCAGGGTCCCGTGGTGAGGATCACAACGAGTCTGTGCCATGGGTATTTCTAATGAACGAGCCGGGCACAAAGTGGACCGCTACGAGGACCATGTGTGATCTGGCCGACTGCTGCCATGGGGAAGCTGCACTGCTGTCTCCCAGTCGGGGGGCGCTGGTGTTAATTATTCATACTTAATTACCTCTTACTCTGACGAGGCTGGCCGAGCCCAGCGTGCAACGAGCTAACGGATGTCTGGGAGACTACACAGCATAAAAACACTTATTAATACCAATACTGTATTATATTATAGACTTATATTTATTGTATTCACTTAGGAAACCCACATATTTAGCCGTATATGCAAATAAATGCATAAAGATTTGCCCTGATCATACAGATAGCATGGCCTGTCAGCCTGGGTCCACTCCAGCTCATCATGTCTTGATGGATGAATGAAAGAACAGAAGAAGAAAATTGAAGAGGGGGTGTGGAGGGGGCGGGGTGGTTGGTTTGAGTTTGGTGGAGAGAATGGGCACACACACACACACACACACACACACACACACACTCCGAGCTGCCTTGGGAGTGATTTTAATGACCTCCGTCACAAAAGTGTCTGTCACTGATCTGAGCGTGAGACACACACACATACAAACACACACACTCACACCCACATGCTGACTCTTTTTCATACATTCTTAAAGAAAACACACGCACAAACACACACTGGCTAACACAGAAAGCATCACACACTGGTCCAGATCATAGAGAGAAGTGGAAGCAGGCCAGACGCACCGCCACCTTCCAGAGCCCCCGACAGCTCAAACTGTATGTAATTTATACAGTGATCTAACTCACACGCACACACAACCATTTCCCAACATGCTTGAGGTCAATTCCAGTGCCCACTTACCCAGGCTCTGGGATTATCATGGCCGTTGAAAAATTGATCATACATCAAAGGGAAAAAAAGAAGAAATCAGGAGCCGTCAAATGTATCTATTATACATTATTGTAGAGCGGCTTTAACTATTAATGATTTCTCCACAACAGCGTAATTAATGAGCTGAGAAACTAATAGTTGGCCCTTCTGGGAAAACAAAATTAGGCCCTGACTGCCTTCACGCCTGCCTCGGACCCAGGGACCCACATCACATCATGAATATCAGGATGGGGGGTTGTAGGTCTCACTAACACACGCACAGATAGACACACACAGATTCTTTCTAATTAAACAAGGCGATTTGCATGCATGTAACACAGATTAATATGGAAGGGGGGAGGGGAAGAGGGGAGGACAGTGTATGCGTGTGTGTTGGGGGAGAAGATGAATGTATGTGTTTGACTGCGGTGGAGAGATGTTAATGGGTTAGACGCTGCACCGTTGAGCTTATGATGACAAAGTTATCATATGTCCCTGCAACTTTAGAGGGTTAAAATTATTTCCAAAAAAAGCAGCTGCTTTTAAGGTAGTAATTTGTAAATGTTGTCATGCCAAAAAAAAAAAGAAAAAAAAGTTGTATATGTTATGAAAACATAGCAGTAATTGAATTTCCCTTTCATAAAAGCTTGCAGAGTGTCTGTTACAAACTTGAACTCACTGGTAGGTCTTCCTGTGGTGCCAAGAAAATGATGTGTTTGATGTTTGTGGTTTGTTTGGCATAAACAACACAAATTGAATAGTTAGCATGACAGTGACAGCCACCATTGCTGAACAAGCAAACAAGACAGCCACCTACAGAAATTCAAACTTCATCATAGAAAATGCAAGACTACAGTGCCGCACATGCAGCTTGATTGACAGGAGTTGTCTGGAAAAAATATAACTGTGAACCAAAGGGTACAAGAAAAAAATGAATATACGAAGAAGAAACATCACAAGGAAGAAAAACACTGTTTGAATATATGAGAAGGAACTTCTATTAGTGTGAAAAGGATCTAAGTTGGGGATATTGTGGGTTAGCAGTGAGGCTTTGGGGCTAAAGCCAGGCAGAGAGGCTAAAAGGCTGACGCTGTCTTCCACTCTGAATTCCCCTGACTTACTGTCTGAGAGCACGTCCACTCAAAAACACACTCGGGCACAGACACATCCATAAATTCACAAACTGACCCAACCAAAACCCTCTTCCTCTTTCCCCAAAAGTATCCAGTACCCCGTGTACACACCATCTCAAACATGTACAAACACAAACAAACATACACACAACAGCATCCTTCACACACACACACACACACACAATTTCTATGCACACCCTAACACACTCAAACATATCACACACACACACACACACAGCCCTCAGTGCTTATATCCTCTGATTTATGGTTGTTTAATATACAGGAATATTAAGCGCGCGTAGGTGAGGATCCCTGTCGGCCAGCGGCATATTAATGGGTCCCGCGGAGCCTTGCTGACACCCTGTTTGTCATGTCGGGGCCCCGGCCCCTGCTCCGGATGCGCCCTATCCCATGCACACACATGAATACCTATGATACCTATGCATAAGTAATGGGACAGCTCCCTGGCTTCCACCGCAGGTACTGGGAGGCTGATGGAAGACAAATCAGAGCAAGAAAGATGGAGACAGGGAGGAAATAAAAAGTGGAGGCAGAGGGAGAGAGAGAGAGATAGAGAGGAATATATAAACACTCAGATGGTGTCGCTAATTTGTGCTGAATGGCTCTATGGAGTTTCGCAATTTGTAGTAATTCATTTGTAAAGATTTGATGAGGGATAACTGCATGAAAAAAATGAAAAGGAAAATGAGATATTTGTTTAAAAAAACACATTTTGGTTGAAATGAGAGACTGATGGCTGGTCAGCTTTGAATCCAAATGGGGTTAAACAAAACAAAAATATAATTTGGCATATTCAGCATTTTATCAGTGGACGGCAAAAGTTGCATGCTGTCACAGGCTTTTAAAACATTATGCAACTTCTGCTTCATTTAATAGCACAAAGTGGAAACAGAGTGTCGAACTCATAGTATCACAAACACCTCTGTTGCGTTCTGTCTTTAAGATGTTACATAAGTGAAGGAGATATTAGGCAGCTCAGTGAAGCATATGATTCAAGGCAACTTCTAGCGAGCATAAAAAGAAAATCATACCACTGGGAGCTGTTCAGATACGACACGCTTCATCAACTTTAGTGAGTGACGTGCTAATGGGTCAAACCTTAGTGGGATGTGGCTTTTCTTTTTTTTTCTTTTCTTTTTTCTCAATGAGTCAACACTGGCTGAGATGCTACACTGCATATCAAAAAGCAAAGGATTTTTACACAGTAGCTTGGCATGTGTGTGTGTGGTTCAGTGTGGCTACCATTATCTTTTTGCGTGTATATGAAATGATCTGCCTGCCCTTGACAGTAACTCATAAAGATAAATTCATAAATTAAACAGGCAAATATTAATATAAAACAATAAAAGATAAAAATAAAATAAAAATAAAACAATATTTCTATTTATTTAACTTTTTATAATTGCATGATAAACGATAGGATTAGAAAAATTAAGTTTAAGTTCACAATCATATTCAGATTAACTTTAGGGGATTAAATCTATTTAAACAGCAGCAGTCTCTATACCTACCAAGCTGCTCTTAACTCTCACATTGATGCATAAACAAGAAAGAAGTTCTTTTATTTTGGAAAACATATCTGTTACAAACTGGGTCAGAGGTAAGCTATATATGAGGAGGAGAATATGATATGCCTCTGCACTTTCTTTCCTTCACCAAAGTTGAACTATTTTCATTTTGTAATCAGCTCGAAGATGATACGACTTATCTCGTAGTTTTGGGATGGGGTGACAGACACACAACAGCACGGTCATCCTGATATGTGCCCGTCTGCCTCTTTCACCTCGTTCACCTCATCTTTGAAACATTACCAAACACAGACTACGAACACAGACTACTGCTCTCACCCTTGCTTAAAACTGTACTTCAGCAAACAGGAGGCACACTGAACTGCAAAAATAAACAGTCAAAAAATACAGAGTTAACTTTAAAGTTTCCCTCACATTTTCTGTCCACATTTGGTTTCCACTCGATATCCCAAATTCGCATGTTGCTGCAAGCTGCTGTGTAATGGAATGAAAAGATTGCAATAACAAAGCACATGACCCCAAACCCCCTTTCCTCGTTCACTGCTATTGTACACACATTTTTGTTTTAGATCAAATGACATATTCTCCCTCTTGCCTGTGGCCTTCTGAGCACCTTTTTGGACTTCTCATAAATATATGTATGTGTTTACCAGGCAGTATAGTGTGTGTGTGCTGAGGGGTGTCAGGCTTTCTGTATGGGACGTCTTCACTGGTTGTGGCAGGAGTCGCCCACTGGAGCTTCTGGCCCCTGACAGAGGGCGGCAGGGCCCATCTTGCCCCCGAGCTGAAAGCTACCGCTAGCAAAACAAATCAAACGCTACTCCCCTCCCCACCCATGTCAGCCAGAAAATGACAGGCTGGGACATTCTGCCCAGCGGCCATTCACAATTAACAGCAATTAATTACACCTCATGTGGCAGGTAAAGGGAGAGGAAGCCTCCGGAAAGATTTTAGTTAGGCTGTCTTTGCTCTACTTTTACCCTCTCAGGGTCTTATTTCTTTAACACATTAACTCTTCTCACTTGCATGTGATCATTTCAGTAGGCATGGGATTTTTAATTTGGTTTAAATTACAAATGTGTGAAGAATTTTCTTTCAATATTAGACTGAAATTATGAATTGGAACACCTGCTCTTATTAAAAGACTGCACAAAGTCAAACAATTCACAGTATGTTTAAAGAACAACACTGTAACTTAACCTCATGGTCAACAAAGTATAATCTATTACCTTTAGCGTTTAAAGCCTTTATTTTACATTTATTGAAACGTGACCTTCAGGTCACTTTATTCACTCCAAAATTAGTGATTTCAGAATAACTTGTTAACTCGTGTGGAAAAATAGTTGACTTTAAATATTATCTTTGAACATCGGTAGAATGTGTCTTGCCCTGCCGTCCTGTCACTTCTCTATAGCCATGTTTGAACAAGCTTCTGAGCTTCGTTCAAATTAAACAAAGAGACCTCGAAACGGCCGGCCAAAAGTATCATCATTACCATTCTCGCCCTGCCGCCAAGTTTAATATTTTATCTATTACTCTGTCTGGCAAGTTTAAGTGCAAAACAGCTACCAGATACCCCCCAACTCCCCCTGACCCCATCTTAAATACTAATAAGCAATGCTGGATTTCAACACTGTGGTAGAAATGAAAGATTTCACTCTGCAAAGTTCGTGGTTTACATTTTCTAGAACAGATGTTACTGAGATATTCATTGTTAAATGTTAAAATAAATATAATCTTTCCCTTTCATACAGGCAATCATTATGTCAGAACAGGTATTAACCTTTTTTAAACGTTGGACATCTCAATTTGGAAGGAAACTATTCACAGGCAAATTGTTCTTGGATGAATATTTTCACTCCGAGTTTCCACAAAAATTAATGTGCTACGATTAACTGTATTCAATCGTGAATAAATGGAAAAAGACTAGCTGTGTCATTTCACTAGAACTTTTTAAGACACTTCTGTGGATGTCCAGAAGCAGTCAACCTCCAATTTTAGCTGCTCCATGTTATAATTTTTCCCTCCCCAACTTTCAGTAAAAGTAATTGCAAACAGGCATCATATCTTGAAAAATATATGATGCAGCACGCAGAAAGCAATAACACTGCCGGGATCTGCTTTTCCACTCCTGCAGATGTGTACTGTAAGTTCTAGATCATATTTTAGTGAGAGGTGTTTACAGTGAAACCCCCAGAATAGACAAAATCTGTGGTAAACTATTCATGAAATCGTACAGAATAAACAGTACTGTATGTGCACTATAAAAAAGATAAATATATTCCCAGAATCAAATATAATTTTAAAAGACTTGTGGTGAAAGTGAGCCTGCAGGCTGTGTAGTGCATTTGGCAGCTGTGTGGCAGTGATGGAATGTAACTAAGTACACTTACTCAAGTTCTGCACAAGTACTTGAGTATTTCCCATTGCAGTCTACATTATCCTTTCAGAGAGAAATATGGTACTTTTTACTCCACTAGATTAAATTGACAACTTTCGTTACTAAAGTAGTCAGTAGTTATAGATTAAATTACCCAACAGTAAATAAAATAGTTAAAATTAGCTCCACCTCCACTACCTACTGTACAACAGTAAAATAACAATAACATAATATATAATAGTATATCACTCACAGGGGACATTTTCTAATAGGACTTGGAGTATTTTTATATTGTGTAAAATAAATTTCAGTCCCTTGAGCAAGACATTGAAATCCCAGTGGCCAGGCCGATATAATTGGACTGGAAATCTTTTCTTCTTTATGTAAAAACTGTGTCCTCTTCATCTTTTTTCAGGAAACCCAAACTTTTGACAGCCACACATTATCTACTCATCCATTGTTGCATCTCTCCCTGGGTTATATCTCATTGTAACCTCATGTTTAAGCTGGAAACACATTGAACTACACAAGCAAAACAGTAAAACTTCATTCTGCCATAAGCCAAACACATCAACTGTAAAAATGTAAACATGTTGCTGTACCTTCTAGCTTCATGCCGACGGTGAGGCACTTCTGGAAACGGCAGTACGGGCATCGCTTCCTCTGGGTCTTGTCAATCTGGCAGCTCTGGTTCTCTATACATGTGTAGCGCTTGTTGTTCTGGACGGTGCGCTTGAAGAAGCCCTACGGAGAGAACCAATTAAGACGTCAACCTGCTTGACCCCTGCAATGCGACGGTAATTGGCCCATTCACACTCCCAGACAGATGGAGGGGGACAGGCTTAATGGATACTCTCTCACACACACACACACACACACACACACACACACACACACACACACACACACACACACACACACACACACACACAGTGAAGTTTTGAAAGCTTTGCTCCAATTGATGCTGTGATGTTTTATGGACACACATATGCAGAATACAAAGCAGGGCATGAATACACACTTTTATACAAAGAAAGAAATTTCAAAAAAAGTTTTTCTCATGATGTTAAAATCTGAATATTTTTGGATTTTAATTATAAAGTTACATCGTAAGCTGTACATCAGTTTATTTTGCTTTGCACAAATAAGCAAAACAGAAATCCTTAGTGTTTTACTGCATTATAATACTTTATAAATCCTTTATAAATCCTGAAAATTACTTTTCTATTTTCAATACTCTCTATTCACGTAAAGACTCTTGAATTTACGAGGGAAAGCGTCTTTTCAGCTCTCTACTTAATTATTGAAATATATGAACACAGGAGTCCAAAAGATCCAATAAATTATATCCATAATTCACAGTTCCGGGATTACAGAGATTCATACCTGCAACGTGGAATTAATTATAAGCAGCAGCAGTGAAAATCAAACGAAGGGAAGATGGTATTAACGTATTCTGGATCCATAACCTAGGAGGAGAATCCTTAAACCTGGTCTTTTAAAAAAAATAAAAATAAAAAAGAACGTGCTGCTGTCAATATCTCACCAAACACAAATTTAATTGACAATCTGCATTGCCTGATCCGTCCAAAGAGAAAAAAAAAAAAAAAAATCCACTACTCGGTTTTGGATTATCGACTTCTCAGTGCTAAAAAATCCATGCTTCAGAGAGAACTTTCTCTCCAATTTTCCATTTAGTGCACAGCGTGTGCTATAAATATCTGAAGCAAACTGGATTGTAGCTTGCTTTAAAAAACACACAATATCATGTCTGGAGATTAAGCGGACAACATCTAAATGAAAATCTTTCATTTGACCGGCAGTTCTAACCAAGAGAACCAAGAACCAAACACTCATCAGGACTCATTTTTGGATTGCTATAAGCAACTTTTGCCTGTTTCTGTTGCCATTAAAAACAGCAACGTTTCTCATTTGCCCCAAAAAGTGTCACAAATTAATATAAAATCTGAAATTATCACAATAATCTGAAACTGTATGCTGTAAAGTTGGCACAAGCGATTCATTAAAGTAATGTCCCATTTTAATTTGACCAATTATCTACGCAGCTGGGTATTCCTGACCTTGGAATTCCAACCTGAAAAACTGCACTCGCTCTGCACAAAAAGAGCAACCAGGAAACTGCTTTTACTACATGTCAGTGCTGGCCAGCAAGTCCATCAAAGAAGCAGGAAAAATATAATTCACATCACCACTGTCTCTTCTGATCCCTGTCTCCCATGCTCTTTACTTGCAATGCGTCCTGTCTAACTTTGAAATAACAACAGTCCCTTTGACCTCAGCTTGCTTTGCCATATTATTTTTCCTTTAACTTCTGCAGATCTTATATATTTTTTTCATATGTCCACTGTGCACTATGGCTCTGACTCTTGACCTTCTTAAGATTTTTGTGCTTCTGCTGTCTCAGTTCACTCTCCCAAAATGAAGCGTGTAGGGATTGAGCCTGTTTGTGTACAATGAGGACCATGAAGCCCGTTTCAGCTTGTTGTTGTTATTCCAACAGGTATGATGTGGTACCATGTTTACTTTATGTGTGCTGGGGTGTAGTATGAACTAAGACTGTATGTGAGTATGAATACAGGGGTGTGTGTGTGTTTGTGTGTGTGTTTGTGTTTGTGTGTGTACGTGTGTGTTCGGGGAGGTGGTAGGATTATGAGGGGGTTAAGGAATCTTTACTTGTGTTATTCCTCTTTCTCTCTTTCTGCATGTGGCTGTATGTGTCTGTGTCTGTGTGTGTGTGTGTGTGTGTGTGTGTGTGTGTGTGTGTGTGTGTGTGGGTGGGTCTGTTCCTCAGCCTAAAACTGGCAACCCAACCAAAGCTTGAAAAACCGACTGACCTGAACAAACTGCGTTTTTGGGGGGTAAAGGCTATAGGTTGGCCGAGAGGATGCATGGAAGTAGTAGAGGATACTTGCAAATAAAGGAGGATTCCATCTGAATATTTGCTAGAAATTATGAAGCATTTCCAAAACTTGATACCACAAAGTTGGAAAATGTGACTCTTATTCTGATAGCATGTAAAAAAAAATGGAAACTGAGGTATTTTTATTTTAAAATAAAACTAAGAATAAAATTTAACTGCTGGTTTTCAAGTTTTTATACAGCTCTGGCTGGAAAGAACCTCCATTTCACTTGAGATTGACTGCACTGCACTGGAATATTTAATCCAAATAATAACCTGTAACATGTCAACAAAGTGATACATCAGTCCAGCCCTGACAATCATACTTCTACTGAATAGACTGCATGCATTTTAAAGATAATCAATGATAAGCTTCAGGTAATTATCAATATTATTCATGTTTCCACAAGGATATGCAACACTTTATATAAGGCCTCTTCATCTGCATCCTGCATGCACACACACACAAATGCACAACCACTATCTAAAGTGGGAAAAGCCTGCGCTGAGGCTGAAACGCAGCAGAGATGCCACTGACGTCTCCCTTCAAGCAAGTGCTGAGCATCTCAAGGTCAATAATATGGGATAAAATCTATAACATCTGCTTTGAATAATGACCACATAGGCAAGAAATGTGTGCTGCGGCATCAATACTGCGAGCTGCAATTTTACACTGAATAGTGTTAACACAGAGACATTTGTCTTAGCTTCATTTTGTGCTGACAGCTTTACTGGACTAACAAAAAACTTGGGTAATGCCTATTAGCTCAGTGTTGAGGAGACTCATGAAAAGAGGCAGAAAGAGACAAACAGGTTGCTGATTGAACTCAAATTAATAGCAGCAACAGTTTGCTTTGCAGTGGCCTCATTAATTACCTGTGTATGGAAACATTTTGCGACCACACAGTGCTGCTGCTCTCTTAATGAACTTGTGATGAGAGTTTTGGACGGTAGGATACAAGCTTGTACAAACAGAGGCAGTATTTGCTTCCTGGGTTGAATCCTCGTCCCCCACCTCCTGCGTGTGTTTGGTGATTGCAAAAATGACAAAAACCCTTTGCATGCTTTCGAATCACTGTTTCTTTGCCAAGCCGTTCACCACTTTACAAAGCCCCCTGACACAGTTTGTTAGATCAATTGTCCCAATAATATTTGACCCTCTGCCTCTTTGGTTTTCCTGTGATGTTAATGATGAGGAATTGCATTTTTACTGTACAATTACACTTGTTACGAGTCACTCTGGAGAAGAATGCTGGCTTAATACTTATGGTGGAAAAAAATGCTTCTCCACAGAGGAACAGGGAGGTTAATACACTAAAATAAAGCGGCCTTAAAGAAATATAAGAGCCACAGTTTATAGATGGAATGTATTTTTAAATTGCACAATGCAATTATGGCCGTACCTGCAACATTCAAGGAAAATAATGATACTAAAGTAAGTAAAAATACCACTGAACACCCTGACTTCACTAGTGAAGAGTGTGAACACACACACACACACACACACACACACACACACACACACACACACAGATGATAACAATAGAGTAAGACCATGTTCAGCCACTGTAAACGTCACACTGACAGACATTGATGCACAGGAGCATTATAATAATAATAACATTAATAAGGCAACTGAGACCTCTCCACAAAAAAAAAAGAAAAAAAAAAAAAAAAAAAAAAAAAGAAAGACACTAGGATAATATGAGATATCAAAGCACTATAAGAGAACTTTTTGTATGCCTGTTATTGTAACAGTGTCATGGTTTTCCACTGGGGAGAATGAGGGCACTAACCTTGCAGCTCTCGCAGGTCAGAAGTCCGTAGTGATATCCTGAAACCTTGTCTCCGCACACGGGACACATCTCGTCCAAGTCTTCGTCATATGAGTAGTCCATCATTTTTAACTGGGGTGCTGCGGATGAGAGACGGACACACAGAGAGAATTCTATTTCAGTGCTGAGCAATCTCTTTTCCAAAAGCCCACTTGCATCCATCAAGATGAATCACGGGGAACCACGCTACGTATGAGATTTTATTTTATTTTTTTTAAAGTTCTGTCGGACTTTTAGATGTTTAATTTGAGGAGAGGAAGACGATGAATAGTCGATTTTGGAATGAGTTAAAAGAACGCAACCATTTATTTCTCCTTGTTACCGCCTTCTCTTCTGCATTGCAGACAGGAGCCAAAAAAAAAACAAACAAAAAAAAAAAGCGCATGAAAGTGCGCCTCATAAATATGCATGTATCTAAGTCGTGGAATCGCTGAGGGAAATGGAGAGATTAGAGTTAAGGATTGGAGGAGAAAATGTTACCGCCCACAGACAAATGAAGACACACAGAGAAGCCCTTATCTCTGCAGGCGAAGAGAAAAAAAAACAAAAAAAAAACATCCAAAACCAACTTGAACTAACATCATTTTTCTCTCTCGAAGAATAACTCGCACTGCTATAAATCAATTGCTTTAGTTTCTTACACTGGTTTTAGTGGTGCAAAAGAAGACGCAACATTTTTGTGACTTTCTGCGTGCGCTGGAAAAACTAGTCCATTTTCTGAGTCATTTTAATTTTGACATGATAATTTCTCTTGTTTCCAAAGTAGCCTCATTATGACCGGGGATAAACAAAGACAGGAGAATGTGCTACCAATTATTGTGATCTAAAATCAAATTAGAAAAGAGGAAAACTTCACAACATTTGCATATTTTCCTCATTTCTTTTTTTTTAAGATTTAAGATTCAAACAATTCAAATATTATTGCCCCACTTTACCTTGCATATTAGAAATACTTGCATTGATAAGACTGTGTGTGACAGCGCTAAGCAAACAGCCAAGCTGACATTTACAACAGTTACAAAAGCATTTATGGCTCTAATCATAAAAAGCAGCCAGGATCAAACAGGAAAACCTCAGTGGATGTGGCTGTTAAAGTGGAAATATTTTGTCAACTAGACGCCTTCCAAGGCCTTGACATATTACTGGTCTACTTCAAAACCCACTCAACTGCTCACTTAGACCTTTTAATTAGACATGATTTCTGGTTTGTTAACGCGTTGCCCTGCTGGGATCCCGCGCTGCATATTCCAGCTGAAGCAACAAGTTCCACCGAGCTGCCGGTTTTTCCACAGAAGCTCAAAGCAAACTCCGTGTCCCCAAATTTCTTCTGCTTTAAAGCGCATGAAGGAGAAGATTTGAAGGGCCTGTTCTCATGACGCACGATAGCTGCAGATTTGTACACATTTTAGGAGAAGCACGGGGCATCGGTTGAACTTATGCAATGGATAAAACGGTGGTAAATATAAAAATAATTAGCACCACTTGGAAATTTGTCTTTCTGGGTTTTAGCCAGATATTTTCTCTCTTAAAATGTAACAATCACTACACTGCTGCTCTGCTTATTACTATATAAACTATGAGTTTACATTTTAAGGAATTGTCACAGCATAAGGACCTGGATTATGTCTACATTGCAAAAGATAAACCGACTTTTTTATGTAAACATGTAGGAAAATCGCACCCATGTTTTTTAAACAAGCGCAAACAGAGTGTGTGCAGGTTTCAGTGCTTTAGATAGTGCAGAGACACACCGGTTAACAGTCTCTCACCTGCTGGTTCTCACCTCGACGGCCACTTGCTCGTGCAATTTCCAAAAAAACAAAAAACAAACAAAAAAAGAAAGCTTCAACATTTGTGAAAAACACTGATGATCCAAAGAGAAATCCTCTTTCCGTCCGAGCTACCTTGTTTTTAGCTCTGCGTAAAAGTAGATAACGGGCTCTCAAACAAGCCACTCCTTGTCTTGTGAGTGTATGTTATCAGAGTCTCATAAACCAGGACCGGGCTAATTGATTGCCCGTTTATATTGCTGTGAAATGACACGAGGGGGATGCGTGAGTTTATCTTGGCATTAGATAAACTCACGTTTTAATTTTTCGTTGTTTCATGTGTACTTTCTGGAAACAGATAAATGAAAAGAATATTTTAATATATACCGGAGGGAATTTTAATAAATATGCGCAATGTGAAAACGTTTTTTTTTTTCTCTCAATGAAAGCTGCACATTTTGCAAATCATACACTGAATTTCACACATTCAAATATCAATAGAATATATTCTCTAAATGCTTGATATCATTAGTGAAATGGAAAAAAATAGACAAAAAAGATTAAATAAATCATAAATCATGAAAGCAATATTTTAATTTTGTTCAGCCCGATTTTGAAAATGCACCCAAAATTTAAGATCAGTCTTTAGAAATGCCTGAACAGACATTTGTTAAGAAGATAAAATATACATGAGTTTTATTTATTTGCCACAGATTTACAGCCATTTAAAAAAGTATATGAAGTATAAATTAGACCAGAATTTGGACAAAGTTTACTGGCCCGAGATCAGTCACTAAATGAAATCTCTATATTTATGATCTGCAGTTATTTATCTTTTTGATAAATTGTCAACAACTGCCGTACGACTCTTTGGATTCAGACAAAATCACGAGTCAGTTCTGAATATGAGTTAGTGCACAGATATCTGCTCTGTCTCACCGTTTGTATTACGCACCAGGCGCCCGCACACTTCCAGCGTGAGTGACAGCTGTGTATAATCATTGTTTGATCACGAGCCAAACCTGGGAATAATGTCCCCAAGTTTGATCTGCATTCACGCTATGATGATTATATCAGAGTAAAGATTGAGAGAACGTGACAGAGACATATGCCCAAATCATTAAAATTTACAATCCAAAAATGTGCGTAAACTCACCTTCATTTGTTTAGTAATTGAACACGTTCATCATTCAATAACATACTGTAGTGACAGTCACCATCATTAGGCTACACTGCCCGCAGAAACGTGTTGGATATGAACGTGTTCAAAAGTTTTGGTGACACTGAGGTACGCACTGGGGACTCTCAGTCCGATAACGCTCCGTAAATGGAGTTCACTGGAAGCGTATGAATCTGCTTTGTAGTCTTAAGCGAATGACTGAATGAATGACAGTTCTTACCTTGCATATTCCTTGGCATGCGCCCTTGTTCCCCATACGATCGAGAGAGTCCCAGGGATTCAGTCTCGACTTTGGGCAGCATGTCAGCGCTGCCGGCCTGAGCTGGAGACTCCGCACCGCTCGGCGGGACACCTGGACGTGAGAGGCAGACGTTCCCACAAACACGCCGCAAAGTGTCCCAAATGTCTTTTCTAGTTTTTAATTTCACACCTTCTCTCTCTGTCTGTCTTCCGATTATCGGGCCATGCTCAGAATATGAAGCCTGATTCAAACGATTCCGACTGTCTCCCAAAGGCAGGGCTGCATAGCCGGTGCGTGCCTGATCTAATTTAACTTCACTAATTTAATTTCATAATTGCATCTGCGCGCAGAACCAAAATAATACCGCAGAAAACCTACGAGTGATTCCTTCGATACTTTCGAACAGTTGCGCGCTGAGTTAGGGAATCAGTCTCTTACACAAACGAGAAAACTGCACAGCGTCCGGATTTAAAGACGATGGTAAGTTTCCCTTTAGCTTTTCCAAAAGTCTTTTTAGCGCGTCACCCATTAAAGTGGGACTGTCAGTGTTTTACTTTCAGCCTTTAGCAGATGAGTACGCGCCGCCGGGGCCGCCCTCTCCTGTGCGTAAAGTCGGATTCGGTGTGTCGGTCGGACTGTCTGGAGATGTGGAGACCTCTCCTCCTCCTCCTCGCGGCTTTGTTTACTCCGCTCTCTCCAATCCGGGGCGCATGCGGTCGTCTGACATCATCTTTCCCAGGTCCAATCAGGCGAGGAGACCGGGAAATATCGCCTCAAACCATCCAGTTCCATCTCTCCAAAATCTCAGCTGTTTAATCCCGTTAATGATGGACTTTAAAAGCGACGAGAGAACAAGGAAATCAAGCGAGGTGATGCAACTTCATGTGAGAGCAGACTCCCCATGAGCGCACGGAGCGCAAAGGCAGCGCGCAAGGTATGTGTGGGTTGGAGCGTGTTATAACAGGAGCATCTTGAAGTACACGCACGCACACATGAACGCGTCTACACACTCGTCTATAATATAAAGTTTTATGATAAAGCTCATTTTTATATTTCTGTTGTATATATTTTACTGCAATATTCAGTTAACCTTATTAATCGCAGCATCCTGTTCTCTGCATTAACACGAAGTAACAATCCCCGGAGGATTTACAAATCATAAGATATGATCAAATAAAATATAATAACTTCTTTCTTTCTTTCTTTCTTTCTTTCTTTCTTTCTTTCTTTCTTTCTTTCTTAGGTGAAGGACATAATAAATTCTATATAAGGCTCATGTAAATTAATGTAAAATAACCTCAGTAGCATTGGTGGCTTTGGGTTTGTTTGTTCAGTTTCGTGAAAAACGTGAAGCAGCGCCGGCCTCAGGCATAAAACGGCCTTTATTTTCAGCTCAAATCAGCCCCCTTACGCAATAAATTATACCTTTGCTTCTGAATTATTATCAGTAATTGGCTGAGCAGGGATCAGTTCTGACGTCAGGCTCAGGCTATTTAGAGTGTGTTACATTAAATACACAAATAAAATAAAATAAAAAAATAATAAATCTGCGTCCCGATAAAGCCACCCTCCACACACTTCAACACACGTACACATGTTTTAGTTCACATAGACACATTGTGTCCTGATCGTCTGAGCCTGAGCGGACGAGCATGAAGGGGGAGACACGGAAAAGTCATGGGGCTGACCGCCAGACGCACCTGAGGGGTCGCAGAGGGCGAGCTCCACACACACACACACACACACACACACAGAGAGAGAGAGAGAGAGAGAGAGAGAGAGTCGCCTCCAATAGTTAAAAATAAAAAAGTACCCCTTTAAAAGGAGAGGAACATACACCACCAGGTTACAAACTGCAGTCCCTAAAATTACGTTTTCTACTAGAATTTGTATTCATTAGCCTGCATCGTTTAAATCAATTCATCAATGCACTTTCTCTTGTTTTTTTCAGATTTTGTAAATATTTACTAAATCATTTTATTTCAATTACTTGCTTTCAAAGAGTATTTGTCAGTCCTCACACAGCATCAATCTTCTAACCTTTATTGAAAAGAAAGAAAAATAGCTACATTCTGAAAAACAACTGGTAGAATAAAAGTGTAAAACTACTGACTTTGTCTAAAAATGTCTGTTGCATTTCATTTCTACAGCATCAGCAGCATAAATATTTTTATATGTGCATAACACATCATGAAGGTTTGGTGATCGAGTGAAAAAAGTTATAGTCATGTCAGTTTTTCTTCTCTTTTCAAATTTCCTCCAGATGTTTGAGTCATTTCAATAAAATTTGTGTTCTAAAAGTTTATTTGACATTGGCTACAAGGCATTATCACTCAAATGTCTCAGTTAACAAGTGTTTTGTGCTGCAAATACAGTATCATCAAAACTGCAGACAGTGCACCAAAGGAAACACATGGTCACTCTGCACACACAAAACAAGCTCACCTGCACCAATCAGGTCCTCTGTGGAACTAACCTGATCCTGCTTTTATAGTTTTTCTCAAAATGCACTCCTCACACCCCCAGGACACACACACACACACACACACACACACACACACACACACACACACACACACACAAAGAGACACAGTGATTTCCCACTACTAGTTCTTTAATGTCTCATTACTGGATTATTCCCTGCTGAATAATTTGCCACGCACATTCAGCCTTTGTTTCTTGTAGCAAAAAGGATAGGAAGGGGGAGAGGACATGTAGGGGCAGGAGGCTGGAGGGGGTGGGGGGGGGGGGGGCTTGCAGGTTAGGTTATAAAATGGCACACAGAGACTGATAAGGTCCTCTTGGGAAAGATAGCACTGCTAGAATGATTAACCTGAGAGAGAGAGAGAGAGAGAGAGAGGGAGATATTGGGTGCTGTGGTCAAATGTAATGAGGAATTAAGGAATGAGGAATTCATTAAGGATAAAATGCAGGTTTGTGCACAAAAATACAGACAACATAGAAACAAACAATATGGAGTCTTGAAACCGAAAACTGAACATTAACACACACAGAGAGAGAGAGAGAGAGAGAGAGAGAGACAGCAAGAAAGAGTCACTTAGGTGCTTGAGTGTGGCTTTAATGACATGGAGGCAGTTTACAGTTTGAGGTGGTAAAAGTCACATCAAAAGAGAAGCCAAGTCATGCCGACACTGTGACTCAAACTTTGGACTAATCCTGTGCCACGTTTCACTTCCAAGTTTGGATTTATCTGATTGGCACACACACACAAACTCACACAAACACTGACTACACTTTCAGCAACAACATTGTTGACTGAAAAAGAAACAATGTTGTGATCAAAGCACAAAAATCGTTATCTACCATTTTAATTTGTGAACTTTTGTGCATTATTGTTTGTGTGTGTGTGTGTGTGTGTGTGTGTGTTTCAAGTTGTGGATACCTGAAGCATTTCCATGCTGCTCTGTTTGTATGAAGGTCTGAGCGTGTGTGTGTGTGTGTGTGTGTGTGTGGGTTATGTGTTATGTGTGTTCATGAATGAGTGTAGGTCTGCATGTATGACTGATCTGTTCTGATCAGACAACAATAGCCTTGGAATTGTAACACACACACTAACATCATTAAATTATAATCAACACACACTTGCTATTCATAACCAGGAAATAACCCCTCCACCCCCCACCCCCTTTTGAAACACACGCACACACATACACACGTCTCCCCACAGCCTACCTCTGTTTTATGTATTGAAGGTGTAGTGTAAACAGTCATTGGCTCCAAAAATACTGCAGCTTACAGAGCAACGACTCATAAGACAAAACAAAGAAGTGTGACACAAACAACATAGCGTGACTGATGTAAACAAAACACAAGAAGAAGAAGATGAAAGCAGAGTTCTTCTGCTGTTTAAATTGTAATGGAGCAAAAAGCACAATACCCACTCGTAAATATACATATAACACATAACAGGATGTAAACATAATATTGACATTGATAATATTATTGGCATGATGTTGGCACATTATCAAGTTGTTACAGTGAACATGTGAGAAACAATTTTCACACCTTCAGAGCAAGTTAACGTCCATTTGGAGTTGAGTTTCTGGCCACTTGACGAATGGAAGTCTAATGCTCACGCAGCTTTGCCCTCCACCAAATTCCTTTTGCACATACAGGTATATATAACATTTGTATGTGTACACATATGTCTGTCTTTATGATGCGCATTGGTGCAGAGACCTGTTTGCTTTTAATGTGCTATATAAATGAAATCAACTTGAAACTCGAGCTGCGAAATGTTTATCCGCTATGTTCACTTGGTAGTTGCTAAGTGCATCTGTCTGCTGTTCGGGGAGCATATTCGCTGAAATCAGCTGTTTTCCTGCAGCTGGAAGGTTGATGACAACAGAGTTTGCAGCGAGTAAAAACAAACAAACATACACAAAATGACCCGAGTGATGCTTAAAAATATCAGAGAACTACAATGTCTGATGAGTTTCATTAGCTCTGGTTGATCTTTGAAAGGTCTTTTCATGGACTCAAGATTGTGGATTTTGTCCATTGTCTTTCTCTGCTTTTGGTTGACAAATAGTAAAATTTTGCATTATAGCCTTCAGGTGGTGAAGTATAGGATGGACATATAGCTCAGATACTCTGCTGAGCCAAAGGCATAGTTGCTTAAACCTCTGTTCTGTTGCTTTATTGAATTGAATTTGTCCATTTTGTCTCTGTTATACGACAACTGCACCAATTCTGTTGCCCTTTGTGGCTCAGACATGTTAGTCTGACAACTAAGTTGTCTGACAACATAAAAAGTATGGCTCAAACATCATAGTGTATGATACACTACACTTCTACACTATTAGCTTAGTTTTGTTTTGGTTGAGAAAACTGATTTTGTGTGGATAGATAGTCAAAAAGAAAAGGAAATCTAATGTGGAGATATTTTTCTGCATGACCCTCATGCCTCGTTTCTGATTTGCACTCTCTAATTCCTCAGTATATCTCGTATCCCTCTGACTTTCTAATGTGCCCCCGGTCAACTGCTGTTACCTGCTGGTCTCCAGGTCTTAGGATGTGGACAGTCACTGGATTATTGGAGGAAACTGAGTCTGTCAACAGCGAGTGTTGACATTTGGGCTTAGGAGATAAACCTCACAAGGGATCAAACAAAAACTGGCCCTTTTGACTGAAGAAAAGAGTGTGCGTTTGTGTGTGCATGTGTGTTTGTGTAAAGAGGTTTCAATGTTGCAAGTTTGCTGCTGACAACCTAAAGTGGAAGGGCGCTGATATTGTCTGTGGGGTTTGGTTATCTCCATGTCAAACGGCTGAGAAAACATAAAAGTGAGGTGAGCTGGAGAACACACATGCACGCACATTTGAATCATTTATACCGCTACAAAAGTAAGAACAGGGATATAAATTTATAAATGATAAACATGTAGCCAGAATATTTTCAGACTTGACTGGCATCTCTATGCTCAAATATGAAGTCTCACAGAAACAGAGATATGAAAGAATTTTTGACACAAACACTGTGGACCATAGTTGAAAGAAATGAGAACATCACTAAGAAAATTAGCCTCTGCTGACTCATACCATAACAGAGACACAACAGAAAGAAGGTTCTTTCACTCCAAAATAAAGTTTACTTATTTCTTGCTGTGCTTGAGTGAGAAATGAGCAACACATTTATCTTCTTCATAAAATTGAACAGATAACAATCCTCAAAGAGCCATCAGAGAAGGTGAGAAAGAATAAGTAGCAAATGCTCTTTCTAGAGAGATGATTACGGAAATTGTGGTTAAAAACTATTTGTGTCGACCCTTGAGACACAGATTACCAATTATGGTTGGTTACAGAGAGGTTTCATCATTAATTTGACAATGATGCCTATAAAATATGCCACACAGCAGCTGTAACTGGTTAATGGAGTGGAGTGGTGCAGGTAGGAGATAAGAGGTTAATAAAAATAGTGTTAGCTACTGTGACATAGAGCAGGTCAAGGCTTGGCACCTCCACATGTCTGATGAAGTGTCAGTCATATCGGAGTGAGGGATGGTAAAAGGGATGGCAAAGAAAAAGTGGAAGAAGAAGGGAGAGCATCAGAGGGAACAGAGGGACTACCCCTGTTAATGTTTCTGACAGAAGGAGTGGAGAGGAGAAGAGGATGAAAGAAGAAGAGCTACACAGAGCTAAACATCCTACTAACATCTCTGACAGAAGGATGGGAGAAGTTGGGGGAGGGTAGAATGAAAGGGAAGAGGAAGCTGCCACAGGTTAAAAGACCACTGAATTGTCCAACACGTGGAGGGAGGAGATCCAGATTTAGACGCAAAATCACTTTAGTTTCAAAGTGGAATAAACATGCAGGGATTTTTCAAGCTGTGCTGAATACTCAACAGATG
Organism: Sciaenops ocellatus; assembly: GCA_033000465.1. Lineage (NCBI taxonomy): Eukaryota > Metazoa > Chordata > Actinopteri > Sciaenidae > Sciaenops > Sciaenops ocellatus. The sequence goes on along the minus strand of CP136882.1, from coordinate 19,636,851 downwards.
AGAATGCTGATTTTGAATAATTTTGCAATTTTGTTCAGTAACAATGTTTTTTTTTTCTTTTACTTCCAGCATTCATCCTGTTTTCTACAAAATATGCACATGGCAACTAGAGGAAGATCATATTTATGGCAAATAAATTACAGTCAAGGTAAGATTAGTTTTAGGCACTTGTTTAAGATTAGGAAAATACTGTGTATGCAGTTAATAAATTATAGTAAATCACAAGATGCAGGATTGTTCAAAATTGGGAGATTGGGTGAGAATTAGTTGACAAAATTAAAATAAAAACCTGGATGAATGAGTGGAGGAACATAACAAATGTACATACAGAACACTGAATTGTTTGATGATAAAATAAATGTGTGTATAAATATGTAAATCATATTTTATGGTCTTCACAGTCATCAGATCTAAATCCAGTTGAACATTTATATAAGATTTTGTACTCACATGTTAGACAATGCTGTCCAATACCGTCATTAAAACACCAGATAAAAGAATATCTATCATTCCATAGACTATAGAGTCAATACAAAAGTGCATTAAAGCTGTTTTGGCATCTTGCGGTCATGGATTTTTTGTGGTTTTCTTCTTCTACCCACCTGTATGTGATAAATAAATCAAATAAACAAGCAACTTTATCTCAAAGTGTCAAATGATGGTCTAGTTTTGTCAGTAAAATGCTTTTGTTTTGGGAAACCATGCATGTTGTTAACTTTGTCTCATTTGTATCTTTTAAATTAAATGCATCATACAAAGTTTAAAAGTAGATAAAGAGCAGAAAGACAAGGGAAAGAAAATTAAAATCGAAGATGTTAAATATGGAATGTGAGCGGTTTGAGAGAGAAGTGTGAGAAAACACACACACATGCACACACATACAATTCATCCTAGTATAAACATTATGCCCGGAGAATGTCCAGGAATATATGCTGTGGTAACTGTGACTCACACAACCAAAACCACTTCTCCATCGTCTCACACAGACACACACACACTCCGGCATGTCCAAGATGATAATTAATCTGCCTGCTTCTTGGATCTTTTCCAAACACTTCTTTAGGAACAGAGGTATAATTGTTATATCTACTGTCAGACTGCTGCAGCTCTGACCCTGCAACTTCCTTTCTACTTGGTCCTTTAATGTGGGCCATTAGAAGTAACTACTGTTGGACAGACTGTAAATGGATTTGTAAAGGAGCATTAGGCCAATGCCCAAAATGTCAAATCGGAAAATGAGGATATGAAAGCATTTTCCTATTCACAATACAAATACCAGACACTACGGTCCATTTCAGGTTATGCCCTTCTGTGAAAGGAATGCATGCTGAGACCTAAGAGCTGTTGTGTCACTTTAAAGACCATATGTTTTCCTTAATCCATGTGATGGCAGTTTGAACACTGCGCATACACACAGATACATTTAAGTGCGTGCATATGACGCAACATGCACACACACACACACACACACACACACAGCACACGCACTGAGGGACTGCTAGATCCATTAACAGGTCATGTAACAGTCATTGTTCATTGCGGTGTATAAATTTCTATTTTCAAGAGCCAACTGGAGGAACAATAGTACTCGCCAACACTGTCAGGTGTTCAGGTCGCAACACAAACCAAACAAACCATAGGGTGAGGTCCCAATGGAAATAGAGTATTTATATGTATGTGCATGTGTGTGTGTGTGTGTGTGTGTGTGTTTGAGAGGGGAGAGTCTATGTTTATGTTGTCATACATGCATGGATTAATAACTTCACACACCTTATCAGCTCCTTGCACTCTCATATCTGTGGATGTTTGTTTACAGGAGCTAGCATTGGCATCATGGCGAAATTCCAAGGATTGCCTGCTCTACCGTGGAGGTTCCCATAAGTGAGCGTGTACGCCAAAAACAGCTGCAGAAGGAATTTCAGCCCATGGCATTGTTCTCCTCAGACTGCCGTGCAGTGCCGTACATGCATGTTAAGTGTGCCTCTTTACTCCAGAGCGGATGTTTGGCCAGGGCACAACTAGGAAAGTCAGAGGACGTCTGCTGTTGCTAAATATGATGGGCTTATTAGCTGTCACGGATTGATTTAAGGATGCACAGTCGATAATCTAAAAATAAATACATAGTAATAGGACTGTTTTGTTTGACTTGTCATCCATATGTCACTAATGTCTTCGTCAATTAAAAGTCAATTTTTCTGAATTTAGCTTCTTGAATTAGCCCAAATAGCCAGCTGAGAAAATATTAGTGTGGGATTCAAACAGCTATTCCTCCAACAACTGGCCAGATGTGCTCATGTGTGAAAATGAACAGACATTCAAATGGTCTACAATTTTCATTCTGTAAAAATTGTCAAATTCATGTCTTGACTGCTTAACTTCTCCATGAAGCATTGAGGAGAAACTCGCCAAAAATATGTTCCTTCATCAGCAGTGGTGTCTTCGTCCTCCTCTGAATATAAACCAATGAGTTCAACATTCACAAGTTATAATTCCATCTTCCTCTTTGACTCGCCTCACCGTTGGGCTCAGTCTTTCTACAAAAAGTAGATAAAACTTGGCTGTGTAATGTGATTAAAACAACACGTCATATGTTTTGAAGGCTTTAAATGTCTCCACTAATTTCAGCCCTGGAGTGGAGACATCTGCAGGGGAGCCAAACCTGTTTCCTGCTTAACACACTGCAGGTGCAGATGGTATGAATCTAATAAAGCGAATACTAAATATATATATACGGTATGTTGCATTTTGTTGTATGAGCCAATGTGGTTGCATTTTTTGCATTTCTGGTCAGATTTTGGTATAATGTAATTTTCCTGCATCGGCCCAAAATGTAGATAAATAACAAATACTGAAATGACCCACAGCTATAATGGATTTATTAATTTTGCTATGGTTAATAGACCACAGGACGGCCACTGGAAAGTTTTGTAGTTTCAAATTCTAGTTTGTTGAGGCAATACAGCCGAGTCTTTTCTTCAGCTGACCGGTCCAAAACACTTTGTGTTCAGTGATATTGCTCGCAAGATGATTAGCAGGATAGGAAACAGAAAAAAATAATATTTATTAAATAGTTTTCTGACAGAATTTTTACTTTTTTCTTGCTGAATAGTCTGCCACATACTTTTACCTCTGCATGCCTCTAAAAATATTCAAACGGAGCAATCTGAGAAGGGAAAATCTACTCACCCCTCCCTGAAATACACAATGTATGACAAGACGTCAAGAAACAGCTGCTTAACTTTAAGGGTTCATAAGACAAAAAGTTTCAACAAGCATTCTCTAACTCTCGTAAAAGCAGTAGGCTAAGGCAAAGTGGGTACACACAGGAGTATACATCGCTTTATCACCAAATATATAATGGAATAGTAATGGAACAAGCATCACATAGTAATAATATATAACACAGAATCTTTGGATGGATTTTTCCATCAGACCCATCACTCACATTCCCTATACAGACATGGTGATTTGAATACAACAAGGACGAAAACTTCTCACCAGGGCAGTTTCAGCCACTAGGTGAGTGTGCGGTCATTCATGACAGAGGCATACTTATGCACACAAACACACACACCTGACTCTATACAATCTTTTCTCTTTTCACATCACTGTTAATCTAGGTAAATCCTAGGTGATTGTGCGGGTTGTTAACTGCTTTACTCTTCTGTCTGAGACACACACAAAAAAAAACCACACAGACACTCACAGCGACCCTGGGGTCAGTGTGCGGTTGGCTGTAACAGTGTGGATAGTGAAAAGTGTGTGTGAGAGGATGGACTGCTCTTACTCTCTCTGCCTGTGACACATACAAACACACTCACAAAGCGTAGTGGCTGGTCAACTGTTGTCTGTGGTCATGGAGCGGTCAGTTGTGACAGACACATCGTATCCCCTCTGGCTGACCTTTGGCTACTAACACACACACATACATGCATACTATATACACACACACAACTGCACCCAATGGACCATTCCCTTTTCCCTTTATCCAACCCCTGTCCCTTTCTACAAACCTGCCATGCCATTCACCACTGCGCTAATGGCACAGAACAGCTAAAAGGCCATCTAAGAAACTCACACCTCCACCTCTGCCAAAATGCACAACATTAAAATGTCATCTCCAATACATTCACATTTATTTTACACATTAGGCAGAATGTCTCAGCTTCTGTTCGCAGTCATCCAAGTCAGTGAGAGCTACTGTTTGTAGAATCCAGTGAGATGTTGTTAGCATGTTTTGCTGTAAATTTTAAATGTCTTTTTAGGTCTGCTATTGGAGCCCATTTACTTTTCATATTTACTTTCAATTTTAAGATGATGATGGCATATAGCTATCTCTAGCACAGCTATAAAATGAGTATGAAATAATATGTGGGAGATTTTGGATTTCTATCCTCTAGATAGTTAATTTTGTATCCAACCAGAAAGAGTAGTGATTTTTTAAATCACTGTTATAAGTATTTCCAGATCTCTTAAAATAGCTACATCTCTTCTTCTTCACCCTCTTTTTAGTTAGCAAACATTTCTGTGCATCACACACATAGAAAAGCATAGTAAGAAGTGAGACAGATACTGACCAAATCGCTGTTTTATGATCATGACATCATCTGACAAAATCAAAGTAAATGCAACAGCTGTGTCTGCAAAATTGACATTTAAATTGAGTGATCACACAGAAAGTTAGAAGCTGTAGCTATAGCTATAGCTAAGATCATCTTCTTACCTTTACTGCTACAAAGTCCCAGACCCTCACTGGGCCTACATGAGTATTTTGCAGAAGCTCAGTTTAACTGTAATGAGACAACATAAAGCCAGCATTTTAGGATGGGAGGAAAACATACCATTTTGTGTTTTTTTGTGGTTGCGAACATGGTCAGCATGAGTGAATCTGTTTAATGTCAAATTGATCATATATTTCTTCAAATTATATGCACAGAACAGTGTTAGTTTCTGTGCTCAAACGTGCACAAAAAAACTTATAGCACAAAGAAAGGAACACATTTATTTATTTCTATATATTGTAAAAGAACTTGGATAGAACCTTTCCTTTTAGCTAATGTATCCTTACATAGCTCATAATGATTGAGCTACTGCAATAAAGAGAAATTACAGTTTCACCATTTCTGCCATATTGTCCTGACAATCACCACCAAGATGAATCCTCCCTACACATTTACTGTTTTTGTGATGTGAACATTTCTGACCTAAATCCTCCACTGTTGCTCAGTTTGAAGGGCGAGCACCTCTAATCAATGTGTTGCTATTCAATTAGGGCAACTATTGTGCTGTGTCATTCGGAGAATGGCTAATAAAGCCTAATTGCAGTGCAGAGATCCATAAAGTCAGGCAGGTGAAGAGGCCGAGAGAGCTGCTTTATGGGTTCAAAAGAGGGGGGTGGTAGTGGGCATTGTTCTCTCATGATAAAGCCCTACTCCATTCTCTCTGTGTGTATGTTTACCTACCTCTCTGCGGAGGCCTGAAGGTATAATTTTTGCCGTGAGTGTGTGTGTGTGTGTGTGTGTGTGTCTGTGTGTGTTTGCTTACCTCTAAGTGAGAGGCTGAAGAAGTGGGTGATGTTCAGGTCACTTGTTCATTATGACAGCTTGTGTGTCTGTGTGTGTGTGTGCGTGTGTGTGTGTGTGTGTGTGTGTGTGTCTGTTGCTGTGTGTGCTTAGACTTAATGGAGAGTAAATACAAAGATCCTAACCATTAACTGTGCCATAATGTTTGGTCATGGAGACACTAGGAAACATTATCTGTGGTCAGTTCCTCTCTTTGACTGAAGGAATGTAATCCTGGAAATTTATGATCTTTTAGTTTTGTCTTTTAATCCTCCACGACTGAAACAAGAGGTCACATGGGAGCATATTGATACCTGCACCCACCCATTTTCCAAAGTTGCTTTTTATACAGGCCTATTGTATTATACAGACACACACACACACACACACACACACACGCACACACACACACACACACACACATCAGAACACTAGAAAAATCAGTAGAAAATCAGTGAACCATGGCAACTAAAGAAAACATAAAGCCAAAGGTCCACAGGATCAAACATTTGCTCTCAAACACATGCAAATACAATGTTGTTACATTCATAAAAGTCCATAAAAAGGCATACAAGACACACTTACAAAGACATTGGAAAAGTTACTCTTTGTCTCTGGAAGCAATACTGAAGTCCTGACAGCAACTGCTTTCAGCACCTTTTCAAACCATACGACCCATTCAGAATAAGTGGCAATTTTATGTTTTTAAAATAAATTTAATTGTAAAAATTACATTAAAAACAGTTATTGGCATTTCTAAAGCGCAGTCTTTTAGATAATAAACGTACGCCTTCATAGCGCCTCTCTGGAATGGATCTTCTGATTTGGAGATGCTACATGATACTTTACTAAGATATATAATTTTCTCCATATTTCCGCTTTCTGGTCTGGCAGCAACTGATCACAGCATTAGAAGAAGACTCAGTAAACTAAAGATCTCCAGTTTGATCTCTGTGATGTCACTATCAACACCATTAGTTTATGTCTTCTTGCACTTTGATCATCTTCCTGAATCCCTTCACCGACTCACTCTGGATAATACCGTCAGCTAAATGCCTGAGATGAAAAATACGTAACGTTCCTCACTGAAATGAATGCAGTCATTTTACAGTCTTAGCTGACATGAGGAATGGAGAGAGGAGGTTGGCCAGCGAGTATTCTGACAGAAGTTTGGATAGAAGGAGAGTTGAGATGTGGGTTCATTTTATCTGGATGGAGTCCCTTCTGCATTGAATCATTTAGTCAGCCAGAAAGTCAGTCAGTCAGCCAGTTGGTGAAGCAGCCATTGAGTTCACAGCTTGTCTGTCAGTTGATTAGCCAGTCCAGTCATGAAGATTCAGTCCGTTCAGCCAACCAGACATTAAGCTGGGGAGACCAGTTAGACATCAGGCGCAGAAGCATGGTAGCTAAGCTGAGTTGACTGAATCACCCAGTAAGTCGACTTCTTTGTTGGCGAGCCAGACAGCCAAAGGCTGTTAAGTTAGTTAGCCAATAAATTCAACAGTTGGCCATCCAGTGAATCAGTAAGTCAGTCAACCACTTGTTCATTTGACATCCAGCCAGTTAGCTAGAGAGTGTGCCAGGCATTCAGTTCATAGGACAATTAATCAGTTAGCCAGTCTGGTTATTGCACCAGTTATACAACCAGTTAGTCAATCATAGCGTCAGCCAATCAGTTAGCTGGTTAATACGTGAATCACCAGTCAGCTAGCCATGCATCTGGCCAGTAAATCTGTCTGGTGGGTTCCAAAACAGCTAAGTAGGCCTTTTGTATATTTTCAGAGCTGTAGAGGCATGTGTGCGTGTGCAAGAAAGAGAGGAAGCAAGTAGCTCATTCAATGTATAGGCTGCATAGCACATACATTTAATACTGTATAGCATGTGTGTATCTGTGTGTACTTTGTTGTGGACCACCCATAGGCCTAAAGCGTCTCTGGGTGAGGCCTGGACCTGGATTAATTATGGCCCCTGTATGAGGTGGTTTTGTGGCAGGTTGGGGGGTTGGGGATGGGGTTGTTACACCTGTGAACTCCGTCACTGCAAACCTCAAGCCAGCTCCCTGACATGGGGCGGTAGGTATGTTGGCCAGGGTGAAAATGACTCCCAGCTTTCCCCCCTTCAGGCCCAAGGGGGAAATCTCACACATATGGTTCATATACTCATTTGTCCAGAAGTGAAGAAACATCAAGAAAGAAATCCAAATATGTTTTAAGGAATGAGAAAATTCTCGCTTTCCAGCTGGATAGGGAAGTGAGAGCAATTTTCTGAGAAATGCAGTCCCCCTGTTGCGGAGATATATAGGAGCTGCCCTTTACTGGGACCCCAGCAGATATAAATGGCGCTTCAATCTCGTCTCCCCGGCAGTGGGTCTTCGGGCGTTACTGAGGGTTTGAGGCGTTTTACCTCGTGCCGATGACAATAAATCTGTCACCTGGTGGAATCTGTCTCTGGGCCCCCAGTCAGAGGGAACAAATTGTGGCTTTGAGTTGGAGTAGGGGGTGGAGAGGTAGGAGGAAGAGGAAAGGACAGAGGGAACAAGAGAAAGAGAGTGAAAGAGAGAGAGAGAGAAGTGACCTGTCAGCCCAGCCCATTCATCATCTGGACAAAATGGTCGCCTTCGTCCTTTTCCGCTGACCAGCCAAAACATCGTGTGGTAAGCAAGTTTTAAGGTGACGTGTAAGTGTGTGTCGCAGGGTTTCTTTTTCTCTTGTTTGCTACCTTTCTTTGACCTCATCAATATTATTAGCATTTCCTTGTTTTTCTTTTCTTGAATGCAGAATCTCCATGCTTCCTGTTTTTGTCTGGCACAGTGTTGACAGACTGGCTGTTGCATCTTCTCCCATGGCATCAGTATTTAAGAGCAAACCATGGGATGGAAATAAGATGAGGTCATTGAAGGCTGGCACTAATACAGAGTCAGAAAAGTCGTGTGTGGTATTTATAGAATGCGGTGAGACGGCTTCTCTGGTCATTCTTAATTATTATTTTTTTATATACAGCAGCAGGCCCCATCATCTGACGTTGTACAGTTGTGTGTAGCTATTAAAAGTTGGCATGCTGTGGACCACATTAATGAGGACCTCCAGTTGGAGCGGTCAGGTAGAGTCGAGCCTGTGGCGGCCAGAAAGCTGACAGCTTCGTCCTCTGGAGAAAATGGTGAGCCAGTTTGGGTTTGGCAAGAAGTGTGTGTGTGTGTGGGGGGGAATTGTTCATACTGTATATTCTAATATAGAGGCACAGAGTGCATATGAATGAACGTACATGAATGCAAAACTGGATGCAATTTCACAAGTGAACAGAAATTCACAAATTCACAGTTAAGCTTGTCAAAGATCTCATTATGCCTAAAATGACTCTGGTCAAACAACATGTCATTTTCTCATGTCTTAAGACAGAAGTATGCCTACTTGTTCTGAATGGCAACTGTTGAAAGCTGTACCCATGGCGTTGCACTCTGATGTACACAATAAGTGATGGAAGCAGATGTGTGAAGACTGAAAAAGGAGGCCTTGAGAGAGAAGTTTATCCTACCCACTTTCTTGCTGCTACACATTGAGCCAACTCTTGTATGAAGTGGTCATGTTTGTCAGATTGTCTTCATCCAAAAGTTACAAAAATTGTCAGATGTAGCCCCCACCCCAGTTCTGAAGTTTAGCCACTTGTGTCTCCAGTGCATTGGCTGTCTGTTCTCATAAAAGCTGTCTATGCATCCAAAAAGAATTCGAGATCGATTAAAATCTGGATCCACTGAATGATCTGTGAGTGGTGGTGTGTGAGAAAGAGCAATTTGAGTGAGACACCATGAAGATAATAAAAACATTTGTCTATCTCGTAGTATATATACAATTCATCCACATGTTAATGTTGGTCTGTGGATAGTTATAAAATTTGGTTGATTAGTTTTGATGTAGCTCAGAAAAACCAAGAAAGACTGCATCAGATTTGTGGCAAGGTGTAAATGAAAGAGTTTTCATTTCCTGCAAATGAGACACTGGAAATGACAAGTGGTAGTGGGGTCTTAGATGTGTCGTAGAGCACATCGTGTGGAAATACATTTAGATACTGTATTGTAATAATATTTAGATATCTGCTCCCGAAGGCTGTGCCATTGGTGTGTGAATGTGTATGAATGGTTGGAGTGGCCAGGAGACTAAAAAGATGCTATATAAGTACAGTCCATTTACTATTTAACATGATCAGCTGTATGCATGGTACTAACAAATCTATGTACCTCCCTTCTCTTCAGCCGTACCTGTTTTTACCTTTCTCCGCCCCCACTAAGGTGTCTTACTTTTTCTCTATAATATTGTGGGCAATTGTGCAGTGCAGTGTGTGGAACCTTTAACACTCACCCTCAATATGAGTGTTAACTAATGGCACAAGTTTTAGAAACAAACTTTGACCTATGCTGCTGTACTTTCGATTGCCATTCTTTCTACTTTCTGTCCTGCACTGTGAAGCGTCAGAAATTGAGAAACTTAAAAAACAGGCTGTTTGCATAAGCCTAAATCAAACCATCTGAAATGCATGCACTTCCGTACAATGTGCCATATATCTCTACATTCATGTACAGTGTGTGATTGATGGTCTTCAGTGACGGCCTGTCAATAAGCAGCATAGGCAGGAAATAAAGAGACCCCCCCACGCTTTCCCCAATAGGCAGCAACATAAAGAGACGGGGGGTGGTGGTGAGGGTGGGCTGAGCAGATAGATCATAGTAACAGCCAATAATAAATGGATCATGCTTCTATGTTTTTAAAGCCAGTGGCAGCTGTATTGAATGGGAAACCTTGTGTGGGGGAGAAAATAGAGGTTTATTGATCAGAGACAGCATGTCGGGTGGAGTGGCTGGGGGGTGGGGGGTTTGAGGCCCGTCGACCTCCAGGAAAATGATGTTCTCTCTTTTCTATTTCATAGACAACCAAACCCCCACCCCTCCACACACACTTCAAGTCACTCACCCCCCTGTCCTGTTCGCTCCCAACACACACACACACACACTCACATAAACACACACTGTTCTCTTGAATAGATGGGTGGATAATGAGGAGGCCTTTAGGCTGCGGCCACGAAGAGACGCGGCAGTGCTCGTTTCAGATGTTTGTTTGTGTTAAAGGTGAGGTCCAATGGGGATATTTTTGCAGCCATCTTTGTTATTTTTCTTGTGGTCATTTGGAGTGCTGCAGAGTATGGCAGCAAGTAAAAACTTACTCACCACAGTGAAAAAGGGAAATGTTATCTGGCTTCAGAAAGGAGCACCACTCTCCCTCTACCATTGCTCGCTATATAGAAAATCTCCTTTCGTTTTGGAAGTTTATCAACTTTTCAAGAAGTGAATAGTCAGATATAGTACAACATACATAGCTCACAACAAAAACTCTTGCCCCACAGTCACTGGCATGCCTGGCTAATCAACCAGTGTTCAGTCAATGTGGCTAAAGATGGGGAGACGCATCATACCTTTCTCACTTTGATTTTCACATAGATGTAAAATGGTAAATTTCATGGCTAATCCATTATGGCTGATCCATTAATCATTATCCATTATATTGTTTCACTTACTGTAGAATCCCACTTTGTTTTCATCATTTGTCCAAAGTAGATCAAAACACCGTAACTGGGCAGACAAATTACAATAAAGTCTAACACTTTCTCTCCAACATGATTTGATTAAAAAAATGTTAGGCGCCACTCTCCCTCCATAAAACATTTGACACACTGATGGTGTGGTGGCGATTTGATTTGCAGAAATGTAGGTATTTATTTTCTCAGTTGCCCTTGCCAAGCTCGAATTCCGAAAAGGATTTTCTCTCATTTGTCTCTCCTTTCTTTTCCTGGTATTATTTTTCGATCCTTTTCTCTCTCTCTCTCTCTCTCTCTTGCTCCCTCCAAAACCCCAGTCGCATGCAGACTGGGTCGCTGACCAATTTAAACAGCGAGGTTTTCGGCAGCTAAACGCCGGCTAGCAGGAGTGCTGTGGTCTCTGCAGTACTTTGTCTGTGGCCACACAATTAAGGATTTAGGTGTGGCGATAGGAAGAATGTGGAAATCGGATCCTGGCAGCCCACACCCTACTAACTCTCTCTGTTCCTTTCTTGCTCTTTTTCTTTTACTCCACCATGTTCCTCCTGTTCTTTCTTGTCTTTGTAATTCTTCATCTCTCTCTTCCTTTTGCTCTCTCTCTTTATCTTTGCTCCATCCCTTTCTGTCCGACACTCCCTCCTTCCACTTCTCACCCTTTCCCATTCCCTCTCCTCGTCTTTCCTCTCCTCATCTCCCTATATTTCCTCTCTTGTTTCAGCATGTCTTTCTCTTTCTTTCCCTGATCCCAATCCCCCAATTTTACTCGTTCACCCTCTTCCTGTCTCAGCTGCACATTGAACCCACGACTCCACTCATCTGTCTGGAACAAACCGTTTCCTTTTTTCTTCCGCTTCCTCTCCCCACAGATGCCAAACCTGGAGAGAGAGAGAGAGAGAGATAGATAGATAGATAGATAGATAGATAGATAGATAGATAGATAGATAGATAGATAGATAGATAGATAGATAGATAGATAGATAGATAGAGAGTAAGGTAGATTTGGTTGGAGAGAGAATTGGAAGAGTGGGAAGTAAAGATAGGCTGTGTGCATTTTAGATGAATGTACAGAAAATGCTGCAGAAAATGACAATCTTAAATGAGCGATTTCATCCTGCCTTTAGACTTTAACGATTATTAAAGAATAGATGAATCATCTCACTACACTTGCAGGTAACTGGTTTCAATACATGTCAGTTTTTCCTGGATTGATTGATTGCAGATTGTTTCAATGTATTTGCTCAGAGATTAAATTCAGGCATTTGAAAACAGGTTTCTTCTTTCAAGGTTTAATTTCTTATATCCTGAAGTAAGACTGCCAAGTCTGGCTGCAACATAAAATCGCTTGCCAAACTTGTCATTTCTTTGCCATGTGAAAGGAAGGGAGTGAGTATTTATATACTGTCTTTGTGTAAAAATCTTTCTCTCTGATGTACCCTTCTTACCAAATACACACACACACACACACACACCTACAGACACACACACACTTTAACAATGCCATCTGTAACCTGTGCAACAGCAATGGGAACCTATCCATCAAACGAGACCTCATTGGGGCCTTCCTGTTACAGGATTTTTTTTGCATTCACCACAGAGTCACCCTGTGTTTAAACGGATGCAGATTGCTTATTTAAACTTATGACTGTTCAAAAAGGAAAAATTAATTGCTAATATTACACACATACCCAAAAGACATACATGCATATACTCATAGCAACACTGAAACACATGCACACACAGACACTAATATGCACACTGCTGGATTAACAGAAATGTATAAACACAGGTATGAGCTAGTACATGCACAGAGATTGTGATATTATGATCATGAAGGCCACATGATATGATTTCAATCAATTTCATACTCACCAAACCATTCAGTGACCCCTCATGCCCTGTACGGCAGCATCTGCATTCATTATGTGCCTTCACTCATTCATACACAAATATATAAAATATAGACACGTGTGTGTAAAACAGTAATCGATACACATACATAGACACATACATGCACAAACGCACAGACACACACACACACATTATGGCCTGAAGGCTCAAAGGCACTTGAACTGCACCTCCCCAATTCATCACTTGCTGGCAAAATGAGGCCTGGAAGAAGTATTTCCAAAGAAAATTCCAATATGGACCAAACAAACTGCTTCAGCTATGACTTATAAAACCCACAACAAGACCATTCTGCCTTTTGACCCATAAACTTTCCCCATTATCCCTCTGACTGTCACCAACTTATGATTCATGCTCCATAAAAGCCCTTCATTCATCACCTCCAATTAAATCAATTATCATTCCTGGGATCGGATCCCGACAAATCACAGCGGTCGATGGGCAGGTAGACTCAGGCCAGTGGGGGCATTCGGACAGGCAAAATGAGACAGCGGACAGATAGAGTCATCCTTCATGCTAAGTGGGATTGTCCTGACGCAGGCTGAGATAGACCCCGAGGTGTAATGGACCTCTTTGCCTTGACTTCCTCTGGCCTCAGAGACAGTGTAGAGTGGAAGACAGACCTGGGTCAAACAGCGGCTGAATAGTTTTGATCCAAACTGAAATAGCTGCCATCTTAAAATTACAAAATGATTGATGACACAAATCTTAAAATGTGCATTCCTTTTTAAAACTGCAGTATTAAGTTTTCATATTAACAAAACAAACAGGACATATTGATAACAAGCTTTCTGTCTGTGTGTATGTGCTACTGCCTACGTGTTCTTCCACCATCCTCCTGACAATGGCATTTCAATGATGCTGGGAATGTTTAGGGTGTAAACCATTTGTCGTGACAACTGAGGTGATGCCAGCACTCTCAGAGCAGGGAAGTCATTGCAATAACAATGAATGAATAATAAAGAGGAAAGTTCCTTGAGAACTGGAATAAAGCATGTCAAGCAGATAAAGCTGTGGTTTCTGGTGAAAAAAAGTATTACTCATTCACTATTTTAAATTGAGCATATTTCAGATTTTAAATAGCTTGTTAGCACTGAACTGTTTCTGCATAACTCTGAAACTGATTAAAAAGCAAAGTAGTCACCTGTTTTTGGTGTATGGTAGAAGAATTTAACAAATCTCTTTGAAGGTCTTGCTCTCTGTGCAGTTTTATGAACAGGTGCATCTTACAATAAACTTTGACTGAGAAAGAACCAAAAAATCCTGCATACTGTCGATCACTTGGTATCACCTTGGTAAGAACATATCAGTCTTCAGACCGCTATCAGGTAAAATGTATTAATTCAATTAACATTAAAAGAAATTTTGAAAGAATAGGAAAACACAGCAGTAAAGATATTCAGCAAACATTCAGTGATGACCACTGCTTACTCATAGAAGGGATGATACTTACACAATATGTTTATGGTTAAGATTAGGTAACTAAAGGACTTCATAATAGTTAAATTCCATAACAAGCAACCTTGAGGACATCTTGTAACTACTATGTTGCTCTCCAGCAAGTGAAGATGATGATACCGATGCTACACAGTGTCAGTGAGTTTGTACAAAACGGTGTAGCTGTCCGGACTTATATGTACCATTCACTAGAGTAAACATAGAACAATATAAGAAAACATGTTTTAAACATGCTTTGGTCCATTTTCTCACTAAAAAACATTGTCTGTTGGCTGCCAACTGTCTTAAAAATGTTGCTTATACTAATCTGCTAAATAATGACTTGCAATAAATTATTTTAAAAGGTTTAAACTGCTTTGAGGACATGGGATATCAGACAGCTTTACGTTGAGTATTGAAGGACCTTTACCTTACAGCTGAAGTTAGTAATTGTTCCATTCACATGCTAGACCTTGCTTTGTGTTCTGACTATGCGCTGCATTTGACACTGTGGAGCAAAATATATGAATTAATTATCTTCATAATCTAACTGTAATAAGCATCTTGGTCTTTGTGTAGTATAATAAATCCTGTTGTGCACATACATTTCTTTATGCAGTATTTCTTTCTCTACCAGAATTAAATGTGGTGTACCTCATGGGTCAAACCTAGGCCCAATCTTGTTTTCTATACAAGCTCCCACTTGGTCACTTAACGACAGGCACATTATATGTTACATTTTTTATGCTGATGATATGCAGCTATACCTTACACTCACTACTGTTGATAGTGACAGCCTGATTGCTCAAAATGATTGCTTTGAGCAAATGTTAGATTTGTTACATTTCGGTAACTCAACAAGGGTACAAGGGTGTCAACAAAGGTGTTTAATTTTAGTCTCGTACGCATAAGCTTATGTAATCAGACAAAGTTCCAGAAAAAGTTTCAAGCTCCAAATTCTGAATTTACAACAAGGGTAACAATGAAGCTGTGCTTAAAACAAGTTTTATAGTGGCCTTTAATGAATGATTTCATGTTTCTTTTATACTACTATTGACTGTATAGTTTTATTGCCAAGTGTCTTTATGCATTGTCAAGGCACTTTCTAATTTGTTTTATACCAAAGAGAAGTAATATGTTTATTAGAACCTATTTCACACACTAGAACACTTTCAGAGAAAAAATTAATGAAAGTCCACTCCTCTTTATACAGTCCATTGCACAGGACCTGAGTAATAACACCCCCCTGAGTAACCTTTGGAACAGCATTTAGTTACTTTCATGTATGACAATAACCAGTGGATTACAAAAGAGCATTACAGTTAATGCAGATCATCGAATTGTTCAAGTTGAGTTCTTGCATCTGCATCAACTTTACATTTCCATCCAAATTAAGGAAGGAAAAACACTTCAAAAACTTTGATATTTATTGATTGAATGGTGGCAAATTTCATCTGTCATATGTTTGAATTCACATTTTTAGTAGTTCCAAGTAGTTCACACATAAAATTCATCTTTTTTTCCACGTAATTTTTTTCCACTAAGATCCTTGTGTAAGAAATGGGAACGCTGTTCAAAACAATCAAATGTACCATATTGAAAATTTAAACTTTTTGTGGATTTATAGTTTTCATCCATTGACAGAAATTTGTTCCAGAAATATCCAGGGGGAATGGTAGAAGGCAGACATTGGTCTTAAAATGCTTTCATGGGAAGAAGAAGGGACAGGGGAACAGACAGACAGAGAGAGAGTCATGAGAACACATGGGGTAAAAGGGATTTCCTGAGGCGATGGTATCAATACGTTTAACATGTCCTCTCTGTTTTACTATCGCACCACTGGGTTCCCACCCTCCTTCCCCACATAAAACACATCATCGAGTTCTTCCTTTCCTCGGCAGCTTGCAAAGATGTTGACGGATGTTGGTTTGGACTCAAGGATGGGGATGGTTGCCAAAAGCTAAGTCTTATCTTCTCCTTAACCAGCGTCATGTTTGAGAAAAAAGAGAGAAGAAAAGAAACACCACAATGATGCTGAGGCTACAATATTAAAGGTCTTTTTATATTACATAAGTATTTTATTCGGAGTGACTTCAAAAGAGCAAGCAGGGAGACAGTTCAGTGTGTTGCCCTAACACGGTTTGTGACTGAAACTGCAAAACAGTTAAAAAGTATGAGGATTGTCACCAAAGTCATTTCTGTCATCTCCAACTGAAAGCTTAATGATCATTTGCACTAGAGTTTAAAATATGAACAATTAAGAAGACTAGTAACCTCTGTTGGTTAGTGCTACTAGTTGGTGCTGTTGGTTAATGTCATTGTATTCATAATAACCATGGCATTTTCCAAGCTGCATCTTTACAGGTGCTACATAGTAAAAATACTCACACACTGCTTGGTAGTTATTCATCTTTTTATTCTACGGATATGTTTCAACGAGATATGGTCTTTTCACATGGCCTTCATAACTTTTTAGTGGTATGAAGGGTAGATACATCTTGGTGTGTTTAACATATGACTTCATGGTGTAATGCTGCAGATTGATGTTTTAATGCCACATCATAATTACTTCTGATATCTCCTTTAGTACAACACAACAAGTACAACAAGAACTTTATTCTGCACTTGACAAGTCTATCAAACAAGTTTACAACACAGCGGTTTATCACAGAAAACACTAATAATATAACAAATGATTTCCAAATAACAAAAACATTTCCCCTGTCTGCCACAAACACCTGTTTCTATACCAGGCGATGTTACTATGTTTCCAGTGTAAAACCCCTCTTATTAATTTTACAGCACGTTATGCACTCTCTAACGACCAGGAGATGATTTTCATACATTTTTTTCTACAGTCAAAATATTTTCATAGTGTAAAAATGATTCACTGTACTTGTATTTGTATTTGTAATTATTTTTCTGCCCATTTATTGTAAGGAGTTTATGTTCACAGGCAGTACGAAAGAGAAAGGGGGGAAGGGACGAAAAGAAGAAAACAGAAACTTCCAGAAAACAGTGGAAGCAAGAAAGACGGAGTGAAAGAGAGAAAAGAGAAACTGAAAACGAGAGAGAGGAAAGAGAGAAAGAAAAGGGAGGGAGAGTGAGGTTGAGGCCTGTGGTGGATTGTGGGCTGGGGCTGCTGCTGCCTCAGCATAGTCAGCCGACCGGTCTAGCCTGAGGTGATATGTTTTCCTCAGGAAATATCTGTGGAGGCTAGTGGGTCTAGTACTCGGAGCCCTGCCGGCTGTGAGCAGCCAGGGAGTGTAGGGGGGTGGGGGGAGCGGGGCTGAGGGCTTAGAGCAGCCCCAGGAAAAGACTCCCTTCCTGGGGTAGAGAAGGGAGTGAGGTCGGCTGGGCTCCAACATGACAGGGCTTTGACAATGTTTTCATGGTGTAAGGTGTGTATGTTGTAGGTGCTGAGTGGTGTAAATAAATTAGACAAAAGCAGCGCTTAAATTCTTTTTAACATATCTTCCTTGTATGTTTTTTTTTTGGCAAACGCACAATGGTAGTTTTTCAGTTTTTTTTTTCAGATTAAATACATGTATCTGCAGTTAAGTATGTTTTTCCAGAATGAAAAAAGGGTACAGATTTTTCACTGACGTCCATACATTTTGACACTGAACAACTGTGTTGTAACATGTACAGGGGCCATAAAACTCACTCAACACATCAGTACTCAAGTAAACTTTAAAAAAATTATGCAGTGATATTTTCATGAAACGCAGGTTATTTACATATTTTGAGCATTCTGTCAAATACTGCATATTGTAGCTACATGCAGCCTGATCCTGACCAAAGAAGAATGTTTTCAACAGTGAAGAGAACAGTGCTTGCTATGCTTGGCTAATTCCCAATCAAAAGAAATAAACTTTAAACCCTTCATATGTGAGGATGTGAAAGTTACCATGTCTGCGTCTGTTTAAATGAAGTTTTTATGAAGCCACTTGATGAGTAATCTGCATTTTATGTGCGGATTTTAGTCTTTTAAATGTTGTATTACTAAATTTATTTTTTCATTGCTGGAAAAAGTGTCTCCTCTTACAATATCAATACTAACATAAAATTAAAAGGAAGGTAACTGAAACTCTTGTTTGACAAAATGGGAATCCCATTACAGAGTGGATTTAGATTTAGAAAGATTGAACAATAAAAGTCTCCCAATGATTTGTTTTCATTTCAAATGATGTGAAACATACTGCTCCTGGTGTAATTAAAACGTTTTTTTCTTTTTTAATCTGATGAGCCTGAGTGTCTAGACTATTCAGCATTATCTAATACTGTTCATTGCCTTTGTGTCATGATGTCAATGTTTTCCAGGAAGTATTTGAATGGTTTATTAACTATTTCCCCCTTGATACAGACCTAATATTTGAAGGATTCAGAGGAAAAAGGTTTCAGGAAGAAAACTCATGTTAAGTTCTCCAGAAAAAGCCCTGCGGCTAGTTCATCTGTTAAATGTGTGTATGTTTATGTAGATACAGGTGTGTATGGATGACAATGTGCATGTTTGTTTATGTGTGGGAATGGTGTGGATTTGTGTGTGTGTGTTGGTAGATATACATGTAAAATTGTGTCTTTTATTGTGTGTGTAGCAAGAACATATGGGGGCTCATGTCAGTTTAAAATCTGTGTGAATATGTAAAATGAGCACGTGTTTGTGTGAGTGTGTGCCCTGTAATCCCTCCCCTCTGCACTTCCAGTATCCTCATTTGTTGATCACAGAGGGATAGGATAGGAGATTATGCCTGGATTTCCATGTTTCAAACTTCATCAAACAGCCAGCACAGAGGAATGAAACAGGATGCATATGGAAACTAGCTCATGCATAGACACAGTCACAACCCCACACAAGCATACATATAGAAATATCCACAAATGGGGCGTACTGTACACATTGTTAAGGAAGCATTCTGTGTTTGCATTTTGAATTCTGGGATATAATCATAATTTTCTCAGAGAGGAACCATATGAGGGGTTGTACATATCCCCAAAGTTGCTTGTGAAGAAAAGCAGGTGACAGATTCTTTGTTGATAGGAACTTCAGTCTTATGCAACATTAAAGTTCTATGTACATTTGCATCAATTATTACAATTCATAAATATAATCCTGAAATGGGCCACTTTCTATAATGATTTTTTTACTTTTACTTAAAAGTCCATTGTTTAGGATTTAGTGTCATCTAGCAGTGTAGTTGGTGATTGCAACTGCCTCACCTTACCTATTACCAGTGTATAATACACTGAAAAAAATTTGGAGTGTTATTTACTTGGGAAAACCTAGGAAAGTTTTTGCACTTAGAAATTGTAAGTAAATTCTACAAGGGCGATCATCAAGTCACTTTGCTTGCGGATATAAGTTTCTTTTTCTAGCAAACCTCAAGTAATTTACTTTTTCATCTTGTCCTAGATTTATGGAGTGGAGTGTCAGTGTGCATCTGTTGTGGCAGGACTGTTCAGGTAGAATTCAGACAGCACGGACAAGGTTAGTGCATTAATACTATTTTAAACCAACCGCAGTACTCCAAGAATGTGGTGCATCTGAGGAAAATCACCCAAATACTGTTTATTAACAGGGAAAACACCCAAATCACTTTGAACTAAACTAGATGGCAACATCATCTTTAAAATATTATTCAACAGTAATTACTGTGCCAACAAGGCTTCTGGTGTGGGATGAAAGTCTAACAGTTGTCGTGACCTGAGACTCATTTGTTTACAGTAATTATAAGAAGAACTCATAATTATATATCAGTATCCTCACTGGTTGCCACGCACTTCCTGGATTCTAGGTACCGCTATTGAGGAAAACAAGCAAAGTTTTCCTTGTTGACAGGTAGTTGTTTACTGTGAGTTGGGTTTTGAAGCCAAAGCAGGTGAATGACTCAGCGGTTGGAGACTTGAAATTGTTGCTTGTCTTGCTCAAACAATGCAACCAGTGAGTAAATAGGAAACTACGAGGAACATGGCAAGAGGAAAAGATGTGTTGTTGTGGTTGAAAATGTGGAGGTAGTATATTACTGTATTTATGTCTTTGTGTGTGGGTTTAAGGGAGTATAATGAAAGATTTGATGTTTTCTTTGGTGTGAGTTCAGTTTGGATACAAACGGGACATTAAATTGAATTTGTGTGAATTTAAATACCAGTAATCATGTACAAAAATGTAAATCACTTATACTGTGATTGGAAATAATTTATTTTTTTGTATGTTTGTCTTTGAGTGAGTGTGCATGCCTAAATGTGTATTAACAAGAAGGAAACAAATTACACCTCCATTATTTGTTTCTGCATGTGTGTGTGTATGCGTGTTAGGTCTTGCTGGTCTAGTTCCTCCTGGCTATCTCAGGAAGAGATAGAAAGTCCAGGTCCAGTCTTGATCGATGTGCTCCTGTGTTCAGAGGAAGCAACACGTGTATGAATGTGTGTGTATGTGTGTGTGGAGGGGGCAGTTATTTTGGAACTGTCCAGACGGAAATGGGACCGAACCCAAGGAGGATGCAGATAGGGTTGTCAACTCACATACAGACACACACGCTCACACACGCTCACACACACACACACCCACACACACACACACACACACACACACACACACACACACACCCACACACACACACACACACACACACTTTTACAAGTGCTCCCACATACAACAAAAAGAATTTGTGAAGCTACCTTGTGGTTGGGTTGTGTTGTTGCTGTGCAAACAATGACAACACATACACGATCACACAAACACGTGCATGAGTCTAAAATAAAATAATCAGGCTGTGAGTGAACAATGAAGTGATAATGAAAGATCAGGGGGATGTTACAGCTCAGTACAAATACCCCCCTTTGCACACACTCTGACACTGTGTCTCTCTCACAGTGTTTACACACACAAACTCCATGTTTGATGCAGGATAATGACGCAGTATTCATGCATTAACTGTATATACCAGATAGTTAATCCTTCGGTGTCACAGTTTAAACAAGACCTGTTACTGTAGTTCAGTAGTTCCTGGACTTTTTTTCACTGCAAATCGTTGTACTAGATAATATATTGCATTTACTAAACAGTTTTTGACTTTAATTTTGTCCCAGGTCTGCTCGCTGACAGATCAAATACTCTGCAGTGATTCTGCAGAGTATACGCTACTTATACGCTACCCTGCAGAATCACTGCAGAGTATATGCTACTTCCTGTTCAAGACTTATCTGCTCCATCTCCACTCGTGGCTGCAGACGGACCAAGAAACAAGGCTCCTCAGTCTGCTGCTCCAGCCCCTTAGCTGCAGACATCATCCTGATCACCATTATGCTATTGATGCATGCCTTCAGTCCCTGAAAAATGCTTGAACCTCTCCCTCATCATCAGTGAGCCTCACCATGACCCAGGCCTCCATAGTGAAACCAGCCTCCATATTCAACAATATGTCTTCAGTTTTTCCAATTGTGCACACTTTGTCAAATAAATTGATTTATTTATTCTTTGAGCCACTCTTTCAATTAAGTCTCTCACGACTGAACTACATTCTACAGTCAAGTATCTCTGAGTATACTGAGCAGACCAGAGCAGACAGCCAGGGTTTATACCATACCATTATAGAAATGTAATATTAAACACTTCTTCACTCCTTCATATCCTAGCTGGCCAGTGTCCAACCTGCATTAAAGCCAGGTCAGGAAGCTGGGTAATGCATGTTGTGCAATTCAGACTGACTGTAAACTTTACGTAATGTCAGTCTGAAAGAGTAAACTGCACACACACATAGACACACATATGCTGTACACACTCAGGATTTGCCTTTCATCTGAACCCAAACACTTCTAAATAACATTATGTAGCAATTGGTATCTCTTGCAATTGGCACCCCCTGTTTCAGAGTCGTAAATATGCACAGCTGTACACATGTATTTGTTATTATTACATTACTTATGATGAAAATCTAGTGAGTGGACAACTTAACTACCACAGCCAAACATAGCAGCCAGCTAATATCACTTGCAACAGCAAGAAGCCCAGCTCGGCATCAGTCTTTCAGCCTTTTATTTTAGAGAGTTCTCGCCAATAGCTAAAAGCCAGTCCGAGATTCTTGCTCTAATTCTTGCTCGCTTGTTTTCTCCTATTAGTTTTCTCCGTTGTCCTCCTGCGTCCCTTCGCCTCTGCCATTAGTTATGTCCATAGAAGCTACTGTACTGAGCCTGGTTACATTGCTTGCTCAGCTCGAGTTCTGGCACAACACCGGCGCCACTCTTTGTCACCAAAGTTACATAGTGCGAGAAAAGTCAGAGTGACAGAGGCACCAGTCATCTTATTACAAGTGTAATAAAGTGTTGCTTTAAATTAATTTCTGAATGTTTAACTGTCAGCTGTCAACATATAGTTATATATGTATATATTTACAGTTGATATTTTTTACTAAACCTGCTGATTTGGTAAATCAGAATTAAAAGATAAGAAGTTTAAAAAAAAATAGGAGAAAACGCCCTGGTTTCATGTTTGATGCTCGATTAAACAGGAAGGATACAAATATCCTCCAGTATCATTTTCTACGTAGGTGGCTGGTATTCTTAGTTCATTTGTGTGTTCTTTTCTTATTTGCCTTGAGAGAGGGTATCGTAAATCTCTACAAGAAAAGTCAAACTGGAGGAGTTTTCCCTCTAAAAATACTCTTGGTTTCCCTTGTCAGGGGTGAGAGGGCTTCACGTGTGGTCTAAACTTAAAGAAAAGAGTTAATATCACAGCTGGAAGGTGGCAAATCTTGTGGTTAGTGGCCAAACAGAAACAAAATCTCAATTCTCCCTAATAAAGAGGTCCTGTATCTTTCATTCTCTTGGACAGCAGAGATGTGTTTTTGCAAACAGCTTTTGAGGGGAGAAAAAACTTTTCATATGGATCTCTAAAAATTTGCCATGGAGAGTGTTTGCTTGCAGGAAAACCTCCCCTCTCTTTGTCCTTTGAGAATCCCCCCACCAGCATCTCTTCATATCCAGTCCAGCGTCATAAGTGGTGGTCGGACCACAATGTTTTCTCAGGGCGGTTGGTTACACTGTTCTCCTCCCGCGGTTGCTAGACCATGGCAGGGGAAGAAGCTTGTTCAACATGTTTCCCGTTTTAAAAAAAAATGTCTGCTCCCTCCCTCCTTCTCCAATACCACCCAAGTGTTGGGGAACCTCCTACGCCAAGTGGGGTTAGGCAAAATGTGTGCAAAATGAATCTTGTGACATCACATGATTTAGACTGCTTCAAATACAGACTGCCGATGTATGTCGAGTGCCCCAAAAAGTAATTCACCTCAAACAGTGGTGGTCCATAATCTGGGATGCATTAGAAATATCCAACCACAGAAACAGAACTTTGTTCCACAAGTCTTAAGAGATGTACAAACATTTAAATACACTGACGTGAGAGGGTTCTTTAGAGAATATATTTGAAAGCTTATTTCTGCTGCTGTATTTGAGTTGTTTTTCCTAGGGCTTGACTAATATTAAGTATTTTTCCTTTTGACTAAATCAGTCTCAGTGTCAATTTAATTACTGTTTTTTTTCCAGTTTGGAAAATCTTCTAAAAGTTTTTGACTTGGAACTTAGACTAAGGCTGTTGTATCTCCTCTGATGTACTATGCAGGGATAGAAAGGATTTCTCAGGTTGGAAGATCTTGTAAGAAAGGAGTTAGCCTGGGTTTTTGACTTGGACTTGACTTGGATGTTTGGTCTCCTCTGATCTAGTATACAGAGTTATAGAACCAGGTTCACCTCTGCATAGCAGCAAACTGAATATTACACGTACTAGTTTGTGATTTCAGTGATTTAAAGGCATCATAACAGGTGAGATTACCTGTATTCAAAGACGGCTTGGCTTTGTCACAGCCCTCTGTAATGCAACACACCCTTTCTGTTTCACCTGCTCAGTGTACATTAATGGCAGATGCTGTATCCATCTTTCAGCCCACATACAATGATTTTCACCTGGAGCTGGGAAGCATAGTGTTTTCTCACACTTTCACTGGTGGGGGCTAAAATGGATCCGTTTGTGGGTTGCATGTGCTGCTATGTAAATCAGACGGCGGTCCCTTTTGGAAAATAGTCATGGAAGGTGGCCTGCATTTTTGTGTGAGGTCATGTTTATTCTGTTTTGGTGTGAAAGTGAAAGGATCCAGCTTTGCCCCCTCAAGTCTGTAGTAGAAGTCTCTGGGTCCACCATATTTAAACCAATCTGAAACAAACCTTTGGAAAACCAGAAAGTCAATGTGCATAAATTAATTTTCTATGAACACAGATTAAATCCATCATCCTTGTTTCCCTGCAGATTCTCAAATTGCTGACTCCATGGATGATGGGATAGGATTTTGATGCGAGTCCATCCTGATTAGCTAAACCAACACATGGACATTTCAATGCACTCCCCAAGGCTGAGTGGGCAAGCCTATAGACCATAATGCAATGCTCCACTTTTGTTCATAACATGAGGGTTGCAATGCGTGATCTTCATTCTCTGCTACACATCGCTGATACAGGCTATGAAGCGATGCAGACATTAAAGATACACCCCTCCTCCCCGATCCAATCTATCACTGTGGTTATTACAGTCTTGGCCACAATGGGACTGACCTTCACCAAAACTCAATGGATCTGTGTGACACACACATACCAATCCATCCACAAAATCACCAGGCTTTTCCATCAACATGCTCATCAAGCATATCACCCCAGTATTCCATGAAAAACAAAAAGAAACCTTCCCTGTGGAGCACGACTGCTGCTAATAGTACATTGTAGATGTTTCTACATACACAAATAAATAACAAGAACTGTGTTAATTGCTAAAATAAAAACAATAATCAAACAATATTTCACTGACAAATTAAGTGTAACCAGCCCTGAAAAAAAATGGTGAGTTTGACCATTTTAATGCCAACAATTACCCCTACAATGAAATGAGTCTTTGGGTGGAATCCTCTGAAGCAACAGACCCATTTTTAGACTTATTTCCTACTTAATGATAGGTGAAACTCTGGAAGACATTTATATAGGATAAGGTAGACTGAGAAAAAAAACACACACGAGGTGGAAGATATGGTTGACAAATGTTTAATAAAAGAACAATCCAGCATATTTTTCCAAGTGGTTTCCAAATAAAACAAATCTTTTTCTAACTGCCAACAAAAGCTGTCTTTGTGCACTAAATACCTACACTAAAAGGTCAGGTTCAGTTATCTTTTTATTTGTCACTTCATCAACATTTAAGCTGCGGTAACCACTAACACTGTCATTATAAAAGAGCCCTTTTCTATTTATTACCAAGAGTGCCTGTGACCTCCACACCACAGCTCAGGAGACGTTGGTAGGTTCCTTCTATTTGGACGAAGGAAGTCAATTAATTCATAAATACTTTAGCACGTTTACAGTAAGGCGAGGGGAAGATGGCTATTGATTGATCCCACTAACACAGCAGCCCTCCCCCTCCCTCCATGTGGAGTACCTTAATGAACCAGGGGCTTTTCTTAACCAAGAATAATGCAATCAGAAAACAGAAGAAAACATAACGATTTTTACCCTCAGTTAAGTGGGGAAGGACTTGGAATATGAATTTGCTTGCCTTAAGGAGGATGTCAGGGGCTTGTAATTGGTATCTGATGAGCATTAGTGGTAGTAGCTATCTGTTATTTCAGTGTAAATCAAGGCATGGGAAGAAATGGAGTAAAATGAGGACAGAATTTAGATTTTTTTTTTTCTTTTGAGAAAAAAAAATGTGAACTGTTGACTGCAGAGTGAATTTTTAAGAGCACACAGAAAACAAAATGGAAGGGTTTTTGGTGGACAAAAAGAAAAGGTAGATGGCTTTGCTCTGTTATGACCTTTGAGGAAATTTGGTGAAACAGCAGAAAAAAGTGACCTCATTTTTACAGCACTAAGACGGTCACACCTATGGCGACCCAAACAGACCCGAGCATCACAGATCTCAGCACTTCACAGAAGTAATTTTCACTCTCCGGTCATAAACAAGAAGTGATAATGCAGAATCTGTAAAGGAATATCTTCAAAAGCAAAAAAAAAAAAAACCTTTTCATCATCTTTCTTCTGTCTGTAGGAAAACAACCACCATATTTCATTGCTGCTTGACAGGGAAACTGGTAATTGAATGGATTAATCTTTTAGCTCAGCAGTGGAAGAGAAACTCCTTCCAGTGGAAACAGCTTTCCTATCAGGAAAGTCCATGCTCATCTGGCTATTACCCCTACTTAGGGTTATGAATTACCGGCAGCCCATCAGCCAAGCAATATCTCAATAGAATAAAATATGAATGCACTTTGAAGCTGATTTTATGCCCTTTAAAAACCGATGTAGATAAATGGATGTGTGAAACACTTCTAAGGCTGACTAATGTGGGAAATATTGAGCTAAGTAATTGCAGCAGTTTCATCAATAAGCTCGGTACAGTGAAATGTGATTAACACTGAAGTTGTAGGGTAGTGTAGAGATGCATATAGAGAAATTGAATAAAACAAGTCTACTACATAATTTATATAGTACAAATTAGTGTTGATTAAAAAATGATGAGAGGATACTAATCGAACATTAGGTCGTGATGGTGACTGACTGAATGAGCAAGGTGCTTGAAATGTGTTGCTGTTCCTGCTTGTAACAGAGATGTCTTTCATGTATCACTTGATGCATCAATTAGTATTTCTTCTGCCCTTAGTATGTGGGTAGGTTCACAACAGTGCAGTGCAAGCAGTATTGGACAACAATTCAAATGATGGCAATTAGAAATCAGAAAAAGATAAGACACCTCAAACAAGAGTAAGACCAAACATATTGGCTGTATCCAAAAGCACTCCCTGCTCACTATAGTGCATTTGTCCTAAGGGGAATTTATGCAGTACATACTGCCCTCTGATACTTAGTATAAAAGACACTTTGACAGCGTGACCGCTTGATTGACAGGTAGGTGTGAATACAGACGGTTTATTAGAGCACCCAGGCGTACATCCAACATAGCGGTGGCCAGCGTTGCAAAGCAGCATTTCGGAAACCTTCGGGTGACATCACTCAGACTCTGTCCATTCTTTATACTGTCATGGATGATGACACAAAACAACAATGATTCACATGTGTCCATTGCTCTGAACGCCCATTGTTCTGAAAATACACACTCTGGTATCACTAACTTACATAAGTAACTTAATTGATGTAACTAACATACTTATTTTAACTCAAACATGATAATTTTTCTTTTCCTAAACCAAATACTTTCGGTGCCTAAACTGCTACAATTTCACAACATTAACACATGTTTATTATTGTTACTATGATAATGAAGGTCACTGACTTCGTCCTTTCCAGCACCTTCAAAGATATTAAGAGCAAAAAACTCCAGGGAAAGTGTTTTTGGAAGAGTGGGCCTTCAGAGCAGTGGGCTTTGGTGGGCTTTCTATCTTAGATTGTTACAAACTTTGCACTACAAAGTTGAGCATATTTCTAGAAGTAGTTTTAAAATACAAACAAGGGGCAACCATTTACTGCATATTACCATTCGAAATAAATACCATTAGCTAATAATAAGCCTGATCAGCCAATATCAGTAATCAATACACAACCATTAATCAAACCAATAACTAACAGTAGTCAACGTCAGACAATCTTATTTTACCGTAACCATATGTTACCTAATGTTTCTGTAGTGATGACAAAACACATTTTTAAAAAAATATTACACCAAACTCCCTTCAAGAAATATAACATTTTAACAATTCTTTATGTGTCCGTAAAAATACATCACTCTAGAAACACAAGATATAGTACGTCCTATGTCGACAGTCTTTTTGTCGATTCGGCATCAATATAACCCATAACCCGTTGTTTACAAACTTTACATTTTGGATTTTGTCAGCTGAACAACTCAAGAACTCGCTAGCAGCATTATTTTAGTGGGACACAACCAATTTAATAGAACGTCAAGAGGAGAAAAAGAACAAAGGGCCTGATTTACTTCAGCACTCAGACTGGGGCTTCATGCCTATGACCAAATCACAGCTGTACTGATATTCAGTACAATGGCATTTAGCGTGTGATAATTACATAATTTTCTTCAGTGGCGAACATTTGAAAATCATGTTGTTGTTTTTTTTTTACTGCTGTGGTTGCTAAATTAACCAAATTATGGTTGGCAAATTGAGTGCATGAATTAGGAAAAATCGCAAAATAAATAACACAGACTGCTTCCCCTTTATTAATGAAGAAGTTTTAAATTTATTAATCTTTACATCTTTATAAAAGTACAAAAGTGGGCTGATTGTGTGGAACACAGGTGGAATGAAAGATTGTGAAAATGAACAAGGGAAGATATGTTTCATGAAGTGTCTGTGTGTGAGTGTATGTGTAGACAGGCGGGGGCCATTTGTTCTCCTCAGGGCCCCCGGAGCAATCAGTCCATCAACAGAGGTGGAGCCCGGCTAATTTCCCACCCCTCTTCCCTCCCCTCATTCGTTCCTAAGACGGATGCTTTGGGTAATAAGGCTAATCAATACACTTCCTCACAGTCCTCCCCACCCGCCCAGTCCCAAGACATTATCAGCCGTTTGTCATCAGGAATGTCACTTGTTCTTATCAGGCATCACCATCTTGTTTACATGGTGGTGCTGCTGCCTCACACACTCTTATGCACACACACACACAGACACATAAGGATAGACAGACGCAAACATGCAATAATGTATACAGCAGGCACACATACACACACCTTTTTGTATACATACAAACCATGCTACCAAATGCTTGTACACATATTTTCACACAAAATGACCACCTGCTACCTAGAGTAGACAACATACATAAACACACTGTTTTGCAAAATTACACACAAAATTGTGCACAGTGTCAGCACAGAAACAGACACTAAACACACCTACACTCACGCGCGCGCACGCACACACACACACACACACACACACACTCACAAACCTCCCAGGCAGTGATGAATAGACACATGGGTGCTCTGTGACAGGTTACACATGCACAGTGGTGTCAGGATCTATACGGAGAAATTAATCAACAATGACAACAGCGACAGCGGCTCCCCTCTCCCAGCACACAGCTCAACATGCTGTAATTTGCCCTGTATGATTACCCCAGGGTCCTGGGGGGCAATTGGTACCCCCTTCTTAATTAATTAAGCATTGTGCCGACAGGGAGGTGTCTCAGGAGCGCTATGCAGAGGCACACACACACAGTGTCTTTACCTGGAGTCACCTTTTTGTATAAGACTTCTCTGAAAAGTTCTTTTGCTATCTTTAAACAGAGTCTGAACTATGGGACTATTGTTCTGTGTATTTTAAGTACATAAATCAACTGCCAATATATTTAACAATTTATATGATAAATATAGTAGTTAATAAAATGTGTGTAGTTTGGCATTTAAAATGTAATGATGTATTATTATGGCATTATTATTTTATTGTCATAAAGATTTTGTTCTGATAGTGAATATGCTAATGAGGTCAAAAATCTTTCAAAATATATTTATCATTTTTATATTTTATATAGATTTATTTGTATGTTTCTGTATGTGCCACACTAACTACTACACCAAAACAAGGTCAAAGAACATTTTGCTCCACTTTTACCTCTTTTTACTTACAGCTCTGTGTCACTCAAACTGCCTAAGGCATTTAAAAGCAGTCCTAAAGCCCTCAGAGGACAGTTCACATGCAGAATTGAAGCCAGCATAACCCTCTGCCAGGGAAGAGATAGAGAGATGATGCCATCAACTTTTCAGAGAGTTACGTGAGTTTTGGATAGGAGCTTGACAGCTTTGCCCCCTGGCAGGCAAAGGTAAAAAGCAGCCTTTCTTTGATTTTTTTTATTCCCTCAAGACATGTATGCTGATTGGCTGTGGGGGTTGTCCATTCCCAAGAGGAGACAGAGATGATAGGAGGCACCAGGTTGACAGCGTAACATGTGTCACCATTGTTTGCCTCCAATAATGACCAGGGGACTCCAAATGATATGAGAGCCTTTGATGGATGACTAATTTATCAGTAGCTGTCTTGGCCTAACGATGGTTAATGATGCCACTGGTGGCTTGGCCGGGGTTAACTGTCAAAGGGGAGGCAATGTGTAAACTTTTTGGTCCTTTTTGGGAAATAAATTGAGTGAAAAAATAATTACTTGGTGGAAAAGCTACTGTGCGATACATTCCTTGTTAATAATAATCTGATATTTATGTTAGCATCAAAACAGCTGCAAACAAAAAGTGGACTCTGCATGAATAAACCACAGTTTGGTTGCATGGATAAAGCCTTCAGTGAAAACTTTCCATTCAGGATTTATTTAGATTTGAACTAATATTCACCCTGGATGCCAAAGTATTTATACAGTATATATCTGTTGACACCATAATCATAATACAAAACAACAATACAGCCATAACTATCTGTCATTGTTAGTAATTTGAGCCATGGAGCATATGCAGTCATAAGAAAAAGAAAACAAAGGCTACTTTCAACAAAAGGACTTGATGTCTCTGCGGTGTAGGGACCATACCTTTCATCATACAGTTGTTCCAAGGCCTCTGTGCCATTGTTCTTCTAGCTATTCCTCCCTGGTTGGGAAAACAGGTGAGGCAAAACAATCACGCAACCTCCCATCACTCCCTTCACATTCAACAATAACACTCTGACTGTATCTTTCAGTAGTAAACACAGTCCTCACATGCAGACCCCGGGTGAACATCGCTCCGGAAACAAATACATCGTCGGAGACAGAGTAGGGAAATAAAAGACAGAGGCCAAAGCATATTGGAAATTGGAAAACAGCACTCTCCTCCCTTTGAAACAGTCCTGGCGATGAAAATATGTAATATAAATAAAGCTGTGGACGCTTTGAAAGCCAAAGCCTTCCTTCCTGGCCCAGTCCTCTGCGGGGGGAAACGCCCACTTGTGAGCCCTTGCTCTTAAATTCCCAAAGACCACTCTGTCATCAGGGTCCCAACTGCTGCTTTCAAACACGCGATGGCCAGTCTCACTTCCCCATCTTGCTCTCTCTATCTTCCCACCTCTTAGTCACTTTCTCCCCCTCTGCCCTTTTATGTCTACCCCCCCTCCCTGAATAGGATCTTTCCTCGTAGTTATGTCGGCTTAAATACCCCCAAACAAGCTCCAATTATTTCACCCGTGACATGTTTGTGGCGAGTGAGTGTCACGACTCCGATCTCTCCGTTGGTGCTTTAAAGTGCTTCTGATATTGGAACCTGACTAGCGGATGCAAGGAAAGACATAATGACAGATGACTGGCTGATTGGCGATAACTATAAAACAGCTCATTAAAGCCAAAACCACTGTAGGTTTGTTTTGAAACTGACTCCGGCTATTTAGTTCTAGTGCACTGTTGTATCACTTAACTGTAGTCACTTTCCGCTCTCATGTTTGCTGCAGGAAAAACCTGCTGTCCTGTCTTGTCAGTGTTTTTTGGGATTCTCTGTGTACAGTAATATGTGCGTAACATGGCCAAATCAATAAAGAAAAGTGTGTCATCAACTGAAACTTCAACTGTATGAAAAAAGATAACTTTGTTGAATGTCAATTATCATGTCTCTACTGTTAACTATCAATAATGATTTTAAAAAATGAGCTTGGAAAGCCACATAAACCACCATTACTTCACCACTGTATTTACAGAACATTAGTAGGCTAAAGACACTTTATAAAAAGTTAAATGTGACATTAACAGTCTCAAAGGTACTCTGTGAAACCATGTTTTTATGAGTGGGTCTCTGTTTGGTTTCTATTGTGTGTGAGCATGAGGACAGAAAATGCTGCAATTTATTGGGATTCACTCAGGGTACAATTCATATCCTGCTATTCATTTCACAATTTTCCACAGATCGACTGCTGGTAGCGGCAATGTGCCAAGATATCTTGTAAAGAAGTAGTAAAGTAGTAAAGAAGAAGACTGCAAAGCTAGTAAACAACTCACAAATTATTATTATTTTTTAAATTGTCTTTGCAAATGTACGCATTGAGTTTTGATGACTAACACTTAAAGTAAACATAACATTTGTTTGACCCCTTAAACAGAACCATGGAGAAGATAGGGAACATGGTGCACATATTTAGACTCATGCACATACACTACACAGCATAACGGTGGGAGGATTGGCGTATTTGTGCGTGTTTATGTGCAACATTGCCCAAAAATCTCCTGGATCATACATCAAATTCAGCCTGGGACACAAACAGGGCTCTGCTGTGACCCTCGGTGGCAGGGTCCCTAATGACATCCACCGGGTTGGCTTAAACAGTGCAGTGGTTTCCACTAAGGACAGGCCTTTTTGATCTATCTGCTGAGCTGGTGGAGCACATGGGTCAGGGTGAGAGACCTGCTGGTCAGCCCTTTGATGAACTCCAGTTAATTGCAACTGACTCCATGTTCTATCTTTTCAGTTTTTTGGTCATTTCATCAAACAGGTTTTTTCCTCCTCCCCCCCCCCCCCCCCCCTTTATATTTTGCTGG
Organism: Sciaenops ocellatus; assembly: GCA_033000465.1. Taxonomy (NCBI): domain Eukaryota; kingdom Metazoa; phylum Chordata; class Actinopteri; family Sciaenidae; genus Sciaenops; species Sciaenops ocellatus. The sequence goes on along the minus strand of CP136882.1, from coordinate 19,603,864 downwards.
GTCTAGCTCAGAGGTGGTCTGGAAGCATGGAAGCAGAGGTTTTTAACTTCAAACCACAAACTTGGACGATGCAGGTTAAGTAGTAATTTTTGTCCACATAGAATTTCAGTTAGGAAAACGTACTATATGTTGCATGAAGAGAGAAAGTTTTACATTGCATGTAAATGAATTTTTGTTTTCATTATTGCAGTTGCTTTGCATGAACAAAATTGTTCTAAGTGTATTTAATCTGTTTTCTTTATCTGTTCTCACTTTTAGAAAAAATTTTTTTCCATGATTCCCATATTATAATGGCTTGAAAAATATTATATTTGACATATTTGATTCACACTTACTGCACACTAAATAATAATTATGACTGGCATAACTTTTATTATGTGTGCAGTTTTTATCAAACTTCATGATTCACTTGTTTATGAACCTCTATGCTGCTCCTGTTTTTGGCTTGTCAAACAGACCAACAAAAAAAGAGAGAGAGAAAAAAAAGACAATAACTCGAAAGTCCTTTATAGCTTCCTGCAAGAAGAAACCATTAAAGTTGAGCACATTGTCTGAGGGTCGAGCTCAAAATGTGTGAGGAAGCGCATAGTAATCAAGTGAAAGAGAAAAAAAAAAAAAAAAAAAAAAAAAATGCTTCGTGAGAAACAGACGTAAATAATGGACCAGGAAACGGGAGATCAAAGCTTCTGAGTCGGGCCCCCGTTTGTTTTCATACTCACCCAGGCCTCGCAATAAAACACGCAAGAGTCGCACTTCAGACAGAGGGGGGTGACGCAAGGAAGTGCTGAAAGCGGTTACGTCCCATCCTGAGGATCCCGTGCCACTATCCCCATGTTAGGGAAAGGCGTCAGGTACAGCACTGTTTACCAGGAAAAGGGACAAGCCGCACAAAAAATGTCTACATCAGAGGGGACTGTCAGTTGCCAGGGTTCATCTTGTTAAACACAGACTGTGTATGTTTATAAGGAACCCTTTTCTTATCTCATGATGCTACAGTAGGTACAAAAACACAATGTGTGCTTTAAATGGCACAGAGAGATCAAACTTAAAACTCAGGACTGCTGTCTATGTGTGTTTGCGTGCTTTCAAGTAGGCGAGGTGGCGTCACTGGGTTTCTAAGAACTGGCACAGGATGAGTTTACAGCCAAGACAACAAAACACAATACAAAACACATAGTGGTGTGACACATATGTACCCTGCAATCCATTTTTGTCTTGGTCTCTGTGAAACAAGCACAGATACAAGTTTTTGGAACGGAAAGTGGTTTCGTTCATATTTTATTATTCTATCTGTTCGGAGATATGTTCATGTTTCAGGAGAAGTTCTGACTTCCTCTGTTATATCTTAGCATTCAACTCTCGTTCTCATTAAAATGGGTTTCATCCATTAGGGAAGTGAGAGGGTGGCTGATTAAAGTCTGGTTAAAGTCATAGCACCTGTTTTAGTTGATGTTTTATGTAACACAGCAATAAAGCAACTATCATCATACTCTTCGAAGTATAATGAGTGTTCCATCTTTTTGGAGGTCAAATGCTAAACATGGGCATCCAAGCTGGTTGGTCAGCAGATAAATCCCAGAGTTTTGGACACAGATGTCTCTCTTAACTGGTCAATCTCCCTCCAGCTTTACCTGTATTTAAATAATTACTATGTGATTAATCAGACATTATTCAAAAATCAACTCTAAAGAATGATAATCAAGTTATCCTCAGTGCATGTCAGCTTTATGAGGGGATAAAGTGGAGATAGAGGATGTAGGTGAGAAAGAGTGACACACTCTATGGTCAGTAGCTGAGATCAAACCCTCAATGTGCAAATGCACTATATAACATTTAATATCCAATACAAAAAATTTACTGCAATTATTTTGTCAGTCAATCTTGCATTGCTTTGCAAAACAATGTGCTTAACACAGGCAATAAGATGATAATGGATTAGATTGTGAAATATGTTACAGTTTGATTCATTGCAACAAACAAACAAAACAAAAACAATAATACTTAATGAAAAGGTAAGGATTAAAGAAAAATAAGGTTATATGGTTGTACAGTAGAATACATTGCATGAAAATCGTGAGCACAAGTGAGGAAAGTTCAATATGTCCCAGTTTTCTGTTTAAAGGTGTATTTGCCCATTTCATAGCACAGATGGTGGCTCAGTTGTCCCTGCCACTGGCATCATTTGCTTATGTCCATCTCCTTCTCAATGATCCAACCTTATAGTAATAGGTAATATAGCAATATCCAGTAAATGTCTTTGCACTGAATTCCATTTCTCTGAGTGTGTATGTGACCTCCAAAATCAATAGCATTTTGGCTCCTTCTTGACTCTGACCTCAGTCTTTTAATAGTGTTTTGATATGCAGGCAAATTAATTCACAGTAATGGAGTACAGGGGGTCAATGGACTTTGATCCCATTTGGGCTAAAGGTTGGAAGGATTCCAGGTCCTGAATGGTTGTGTGTGTGTGTGTGTGTGTGTGTGTGTGTGTGTGTGAGTGAGTGTGAAATTGTGCCAGGCAAACTCACTCTTCTTCCTTGGACCCCTGAATGATCCCCCTGGGTTCAATCCACAGAAACTAATAGCTATATTATGCACAATTTCAAGATAGGACCTGTAACTTAGATTAATTATTTTGCCATTACAGTGACATCCTGTTATACAAATGTGTAAATATCCATCTTAAACAGCTGAATTTGTCTACCTCAACTACTTCTATCATTCCCTGCAAATAAGCAATACAGGCTGAGCAGGCGAGCTAGATGGATTTCGTAGGGAACCCATTGACATCCAAATAAATTCAAGTTTGGGGAAGCTTTTCAGACTGTGCAGTGAATCTAGTTCACTGCGTCCCTCGCCTCTCCAGTCCATTCGTATTGATTCCAATCTCTCAGCCTTTTCCAATAAAGCTGGGTTCATGAGTTCATTATTACAAGAATGGGGGTGTAATTGGCTTTCAGGCATATAAGAGGCTATTTGCACTAATCTATCTGGTGGGGAGATGTTAATGGCCACTTTGAATGGCACAGTGTGAGACAACTTTGCTCTGTGATCCTGTGGTTTTGGAGCTGTCATGTCAGTCAATAAGCACATAAAACAGATATACTATAAAACCAAGAGTTTTACTGACATGTAAGGAAGAGTAATACTTTTTTTATCAAGAAAATTAGACATATAAATAATAAAAAAAACAATTTATCAGCATATGGGTGTACAGGTGCAAAACAATAGTAATTGTAATAGTTTATACTTCAAGAGTGGGGGTGCTAGCAACTACAAAATGAACATGCATTACAAGTGAACACTAAACCCATTAAAATATGAACCAAGGTCTACAAGAAATAGAACAGAGATCAAACAGAACATAGTTCACAAACAAGAATATACGAACAACGTCAGAAACAATCACAGACATCTCTTAAAGTTGAGACTTAAAATTTTAAGTTTTTAAGTATGTTTGAAATTCATTAGATTCATATGGTACCAAGTACTGGAAGTCCATCCAAATCCAGGAGCCTAGATACTTCTGGAGTGTCAACAGTTTGCAAGACCTGGGATCTGATTTGGTATACAGAAGTTTTGAAGTTGAGAAGCTATGTGATATAGAGAAGCAGCTTTAAAAGGATTTATAAACAAAAAAATATATATTCTGTAGTTCTCTTCTTGTTGCTAGTGGCAAGTTACCAGTTTGCTTTTACACAGTGATGAGTAGGATATTATTCTGTTGTAATGAAACACATAAAACAGTGGTGAATCAAGTTGTTTCAAGGTAGAATGAGCAGCATGAGAGTACAAGATATGATGGTTTATTGCATGTTTTTCTGTTCTCAAGAGAAAAATGTTTGGCTTACTCAGAAACCCTTTTTTTATATATATTGTCAGGTTCTGTGCCAGTTGTTCCTCGGGAGGTTTCAAATAAGACTGCTAGCTTGATAGAATTCAATCGATTCTTGAGAATAAAACACATCTTATCTCATCAGCCCTACACGTACAAGTTCTTTGTAGTTTGGTGCTCTGCAGTGACGTTAGAACTATAAGTTAGACATGGCTTGAGTTGGAGAAGAGCCATGTGCATACAAGATTGTATCATCTGCATAAAAATGGAAATATGTCTTTGTTGGAGTAATAATATAATTTATGTAGATTGTAAATAATAAGGGACCAAGCACAGAACCTTGGTTATTAAAAGGGAGTTGCACGTGCAACATTCACTGTTGATGATGCACATGAGACCAATCAACAATGTGCAAACTATACAATGGCTTTCAGGAGAGACTGACTGTGACACCTGATATAAAATAATCACACCTCAAACCTGTACGCTGGTATCAAAACTAAACATCATAATATAATACAGCCACCTAATGCAGGATTTTATTCCAACAAGGTAACTTTGAACATTTAGTTTGAAATAACCAAAGTCAGCTTGTTTTGTTTGCTTATTGTATGTATAAATTCTAGATTATCTGTCATTTATTTCTCCCCAAGATATTCTAAACAGATTTGGCTAAAATCTGGCTACCTTTGGACCAAGGTTCTGTTGATTTATAGTAGTACGGTGATGCAGAACTGGGATATGTTTCAATGGAAATCTTGAATGCTCAAGCACCAGAGAAAAAATCAGAAACATACAGCTTTGGCTGCTCAACTTAACTGCTACACAACATATTGAAATAATCAGGTGTAAAGTATTACAGTGGTCGCAGAAGAAAGTGTTGAGGTCTCTACTGAGTGCTCATTAGTCATAGTCATACCTCTGTTGGTTGGCACTGACAAAAGCAGAGTATGAGCTCACACATTTGTGAAAATTTGTGTGCATGAATCCATGGCATAGTTAAAAACTTTAAAATAAATGTTCACCAAACAGCAGGTGTTACATTCACTAAATGTCTCAACCGCCACCTCCTGTTAACTTCTATTCCCAGTGCAGACATCATGTGGGCTTATGTAAGACAGATGCATGCTGGTGGTCACAGCAGAGACTGTGCCAGTACAGCTCTCCTTCCCACCTTTAACTAACAAGATGGAGTCATTGAGAAAAATTCCCTGCTTCCCTGAAGAGGGGTAGTTTTTGGCCGTATGAGGGCGGGTGGTTTGGGTGTTTGAGGCAGGGGGGAGGAGGAGGAGCAACGGGTAGATGGATGAGAGCCGGCGGAGGGAGGCCCAGGCGGTTGTGGAGACTTCCTATGATGAAAAGGTCAGTGGCACCTGTAAATCTGAGCAGCTGGAAGAAGTACGGGAGCGGGGGGAGCAAGAGGAAGGAGTTTAGCTGCTCAGCCAGCTCTCCACTGCCCCTGCTGCTTAGCAAACACGAAGTTACACACACATCACACTTGTGGGGATCTAATCAAGGATAGGAAAAACTAATTCTAATTTTTAATCAGAGACATGAATTCCACTCAAAATCCTCAACTAACACACAAAAAGTCAGAACCATCCATAATGACTTCACTTTACAACAATGTCAGCTCTACGAAAGTCTAAAACATAAACTGCTTTTCACAATAATACACACACACACACACACACACACACACACACACAAATACACCTGTCAGCAAGTGCATCAGAGTTTCCTCAATAACATTTTATAGTAGTGGTGATTGGTATTTTTATGGCAATTTCATTCACTGGCCAAAATAAGTGGCTAGTGCAGGCTAGTAGCAACTACTTTTGTATTTTTATCTGTTTAATAGAACAGTGGAAAAAGATAAATAGCTTGAACATTAAGTCAGAAGCAAACGCTCATCCAAGAACTTTCCTCAATTCTGATGTAGCCCAGGCAGAAAAATGATCTTCATATTGGACGATTATGAACACAATTCATGACCAATGCCAGTATTGCCAAACGAAAAAAGTATGTTGATGTTCATTTAGTGCAAAGAAAAATATGTGGAGGTGACTGGGTGTAGTTGAAACTGTACAAATAACAAATTGAAGATTCCACGCTTTTGAGAAACACTGGAAACACACTGTTGAAGTATAAAGCTGCCACTGTGATAAACATTGTTGGCGTATTTCAGTCAGCACCTCACACACCAGGACAACAATTCATGCAAATGCAGGTGCAGACACATATGTGTGTGTGTGTGTGTTTAATCCAGCCTTATGTGTTTGTGTGTGCTGCCATTGTGGATTTACTGCCCACCCCTCCAGGACAGCTGGGTGGCCGTGCGGGGCAAAAAGGCCTGGTCAAGGCTACTTCCTCCTCCTGTAACCCAAAAGGATACTGCTGACAGATACCTGCTCTGAGCTGACAGAACACTTCCTCCTCCAAAATATGTTCATGTTACATTTAGCTGACACACTGTATCCAGAGAGACTTAACAAATGCACAGACGGTCACTGTTGTTGAGCCTATGATGTTTCTGTCACACAGCAGCTACTCTTCCTGTCAAGACAGAAAACTTAGTAGTAATGTTAGTGGAAAACTACTGTACAGTTTTGTAACCAGGAAATATTTCTAATTATTTTAACAAAATAATTCAATAAATGTTAACCATCCCACTGTATTTGATCAAATTTATACCAACATTATCATTTACTGTATAAGGCACAATACTGTTTAAACACGTACAGAATTACTTTTAGAAAACTTCTGGTTCTCAAAACGTTATGCACTGTATTTTTCTGTCTTCTTAGGATTGCCTTTATATGGTAAGCATTTATTTTTCATTTATGTACAGGAAATCACTGCTTGAATCAACTCATATTTTGACTCTTGTATTGCTGAAAAAAAAGTGAATTATTACAGACAATTTAAAAAATGTTTCACTTAGTTTAGGGCAGACGATATGTAAGCCTGAATATGGGACTAAAGTATTTGCAACCACCCCACAGTAGCTGGCAGCCTGTTGTATTCTAGCTGCTATATTTAATCCCTGGCTTGTCCTCCATATACAGACCCAGTGGTGGCTCAGAGTTAAACTGCATTCTGAAGATGCACCCAAGGACAATAGACTCACTACATTTTCAGGTATCAGTTGCAAAGAAACAATCCCTCCTGACCTTTTTTATTTTATGACACACAGTCCAAGTTGTCGCTTATGATTATCTTTAGTGTTTGCCCCCCTCCCCTGTCCTGCTCCTCCTGTGTTTTATTTTTTGGTGGTTCAGACTACAAGTTCTTGGTAATGTAATCCTCCCCAATGCGCACTTCAGTGTCATGATGCGTCGTGTCGCAAGAGAGCTCTGGTTGCTGTCACAAGAGCACATTGTTATTTTGGAAGCAGCATGTGTTTGTCTAACCAAGGCTCAGGTTTCCTGGTCCTCCAGTGTGACTCCACTTGCTTTGGTCTGCAAAGAAGCCATGACGGATGGCGACCCCAGCAGCCGCCATGGAACCCCCCCCCCAGTCCACAGCCATCTCCACACATTCCCGTTCTCATTTATGAGGACCAAGACGAAGTAGTCAGATTTCAGTGGGATGATGCTAATTTAAGTTGGAGCAGGCGTCCAGGTTAAATATTGCTGATTTGACAGCAGGTTTTTCTTTTCTAATACAATGATGTAAACAGTTATAACTAAAAAGATCCCTCCTCCAGTTCTTTGTTCAGTTTAAGCATCTATCATGGGTTTAAGTCACTACCCTGTAAACTGCTGGAATTCTTATACTAATAAAACAAAATTAATAACTTCCTAATATATTGATAACAGTAGGGTATCTTTTTATTTTGCATACTAAACTTTGCCCCTGAGAGGGAAACTAAATCAGATTAGTCAATATGGAATCTTTAGTGTGTAAGTGAACACGAATCTGCTATGTTATGCTTCATTTGATAATTGATAGAGCGGGTTAATTGCCTTGATCAAAGGTCAGACATTTTAGTATTCAGAGGTTAGGCTGTAGGATTTGAATTGGACACGTTGAATGTTTATAAGATGAAAACCTAATGCAGTCATGGGACTCTGGCCAATTAAGAACATTAAGAATGTTTTATTCTAATCGACAGTGATATTGGTTGCAGACATCCACATTAAGCCTGATGAATATTCATGAAATCTCTTCTCTGAGCCTATCGAGCGCATATTAATTTCAGAAACGCGTGTCTGGAGTCCAGAGACGTGATCACATTTCCCACTAGCATCAATCCTAATATGCAGATGAATGCTCTTTTCAACCTAGCACAGGCCACTGAGGTACATTTGATATTTCATTCATGTGAAAGACTGTAGAAAAAAGAAAGAAAAAGGAAATGGCTAAAACAAACAAAAATATCCACAATGCCCCAGTGTGAACTCTCCGGTGGTTGTGCATAATTACCCTGTGGAGCACCTTACCTGCACACCTCTCGCCGCCTGTCAGCACCGCATACAGACACACACAGGACCACACACACACACACACACACACACACACACACACACACACACACACACACACACACACTTTTCCTCTCACATACACAGTCACATAACCCTCCCTTCTCTTTTCTCTCTCCCACACATACACACTCACTAACACACACAACAACAACACATAGACCAGCGCATCAGCAAAGAGCATTGCGGCTCTGCGGCCAACCATGGCGTCCACAGGGGAGAAATCTTCAGCTCATTTCTGACCCGGGCTGCCGAGGTGTTAATTGCCCTCCTGAGTTGGCAGAATTTTCAGGGTAAAAGGTGCTATCCTTGATGGATCAGCACTGTTGCCACCAGTGACTGATTCTTTCAACTTGGACGTGTACCGTGCATATCCTATATCTCATTAAAACAACACGCAGGATGGGGAAAGAGGGGGTGTTAGAGGGGATGCACATGTGTGTAGATGGACCCGCTCGTTTGCAAATGCACACATAAGCTGCATTTCCATCCAAATGTAAAACAAAAAACAACAACTTTGAAATCAAAAATTAAATTAGTTAAAGTGTGTTTCGATCTGCAATTGCTGAATTAACTAAAAAGGCTACCAGACAGGAACCTGAAGAAGATATTTTCCCACCTACAAACCTGTACCCTTAACCCACCCCCAGCCTTTAATACCACTCACAATCAAATTTTTTAATGTTGCAACACTGCAAGTTTTGTGTTGTTGTTGTTGTTGTTGTTGTTGCTGTTGTTTTCAGTAGTTAGATTTGATGCAAATATGTTTAACAGTATGCACTAAGTGCGATAGCGTGGATAAAATGATAAGGCCCTTGCGTGCTGTATCATCACAGGGCTAAGGATGTTATTGTAAGATTCCTATCATTTTAGTAAGTTTAGTAACTTTGATCTGATGAAATTATCAAAAATTCTCATCCTTGACACTTTTGCCAACAAAGTGTCACCTGACCAAGTTGAAAACACATAACTGCTCTCTCTCTCTCCCATAGTGATTTAAGTCTTTTAATACAGGCACACATGAAAGAACATCATCTGTTATTGATGTTTTCTGATTGTGTTAAAGGTTTGTGTACCAAATGTAAACACAAAACACAGAAAAACTGTCTGTATTTCCCTATTCTAATTCAGAATATTTATGAGAAACACACACATGCACAGCTATATCTTTCCGGCACAGCTCAAAACCAGGTTTTGGTTTGATTCAGGTTAATCAATCCAAAATGGAAAAGGAAACTTTTCTTCATGTAGGTCACTCCCTATGCTTCAATTATAGATTAAGATATAAGTGTCTATTCATGATACTATTTCAGGAAGAGATACACATTCTGGACTAATTCAACTCAAAGTATTTCCAACCTGTAGACAGTTCAGTGATGCTGTGAGGAATATTATTTAGCAAAGTGTGAATGTGGCCTTGTAACAATGCAGCAGACTAGACAGGGAGGCTTTGGTAAAGAAACTTGATAGGAAGCATACTGTCTGTGTGTGTGTGCGCACACTTTTATACATTCTGTAAAAGAAGTGAAAACCTGTAACCCAAGTTAAATATAAAGGACTCTTTTAAAGTGCCTCAATTTGTCTTTTTAACAGAATAAAGCATGATGTCCTTGCACATGTATGTTAACATGTCTTTATGTGAGTCACCGTCTGGGATTTAGCAGCCATTGTGATGATATGTTTACATTTGTGCATTTCTGAGTATGTTGAGCATGACACATTCTTGTGTGTGGGTGTAGGTGTGTGTGCACACGGATGTAGCTTTTGATGAACTCATTCACACCATGCGTCCATGTCCGCACAACTGAAAAGGAAATCACTGAGCCCCGTGAACAACTGGAACTGAGACACACACACACGCAGCGTTCCCCAATCCACGCAGGAAAGTAGTGTAATAATAGACAGAACGTTACATGAACTGCCTGCTTTTGTCTGTATATTGCAAAAACTTTTTCATCAAGATATTCACTCAAACGTTTATTGGTAATACATAGGGATATTTGCCAATTATTTTGGTTAAATTATTGTTTAAATTATCAAGTTTAGACAGCTACTTGGTATAGGAAAGACTACAGTCATGCTTAAGGAAAACTGTTGGTGAGGAGATGACGTGAACCCTGGTCCCTGGTGTTGACATTAAAGGTTTTTACAAACATCCTGCACCTCACACTGACTTTGCAGTGCTGTCAGAATGCTTTCTCTATCATTAAATGTAGAAGTTGTTTCGAGCTGTTAAAGCAGTTTTTATTTGCTGTTAATTGGAATTATAGAACAATAAGAACAGATAGAAGGGCACAATCTATTTGAAAGAGCAGGGCTGTCAATGTGCACAACATCATTTAAATGGGTCAAATGATAATGCAAGGTTAATTAAGTAATTTGACTCTTGTCTGTTTAAACAAAGAACATTAGCTTGATAAAAGACTCAATGACTGCAATTCATGCATTTTGTGGTTTATTTAGATTTTCAAAAAGTGATTTCAGAACATTCAGCGGTTAGCAGTGACATTTGACACATTTGTGTAGCATTGGAAATGTTTTTTTATTTCAAGCTGTTCTGTATTTGAAGAATACAGCCACACGCACATTACACATGTACAGCACATTTGCACAATGCACCCACATACAAACAGATGTTATCATACAAACATATGTGTAAACACAAAAAAACCACACACACACATATAGACAGACAGATTCCCAGATGTCTGATTCACATCGACACATGCCGACACACACACACACGCACACATGCACACAAACACACAAAGGATTAACATCATAATTTGCATGGGCCAAAGTTCTTGCCTAAACCATTCAATATTGGAGAAGAAAACCCAGCATCTTCAAAACCACACACATATTTTCAGATCAATTTAATTATTGCTTTAATAAAAGCACATCCTTCAAATTCTGAGCTTCGGTTTCACATTTTATTAAGTAACACCAAAACCAATGAGTGACAACCTTTAATTTAGTTGGAAATGAGAATAAAATCCAGCTGTAAAACATCCCAAATGTTTGCAGAAATTCTTTCCCAGGACCGATGTCAAATATTAACCTTTTTTTTTTCTTTTTTCTTTTCTTTTCTTTTCTTTCCTTTTTTTTCTGCCTACAGCCTCTTTTCCCAGATTGACTGGAATTCCACCCTGAACCTTGTCTGGGCATTGTTGAAAATACAGAACTATGTGGTAACGTTACTGCTACTACGTTGAAATTACTTAAATCATCATCTAATATTATATACAGTAGTGTAGAGGAGTAAGCCTGTGCCTTTCATACTCTAGTAATAATTATACTCAGCTACATATTAACATAGAAGAGTTATGAATTATGCCTGAGGTAACATTATTATTGAACACCGATGATGTTTTATGCTGTTGTACATTGCACGTTTTGAAATATTGAAAGATGATATATTCACTCAACACTGACACACATTCATACAACATTCATTCATTCTGGCCTTGAGGATACTTTTTGTCTGATATGATTGATTTAAGTGAGAAATGAATCCATCGGTGCACACACGCTTAGCAAAACATGAAAAATTGACAGAAAAAATTTGTAGCCTGACAGGAAAATTAAGATTTAATTGGGTGTAATTGTCCAGTCAAAAACATTTAATCCACCAACCGGATCTAGTTCAGTTGCTATGAATGATGATTTGCCAAGCAGTGTATTGTTTCAGCTGAAGCATGTAAGTACCACCTGTTCATTAATTCATTTCTTATACACTTTCTGTCCATGTTGGAAAACAACATCTGCCTATTATTTGCATTAAGGATTATTTCATAAAGAATCTTTAAGACTCAATTGATTTACATTAGAAAACTACTGATTTTTATATCCATCTCAAATTATGACACAGCACATGAACTAGATTAGTTGACATCGCCTTAAAAAAAAAAGATAAAACCTTCACCGTATTTAATATATTTTCATCACTATCCACAGGAGAGAAACTCAAACATACACACAAACTACATATGCACATCCCATACTCACATATAGTTGTGCAAGCGTGAGAAAATAGCAGAGACAGAGAATGTAAATGCAGGTAGACGGCAGCCTCTCTGTGTGTCTGTCTCTCTTTCTTTCTCACAGCAGGAGGCCTGTGTGAACCCGGGCAGATATATGGCTTCAGGTCCACTCCCAGGCTCTGTGGGCTTTGGAGACTTCTCTCACTGGTTTCCAGGCCCTGTGTCTCCCCTGTCACCAGTAAAAGTGAGGAAGAGTCCAGTAAAACACCTGTTCTACACATCTAGAGAGCAGCGGCACTGCATGGGTCAGTTATTACAACGATGTTCAGAGAGAAGTCTGGGACTATGAACAAATGTGTTTCTCTAGTACTCGTCTGTATGTGAAAAAGTGGTTACCTGTTTTCTATTTATAATGAGCAACATTTTCATTTGATTAAGGTACATTTGTACAATCAGCCAGTTCATGAGTGCTATGACAAAGCTGTAACACTGGAACAAATAGAAAGTGAAGTGGGTGGTTAGCATTAGATGTGATAGCTACCACCGATGTTGACAGATACAAATTTAATCAACAGAAAATCTGAGGATAAATAAGTTTCAGTACTACCAAAACTGTTTGATTCACAAGTGATTCATGGTATGTGTAGAACAGAAAGCATGGCATATATTAGAATACTGAAATATCTTTGTGTCACATAAAGTGCTTAAAAACTAAAGAAAAGGTGACGTGAGGAGGAAAAATGTAGAATTTTAAATGTCTGGGGAAAAAAGAAATCTAAAAAAGTGTGGTTGTAAAATAAAACCAACCTTTTAAAACACTACAGTAAAAATGGCTGCAGCATGAGAGACAAAACGATTACAGCAGAAAGTCCTCATACCACCAAAACCTGTCAAATTTATATTTCAGTCCCGACTACCTAATAAGCATCTCAGCACAGTGAAGTATGTGTTAACAGACTCATTATGGGCTGAGTTAAACTGATCTAAGAATAGTAACAATGGCATTCCTGCAATTTAGACTACTTTAAATACGCTCGAGCACAGCAAACTGTTTAAGATCAAAATAGAAGATGATGACAGGGAAGTGATTTGAGACAACTGATGTATCGTGACTTAAGAGAGAAGATCCAACTGATTGTTAGCATTAGACACACATCCTTGATGTACACTCTAAGAGAACTACAAGAGTGTTTTCATTCAATTCATAATTGTAACTCTAAAACTGACTATCACCACGGTTGCCTTTAATTTTTGAACAGAATCCAAAATGTGTCCAATCCACATTATGAGACACATTCAAAATCACTATTCTGATTTTGCTTACCTAGACAGGTTATTAGATTTACACAAACATTGCAGAAAGTTAAGAGCTCAAACCAGAGTGGAAAGAAGTTGTATTGTTTTAGTTATAGGCTAATTTAGTTAAGTGGATTTTGGGCGAATTTATGAAATCTGCATATGATAAGCTCCCTGCGGAAATATACAATGTACATACATGCAGACATGCTGATGTTAGGAAGACTGATAACCTGCCTATCCTTTACCAACACAATACTGCCATCTATTGACAGACAGACCACATACACTACATGATCTACTGGGCATTTTTCTTCTAAGCAGTTCTTGAAAATAACACACATGCTCATGCATGAATATTCATGCAAATTTCCTTTCAGTTTATTTCATGCAGAAATAAATTTGTAAGGTTGACTTTCATTTCACGTCAAAGGCTCACATTTTACATGTATTTCATGTGCAGTGATGGTTTTTATAGTAATTTTTGTTTCATAGCACTCAACACCATTTTAACTTGTGTAAAAACCTTAAGCATATACTATACACTGTGCTGTACAATGACATTGACATAGTTTTGACATATTTCCAAGGCATAGTATAAAAGTTTTCAGTTTCAGGCAGAATATGAAATTGTTCATCCACCATTGTACAGTACGGCTAAGAAAGTCTCACTTTTACTTTACATTACATTATCTCAATTTTATTTAAATACAACTCATTACTTTGTTGAAAAATGTTACATTACTTTTTTCTCAAAAATATGACCATTAATCATCTTCTTAATTTTAATGTAGTAGCAAAATGCCTCCAAAGAAATCTACATGATACTAAAGAAATAACGGTTTGGTAAACATTAAAAAACATTAAAATTAGGCACAGAGAGACCTTCAAACCAATTAACTTTAATACAAGTTAAAAGAAGGGCATATCCCTGTTTATTTTACATCAGAGTTGTGTTAGGTTTTAAATATCTAAAGGAGTATATATTTTCAGATTGAATGGACAAGATGACCTTTCATATAAAACTAATCCTTTGGTGCAAAAAGCCATAATTCTCCCATTTTAAAATGTTCCTCTTTTTACAGCATGACCTTTACTGTGGTGAACTTATCGGCGCTTCACATTTCAAAGTGAAGTCTCCTCCATATTTCCCTAGATCCCGCAGCCAACAAAAGAGGCTCTTCCCTAAACATAATCCCCTGGGCCCTTCTATATTTATTTGATCACATTTGGGACTCAGTGGTGCAGTTCAGGCTATTAGTGAAGGGCATGTGTCATCCCAACTGACTACACACACACTCAGTTCAATCTTCCTGTCTTCCCTCTACCTCGACTCATCCTCCTCTCCATGAGATTCAAAGATGAAAGCTCCACAATAGCTCTCAGAAAACCGCTGTTTTGTAGCAATGTTTCTTTGGATTTTGTGTGACTGAAGTTTGAATTTCTGTGGTTGTGGTCATTGTTGTTATTTTCCACAGCGGTTACTGCTGCTCATCAGTCTGTAGGTTGACTTACTGTACTATTGTGACTCAAGGATACTAAATCAGTTAAGAAAGTAGCGTATGGTCATAGTCACTGCACACTTTGGTACAAATAGAGAGTTTTTGATTCGTAGGCTGATGTATGATTAAGTCCTCCAAATGAAACACCAAAATATGTCGTCAGGTTTGGTCAGATTGAGTCACAAAATTGGCTAATAAATATTAAAAAGAATTTCTGGCTAGGTTTCAGGGAACACCATAGTTTGGATTAGAATGACTACTTTGTTAAGGTTAGGGGATATTCGTCAGAAGGTTTACAATGATAAACACTCGATTAGGGTTAAGGAACGATCAGGGTCATCCTTAAAAAGAAAAAAGAAAAGAAAAAAATGTTGGTTTGAAACAGGAAATGAACAGCCATGTAAAACTTTGATGTTTTGTTGACCTATCCAGCTTGTCTGGCTAAACATTCTGGCTACCAGAGTAAACCAAGTGGGAGATGGTGTGGTTGGTAGACTGGATAACAGCACACATGGCTGGCTGGTTGATGTAGGAGTACCAGACAGTAGAGGCTCAGGGGAGCTGTGTTGACTTGAGCCATAGAAAATGACATGCTGAAAACCCACAAATGATGCTTGCTGGAACTTGAGGTAGATCTTCAGATCTGTAGAAAGCTTGGCTGACTGGGTGGTATACAGACTCTGTGGGACAGGGTAAACCCTGGGCTTAAACATCTGACACACTAGGGTTTTATGCACCAGGAAACAGGACTGCAACTAAGTGGAACCAGGATGCATGGAAAGAAGTTGGTGATGAGCTGGTAAACAGACAAAAGGCTAGCTGACAGAGGTGCAAGAGCTAGCTGGTGGTAGTTAGTTAGGAAGCTGGGAAAAGGCTAGCTACTGTAAGATACTCTGGCTAACTAGGAAGTCTGTGCAGGTTAAATCCTTGGCAACTAGACTTGGTTTTAAGTTTTAGGTTTGTGAAGACTGTGACTAATTAGCTTCCTAGTGGGATACCAGGTTATTCTGTCAGGTGAGTGGAAATATCCCGGTTAATGGAAATACAGGTAGAAAGCTAGCCAGCAGTGAGCACATGGAAGAATAGCTGGTGGGAGAGCAAGTAAAAGGCTAGCCATCAGGAACTGAAAAAACTCTAAGCTGCTGAAGCTCCTTCATGGAAGAGCAATGAAGCTCTGGACTGAATGACAGCAAACAAAACCTGGAAGACACCTGAAAGCAAATGCAAGAAGCAAGAACCTGATGTGACCATGGGATTCGATGGGAATTATCCTCCAGATAATCAGCCTGCATGTCATGTAGGTAAGTATAACCACATTTGCATTTAACCTAAAATGATCCAAACTGCAAAATGAGACAAAATATTGAATAACATATATAGACACAGTGAGTCTCAAATGATATCTGTTGCATATTGTGAAATCTGAAGCAGAAACAAAATGTTAAAAAATAAATAAATAAATAAATCTTTCAGCTGTCAGAATTTGGTTTCTGTTGATTCAAACTCCAATTTCAGTCCATCTCTAGATGTATTTTACAGAAATAGCCTTGCTTTATGTCTACTCATAGGAAATAATATGTTTAGCCTTGATGTCTAGTAAAAGACATTTGCTTCGGTCTAATGTCTCATAAATGAGGCAGAAATCAAAACCCAGCTCCCATGTATTTGGAAACATTCCTGCATCGTGAGACATAGTGTTCACTGACACAGTGAAGGAAAAACAGGGACACACTGAGGAGTTGTGATTCCTATGAGTTTATTTCACAGCTACCGCACCTATGTTAGTACACTGAATACGCAAGCAGACAAAGGAAAATGTAGAGAGAAACATGCATACTGGCAAACTCCTTCACCAATTGTCCTCAGGCATTGTGAACCTTTAGTTGCTCATAAAAAGTATTATTCAATCGGGCCAACATGCGATACAACAAATGAGAAAAGTGACACAGCTGACCCCGAGTTGCGGGTCGCTGGCAGGTCAGCCACTCGCTGGATCGTCCCTCTCTTGATCTCTTTCATCAAATCCTACCGATTTTATTTGCACTGTGATTAAATGTAGATTTGCAGTAATAAAACAGACAGGTCACGAGGTGATAAAAAACATGAATGAAGGTGTGATTTGAAAGGGTGGCTCATAAAACATCAATGTCAGCAGCTGCTCATTCCTATCTTCATGTATTATTAGACACTATTTTTACTTAAATATTATATTTACTTTACATTTACTATAATTTAGAGCCTTTTTACCAGTTTTCTATAAGTAATAAAAATATGATTTGATGTATTATATACCTTAATAACTTTACACAATCATGCAGTTTTGCATATCTACTTCTGCTTTTGTTGTTGTCTGTACTGTGTACAAGGTAAAATTGTTATAATATTTCCTGAATCAGGCTGGTGTCCTGAAAATCTCCTGACTATATTTGTGGCTCTTCGGTGCAGCTGATGTCTGTATGCTTGCAGCAAACAGCGCCAGCTCCCCTACACTCCTACAACCAATCCCCGGACCTCCTTCTCAGTCCTCTCACCTCCATCCTTCTTTTCTACAAAGGGACTGTCCCTCTCTGCCAGTGGCATCCTAAGGGAGCTTGGCCACCCATTGGGGACCCATTAGGGTGAAGATGGGAGGGGGAGCTGGAAGAGCAGGGGAAGAGAGACGGTGGCAGGTCAAATCGCTTTGTGGCCGAGGAGGGCTATCATTTACTGTAATTCAGGTCCTGTCAGGCTGAAGGAGAGGGAAGGTGAAGTGGCGTGGCGCGCCCTGGCTCTCATCTGTCTCCCCCCTCCACCCCCACCTATCATACAATGGCTGGCTGGCTGGTGGCTGGTGAGTGGGAGGATGGGTACTGAAGGAGATATTACAGCTACAGTGAGGTATATCTATTTTGTTGTAGCTGAGCATTGGTCTCTGTCATTTTACCTTTTATCTTTGAGGCACTTCACTGACTGACTTATTCCTTAGAGCGAACAGGTAGGGGTTCAGTGCCTTGCTCAAGGATACTTTGACAAGACATGTGACTGCTGTTGGAATCAAAAATTGTTGAAATTATGCTTTTAATTCAAATAATGAATAAGAACTTTGCTCAATACACTTCAATGCTGACAGACACAGATTGGGTTTTTGGGTGATCAAACCTAGGACCTGTCAGTTACAGAACAGTTTCTCTGACCTGAGAGACTTCCCGCTGTAACTCCTGCTGTCAGTGATTAACCTTTCCTGTTCATCACTGACAACAGGATGGCTATTTCTCTCTGTCCTTGTTATGTTTCTGCCTCTGCGTGTCTCCTCTAGTCTGTGTCCCAGTTTGGTGTTTAAGAAAAGAAATCTGTGCAGAAAATTTTCACTATGAATACATGCAGTATTAATAGTAGTATTAATTAATCTTTGTAAATCATTCTAATTTGTTGCGGTCACTACTTGAAATTCATTTGATATATGACAAATACAGAGTTCAGTTCAATTTAGGTATTTTAAGCTGGGTCTAACTAATTTATTTGCTGATCTTTTTAATTGTTTTAATGTTGTGATTCAAATCAAAATGCCCTGGACACTGTCTTTAAGGTAATACAACATACCTACATACAGTGAAACACAGCATACTCAGTGTTTATTACTTTGCTAATTATTGCTGCTATGTTAATGTAAATGTTAATAACAGATTATATTAGTAGCATTAGTGGTACTGAAAAGTAACAAAGCCAAGGAGGTACAGCTTTTGACATCTGACATTTTCCCTCCAAAATAACATCGTAACAATTTCCTGTTTGCATTATCTGTGTGAATATTTGCCCAGAGGCCTTCACCGCTGTCAAAAAGCAACAGCATCTTAATATCCTTGTTTTTTCTATGGCTATGAATTCATTTTGCTAGCAGATAGGTCTTGTTACTCAGAAGTATATCAAATTATATATATATACAGCATGTTGATAAAATGTGTCTTTTTTGTAGTGTTTGTTAACTGCATGGATAGACATGACAGAGATAGCCTACATTTTGACAACAGAATATAAAACTGAAGTGCTGGTACGCATGGGATTAAGGCTGTAGTTTGTAAAGCAACACAATGATTAAAGTTACTCATTCTCCAAAGAATAAAATCTATATTTTCATACAATTAACAGCATCAATAATTAATCCCTCTTCCCCACCTTTACTCCATCTCTGAGCCTTATAATTAACTAACTTCTCTGACCGCTCAAATTTCCCAAAGGAATCATTAAAAGACATTCTTTCTTTGGTCTTTAAATTTCAGAACTATCATAAGTGTGTGCTGCTATCAGATGCAGATGGGTGATTTCATATCGGCTAATAAAACTCAATTAAAATAAAATGAAATGATGACTCCTGTGAAAACTTGCTTCCAAAAAAAGAACATCGTGCCTTACTTTCAAAGTTATTATCTTAAGACATTTGCTTGCAAAACAGTCTCTAACTGATTCATGTTGGGCTGTATTATTTTCCAAAATTGGATTTATTCCCATTGGACTGAAGACCTTAGACTCTGAGAGGTAAGCTGCTATCATGAAATTTGTCACTAGAGGACAGCATCTTCCTCTCTAATAACATTTACTGGGCCAAAGGAAACGCCCTTACAGTCAGAGGCCATTGAACCTCTTTCATCTTTCGCATACTGCCTCTGAGTGGATATGTCCAGTGAAAAAATGGAGAGCTCAATCCATTTACCTAAACCTGGCCCCAAAGATGCTTCATCATGCTTTTAAAACACATAGATGATGCCTTGGAGTGAGTTAGTATGAGTCAGAAGGGGTTCATTGCCTTGCTCATGGACACTTCAACAAGTTATTACCCATTGTAATTAACAATTAAAATCACAATCATATGGTCATGAAAGAGGTCTCCAGGCACTGTGTCATGATGCTGATGCTCAGGTCATCATCTATAATTGCACAACATCAGAGTGTGTCATTGTCAGAAAATACATATAAAATATATGTAAAGGTTTCTGTCGTAACACCCATACTTATTTGTTAGATAAAGAGATAAGATGGGACTATTGGCTTTCACAGGTTTTCCTTTATAAATGCACAGATATGTGATGTAATTATCCCTTTGTGCTACCAAACTAGTATGAGCACAGACATGAAAAGCTGCTTTGATGTCGAGAGAAACAAAGGAGGGTGACAGTGCTGTAGGTATGTTCGTGGTAAAAAAAAAAAAAAAACAAAAAACAAAAAAAAAAAAGGTAAACCATGTATATTTGCACACATACAAATGATGGATGGACAATTATATTGAAGCATCAACACAAAGAAATGCAAACCCCCAACGCAACGATGTGAAGGCTGCATAAAATTACTGTTTAAATCTCATCTCAGTTGACCTGATTTTGAAACAGGCCTAATTTCTGAATACATGATGGCGTTAATAAGCTATCAGTGCAGTTCTTTGTCCATCCACAAAGGGGCGATGTTGGTCTCATTTTAGAAATTTGTGACTTTTTTTTTTTTTCTTACCCCCCCTCCTAAATCATCACTTCATTAAATAAAGCCTCACACAACCGTCACACCAAATCCGTTACTGTCAGAATTTAAAGATACACACAGTGACACATGAGAGCATGGCCTTTGTCTGAATCTCACCCTTTCACAGCACAATTGTAGCGTACGAATCACTCCTGCTGCATCCCTGTCGACCTGTTTTGTCAGTCGTCAAGCAAGTAAGGTTTGTGGATAAACCAACACGTTCCCGGCCCAAAAATAAGCCCTCTATGTCTCCGGCTTTGAAATGGGATCTTAAAAACAAGAGCTTGGCCCAGCCACACTCTCTAATTAGAGAGGCCCACAGATGCCTGTATGCTCCCACACACACACATACACACACACACACATAGAAACCACACATATGCACACACACACACACACACAAATTACAGAAAGACCGGAGAGATCAAAGAAAAGAACACAGTACAGTAGTTTGTGTATTTACAACACCCCTTCCAAAAAAAATGACAAGTGGCAAGTCTTTTTTTTTTTTTTTTTATAGTGAACTGATGCCGCTTGTGCACTGAATGCCATGAATGCTGCCTCTCCCAGATATTATTGGCACACCCATTGGTTTCTGTGTGTGTGAATGAGCTGCCTGTCATTTTCTATCTATGCGCTTTTTCAGTAATGTGTCACATGATCAGCGAGGCAGCCCTAGCCAGCCTTTATCATGCTAATGTTTTTCAATTTCCCCCCACAAAGAGCATACATAGCTCATACAAAAGATGGCTTCAGACAGGCCCCGTAACTCTCCGTCTCTGTCTCTCTCTCTCTCAAACACACTCACACTACACACTCTGACAGAGTCCCATTTCAGTGGCCAGATACAGTAATTTCTTGTCTGAGGCACACACTGACACATTGAGATTCACCCACAGACTACGTGAGACACAC
This sequence comes from Sciaenops ocellatus, assembly GCA_033000465.1. Classification (NCBI taxonomy): domain Eukaryota; kingdom Metazoa; phylum Chordata; class Actinopteri; family Sciaenidae; genus Sciaenops; species Sciaenops ocellatus. The sequence continues at coordinate 19,582,359 of CP136882.1, read as the reverse complement.
ACTCGCACGTATACAAGCACGGCCCTGCATGCGTTTACACACTTGCAGAGAAAAACACACTGATGCACAAATGCACTCGCTTGTACTCATCCTCACAGCTGGTCGCCCCTCTGAATGCGAGCAAGTGGATCTTATCACTGGTACTTATGTGTGTACACACACGCACAAAGTACAGCACAAAAAGGCCTCAGCATATCCAATTCTGTCATTACCAATCTTTTTCTTTCTTTCCTTTGTTCTTTCTCTCTTTCCCTCTTCCTTGCTTTCTCTATTGATCTATCTCTTCTCTCAGCTGGCTATCCTTGTTCAGTCCCCAAATAACCACATCCTCTCAGCATGTCAACAAAGAAGCCCAATCAAGAGATAAATGTTGTTTTTTTTTGTTGTTTTATTTGTCTTTTTATTCTGTCTCTGTCTCTTTCTCTTATTCTTTTCCCTCCCCCTTCAAACAAACAGAATTTACCCATTTATTCTAGCTTGGATTTGTTCTTTCCACCATAAGTATGCAGTCGATATATTAAAACATTATCTCGGCAATTAGCGCTGTGTGCGGCTCACTTGCAAAAGCACTGAACCAAGTAAGTGAGGTTTGGGAATCTGCTAGTATTGGGAATAGAGTACAATCATATGCATGTTTTACATGAGTGAAGCAGCGATATGTTTGCATTTCATGTTGACTTTTTCACCGTCTTGATTAGAATTTAATTTAATGTGCTGTATTACATATTGCGGTCTCCTATTTACCACGTTGATGTTTGATAAGACTAAATTGAACACGATGATATCTATGTAACACTCAATTCAGTTCCTCAAATCAGGTTGCAATAGGCAAATAGTTATTATTATGGTTATTATTATGTTATAATTATGGTTTTTCATTACACATATTGTGTCATATTGGGAAGGTGAAGGACAGTTGTCCTACAAGCATACAGCTTACTGACAGCCGACCTAGCTGCAGGCTATTGTTGTCTAATAACAGACACACACAAACACAGATGCACACATACATATGCCGAATCCCCCTCCCCCTTTGAATAAATCAACACATGAAGCATATAATTCTCCATGTAGGGGCCGTTTAAGGGGGCATTATGGCCCATTTTAAAATCTCATTAGCAGGGCAGCTGCACTTTGCACCCCAAGCTGGTGATTGGGGCTCTCTTTTTGTTTTGTTTTTTGTACTCGGGGCCCAAGCAGAAACCTTGCCCCCTACCAACCATCCATCCCCACAAAAGACATAGTGTCAAGATCAATGGCACACACCCGGGCAAAATGGGCACTTGCACTGCATCTTCTGATTTTCCCCTCAGAGAAAACTCAGTAATTTGATGTTTTATAATCAGTGTGAACAGCAAAAACCATGTGATTTACACATGAATGCCTAAATTAGAATTTGTCAGCATTGTCAATAAATTCACCTTCACCTGAGACAACTTTTAGCATTTTGGCAGCCTCGGCTTGTTATCACAGAAGTACACATAACGTAAGTCTAAAGGATAAAACCAGTATCTACAATATGGTCTTTGTTATTGTTAGGGTGCAAATATCATATGCAAATAAATATCCAGTTAATTACATTCATGTTGTTGTAAATAAGGCCTCAGTTGTTGTTCCATGTGTGAGGATTCCCATCGTGCAGTAGCAGCACTTGCTGTAATGCCAACTGCTTGTGATCTGTTTTTCTAGGTTTTTTAATCATTAAGGTATGTGCCTATTGAATTAAAGTTGCACCTATAATTGTAGTTAAAGCACCCCCTCTGGCATTATAATGCTAAACATATGCAGTTTTTCTCATATAGCAATAAGTCAGGCGAAAGGAGGGCACGTTCCAGGGGAAAGAGGATACTGAATGCAGTCATTTTGCAACTATCAATTTCTGCAAGATTCATCTTTCTGTTTTTCAGTGTTCCAAAATGATGTTGAAACAGAAACAATGAGCCATTTACAGCCTGGTTTTCATGTAGGTTCATTTTGTTTTGAAATGAGTTTCATTACAAAAGACTGTTGATTATTCACCAAATTAAAAAAAAAAAAAAAAAGTCAGTTCTTACAAAATAATTTAGAACAATACATGATGATAGGTAAAACTACAAAATAATTTTTATACACAAATGATTATAGGTTGCTTTGTTCTTACTACACAGGAGAATTTTTCCTACATGTCAGACAATGATTCCTCTCCATTTTGTTTTTCCAAAATAGTTATGCACAATAAACAGCTTAACTCCTCAACTATAGCTGTAACTACTACCCTGCTGTTGTGTTTGGCTATTTTTACACTATGTCACCAGTTTCCAGCTGGACACCAACTTTTTTCAAGAAATGCTAGAACTTGATAAGAAAAGAAGGTGTGTGAAAATAATAATTTCACACCTTGTCTCAGAGCATTCAGCTTGTTCCCTTTAAGTGTATTTTTGTGGAAAAATAAATCTCAGAGAGAGAACTTTGTATTCCCTCAAGCTTGTTTTTGCACGATGGGAGCTTTGTACAGCCACAGACAAACACTTGAAGCGCACTAGCGTGGTAAGAGTAAACATGCTAGATGGTTGGTACACACCTTTGGGCATATTTCTGGCACTCTGTCCGTACAATATGCAATGAAGGGTGAGGTAAAAGTGCCAGTGTTAGCAGGAAAAAAGAAACAAAAAAAATCCCTCACTGTCGAAATAATTCAGTGTAGTGTAGAATTTAGCAGGGACTATTTTTAAACTGGGAAAAACCTCACAGCCTGTACTTTAAGAGAAGGTCATGCAAGGCAAGATGGAGACATGCCATGAATGAGGTTCTGGCAGATGTGGAGCTGTCGTTTTGTCTCTTTTTTCTCTCACTGTTTCCTTTCTTCACTTCCTCCAGTTTGTTTCAGGGACTGTTGGTGTCTTTCTGAACTCCCCTTTTCTTTTCTATCTCCCCCCCATTACGCATGTGTGAATTTACTGCTTATGAGATAAAGCCTAAACTGGCTATAGCCCTTAAGACAACTGATCACTGTTCAGGAGTAAATGTTTTCAGGAAGTTTGCTGTCACATAATACTGTAAACGTTTTGCTAAATGAGTTAATTGTCGGAAAAAAAAATGGATGTACAAATGTGAGATTTAATATTTGCTCACTGGTATTCTGAGTCAATATTGCTTTAGTGGTTGCTACTGCGTGCCAACAGTAGGACTCTGGCAAAAGTGAGCAAATAATTGTTTTATAATCATTCAGTGTGCTGGGACTTTGAGACAGTGAGTTATTCTGTGTTGAATTCATGTGTCACTGGTGTCAAAGTCATGCATCTGCAGAACGTCAGCTTTTTTGGAAGCGTCAGACAAAACATCTGAAAAAAGGATTCTTCTTGCAAGACGTATTTCTTGTATTTCTTGTATTTCTCAAGTTTTTGCCCAGTTTCAAGATTTTTCACTCATAGATTGCATTTGATAGAAACTATTTATCTATACAACTAAATAAGCAGAGTTATGCCACTGAATAAACAAGTGAACTAATATGTGCTAGAGGCTGTTTATGCATTTTAGTTCAAGCTTAAGTTGCCCTCTTTTTGCAAAAAAAGTTAACATCTTTATCTGATTTTTGACATTGGAAAGAAATTACATTAAGTAGTCTTTCTTTTTTTTTTTAAATTGCTACATTGAATTCAAGGATGCACTGTCTCTGATTCTGTCTCTATTTCTACACACATCTCATAAACTACCACAAACTATACAGGATGTGTCTCCTTTCCCCAGTAATTTGCTGCATGTCCTTGCCATGTTGAATGTAAAAAGAGAGAGAACAAGGAGAACATCAGATATCAGTGCGGCTGTGTCCTCCCTACACCAGATCCAGCCAGATCCACTGATAGACGTGAGGCTGACGGAGAGAAAATACGCCCCAGACAGGATATTAGAATGGACGTTTCCTTCTTCCATACGCCACAGGCCCTCTCCCACTTGTCTTCTCAGTGGAAAGACACGGAGAAAAGATAAAGACGTGAGCGGAGCTGACAGGCTGCTGGAGCCACGGTCTCCTCCGCTGTTTGCATCTTGAGTCGGTTTCTGATTTGATCCTGAGAGGGTGATTGTGATGGGAGCTTTTTTGGTATACGGACAACAGATGGCAAGGGACGATGCAGATCTCTATGTCTGAGGTGGTAGGAAGCTATTTGATGGTGAAGAACAATATTTGTCTTGTTTTAATTTAACCTTTATTTAACCATGTAGCCCTCACGAGATAAGAATCCTTTTATTCTAGAAGACAAGGTCAAAAGAGCCACATTGTGATACATGGTTATGGTTGAAGAAAAACAACTACAAACAAAATGAAAAAGCAAATTTCAAACAACGCCATAAGAGAGGAAAAAGGAAATGCAAAACGCTGAACACAGGGCAAGGGTTAAGGGTGTCATTTTTCTTGGAGCGCCCGGGCATTATTTATTTAAGATTCATACACTGAGGACTGGATTTACTAAGGCTGTGCCCGTGTTGTTGAGACACCAATGTGATTAATTCTGCCGCACGTTGGACTGTATGTTATGTTGTTAACAGAAAGACGACGTCTGACTCATTATTTTAGCAAGTGTTTGCATGGAGCTCTGTCTGTTTTAGCAATAATTGATCCCAAAATTAGTTGTTGAAATTATAACTCATTTGTCCATCTGTTTTTTGTCCAAATTGAGATTCATCTCTGTTTATATTCAAGCAATCAGTTTGACACAGCTGCAGCTTTACATTGTGAAAATGTCATCAACATATTGAAGACCAACTGAAACAACAACATTTTCAGCTTTACTGTCAACCAAATTAGGAAGCAGTTTTGTGACTTTTTCTTTTTCAGTGCTTTCAGCATTTTATACGGTTATTTCTCCAGACTTCTTTACTCCTGTATTTAATCATGTAGTAGATGACAAAGTATAAGAACAATATCTAACAATGTGTAAAAGCAAAACAGTGTAAGCCATTTAAACCATTTCAGCTATTTCTAATAGAAATGTGATGATGAGATTTGCATGACCATCAACCGCACATTAATTGGCAGCCACTATATTTAGTTGAAAGTGTGTTTGTACATGCCAGTGCACTCATGCGTCTGAATTAGTGGTTATGCCTGCGTATGGGCATTCCATATGTGTGAGCATGTGTGCATGCATGCATATTCCATCACACATGACCTACTGTACCTACACATCAAGCTCTGTACTGCTCTTCTTGCGACACTACACATTAGCTTTACATTGAATTTGGTCGCTACGTATGTAAATGACGAGTGCATCACAGAGATGTCCTAATGAACCAGACTGATCGACCCTACTCTTTACTGTGACCATGTTTTATCCACAAAGCTTTATTCTAGCGTGACCTCATTAACATGTAAAAGTGAATCCATATGTGCGTGTCGTGCCTGAGCATGTGAACTGACACATAATTTACATAGTTAACAAGCAGCCGAGCGTGAATAAAACATGTGAACCGTAACGAGACGGGCAACATCCTGCAACATATGTCTTGATCGGATGGAGGTTTGGCCCTCTCCTCTCCACCCTGTTTAGGCCTTGAGTAGAACACCTCAGTGCTTCTAGTACAAGAGCTGAACCAAATGTATGTTGTTTTCTTTACTTTATGATAAAAACTGTTTAAATCTACCAGTTATGGGGGCTCAGCATTTGCTGTTACATTTTATGGCAACTTGTGTGGTAGTGGTATATCAGTAATGGTTTTAACTCGCTGTAAATCTGAAGTTGAGCCACACAGGAGGCGGGGCTAGCCAGGACATAATATACATATGGGATTACTAGCTGTCGGATATGGCACAGACTAAAGTGCATAAGTATAAACATGGTGGACTTAGACGAGAGCGTGAATTTATGTCGCAAACTGGCCTCTTCTTTCTCCGTCTCTCTCTTGCTCTCTCTTTATCCCTTACCCTCAAATGCTAATTGCCTGATACACTGGGAGTTTAATGAGAAAATGTCTGGCAAAGGCAATCACCAGTTCCAGGCTATTTGCTTTCGGCACAGATTATTTCAGTGAGTGAGTGCACAAAATTGGATCATTATGGAGTGGGTTTTATAATACGAGAATGACAGAGAGCATTAGAGCGAGTTGGCATGATGCTTTCTTATTTAACTATTTCATTCATTTTACATTCATCGGTCCGGGTTAGAGTCCTTTCTACAGGTTAAGGACGTCAGTTTTTAAGAAACAATTTAAAAGAAGGTGATGAACAGAGAAGGTGAAAGAAAGTGAGAGTGAAGAAGGAGGACTAGATTGGCAACATCTTTTTTTATGTTATTATGATCATTGTGTATTTGTTAAATCTTTATATGTATCTACTGATATTTTTCTGATTAAAAACACCATGCATTTGCATGCATTTATATTACATTTCAAATACAGTAAAAGACTAAAAGTGAGGCGGGAGAGTGGAGGAGGGATGAGAAACAATCAGCAAGGGAAAAGGAGGTAAAGGGGAGACAGTTTTACAAATGACATGATATTTGTTTTGAGCTGATAATGATGATGACAGTGATGAATATCAAATGGCTGGCATTTGTCAGCGACTGGTTGTGCTTGTACTGGGCAACTCCCAGGTGAGAATGTGTGTTACTTAGTGTGCAGCAGGTCATTTCTGAAAAGGAAGGTGTACATGCAGAGGTAACTGCTATGGGTTGATAAAAGTTATAAGGAAAAATAAAACAGCAACGCAAAATAATTCATAAAACACAAATGCCGATGCAGACCAATCTCCCTCACTCCTTACATAACACCGCTAAAATCAAGCGAACCTAAAACCTCCCTCAGGCATGTTTACACAAGCCAAGACATTTGTGTGGTTGATACGGTATGGTTCCTATTTCCTATAGACAGTATTTTGAAGGTATAGGCCAGGCTTAGTAGACAAAGCCAGTCTATCCAATACCACCAGTAAACTCCAAACCCTGTCGATCTTTCCATCCAGAGAAGTGCTGGAATGGTTCCCAGAATTACGGTAGGCTGAGGCCGCTAGTGATGACTTCACCCTGAGACGACCTAATTGGGGAACTGTCATGACATTACCGCTAAATCCCCCTCAAATAAAGCTTTGACTTTGAATCGTGCTGTGAATTATGGTCTCGGGGAAAACCGCCTATTGGGATTTTTTTTTTTTGATTAATAGTGTCAGAGGACGTATTAAAAAATGAGGCTGGTGTCGGGGGGGGGGGTTCTGCGGACAGAGAGGTGGTGGATCTGTGAATGGGTAATCACATCTGCAATCCCAGGCCCTGCCACCTAATACTCACGGCAGGGTCCAAGGTAAACACAGCTGTGAAATGTCCTGAGCGACAGCACAAATAATAAATCTGTATGGGTGCAGTGGGCGGCTGCTGGGTCGTTTCTCCTTCAACCCTCTGTCTGTCTGCCTGTCTGTCTGCACGTCTTTACCAGAGGGACAGTAGCAGTGCTCACAATCATCAGTAGAATGCACTGGCTGTGTGCGAATGGAAGAAGGCAGCAAATCAAGATGGATGACAAAAAGAATGACAACATACATGCTTTGGAGGTATTGTAGATTTGGCTTCATCCATCCATCCACATTTGCTCTCAATTTGGACAAGCTGTTTTGTTTGGAGCACTGCGCTGCTTAGAAGTGTGTGAAACATTATGAGACAGAATTCATTCATGTGAAGGGAATACAATGTCCTATTTTTTAATCTGTATCTTGCAGACTTGTTGGGGGTAATATGTTTGATGGATGTAAGAAGTACTACGCCATATTATATCAAATGATACCTTCTCTCAAGAGAGATTTTTAATTTTTTTTATTTTACCTCAAATTCAGAGTTTTCAAGAACAAAAATAGCTGCAAAATACAATTAACAGCTCAAGTAAAATTAGGATGTATTTGATGGTTGGAAGGAATTTTCTTTTCTGACTCGCCACACCAGTCTGTTTCCACAGCTTTAGCCAAGAAAATTCTTCTTGTCGCTTTAAATTTTACTCATTTTCCTGCATAAAGAATTTCTTATTTGGATAGCTACTGTTGTGTTTGAAGTCAACCTTACCCTTGTGACATATTACTTATTACATGTTACTTATGATCAGAAACTAACAAGTCAAATAGTACTTACCTGTACCATAATCAAGAAGCCCAGTTTGGGTCTGGCTAATAAACTGGTCCAACATTAGCTAACAGCAGGTATAGTTTGGGCTTAAACACACAATGGGCTTAAAGTTGTTTTTGTTTTTTTTGTTAAACGTCTTCTTTCCTGATTTGAATTTGACTTCAGTTGATTTGTAATATGTATGTAGTTTGTTCCACTTTTTCTCTTTAAGCAGTGCCATCACCATTCAAAGGTTCTTGAGTATGGCTTCAGTATGGCTCTACAGCTTGGTACCTGGATGGTCATGATCAGGATTTTAATAGGAATAATCTACCCAGCCAAGAAATTGCAGCACAAACGTGCAGTCTGTTACCCAAGTAAATAGGTCAGGCAATGCAGGACGTCTACTGCAAAGGCAAGTGTTTGCTTAAATCCTTCTGTCATCTGTTTGTCACCAAAGTGTGGAGATCTCCTGGAGGGGATTCAGGGCAGGTGTAGGAACACAGACTTTGTTATCCCTTTAACTTGTGTTCTACTTGTCAAGAGGTGTTGAATACTCTCTGGATGTGTCCCTGGGAGTGAGAGCAGAAGTGGAGGCCGGGGAGTTTTTCCCACTCAGACATCTCAGACACCCAAAGCACCTACCGGACACATCAGAGCTGTCCATGTCAATAATGTCAAACGCAAACGGTGTTTGACTGGCCTAGAGGAGAATTAGTTTGACCAAATTCTAGGGAGATTATATTACACTTCATACCCTGCAGATATATTCCCATGCCTTAAGATAGTGCCATCTGGATCTCACCAATATCCACCAAAGTTTCTGGCACAGATCCGTTTTTAATTTATTCCTGTCCATAGGGACTTGGGGCTCAGGAAGAGGAGGGTGGCCAGTTCAAGTACAACATGGACCAGTTGATAGTGTGGACTGGGAGCTGGAGAGGTACCAGTTCACCTCTGGGGCACTGCCAAGGTGCCCTTGAGCAAGCCACCTAACCCCTAACCACTCTGAGTGTTTGTGTAATGCAGCAGACACATCAATCTGACATCTCTCCACACCAATTGCGAGCGTTTAGGTTTCTCTTTGTGTTCAGACCTGTGTGTTTGCAAAAATGACTAATTTCCCCAAGGAGACAAAATACATTAATTAAAACGTATTATTAAATTATTTTGCACCAACAGTGAAAGCTGACACTGCATACGCAGGTTATCCATAGCTGCGACTTGTCAAGCCAGGACCTAAATATCCTTATTCTGTTAACAGTTATTAGAATTTATGTTTCCTTTCTACCAACGTTTGCTGGTTAAAGGAGTTTGAACCAAGGCAAAAGAGTTTTACATGCCACCCAATGTACAGCAGATAAATATCGTCAGTTGAAAGCTGTAAAAATATTGCTCAGCTTTGTACTTTCTTCTAATATGACCAGTCCAGCATCACAATGATATTTTCAGGGCACTACTGCTCTTCTCACTATTTTTTTATTTATTTATTTTGCCAGGACTGAACTCTCTTGTCAAAACAAGCATTCAATTTTAATTGAGTCTCACACGTTGAACCAAAACCTCTAAGGATGTTTTATTATTATTATTATTATTATTATGGATTTAAGCTGCTCTTGATCTCTTGTGTGATCCGGAAAAGAAGCCTGAATATAAAGGTATATCAGTGGTTAATTTCTTAATTCCTATATTTTCTTATTAATACATAGTTCTTTAGTTCACAGTAGTGACACAGTGCTTTTGTTTAAACATGACAGCATTCATGGTAGGGTGTGAGAGTGAAAATGTGGAGAGGAGATATAATCTGACATAAGTAGTGTTGTTGTAATAAGTTCAACTTCATGAAAGCCAGCAAAACACCCAACCCTATATCAGCCTGTGTTTTTTTTATTTATTTTTTTTTTTGCATTTGACAAATATGCCTACTCTGACGCTGCTGCAGCAGATTAAATGACTTAAGATGGAGTGACATTCAGCACTTGTGAGCGCTGGCTATGGGAGAGGCTTGTTCATCAACACTAGAAATTAAATTGGCCATGCAAATGAAATGTTAAGTATGTGATTTTTTTAAAGTTTTCAACAAAAAAAAAAAGAAAAAAAGGGTTGAGCTGGAACAGGGTACAGCTGATTTTCACCTCAATGCCAAGAAGTCATTTTGTCAGTCACAGCCACTATCAGCGTTTTGCCGTTCTTTTAAATGTACTTTCATATTTGGTTATGAAGTCGTGTGTGGGGGGCACCGTTGTGTTGATTGAGTCACATCCAGCAGTGGTGCTGTGGGTGCAACACAGCCTCCGGTATTAGCATGTATAAACAGGCTTATAAATGGAGCACTATTTGGCTGTTCATTTTCATCCTCTTAACAGTAAACAAGGCGGAACAGGCCCTGACACCCTCAAATAAATGGAGACCAACGCACGCAAATTCAGTTGCAGCGGGGAACCGAGGAGTGTTGTTGGAGTTAAGGTCAATCCTGTTTAGATTGCGTTGGTCGTAGGCCGATTTTTTTTCCGTTTTGTTTGTTGAGCTTTTCTGCAAGGCAAATAATATATTCATGTATTCTGAAATCTGATGTAATGAATGTGACTGTGTTAGCTTGTGTTGTAGGACTGGTTTTCATGGTGAAGTATGTGTATGTGCATTTGGAGTGGGGCGGTACAAAGGATTCAGCACTGTGGATGCTCTCACTTATAAATATAGGTGTTTTCTGGCAGAGATTTGTGGTTGAAAATATACAGTGTACTGTATATCTAAATTTGCATACCGTGTGTGGATCAGATTGGTTCTGTCATACACAAGTGCTCATCCAGTGTCTTTTTTTTTGTATGTATTAAATCATCTGTGCTTAGCTGAGGTCAAACTGTGGATTTTAAACTCCAGAAGCTGACAGCTGTTTCAAGTTGACCTTACATTAACCATGTCAAGGGTGTTATAATGATTGAATCACTATCCTCAGACAAGCTGAATTTTTGCTACATGCCACAAAATGTCCACAAAGTAAAAGAGTGGCTGTTAGAAAGGGGAGCATCTAACAAGTGAAAGACCCAGATACCAAAATTAAAAAAGGATGGTTTGTGAACAGCTTTAACTGTCTATCTCAAAGCTGTGATAAAAAAAACACTTGCAGTCTTAAATTTACACGCTTGAACAATGTAAGGACATTATGTTTTCTTTCTTCTACTAACTGTACAATCACCTACTCGTGACACAACATGGAGAACCGTGAAAATTTGTATCCTGTAACAGATGTGATTAAAACAGTTAACTGCTTTGAGTCTAGTAAAATTATTGTCACGAAAAGTGTTACAAAGGCATTTAATTACAGTAACGTGAACAATAAGTAGCCGGTACCATTGTTGAATTATGAATAAACAAGTCTAAATCATTTGGATTCAAATTTCACAGTTACATTATATTGAGGGTTGTAATGTCCTCATAACTGCACAATACAAACTGCAGTCAAAGACAAAGCAGTATTTTTACAAGCCATTTGACAGATTCATCTGCCACCTTTCACTGAAAGAAATTTACAACGTGTCTCTATTGGTTGACGTGTCTTTGAATTATGCCACATGTGAGGATAATGGTGATTGTCAAAATGGCGGACAGGTTATATATGAGATCTCCATTCATTAAACACTATCAGTCGTTTCTGCAGAACTCATTTAGATGAGCACACTGGAGACAATGCAGCGTGTCATTGTGATAGGTCCCATCTTGGCTTTTTAGAGCTTTGCTAAAACAAAGACAGGATTAAGAGCATGGATTGAAATGGTAAACCGGAGTCAAATACATTTGTTCGGCACAGTCTCCACGCTCCCTGCGGCGACCTGCTCCAAGTTATTTATGATGTCGAAATTAATCTCACTTAGCGCGATGGGCTCTCGAAGAGGGGCCCTCCTTCTGAGTCGTCCGCCGAGCGAGGGATGAGAGAGAGATTGAGGAGAGGAGAGAGAGAGCGCAGAGCCACCAAGGACTTATTCAAATCCTCCCTCATAGATTAGCAATCGCAGCTTGACAAGCCGCCCTGCAAGTTATTATTATTATTTTTTTTTTTTGAAAATCGAAGCTGTTTCTTACCAACATGTCAGAGACAGTCGGTAATCCGTTTGGAATTTACGAGTGATGAGACAGGAGACAAACTTGCCGGCATGTCACAGAGTACTGAGGATGCAGGAAGTAAAATATGCAAATAAGGTCTGCAGGCTTTAAAGCAGCTGTCTGTTTGATTGCTGCTCTCTGGCATTGTTTGCCTATGATGGATGGAGGCTTTCATTGCAGGGGCCCATTAGGAGTACAAATATTATGATTTATGATTACACATGATATTTGATTGTGAATTGATGTGAGGCTCTTTAAATGTATGGTGTGTTATTGTTCAGAAATGTGTATGCGGATATAAATATAGACTACGTTTAAAACATAACAGTTCTCTTTAACGTTCACCGATGTCTGCATGTTATCAAAGAATCCAACAAAGATTTAACTTAGATAGTGATAGTAAAAATCCCAGTAAAATAAAGTGTTCATGAAAAATGCAAAAAGAGCAACTCCAGGAGCAGCATCAAATTGAACACACTCTGCATAGTCTTTTCTCTCTTGACTAAGACTTAATCTATTAAGATAATCTTTCTGCTCAAACAAACAGAATGTGACAAGGACTGTCTGAAGGAATAAACACAGCTCCTTTGTTGCAGCTTCCTCGCTGTGACAGTGTTTTAAACAGACAAACAAAGCGTGCAAGCGAATACCAGTCACCACTGGCACCTCTTACTGCAAATGCTGATTGTAATAGAATAAGTGGGGTTCAGTTTCTTACACGGAGCAACTGATAATAAAAAACTATGCCAGCTCACTGTGACATTAAATGAACATGATATATGTTCAATAATGTTTGCCAAAAATATACTGTGCTACTCAAGCAGAGCTATAGTAAAACTGATGCTGTATAAATGTACATAAGTAAAAGAAAAAGGCTGCTTATTAACAAAAAGACATTGAAAACTTGAAGAAGAAGGAAGCAGGAATAATTAAGATACATACATTATATTCTGTATTTGGCCAAATCCTGATTCATACAGTATGATCAGCTTCTTGTCAGAAGTGTATGGAGTTTAAACACTCAAAAATCAAGCGACTATTAAAAAGAAAAAAAACAAACAAACACAAAAAACCTCAGAATTACAGTAGGTAAATGTCTTTTGTTGTTTTACCCATGCGTATGTGGCAAATTAAGTGACAGTGAGAGAATAGGTTATATTGATCATCATTAAATTAGTTCAGATTCATTTTAATAACAGCCAAATTAATTTTGTAGAATAAGAGAATGTGCACAAAAGTTCAAGGTAGGTTGAAAATCTTTTTCATAGCCACACTCACCCTAAAGGGCTTCAATAAACTGACTGGCTCATTATAGCTTGGACCCTCACAGAATATTCTGGCATCATTTGGAGGCCTTAGCTCCATGACATTTATAAATATTTGACAACAGATGAGTGCGCTCCATGGGATGCCACTCCAAGCACCACTGACAAGTCTGCTAATAAAGCAAAGGCCATCAGCGGTTCCTGTGTCGAAGACCGCACTCGATATCCAACGGGCCGAGATAGCAGTTAAAACACGCACACCCCTGCTGATGCACACGCTTGTGGACACCTTTGCCTTCAGCAGCACACACACACACACACACACACACACACACATATCTACAGCAACACACACATACTGTATAGCTATGCATGTCCACTGGTCTACACACCATCAACAAGTGATACTTAGAGACTGTTTGGAGTGTGAGCCAGTCAACACAATCAATAATGGAGCAAATGAAAAAGCAATTAGATGCGTTGTGACCAACTGTGATTTCAATAATAGTAAAATAATAACTGTGTGAGGAGAAATGCTGCGACACTTGAGACAAATTGTAGCAAATAAATATTATTCTGATGGCCATGCTGGGGATAGTCAAAATTCCCACTTACTGGATGAATAATGCAATGTGTGTGCGTGTGTGTGTGTGTGTGTGCATCAATCTTCTTCACAGGCAGCTGTTAACCTCCCAGGTTTGAATGAGAAACAGGTGGTGGGGCCAAACACATGCTCTCGGCTCAGAGGAAACACCAAAACAGCATAATAGCAGACATGTTGCTAATACCGCACTAAACATTGCCTGATGAGGTGATTTAGTGTGTTTTGTGTACTGTATATTTCATTTACTGCCACGTTACACATGAGTAAAAATCTAGCAGTCCTACTGTTTGCAGAGGTCGCGCTTACGAAAACCTGGTGTTCTCCTTTTGAGTGTCTGTCTACTCTGCTCCACTTTAACCAGCAAGTATTTTGACATTGAATAAATAGTTGTTGAAACAAGCTGATAGTTATACAACACCCTGCTCATATGTTGACACTTGTGTAAATATAGCAACAGAATAAAAATTGCAGCGACATCTGCTGTCATCCGTTGCATCTCATTTTATCATGTGAAAACAATGTAATATAATACAATGTTGTATTGTGAAATTGCAGCTCCTGAGCTGATTTAAAACTTTTACCCCTTGCACCTCACCATATATATGTTACAGTGTGCTTCTGTTCGCCTTTTTTTTTCTGCTTTCATTTTTCCGCTTTCTTTTATTTCCCCCTCTTCTTGTCGGTGTCTTCATCTGTGATTACACTTCCTTTGTTCTTACTCACTTCTCCCCTTTTCCTTCCTCCCATTCCTCCATCCCCCTCTCTTTCTGTCCATCTGTATATGTTGCTCTCTCTCTATGTTGGCACGTGCATCGCTGTTCCCCTGTTGGTTCTTGGCCAGCTCCCCCACTCTTCTGTTCTTGCTCTTGTTCACCCACCCCCACCTTCCTCCTCCTCCTCCTCTTCTTCTTCCCGTTTTGCATGTGTGCCAGGGTCCGGGGGGCTCAGCACAGTGTACAGCCCAGTGGCCTAAAAGTGAATACTTACGTAATTGCCAACTGTCTCCAATCATTAGGGGCAGCCCTTAAAAAAGACATGCTTTGCCGACAGCTGCGTCCCCTCGCCTTTGCCAGCCTTTCAGATCGCATTTGCTTTAAAGGGCTCGTCCACATTATATTTAACCCCAGAGCACTGTGTGCACTGTGGACAGCAGAGGAAAAAGATAGAGGATACACAACATGAAATGTGTATGGAAACAGAATATAGATTCTCTCTAGAGTGTGACATTCACTAAGGTGTAGCAAAAGTGTAGCAAAAGCAGTGACCACAGTACCATGACAAAATGTCACATTGCATCATTTAACCCCTAATAATCACAATGAGTTTGTCATGGGCAAAGCAGTCCTTTTCAATGTAATGAATTATTAGCTCATTAAAAAGATTTGTTCAAAAGACTAATTTGACTGAGCCCTGACTGCATAGCCCGACTCACTGAACTGAAACATGGCAGAACATTCAGTTCAGCTCACTAAAGAGTGAACTGAGAACGGTCACTTGTGAAGGATAAGTCAGTAAGCTGAATTTAGTTGGATAAAGATTTTGTTTGCAAACCGAAAGCTGCTTTAACAGAGTTCTACCCTATAATGCACAGTGTTGTTTCACAACATCAAATTATTAATAAAATATCTGGTAATACTTCCTACATCCAGACTTCAAGACATGAAAGTGAGGGAAAGAGAGAGGGGCGGGCTTGACTTAGGATCTGTGCATCACACTGGATATAACACACACCATTTCCTCGCAGTGAAAGAAAGACAGTCTTAAACTCAGCCACCCATTATTTCATATTGCAGGTTTCACCATGCATTGTGTATGCATGTGTGTGTCTGTGTGTGTGCGTGTGTGTGTGCACGTACAAAACTCGTACAAAACAAAAACCAGCAACCTGCTTGTTCCCCCCAAAGAGTCATTCAATTGAATGAAGCGTTTGCGGACGACAGCACCAAGTTACTGCAATGATTGAGCAGGTAGGACATTAGCCAATGACCTTTGACCTTCCACATACAACAATGGTTTTTCAACCAGCAGGCATCATTGCAGTGCCTTATGTTGCTTCTGCCAGTCCCACACTGAGTCTCAATTAAAGTCACCAATCTAATGTGAGAAATTAAAGTTCTCAGAAGAGTCTCATTTCTTTATATTAACTACTGAATTCCCCGCCAGTTTTGGCTGAGAGACAAACGTACATTTTATGTCTTTGCTTTCAGAGAGACCTCCCACAGTATGGTTAGTGACAGCTGGGTCAGGTCCCCACATATCGGGGACACAGCTGCCCTGCAGACATGTGCTCACTCACACATGCACATGCACACACACAATCCCATGCACCAGGCAAACAGGAACAGGAAAGCAGAGCATCTGAACAGCCTCGGAGCAGAAACATATGACCACATTTCTGTTGTCTGACAAAAACCATGTATCTGCAAAAAGATATTTCAGCATAGAACAAAAGTGGGATTATTTTCTCATTGATCCCCATGTGTTTTAGATGCTTTTTTACTGCAGGCTACTAGATGCTTCAAAGAAGAGGTTTCAAAGAACATAAAGGGCAATAAAAATTTTCAGCTTAGTTGAGAAAAAAACATCCCTTTTAATGTTCAAAACATGACCTGCTTTGTATCTCAATTTGCCCATAATTATTAGCAGTATTTTTGAATTTCTCCTTGGCTGTGAAACACGCCAGCGTATTTCAAACTGTTGCCCACAAAAACTTTTTTACTCAAAATGTATCATCTTGTATGAGTCACAACAACAGGATTCAGACTGACTAAGCGCGGATTCACACAGGATCAGGCACTCCTGGAAAAACGGAGGTTTTTCAGTTAATTTGAGTGGGGGTCGTGCGTTTCCGCACCGGCAGTCCGCAACACAGTGGTAGCCGCAAAAAACCGCACCGGCTGGTGGAAGAGAAGTTGATCCAGATCCAACTTTTGAAAAAACGGAGCCCCACATCACGCTCCGCAAACCAATCAGACACTCAGATCGGTCAAACCTCCAAAGACAGCCTGAGATGTCTCTGAAGCAGAGACTATCCAGGTGGATTCACAGACTAAACTCTGATAATCTACCTGTGTGTGTGATCTCACTTTGTTTTTTTCATGTACTAGCTTCTAAATCTGAGTCTGACCGCAAAATAGTGACACGAAGAAGTTTAATTTGATTTTTGGCCGATGATTAGAGAGAGAGAGAGAGAAAGAGAGAGAGAGAGCGCTTTGGTCAAGAGACATAGAGTGACAATAACAGTGAGCGAGCGCCGACCTCGATAAAGCTGTTAATCTGAGAAATAAAAGCGGTTACATTCAGCACGTATAGACACGCCCACGGCAATCCACCTATGCCCCCCTCACCCCCCACCACCGGACAACCCTGCTACGAGTTGCCGCAATCCCTGATCCTGTGTGAATCCCCGCTAACTCAAGAAACCCTCATAAGTTGCTATTATGTTCATGGACAAGGCCAGTGGTTCTAACTGATTCATGTTGTGGTCACAACTAACTGAACAAGCTCAATAATTTCACAGGTTTTTTGTAGCCTCTCATAAGCGGATAGTATTGTAATGCTGGTTACTCTTAGTGTTAACTATAAGGTTGACATTTACTAAATTAAATTAGCTTTGAGCGGTGGGTCAAGCAAACGCACGGGGACATCTTCTTCTGTGTAACTTGAATACTTTAATGTCTGCTTCAACAGTAGGACAACTCAATACTGACCAACGATGTGATACATCACGTCCAAGTATAATTTCATATCACTCCGCCAATCACTTATATTAAAGGCAATGTGCACCATAAAATATGGTTCCTGTTCTAAATTGAGGAATAGAATACAAAAAATAATTTAATTATTAATTAAATTATACCAATTCTCTCACTAAACCTGAGTAAAATAAGGTAATCTATAAGATAAAACCTTCACAAAAATAAATCTCATCTTACACAATATCTTGAAATGCCAGACCTAATTTTGCACTGTATTTACACTGTTTACAACAAAAATATAGTAAGTCTACCATCCTGGTATAGATTTGAAAAAAAAAAAAAAATGGTTCATGTTGCTGGGATTTCATAGACTGATGAAACTGTGAGACTTAATGTTGTAAGTATTTACACAGGGGCAATGTTACTGAGGTCCATTTGACATAATGACTACACTAACACCGCCATAACTGGTCGACAAAATGTGAGAATTTCTCAATTAGGTGGCTAATTTTCTTAATGGACAGTGTGACTGTGGTAACAGAAACAGAGGGAAGAAACAAATGAGGCAAATGCCAAAATACGATTGTTGCTGCAATCCACATGCATTGGGTCAGACATTGCATTGAAACTATTTTTGCAATTTAGCACCCCCAGTTTCAGAATGCAATACCACTGTCGTAAATATGAATAGTTGTACACATGTACAGTGAATGACTATTCTGGTAGCAGCCAAACATCAGACAAGTGCAACAACACAAGACATAGCAGCCTCTATAACAACGTCACCTGACTTCCTCCTTTGCCCCTGTCATAAAATCTCCAGTAACTTATTCTCACGATCATTACAAGTGGTCAAGATTGCATATTATAAAGCAGTTTTGCTGACATTATGAGATATGGTAACACTTGTAGCTATTGCAAGTTCAAAAGAAAACTTACTGAATATGGTTCTGTTATCTTAACCACTTTGGAAGTGAAACTAAAATGAACACTGTTTAATTATAATTGTCAATGTATTATTCACAGTACTTCCAATTAAGGTTGAAACAAGATCTAATGGACATTAGGGCATTAACTTTGATTGAACTTGTGTTCATTTTTAACTACTACTCCACTATTTCCTCCAGTCTAAGGCACAAATTGAGATTCTGACATGGGTGTGGCTGGTGTTATCTTGATTAAAATTGAATGGTGTTCAAATTGTACAGTCCATTATCCATTTAGGGGTTAAGATTGTAAAATAAATTGCAAATATTCTGAGAACTGAAAGCTAGTGGAACTGAGGATAATCCAGAAGTGACATGTACTTTCTTTAAGCTCGCATCTTAAGTAATTTCCTTTTCCTCGTTTTAGGTTACAGGTATTTTTCCTCTATACTGCAAAATGGAGAGAACTATTGCAAACTATTAATAGCTGCTGATAAAAACCACTCATGCTTTGTTGAGACTGAAGGAATTTTCAGAGGGGGGGGAAGTGATGCGCAAGTTAGTGTGTCAGTCTGACTGCTTGTCTAAACAGTCCACTAACAGAATATCAGAGGTCCATGAATCAACCATGAAGGATAATCAAATCAAATGCAAATGTGGTTTGTGTGAATTTTTTTTCTGTTGCTGGTGCTTGATGCCCTGAGGGGCCCTGTCAGTTGTAAAAGGAGGGGCCGTACATAATGAGGGGTCACGCTTGAGGGGCCCTTTGTAAACATGGTGAGTGGGAGCCCTTTTCTTGGGGACAAGATTGTGGAATTAGTCCAAGACAAAGGGAGATGTGAGGAAGGAGCACCCTCATCCCCCTCACACACACACACACACACACACACACCAGCAGCCTCCTATCACCTTTGTCCTTCTCATTCTCCATCCCTGTGCAAACCCCTTTCATTCTTCTTCTCACTATGTGTGTCTGCGTGATCTAGCGAGGGGCCCATGGGAGGTGAGTGGGGGCTCCCTGGCCTTTGGGGTGAAAACTGCATTTTGACATGATGTGCTATAGTTGGACATTACTGAAAAGCCAGGAAATGGATCCATAAATGGGTATAGAACAGGGAAATAGCCATCTGTGTCTGTGTGTTTAACAAGAAAAAAACAGTGATGATGTCTCAGGTATATTTTGAAAAAAAAACGTCTTTCTTTAATCTTTAATTTATCCAAAGAAAGTTCACTCATCACATGTAAAAAAAAATTATCCTGTTTGACATTCATATGGTTACATGTGGGAGCTTCCGAAGTTTAAATTGTAACTCTTCATCTTTAGTTTCTAAATCCAAAGTCATATCAACATGTGGCTGTAACTCACTCACTCTAACTGAAATTTTGGTCAGTTTGGTCTGTGCACCTCCTGCTTAAAGTCTCACTAAAGTTTTTTTTTTTTTTTTTTGCAGGGGGTTTGTTTAGGAGATAAACAAGATAGACAGTAACACTGAACAGTTAAAATGACGTATGCAAAGATATGATAAGAGTATGGAAGTGGAAATTAGATTAGATTAAGGGTATGTGTGGGTAACAAATGTGTGTATGTTTAAAGGTTGGCGTGTGGGGTAAGGAGCATGATATAGTGATAAAAGATATGTGATGTAACAACACCATTGTTATAATAATATAGTAACAAATAATCTGAATATAATAAAACTGTAATAATCTTTACAATACAATATAATAGTAACCATTATAATAGCAATATTACATGCAGCAGTGACCACCAGAGAGATGAGCAACAGGCCCCCCACAACCCGGCACCCCAGCAGCACAACTGGAATGCTATCATGTTTTGTGTGAAAAAATGTCATTAACAATTCATTAAAATTGTTTGTCTGAAAGTGAAAGAAGAAAATGATGTAGCTTCAGTAAAAATATTTGTGAAATAAAAGTTTCAAAAATGTTCTTGTTACTTTTTCTCCATGTGTTCTGCTGTGATGTTGTGTAGCAAAGAGTCTGTTCGGATCATTCCTCAACTCAGCCTGAGAAAGGAAACCACAAATAGAGGTTTTGGTCCCTGAAATGATTCTATTTTCTATTCATAAGAAATATTTTGTAAAATAAAATGTGAAAAGCAGCAATTTCACAAGAGAGGAAGCCACTGTTAAAATGAAACTCACTGTGAGACTAAACTTTCAGCCAGCTTGTTGGTTGAACATTAGTGGCGTTATTTTGCTGCTGCTGAGATGAGACTTCAGTGGGTTAGTGTTTATCTAATGTTTTTTTTTAACCAGTTAAGGCATTAGGTAAGACAGCAGTGATATGAGTAGTGTTGTGCTTTGAAAAACAAGGGATTGATGAATCATACTGGTTTCACAGAGACACGCATTACTTGACTCATACATAAAGAAGGTTGGGAGATGTCCCAGGCATGATTTATTACACAATTTAAATCAACAGGGCTAAGAAATACAAATAAACGCCCCCACCCCAGAACAGAAACTCCTTCATATATACATTATGGAATAATCATAAATCATCAAGATAATGACATGGATTCAGAAAGAAAACTTTATTCACATACAGTTTTAAAAACCATAAAACACACAGTAAAGCTGAGGCTTGTTTCCACTGTAGTCCACCCTCGGACATTTTATAGCTTTTGGAAATCACATCTGAGGGTGCTTGTGGCATCATAGTAGTGGGTTGGGTAGAGTGTGTCATGCCCCCCCAAGCATAGGAAACCAGACAATATGTAAAAAATAGCTTTGAGCCGCCCACCTGTCTCCTAAACGTCATGGCAGGATAGTAATTTCAAGTGGGTCGGTTGATACAAAGTCAACAGGTTTTCTGAAACAGCTGAAGTGAACTGAGCACCACTGGAAAAGTTGAGCCAAGAGTTCATATTACTGTACAGTCACTGGATCATAAATTTCAGACCGCAATGCCACCGCTGTGGATAGATGTTGTTACTACAAAGTAAATGACTGCGCTTTCATACATGGATGTGTATTAAAAGGACAAACAGAATGACATTTACAGCCACTAGACGCTCTTTTCAACTGAAAATGCACAAAGTTTTTAAAGGTACCTTCACTCACTGAGCATGGTATAATATCTATGATAATTTTATTTGGTTTGTTTTGCCACCAATCAAGCCCAACAATCACAAAATAGGAAATACAGTCATTGCAGTCATTTAAATTCTTCTTCTTACCCAGTTGTAAGAGAAGATTTGAAACTTTATTAATCACATTGAACACGTGAAATTACTCTTCCGCATTCAACCCATCCAGTTTGGCACCTGTTGAAACACACACATGCACATGCACAGGGTCACACACTCAGAGACAGATGCCGTATTCACTGGAGCGGTGGGCTACAATTAAGTGACCGGGGAGCAGATGTTGGGGGGTACGATGCCTTGCTCAAGGGCACCTCGGCCGTGGCAATCAATCTTTGAGCAGTGAGAGCGGGAATCGAACCGCCAACTTTCTGGTTATTGGACGACCCACTCTACCACGGCTGCCCAGAACAAGATGTCCCTATGCTTCTAGCTCCTGCAAAAAAAAAAAAAAAATCTAACTTGTAAATGCGACAGGACAAAACTGCAAATCATAAATATTAACAAAAGATAATGAGAGATAATGATTTGAAATGTCTCTGAGCTCTGCTGTCTTCATTTACATGTCCTTGAGTTGTAGAACAGGCGCCTCTGTGAAGCTAAAAGCAATGCAACCAATTTATTTTGCATCCATCTAATATTTAGAAGGACTATAGCTCATTTGGTTCATATAGCTAAACAAAAGCTGACTTTAACAACGTGGCTCGGGTAATTCACATGCAAAACAGAAGGCCCTCTTTCAGAGGCATGTGGAAGAAGGCTTGTGCGTAATTACAGAAAAGGGGTCTCAATAGCATCGTAATTGGAGGCAACGCCCCAGCCCAGAAAGGGGCCATGGGGCTCTAAACATGTTGAGAGGTTTATTGCAATGAGGTCCTCAGTCTACTACTCTTTAAAAACCACAATGGAGGAGAGTAGGAAACAATGGTGGGTTAACATGATTGTGCTTGTGTGTTTGACTAGGCCTGGGAGCTCTCTGTTGTCTTTTCTACTGCACTCCCGGTGAGGGGGAAGTGAGGCGTACTGATGACAAAAGCGACGGGTGCTTGGGAGCATAAAGGGGCTGGTTAATCACGGCCCTAAACTACAGGAAGTGTCTATTCAATGAAGCCTCAGGCAGCCAAGCAACGATGCAATCTGGGCACTGGGGTGGACTGGGGTTTAGCAGCGGGAAGATGGCAACAGAGGAGGAATTGAGTTATGACAGATCTACAGTGCACAGACTTTTGGGGTTGTTGTAGGGTACAGCTGACTTGCTTGAGTTGCCGCCATATTTGTTTAGGCTACCTACAAAATGTTTGCCTCTTTACCAGTTTGTTTACAGTAGAAATGAATAAATACAATGAACCAATACAATATCTGACACAGCTGAGATTTATATGCTTTCAAAAACGCAAAATGCATATTTGGTTTCTGGTGTGTTAATCCACCGATCCATTTATATCTCTTCCGACTTTGAGCACAAAGGACAGAAATGCATTTTTCTGCACTCGCCCTCAACCTTGACATTTAAACATAACACATTCTATTCAAGTTCTTTCTTTTCATCTTTGCGTGTCACCGCAATAAAAAACATGAAGACAGCAGAAGCCATTTAAAGCAAATGTTTATTATCCAGTTTGGGTGTGCACCCATCCTGACTAACTGCTAAACAGATTTCATGAGCTGAAAACATATTAAAATATCTATCTAATTCCGCCGACTTCCACTAGAGTTTGTGAGACAGAACATAATGAATTGCCTATGCCTCACGTACACAAATGCATCTCTAATGAATAGTGTCCTACTTGTTCAATTCATTACAGAGATTTTTTGACGCTTTCATCTTGTGCACATGCCTCTGTGTATGATTACAAACCTTGTGTGTCACATAAGTTGTCCATGCTTTGTATGGGTGTGTGTGTGAGTAGAGATTGGGGGGGGTTGGTAGTTTGTACACATCCGTATTATCTCTTGCTGCTCATCCGGCTGAGAAGCTGGCCTTAATTACAACTGTCTGCCTGAGTCACTAGCATGCTCCCCTACCCACACAAATAGACAGCAACAACAGGCAGCATCTCAAAGGAAAGGCAAGAGTGGTTTCGTTCATAGCCGGAGGGCAACTTCTCCCTGCCAACAAGATACAAAGGTACTGTGGGCCCACATCCAAATGGATCCCTAGACCCTTTCCCTTGGGCCTTGTTGACTTCCAATTGCTGTGCAGGGGCTGGAGCCTGGATGAGCTAAATCCATTGTTTATTTTTTTAGCCTCTTGGTTAACTGGTTTTGTTCTCCCATCTCTTTCTAGTCTTTTAAAATCAGCTATATCAAATCAACTTTGAGCTTTGAAATGATGGCTGTGGGACTGGTTTAGAATTAGGCTGTATATTTTCAGAGAATGTACCTCTATCAAATTCAGACAGTGATCATCCCAGAGGCGTTGTGCTATATCTTGTCTGGATGCTTTGATAGAGTCTTCATGTGTAGGCACTTTTTTCTTAACTCGCTCCCACCGCCTGAAACTGTCAACTCAAATGAAAAACTTTACATGGGAACTGACTGGGCTTCAATTAAACATCTGGAAAGACCAGGCACAACCCAGCTTGGGTGAAAAGCGGCTTGAGACTATAAATAAATTCCATACATTTTCTGTGGCCGGAGCCTAACCCAGCATGCAAAGAATTTCATTTGATGTTTCCATAAAGTTATAACAAGACTTGGATTCCGGCCAAGAAATCTTGTTGGTTTCTCATTATTGACAATCTTCCTCAAGCACAATGTTTTATTAGCTGGCATCGGTCCACTTACAGCCAATAAGACCACCATAAAATGGCTGTTGAATGTATAGACTGTAGAATAATTTGTTTGGTTAAACATTGTTTGCGACAAACCCAAATGTAACTCTTAACTAACTTAAAGCATGGTCCAGCATTTGTTGGAAATGTTTTAATAAATATCAAATTATTTCAGTCAGGTTTTCTAACTCTTTACTCTTCTGTTTGTTTTCAGTTTTTTTTATTCATTACACCTATTTACAGTCTTATGTCTATATACATGTCTGCAGCAAATATTGTCCTATTAACAAGTTTGCATATGTAAATGACAAAATTAATAATTTCTCCGTGCTTTCCAAAGCAACCAATAGACCTCCTGAATATCAACATCATGCTAAGCAAGTGACTAATGCTGTAGTTTTTCTGGTAAGGACAGTTTTCCCTAGGGCTACAGTATGCTTGCCAGTATGCCTTGTGTTGATATTTTAGGTGATACGACAAATGTATGTACCAGTGTTACCAATTTTCTTACCAGCCACATTATAAATGTTTTTTTTTAAAACTGGTTTTAACATTGATGTTTAGTGTCAGTGCACCACTAGTGCACCATTTCAGGTTTACTTATGGTTTCAAGTATGTAGTCTGGACCTCTTTAGTCCAACTCAACTCTAGGACCAACACGATACTTATGTTCATGATATTAGATAGAAGAAGAAAAAGAGGAAGTAATTGTTGGTTTCCAAAAATACTGCTTGAGAAATGTAAGTTTATGGTCAGGTTGATATTTAGACATAGGGAAACAAATCTGAAGATGCAGTAATCTGCATTCATCTGCATCTATCCCACATTGTGGACACAACTTTAGGTAATATTATGCATCTAGTACATTTTAAATCTTTAATGTATCTCAACCAGATAGTCTTTAAACGATTATACTACTAGAAAGAGAGCAAAGCAGACATTTCTGAAAGGTTTCACAAGAGAGAAAGAGCCAGAGGGCAGCAGTAGCTGAGCAGGCATAGAGGAAGAAAATAGGACACTTAACTTCTTCAGATTAGAAATACGATACTGAACACAAAATAGCATTACCAAAGGCATCGTTCTGCAAGCCCAGCACCAAGAGCCACTGATGCTGTGTTATTACTGCGCAGGATGGAGTTCGTTCAGTCTGTCACCCGGTGTGAGGCGGCGGCTGTCTTTGCTCGCCCGGCCGCTCCTCTGCTCCTCTCTCACTGCATTAACAGCAGGGAGTCAACTCCCAAAGCCTGGAAAAGACACACTCCATTAAGTCTCCTACAGGACCCAGACACTGCTCAGATACATGACGAGTAACCAAAAAAAAAAAAACCTAGCTCAGACGAAATACACTATCTTTTTGATATAGGCTTCTACTGTGTGTTTTTGTGTATCATGGTGTAGTGGTGTTATAGAATAAAAGCTATACTTTCACTATAGAAGAAAGTGTGTGCAGATGTCAGTGTAAATATATATTGAACTGTCATTAGACCTTCAGTGTAAAGAAAGAATGTAACAAGGTACAGTATGTATGGCATGCTGATAGACAAACTGTCAGAGTGCATGTTAGGAATAAAAGACAGACGATGTGCATTAATGCATGTGTTGAGAGGAAAAGAAAAAAAACTTGTCCGCCATGTTTCTGCATGTTTACATTCGTGTACAAAGTTCAGTGTGCATGCACACTCTGTATAAGAGTTTAAGATCAAGACTTATTGAAGTGTTAGGTCCAGCTAGTTAAAGCAATATCTAAAATAACTACAGTATGAAGAAATCCAAAAATACTTTACATCAACACAGAAGAATGCGTTGCTTATTTTTGCCTTCTTAAGAGTGAAGAGATTAGATTTATCCACTAATTCTGACTGAAGGCTTGCCGTCACCCATCTCTGTATCTAATTGTATTATTGTGGTCTGTGAGCTTTCGAGTGTTCGCTGTGCACTTTTTAAAAGTTAAATAAAATACATGTCATTTTGTTGTCACCACACTTCTGTGATTTTGAGAAAACAGGCGTTGATATTGATGTCTAAAAATATCCCTTTCTTATCCACTTCATATGAAAACATGAGCTAACATATATAAAGTCCTAATCCTTCCACTTTATACACACAAATCCTTTCCTTGTTTTGAACTTGTATTGTCATGCAGGAGTACATGCAGCATCTTCATAATGACCAGAGTTGTGTGGATATTGATTTGTGCTATTTTGCAGGAGGGGCAGAGACCGAATCAACCTCTTCCTCATCACATGCGATGCATCAAAATAATTGGCAGTGCCCAATTATCCTCTGATCCGTGTACAGGAGATCTGACTGCCTAAAAACAAATCTGTAATCAGGAAGCCTCGGGTAAGAATCACAGATGTGATGCCAGCAGGTCAAAACGTGGGTAAAATAGGGCAGTGCAACTGGCAGAAAGGAAAAAGATGGTAAATTGTTCCCATACACTTTATTTAAGATACCACATCCAGCACAGAAAAAAGAATTCACTGACAAGAGATGTAAGCTTAATCAACTGTAGTGCAAAATCAGTTACTAAACAGTCAATTACAGCTGTGACCATTCATGCTCAAGACTCTAGAAAGCCACGAAGCTGTGAAACAAATAGCTGTTACACAAGAGTCACGTCATTGTCAACATAGCTTAGAATAAGCTATACACTACAGACAGCATATGACCGGGACATTTAGCGCCTGTGAACAGTTCAGTATTATACTGCAGTTGAACTGAATTGTTACAATAGAAATGTCCTCAAGATGATTCCATAGCACCAGGATTACAGAGATACAGTTTCTATTTTAAGACTAGAAAAGTCACTTTAATAGATTATTTGGACTCTGATGCTTTGTGTGTTTGTTTGAAGAAGGTGAATAAGTGATTTCACTCTTTTACAAAAAAGTGTCTTGTTCAAGGACACAGGGTGCATGCTACTAAGAGACCTTTATTGGTAGATTAAGGTTTTAGTTGTGCAAACATTTTTATAATGGAGCTTAAATGGCTAAGGTATTCATGGTTTAAGAAAATGAGAAGAGGAAGCTAACAAGAAGACCTGACATACAATGGCTAGTGCCTTAAGGTCAACTGGAAACCACTGACCACATCAATTTGTGGTTCCATAGCTTTGGTTCTTTTCTGACCTATTCCAGTGATGGACAAGCAAAAAACTGGTATAAAGTAATGTCTAAAGTCAGAATTCACAGATGACATGAAACATCAAGAAAAATGTTCAAACACTTCATGGGGGAAGGACACGGTGATAGGTCAAGCTTGAGACAAAGTACTCAGAATGAATGCCTCCCAACCATGAAATGTCGTTGCTGTCAATCAGTGGTTGAACAAGATTTAAGCTGGCACCGGCCATGTCACAAGGTGGCTTCTGTCTATGTGGACTTTTCATCATGCTGCTTCAAACAGGA
Organism: Sciaenops ocellatus; assembly: GCA_033000465.1. Taxonomy (NCBI): domain Eukaryota; kingdom Metazoa; phylum Chordata; class Actinopteri; family Sciaenidae; genus Sciaenops; species Sciaenops ocellatus. Next base: position 19,554,415 of record CP136882.1, on the reverse strand, counting down.
GCAAATAGTGAACACTGTGACAGAATATATGGTTTAAATAACAATCGCTAAGATTGTTTTTGTCTCTGCATGACAAACTCGATATATGAGATGGTGTTGAAGGAATCATAGCTGCATGATATGTCTTCTTGTATGTAATAAGTTCATATGATGTTGTTCTCAAGAGTGACTTCTAAATGTTTGAGCAGGTGTGTTGCCCAAATAAACTGGAGCAGAGGATGGAAGATAAACATGTGACCTTGTGATTATAGAAAAGCTTCTATACCAATTAAACTATACTGACATGCTGTCATGCTTTCATCCCACACTGGCCAATTAGCATTTGTAAATCATTCTTAGTGGATGGTGTGACCTACTTGGAGAGCTGGATGGGTGGGGATGGGTTTTTGCATCAGGATAGTCTGATAGAAATTGAGTACTGAACAAAAATGACTTGAACGTTGATAGAAATGGCTGTAAATTAAAAAAAATGATAAGAAAAAAACAAAACCCTCCTTGATGTTTAGGAGTACTAACTATTAGGATTTGTATTTAGTAAGTTGTAATTAGATACAATGAAATTGGGGACAAAACGCCTCCATCCTCATCTATAAGCTCTGCTGCTATAATCTAAAGTTGCAACGAAGAGTGGGTTGTTAAAAAAAACAGATTTAAGCTGTACAAATTAACTGCATATTATGTAAATATGTAATAAACAGCCTCAAAAGGGACAGGAATATGTCTAAAATCAGACCAACCTTATAAAAAATAGAAAATTGAACAAGAGAAAACAAGGTCATCTGAAACTCTTCCTGCTTATTTTTCATCATAACCAGTAGACTCAGCTCTTCAAGAAATAATTTATGCCCTGTGCTCCCTTCTCCTCCCTTCAATCCCACCCTTCTCCCCCATATGTTCATTAGTCGCTCCTGTCTTGAACTAAAAAAATACACCTGCCTACCTTTATTTAAAGCTCTTTTTTTCTTACCTACCACTTCCTTATTATAAATTCTAGCTACACAGATATGTAGTCAAATCTATTATCTGGCTGCGGCTCTGGATTTGATGCAATTATGTTTAGTGTTGCGGAGCTTGAAATAAAGCTCATTTCAATGTAGCACTCATACCAAGTTGCTCTAGTTAGGAGGCTCAGCTAAACGCTTTGAATCTAAATGCACAGTAGTTAGCTCTAATACATGTAATGCATACAAATATATTATTGAGATCACCACTGTGTGACCCTCAGTCCAAAAACATTGAATTTTCTTCCAGTGCATTATAAAAACCCATCTCAGATAAATGACAAACTCTGAGTTGCAGCGCCAGGGAGGCAGAGGCTACATCGGCTTATGCTTGAGCGAGCATGTAGGCCATACGCCATGGATGCACCACACACCCTGAGGTGAGTGGAGCGTTTTTTTATATACACGTCAAGCAAGCTTCACTGCATCTTTGTGACACAACCCCTGCCTCAGAGAGGAGTCAGCCCTGTGCTGAATAAAATAGGCCTGATATCAGCACGGAATATGGAAAATTGTTAAGGATAAAGATAAACTTGGGGGTGAAGGTGTTTGTGTTGATATGATGCGATATGACTAAATTCACTGGGAAGCAATAATGTAAGTTTTTCATCATTTTCAGTTATTTATTATTATTATTATATTATGATTTTGTGCTATCATTCAAGCACATTTTATATCCTATAGTGGATGTGACTTGCAACAAGGGTAGCGATCATGTGAGGTTACATAATCCATCATTTGAATTAAAGTAAAAAAAGGTCTAGTGTGAAAGTTTTTGGGTGCTGTTTTTAGAGAATACAGCGGAAATGGAAAATAATATGCATAACACTGTTTTCACTAGTGTATAAATACCTAAAAATAAAAATAACGTTTCTGTTACAACCTTGGAATGAGCCTTTTATATCTACAGACACTGCGAATCGAGCATGTTTGACATTTTTCACATGTTTTGTGGTCACAGTTTCTCCTTAACATGAGTACAAGAGCAGGTGAGGCAATGAGGTTGCAATCTGCTACCCGATGAGCCCTTCATATCTACAGAGGTACCGGGTCCTTTTCCATTGAGTCTGCCATGTTGCACAGCCAGTAGATCAAGACAAGCAAACCAATTACTGGCTCTTGACACAGCGTCATGTTTTAACAAGTTTCATTGCCGCCATAGTTTCTCTTACACACCTAGAAAGAGGGGGGTGAGGTGAGGGATATTCAGTTGGTTGCATTCTGCAACTTCACCACGAGATGCCACTAAAATCCTACACACAACATGTCCTGTCAACATGGGAAATGTGCAACCAGAGGCTTGAAACTTAGAAGCTGTTTCCTAACAAAAAAACTGTTTTATTATTTTTTGAAAAATAAAAAATATCCACCAGCTAGCTACAGCATGAATTATATTGCCTTACACAAAGAGAGATGAGAACTCAAATTTCACTTCACTTTTAACCAAGAGTAACCATGGTGCAAGGTCCAATAACAGGGACATTTCGACTGACTTAATACAATGTAACAATAATGTGGGCTTTGAAGAATTAAATGAAAACTAATTAAATACTTTTAAAGAGAGAAAGAAATTTTTAACCAGTCTGGAGTACCAAAAGTGTTTCAGGGCAGGTACAAGGACCTTCCAACAATCGAATTAAACATACTGAGAGAGACACAGTTTACTCTGTTGCTAGGTGATGTGACCTAGCACATCTTTTGATGGGAATGGGCAAGCCAATCCTGGTTCCTCGTTAGAAATGATGAGATTAGATGTGAAATTTGAATATGAACAAGGATATCTGGGGTAATTATAACCCCTCATCCCGCTGCCTCGTCAGCACTAAGCGACATTCAATGGAATGAAAAAACTGCAGGATGAGGAGAGGAGGAGGGAGGAAGGCAGAGGAGAGAGGAAGAAAGGAGTGAGGGGGTGGAGGAGTCAAGAGATCAATCCCTAGTTTGGGATTACTTGTGCTCAGATAACATCCTCCACCCCACCCACTGCTCCCTTTCTGGGTGAGTGTTTCAAGGCTGCGGTGAGTGATTCCCTAACCCATCTACACACACACACACACACACACACACACACACACACACACACACACACACACACACACAAAAGCACCTTCACTCATACCCTGCACCCCCCATCCGCATAATGCCGCTGGCCAAGTTTACACCTAGCTCTGCCGCCACGGTTTCCAAATGCGATTAGCGCTTATCTGAAAGAAGACCAAACTACCTTCATCATCGGGTTCATCATCGTCACATCCATATTCATGCTGTTCAAATCCCTTCTGGAGTAAAACTAAAGGGATTCAAACACCTGAGAACATGGAGCGCTTAGCGGAGGAGGAAGGATTGCAGATTTCTCTATTGAGGTCACAGCACTGTATAAAAGAGGCATTTAAAGAGTTTTGTTCCACAAAGAGAAATCTACTCCGGCAAGAAAGTGACAACTCTTCCCATACGATGATTGACTGCACATAATGGGAACAAATTAAGGTTTCTTTAAAATGACAGGAGGTGACGTAAGACCTTGCTTTGACAGAATAATAATCATTCAACAGACACCATCATCCATAGTTCTGATATATTTAACAATAGACTTGAAAATTAATTACTTTCTGAATGTCTTGTTTGCAATATTTTCTGCTTTTTTGCCAACAGTGATGTGAATGATTTTTCTGTGATGTAGTCTAAGCAGAGAAGGTTTCTGGTAGTTCGAGCTGCAGAGCTCAACAATTATAAAAGCCTCTTTTACACTAGACCCCGTAACTTTGTTGGGTTTAACTACTTGAGTGGAAAAGTTGTTTTAAGCATTCACAAACATAATAGGTCTCATATATGTATAGAGTCTGTATCCACATCACATGATCAGTCCCATTAGATTAGACCTTTTTTCCCCCATTCGCTATGTACTATGTATCAAAACTTTTAAGACTTTAGCGGATTGAGAGTCTATTCCTTTTTACTAGTTAGTCACAGGAATACATTCACAAGTGGTGTTTCAGGTTTTGTCAGCTGATTTCTTTCCACATTTTAAAAAGACATTCCTTAACTCCTTTGTAATAATAGTAGCTTTGTAAAATCGGCAAATAAGACCACAGTGACAGTGTCAAATTTAGGTTAAACCTAACTTAGCAGGAAGCTAAACTAGGCTGAACACATGCAGCAGCTGATGTACCATACTTTTGTACTGGTCTGGATGCACAGAATTTAAGAGGAATCTTTTCACATGACTCTTTGTAAGATAAGAAACAGGCATATTTGAAAGGTTACTGTTTTCTATTTGAATTGGCATTTTTAAGTGTGTTCCATTTTTCTGGTGATGTTTTTCAAAAGTTTAAAAAACAAACAAATGAGGTGACTGTGTTGAGCAATGTCAAATGTCTTTCCAGTTGTAGAAAGATGTTTGTATGTGATATGAATGTTTAAGGAAACAAATATAAGAAAAAACTATAATTTCACTCATGATAAGTAACATTTAACTGTTAAAACCATAAAAAATATCAATATCCCTTGCTCTTGATCTACAAGCCACAAGGAAAATGTGGTTAAAAAAAATAAAGCTTTCTCATTCATTCTTTCACTTTGTCTTGCATTTTATCAAATGCCTCCTTGATTCTCTATTTTTCTGTCTTCCTATGTCGTGGCTACAGCTCTTCTACCCCACTGTAACGAATGTTTCCCATCATCAGCCACATAGGCCTACCTTCAAAACCACGGCCTCAACGGTTCCTTACCACTTCCACCTTGTTCACTATATGTGTGTGTGTGTGAGAGGGCTGTATGCAGCACACAGCTGCCAAAAAGGCAGTCGAAACCTTGATAGCATCATTGCACAGGAAAGAAGCTTGTGAGCTAGACACTAGCTGGCACTGCTAAAAGTGGAGGAAAGGGGCGAAGTGGGGTTAAGTGCTTATCTGTCTCTTTGTGGATAAAACAGATGTTCAGAAAGCATGGGAACTCTTCAAACTTCTTCACTGCGGCTTCTTTGTGGAGGTCAGGATAGCAGCGTGTCCTTATCCAAAGACTGTTAGCACTACTAATTAACTAAAATGGATGCATAGTATATGTAACCAAATGTTCACACATTTTTAGGCAGCTCACAGAGCAAAGAGTCTAGACCACAAAAACATCCATCCTAAACTATAAACAGTACATACAGTAGCTTTCACCTTGCATCTATGGGTCAATTTTGTGTTTGGCGGTGTATCATTTCATTCATGCATATAATTCACCAATGTAGCCAGACAGAGTTTTATAGTCTGCATTTTTTTCAGCAGTCTAAAGCACCAGTGTTTTGTGGTGTCAGTCTTTATAGTAAATTAGCAGTGAAGGAATACGGGCTTCTTTCTAGAGGCACCATGTTTCACGAGTATTCAAAATAGACATACAGCATATGTGACACACCTGCAGAATTAGGGGTGTAACCATGATCGAGCTTCTCTGGAGTTATTCGGAAGTTAACCTGAGAAATGTACAAAGTCATTTGAAGCAGCAATAGATGAGTCAGGTTTCGGGCAGGTGGTTACATCTGAAAAACTTCTACAAATTGAGTACTGAAAAACACTGAACATTACAATGTTACAGCACCTCATGTAAAAATACTTAATGAAAAGCTTTATTGTCCATTTAAATGGGGAAAAATCAAATATTCATGTATCAAAATAAGGAGATTTCAGTTGAATGGTTACTTAAATATGTTTACTGTCATGACGAAGCATATACATATTGCAATAATGCAGGTGGTCCAGGTGGCTCTCAACCTACAATAACTATCTCATACAAGGCTATATAAATGAAATTATAATAATAATTCATAATTTTATGATGTTATTGTAGCTTTTTTATGAAAAAAGTAAGCACAGCTGCCTAGAAAATGTAATAAACAACACACACATGTAAAATTGTTAATACTCTCAAAATAGGAATATGTAATAAAGTACCAGTGCCACATAAAATGTCAGAAAAATACAATGCTGTCCACCGCTAGAGTGTTAGGGTCTGCTTTTAATTCAGATGTAAACCTTTGTAATGCTGGAAGGCTGTATTCTATACATACACTGCAACAAATTGTTACATGCCTAGAGTTTGTTTCACAGTATTTACATTATGCAAATATATGCTAATATGTGTATGCTATATACACATTTTTTGTGCTGCTTCTTTATTTGACTCTGTAATGAAAGTCGCCCTGACTTCTATCAAGTTTTAATAATTGTTCCCAAGGCAATAGATGCATATCTGTCCACAATCTAGTTTACCAATCCGCGGATCTAATATGCTGCAAGTGAACTTTGTTCACACCCCACATGTGCTGTCCCTGTCCCCACCACCATACCCTCCCCCCCCCCCCCCCCCCGCTCCTTTCATCACTCCACATCCACAGGGGAGATGTAAAGCTTTTGGAGTAAATCAAGGCTTTCTCCTTCATAAACGCCTGTGCAATTAACTTAGCTCCTTTTCCTACTGATTTATGGTGGCCATGTTGGAGACTGGAGTCAGTCAGGCTCTCTGGGTTTCAAAAGAGTAGGCTAGTTGGCTAACCCCCCTCCCTCTTTCTCTCTTTCTCTGTTTCTCTCCCTCTCTGACACACACACACACACACACACACACACACACACTTTCAACCACAACAGTGTATGCACACATGCAGACTCATTCACATCTGCTTCTCTGAAAAGAAAATGATGAGTGAAAAGGAAGAAAAGAAAAGAGCAGTGAGTGAAACGATGAGGCATAATGGCAGAATGATTGGAAGCGGCGCTGCAAATTCATCTGTCATCAGCCTTCTTACAAAGGTGTATTCAAAGTCATAAAACATATTTAGTGTAGAGCCTCAGCCTTTATATTTATATCTAAAAACAAATTCACTGTTAATGGCACATTAAACACACAGTAACAATAATTCTACCCTAGCTAAACATTATTTAAAAACTGCTGCTGCTTTAATCTTAAAGTAACACAAAGACACATCTGCAAATTCTTTCATACAGAAAACTGTTCTGGCAGCATAGTGACAAATGGGACTGATGGTACACACAATTTGGAAAAAAACAACCACGTCATTCTGTGAGTGGTTGGTACAAGTTGGAAAATCAGGGTTTATTGGTTGACCCAGAATTTTCCCACACAGACAATCCTGGTCCCTCCCTTGAAAAAAAAAAACAAAAAAAAAATAACTGCCTTCCACAGACTTTGTGTGTCTTCATTCCTGTCAAAATCTCGTTCAAAATGAAACGTGAACATGTATGACGATGAAATGCAACAAGTCCAAAGTGAATGAGAAAATAAGATGTAGATCTACCGTAGCATAAATGTTGCACAACACGGCTGTTTGAGAACACCTGCAGTTTGGTGGTTTTCTTTCTTGAATTGAAACCTGAGTTTCGTGGACTTTGAAGCTATGCACTACAGTCCAATGAATAAACTGTGTGAACTGTATAACTGCATGGGAAAATGTACTGTAAAGTGGCTGCATTTCTTCTTCTTCTTCTTTTTTTTTTTTTTTTTTTTTTTTTTACAGTAAAACCGATTTAGAAGTGTCTCTGCTGCTGCCATTATACATGAATGAGGATGAGTGGAAGATGTAATGTAGTAATTCCATTACAACAAACTGCATTAAGGAATTCAGGCTTCAGTTTAATAGTGATTGGTAAAAACAACATCGTGAAAACAGAAAAAGACAAGAGATGAAAATAAAATAAAAACTGAAAGACTGGATTTGCTGTATTTATGTCTCATTAAAGAATGTATATTAGAGCAATAACCACTACTACTGCTTTTGCTTCCACTCCACCTCTCCCTACCATAGATTATTTTTTGTCTTCAATAAGGAGGCAGAGGATGTTTTGGGGGAGATAGCAGGTCAACAGTATATGGCACATAAATGTAGCATACATCATCTAAAAGGTGAAAACCTGAAGAATAATTTGAGATGCAGCTCAGCACTGTGTGTCAAGTTTCGCTTGTCATAAATCTGTTATGATTCAAACAGATTTCAAATTTAGGCATTTAAGATTGTATAAGGGCATAGAAAAATAAACAATTTATAATAATAACAATCATAATAATATAATAATATAACAATTTTAAACACTCAGGTCTCTAGTTTGTGGTTGTGAAGTTTCAGGAACTGTGATTATCCTACAGGTCAGAGTGGGTCTTTTTTTTTTTCTTTTTACAGTGAGGTCAAGTTTCAAATATGCTCTCACAATAATGAAATAGCTACTAAGGAGACTAATATCATCACACATAAATAAAATTGAGCTCATTGAATCTTCAAGAGACTCCAATACAGTTTGGAAATCCCAGTAAGCAGAAATATTTAAATACACTCAGCAAAAATAACTCACATGAGACTCACAAATACCCATAGAACCCATTTTCATTCAGATATCTTGAGGTCAGAGGTCAGGGGACGCCTTTGTAAATGGCCATGCCAGTTTTTCTCTTGCAAAAATTTCGGCCTAACTTTGGAGCATTATTTAGCCCCCATCCCAACATGCTAGCATGACATAGTTGGTGTTACTGGACATCTTAGGTCTTCTAGGTTTCTACGTTTAAAACTTAGCCTGCTACAGAAATGTCAGCCGAGGACATCAGTGTCCCCACAGAGTTTAAATAACATACGGAGCACCTGGATGGAAATGAGTCAGAGATATAGCCCTATGAACATTACATTTTGTTCCTGTGAGTGCATGTCCTGCTGAGGTGTCCTTGAGCAAAACGCGGTAACATCCTACCTGCTCACTCAGTGTAAGCAGCTTCAGATAAGGGTGTCGGCTAAATGGCTTAAATGTTGAAGAAACACTGACATAGTGAAAGTCAGATTTAGTTTCATAATCTTAATCACAGTTAAATGTTGGAGTAGAAGTTAAACTGTGACAGGTTAAGAGGCTGACTCTAAAGAGCCTTCATAAATTAGAGCAAGGGAAAATACGATTTTAAAGACATAGTTCACCAAAACTCAAATTTCATAATATACTCAGGTAAAGTTTGTAGAATTTCAGAACAAATTTTCTTTTTATGTTTCCCTGCATTAAAAGGCTCATCTTTTTTACAGCTACATACAATGCTCTAAAGTGTGTTGTCCAGATAGTTCTGGGCAGTACGTTCTAGGTTTTATGCATTTTCTATATTTTCCCTGAGGCTGAGATACACCTATGGGTATTAACATGTCACAGTTGCTGGTTTCATCTGACAAGAAGGTGAGAAGACAATGTCATAATTTGTGTTCAGTATTTCTTTAAAAGGCAGGTTTTTTTCCTGGAATCTTTTGAGTGCTGCTTTTAGACAAGCTGCTAAATTTAGCATGGAAACATCCATGAATTCAATAATTTATTTCCAAACTGCCCTGAAAGGATCAACTCTCACATCTTTCAAGGGCTTTGTACTGTAGATATGACCACAGATCCCCCAGTTTGTCATAATATGACTCCCAGAATGTCTCAGATTCTATTTGTGACTCTGTCTATTTACTTAAATGCATTTCAGACGTATAGAACAGGGCCCCTCCCAAAACCTACCCACATTTCCAAGCCCTCTGCACCCCCACCACACACACACACACACACATATGCCCCTGCAAAATCCCGGCCCTGCCCTTGTCTACTGGCTGCCTTGCTGCACACTAGCTCCATTCTTCCAGGCCACGGATTGAGAGGGGCTGGTGTGTCTGTGGGTGCATTTGTGTGTGTGTGTGTGTGTGTGTGTGTGTGTGTGTGTGTGTGTGTGTGTGTTTAAAAGTGCATTGGTGCATACAGTGCGTAGTGTGTGCTGGGAAGCCAGTGTATATGTGTGCTTGTGTGAGGCTGTGCATCAAAGGCTACAGTTGTGTGTATTTCATGTTTTTTGGTGTGATTATGCTGTTAACGTGTGTGCAAAAGGCACAGCCTGCAGATGGGTTTAATGCATGTGGGAGAGTGCTTGCATGTGACAGCAAGAGGGAGGGAGACAGAATAAAGCATGTCACGATGTGTGCAGGAGTATTCAGGCAGATGACCCCCTACACCCCTCTCTTACCCCTCCGAATCCAACCCGCCACCCCTCCTCCCCGTGTCTGCCCCCCCCCCCCCCCCCCCCCCGCAAACCCATCCAGCCCACTCACATCTCCACCCCACCCTGTTCAAGCCTGTACACAATGTTCTCATCGAGCCCGGGCTGTCAACTCCTGGCAAAGGATTTCAGAATGGATGCGATTGGTCAGGGGCAGTCTCAAATTATATTTTGGCTGAATAATATAAAATATTGTAAAGCAACTTTATTAGTCCCCAAGGGAGGAATTGGAGTAGGGACGTGAAGAATGGCGGTGCACACAGTGTGGAACTAAAAGGCGTACATTACACACAAATACATTTAAAAACCCACAGCCACACTCACTCTGTCATACAACAATTTTAATTTAAGAATCAAGAATAGTGCATCTGTTGAAATTCAGGGTTTTTAAGTGGACCGTGTAACATTTTGTGTTTCTCAAACTTAAGAAAACATTTTCAGAAACCCATGTTGCTTCTTGTCACAATGTTGTTACTCCTCCTTACTGCTTCTTGCGATTTCTTTGATGATCAAGAAGACATGTAAAAACAGAAATATTGTTATAACTAGACATTGAAATTATAATATTTGCATTGTGAAAACAGAAAAAGTTGAGTCTCTGTTGGTGTTTTGTGCCACAAATTTTTGTTTGTGCTGTAAAATACTTCAACTTAACAAATCAAATGAGATCCAGATACACACACAGTAGAATCTGATGTTTGTCTTAACAATGGTATGATAGTTTGTTTTGTTTTTTTTAACACGTTTCAAATTAACTTGGAAATCATTTTTATCTTAAATGGACCAGAAACTAAATGTGACTCCAAAGTTCGAAAGTTGAGCACAGATGTAAAGCAGCTATTCATTAAGATGCATCTTTGATTCATGTGGAAAACTCTAGCATGGAGTAGAACTGTGCATCCACAGGATTTGATCACTGAATGACATAACCATAACTCAAAACTAAAATGCACAGCATGATGCGGTGCGGCATGGTGCTGAAACCCTGAACCTAAAAGCTACCTTTGCTTTTCCACTTCTTGCACCACATGGGCACTAAATCACAGAGACAGGAACATAACAGCAGCTTACCTTTGTGTCAGCCCAAGGCACTGAGTGCTTTCTCCCTCCCTACATCTTCACTTTGTAGCCCATGCCAAACACTGTCACCCCAAATCTCCCACTAACCTGCCTCCTTATGGCAGCAGTCCTCAGAAGGAGACCGCGGTGGCATGGCAGAGCCACACGGCACCATCTGCTTCAGCGGGGCACGTGGTGGAGGAGAGGGACGGGCTTCCTCCCTGCCTCAACCACTCTATCCCCTCTACCTCCCTTTATCCAAATCCTTCATCCGATGTCTCATGGATCACCCCCTTCCACTCCCTATCACCTCTCCCCTCTCCCAAAAAAAAAAAAAAATCCTCCTGATAATTTCAAGCAATGAAGAGTCCCTCTGCGCATGGATTTATGAACTCCTGCGGTAGCCATGGCAACCACGAGCAACTTTGTATTTGAGGAGGGGAATGAGGGGGGTGAGTGGGGTGTTTGGGTGGTAGTAAGATGTGTGTGGGGAAGGGGGGGCAGAGAAAGAAGGGGCATTGTTGTATTGGTATTCAGGGTGTCAGCAAACCAGAGTAATTGCTGGGTCTTTATAAAGGGGAAGAGGTAAAAGCTTCTTCTGGGGGGGTGCAATTCTCTAAATACTCCCAGCACATGGCTGGAGGGAATAAACACTCTCTGTTTATATTGCCTGTTGACGGAAATTATTTTTGCAATTTTTTTTTTTTCCAACAGTGATGGAAGGGTCAATTCAATTTGGCTGGCAGCTAAATGAGACATGGCATGGCATATTTTTGTGTGTGTGTGTGTGTGTGTGTAAAAAAATATATCCTCTGTATTGCTTACTATTCCTTCCTATCCATGCTTTCAGGTGCAAAGATAGAAGTTACCCAGGATTTTACAATCACCCTACGCTTACACCTCTGTATCATATGCCACATGTAAATCCGGAAACATAATGTATGTGATCTGTTTACTGTCTCCCTGACTGTGTATCTGTAGTTCACTCCAGGATGTATATATCTGCTTTCAGCCTCTTATCAGGCGCTCACAGCGTTCCCTGTACAGCACAGACCCAACCACTATAGAGACGTATTCGCTGTGAAGAGAGAGAGAGAGAGAGAGAGAGATGGAGAGAGAGAGAGCGAGAGGGGGGGGGGGTGAAAAAAAAAAACTCCTGACACCTCAGACTCCACTTCACAGCCAGTGAAGGAAGAAAGTGAGCGAGCCGCTAAGCCTTCCCTCCCTGCAGCCGCCTGCAAGGTGGAGATATTACCGTTCACATTTGGACAGATGTGAGGATCCCACTGTCGTGTGTGTGTGTGTTTGTGTGTGTGTGTGTGTTTATGTGAATGCAAAGCCTTTAACCATTCCTGAGATCTCCTCATATAGCGAATGTCAATTATGGTTGGATTTTACTACGTAACACAGTGTAAAACGTCTGTGATTTTAGCATCGATTCAATGAAAATCTGAAAACGTGTCCTTTCTTCTAAATTTTGGGAAGCATGTCAATTTCTGTGTGGTTGTGGTTGAGGTAACTGTTTGCATCTACTTCTGGAAGAGTTGGACACTTGCTGGAAACAATGGACGGATGCTGGGTTTTACGTATCCCAAATGGTCAATTTAGAGAGCCTGTAAATGCTTGTGTTATGGTCATATTTCTAAATGCACAGCAGGATTATTTCTGTGTGTGAGCTTTGAAAAGCTTCAAGATTGAGCTACTAGGGGGAACAAAACAAACATACTGCAAGAGACAGGGGCCCTATTGGGTGTATTACTGTGTACTTAGAGAACAGCGAGACAATAATAGCATAATCAAACATGACATGATCTTATTGCCCTCCAAATGTCAACTGCTGATGGCAAACATTCAAGACCACTGACTCACAGAGTAGCCAAGCAAAGGAGGAAAAAAATCACAGTGTGCACAAGGCTGAAAAAGCTAAAATAAATACACACACAAAAAAATTGCCGCAGTCAGCATATGAACCAACACAAAATGGATAACTAGGAGGAAGTCTGAGTGACTTGTCCAAACCCCAGTCTCATGTCTTATGCACTTTCATGTTGCATTTTATTTAATTATAGATCATACCAGGGCAGCCCTTAACAGGGCCTGCTTGCCTCACAGGTACAAACAGCTGAATAATTCAGTAGCCGGCGTGTAGGATAGGATGTGGTGTGAGTACAGCAGGAGAATAAGCTTACTGTTATTCAACCCTCAGCTCCATCTTGCTGTGAGACAAAATGGAGATTCAGTGAGGTTAAATGGCAGATTTTTACAAGCTTGTACAAGGCATAAACCGACCAGTCCACCTTTGAGGTATCCAGCAGAAAAACACCAACGTTATAGTTTACGAGAGACTGGCAGCAGCTGGCTGCTGCTGTTTTATTTTTAATGCCAGTATTAGTAATTTATCTGAAAATCAATTGTAACGCAGAGCAGGCTTTAGAGCATTAAACCATGTTCACGTTTTTACACTGCAGTTTATTACAGGTTGACAGTTGACTGCTATCATGTTCAACCAAACCCATTACCATTATCTTTCTTTTATCCTTTGTGCCCAATATATTTTTACACATTCTCCATTATGAGAAAGCAAATTGCAGGTGGAGCTATAAATAAAAAGTGATTTTATTATGGTTACAAGGAGGAAGAGAGAAGACACTCATTTTTGTATTTCTGTTTATGGCAGGAAATAGTGGACTCTGGAATGACCTGAATGAAATGGCAGATCGGGTGGCACACAGAAGTGATGTAATCCCTGTGCATCTTCTATATATCCTGAAAGACTGAATATTACTAAAGTCTCACTTTACAGGGAAGAAGCAGGTCATTATAAAAAACACTGTCCAATTTGCAGGAGAAATCTGATGTTTTTACACCGTAGCTAATGGATGGACAGGTTTAATAACATTAGTTGTGTCCTTTTAAAATTAATAGATCATAAATCATATCATGAGGTATACGTGGCACTAGTATTTTGTGCAAAATGAGACCTGACTGAAAGTTTCTTCTTTCATTTACATCAAACATGGAGAACTTTATTGGGTTTGTTAAGATCCTCAGTGATGACACAGCTGCTCTTTGTGAAGTCCTGCGTTTGAAGTAAAATATCAATTGTAGTTCACATCTTTTGATTGAATCCAAATTGTATCACTTGTGTCACTTTCCTGGGTCGAAGATTGTTCTAAATTACACTGTGATGATGGTAAATTTGTCATTGTGTCCAGTACATCATGTGTTCAGGCTGTATGTGGCTGGTGTATATAGATCCAAATAGTATAGCAACATTTAATGCTTTGTTTACGGTGACTTCAGAAAGGGCTTAGTGACAACCTTTCATGCTCAGATGGTGTCAGTGAACTGAATGTATGGTTTCACCTTATAATTTCAATATGTAGCCACAATATGGGATAAAGTGCTATATTTCTCCTGTTCAGCCGACACAGCAAATGTAGTCACACTGTAGAATACTATAGTGCCACAATTTTACAGTACATGCACTATTTGGAAAAATAGGCTACAGACACAATATCAGAATAAAGAGGATGCTTGTTGTAGCATTTTAATGTTTCCAGCTGCTGTCACCGCTGACTGTGTTGAAAGCAGGCTTTGGATGCACAGCAGGGGCCGGGAGTGGTGGGAATGTGTTCTGCACTGCTCAGTGGTTCCTGCTGAAACTTTAGAATGAGAATGAAAACTTTGGATATACGTGCCATCGTCTTTCCTAACAAAGTAAGCTGCTCGTTTCTGCCAGCCAGTGACGGCAAAGTCCCCCATGGTATGTGGGATATAACTGCACTCTGGGTGTTTAAATCCAGGCGGTAAGACTTCTATGGGAATTTAATACTAAATGCAATCTCCAAAAATCAGATCTCGTGTTTTTCTGGTGTATACACTTCAGACATCTTCAGCAGATCTTAATTAATGACCAAGAATCTGCATTAGTCTGATTTAAACAATGTGTTTAAATTTGAACTTTTAATGGAGTTTAGTTGTGCAAATTCAAGAAAGAGGCTCATAATTTAGAAGTTACAACGTATAAAGAAATAAGAAAAAAAAAAAGAGGTTTCAGCGTGAGAAAATAGAGATGGTTTATGGGACAGATAGGAAAGAGGAAGACATGTAGATGCAGGATTGTGGGGGTGGAGTGACAGATAGAGAGAGAGAGAGAGAGCGAGAGGAGTGGATGCAATGAACAGGAAGCATCCGGAATGAATTCCCAGAGATGGCCACGCATGGCTGGGCTGAACTGGCCTGGATCCGGGAGGTGGAGGCTGGGTTGGGGGTTGAGAGGCTCCTGCACGTCCAGCTGGACATAAAGCGAGAGACAGAAAGACGACAGAGAGAAAGAGAGAGAGAGAGAGAGAGGCCCCCGGGCGCCGACAGGTGTAGCCCTCCACTCCAGCTGAGGCCTCACAGCTGACCTGGATCCCTGGATATTTCTCTCTATGTCTATGTCTCTCTCTCTTTTGCCCTCTCTCTCTTTCCCCATCAAAACACATGCTTTAACTCTGAGGGTTATGCACACGACAAGCTACGGTATGTTACACCATGTTCGCTATTCTTCATTTAATATGGCAAGCACAGCCACAATTCATCACACAATCGCCTGGAGTTAAAAACTAGCACAGTTTGTTAAACACTAGAAAAGTCTCTCTTCATCTTACTGAAGATAATTATTATTACTTGAGTGATGTGTGGTAGAATCGTACAGTACACTGACTCCTAACAAGGCAGTTAGCTTTCCAGAACCAGAGAGTGGGTAAAAGATATTTTGTGTGAAAGCATTTCCTCCAAGGATCAAACACAATGCAACAGCAAACATCCACAGTAATAAAACATGGGTCTTCTACAGTGGTTACATCTGCAAGTCTCACCCATGAAAGCAATTGTCTGAGCAAAAACACAGACACTTCTTTTCATTTTTACTTTGGTTGACGATGGTTAGCAACATGAAATATGGGATGACATGAAAATCGGTTTTGGCTGGATTCACACTAAGGACATTGTAATTAAAAGACACAAACTGGACACCAGAGAATCGCTAAATGTAATCAAGCGTACAGGAATTATACTTTGATACAACTGACTGAGACATAGACCTTACATAACACACCAAAAACTAACTTAGTGTCTCTGTATTTCTCACAACACTGGTGCTGTTGGTGGTGTTTTTTTTTTTTTCTAAATCTAAAACCACGTCTCCCATAAACTGTTCCTAACACAAAGAGAAAAAGAGCTTCCATCAACGTTTGTCTCTTTGCCTTAGTTAAGAGGATAAATATGCTCTAAGTGACTTTTTCCTCTCGCTCCAAATCTCAGCTCTTTCGGTCAAGGGAGAAAAAAAGTGAAGTTGTTTTGTGTAAAAGCTGATGATCGCCTAATTATTAATCGTTAATTATTAGATTTACTTCTCAAATCAACATGAAAATGATTAACTGATGCTTACACGTAACTGCCCATTTCATGTGGTGGATAAAGAGACTGTCAAATATTGTATAGACCACCTCTTGGTCTTCATCGTGTGCAATAATAAACATTATTATATTTTAATATGATGAATTATCCCTCCCATCTTAAAAACATCTTTTTACCAATTAGTGTTTCTATCATCATACAGACCTTTTTGTCATGAACTGTTATTTGAAACATCAACATGATTAAAAATAGCCCGGAATTAATTTAATATGCCTCACTGGCTCGTTACGTGACATGACTCTTAATATGATGAGTAAATGAGTATTCCAATATGACAAGTTAAAATGATAAGGTCAGTGCTGCTGAACAAAGAGTGACCATTTTCTGTCATTCGACAAAGGACTAGATTACACTCATGTTAAATAAACAATGAATTAGAGCGAGTGAACAAGAGCAGATTGATTTGCTGTTAGCAGCACGGCAATTAATCTTACACTGCAAATGAGGGTACAGAAAAAAATACGAAGAATGACAAAATACAATGAGCACCATTGTGAAAGCAGCATTGTTTCATGTCATTGTCAAATGTAGTGAGTGTAATGTACTGTACTTATTAGACGCTGTCTCTTTCCCTCCCTGACAGGGGTTTCATACTTTGTTGTCTTAAAATTGTATTTCCTTAAAAGAAGTACGACAATCTGCAAATTGGATAATTTAATTTGTTTCTTGTGCAGGTTTTTGTGAGAATATCAACACTGAAATGAGGCAGATAAGACATTGTCATTCAATTTAAGATATTTTTAAACAGGGCTACTTACTTTGGAAAATCATTTTAAGGAAAATCAAGATGTCAGAGTTCAGTTTTAGATTAAATTAGCTATTCACACGGATGTTTCTGCAGAACTGCATTTCATTTGTGTCTTTGTACGTTTTGCTTTTGTGTCATACCACTTATGACTGAGAGAGCAAAGACATATTTTGTGAGGAAACTTATCTGCACACACCTCTCTGAACATTTGGTATCAAACTGCACTGCAACTTTTAATACTTCAGGGACAGGCATTTTTGTCTTAGCTGTGCTATTTGAATATTTGGGCAAACATGCAAGTGTATGCATCCCCTATGCACACTCCCCACCCCACACATAGACGCACATCACCTAAACCAAGTGTCTCCTTCTGAACACCAATCCATCCAATGACACACATACACACACGTACACTCATGTGGATATTATCAGCGGTGCTCAGCTGAGGCTCCAGGCCTGTCCGGTCCCCACGGCGTAGCGGTGACCAGGGGAGGAAGGGCTTATCTCGGCCCCAGGCCCCTCCCTCGGCCCCATGCCTTGGCTCCGGGAGCTGAGAGGCAGATGCCATGCAAGCCCCCAGTGTGGCGTGTTTCTGTGGCCAAAGCGTATAGCGTTTAATGCTTAAGGGACAGGCTTTTGAACCAGACAGTCCATCTTGTCTGTGTGTTTGTGTGTAAATGTGGGTGTTTGTGCAGGCCACACAGCAGATGGAGGTAAAGGCTTTTAGTATGACCAACTCCCTCTGGCCCACCTGGACCAGATCAGAGCATTTGGTAGTCATGCACACAAACACACATACATGCACACACACAAGCTTTCACACATGGACTTAAACCGGCTGCAATCCCCGGATAATAATAAATGGGAGTGAATAATAACCAGGTGTAGTGTTATGTGTAGTGTGTCCGGAATATTTACTTCCTTTAGATTCATATGGACATGATCAGTGGGATATGGTGTTAAATCATGTGATGATGGAGATGAGCATAATGAAGATGGTGACTACAGAGATAAATTGGGTCAAAATTCTCCCTAAAAGATAAATCACCTAAATTCATCACTTTTTTTTTGACTGATTTAACTGATTTCAGATAATAGCAATTGTCTGGTGAGCAGCTGAGAGAATCAACCACCTCCTCGCATCCAGCATGTTCTCACAGTCACACTGCACCATAATTTCCATTCATAAACTATTTTCTCGTTGAAATGGAGAGCATTTCATAGGGCGACAAAGACGAGAACAGGTGTTTTTGGAATGCACAGCGGAAAAAACTCCAAATGAATTTTCGAGAGCCGAGGTTAACAGCTTCGAAAAGCTCCTTTCGTCTCAGCGAATTATGCTAAGTGTTCACAAAACATTGGTCTAAATATAGGGCTGGAGCACGCTGCAGATTAGCTTGCACAGTGATGGGTCTATAAGACGGCAGCACAGAGCTGTCTTCCCTCTTTGACTGGCATGGCTTTGAACCCCACTGCTCATATTCACTCCACGGTGGATACATATCTGCAAGTGTGTGTGCGTCTACCTATTAGCCTGTCGTATCTTCGTACATGAACCAAGGGTGAATGGTTTTGTATTCAGAGCAAATCCTACGTCTTTGCTTGAAACCGCTGACGTATAAGGCATACAGGGCACTGCGGTAGAATGAAAACGACGCTATTGGAGTTTATTTTAGATCGAGAGCACCTTCCTCTTGGCTGTTTAAAGGCATTAAAGAAAGACTGACGCTTCCGCTCTCGGGGCTAACTGTATCATGCACACTCGCAACCCCCAAAAAACATTGAATGGTTAGACTTGCTCAAGTCCTATTTCAGCGAAGACACCCATGCTCTAATATTGAAGTCTTGCCTTTGATGTGTAATCACACATGCGCATGTCTACCACTCACACTGGCACAATACATTTGCTGAGATAAAGTGACTGCAGTGTATGACCCATTTTGCAGAGGAAGGGTTTTACTTTCATAACGATGGGGTGTGAGTGAGTGTGTGTATAACCAGTATCTTACACCGGGATGATGCAGCACGACAGCCTTTTAAATCTTGAAAAGGAAGTGCTAGGTTGGTTTCTGGTAAAAATGCTACTGCCACACGTCCAGTCATAATGCCGTTAGCCATACTCCCCCGGGGTAAGTACAGGCAAACAGGCAGTACTAAAAGTACGCACAAGTGGCAAGAAAAGGGGAAGCATCTTGAGTCAAAAAAATTTCAAAAATCTAGTTCAGGGGGTGTGTTGTGAAATATATTTCATGTTCCTTAAGTGTGGCGACAAGCCTCGAAACCCCTGAACATGCTCCTCAAGCAGTTAATAATCATTGTTTCACGGTGCTGGAGGAGCGAGGCGAAGATAATGTTTTGTGTCGAGATAACACGTTGCCTTATTCCTGCCGCCTCCCGTTAACGCACGACACAAATGGAATGGGCGCATCGCCTTGGAGCCATCCAAATGAGGGTGTCTGCCATGAAGTGAAGTGAAGTGAAGTGAAGGAGGAGGAGGAAGAAGAAGAAGGAGGGGGGCAAGTGCCACAAAAATCGGGGAGCGGCTGCTCGACCCTTGCGGCGCATCACGGCAGCAGTCAAGTGAATGTGAAAACAAGAGAAAGCTTTGCGGAATATTGATTTAATGCCGCAGCCTGAGCAGGGGAAGATGCGCGCTCCAGATTACGTGCGCTCTATTTCCCACCCATACAGAACCTCTTCCTCCACACTCCAGAGGACCGGAGAGAGAGACGAAGAGAGGATGTTCTTTTATGTGCTGTTGCCCTCTGTGAAGTCCAACTGTGTAGAAAATCAATGTGAAAATACAAAACAGGGTAGAACGGCATTAATATGTAAAACATATCAAGCTCCCTTTGTTTCTATACATGTCAAAGAGAATATCAAGGGATCTTCTCGCCACACCACAGCACCTATATGTATCCCTTCCTTTCAATTAGCTCCCTGTCTCCTAAATAATGAATCAGCTTCAGAACCTATCAGGATAAAAAAAAAAAGATTGTAAAGGTTGGTGTAGTGTTGGTGGAAAAGCACCAGAACATAAAGTCACAATATCCCATTATTAAAGGTGACTGTGTCATTTTAGTGTGTTTTGTTTTGTGGATTTCTTTGTCTCTTTGTCATCTTTTAGCAGTTTTATATGAAAATGTCCTGATCCTGTTCCTTACAATTGTGCTGTGATGATTGCTTTGTTAAGTATCTCATTAATACAGTTCTTGATCCACCTGCATCAGCTCATTATCCAGGAACACAATACAACAAATCAAACAATGTGAGGCACAAATTATTTCATTTGTTTCTGCTCTTGTCCTTGTAACTCATGGCAGTTATATGTCTGTTACATTACATTCAGGTCAGATAGGAGTATGTGTGTTGAGGTAACTGAACAAACCACTGAGAATGTTTTTCTATCGACTATATTTAAAGGTAGAAGGTCGACTGACTGCAAAGATATAATTTTCATCTGGTCACTGTATGAAACTGCTACTGCTCTCTTGCTGTCTATTTAGATGTTGCTTCCAAATTTCCGATTTTTATTATTTTTATTTTTGGTCATTCACCATAATGCTGAGAAAGCTCACGTAAAGTGTCAACATCTTCAAGTTGCTTCCCAAAAGTTGAGTGTAGACTCACCAGATATTTTCATTCAGCTCCCTGTTTTTATGAAGAAGAAACAGAATGCGTTTCTCTTAGTTGCCCTGCGCGTAATTCTGTGCGTCCATGACAAAAAAAGATCTTTGGAACAATTTGTTACTTACTCGCCCCCACCAAGCCCCCCCCCCCTTCTGGCTGCTGAAAATTATGAACAGTGAGCCGCACTCACATTCTTGCGCACAGCCAAGTGAGGAGGCGCCTCCGCTCCCGTCCTGGGCCAATGGCGCACAGAGCAGCCTTATCATACTTATCCCCGGCTGGCCAATGGCGCACCTCTCCCCGGCTCACATGACATGCCTTTCTGTACGCTCCCTCTCCTCTCAGCGCTCAATCCCGGCGAGTGCAGGCATCACTGAAGACCTGACACCGGCGGAATCGGACGTCCACTGTCCTCGTCAGAATTAACCAGGCGTTATCTTATGCAAACTTTATCACCATCTGATGAAGCTGACCATCCTGTCGATGAGAATGACCCTGCATCAGCGGAGGAAGACACTTTTTTCCGTCTTCAAACCACCGGAGAGGCGCAGGGGCGAGACAATAACGCCCAGAAGTTATTGAAATGAATCGTGAGTAAGGCGATGTTTTATTTTTCCTTCTTCCTTTATTTTTCCTGCTACCATTACAGAAAGTAGTGGTCATATTTATCGTGTATATGTGCACGACTTAAGTTTTAAATTTCTGACTGCATATGTCACTTTTGCGCCGTTTGCTTTCTGTTCTTTTTGTTTACAATCAACGGAGAATTAAACATTCAAAAACGCTTTATAGTCTTTTATAGCTAAACAAATGTGACTTGATGCTTGTGAGATCTCTAAGTTCATTTTGTCCTGTTGACATTCTTTGTGAGTCTCTTTAAATCTCCTCATTGTGGATGTGTGGCTGTCTGCGCGCAGCGCCATAGCATGAAATATAGATAAAAAGCGCACGTTAAACCTGCTGACCCCAGTCAGCCAGGCTGTGCAACCGGTCCACACGGCTCAATGAGGACAATTAGGGGGGGGGGGCAAGAGCGAGAGAGAGAAAAATGGAGTACTTGAAGCGCACTAAAACAGGGCTGCACTTCACTTCAACCCACCAGGCAGGATTAGGGTGGATCTTCAATAACCTCATGTGACATTTCCAATTCAGAATATGACAAAAAACAAACAAAAAATGTGTCCTTTAAGTTAAGACTCAGCTAAACTCTGAGACAGAGAGTTAAACTGAAGTGCTTTTTTTCCTCAGAAATTAGTTGCTCCACCAAATAAGCATTTATGACAAATTCCAGTGAATTTGACAGGCACTCTATGAGGTCATGTCATTCACTGAGCCCTTTTATTGATTGGAAATTAGGGGGCAGGGGTCAGGGGAGGAGGGATGAAGGGGGTAAAATGTATGTACATTTTGGGAGTTGAAGCAAAAATTGGGTGCTCTCTGATTTTCCGTGATTTCTGCACAATCAGAGGGAAAGAGCGGGGGACCGGGGCCATTTGATGTTTTGAAAGACTTCAGATGGCTTTAATTAGGACCTATAAAATCTGTCTGCCCCATTCTCTGAGGCGGCGCTATGGAGGAGTGAGAAGGGAGGGGTACTAACAAAAAAAAAGAAAAGAAAAAGCAAACGATACAGAAAAGTCACTTTGGCGAAGAATTGTCTAATCAAAATTTTATAAACCTCCTTTTTTCTCCTCGCTGCTCCCTCCCTTGCCTCCCACCCTCCCTTCCTTGATGCTGGTGGTATGTAGGCAGCCCTCTTATTCCCTCTTTGTCTGACTGCTGTGTTATCTACACTCACCCCCCTCAATCCTCCCACCACCCTCAACCTAACTACCGCCTACAGTCGGCCCAAGCCCAGACACCTGAATGCTAGACATAATGATCAAGAGAAGTTACAGTCTGTCTAGAGCACAACCAGTTGTTTTAGGTTTTCTTCTTCTTCTTCTTCTTCTTCTTCTCTCCATCCTCATGCTGTCCTGGCTGGCCCTCCCGGTGCCTCTGCCTCTTTCTCCATCCACAATCAAGACACGCAATGTTGTTTGTGAGTCTGTAGTGTGTGTGCGTGTGTGTGTGTGTGTGGGGGGTAAAGGGTTGCAGTTTCATCGCTACTGCTACTGTTGTCTATATGGATCTTGGTTGAAGTGTGGGTGAGTCACACAGCTGCAATACACACACTCATGAGAAAACATCAAAGACTTTTTGTGTGTGTGTGTGTGTGTGTGTGTGTGTGTGAGAGAGAGAGAGAGATTTCAGCTATGCTGTTCTAGCACGAATCTGCAAGAATATAGGTATGGCATGGTGCCTTTTTATTTTATTTTTCTATTTTGTTCAAATCGCTGGGGTTTATGTGCTGTCCTACTTGGCTCTATTTTAAAGTGTTACATTAATTGTACTAGATCACTGTTCAGAATTTTTCTGTAACATACACAAGAGACTCTGAAGCTTAATGATTTCCTGGTTTTAAGTTTTCTTTCTTTTTTTTTTTTTTTTTTTTCTCCAAGCATGATGATGTTAAACCTGAGTCTTGATCTTGGAATTCAAAAGGACTAGGGTCAATAATCAACAATGTTGTTCCATTATTAATGAACAGGAGACAGATCTTTTGAGCTTCAAATTAATTCCTACTTCCTACATTTTTACTGTACGGGGGGCTATAAATGAGACGCTGTCTATCGCACCTTGATTCTGACGGTGGGTGTCTTTGAGTAGTGTAGTGGGAGTTGTTAAAGTAATGTGATATTTGTGTTAGAGACAAATTCATCTTCAAGAGCGTCTTCCATTTGAGGGGAGCATGTTTTTGTTTTCTCGATGTGTGTTGGTTAGGGATTACATCATTTGGCTGGGTTAGCTAGACCAATAAGCTAGCTTGCTTTATGGAAAATGGCTGGTCTTTGTTCGTCTTTGCTTGACAACACAAATCAGAACTACTAGAGTTATAGGCTATGTAATGTTTTTTCTGTGTCTAGTTGTATAAGCTTAATAATTTTATTGCGTATTGTGAGTTGTTTTTCTCAACTCTCCCCGTTTTTTGATAAACTTGTTTGTTAGGAGATTATCCCCTAACAGCTGGAACAGCTGGAATGGGCCAACCATGTAATCTTCTCAGATATTATGTTTTGAAGAACAAGCGTTGGTAAAATTTGCACAGAGCTTCAGCCGAAATCCTGCCACTTGTTTTTGTGTGTTTTCGGAAAGCTTACTGTGTATCGTGGCATCAAGGAGATTGAGGATGTCTCTTCCTCTGCCACCACCCTTTGAAGGGGGAAGTAATAAAAAGCTCAATGGGTGCAACAAGCTGTTCTTCCCTCCTACACTTTGAGGCTTTCTACCTGGAGATGAATAGGAGGCCCCTCCATAACGAAGGGGGAGAAGAGAACATTTTATTGAAGGCTGAGGATGTGGGGGGATGCGCCATAGCTTATAGACACTTGGTGTGAAATAGTCCAGTTCTACCAGTTTACAGGATAGCATTGTCTAGTGAGTCTGACATCAGACTAATTATTATTTAAGGTTCTGTGAAGGTATCATTTTCCAAATCACTAATCAGTCAATATGTTTGAGTACAAATGATGTAAATCTATTGAGGTCTAAGTAGGTCAGAAAGGTGTTATGTAAACATTACCAAATTGTCCTGTTAAATCCCACTTGAAGTAAAATACTAATACAACATCCATGATAATGACATTGGACAATCACAAAGCCACCGATTAAGATTTTCGGTAACCAGATTTATGCGTGAAGGAGTGAAGTCATGGTCAGGAATGTAAATGTCGGAGTCATTCAATTACCACCATGCCCTTCCCTGGGAAAAGTCCCCAGCCGTGAAGAGGTTAATTGTTTTTGAATCTGCATCCGAGGGGAGAAAATGGGCGAACGGGAGGGATAATTGAGCCGCTGATAGTTGAGTGGATTATGGATTACTGTGCCTTTCCAAAGGAGAAAAGAAAGAGAGGTGAACGAGAGACGAAGGAGAGGAGGGAAAAGGGAAGGAAGGGGTCTATGAAAGGCCCATGTTGTGCGATGCAGCCGCAGGGGTCGTCTGGCCTTCTCAGGAAGAGGGAGAACTCCAATCTTGTTTAGCCCGCGAGGTGACCCTTGGCCCCTAGCATGCTCCTCCTTGCTCCAGGTGCAAGCCCTCACTGCTAGCAGCTCACACACAGACACACACAGCAAGCTAATTTTTCACACACTCTGCAAGCACTGGGGGGAAACGGCGTATGAAAACGCAGATCCTTTTCACATTTTCACCCCCCTGGTTCTTTTTCTTCATGCCATTCTATTGTCAGGGGTTAAAGATCCGAGCCTGCTTGTTGGGGTGGGGGAGTGTTGTGATAATATCAGACCGATTTTCTTTTTTTTCTCCTTCCTCTGAAATATTTTCTCGCCAAGAAAATGGATGTCTTTAAATCTGGGGAAAAAAGATGATCTGACATGGTGCAATAATCACAGGAGTGTTAATCAGAGGGATGTCATGTATAATTACTATAGTGTTTGATAACACCACAGTGAACCACCTCAGGCCATTAGCGAAAGTTTCCCAGTGCTATTAATGGGCGTTAATAAAATTCAAGAAAACCCGGATGGAACGAGCCCTCTGCATGGCCCACTGGTTAAAGCACTGTAAGGTTAATGAACCAATTTACATACTTTCTGCTGCCATCTGGGTGAAATGATGAGGCAGATGCTCCTTACTCTGTACTGTTGCGTTGTGCTGCTCCATACAGAGGAATGTGTCATGTTCACAGAGGTGGATGGGCACATTTTACATTTGGCCTGTGGTCAAAAACAATTATGAATGGACTGGAAATCGAGGCTGCTGAAAGGTCCTGTAGAAATACAGTAAGCATCAACCGGACTGCTTTTGTAGTATCTGTTTAATTTCACTTAACCCTATTGTGAACGGGTGAATGAGTGCTTGCTTGTTGGTTGATGTTAAATGTGGTTTGTTTCAAATCTGACTACCACTCTACACCACCAGCCTTAGCTATTGTTCTACATAAAAAGTGACGCTTAAGTGTGGATTATAACTTGACCCCTCCCCATTTAAGAGAAAAAATATCAGGGAGAGAGAGGGGAGTCCTCTCCGCCTCAGGCGATGAGAAACTTGACAGGGGCGATCCACAAGAATCACCATAGACGATGCTGGGGGACTTAGGGGTGGGGGGGGGGATTAGTGTCTGTCCACCTCTCTGCCATCCTCATCTGAGTGATCACATTACAAATAGAGCATTCTCGAAGCGCTCTTTTAGCAGAGGAGCACAGTGAGGTCTGTCGGCGATCAATAAAGCAGTGTGAAAGCAGAGGGATATACTTAAAAAATCAAAGGCACTGGCTGGCATTGCCATCATTTCGGCCCGTCTGCTGGAATCAGATAAGGGAGTGGGGCCTTGCAGGAAAGGTTGTTCGGCCCCAGGGCTGCTCGACTTGACGTATATCCCCCCTACTGGCACCCATTGCAGGCTGATTGCATCTGCAAATGGGAAAAACCAAACATTTCTGCATGTATCTGGTCCCTCTCTGATACTGTACATGTGGAAGAACAGCTGAAGGGATAGATTGGTAAAAGGAAGCATAATATATAATCCCTGCAGCGTGTATGGGGAGAAAATACGCAGCTATTTCTCTAACCCCTCTGTTGTCCTCCATGGATGATGGGTTTTACCTCATGCTTCACTTACATGATTTAAAGAAAATAAAATCACCCTGGTTTTGGTTTGACAATGTGTCAGAGCTGGTGCGAGTGTTCGTCTCAGATTAGCTCTTTGTGCCGTGAGGAGAGAGGAAAGATGGGGTGGGGGGGTCAGGGATGGGGGAACAATACCGCCACGATCCCAGTTGAAAGAAATCATTTGCACAATTTTATGAAAGCTGTATTTGTCCGGTCGGATGGTTCTATCAAAGCCTAACAGCCACGGTGGAACGTGATTTAAATGACGGGTGAGCTACAAAGCCGGCAAGATGTCGGGTTAGAGTCATTTCTCAGCTGAACGCTCTCCAGGTAAATGCAGATAATGCTCTCTCGAGTTTTTCTTTCTCTTTCTTAAAGAAGTCTAATTTCTACAGATGGCTCTGAGCTGACACCAGCCGCTGCCAGAGCTTCTGTTCTCAGAGCTAAGCTTCTACAACATTTATGTGGTGAAGATGAAAAGACATCATGGCTACACTTAATATGTGTAAATTCATCCCTGAAAAACGAGCTCAGAAAAGCAGAGGTTCTTGTTCTTCTGAAAGTATTATCAGTGATTTTTGTTTTTCTAATTCCATCCGAACTGTCTTTTCTTTAAATTCTTTAAATACCGTGGTGGTAAACTTGCTAGGATGAAAGTTCAGGTAAGTGCACAGGAGATGTAATGAGAGGATGAATGCGATTTCTCAGGTTGAAACCTGCTGTTCACTTGCAGTGGAGATAAAAGATTTGCTTCTCCACATATCTGATGTCTTCAGTTTCAGAACCCCCTACAGCATTTCCTGGTGACTCACTTCTTTCCGAGCCATTTATGCTTGAAAACTTCCTAAGGATGAACCACACATATTTTGGGTTTTATCGTCAATGAGGGACCATTGGGCATAATGAAGTTCTGTTTCCCAGCATGAGTTTGGGAGGCTCATGATTACAAATGCTCTTCTCATTGTCTCCCATCGTCTCCTGCCTAATTGAAGACAATATAATGAGACAATGGGGTCTCGCTCATCATTCTGCATCAATGGCATGCTCTATGGAACGTGCCAGTCTGTTAAAAGTGGGATGGTGGTGATGGGAGGGGTGTGTGTCTGTATGGATACTTGAATGCGCTCGAGCTTGTTTAATTTGGACCAAGAAGATGGACAATTAAACTACAGCTCCCGGGGGGGGCTGTTCATTTTGGTCAGCTTCCCCACTTCATGGCCGCCTGCCCTTGTAAACGTTTCTGGATGTGTCTGGGTCATGCGTTAGGGGGTGGAGTGGGGTTTGAAGGCGGGTAGGGGATTGGGGCGGTGGTCTGCCTCTGGAGGGGTTGTCTCAGATGATTAGGACAGCCAAGTGGGGAGAGTCCCTCAGTGCCTGGCCTCCTTCACCTCCCTAATATGCTCTGAATAAGTCCCCCTCTGCTGTGCGTTTGTTGTGTGGTTTGGCGGGAGGTGGGGGGATTATGTCTGGCCATGGTTTAGGAGTGTTTGTCATCTGCCCCCTCGAGGCCTGCACTGGCTCCTTTGTCTGGGCGTCAGGCGTCGGTACAATGTCAAATCACACAATATGTCTATGCAATCAGGGCATCTCGGGTTAGGAACTGACACAGGATTTCATGTCTGGACTTTTCTTTTTACATTAACTTAATTTTAGGGTTTAGACTTAATACTGCCTTTTAACTGCATGCACAAAAAAGAAGTTTGGTAGTTTTATTTTGTAGTAATTAAAAATGTTTGTGCCTGTTCTTCTTTTCTTTTTTTTTTTTACTAAAAGTCACTTAAATTCATATTAAGAACTATTTAAAAACAGCTACTGCATCACATTTCTAGGCCCATTATATAGGTACATTATGTATTTTTTGCATTTCTATACATGACTTTGCACGGCATATATGTGACGTAGTATGGGGATATTCTCTGAACATTATCAGCCAGATTTTAGCTATGAGTAAACAACCAGTTTTGTTATGAGTTGCTCAAAATGAAAACAAGAGCTCTGCCATTTTGCACTGATGTTCAGCAGTCATGCAGAGAAAAATCAATCACAGAAGAGGATGCAATGCTCATTTCTCTACAGCGGGATCGATAAACCAGAATGCTTTAAAGCCACAGCTTGCATCTTTGCTAATCTACGATCGCTAGCGTAAGAAATCCATCAAACACTTTAACAGCTTTTTTTTTTTTTTTTTTGTAATTTGAACAATGAGACGCCATGGCATTGTTTGTTCCCCAGTCTCACAACGCTGTCACTAATGTACTTCACATGTGAAGGCTGTTCTGGAAACATGCAGGATGCCACTAAATGAAGAAAGTATATTAGAATATTTGTAACTCTTGATAGCTAAATAACACTTGAAATCCATTAAATAAGATCAATGATATAAAACGAGACAGTAAAGTAGAATTTACCCTGTATTAAGAGTTAATACTTGCTTTATATTACTTTATATACAGTGGCCTATTTCTGGTGCCTGCATGGCCTGTAATTTTGTTTAATAGTCTCAAAGGTGTTTCTATGGTTTCACACAGTGCATCTCTGTATGAAATTTGAAAGAAAGATTCATTCATCTCCACACAATGGTTAACAAAGAGGGCACTGAGCATTGGCCAAATATCACAAGTTACATTGACAACAAACAAAACAGTCTTGCTGCATACTGAAGAGGCAAAACCTCCCAGTGACTGATAACAGTTCTGTAGGATTTAGGCGCTGTGGGAGAAATGGCTTCTGTGGCTTTGCATTCAAGTCACTTGGCCATTTGGAGCAGCAGGAAATGACACACATTCCTTCCTCCCAGTAACAAAATAAACCCAAATCCTATCTACTATTTCTGCACAATGTTGAGAATTTCAATTTTAATTACTCCACTAGAAATCATGAAATTGATTTACGGTCTTGATTTGACTGCACTTTGGGGACCATTTTATCAAAGTCGGGCTTGAAATACAATTTAAATTTTTCCTTTATGATAAGTACTTATAGAAATTACTGCTGTATATCATCAAATGTTTTAAAATTATATGTTTCTGTAGTA
Organism: Sciaenops ocellatus; assembly: GCA_033000465.1. NCBI lineage: Eukaryota > Metazoa > Chordata > Actinopteri > Sciaenidae > Sciaenops > Sciaenops ocellatus. The sequence goes on along the minus strand of CP136882.1, from coordinate 19,524,764 downwards.
CAATCTGTAGTTTCTGTAGACACCCCTACATCACTGCAGCTTAATTGTATTTCTGAAAAGTTTAGCAAAAATCGAACAGAAGTGTTCAAGTTTGGGTGTCCTGAATCATATTGTTACCTATGGGAACACTATACTTTTCCAGTCTCAGCATTTCTCAAGTCAAACTTGCTGCTAATTCTGACTCAGAAAGGTACACTGCAATGACTAATCGTATCACATTCCCTTGTGACAATATACAGTTGCTTATAATGCGCACTCTTCAAGGGCGTACCTCACTACTTTGCAGATGAGTAAATACACCAGGTAGATGAGTCTTCATGACACCCAATGAGCTATTTTTGATCATTTTAGCCTTCAAATGCTCTTATGAGTGGCAGTTTAAGGTGTTTCTCACAGCTTTGTTTTCAGTCTCACAAACTTTTTAACTGACATAAAAAAATATTTCAAACAATGGAAATATGAGAAGTTCACTTGATCTTCCTTGCCTGCTTGTGAAATGTTTTTTTTAGCTCCTAAGTATTTTCCACTTCATTTGACTGTGCCTGAAGGTATATTAAAACCATTTTCATAAATATTCTTGAATAAGCCCTTGAGACTTTTTTTATAGCCAGAGTTTTAAGGAGTGTAGATAGACACATCAATGGAGGTTTGTGTGTGTTGGGGGTGAAGGAGCAAGTAATTACAGTTGTGTGTAATTGCGTTTTCTTGGACTTGAGGTGAAAGTCTCATCTGACCAATGAAAATGTGTTCATTGGTGCTGTTATTTTTTTTAATCCCAGTATTACATTATAGAAAAGGGAGAATAGTTGCAGTTATCAAAGCAGTTTCAATCTCAGTGTGATTTTTGGCGGATATCAAACGCTTCCAAAATTAGTCGCATCACTTCCCACAACCCAGACTCCTTGAAAGGTGAGAAAATGATGGAATTTAATTTGTAATTTGCTGACACAGAAACAAAAAGAGCTCCAATGTTTTTCTTTGTTACATCTTTTTCAGGCGTGGAAGAGGTTGTAGGAGGTTAGGGTTAATACACTGGCAAATATATCAATCTATGCAAACCATCTATCAAATAGACTCTGGTGGTACAAGAAAGCAAATCTGGTACAGATGATCTCTGTGTGGGCAGGAAGCCTTGAAGGTTTGCATCATGTCTGCCACGTTCTCCCTGAGGGCATTCCAGCCTCTTTACATGCACAAACACACACGCACACTCTCTCTGTCACGCACACAAGCTACCGTCCTTCCTCACAGCGCGGCAGGAGTCTGTCTTCATCTGTCCTATTGATTGATGAAGCAGGCACAGCAGGGTGTCCGAGAGAGGCAGAAGTCTAGATCAAGGCTGTGAGCTGCATCACTGGCAGTTACACTACACACACACACACACACACACACACACACATGCATTCACACACACTTTCGCTGTCTGTGTCATGTTCTCTCTGTGTCTGTCACAGCAGACAGTGTAGACAGAGGCAGCCAAGACATGGAAGTGTACACACATGCATACTGAGAGACATGACACACACAACACCGCTGACACACACATGCCGTCATAGCTCATAAATACACATAGCTCATCACACACACATACTCGGAATGAATTAGCATGGCTTGGCTGTGCGGGCGCCTAAGCTGGACCGGTATTTTCTATAAACATAATGTTTGTAGATTAGTTGGGGTTAATGATCTGATTGCCTCGGAGCTGCCACGGCGTCTGTGTGTGTGTGTGTGCACATGTGTGTTTTTGGCTAAGGGGGAAAGGCACCGCTCTACTGTGCTGTCTCCCTCACTTCCAAATGAGACATGCCCCAGGCACCATTACAAGAGCAGTATTTATGCTATTAGGGAACTGGGTTTGCCGCGCTAGCAGTGGTACCAGAACGAAACGGCTAAAATTATGTCTTGACTAACCTCAGTGGGCAGATCCAGTATTTTCTTTGCATAAATGAGAAATTACAAGTTGTGTACTTAAAGGCTATTTTTGCAAATCGCCTGCTGGAATATCACGCACATTATTTTTGGGCCAATGTAAAATGTGAAAGCCAAAGAAATACAGCTGTTTTTTTTAGTGTTTCTTTCAGAGCAGAAATAAATAAAAAAAATCCAGTCAGAGTGTTTTTTCTCTCTTCTCCATCTTTACTTTGGTGTTTAAAATTAGCTCCCTAGTTCAAACCAGAAATAGACCTCTGCAAACAACTTTCTTCTTTCTTCAACTTGAGTTTTTTAGGGGGGTCAGTGAGGGTGTAGTCCCTTCAAACCCACCAACCTCCTCCCCAAAAACACACTCTGAGAAGCCCCTCTCATGTAATGCTGAATGGACAGAAAAGTGCAGGAATGAAAGAGAGGACAGAAAGAATGACTGAAAAATCACTGTAAGACCCCTTCTCTCTCTTTTTTTTTTTTCCAGTGCCTCCCCCTCCTCTCTCCACCTACATATTTTTCTCCTATCCCTCCCACCCTCCATCCTTCATTCCCTCCCTTCCTCTCCTCCGGCGTTCCTGTCGAGGCATGCCTCCGTCCCCACCAACCAGCATCGTCCGGGGCAGGGCGAGGGGGCAAGAAGAGAGGAGGGGGGATGGGGGTTGGTGGGCAAACAAAGGAGCACTGTTGCTGCCTCGCTGGGGTTTTGGGGAGGGTCGACACCAGGCTAGAGGGGTGCGGGTGGAGGCGTACAGACAGAGCGGAGAGTGTGACTGAGGAGGTTTATCATTAAGAATAGAGTCTAAAATGAATGGGAGGGGAGCAGGGGTGTCTGTTCTGTTCACAGTAATAAAGAGGACAAGCAGTGCCAGTCATTTTTTTCACACGCAACCACACACACATACACACACACACACATAGTTTGCAATGCTGCAGTTTGACTGAGTGAGTGTGAGAGATAGGGGAGGGATGGGGATGGTTCATTGTTTCCTGGCCATTGTACAATATTTGCTTAACCCTCGTGCTTTATCTGTGCAGCTGTATGCTACAAATGAAAAGAGGCGAAGAGTGTGTGTATGTGTGTGCGATGGCGGCTGTCACAGCTGTTAGCAATTTCATCAGTGCACTGTAAGACACACACACACACACACACACCCTGTCGATTTACGAAGCAGTATGGCCACGATAAAATCATTCTCCGAACAGCACAATTACAAGTCACCTTAGTCTCCGTGAACAAAAATTAAACGGTGAAAGGACGCAGTAACAAGCCAGCGCAGGTATGCAAACTGTAAATGAAAATCATGCAGCCATATAGGGACATAATAATCATCATACTATGGCGCTTCTTGCCATTATTTTTCTTGCCAGTCAGAGCTCCCTGACCCCAACTTGAACCTTACTACTCTGCAAATCCAACACTGGTTGTTGTTCACTCAGCATTACTCAGATTTTTAACTGTATTATGTTTAAATAGTGGCTCAACACTTGGGATGAAATACAACATAACAAACTATATCTTGACTTTAAGCCTTCCTGCGAGCACATGTTTCGTTAGGTCATGAGCGGATCAATTTGTAATCTTTGCGTCTATCTTGTTCATACAGTGTTTCTACACGCTAGGTAAGAAACTAGTGTGAAAGAAAACTCAATTTTAGAGGCAATGACTGGAGTCCCACAAGGCCCAAATCTATGAATGGAGTATTTTATTTATTTATTTTTCTTGTAGGTGCAGGCGCTTGGTAGACAGATCTCCATTGCACTCAAACAGTTTTTTAATGGTTCGTTTCCCCTTTCTGTCCTTTTCCATTTTAGGTCATGAAAGCTGGCAGAAGAAGAAGGAACAGAACGAGCGCTAGCAGCGTTAGCCTTCGCGCGGGGGGAAGGAAAGGAAGCAGAACACAACAAGGAAAAGACAAGAGTGATGAAAGAGAGGTAAGAGAGCTCGGTTTGCCTCGGGGTTATACATTGTCTTGTGTGTGTGGTGTGTGTGTGTGTGTGTGTCCTCCATTGCCCTTCCACCTGGTTGCCTGAGTCAGCTGTGTACCTGGGGTGGGTTTGGTGTTTGCATGCATGAGTGCGTGTATTTTTGTTATGTGTTTTAGTGCGTCTGTGTTTGTTTTTTTGTGTGTCCCTGGCGTTGAGCCACAGGCGCCAGGTGAAGAACAACCTTCCTGACTGAGTCACCTGCTGTACCCTCAACTTCTCTATTGTCTTTATCTCCCCATCTTTTCTCTGTTTTCCATTCATTTTTCATTTGTTGAAGAGGAACCCACTAGCAATTCTCATTTCTGTGTATGTTGAATGTTGGTCAGTGTATAATATGGAAATATAATTATCAGTATTGATTTTATTGAATCCATATCCTAATCATTATCCAACTGCATACAAACTCCATTTTTAGCCCATTCCTGTTTTTGTCAGAACAGAGAATCTGTTTCATGTTGTGAGGAGTTTATGTTTTCTCTCCAGGATCCTTTAAAATTTTAAAAAATCCAACATTTTAGGGATGCGAAGAGTCAAAAATAAAACATTACCTTGGAGAACAGCATAGCCAAAAGGCAAAACACAGGAGTGAAACTGGGAAAAGAGCCACCTTATTGTCTTAACTGTGTTTGAGCAGTTCCCAGAGGGAGCAGTCTCTCAAAGAGTCTCTCTCTCTCTCTCTGTGTGGCTGAAAGCAACACTAAATCATTTTCTACCATGCAGGCATGGCAAGAATGGCTACCACCGTACACAGATAGAGGGATGGTTAAAGAGGAGGCAGTGAGAGGAAAAGAAAATGTTGTTTTTCGCAGTTCTTATCATCTTCCCTTCTGATGAGACTCTCTTCAACCTGAACCTTCTACCCAGAGGTTACAATAGCAATGATGTGGGGGTTTTTGTATTTCATCTAGCTTTTTCTGGATCCAGTCCACAGAAGATCCAGTCATTTGTTTTTTATGTTATGTGAATTTTGAGGAGTGGCACTCTTTTCTCTCCTTCGTTCCTTATAACACCAAAAGTAAAAGTTTCCATGAATTGCATTTAGGCTAAAATAGGTATGCACAACAAATGAACATGTTTTTTCCAGTGTTAAGGAAACTGTTCTTTTCTATTCTCTTCTATTATACAACATAAAATATTGACTGTCTTGCTGGCGTGCCAGTACAAATGTCCTTGTCTATTACTCTTTTTTTTTTCTCTGTTCAGCTCTCTGAACAATATGAACTGAATCGCACAATGACTTTGAAGAAGACTGAACAAATTTGATTCAGCTTATTTCAGTTCAACTCAACTCATTTCCTCTCAACCCAGTCCAGTCTCTTATTCGCAGTCTGTGCGAGCCGTGTAATCTTCTCACTTTTTCAACTCCCTTCTGTCTCTCACAAGCGACCACTGATTCATAGCCCCCGCCCCTTTCTCAGGTTTATGCTCATTCAACTACTCTTTATCTTTTTTGCATCCTTCCATGACTGCTTTTATTTCTTCCATCTGTGCTACATGTTAGTTTCTAAAGAAGGCACTCACATTGGTGTTGCATGTCCAAAACCACCAAAATAAAGGACATTCCACAACTTTAAAGGATAGGAGATAATGATGAAAGAGATTAGGAGGGTTGTAGAGATGTAGAGCAGCGGTTTATTATTGAACAATGTCAATCATAATATATTTTAATTATTGGAATTTACATTTCAAATCTCTGACCAAATCACTCAGAAAAGACAAAGCTGTTTTTAAATGGAAGTGTTTGGACTAGTTGGAGGAAGAAATGCCTTTGCTTTCTTCTTTCATCATTCTTTTGATGTATGTACTGTATATCAACCAACTGGGATTGGTGGAGTCACAACTACACACAACCCCATTGTTTTTGGAACTGGTCAAATGATGCAAGCGTAGTCTGGGGAAGAAAGAAAGGAAAAAGGTGGAGGATGTTGTAAGCAAGTATCCAGACATGCCGCTGCTCTTTCTTCTCCCCACTTTTTCCTCTCAAGTGTGTCTGTCCTCCGCTCCGCTGGAAGAAGGTCTTTAAGGGACAGCCGAGTCTGTCTAAGCTGGCTTTAAAAGCTGCAGGAGTCAAGAAGCACCATGGTTGTTTTTTTGGTGTCCATTTGCGGAGGTGGGGTTGCAAGACTGAAGTCACAGTGTGTCACACGGTTTCATATTTCAAAAAAGGCATATGGGAAAATGACAAGCAAATGAGTCACTCCGTCAAGTCATATTGATTCACGGCAGGACTGAGGGACAAAGCGAGTAATTGTCAGTTTCACGCATCTCACAAAATAACCGGTAAATGATGGACGATGGACTACAATGGTGAGGGAAGGGAAACATACTCAGTTGGTGAAGGGGCACAAAACCCTGATGGACAAGTGTCGAAAATGGTAACATTTTTGTACTCACAAAGGAAAGCATAGAACAGCAGAGTGCTCCTCTATCAAAGCCTTATGTTCTCCCTCAGCAGTGACACCCATCAACCACCAGAGGATTAAAGATTAGAACCGAGAGCTTTTATTGAGTTTGAAGCCACAGCAGTTTCAAAATGGCTGGACGGATAAAAGATTGATGGGCAAGAGCAGGCAGAGATAGGAAAATTAAAACAGAGAAAGAAGAAAGTAGAAAGTAGAAATCAACAAGAAACAGAAAGGGTAGTTGGTGAAGAAGATTTCAAAGTGAGCACGAGAGCATTATCTATGAGAGAGAACCAAAAAGGGGAGAGGTACTGTAAGACGGGTGAATAAAGAAGTTGGGGAGGGTGAGGGCCAATGGAGCGATGCCTCTAATGTCTTTATAAGGCCATAAAATACTGCACTTCCTGGCCTCTCTCTAATTGCTGCGCGGGATGGGATCGGGGGAGACTCGACTCTACCTGCCTACTAAACGAGGCCTCTAAATCCTCACTGCTTGGCCTTGGGGGCTTTCTTTTAGATTGTTATGCCAGCAACATGGATGCAGACAGGGAAAGCAATTCAGGGAAGAGTATTCTTTATTATTCTTTTGCTTGAGATTAAACTTGAGAAAGAGAGATGAATGCAAGGAAAGACGAGAAGGTATAGGGGAAAGTTCTGTACTTTAATAATCCCCTTAGAGTTATCATGCTAGAAAATAAAGGTGACTGGAGAAGGGGAAGTGAGAGGAAAAATCTAAAGACAGAAACCTAAGAGTAAGAATATAATGTACTTTAGGCTATTCCTAACAATAACCACTTGAAAATACAGCTGAGAAAGAACACACATAAAGAGGCATAGAGAGAGAAGATTTTATTGACTCAGCGGGAAATGGCTGTAGAAATGGCTACGCTTCCCCAAGGAGCTGTATGCTGAATGTGAAAAGTAACGCTTGCCATCATTGGAAAAGAAAACATTTTCATTTCATAAACTGCTTGTCTAAGGGACCCTGCCCCAACCTCTAACCCTCAAATAAGCACAGTTAGTAACAGAACCTTCAGAGGCAGAGAAAAGCTTCATTTTCTTTACTATGTGGAAAGGCAGGAAAAAGCACAAACTCATTGTAACGTGTGTCTTACATCCCTGCAGATGTACTTGAATGGAGGAGCCATTTATATCAATATTTGTGACAGCATCAATTGGAGAACAGTGACAGTTTCATGGAGTGTTTGAGAGCATGAATCATAGAACATAGATTTTGAAAAAGCCTTCAGCCACATCCAGGAATTTTATATTTAGGCTAAACAGATGTATCCATGAGCAGACAAAAAAATCTCTATCTTCTAATATTTAATACTTTTCAAGTGCTCAGATAGAAAAAAACAAAAAAACAAAAACAAATAGTTACTTCACTGCTTGTTCATTTCTAATCACTTCTATATCCTCAATGATCTACTCTCATTGTTACTGTTTTATCGTTCTACACCACCACGTCCATCTTGTGGTTTTTCCATTCCCTATAGTCGCACTATATGCTGTATATTCAAAATGAATGATCATTTCAGGCATTGTGATTTTGTTTTCCAAAATGTAAATTCCAGTTTTAATTTTTATCTTTTGTCACCGACTTATACCGAGTTCACGAGCTGTACGACTAACTTGATAATGGGAGTACGGGGGTTGTATTGTGTCTCAACTTGCCACGCTACAGGAGCTGTATAACAGTTGCCTTTTTTGTGCCGGGTTTTATCAGTGGGTGAGAGAATGAAAAGGAGTCAAAGGCAGCCCCCTAAGCTTTCCATAATGCGTCCCGCAAGGAGACAAAGGCCCGCATTCACTGCTGGGTGTCGATAAGACCTATCATTAGTCTGGCATTGGAGGTATTACCAACACACACAAACACACATACACATAGACATACACACACACACATACACAGAGTGCAGTAGGGTACTTATTCCTGTATCCATTCTTTTTTTTTTTTTTTCACATACACACGCATAAATATCCGTATGTGTGCCAGAGAAGTGAAAGAGGCAGCCAGGCTCGACTTGAATCGAATAAAGGCAGAGGAGTGGACCCCCTGCCGCTTTCCCATCACAGCAGAATTCACTCAGCTGCACATGGCTGGGGCATCCACGCTCAGTTATACCCCATCTGTGTATGCATGTGTGCTCCTCCATATTTGGCTGCAACTGCTACAACAAGCTAACGACAAAGAACACACAGAAGCCTGAAATTCCTGTTTATATATACTTCTATTGGTGATTTATGATAAAGGGGGAAGGTTTAGGTCAGATTAATGGTGTTGCATGTTTTGTGCTGTAAAGCACACTAGCACACTGACAAAATCCACATGTGGTTAAAATGCAGTTTAAAGACTGAAGGAGGCTGTCAGCCACCTTGATGATAAAACTCCCTGTTTACAGTAATAATAGCAATGTCTCAGATTTAATGTGGTATTGACTTATTGATGATAAAACGCTACACATAGTACATTTACTTAACAAGACAGGAGTAAAATTAGGTGCAAGAAGAAGAGGATGGTTGGGTTTCCTATTAAGGCTTTCCTGTGTATGTGTGTGTACACTTAAGGGAGGACGACGGCACTGCTGTCTAGGTCCTAAGTAGATGATGGACCGTAGCTCGTATTCCCATTCCCTCTCATTAGCTCAGCCCCCCCGAGAATATATGAGGTTACTTACCTTCCCCTGCTCTGAGTTCCCGGCCAAACGCCAAGCGTCGGCTGAGGGTCATTAGCCTCGCTGCTTGGAACAAATGGCCTTCGATAGCATCTCAGCTAAAGTACAACAGGAGCAGATTAACCCCTTGATCCTTGGAGGACAGCATATTGAAAACATTAGGAAGGAAGTGGACAGCAGTGATGATCATTCTTCAACATTTTTCATCAGAAATTAGCTCCTTTGTGCTTGTGTTCCTATTTTTTTTTCCCAGCAGATTTTAAGTCCTCCTTTTTATTTTTTATGTTTTTCAGACATTGGAATCTCATTGCACTTCAGCTAAACATCACAGTTGTTTGCCTGAAAACACAAACCGCAGAGAGAGAGAGAAGTGGGCAGAGGATCAAAGCCAGGGGAGGATTTGTCTGGCAGATAGTCGCTGGGGCCGTAGACTCTCTCTCTCTCGCTCTCTCTCTCTCTCTCCCCCTCCATGTCTTTATGTTATGTGCACACCACTAGGTTGCCCCCTCACACTGCCAGCTTGAAAATTATAGATCATGAAAAAGAACAGTGCAGTCACAACAACCTCCTCCCTGGAGCAGACGCCTCCTTATTACAAACTGCGGGTGTGTGTGTGTGTGTGTGCATGCAAGCGTTGTCTTGTCTTTTTTTCTCCTTCATCTAAGTGCCTGGATTTGTGCAGGTTTTGATATTATTGGTATTTCATCCCCATCTCTTTTGATATGGTAAACAATTCACCACTTGATTTTTAGCATCCTGCAGATTTTGATATCAAAAGACCCTCTGCAGAAACTATTAAAGTCAGGGATCATTTATTAAAGTCTTAGGGTGCGGGAGGAGATAATCCAATGATAAACAATAAAGAAAATTTTAAAAATCAGATCGTCTTTGTAACCTTGGTGAAAAATAACTTCTCACAGTACTGAAAAGGTTTATTCCATCTAAGGTCAATGTGTTCACCAAAAAGTTCTTTCCATAAGGCCTCGGTGAGGTTTGTGGCCTGTTGGTGGGGGGGTGGCTCAGATGTCTGTTTTGGGCAGAAAGACACGCCCAGAGGATGGATATAATTAAGACTAGTGACTTTTTTTTTTTTTTTGTGAGAAAGGAGGGTGTTTGGGTAACTGCTCTGGGTGGTCTAGCTCCACATGTCTGTACTAGTTTTATTACAAACAGGCACAATATGGTAAGAACACAGACGTATCCTGACAAAGCACAAAGATCAGTGTATAGTCTGTTGGTCTGTTGAGACATAAAAAGGTAAAGAAATGAAAACAACCATGTCACTTGTTTCCTGGTCTAACCCTGTTGGTTGTTTGGACATGGCACAACAGATTAAAAAAAAAGCAGAAGTGATCAAAGCGGTTGGCAGACATACCTGACATTCATAGAGGTACACTTACAAATGATTATTTTGCTTTACAAAGAACAACCTGTGAGTCAGTGCCTTCTGCGTTTCATCACAGAACCAACTTTTAGCATCAGGCCATTTATCTGAAAGCATTCATCTAAGCACCTTACAGTTTCATGCTGGTCTTTATTTAAACATTGAACTCAAGCCATCTGATCTAGAAGGGCTTACACTTATGTACATAAGGTTACTATAAAGACCTTGAATGCGTCTCCACTCTTTATTTATCTTTTCTGTGCACTTATTTCGCTCAAAAGAACCAGACACAAGACTAAAAAGTATTTTTCCACAGAGAGTAGACATTCTTACGCTATCAAGTATCTTACATTTCAATCCCGGTGGACCTCTTAACTTTTGCAATGTTTGTGTTGTTCTTTGCCCACTGAGCCACACAGGACCATAAGTACAGAATTTGCCTTAAATTGCAAGGGGGGTGTTCATTAATAACCTCTAGCTGGGTTTATTTTCTTGACCCTGCAGCTTCTCTGTAGCAGTCAGCGGAAAGAAAAATGTCACTAGAAAAAAGGTGTTAACATCTTGTGACTCATTCATTTGATACAGCACCACACGGTTTAGGCAAAACAAGAACAGCATGTTAAAGGTAACTGTTTGTCAAGATACACAGAGTTTATTCTTCTTTAAACAGCACAGTTTGTCAGTGTTAAAGTTAAACACATCCAACTGGTTTACACACATCTGACACATTTGGAAACAGACTGTAAATTATAAAAGGCTTCCTTTGCTTTGTAGGAAAAGAACAGAAACTGTATGGCCAGTCAGTGCCACAACAAGGGCTTTTCAAGCACGCAGTCCTGATTAATAGCATCTTCTTGTTAACACATAAACTCCCAGTGTATCATCAAACCCTCAAACGTCCGTTAATTTGCAACTTTTTTTTCCATTCGCGTGAATTGGCTCATTTAGTCGGCAGAGAGAACACAGATTCTTATTGTTGCATTTTGTTTTGAGGGGGCCTAAACAAGTGGGTGGTCCTGTTTTCTTTTCTTTTTTCTTTTTTTTAATGTACTGAGCAGCAGCACATGGATCTATTAATGAGAGTGTAAATTGGTGACTCCGTGCCGGGACCTTAATGATGGAGGTGCCCTCCCTGGTCTCACCAAGTCTGCTTACTGGAGCAGAGAAACAGAGAGAGGGATGGGAGTGGGAGAGAGAAAAAACAATGGGAATGAAATGGAGAGGTGGGAGAGAGATAACGCAGGAGGTAGTTAAAAAAACATAGCGAATGTAGGAAGGAGCATACCATAGAAAAGAGCGGCAGCTGAAGGATACATTTAGCAAGACAGAAATAGTAAATTGCATGTATATTCTGGCAGATGCAGGCAATTGAACAGGGGAGAACTTTAGAAAGAGAAACGAGGGGGGCATTTCTTAAGCGTCATAAAAGGTTTAATTTCTCCTTTGGCTGTGGTGAGCAGCTTTTCTGTGCTGCCCTGGTTCACTGTATTTAACATCAAAGTGAAGTATGAACAATTGAGGCAATTTTTCATCTGACCAAGGTCAATCATTGTTCTTTCTCTATGAATGTAGATCCGGCTGAGAGGAACCATATTTCACTGGCAAGTCTATTTTAGCAAGCCACCTTTCAACAACCTTTTGGACACATTTTTCTTTTGATGTGTGTTTTCATTTGCAACTAGATTTTCAGATTGTGTATATATAATTTCTAGGAAATTTCAGGTCCATTTATTACAGCTGTGGTGTTATTTTCCTAGCATGGGTTTCATTAGAGCTGTGTCTAGACTGCTTTTAATAATACATGGGACTCACTGTATGCAATATGAAAGAAAAAAAGATTGATATGAGAATAAAAGATTACTGCTACGTATAATATAATGCCAAGGTTGAAGTTGGCCTTTGCCTCTGCACACAAATTTGTAGTTTACCATCAGAGTCCTGGCCCTTGATCAGATTTAAGTTCCAAAACTCCACTCCTGATGTTTACACAAACCAAAAATAGAACTGGTTAGGACAAACATAGTATAGCTTAAACACAACACAGTTAGACTTCTAGATATCTTTAGTAAGAAACTCTTATACCTGCCACATCTAACTATAAACCACTCGTAAGAGTTTCTGAACCAAAGTAAAATGGATTCTGAAGGACTTCTTAAAACTACAAATGGCAGGGTGCTCAAAGATGGCCAGAATGACTTTAAAAACACTGATGAATATGTCTTCCACAGGAATTTAATATGCTTATTAACCACAAATGAACTGGCAGCTTTCAGAGTACACAGTGTGACTCATTATTAGTCACAATGGGAGACCAAAGAAAACATCAAGGGATACAGAGAACAACCATAACTGACTAATGGAAAAATTGTAATGGGTGATCTGATATTACTACTACTACTACTACTACTAATAGTAATTATTATATATATATATATATATATATATATATATATATATATATATATATATATATATATATATATATATATATATATATATATAATGTTATTATAAATATTATTATACTATATATTATTAATACACAATATACACACATCTATAGAGGTATAAAGGTGATCCTTTTGAAACACACCAAAGTAGTAATTATTATCAGGGGCCTTGAACGATCTATACCACCATATACTTTCAAGATAAAATGATGAGTCAAGTTGTCAGTTGACAGGAAATGAATCAGCAACAATTTCGATGCAAAACAATTTGAATATGTCAGCTTGTGTTTGGGGCAGTTGTGACTTTCATGTTCACTAATTGATTGATAATTGACTAATTGATTAACCAAGATTAATCAGTAGTGAAAATATTGCGATGATAGTTCATGTTTTTTCTCCCTTCCTTTTTTCTTCATACACATCAACAGTGTGATATCATTTTCCACACTGATACCCTCATGATACGTTTCTTTTGCCGTTTCATTAAAAAGAAGTTAAATACACATTTGCCGTTTTGCTAATTGTGCTTTTTTTTTCAAACAAAGTAAATTATGTATAGGTTTACATGGAAGGCCACAGTAGTTGCCCCCTGCTACATCTCCAGGTTGTACTGACTTTTTTTCCCCTCCCTTCCCATCTGGTCAACTTAAGAAGTTATACTCAGAAATTCTTTTTGATAATTCATTCTGTCTCAGTACACATCACTCTCAGCCTTATGTGCTGTGGGCTCGTCAGACACCCGGCTCTATATAATACATTACAGTCAGTGCTATCATTATCCTGAAATTCTGTATTGTGTTTAGGGCACTGCATAAAAGCACATCAATGCCATTTGAGCTTTATTAGAAGAGACCCAGCAGCCATTGCAACTCACAATCAGTGTGCATGTTTATCAAGATCTGATTTTACAAACTGCAAAGTGGCTTCAAAGGTTGATTCCATATGTTTGTGTTAGCGTGGCTTTTGTCCGTGAGGCATCACCGCTTTTCTTCTTCTTTAAACTACCTAACTTACATTTAAACTTTTTTTTTTTTTAAGATGAATCATGTGTTAATGTACACACACAGCGGCTCCTTGTCATTGTTTCTCAAGACCACCCAGAGTGTATATAGGAATTGGGTTGTGAGTGGGCTTGTTGTACATATAAAATCATGTGTGAGTTCTTTCGAGAGGATGTATTGCAGACTTATTACAGCTAATGCTGCTGTTGAATAATTTAAGTGAACATCACAGTGCGTGTGTGAAAGACATTTTAATAACATGGTTTACCAAACAACACCTGAATTTATCCTGTGCTTTCTTCTTCTCTGTTTGTTTTCTGCCCAGGTCCAGACATGAAGGAGGCATGCACTCACGTGCACACGCACACATGCAACGGCACCTAGAGTCTGTCTGCGGTCTACCACCATCCTGCCACACACACACACACACATACACACGCCTGTTACGGTAAGAATCAGAGACCACCGAGTTAGGGGGATAATAATGGTGTGAATGTGAGAAAACAAACTCATTATCCTCTGCTGTTTTTTGTCTCTGAGTAATTTTAAGACAAATTGACTACTGGTATTCAAAAATGCTCTAAATTTAGTAATTAAGAAAAAAAATAGCTGAATTCAGTAATTTAACATCACAGGATGCACAAAGTACTTTCTTGCTGCTATTAAACAGACTAAGAAAAGAATATCTTTATTAAATTTGTATTTCTCTTTTTGGAACAAATCCTAATTTCTGCATTTTATATAGTAATTGAATGTTTCTGTTGTCATGCATGTCATTCATAGTGTGTGAGTGAGAGAGTGTGTGTGTATGCATGCATAAAGCCCTTTTTTTTCTATTTCCATCAGTCAAAACCAATCTCCACAAGTTAAGTTTAACAGCCGCACCACATATCCCACAATACCCCATATTCAACCCCCCCTTACCCACCCTGTGCCCCTCCCAGGCTTCCCAGCATCCTGCTTCGCCCTCCATCCCAAAAAAAAATAAATGCGTACTGAAATTACAGTGTGTGAGGCGGCATTGTGGGAAACCTTCCCCCTTCCTCTCGCCCGCCATATTTGCCTTTCTTGTTCCTCCTTATCATTTTCTCATTGTGCTACTGTTTTGGATGGGCTCGAGTGGGTGGGGTTTATTCTGACGTTCATTAAACTGCCAAACAGTTGTCCGTGTTAGTTTGCATCTACAGACTGAGGTTAACAAGGTATTAATGCAGTTCTAAATAAGGTTAGCCTCTTTTATTGATTTTATTATTATTATTAATAAATTACATTTCGGATTATAGGTTGTCCTTTTATCGTGAGGGTTTTGTTTTATGAACTGTTTGAACACAAGTAAAAACTAAATATAATTATTTGCATTGATCTGCCAACTTATCTATATATTTATGGCTTTGGCTACTGTTACGTAATGATATAACTCAGTACGGTTTCATTTTTATGCACACTTCAGGTTCAAACCCCTGAAATCTGTCAGGTCCTTTCCAGGTCAAACTGTCACAAAGTGACATTGACTTTGTTAATCAGGAGCAAATACTACAGCATGGCAGCACAGAAAAAAAGGAACAAGCGAGCAATATAAATAAATACATAAATGAAAGAGGAAAATCAAGGATTGCTGCTGGTATCAAAGCTACTTAAATCAGAAAGCAACGTCCGTCCTCTTGGTTTCTAGCTTCAGGTTAACTGACGGCACCTCCCTCACAGCAACCACGCTACTAACTAGCTGTAATGACACACTCCGTCAGTTCGGCTTTGCCTGCGTGGGGCTAGCTTGGTTAACAGTCGGCCGAGATGTGGCATGAGAGAGTGCGTGTGTGTGCGTGTGTGTGCGTGTGTGTGCGTGAGCCGGCTATTAAAGCACTTGAGAATCAGAGGGGAAAGGAGTCGCACTGCTAATGGATGTGTCTATTGATGTTCCCATTTAGCAGCACACTGTAAACGATAGGGCAATGATTGTGTTGAAGACGGAAGGAGGTGGAGGAGGAGTGTAGAGCGGTTTGGCTGGGCGATGATAATGACAAGGAAGGTTATTATTTGGCACCCTGCAGAGTCTCTCTCTCTGCTTTGTGTGTGTGTGTGTGTCAAAGAGGGAGAGAGGCACGCTTCCTGCATCTCTCTCGCTCCTGTCGCTCTCCTTGCCTATTGGCTATTATTCTCTTCTCGCTTTTTCTCCCCCAGTCCACTCCTCTCTCACGACATTACTCACTGCTGCAAGTCTACATCCAGTTCTGGCCATCTCCTTCTCACATCCACCTATTTCTCTTTTCTCAATGGCCCTACCTTTTTTTAATGTACAGTGCAGATATCTTTTGTGATGGTAGATAAAATAGCAGAAAAAGAAGTCAAAGACAGAATAATGCTGCAGAGGCAGCAAAATAGTTTCTTGTTATAAAATTTTTAGGATAGCAGGTTGCCCTTGAAATATTGATTTACTCACCATCAGATTTTTTTTTTTTTTTTTTTTTTCCCCCAGCTGTGTGTGCGTGTGTGAGCCCTGTCAGTTTCAATCAGTGTGTTTGTGATGAATATGAATACAGTCAGCCTGCCTGCAGGTTTGGCAAGAGACCACCTCCAGCTGGACTCAGACCCCTACTCAAGTGTGCCTGTGTGTGTTTTGTGAGCGTGGTTGTACACGTCAGCCTGCATCTGTCAGCGCCTTGACAACCTGAGGATGAAATAACGAAAAATATACAACATAATATGCCACTTGGCACACGATGCATCCAAAGCCCTTCAACACAGAGGAAGGCATCCAGTTTCACCATCAGTGGGAATTGAACCCCTTGTTTTACTGAATTGAGATGTACAAAAAACCTCTGTAGGGTGAAATGCAATGAAATTAGATAGAAGTGCATGTTTGAAACAGGTTTTGCTAGTTTTGGTAAATGCTTGCAAATGTTAGGAGGTAGGATGTCTATGTTTTAGTGCACGCACAATCCTGCCTTCCTCACTTCCTTTCCCCCAATTACTGTAATCAGCCCCATTCTTTCCAGTCCTGCTTGTCAGTCCTTATGTGTGTTAGTGTGTGTGTGTGTTTGTTGTTGACTGCATATTGTTTGCCAGAAGATGAATAGTGTTTAAATTTGTAAATATCTTGTCAGTGTAGTAAAAGTCCATCTATCATTCTGTGTGTGTGTGTGTGTGTGTGTGTGTGTGTGTGTGTGTGTGTGTGTGTGTGTGTGTGTGTGTGTGTGTGTGTGTGTGTGTTTGTAATCGCAGGGCAGCAGATAAAGAGGGAGACGCCATTCCAGCTGTGAGAGAAGAAGTCAACATACACACACTTACACACACACACACACACACACACACACACACAGCCGGAGGCATGTGAGCAGGTGAGCATTAAGTCAGGCAGCTAAACAGATCACGTCGTGGTATGATATCTGCAGACAGGCAGACAGAGAAGGCCGGTCTGTACCTGCAGGCAGAGAGCAACAACTCACAGCACCCTCGCCAGGAATTTCCTCCCCCTCCTGAGAGAGAGAGACAGAGAGAGGGAGGGGTGTGTGACAGAGACGGTGAAGGAGAAACGGACATAAACTCGGGTTTTCACTTTTCAAGTGTTTTCATGCAAACAGAATAGGAAATCATGATTACGAAGTGGGTGGCAAATTTTCTTTTTTCAGATTTTATCAAAGTCCTTCAATGTCACGAAATGGTTTAACTTTGACATTAAGCTGATGTGATGGTTTGGATAAAAAATATGATGAGGAGTAGCAGAGACACATTTACAAACAAAATAAAGAGCAGCCTGTTTTATCCCATCATTTTATGAAAAGACTTAAAATGAGGCTCTGGACATTCAAATTTTTTGTCAGATTTTGTGCGTCGTAACTACCACAACACTCCCATATGAAGAGCATTAAGGACTGAGTATTTGTGTTTTTAAGGAATTTAAAGTATAAGAAAGATTAGCTGACAATAAAGGGTGCTAACATCATTACTCAGTTCATCAACATTTTAATATTTATCTCTTTTAGCAGGTTAAATAATTGTAGTAGCTTGTACATGTCTGTACCTCCTCCCGTCTTTTGTATCATGAGTTGTTTGACTCATCCAATCGATGTTATTTTTTCACTTCAACCATGTTTTTTCCCCCCAAGAAAATCTTTGCTTTTACATGACTCAGATGATATTCATAGGGACGCAATAATGTAAGAGAACACTGAGAGGGTAGTGAGAAAAAATACTCCCGTGTAGACAATAAGTCACACAAAAACTGTCCCAATGTGCCCCCTCCTTATGTTAGCCACATTTTCAACATTCTCTCTTAACCCCAGTTAATGAAAGGATATCCTTTGACATAAAAACAAAAAAGAACGACACATTCACACGCTACTGTAATATCGAGTACAGATGCTTCTTTTGTTATTTTGGAGTCATTCGATCACCTCCTGTATGATTTGTCTTTCTGGAATTACTTGGGTGTTTTGACAGGGTCCACAGTACTAATTGTGAAACTTTGACAGTATCCGTTACGCAAACTTGTTCTGCTGGTTTGCTTTTGTTAACACTCCTTAGAACAGCTTTGACATTTTTATTTTTTCACAGGTTTTTATAGCTTCCTTTCATTCACAATGTGCTTGGCATATGTGTCCTTTATCTGTGGCGTCCTGTATCACGTTCACAGTTGTAATTCCCCTTTGGGAGATGCCCATTACAGTTGTGGTTTTCTACTGAGCAGCTTCACTGTACCAACTGTGGGTTATGTTGTTGCCTAAGAGAGCCACAGCAGTAGTTACTAAATAAGGGAGAGTTATCAGTTCACATCTCCTGCGTAGATTTTCCCAGTTGAAGTTGTTTCATGGAGATCGTCCATGTCCTGCTTGTAGGTATTCCTTATCTGCGTTTTTTTTTGTTCTTGTGTTTTTAAAAGCTCTTTATATTTAGCCAGCAGGACCTGTCCTGAAATTTTTATGCGTCACAACTCTCTCCACACAAACTACTGCATCCACTTATCTAAAAATGATTCAGTGGTTAAATGTCAGAGCTGTCTGTGCCATTAAGGCCAGCATGTTTGAAGGAAGGACACCCTTGCCTGCCCTCTCCTTCCTCCCCCCTCTGTCTCTTTTCATTCCTCTCACTCTCTCCTTTCTCTCCCCCCTTAGCTCTCTCATCATCCACTCCCCCCCTCCCTACCCAGCCCAGGCTGGTTTGAGGGCTGATGCGCAGACCTTGTCATTCAGATTAGGGCCACATTGTCAGCTCAGGGCCCTTCCCTCTCTAGTCGCATGTCCCCAATCTTTCTTCCTACTGTCACCCTCATCCTGCGGCCAGAGAAGACCTTATAAAGCAACATTCCTTCTCATCCACTTCTGTCAATTCCAACACTGTCACTCAAATCACTGTTCGGGAGAGTGGAGAGAGGCCGAGTTAGCAGTGTCCCTGGCAGCAAGGACTGTGCTTTTTGGTCTGAGCTGGGTTGACGTGTCACGAGCTAGCAAACTGTTTTTTGATTGAGGTATTTTAAGTTCTAATTCTTTTTTGTCTTTGCTCACAACTGACAAGCTTTTCAGAGGAATATATTAACTGAGATAAGCAGGAAAGGACAAAGTAGAAGCAGCACTTGTGATCCAAAGGAGAAAAGAGAAGCAGAAAAGTCTTTTAATAAAATTGGCCATTGTGTTTTGCTTAATAGTAAAGACTACCAGAGTCATGGTGCTGTTTTTGAGTCTACGTTTTCTGTGTGAAATGAGTATTTGGCAGGACATGAGATATCCACCACAGCATCTTAGTCACTCTTTATCCTGCTGTGTAAAAGAGTCCCAGCACCATATTTATCGTCCAACCACATCTTGACTCACCGCCACAGTTTTATTGTCACGTCGTATCTAATTGCTACAGCAGCTTTGTGGCATTTAATTTTTGTTGTTCTCACAACCCCCTTTTTTTTCTCATGATGAGCAACAATGATTCAGCAGTGTGTAACGCAAGATGGCGGACAGCTCCTTTACTGGTATTAGCACATGGAGGTAAAACAAAAAAAACAAAAAACACCCTAGTCTTTAACCACACTGCCACATCATAGCGAAAACAACAGACGCTATTGATCTGGGTGAGTCGACAGTTTCATACCCGATGTCTTCCTCATCCACCACCTTGCATGAAGCCCTCGAGGCATACTGGTTCCTCTCCAGAGGCCATGCTGCTGTGCTTCAATACAGCATATGACGACAAGCTGCAGCCTCCACCCAGGTGCTGTGTTTACTAAAACCCGCTATGAGTCAAGAGTTTCAAGATGACTTCCCTTTTCTAACAGCTACTTGCAGTTCAATAAAATGTGCTCCCATACTCTGACACTGTCTTTGGTGTCATAATGACCATGCGTCATGCAGCATTCAATGTCATTGCCAGGACTGAAGAAGAGGTGGGGCAAAGCCAGTTCTGCTTCTTTTCTTACAAGGGCTGTTAGAGGAGAGCACATGGGCATTTCTTTTAATAATATATCTAATAATATATTGCATTTCA
Source organism: Sciaenops ocellatus (assembly GCA_033000465.1). NCBI lineage: Eukaryota > Metazoa > Chordata > Actinopteri > Sciaenidae > Sciaenops > Sciaenops ocellatus. The sequence continues at coordinate 19,504,472 of CP136882.1, read as the reverse complement.
TGTATATCTGTGCATGTTGGTTCCTTCATATTATTCATTTTTCCTGTCTCTTATCCTTAGGTACAGTATGTGAATGGCCAACACTAGGTCAGAAGCATGTTGAAAGCCACTATTGTAAATAGATATAGACATTTGTAGTTATTTGATATGCCTGGATGAAAAGATAGCATCATCAGAGTATGCTAAAGCACCCACTGCTTTTTCAAATGTCCTCCCCGCTTAGAGAATGAAAGAGAGATTTAGTGAGAGAGGGTGAGAGTTAGAAGCCTCTCCGCCCACAGAGAAGACTCATTCCCTCTGCATCTCTAAGCAGACTGTCATCCCTGGTCACCATCAGGTCTGTGCTCGCCCCAGTGAACATTCAACGCTGTCGGTGAGTTTCAGCTAAATTGAAAAAACCATCGACCGTTGATTGTACCCTGGGGCCAGCCTTTGTCACTCAGCATTTCAAAAAGAGAAGGAAAACAAGGTAAAACTGAGGCAGAAACCTGCACGCAGGCAGGGCCAATGACTCCTTGAAGAATCACATGAAGAGCACTGCGTCTATCCTGCACAAACAAAAGAAAAAATACTTCCAGCTTCCAAACCACAACAAAGGTCACAATCAACATTCATTGCTGTCGGTGGGTTTAACTGTGTGGAAGAGCTCACTGAACGATGAATGCAACTGTGTCCCAGATTTCATCCGAACGTCAAAAGGAATAGCGTCACGATATGCTGATGATGGCATTAGTTATTTCTACCCCCTTCGCCTCCCACCAACGACGGGCACACACAGGCAGTGCGAATTGACAGGCAGTTCAGATTACATCTCGATCACGTTTGCTGGTGCGGAGGGGTCTGAGTTCGGCTTCAGCAGCAGAAGAAGAAAAAAATAAGATGCAAGAGATAGTTGGAAGCAAATGACCTTTAAAGAAAGGTACACAGCGAATATATGGCTTGTATTGCATCTAGGGTTTGATAAATGATTTAGTTGTAAAATAATGACTGAATGAAATAAACAGAATATGTTGAATATGAACAGATGCATTCCAACACGGTAAGTGTCCTTTTTGGATAAAAAAAAGGCTTTAGTTATTAAAAGTATTAATTTCATCAATGAGGCAGATCAGCTGCTAAAGCATTCAAATCTAAATATGTTAAAATCCCATCATTTCTATAAGTATTAAAGTCAGTTTGGTAGAACAGACACATTAACAGCTAAATGGTAGATGTGTCATTTTGAAACAAAGCTGTTTATATGATGTGAAATAAAATATGTACTTGTGGAACTTAACTGGATTTATTGTAATACTATTTCATGTTGTTTTCATTAAATAAATTCTCACCAGTTGAACCCTCAGTGATGCGTTTCTGTTCCTTCGTTCTTCTTTGGTTTAGTTTGGTTAGAGGAGTGATGAGGTTGAACACATTCAAATTCATGTCCTTTAAACATTCAATTAATTCAGTCAAGTAAAAACAGCCTGCTGTAGATCAATGTGTTCAAAGCAGCACACCACTGATCTATGGCTTATTTAAATCTAGTCAATATTCAGAGATACTAATGACTATTGATAAGCTACCTTTTCTCACAGTAACGGACTTCTTGTAAGAGGTGAATGTGATAGTCCCCACTCACCTGAAATTTACTGCAAGAAACAATATGATAATGTGAGAATTTATTAAAAATACATATACCGATATGCTTTAAATTTACTATATTTCTTCAAATAAATTATTACATACTAGACAATAATGTAATATATAAATATACTGTGTCTAGGGATTATGTAGATGTTTTATAGAAATGTAGAAATGGTTGTTGAACAAATTGCCTGCATCCCGAAATTAACAGTACAGTTAAGACAGAAATGCACACACAATACAAAAACCGCTGCAACATTTTTAGGACTCGAATATGTTAAACCGGCCTCAATATTTGCCTGAATTTACATAGGCCTCAATGTAGATTAGCCAACTATGTAAGATTTATATTTTCTCTCATCATATTATTTCAGAGGGATTTAATTTATGTTAAAATAAAAATGACAGATGTAATGTAAATAAAATGAATATGAAATGATTTTAGTTAAAGTCAGCTGCTTATCCAGTGTGGCTAATTGAGAACACATTTTGCAAAATATTCAAAACATTTCAAGACTTTGTAAAATTACAGTAAATCAAACTTGAATGATTTGTATTTTCATCAGCAAAATATAATTCATACTAGATTTATACTGTGGTCCTTCTTCGGGTGGGTGTGTTAGTGTGTGTGTGTGTGTGTGCTAAGCTCATTTGTATTTTTCCATAACACATGGTTCAGTGACACAGTGCTGTTTTTGCCTTCATGTTTACCCGCTGGTGTAGTTTGGTTCAGTCTGTAAATGATCAAAGTGTGCTGATAAAACACCCATACATAATTAAGTAGTGACTTGCTTTAACGGTCTGTGAGAGATTTCTGTTCTTGTTCCTGTATGCTTCTGTCCTATCTAGCCGGGAAAGTACCTGCACAGTATTTCAATGAAAAACTGAACAGTGCTGATTCTGTATGATAACCACTGCTTGACCAGCAGAAATGTTCAGTTCTGGAGAAACTGGAAAACCCCCTTTACATGGGGTTTTAGTTTCATTTACGCACCTCATGGGTATTAACAGTAATTTCAGGCTTTTATAGCCCCGCAATATAGTAGTCTACTGGAGGTGTACAATATGACCAATATTTTAAACATTTTTGTAAATATAACGCTTTTTATGGCTCCATATATTACACCCTATTTATTCTGCACATTTAAGTTATCTCAAGAGTTCAAATTTTAGCCCTGCTCAGTCAAGTAATTTAATGTCTCAGAGAGCCACGGTGCTGACCTTGGACAAGACTATATTCAAGAGGATGTACATGGTGTTTTAATTATAAACCACAACTACAACCACCACTAGCAAGAAGCTGCAGATCTATGAAACCAAATGAGTCATGATAACAGTAATTGAAGACCATTGTTCCCAAATTAGACATAATCATTTAAACAGAAAAAAAAAAAAGAAAAATCTACTGATTCTTGCAAAGCAAAAGGTTTTATAATAGTTTAAAAAGCTGAAATGGAAAACATCTGAGCAGACTGTTCCTCTGTGGTTTACAAATATTGAAAGAAACTTATGGTTTGAAAATGAAAATTAGTATTTGAATAGAAGTTTAAATAGGGGTATTAGACATAAACACAACAAAGAGCTCTCTGTGAAATAACTGTTTGTACTATTAACAGCAAACACTAATTGAACTGACTCGCAGAGGATGAAGACCAGTCACTGTAAGAGGAGAATAAGTCTAAACTGAAGGACAAAATGAATGACTTCCTTTGTCCACTAGAGGGACACCAAAGAACAAAATATGAAAAAAAAAAAGAGAGCGCCTTCCAGCTCAGTTTTGTCATTTGTATTTTACTACATTTACAGAAATGCAAAATAAAAGGGCAAACACAAAAATAGCATTAACAGCAGAAGTTAATGATCATATTGAAAAGAGCGCACATCATTACATGTATGCAGAAATGACTATATGTATCATTACACGTGACAGTCGGCCAACAAATCATATCAAACATAGATCACAATAAAGAATTATTTTAAGAACTATGAAAATGTGAAAACCACAAAGGGGTCTACACACCTACTGTTGTACTATTAATGGTTTTATTAGTTTAATTATTAAAAGGTAATTATTTTGACGATGATTAAAAGTAAAAGCTGTAGATCTGTTACTCCCTTCATGATCATCTCATGCTTTGATATTTTCAACAAGGGTAATGGGAAGTAAAAAAATAAATCTCTAATACAAAATTGTGTTTTTTAATTGTTAGTATTAATGCCTTTTGTGTAAAATAAAGAATATGTGCAGCTCCCAGATAATTGATCAAGTATTTTACCCTGAGGAGATCATTTTTGAGTTCTGGAGCTCATTGCCCTGAATATTAATGTGTAAACCACAAGATGAGATTGTTTTCAAGTAAGAGTGTCTTCAGTTTGGGATTTCTTTGATGGATGGATTCATTAATTTTATTAGCTAACAAAATGATGTAGATTATCACAATTGATAAAGGTGTAACCTAATGATGTGAATTAACCACTGATCTCAGCCATTGTAAGTGCTGGTGTTCTACCGACAAACTTATGCACCTGGTTTCTATATATGTCATTATATTAATAATTCTAAAAGAACTGTATACATACAAACATCTACTACTATTGGACGCTATCATATCAGCTTGCCTGCAACACACAAACTAAATGGAAATCAAACCATGTAAACAAATTAAATCACATTTTACAGATTAAGTTTCTAAAAATATAAACTTAACCAGTTACCAGCCTCTGCTAAATTCACCATATCTTTAACACTACAAAAAATAATGCGATTAACTACCAGGCTTCATCTGTTAATACAACTCTCCCAGCTCCCTGGGAAAAAAGACGACATTATGCTTTGACTTGTTTATGTGCAATGCGACTCCAGCTTATTTGTTATGCTGAAATGCATATGAAATCAGTTGTGGATCAATTTGAAAACATCATTAGTACTACAGCAGTCGAGAAGAAAAATGCCCTACTGGGAAGGATGTTTTTGGAAAATAACTTTGTCATGCTTATTTGTTGTGACTTCTGAAAGACCTGCAATCTCACAGTTTTGATTTCCACAGCATGTTCATTCACCCACTTTTTTTTTCTTAATCTAATAACACCCTCAGGCTTTTGGTGGAATCGTTATTTTTTGTCATATCTGGGCAGATTAAAAGTAACGTGATGAGCAAATGCATTTCCAATCCACATAAAGCTTACATACAAACAGAAATTAATGCAAAACCAAATTTAGGTAGCTTCATTGTTAACAAAGACAAGCAAATAAAACAAGATCGGAACTAACAAGCTCAAAGGATGTTAATACTGGCAGAGGATGTTGACAAACCATATTGCTGCGGGATGGAGGGATCATTTATAGTAGAAAGACAATTAAACACTGGGTAACAACTCAGGGGATCTTGATGTAAACCTCACTCATCCTTTGAGCACAAAAATGTCCAAAGAATGATTTCTCTCTACCCTTAAATAGTGGTATTTACCCCAATGTGCATTGGGCTTTCGCTGCTGTTCACACAACCCTCCAGTGGGGGTCACTACTGTCTGATGTCTGCTGGTCTGAGCTGTCTCTCACCCTCAGCCAGGAATATCTGCATGGCCCTGTAGAGCAGGTGGACACCCAGCTCCCGTTTCTTCTTCACCTGCCAGTTGGACACCACGCCATAAAAGTCCCCTCGCTTCTGATTGGTGAGCATCTTCAACCCTGGGACAGTTGGAGAGGTTATTGACATGCTTGACTGGCGTAAGATCAATTGTCTCTGAATTGTTATTTCATACGTGTTTGTTTATAGATTTTCCATAAATAAACAATCATGCTTCGCGCAGATCAATGCCAAAAATCTTATGCTGAATAAAACAACATGTCAAGGGTATTCATGAGATTATAAGCAAGTCAGTCAAAAAAAGAAAACAAGGCAAAATGTGCTGCATATATCCATTAACACAGCGTTTAAGAAACACAGTTGATGCGGTCTATCAAATATGATATAACATGGTGCTTGATTTGTTGATTTTTCCTGATTATACAGCAAAGTATCGATAATATTCTTTTAGTGGACTGTCACATTGATTTAACCAATAAAATTTTGGTAATGACACCATTTTGTCTTCTCAGTAAATTACATTTTTAAGTGAGCCTAGATTACATTTATAGCCATTATCTTTTTTCCTTTTACCAGCAGTCATTATGTCCTTACAACTGGCTGATATTGTCATAAAAATGGCCTTAAGACCGTCATTTGCTGTTTAACAGAGATGATTGGTGATGAGTTTCACCCCCACTTGTACTCACCGATGGCCTCCACCATGCAGGCCTCTCTTGTGTAAGCCTCCACTGGAATGACATTCTGAAAACAATGCAGAGAGATGACGCCCTGCTCGGCGTTCCACACCTGAAGGATGTGCTGCACTTTGGGGCACAGTTTCTGTCACACAGACAGGAAATATAACACGTTTTACTCATTTATCAAAATTTAATCAAATAAAACTGATCACTGTGTGCTGCCTTACCTTGGAGGTCTTGTCTCCTTTGTAGTACTCTAGAGCCTCATACAGGTGGCTGTAGGGACGGGAGCGTTTTCCTTTGCCCACATAGAATATAGCGTTGATAAATGTCTGGAAACACTCCTGTGGAGTCATGGTGTGACTGCGGAATGGGAGGTTTTTTGTCACTCTGGCAGGGAAGAAACACAAAGATCCATTTAATCATATTTGAAAAATGTTTATCTTACAGAGATGTGGCAATTTAACAAATAAAGAAGTCAACAATTGCTTAGTGTAGAAGACAAAGTTATTGTTTATTTAATAGATTGTTTGTCCGCGTGTTCATTAATCTATACAATCAAGCAATAAACTTGTTTTGTCAGTGTAGTTTTAGCTAGTTTACGTTATAAAAGGTGATACAATAATGATGAAGCCTCACAGATAAAACATATACATATGGAAATTAGTTTATAAACCCCTCTGTACTGAGATAGTGTTGCAAATTTGGTAAATGTTGTGTTTGTTTTTTTCTTTTTTGACATTTATAAAAGATGACAACCCATAAACCTACCTAATATTCTATATATCGTGTATGAACTCTAAAATGATTCTTACTTGTCTCAACAAAAGATGTCTGCTATGGCTGCTTTTCATATACAGCTTATACAGCAGTCCTAAATACAAGCAGTGGATTATAGAAATGATTTTCATGCAAAATAAGAATTGTCTCATCAAATGAGGAACATTTTATGCAGTCCACAGCATCATCCTTTAGAGAGCCTGAAAACATAGCCTGAAGGAAGCAAAGAAAAGCAGAAATCAACATGAGAGACGGCAGACCTCGGGTCGAGCAGCAGGTAGTTGAAGCTGGACTTGATAATGCCCTCCCTCCATTTTCTGTTTTGATCTGGTTGGTCAAACTGCTGGCACAAAGCCTGCTCGTCAGCCTGGCAATTAGGCAGCTCGAAGGTCCTCAGGGCCCGACACAATTCTGGACTATAATCTAAATCTACAGATATACAATCAGAGAAGACAAGAAAGTGACTTCATGTGATGATAAGCTAAATTATATGTAAGTTTATTAACATGCTTCATTCGTTCTGTGGTTCTAATCTTATTTAACCACAAACTTACTTGAATCCCGTAAACTGTAGTGGCGAGTTTCAGTACAAATAATGAGGCCATAAATATTTCAATATTTCACAGGACAAACGTTAATTTATAGAAAAATAATTATGAATTTATTATAAATTTTAAAAAATTATGTTGCAGTAATCAAGAACTTAAAGAAAGAGCACAAGCATATACCTCGTTGTGGCTGGTCCAGCTGCTTCTGAGGATGTGGTGATTGGGAGTTTGACTCCAGCAACAGGCGGCACAGCCTTCGCATGTAGGTGGGCCTGGTGCGGCTACTAATGGGGCCTGGGCTCTCCCCCAGCTCTACTAGCTTCAATCTCAGCTCCTTGTCCGTCATCCCTTTGGTCTCTGGCAACAAACTGTGCTCATCATTTTCCTCCTTCTGTTGCGCCATCTGGGGCTTCTGGTTCTCCTTTCCTCTGTTCTTCATCATGTCGGTCTGCATGGAGCGCCAGTCATAAAGGATGGTCTCCTCGCTGCTGCTAATACTCATACTGGAGCTGAGGGAGGTGTTTGCAGTAGGAGGGACGTGGATCTCAATCAGCTTGTGGCCCTGTTCTGTATCGGTGTAGAGGTACTCCACTGGTTCATCCAGATCCTGAATGAGTGGACGCCCTCCGGGGGTGTAAGACAAATTAGCCAGGTTCTGTGGCCTGCAGCAGCTCGACAGCCGGCTCATGCTGTACCTGGGGGTGCATCCTGTACCTGGAGTGCAAGGAAGATCGGAGTCTTCCCTTGACCTCCTTGGGGAAAAATAGCTGGAGCTGGAAGAAGATGACACAGAGTCCGCCTGAGAGCTGCAGTCCTCAGTGATCCAGACTTTTTCGTTTTGTAGGCTGTCGACTTTGTCCTTACTATTTACATGATCATTTGTTTTTGTCATTGCCTCATCTGCACTTGTCAGATCATCAGTCAGAAAATCCCCATTTTCAGCAAGACCATGGCCTCGCATGGCAAGTATTACCTCTGCAAGGTTTCTTTCATAAGTGTCTGTTGAAGAGTCCTGCTTCTTTTCCAGTACGACTGTGTCAGACAAAGTCTGCGACTCAGTAACAGTGTCAGTTATGCTCCTGGAGAGGATCAGAGTGTCAGCTTGGCTATTACTAACACTTGAACCAGCTCTGAGGGTGCTGGACTGTGTGTCCTGACAATCAGCAGGCAATGAGTCTCCTCCTGTGCTACTCCCTGAGTATGATCGTGTATAACAAGGTGCATGTGGTGAATTGTAAAAGTCTTCACTGCTATGAGACCTGGGCGTCTGGCGGCGTGATCTAACTGGTGTAGGGAGGGTGTCTTCAAACAGAGAAGATGTGGCGAGGAGGCTATCGGGAGTTCTGCTTGTTCTCAGTGAGCAGCGACTCAACCTTGAGCGAGTCCTGCCCGTTACAAAAGGACTTGGTGTGAATGGAAGGTTTTCCTGTAATGCTTCAACCGTGTCATCCTCTCGCTGGTCAACACCACCTTCACTTGAAGTGTCCACAACAGGTCCACTACAAGCCTCAGACACGTCTGTGTTTGGGAGTTTTACTTGAGACAGGGCCAGTTTATCACACATACCTGGTAAGTGCTCGATAGTTTGAGGGTTTGAATTGTTCTGCAACTCTTTCTGAAGAGGTGGAAGATCCTCATCGTGCCGTGCCAACTTAGAATCAGAGTCTGTAGAAATTTGAATCTTTTTGTCAGATTCAGCCCCAACAGACAACTTGGGGAGTAAAAGCTCTCTGGGATGTACAGACATATCCAGAGCACTAGTGTAATGATCACTCTCACAGCTACTATAATGACTACTACCAGTCCCACTGCTACTGCTACCAACACGGAAACAGGCTGGCTGCTCTGGTATATTCACCTGAGCCTCTTTTACACGTTCATCCTCTTCCTCATCATCACTCTCATCCAAAGCACAGTGATTGATGACTGTTTTCTCCATGTCTTCTTCTGCGCTCTCACTGCTTTCCCTGCAAAAAACATAAACGTGATCCGGCGATGTGACATCGATGCCCTGCTTGTGTAAAACAGTGGCCATGCGTTCTGAATCCAGGAAGTCAGAGTACTCTGACAGGTCAAAGGGTAAGCTGCCAGTGCAATGCTTGCCATCAACAGCAGGCTGTTGTTTGCAAGATTCAGGACTAAAAACAGGGAAATATTCATCTACATCTTTGAAGCTCACGCTCTTACGGCTCGCTCGTCTGGGAAGAAATGCTGGAAGAGTGTCTCTTCTGGAGGGGGAGATTCTACGATCAGTCGTAGAAGCATGTTCATTTGCTTCTGATGTGAACACATCATCGTGAGTAAATAAATCATCCTCCTTAAGAATGGGCATTGCAGCCATTTGTCCCACTGCAGACATGCGAGTGCTTGATAGTATAGAGGGACCTTCAGATGCCCCATGTGAGGAGGAATTAGCCCAGTGATGCCTCTTAATGTCCATATCAGAGAGTCTGTTATGTGGTATTCCTCTGCAACTTGGCCTTCCATTAATGATGGACATGTTGAAAAATGACGAGCGCCTTGTGCTGCTCAATGGGGCTTCACCAAAGTCACTTATCATAGAAGAGTTGGAACTGAAGCTGTAATCTGATTCAGGATAGCTGGATGTGTCTGTTTGGTCTGAATACACAGCTGTGGATACAAAAGAGGCATATGAATTAGCAGTTCCTACAAAAGTGAAAGGTTACCCTAAGCCAGCCAAATTCTACAAAAAAAGAGCTGTATACACCACCAGAGAGTTTGACAGATGATCAGCCATGTGTTAGGGAATAGTGAGTGTAGCGGCAAATATTGGAGTTAATTAGGCAAGGATGACAGATATTGATTGAAAAAGTATTGTTTCCCTTGGTTCACTACATTTTTTAGACACAATAGCCAAGAAAATCAATACTGGTAGAGTCTCCATGTTGAAATGCTGCAAAATTGTCTGTCATATTGTGTTTTTTTTGTGCGTGTTTAAGGTAGTTAACACTTGAAATTGGTATGTGATCTCTGCAATAATTGTGGTAATACTGTGATATGACAATTTGCTTGCAGCTGAGCACGATGGTAAACACTTGACTGACTAAATAAATATTACTGTGATGTATTTGGCATATATGGCACCTTCATGCCATTTCACATAACAGCATTGTTTTCTTCAAGCTTTATAGTTGAAATAACACAAGTTGGACAAGTAGGATTACGTTTTTTATGTTATTTTTAAACAAGATTCTCTTACAGTATTGGAATTGGGGCAAGTCGTCGTCCTCTGTGTCCACTGAACTGCCCTGATAGTCCTGAAGGAGCTGGGCACATTTCCGATTCTCCTGTTGCTCTGCAAGCTGCCCTGGTGTGTTCCCTTCCTATATAAAGAGATAACAAGCGTAAACCAAACTAAAACAAATATTTTAAGCCACTTATAACCATTTATAAATCCTGTTACAGCTCAGATATTTTCTGTGTATTAATTTGCTGCACTACAGGGCTATTGCAAGAACTTGTAATAATCACTGTTAAAAATAAATTATTGTAGATTCCACACGCATCTGTGTACATTCAACTGTCTGAAAGTTAATCCTCAATAACACTGATAAATAACACTAAAAACTATTCTTACATTATCTTTACTGTTTGGATTCCCTCCATTCATCAAGAGCAGCTTCAAATTTTGATAACATCCCCACAGTGCAGCAATGTGAAGAGGAGTCAGGCCCTCTGATGACCTGGAGAAATGCAAGAAAACACAACTTAACATCACATACACAAGAAAACATATAAAGACGAACGTCCCTGCAGTCCTTATATGATGCGAAGTCTGGGGAAGGTTGCTCAACAGTCTATACAACCTATATACACTTAGCGATGCTGCAATAGTCAAACCGATCATTTCAGATCAACAGGCTCTGTAGTTTTACAGATAGAAATGTGAAGAGGAAAACTCCCTGTATTTTCAATCTTACCTGATATTGGGGTCTGCTCCATATTGCAGCAACATTTTCAAGCAGCGCGTGTTCTTCTCAGTCTCTTTGCCAACGGCCAAGTGTATTGCAGCCACGCCTTTAGTGCCCACCAGGTCAGGGCATGCGCCTTGTGAAAGAAGCAGCTGCACAGATCTGCCAAGAAAGAGAGATCTGTTACACTCTGACACATACTGGATTGTAGCATACAGTTTTATTAAATCGAAAACACATGTATGATGTCTTACAAAACACTGCAGTCAGATTAAAGGTCGACAAATAAGCATAATAACAGACGGAGTGCGCAAGCTGGCAAATGTTATGTTAGGACTGATTTAGTTCAACTTAAGGATAATTGCTAAGCTGTAGATACTAATGTAGTGAAATCAACACTGCAGAGGAAAAACGGCGAATGGCAGCAGTCAGTGAGCCAATTGTTGACACATCAAGCCTTCCTGTGTTTGGCACAGGCTTTGACTAATATTAAGGGTCTATCATGTCTGCAACTCAGTCAATATGCCTGACATTACAAGCAACACCAAATTGAAAGTTACTGAAGAAAATCGTGCACACTGCAATGTTAAAAGGGACAATGCTAAAACAATGATTATCTAACACAGGCACGTCCAAAGTACGGCCCGGGGGCCAACCACGGCCCGCGGTCAGATTTCATGAGGCCCGAAGCTTTGTTTTTATAATATATTATTTATGGCCTACCGGGATTGTCAGACACTGTATGGCTGGAACATTTGGCTTTTTTTGGTTGACATTATGAAGCATTTGAATGTGCTAAATGTTAACGTCTAAGGACATGTACCTGTACCTTCAGATGTGACACAAAATATTACTTTCTGAAGGATCTGGTGAAAGACAAGAGCAAGAGTGATATGTTTTAAACTTAAATGTTAACAGATTTTGCATTACTCATAAGAGGTCATGTTTAAAATGAACATGATCTTAAGATTTGCATCAACTTCATGCAAGTTTAACGTACTCCATACAATTTATTCTTTGTTATCTGACTTCAGATGTGAAAGAAAGGAAGAACTGGTTTTTAGATTTGTTCACGTCTGATTGGCTTAGATTTGGTGACATTGCCATTCTAAAAAATATATAATTGTGACAATGAAAATAAAATGAATAAATAAAATAGTGCATTTGTATGTAACTTTTTTATGTAACTATCTAACTTAAAAATTTTAAAATGTTAGTACTGGCCCCCGGGCATCTTCACATTGTCAAATCTGGCCCTGTTTAAAAAAAGTTTGGACAGCCCTGATCTAACAGGAACACCCATTTGAGTTAAAGCTAAAAGTCAAAGTACGAAGGAATGGATCACAAGTTAACAAGGGTTGAAAAACACACTCCATTTACTTCAATCACTACATCAGTAAAGTACCATGGGATAAGTTAAGATCGTGAATGACTAGCTACTTACAAAATGTGTACTGTATTATGTAAGTCAGAGCTATCGCACTGTATCAAAGACCAAGGGCATGTCTGGACATAACAAAGAGAAAGGGGGCAGAGCATCACCTCGGTTCTCCATCCTTCACAGCTCTACACAGCTGACTTTCCAGCGTCCTCGTCGTCTTTCGGTCCATGTCCAGCGTTATCCGTTTATATATTGTCCATCAGCCTCTTCTGAATTAGCCCATAGCTGATTCCGTGCGGCAAGGCATTTATAACTTTAAAAACGAGGCTAGCTGGCTAAGCTAATAGCGAAAGAGAGGCTGCATAAAACTACGCAGTGCCTGCGCATATCAAACTACGTTATATATATACAGCCAACAGTTCATGTGTGTTAGCCTTCGGTTTGTCCCTTAAATACCTTGAGAGGTGTAATGTTTTCAGACTCTAGAGACCAGTTGTTTATCCACATAATCTTTGTTTTCACGATTATTTTGGTTGAATTTCCCTCCAAGCACGCAAACCCTCCCTCTCCTTGCTGGCAGCAGGCGGAAGTCCCACCCACAGATGTCTCTGATTGGACAATTTTTTTCAATGAACCCAATCAGACGATACTTTAGCTTAAAAAGAAGGTGTGTGTTTTAATCGATACTAATGTATCAATCATCGATACTCACCACAGTCCATTGTATTGGCGGCTCTGATGCCCTTTAGCATTGAATTATTGCTGGTTATAGTTGAATACCTATTTATTATTATGTTCTGTTGCACATTATTTTGTTTTATGACCTACAATGGCAATAAAAAACATTTTCATATCAAATAAGAAATATAATTTTCTAATGTTCTGTTGGTGTATTGATGATAAAGTATATCTCTCACAACAGAATCTTAGAGCATCCATAAGATTATGAAGATAGGGATGCATATGGTGGATATATTTTTGATTTACATTACGATGTGCATTTCTGGTTCCGGTTATTGATGACTACTTAAATCATGTCAAGTATAAGGTATAGAACTTTATTTTCCCTGTTTTAATAAACTGGGAATGGTTTTGAAATAAAGGCACTCAAAGGACAGTCTACTAGGGGGGAAAGAAGTGATAATAGGTTGATGAGAAAGGTAACAGATTTACATAAGTCAGTCTGTAAAAGGTAAAAACACAACATTGTATATATTTAGGACCATTAAGTAAACAAAAAACAAACAAAAAAATACACTTACACTGTTTTTATTGCATATGATGTTACATTGACAAGATACTGACAAGCCACTTAAACGCTACACAATAAGCATAATAGTAACAGAGGGTGACAGAAAATCAAACATATCTATGCATTTTGACTAAGTGTAACGAGGCCTGATTAGAGATACAGCAATGGCCCTGCTCTTTTAAGTAAAACTATTGTATTACAGGACATGGATGTGTCCATTAAGCACAAATAAATAAAAACAAAGTGTATATGTAAGTGAATAAAATGGCAGTGCAAGGCTGGAAAAAGATGAAGAAAATGATATTTGTCTGGCTGAGGCATATTCATTGTTATACCCTTGGTAGGTACAACAAAAAACTAAAACAATTTGCCTCCTTGCCTAAAGTATGGTTTTCTTGTACAATGTGGAGCATACATCTTGAAACATGAACAGTGTTAGACAGTTATCATTTTTGTATATCCACCGTAATATTATTGAGAAATGACAGCTTTATTAAAAATATTTCAAAAATAACTGCAACCATATTTTCATATAAATAAACTCAATGGAGTGTTAAAAGTCATCGCTCACTGATGCATTTCACAACGAGGTTAACTGAACCAACCTGAAATTAGTTAAAATGGCAGTGATCGCTATTATATACCTCTTCAATTCTACACAGAAAGTGTAAAAAATATCTGATAGCATAATTATTACCCTAACCCTAACCCAAAGGCTGTCATCTTAGACAGAGCAGAGTGAGAGGAGAAGGAAACCCAGCAGGAGGAGCAAACGGCTGGGGTGGATGGATCCAGCATGGCTGTCCAGTTCGCAGTTCTCATAGGGTTCCAGGCAGGCAGCATAAGCCATGACATGTGCAATGTAGCTCTGCTCTTGGACCCCATGGAAAAGGTGTGACATGGGACCTTTGGCAAAGATAGCTACATCTTCTATGCCGTGGGTCTCTGAACCAAGAGGGACAGCAGTCTGCTGACGGTAGTCGTTTCCCGCTGAGAGATAATGGGACAAAGGGGCATTAGATAATTCTATATGTTTCTCTGTCACATCTTTGCAAACCCAGTTTGGACATAGAGAGGGTTAAGATAAGATGAACGCCTGACAATATGATGAAATCCAATACAGTTAAACTCCAAACAACTGAGTCAAATCTTTGACTCAACAAAAACACCATATTATAAGCTTTATAGTTGTAGTATTGTAGCAGAGCTATGGAATGTAATTTTTTTTGATTATATCATTTTACAGTGGAATATTATATAGATTATGTTAAGATAAGATAGTTTGGAGCTATAACACTTTTTTTTTTTTTTTTTTTTTTTTGAGTAAGCAGGTGGGAGTTCATCATCTAGCTCAAAATGTGTTCCTGTGACATTTATGTGACACTGAAGTAGATTGAGTTCCTCTTTGTGTCTCTACATTAGGTATAATGTTTCGCCACAAGATGGAGCTACTATATTACATGATCTTCTCTTGAATAATTATCAGTGCACACTTACATGAAATTGTCTCATTCACATCTGAGCGAGTTCCATTGACAATCTGGTATCCTGGACCATTTCCATACACAGCAGTGGTGAAGTGCTTATCGTCATCCGCAATTGAGCGTGACACCCCTGTAAATTAATCACAGGACAAACTGGTCTTTACAGGTTTGTTCAAACTTGGAACAACAAATGATATTCACTTTTTTATTATAAAACCGCCCTCAGCTCAGCGCATTTTACCTAAAACAGGGTTTCCTCTGACAGAGTGTCCTCCAAAAGCAAAGACATGGGAGTGGTCAGCAGTGACCACAGTCAGAGTGTCCAGCTCACTGGTGAGTTCAGCTGCTCGCCCGATCGCCCGGTCAAACTCAACAGCCTCAGTGAGAGCTCTTTTGGCCCTCGTTCCATGGTGACCATGGTCAATTCTCCCACTTAATGTCCAAAATAAAAATAAGTATAAATAGGCATCATAATAAATAGTAATTATGATTTGGACAAAAAACGTTCCAAAATAATCTTACTATTATCCACATTATCTATATCGACTATTTTAAAGGTAAAACCCCTAAATATAATCACTGGTGTTAAAATTACCTGATTAAATTACCGGTTAAATAATTTTATTTATGGTGTGAAATGGACAGTTACATTGACAGTTTAACATACTCTAGAATATGTGGTTGTTTGCCTACAGAAAAAAAATGACACTTATCTTCCACAAAGAGGTAAAATCCTTTTGGATTTCTGCGGAGAATCTTAATTGCTTTCTCCATCATCTCTGTAAGGGAGGGGTCCATGGCTGAATCACGGTCCAACTCGTAGCGGCAGTCTTTGGGCTCAAAGAGACCTAAACGCAGAGAGAAACAGCAGCCTCATTTTTAAGAACTAAGGAATATATGCCCATTTTTAGAATGCGACTTAATATCCACATCCACATAAATTGACTATAAAATATAACTTAAATAAAAATTAGCCACAGACAACACACAGAGGAGTGAGATAACTACACAATCATGCATTTTGGATGAAGTGTTCCTGTGTATACCCTGCACTACACCAGTGATTGAGAATTGTCCTCAATTAATTCAAATTTTCTGTCAAATCATAATAATAACACAGACTGGTGAAAATTCCTGGTTGGTTCACATAGTGGTCACACAGAAAAGATCTGTCATTACATGGTAAGCTGCGAGAAAGTAGTACTGTATGTCTGTAATGTATCTAGAGTGACACATATGTAAGTATGTGAGGTGCTGTCCTTATACATGTACAGTATGGTGAATTGAACAGTTCTTCTTACCCATCAGGAAATCTGTATTTCTGGGGTTGACAGCATCAAAATCAGCTTTGTTCCAAACATATTTAACATTCTGTAGGCAATGAATAAAAACAAATTCATTTTTGGAAGGGTGAGAGGAGGGACTGTACTGTTATAACTCTATTATAACTATTAAAAATATGTTATATAATATATAGTTTGCAGAGGGAAAAAAAACATTCATTCAATCAAATCTACCATTTACCTTTTTGTTCTTTAGCCACTCTGCAACAAGATTTTGTTTATCATTTCGGTCTCCTGTGTAAGATGGATACTCTGGATCGGGCGTCGTTTTGGAAAACATGTACTGACGACCTCCACCAAGAATGACCTGGATCAGACAAGTCATATATATTTCATACTCTATACATTTTAAGATTTAGCACATTCTTCTACACTGTTTCTTATACTTTATCTGCAGGTTGATGGATTTATTATATTAGGACTGACATTTATCTCTGTGTTGTGAACCAGCTGGTAAGCAATGTCGCGGCAGCCATTTTCAATAGCCTCAGCAGTGAGGTCAGAGTCAGAATACCAGCCTCGGTCAGCAGCGTGGGCGTAGTTTGCACCAGGAGAAGCATGCTGCACTCTGGTTGTAGTGACAATTCCCACCGATTTTCCTAAAACAGAGCAGTTGTGGTCATAACTTTGGACATCTTTTTTATACTGTACATACTGACATAGATAATGGATAATGGAGGCATTAGAGAAAAGCTATTAACCACCAAAAACCAGACTGAAATTAGTTTCAAACCACATTAGAAATTAAGAGTACAGAGTAATCAACATAGACTCATAAACAGTGTCAGAGCAGATATGTCCAAGTCAAAATAAAACCACTGTAAAGTAAAGCTGTGTGAACCTGAACCTACCTGCTTGCTTGGCTCGGTGCAGAATCGATGTGACTTCGTTCCCATAGCTAGCACTACAGTTGGCCCTTGGGGTGGCAGCAGTGACTCCCAGGGTGCCATAGTTGGCCTTCACACCACACGTGTAAGCTGTTCCTGTGCCAGCACTGTCTGGCATCTGCTGGTCCACATTGTACGTCTGCAGCGGCCAAATATAATTACACAAGTTAATATGAACATTTATTGTCTCGGGCATTTAGGTGTTCTTATCCTGAGAGTTAGAATAAGATTGTGTTCTTGGACTTGGTGAGCATTTACATGTACCCTCAACAACAAGCAATAAACTCTTGAATTTATGGCGTTATGAGTTGAGTTTAGTAGACCATTTTTTTGGGATGGACCAGCAGTTTCCAAAGAACTTCTAATTGCCCTGTTAATGTTTTTTTGTTGTTCCCTAGCTAAATTGAGGGCCTAAGACAGTGTTGCACACTGTATTGATTGTAAAGCCCCCTAAGGTAAATTGTGATTGGTCATTTGGGGGTATATAAATAAAATTTGACTAGTCTTGAAGTGGTCTGTCGATTTTGGGCTAACATTGCATATCCAGTTTACGATGGGATAGCAACTGGAATTGAAATATAATCATCACGTTATATCCCTTTATAGGGCACTCATTGAAATACTTGGAAAATTAAAATCAACCCTGGAGTATTATTGGTGGATATAAGAAGAGATTTTGTCATTTTTGACTCTGAAAAAAAGGTGTCAGTTTTAGGTTGCAAATCAAAGTCAAAGAAGTTACCATATACGGTCACTCGCCCACCTAGGTTAAAAAAAATTCCCCAAAATATGTGGACCATTTATTTCCAAATTAACAATCAGACATATGTCTTACGGAACTTATGACACTTATTTCAAAATATCACGCACGTGATACAGTGCAAAAAATGTTAGGATTAGTGTTAGAGTAGGATCCATTAGAGGCCATAGCAACGCTACCTGTGACGTAGCCTGACATTCACTGATTGGCTGGAGAAAGTCACGTGATTCTGCTCCTTCACTGAGAGACATGGGGTGGCACCATTTTAAAAGCCCATGGATAAAGGGTTAATACTGACATCACCATCTGTATTTCAGAATCTATTCACATATGAAATCTGAAGAGTACGGCAGAAGTACAAGAGTCAACCCCAAGATAAACTGACAACAGGCTACTTTTATCATCATGATATGATATGCAAGCTGGATAGTTATATATGTAGTTGTGAACTAGTAACATTTGTACATTGTTTGCTTGTTAGTGTGTTACGAAAGTAAAAGCAGCCCAGAAAAGTAGTATAAATGCATGTGTGGTGTCTTTATTTAAACAGCAGTTTGACGGTGTTGGTCAGAGTGAGCTGACCTTAGACAGGGCTAGGTATGGGAAGGTATCCATAACCAGACTGGTCTCCTCCCCTGATTTTCCTGCCATCTGGCCTTTGAGGATCCGAGCGGCAGTCACTGTTGGTACCCCCATACCTGGAAACAGGTGGAAACACACCTGAGTGTTAGATAACATCAACCAGGCAAGCACAGGGCTGTCATTGTACTCCAAGAACATCACAAGAATCAGCTGATGATGAGAGTTTAAAGGGCAGTGAAAGACACGGTGGAAGAAATGGTGGATAATATGCAAAGGAAATATGGAAATATTCTATATTTGTGTTCTTTCTAGGACTTCTTTGGTTGATTCACACTCCATTTCTGCATAATATACTGTATATATGAAGCTAATCTTCTTTCAGCATAATGTGTGAGAAACTATACATGTAAACCATGTCATATGGTTATCTATTAACCATCAGATTAAATGTCTTTAAAAAATCAAGTCAAATATACCATAACACGTGATATAATATACTTGATATTTGATTGCAAGGAGGGAGATGTTACAGATTACTCTCAAGCACTGATAAAATCTTCAATGTGCTGCTATCAGCATGTGTGTGGGATGGGGTGGAAGTGTCTATAGCCATAAATCTATAATTCATTGATAATTTATAATTGGTCCAGTGGCATTGCCAAATACTTATCTTGGATTATGAACGCAGTAGTTTCATGACTAAATGACAGGTCAGGTCAGAAATGATCAGTCCATCTTGTTTGACTTGATTTGATCTACAGTGGATTCATACATTGTAATATAATGTTGATAAGTTATCTAAAACAGATATTTTAATCTGGTAGCCACCCATACCATACCAGTTTAGAGATTTTAGAGTTGAAACAAATTTTATAGCTACCTTAAAACTTTAGCCATGTATCATGGACTTATGTGAACTCTTTGCAGTAGTTAACCTTTTTTGGTGTTCAGACGGGTTAAGGACGCACAAGGAAATAACTACACATGCAGTGTAGACTGTGGTTTAGTTCATTTTGCTTTGCTTGGCTTTCCAAGCAGTTGTAACTGCTGGTGATCAGATGTCAAAATTCATCTCCTTCTACCCTTGAATCCACACTTTCTGGGGTCACATAGTGCACTGGGTTTGAATTTCATTCTCTCTCTCCGTGAACTAACACCACAATGACGATGACACTCAAACTTTCAAGTTCTACTGGCTCCTTGTCATCTGGACAAACAAACTGAACTAAAGGAAGAAAATGCTTCACAAATGAACATCATTCTTTTTCAGACTCACCGTCCCCCAGGAAGAGGATGAGGTTCTTGGCCATGCGGACATTAGGCTGATTATTCAGGGCAGTGTAAAGAGCCTGCTTCGCTTTGTTGTTCCAGTAGCTGGCATGGAGCTCTTCCTCTATAAGGAAGAAGATATAATGACATGATATATATGAAATAAAGGAGCAAAGTCAAACTTTCCATACAAGGCAAAGATGGTGTAAAAATGAATAATACATAAGAACAAAGGAGAGGATAGCTATGTGATCTTAATCCCTCATTGTGTTTTTATGTTATACATACACATGGTTTTCAGATCAGGTTTTCTGCAGCATCATTAGAGTCACATATTTGATCAAGAAAAAGCACTGCCTGCCAATTAATCATATTTTATCCTTGTCTCATATAACTTTTTTCTTTTCTTTTTCCTTGAATTGAAAGTTGATATGATTGTGCACTGTAGCTATTGTGCTGTCCTTGAAAGGAAATAAGAGAGAAAAAACAAAAACAAAAAACAAAACAGCAGCAATATGTTAACAGATCCTTACCTGAGTAAGACAAAGTCCACTGCACTGAAATGAAAATCAATAATCCAATAAAAATGAGTTTAGTTTTGCTTGCCATGGTGTTGGCAGATGTGAATATGCGAGTACATTAGAACGTATCCACACCATGAGATCTAAGCTTTTATAGCTGCAGCCAAAGAGCAAAGAGCACATGGAGGAGCCTTTCAACGTGAGCCAGAGGTCATATACAACACACGCACACACACACACACACACACACATCTTACTAGTATTAAAAAGTACTCAATTTGAGCTACTTCTTTGCGAACTTCTACATTTAATACTTTGAGCACATTTTGCTTCAGTAACATTTTTAATACAGTAAACCTGACTAGAAATTATATATTCTTTATTTTGAAGTGTTTGTTTGACAGTGCTATAAATGTAAGAAATGCACAAGAGCCTCATTAATTGTTCATCTTTATTGTGCTGTAATGAATCCATATCTGTTTTGTTTTTTTTTGCATTGGAATACAGAACACTAGCTGGTGAATGTTAACCAGGAGCAGCTTCAGTTTTTATTGTCCTATAGCCACCATGAATTATAATATAATTAGGGTAATTATTACATTGTTTTATGGTGCCTGCAAATTTGCAAATTCCAACAGCTAATATTTAATCTGGCCAGAATTCAGCCCACACTTTGTTAAATCAGTTTTCTAACAGAGCAATTTATTTGAATTTGCGGCAGAATGAATTGATAACGTGTCTGTGTGTGTACAGGTGCGTCTGACTGCACATCTGTGTGATGTTTTCCAGCAGTGTGGTTAAATAGCCTCAGCATTTTTACACTGACTGGCCTTGTGGCTCAGACAGACCATCTCAAGGTCAAGCTGTTTTTTTTGTCAGTATCAGCACTTGGATGTTTTACAGCAAAGGATTTTGTGAAACGAGAAAGACCTCTAAAAGACAGAATTGACTGACTATGGACAAATAAAAGTAAGTTTACATTCATCCGCAACAAAATAATAAAAGTGTATGACAATATTGCAAGTATTGCAAGGATACACAGAATTAACTTGACTGTCTCCAAAGGTCAATGCCATGCAGTTTACTATCACTCTTAGAGAGGTCACAGGGTTGTTCCTTGTATAAGCTGTGTGACTGAAGTATGGTGTCTTTCTTGATATATATTCTATATTTCCCCTTTTGTTTCTTACCTATTCTGTTGATTGCTTTGTGAATGTTCATGTGGCACTTTGTTGTATTTCTAGGGTGTACTGCTGTGGGATGATTCCCATGTATAAAATGTTTGTATTGATTAAGGTCTTACATTAGACCCAACTGTGCCAAGCCTTCTCCACATTTTTATTTCTTTCTATGGAAACCAGCAAACCCTTTTGGGAAACTGAATTGGAGAATGTACTTACCAAGAAAAA
The DNA here is from genome assembly GCA_033000465.1 of Sciaenops ocellatus. Taxonomy (NCBI): domain Eukaryota; kingdom Metazoa; phylum Chordata; class Actinopteri; family Sciaenidae; genus Sciaenops; species Sciaenops ocellatus. The sequence goes on along the minus strand of CP136882.1, from coordinate 19,482,434 downwards.
GTGATGTTTTTCATCCTTATTTAAGTAACATTTGCAAAAACACAGTATAAAAATACATTGACAATATTTGTTTACAAAATACATTCATGTACATTCAAATAGATTACATATCAAGTGACAGACAATCTGACAGAAAACAGATTTACCATTTGGAACCAATGAGGTCAAGATGCAAACTTAATAAAAAAGAAAATTCAAGGCTACATATTTTTCATTCCTGAAAGAGATACAGCATCTTTATGATTTCTTGTAAGGTCTGTGGGTGTTGCAGCTTGGCATGGCACGATGGCTTGTAGTTCAGGTCTATGTTACCCTCATATAGTCATTTATTCCATCTGGACAGTGACAATCATGCACACCAACAGCTGTGTGTCCTGTCTGTGTCCACAAGCTGAACAGTGAGCCCTCAGACTGTTTGCATGTTTCAAGTTATTCTGGCTAAAGCCTCAGATGAATGTGTAACTAGTAAATTACAGCTCCTTGCAAATGTTTAATAGCTCTGAGCGAACAGAGTCCAGACAGAGTTTGTATTTATCTTGAAAACTAAGAAGAGGACAAACTTCTAACTAACTACTGAAAGAACTAGTTAGTGCAAGTTAGTAGTCATGTTGCAGGTACAGATTTGAAACAGTCCTCATTAAGTAACTGCTAATTATCTAAAAAAAAAAAAAACTGGCAACAGTTGCATGAAATGGCTTGTGTGAGAATGAAGGTTCATGTTTGCATATTTGCATGTGTTCTAGCATGCACTGCCTGCCTGTTTGTTAGTTTGTATTTAAATAAGAGCTACTACATGCATGTTTAAGCCTGCTTTTCTTCATGCATTCTAAGTTACTAGCTCATGTGAATGTATACTCTGTGGTCAGGATGACTCTGAGTATATTTCTGTTACAGTACAGCATTGAATGTTTATCCCTGTATTCTGATTTGCCAACCTGTGTGCATAAAGTGAATGTGTATGCTTGTTTAGTGCATAAAGTGTCTGTATTGCTGCATGCATACAATGTATTTGTGTAAGTGTGTCCATTGATCTGTGCGTGTGTGTTTCAGGGTCATCTGAGTAAACAGAGGAGGCCAAGCAGGCCAAACAGGAGGCCTGAGGGCACGTTCACATCCGTGCTCGAGGTGTGGGTGTGTGGATAAGGAGGGCAGTTCGTATAAGGCTCTAAGCAAGCAGCGTAAGCCATGACGTGAGCCACATAGTTCTGCTCTTTCACCCCATGGAACAGGTGAGCCATTGGGCCTTTGGCATAGATGGCCACATCCTCCCCGCCATGCGTCTCGGCATCAAGTGGGACAGCAGCCTGTTGCATGTACTCCTCATCATCTGGAAAGAAATGAGTAGAGTGTAATAAAAAAAAAAACTGTTTTGAGCAACTCTCTGCTTGGATCATTAACTGTTAAAACAAAACAGATGTTTTTATAGACAATGTCACCATAAATTAACCACGATATTAAGTCAGATTTGTTTTGTTCTTCACTGTGTGAAATGTGAACCAAAAGACAAAATGCTGCACATACAGATAAAGTGTGCTTTACTAAAATAAAAATGGAACATCCTGCCTTTGACACCCATGACATTAGTTAAGTGCTCTTATTACAGTAGATTACACTGGATCCCCTTTGTCTGTTAGTTCAAATACCACCCACACCAGTGAGCATCATTGGATAGCTCTAAGATTACATTCGCCTCAAAGATGTTTTTGTGGCTGTTCCGCCCATAAAATGGTGTTTTGTAAATTTTCTGTAAATTACCTAATTAAAGTTAATTACAACATTTTCAAAGCCCAGAAGGTAATGGAAGTCCTTTTGATAAAATTACAGCATTTACTGCGTGACTTTCTGAAGTTAAGTGTACTGACACATCACACATATTGTTCCTCCCCAAAACCAAACATTCAGTGCTGGAAAACAAGTGGGATACTGGTGTGTTCTTGACGTTATGATGTAAAACAACTGCAGTGTTGATAAAGGGTCCTTTATGGATTTATTGTTAAAAAGATCTGTGGGAAACTTTTATTCTCTTTGGCTTCTACTTCTCTAAAAGAAATGTTGCAATAGTGTTTTGGCCTCACCGTCTTTCAGTCTATTAGAATGTAGATGCTGACTTTTCCAGTGCTTCATGTTTCTCTGGATGAATACATCGAATTTTAGAAATGAATCCCTTACTCTAATTGCATGTTTACTCAAGGTACCACATGAGTGTACACTTTTGAGACACAAATACTGGTTCCAAAAACATAAAGTGACGTCAAGGCATTCAAAAAGACAAAATTGGGGGGTTTAAAAGGCAATTCATCCCTGGATAGAAGTCTTTCCACCTTTGACTATACACACTCATGCAATGACTAAAGCGAATGGTGCAAAACAAGAGGAGGAGGAACTGGATCATTGGTGTCTAGTGTTCCACAAAGAAATACAAATTGCCGTTTTAAGTGCAGTTACATGTACACAGTGAGGCCTGTGCAGAGAACAGAACAGAAGACAGCACAGTGAAAGCCATAAACATCATATTTCATCTTTGCTTTCCAGAACAAAACACAGTCATGAGTCAAGCGTAACCACATCAGTTCACGCTGTCTGTACACACATCAACACAGACGAGTGCAGCATCTGAAAGACATTAGTTCGTGCTTACAGTAATCCACCATTGTGATGTTCCCTCTGGTTCCATTTATGTGGACATAACCGGGGCCGTTGGCATATAGGATGCTGGTGAAAGGCATTTTGTCATCCGCTTTCTTTGGTGCCAGACCTGAATGAGAAAATATGGTTGAGTAATAATATATTGGTCAAAGTATCTTTTCACATAGAGGCAAAACAGACTCACATGTACTTTATGAGACAAAAAAGGAAGCTTTTAACATGCAAGTTACATAACCGCAATCTTAAACATTATGCAATCACCTACATGTATGAGGGTCATTCCAGGCTGGTTCTGCTATTTTCCATGTGTCGTTTGCATTCAAACCCTGTTTGTTATTCTTTACTTTTCATGTCAGTTTTAATCTGTTTTAAGGGTTTGTGCTTTGGACCATACCAAAGATTGGATTCCCTCGGGGTGTGTTCCCACCAAACGTGAAGACGTGGGAGTGGTCAGCAGTGACCACAGTGAGAGTATCTGATTCTCTGGTTAGCTGTGCAGCGCGCTGAATGGCTCGGTCAAACATCACAGCTTCTGTCAGTGCCAATTTTGCAATGCCGTCGTGGTGGCCGTGATCAATTCTCCCTCGTAACAGAACAGTGCAGAACAAAACATCTGATTAGTACATTAATAGCACTAGACTAATTTCAGCGGTAGCTAAAAGGAAAATTTGATTATGCTTTATGATGTTTTTGCCTTACATTCTTCAAAAATAGGTGTTGTAGGATAATCTTAATGACATTTTTCAAAACGAAAGAGCCTGATTTACATTGTTAGCCATGTATTCTGCATCTTCATCAGGTTAAATCAAATTTTAAGGTACAAAAGTCACTCAAGGGATAAATGACCATTGTGACCATGATGCTAAAAATGATATGCTTGCGACATTTTAAATTAGAGGACTGTTGATGTAGTACTCATCTTCTACAAACAGGAAATATCCTTTGGGATTCTTGCTGAGAATTTGAATGGCCTTTTCTGTCATCTCAACAATAGAGGGGTCACGTGTACTGTTCCGGAAAACCTCAAATCTCATGTCCTTTGGCTCGAACAGACCTAGAAACAAAGGAATAAATTTTTTCACTGTAGAATTTAAAACTTTGGCAGAGTACTTTAGTAATGATGAGTTAAATCTAAACTGGCAGAGATAAAGAACAGATTGAGAGAAAAAAAATAAAACTTAAGGCCAAGTGAGAGAGGTACGAGGAAAATCACTAATATGTGCCAAAGCCAATAACATCCAAAGACTGTATACTAAAACTAAGCTGCTTTAAAGATCATGACTCCCATTTGTTCCGAATAATAGTAATAGTAATAGTAGCTAATAGTAATAAGACTTATTGCTGACATTTTGGAGAGACCTGTTCTGTTGTCAAGTGATCTCTTATATAAAGCAGGGACCTTTTTAAATACAGTAAGTAGTACATCTATTTGTAGCACACAGGAGAGCAACACAACTGTGCACAACGATAACAATTCTATTGCCTCTGTAGTACTGTAATACACATCACAGCAAGAACCATGCCCTTTGGTTTTTATGACAGTAATTAGGGTTGGTAATACCAGCTAACTGAATTTATAGTGCATCGTCATGACCACTTTGCATGGCTGTAAAGATGAAAGCTGACCTTTCTGGAATCCTTGGTTATAAGCCACTGAGAAAGTTTCCTATTTTAGATAAGACCTTTATCTGTCAACACTTGGGTAACATAGATACAGAGGTTCAGCTGTTGTAAGTGTGCAAGTGTGTACATAACATGTGTTTTTTTTCCTCCTTGTCTACCAGTCTCGTGTGCATGGTGTCAGTGTGTGTTTTATATACTGAAGCAAGCTCTGCTTATCTCTTCAACCTCATATCGGTCTTTGCTCACACATTTATACCCACCCATGAGCCGGTCAGTAGTTTTAACATTTATCTCGTCAAACTCCTTCCTGTGCCAAATGTAGTGTGATTTCTTGTTCTGAAAAACAAACCAGAGGACATATGAAGCTGTGAGACTTGTATCTTGAAATACATGGGAATATCCAACAGCAATGTTAAAGAAATCCTACTGGTTTAGCCTTCAGCCACACGTCAATGAGGTTCCTCTTGTCTTTGCGGTCCCCCTTTCGAGAGTTAGAGGTAGGGTACTCAGGGTCTGGGGTGCCTTTTGGTGTCATGTACATCCTCCCTCCTCCCAGAATCACCTTAAAGGGACACCAGAGAGAAATTACTAATGTACAACAATACAATACTGAAGAATTTCACTGCCCTGGTTTTTACAGAACTGCTGATCTACTTCATTCACCTCACATATCATGTGCAAATAATTATGATACAACATTGCCGGTAAGCATATCTATATATATATATATATCTATATCTATATATCTATATCTATATCTATATCTATATATATATATATATATATATATATATATATATATATATATATATATATATATATATATATATAGAGAGAGAGAGAGAGAGAGAGAGAGAGAGAGAGAGAGAGAGAGAGATACAGTATACACTTCCTGTACAGAAGTCTTGTAATGTCAGAAAATTATTTCAACAGATCAAAGTCGTTGTGCACTCATTGCACTTAGTCATATTCTAATAAAACATCTGATTTACATCAGGGTACTACACTGTAAGGTTACATTACAACACTTGCAAACTATTTCCAAACTGCTCCTTATACATCTGAAAGCAAAACGATCATCAAAGGACATTCTACTACTGTAGATAAGCAATATACTAAAACTTTGTTTCACATGCGCAGTGAGCCATATAAGATTATTGCAGTAAGTAGAGTATTTTTTTAATTGAACTTGATCCAATTAATCAAATATCTTGATCTTGAAATACGTGTCAAACAGAACTGTTCTTACATCAATGTCAACGTTGGTGACCAGTTGGGTTGCAATGTCGACACAGCCCTGTCTGCGGGCGCTGGAAGGAAGATCTGCATCACTGTACCAGCTGCGGCTCACAGAGTGGGCATAAGCAGCAGCTGGGGAGGCGTGCTGGACACGGGTGGTGGTAACTATGCCAACTGATTTACCTGGACAATGCAGAGACGCACCCACATCAGAAGTAAAAGGCAATCGCATCCAATATGAAATGACAGTGCTCCTTTTATGCATACTGAAGGTTTATTTATTCAGAATTTTCTTGGACATAGAGCTGCTCTGGAGGAAGAAATTAGGACACAGCCACAGTCATTAATGGTCCCACAGTCTTTCCTGGCTATGTAATGAATCCCAATGGAAGATGTTTTTTTTTTTTTACCGCAGCAATGAGTTAGTGAAAAATGATCACTTACATATATTTTGTTGTATTTTAATCTTCACTAGCTCTCAGTGTTTGACAGTCCGATTGGCAATAATTGAATTATAAGGCCAATTGTCTTTCACTTGGAAAACTGAATAGGATTATAGGAACCATCAAAAAGTAGTACAACATAAAACTTAGCCATAAGCTAGACATATTCTGAACATTGAACTATAATTGGTGACAATTGAGTAGCAGGGAACATGCTTATCAGATGATTGTTTTATTCCTCATATTATATTTTTATTCTTTTAAAAGCATATAGGTCATTGCATATCGTGAGATAAGAATGCAGTTCAAACCAGCTAATATTTCAGTTACACACCCACACACTCACTACACTACTACAAGCCATTTAGTGTCTTTACCTTGTGCTTTAGCACGGCGTAGTACTGAGTAGACCTCATTACCGAAGGTGGTGTTACACTCGTAGGCCACTGCGTTAGCACTGAGCCCTACTGTTTTAGCATTGGCCTTCACCCCACAGTGATAGGCTGTAGCAGTGCTGGCGCTGTCTGCTACCTGCTTATCCACACTGTAGGTCTGTGGAGCAAAAACACAACACAATTAACGACAAAATAGTAGACATGTATTTAAAGTAGTATTTCCCTTTCTATAATATAGGTTAGACCACAGAGACACCAAATACACTTAATACTCAGACTCACTCACACTCTTTCTGAGGGATTATTCAAGGCCATGAAGCTGATAAAACCAACTCTAATCTGATTTTAAATCTGGTTTCACGGTTTCTATGGCAATGTCAGCATTTTCAGTCTAAGTGCTGATTTTAGCTAAATCCCCTCCACACTTAGGTTTGAGTATTTAAGTCAGATGGTATGAGGCAAGATGCAACATGTTAAGAGAACAAAATGTGAAAAAACCTCCCTTCTTTATACTGCATCTGCAGTGCATCTCAGTCTATATCTTTTTTTTCCTCCTTCTCTCTTCATGTGTGTACACTGTACTGATTTACCAAGCAACCACAGGCACACACATAAATGATGAGTAAATTAGCATGTGGTACCTCCTTCTCTCACTTTATTTATCTTTCTCAAACACACAACATCTGACAACAGAGATCTTCCTTTCCACTGATATCTCTGTTGATAGTGTGTGTGTGTGTGTGTGCGTGCGTGCACGGAGGCAGAGCACTTCAGAGGTCACCGAGTACAGATACATAAAAAAGACTAATATTAGTATTAGTAGTAGTAGTAATAAATATATATATACTGTATATGTATATATATCTACACTGTAAAGGATTATCAAATGCAGCCAGAAGTCATTCATGAAACACAGCTAAAGTTATATGACAAAACCTTGCTGGCTGTTTCAAATTAGAGCCTGTATTGTAGTCCACACTGTTAAATAATGGCTGAGGAACTACAGGTCAGCAGTGTTGTGTTGTCACCTTCGACAGGGCCACATATGGGAAGGTGTCCATGGCCAGCATTGTCTCCTCCCCTGATCTGCCCTCCATCTGACCTCGCAGGATTCGAGCTGCCGACACTGTGGACACACCCATCCCTGAGAGACAATGATTGACAGGTGAGGGTCACTGGATATGGTCGACCTATTTTTTTTTTTTTTTTTTTAGGTTCACATCTTTGTCTACTGACCACAGAACCCAGAATACACTAAAACATTCTCTAGTCCAGTGTGGGTACATTTCCAGACCATAAATATTAAATATGTTTGTTTTAAAAACTCAAAGTATAACAGTGAGAGGAAAAAATTTAGATTCAATAATTCTCTAAGTAAACAAAGTCAAAGCATGTCAAGGCCATTAACATCAACAGAATCCAAATTTAAGGCCATTTAAGACAGTGGTTTCAAGGAGAACCACATTCAAATACAGTCGTCACACAGACCAACACTGACTCTTCCAGGCAAGTACTCAGACCATTATTGGTAGAACATGCATAACATAAACATACATAAATACTGATGTCACTATTTGCCATAAAACAACGCCTTTTGATCTCTTTTGTAAATCAATTAAGAGACCGGTTTCTCTCTTCCTGTGGTCAACTGTTGACTTTCATCCCCAACTTTACAAAGCCCATGCTACTGTGATGCACTCAACTCACCCTTCAACATCCCCGTAATAAAACTGAGAACATGCTCTGGGCAGGGCATTACTGGAGAGATGCAGAAAGAAAACTAAGGTTCGACCACCCAGAAATGTGACTCAGTACGTCTGATTCAAAGCAGATATTCTAGTAGTTAACAGGAAAAAACACTCTTAAAAATCTGCGCCTTTAAACAGCTTCCCTTACAAAAATTACCCTCATGCCTCACCAGCTGTAAATATACCATGCAAGTGACAATTAATGTGAAAATATTGGCAATCAAATCCGATCCAGATGGAAACTTTCCCCAAATGGCAATAGTGGTTCCTTTGGTAGACAGTACAGTCACTGAATGCCACACTGTACTGCTAAAGAAGGAGTGTATTGTGCCAAAAGTGGATCTTCAGGATGAGATCCACCCCATGTGCTAGCTGGAATTGCCACCTCAAAGGTAGAATATTTGACTGCAAGTAAAATATTTGACTGCAAGTAATATTATAAATGTTTTGCAAGTAAGTCCTTGTTTTGTTTGACTCATATACATGCATGGTGTCAATTAAGCCATGTGCCAACAAAGGTAGTGAAGAAGAAGAATGGAAGAAAACATGGGTATAAACAATGCACAGTTGAAGATATCTAAAAAAATCTTTGCAAATGTTTTTTGAGGAATAAAAATCACTCAACATGTATAAGACCTCAAGGCGTTTTGGTTAGCAACACTGTAAACTTAAATAACTTTTGTACAAGAAAACTCTATACCCTGAACTATCATTATATCTTATAAGCAGTCAATGACTTGCAACATTAGCATTCTTTTGGTGTTGTATTTCTTGCCACCTGACAAATGTAAGTCTAATATTGACTCTCACTCTAGCTCAGTTTTGGTCTCCACCAACAACGAGGGAAATATCTGGCTCTGTAGCTTCTAAATGTTCCACTATGCTCACAAGCTTGACAATGAACTGAAAGGCACAACACTGCTCCATAGAGCCAAGGGGAACTGTAAAGCAAGTTTAGTTAAGTTCAACTAAAGCTACTTGGTTAAGATCAGAGAAAAATCACCTTCATGATTAAAAGAAACCAGTGTTGGTATGAACCCCTCTTGTCTAGGAGATTAATGTCACAACTACTTCTGCCTCTACTTCTGAGTAATTATTCATATGACTGAGTCTTTGCTTGCCAAGCCCACATAATCAATTTTAAGCATCTGAATAAATGACTAAAGCTGTCCAAAGTTTTAATATGACCACTGGCTCATCTAGACGTCGGCACCACTACTCACACAAATCTATTTTGAGCACACCAAACATACTGTAACTGAACACACTTGAGCATTGTCTTGCAGTGTATATTGGTCTGTATTTGTCATTGAGGCTGAAAGCAGTAGTTTCTGTTTCAAACTTCAACCACAACCACGTCAGTATTGAATGTTTGCTGGAATAGATTCCATAATGATAGCATGACCTACCGTCGCCGAGGAACAGGATGATGTTCTTGGCCTGGTGATCTCTAGGGCGGAGTTTCAGTGCAGCATCCAGTGTTGCCCTGGCCTGAGCATCCCAATAGGCTGGTTCCTTCTCAAGTTCGTACAGCGCTGCTCCGTGGAAACACACACGTAGATGGAGAATGAGATGGTTGTGTGGGGAGTGTGGATGGATATGAGTGGATCTTAGAGATTCCACAGATAATCAGATATGTGCTTGACATTGACTACTTTGCAAGGTGTGTTTGCATGTGAGGAATAGCAAAGCTGTAGTGTGTCTGTAGGTGCACACTCATCCCCCTCTTGCCTTTGTTTGACACTTTGAATTATATTTGGCCTCAGGTTAGACAAGAGAAGAGGTTTCTCAAGAGGTGTCAAAATGACAAAAACAGCTAGGAAGACACTGTCTGTTCATGCCTACTGAGAGACTCACAGTGAAGGAAGTCAAAAAGAAAAATTCCTCCGGCCATACACCAAAACAACTGGAAAAAACAAACCGTCCATCCCACATTTTACATAAACAGGTAGACACAGGCAAACATATACACAGACTCTCCATTACACCTACACACCTGAGTTTGGAGTTTGTGCTGTTCTCAAGCACAGTTTGCCCTCACACACTCACACCCTTTACCAGGTTGAGGTTACCTGCATGAGTCGCCCTTCGCGTCCATTTGTCTGCCCACAAAGTGCTACTAATATCCCAACCGCAGGCAGCAATAATAACTCTGTCGTCTCCTCACCTTGGCTCTCCATAGCAGCCCGGCCCACAGCCAACAGTATGGGGCCCAGAAGGATGAGCAGGAGACTGGGGGCCCTGCAATGTGGCATCAGCATCTCTAATCCAAGCGACCTGGAGGCTGGAAAGGTTGACACAGCCGGCTTTCAGAGCAACACACTGAGACCAAAAGACAGAGACGCACAAGCAAAGAGTTGTGTGTGGCTGCTAAGACCTCCGGCCCTGCCTTTTAAAGCCCCACTGGGTGTGTAGTAAGGAAGGGCCAATGCCAGCTCATAGGCTTAGAGCCACAAAAGAGGGAAGAGAAAATGTGAGAGAAGAAGGAAGAGCCGGGGGAGAGAGAGAGAGAGAGAGAGAAAAGGAGACAGAGGAGTAGGGACCACACAAGAGCTCCGTAGCATCGCAGCCCCTCTACTCACTGAAAATGCACCACCCCCAATTTTATTATTTTAAAAGGTTGTTTTAATTTCGTTCTCCCTCTTTTCCCTGGCTCCACCACTCTCAAGTGTGTATGATAGAAATGTGAATGGTCCTTTGATGTGGTAAATGTATAACGGGTCCTTCTACGCAGCAGCCCCTTTAACAGGGAGAGAAAAAAATGGTTACCCAATTTGTCTTGGCATCCATCACGATGCAAATCATAACCATGTCTCTTTCCATTTCTCCCCCCCCCATCCCCTGGAAAAACAGTCCAAGGGAATAAAGAGAAAGAGGTCCAACCTATTCTTCAGAATATCATGATTGAGTCTTGATGTGCTCTGCTTTTCATGTCAGGAAAATGGTCATATTTCCATTTCCCCCCACTAAATTTTTGCATTTAAAAGACCCTAATATTTTCCCTCTCTCACCAACTCAACTTGGCTGGTTTTTCCGTGGGAAGTGAAGCAGGGTTAGCATTTTTCTTCTGTGAGGTAGTGGAGACCGCCTGCAGAATGAAAATGTCTCTCTTCAACGCAAACACAACAGTTAATGTGTGAAATGAAGTGAGTTGGGCCAACTTTGTTCCACGCGGCCAGAAGAATCAAATTCCCGGCGAATGGCTCTTGCCTTGTGAACCCGCAAGGCTGAATCTCGTTACAATTCAGAGCTCTGGAAGACCTCTGCTTTCTGCCAACCACTCACCCGTTGCCAACAGGGGTTTGCAGTTAGTCACATGTGCCTAATCAAGACTGTAATAAAATCATAACAGCAATCTGGGTAAAGAGGCCTCACATGATGCGGCCCACACCGCATGAACTGAAAATACCAACGGCAATGTTCAAGCGGAGGAAAACTTGTGGAGGCCTGTCTGTCTGTCCATTTGTTATGGGTTTGCCCCTGAGAGAAAGTCTAGTTTATGTTGGGAAACGCAAATTAGTTTCCTGCGAGACAAGTGTAAACACCTGGTGGCTGCTTTAGGTCTCAGTGTGGATCATGCATCCACTAAAAAGTGCTTAGTTGCTTTTGTTGGCTGATTATATAGCAAGCTTGAATGCTCGTGGGAATGCAGCAAACTCCTGGGAATTTAGATAACAAATATAAACAAAGTTTAAATAATCCAATCCCAGTGTATACTTTATATACATTTCAGTAATAGAATGAATTGCTGATGTCCAGCATCAAGAATCTAAAATTAAAACCATACTAGTCCAGTCTTACATCCAGAGGTAATATTTCTAACTTACTTTACTATGTATTAAAAAATACAATCATTTGTTTTTGTTTGTACTTTCTACTTCCTCCAAGGGGGAGATATCTAACTTTCTTGTTGACAGCAAACATATTTTTCATATTCTTTTCCCCCCTCAAGCAAAAAAGTCATGACCACTAGTAACTATGATCCATTGAAATAAATTACATGCAGGAAGGATAAGAAGATATCTGCTTAAATATATATCCATATTTTCCTGGCCTCTGATTGAGTGCAAGTGTATACGGGATATTTATAGTGTAGCAGATGGTGACTTGTGTACACTATTGAGATCACGAAGCAGAGGAAACCGTACAGTGGGGGGCTCTTCTTTATCATGTGGTGTGTTAAAACAGATTTCCTGTTTTATTCTATCCAACCAAAAAAAGCACCTGTTTATGAAGCTCAAAAATATAAATAGGATCCAAACCTAAGGAATAATCATTTTCTATAACAAGGACTAATTCTACCATCTACTTCTACTTCTACCATGACTGTGCAAGGAAACTCTACAAAACTCTACACTTGCTGAGAATTTGTGTTCCTCGGGTGATGCTGTTTTGTTAAATTGAGATTTTAAAAACCTCATAAGAGAAAACAGTCATCAATGAATGGTGAAAGAGGCTTTCATTTGCTAAGTCCAAGTTCTACACCAACTCCCTTTCTGAATAGAATATAAGATATCGGGGAGCAACAGACCAACTCTAGTAACAACAATTTCTTCCGAGGGGTTTTCAGATAGAATTTCCTAGGAGTTCCTTAGTGAAAATCTATACTCCCAGTGTCCATTGAGGAATCTGTCAATTGGCATTCAGGTGTGGAAGGCAAGAAACATGTAACATTGAAGCCCTAAAAGAAAAATACCTCCCCCCTAAAAAAACATTGTCTTGTCCTGCAGCTTCTTGCAAAGTCATACTCTCTTTTTCTCTTCCTAGCTTTTTCCGTCCTCTTCAAACTTTTGCCTCTGACGTTATGTCTTTGACACTATGTCCTGCTGAGGCCGGTTGTTGCCTGCTTATATTGTCCGCTTGCCTAATTCTGGTTATGGTTGCATGACACCGGCTCTGCTTCCCAACAGCATTTACCTGGGCCCCAGGACGGAAAACCAAAACATGATACAAACACTAACACTCCCCCAGTGCTCTAGGCTCACAGTCTGGGAAGCCCGGCTAACAAACTGAGCTAACATTAGCTAACAGCAGCAAAAGTTTGTAGACAGAAACAGTTTCTTCATGATACAGTTTCACCTATATCAGTGATGATGCTGAATTCCCTTGTGCCATAAAGTATTTCATACCTCTCACAGGTGATTGTACCTGGAGCACAGAGTTAAATATTGTGTATGGGGCACAGAGCAGGAATGACAGAGGCACTACTGACCTGATTACAAGTCAGTGTGGTATCAAAATGATTTAAAATCTCATTGTGTAGTAAAAAAAAAAAGTTACAAAATGAATGTTACTTTAAAAATAGGTTGAGAGGTAAGATTGGTGGTCTGGTGGTTGAATAAATCCTCTGTTTGTCCTTTATGTCCATATGTAAGGAACCTAAAAACGGACTCTTTTAAGCTGTATAGAAATATACACTGGTTTTACAGTTACACATACCTCTTCACACACAAGCAAACCCTCACTCAAGCATCTGGATCCTGAGTCAGACTCCCCTAAAAGTAAATTACAAATGTTATACTCCCCTCTACCTCCCTTCCTTCTGCTCTTGACAAGCGGGGCTCTTTTAACTTATAGATTCTTTAAATTACAGTGGTTAGCCGGATTTTGTGTCTAGATTACAACTCATGCAAGGAAATATTTAGGTTCAGGTTGTCAAAGCGAGGATATACATATGGGTGTTGCCAGACCACACAGCCACAGTTTCAAAGACAGAGCCAAATGTTTTTTCCTGACTTTTAAAGGTGGATTTTCAAAAGGATTTTTTGAGATATGACAAAGATAGGGAAGAGAGAGAGGTGGAGAGAGAGAGAAAGAAACTGGGCCAGGGATATTGATGGTGAATAGTTGTGGATGCTTGAGATGGTATCTTAAAGAAGAGAGACAGTCATATATTCAGTAGTGAAGAGACAGACAGACTGCCAGATCTTAAAGAGAATGAAAAACAGAGACAGCGCTGGTGGAACAATTAAACTAAGTCTGCAATGATGCTTGTGATCTATTTTGGCGTCATCACAAATATGCTCTCCCACATCTTTGCCTCAAACACACACTCATAGAGTGACATCGGCAAGACAGATGAAGAATATATCTAGATAAATTTATGGAGGTACCATAAATGATGTAACCCCTTTTTATGTGAAGTGCTGGTGACTGAGACCCCATCTCAGAACACTTGGAAGACCAATCATAAAAGGTTTTACTGCTGGCATGCAACTCATTTGGGGGACAATTTGAAGCAAATCACAGAGAGACCCATGTCCCAATTCAAGCTGGCTCACAGCAGCGACGACAAGAGATTGCTACCTCAACATCAAACAGTTTTGAGAAGTGGCCCCTCTTACTTTTTAATTGGACTCATAAAGGACTATGGAGTTTACCCTAATTAAACTATGGTATGTGCATGTGTGAAATGGTGAGAGACAAAATTAAAGAGACTGGTATAGTATACAGAGAACATGTGAGCACGTGAGATCGAAAGAAAAATCTCTTTGAGAAAGACCCTGCGTGTGTGTGACTGCAAACATGCCTGCCTGCCTCTCTGTGATGTGTTATAATTGTCCAGGGTTTGTTATGTCTGACTTCAGACCTAAAAGTTGTGACACGGAAAAACGTAAATTGCAGTTAAGTCATATCCAAACTCATAGCGCCAGTTTTTACTGTGAGCACTGAAGAATATATTGCATTTGACATCATGTCACAAAGAAATGCTTTCATGGGCACATTGTGACCACATTAAATATTTGCTTGTGACCACTGGTTTGCAAACCTTCGCCCCTTTTTCTCACTCTCTTAGCAACATCACAAATATAAAATTCTGACTCACCTGCTCGACCGCATCCAGTGAGGAGAAGTAAGCTCATCCACAGTATCATCTTTCCTCTGAGTCTTAAAACCTCCTCAGTTGTCAGACTTATTTCTCTTTTCCCAGCACTGTCATAGTTCTCTCCACTTTCGTTTTCTTGTGCCTCTTCTTTTTCTTCCACCTCTCTTGTTTTCTTGGATCTCTTAATGCCTAGCTATACAGTCACCTCCAAGGAATCCAGAGAAGTAATAAATGACTGATGGAAAACAAAAACTTATTTTCCTTCCACCACTAGCATTTTGTAGAGCCTTGGCTTGCATCTTTTGTTTGAGACAGAGGCTGAGGAGGAGGGGTAAGCACACTTATTTGGACACACGCACACACATACACATATCTGCACTACCAGCCGCACTCACCTTTTTACCAGTTTGTGTCAGAAATACCCATCAAATCAGAGAGCGGACCCATTTCGCCTCCCCACGCTGCCCATCTTTTTACTCCACAATGCATCAAATCAAAGTGTTTTTTTCTTTCTCGGTCCTTTGTGGACACATGTCTGTCAGCAGCTTGCACAGGTTGAGGCTTTGTAGTTTGCTGCAGGAAATACTTGAATTGGTTTCAGAGGAGTCAAAGTGGGACAAAGGGTTTGAAGAATGCAGGGAAATAAACAAGTGTGTAGATGATGAACATTGCAAAGACATGGCATGAGAAAATAAACTTGTACTAATGAGATAAATGTTGAGTGAAAACTAGAATTTTGCAGGAAGACAGAAACCGCGGGAATCAAGTATTCGTATTCAGGATGGTTGATCTCGGTCTGAGGGGAGAAAACAAGACTTAATCAACACACAACCGTGGTGTACCTGCCTTGCATTCCTCGCCTCCCACTCAACTAAGCACTCTGCTTACCCTAGATCTCCTCCACATCAAAGAGCACTCATTACAGAAGCCATCACACATGCACAGAAAGATTTGGGGAGGGAGAATGGGAGACAGGGAGTGAGGGAGAGCAACCACACTCCCACTGCATGCAGAAGTATCGTTCAAAACGAATCAATTCCAACTGCTATTTGGCTCACCTGACAAGACCTTGGACAAGACAGAAACACAAGCCAAACAGTTGCCAAAGAACAATGTGCGATTTTTTTTTATTTTAGCCTGAATGAAAGGAAATGAAGACCATGTTTATAAATCAAGGAGTCAAATCAGTTTGGTGGAACAGCATAAAATCAGTCTTTCTCTCCTTTGTCATAGTTTTGTTTCTGAAAAGACACCAAAGAGAGTTCCCCTTTCCTGCACGGCCACCCAGGCGTGATGCTCATGCTTGTGGGAGGAACATTGTGTCAGGTGGTGAGGTCGGAGGACTCCACGACTGGCGCTTGAGGTCAGACGTAGGTTTATTTTCTTAGGCAGGCCTCTGTCCAAAAACATCCTCCGCAGCGTCCTCAGGGTCCGCCAGGTGCTGACCAGACAGAGCCTCTTAGCAGTGAAAGGGGAACTGCTGTGAGACGGAAAGCTCCTTTCATTCAACTGGTTTGGCGGTATTCATTTACATTTTCAGGTTACACACTCATGCATTGATTACCCATATGGCATGGAGTTGACATTTCTTGAGGACCACACTGGACCACCCTGCATGTACTGTAGATAAATCTGTAATTTACAAGGTTTTAAGTAAACTATGAGCTATCATCAGTGCCCTGTATGCACTGCATTTTCACGATAGATGAGTAAGTAACAAAAGAAATGTTTAGTGAAGGGGTTGCAACCTGTTTGGTCTCTTTATCTGCTACACTCAGTACCCATTACACACTTATTGGTCCTAAAGGATATCACTTTCTCAGAAGACTTCAATCAAAGGATGAACCCATAATGACTTTTGTAATCCACTGATTTTTACTCTGGCACTTCCATGAGGTTCACATTTTCGGTTTTGATTGAAATGTCTCACCAACCACAAGATGGATTGCTGTGAAATTTGGTAAACACTTGGTACTTTGGTACTCATTGGGATGAACAGCAATTATTCAGGTAACCGTTTAACTTTTCATCTAACACAACTGTTTTAGCATTTAACTTGAAGCATTTCTGTAGACTCTTGGATTTATGAAATCTTTCAAGGGAGCTTTGCTTCTTTCTGATTAAAAAATATTGCGTCAAACATCTTGCTCAACAAAACTTCACAAAAAAACTTTTTTCATGGGAAAAATTCCCTCATACCTAAACATCCTGCTGCCCCCAGCACAATTCTCCAGATGCTTGTTGGGGTCACATAGAACTGGGTGACAACAACATTCAGGCTGGGAAAAGGGTTCATGGAACCACCAGAGTACTTTGTGTGAGGCCACTGTTTGAAGCAGTGTCTTTGACTTCAGTTTGTGGCACGGAGATGTGAATAATGGATCTGAATGCATGAAAAAAGCTGGCAAACAACAACAAAAAAAACTTTTTAAATTTAATTGACTCTGGAGCATCCCAGTGGAGCACAGATTGTTCCAATCTTTTGTTTTCAATTTTTCTCATAAACACATTACCAAAACTTTATTAAAGCCATTTTGTAATGAGTTGACCTTATGTTGCTGTATAAAAGCCACGAGTCATCTCATGAATCCCATCAAGAAATAAAAAACACTACAATCATGAGCCTTCTGGTTTTTGCCCATTTACCTTTTTGTGACATTTTGTTGAATTGTCTCTTAGTAGTTATAGGACAATTAACAATTTCTGTCTGTGAAGCTCCTGCAGTACAAATATTACTGGAAATGTTTTGAATGCTGAATGAATGCTGCTTTCAAATCAAACAGTCAAGAACAAACTAGATGGATGTATCTCATTTTGATACTCAACAGTACAACCATTAATCACATTCTAAAAGTTACATTTTGTTGCACTATAGAAACAACAAAAACAAAAAAACAAACATTTTTCATTTGTTTCGTGACTCACAGAGGCTGCAGAGGAAAACAGGATGATTCAGCACAACTATATTAATGTCTATTTATGTTATTTCTAATGATGTGTAGAAGGTGTATAACAAACTTGGAGCTACAAAGATGTTCTAGCACATCAAATATAGTGGGATTTATTTTTACTGGAGATTCATTGGCAAAGAAGGAATCACATTTACACAAATACAACTCTCAGTCATTGTAGAAGTAAAGTTCAGATAGGGATGAAAGGAAGTAGGTCTTATCTTTGTCAGGGAGCTTTTTTATGATATGTACAGAAAGTTTGTGAACCGGCCTGTCAGCAGCTGCCAATAAGGCCCTCCTTGAGGGTCCAAACCATTTGTGATTGGTGTGTTTTCTTGTTGGTTATAATTCTAAATGTACACACGGTGCTTAGATTACACAGCAATCTGTGCCTGAGCAGATTCATCTCAGAGGATCAGAAAGAACAAATTCAGACTCCCAAAATCAACAAAAGTGCTGCATTTACAAAAAATGTAACAATAATGAGTAGCAAATGACACTTTATTTTCCATGATCAAGAGATACAGTATACTTTGCAACACTATCAGTGGCCTCCACCGGCTTTAGAATGGTGCTTTGAACAAGCAGCATAAAGTTATCCCACCATATCAATAACAAAGAGACAGCTACAGTTGGACGTTCACCTCACTTGTGAATACCTGTCATGATTCCTGCAGTGATTGTTTCACAGTACTGTAGCTTGTTTTGCACTCTTGTTCAGGAGAGAGAATTTGTATTTATTTAGTTCATGAAATTATGATTGTAAATAAAAAGCTGACACGCTGTGCACTCATTGGGCAGTATTTTAGTCAGAATGACCTCCTATCAATTTATCATGTTGAAAATAATGAATGATGACCATGAGAATTTTTGGACATTGTCCATAACAAATTTTTATAAATTAACTGTTACACACCTGTTTCTGTGAATAGGCAGAGTTGAAAGAGTAAACCCAGGGTTTGAGGGTTAAAGGAGCAGTGTGGAAGAATTAGTCGTGTCTAGTGGTGAAGTTGCTGATTGCAACTCTCTTGCTTCACCTTAACCTTGAAGGAGATGAAGGAGAAACTATGATGGCACAAAAAAGCCCTATCTAGAGCCAGTGTTTGGTTTGTCTGTTGTGGGCTACCATAGAAATGTGGTTCTTCATGGCACACTCAGAGAACCCATGGCGTCTGTAGATATAAATTGCTCATTCTAGGGTAATAAAAACATAACAATCTTTACTTTCATGTGATTATAAACTAATGAAAAAAAATAGTTCTGCATATTTTATTAAATTTCTGCAATATTCTATAAATTGAGCCCACTAAATTTTACACACTGGACCTTTAACAGAAGCAGTTAAAAACTAGCTTTTGTGAGAATGCTTATCCAGGATTGACAGACAGAGTTGGAATTAGTGAAACCAGGCAACTAGAAGAAAGACTAACTAACCTGAACTTTGTGTTACCTTTGAGCTACCCTTTATGTACATATGGACATAAAGCTTTGAAGATGAATAAGTTAACACTGTTGTTTTTAAGTGGATTAATTATATTGGACTGATGCATGTGTGAGTGAAAGCGCAGGCCATAAAAAAACTTGTAAAAAAAAAATACATCTGGAATAACAGTTTCAGATTGTTCTGAACCAAACTGTATTGAAGTCATATAATATATACAGTAAAGTAGTCTCCAGCAGGAGGGTCCCTTATCCCTCTCAGACTGATGGTATACATTTCTTTCACTGTGTTGGTCTAGAATGACCCATGACTAATGGGAGTTTCTGTGCTCTCTCGTCCAGCAGGTTCTTATGGATCGTGTCTGCTGCTGTGGTCCTGCACGACGTCAACTACATATATTATGACTGTCATTATTGCTACCATTTCTCCATTACAGTTTATAGTTAGTTAATGATTTGCTGCTGCTGTGCATCTGTGTCTCACTCTGTCTCTGTTTATTATGATATGGCGCTATATAAATAAAATTGAATTGAATTGAATTGAATTGAATTGAATTGTGTGTTTCTGTTTTGGACTTTGAAACTCACATTCATAGAGGCACATGTTCAAAACTAATGGTAAATGAATTGTTTTACAAAGGTAGTCTCTCAAAGGACTTGCTTTTAAGTATTCTTTGCACCTTCCAGTGGCTAAAAAGTGAATTTATCCACAGTAAGGAAAGCACTGTGCAGCAAACAGCTGCAGAGGTTATCTGTCAGCGAGGCAATAAACCAACCCAGAGACAGAGCACGCTTCTTTGAATTGTATCTTAGTCTTGTTAAATAATCACTGCTTAACAGCAGGCTTTACAACAGAACAGCCATGGTGAATATTATAGTAAGAATGAGAATAAAATCTTTATAAATCTCTAAATTTACTTCTTGTTCAAGCGATGATTCTCTCTCATGTAGAAATATCAATCATATCCAACAAGAAAAGCTAAAAAAAAAATAAGAGACAGTGAAGCAAATGTACTAAAAGCTTCATAAAAGTTATCATTTTTAATCATGTCTCAAATATTTTGATGCAAAAAACATCATCTCTACAACAAAACATGCTCAGTTTCTGAGTCAAAAAGTGTGGGTACCTCTGGACTGTGACTGGAAGTAGAGCCTTTCTCTGAAAAACAGAGTGAGGTCATGTATTCTTAAACATGTGATGTGACTACAAGGGCACAAGAAAAAAAAAAGGTGAGGTGTAGTGGATCAAAGTCCTCTGGCTGAGTGGAACTTCAGAGCTTATCATGAGGCATTATCTGATTAGGTAACACTGACTGTAAGAATATCAGTTTATATTGTAAATCAAGTGAATTACAGGATTTATTCTGGCAGAACAGTCACTGAGGCAGATGGCATGATCAAAAAGACCAAGAGTGAGATTGTGTATGTGTGTGCGCGCCTGTGTACTTGTGCGTGTGTGTGTGTGTGTGTCACAGTCACAGACATGATGATGAGGACATGTCTGGGGGCCCCGCATCTGTCGACATTTTCCATCTGCCAGTCTGACTCTGGCTGCCTTCAATTAACCCCTAACAAAAAACCACAACTGGAAAAGCAATCAAGCACAGGGCAAAATATTGTTTTTAAAAAATTCTTAGCATTTCTTAATAGTGTAACTTGATTCATGGAATTACTACATAGAGATCAGGCAATAACAGAAGAGCATATGAAATAGATTTTAATGTTCACTCACTATGTGGCAGGCACACACTGTTACTGCCATGCTATATATAATGCTACTCTATATGATAACTCATGCTCATGTGGCAGTTTAACACCCATTACCCAGAAATAAGAACATTGAAAATACAACAACAAGTAATCAATGCTAACCCATTTTACACTGTGTTATAGTTGTGTTATAGTATTCATAATTTAGAGTACAATACCCATGTTGTAAATATGGACAGCTTTACAAGTGTGTTTGGCATGATTATCTGATCAAAAACTACTGAGTCAACAACTTTGCTTACAGCCAAACATCAAGCAAGTGCAACAACACAAGACACAGCAGCCAGCTAATATTACTTACTAGTCCAACAGCAAGAAACCCAACTCAGCGTTTGTGTTTCAGCATTTTATTTCAGCACTGTGCACTTGCACCCAAAGTTGAACCAGGCTGAACTTTGGCCATGGTTTCCGCTGAACCCAGCAGCGAGCCCTCTGCAAATCACACCTTTAAAATCAATCCCAGGTGTAGGGGGCGCAGAGTGGGAATGACTGAGAAACCATTCACCTGATTGTGTAAGCATGCAAATCATTTTATGGTCTCTTAGGTCTATATTTTTAATCACGTGACTTATGAATACAAAACACAGATTCAACACAGAGATTCAAAACAGTGGCTGTCAGGTTTAATTTGTTTGATGTTAATGTTGACGGTTTAATGTGTCTTTCAGTTCTTCAAAGTTGGCTTCAAATGTATTTATTAAGCTGTTAGATGTACAAACCAGTTCAAACTAATACTCCAGTCCAGTTAGTGGCGGTAATGAGTCCATCATTTGGTTTGCAAACTGCTATTGAAGTGAGGGAAGAAGAAGACGGAACCGAGTATTTGAAATGTTTCCGGTCGGCTGTATTTTGAGCGAAGACTCGTGGAAATGTTGGTTGAATAGCGCGCTAACAGTGTGTGTGTGTTTCTTTCAGGTTTATCGTGCAAAGCACCATGGCTGATCCAGGTAGGCATCAGATAATGTGTGGAAGTTTACGTGTTCAGTTTCATGACTCACGTAGTTTGATCTGTAAATGTTCAGAGTAACGAGAAACACAAAGTAGTGCTAACCTGAACGTTAGCGTGACGTTTTTAATAACCAATGCTCTCTTTAAACGGTGATGTTACTCTCACAGAAAACTATAGACTGTACTGTATTTATTTATTTTTAACGAATACGAAAATTGTTTTACTGTAATGTTGTTAACTACACAGCAATTCATGAGTAAGCCAACAATAGTTAGCTAGCTGAAGTGAAAGTTTTAGTTTGTTGTTGGTTGTGGCTGTAGAGGCATTACGTAAATCTCCAGACGTGATATGTATTATTTAATATTAACTGAAGGAGAGGCGAACACTTATACCTATAGATTTAAATGAAGTTATTAAGAAACACAAGCTACATATTAGCTTAATGGTCTTGTTATTGGACACTGTGTATGAACATTTAACTACATAAAACATTAAAAAGAACTTATTATCTCACAGGGCCTAATAAGGACAACATCAGAGCTGGGTGCAAGAAATGTGGATATCGTAAGTAAAACGCTGTGTGTGTGTGTGTGTGTGTGTGTTAGTATTAATCCCTTTATTTATCTGGGTAAATGTGGTCTTCTTGGAGTCAAGATGGAGTCTAAAGCTAGCTTTTACAAGCGTGTAAGATTTAAGGGGTCTATTTACAGAATATGCTATATTAGGGCTGGGCGATATATCGATATTTTAATCTATATCGATATATTTTCAAACGTGATATAGCACGAGCTCTTTATATCGATGTAGTTTATTTTGCGTTAAAATACATGTCTGCCCTTAAGCCGCCAGTTCGCTTTTATTTCTCCTCTCCCTCTGCCCGGGTCTCCACATTTTAAAGAACAAAACTGAAAACGATGAGAATAAATCATTTACGTGTAGAGTGGATGTTTGAGGGACAGGGTTATGTGTTTATCGGAGTGATGCCCTTGTGGAAAGAAACTTCTTGTGTCTGTCTTGTTTTGTGCATAGTGTTCTGTAGCGCCTCCCAGAGGAGAGAAATTGGAACAGGATGTGTCAATGATGTGATAGAGCTGCAGTGATGTTTGCTGTCCGTATCCTTATTCTGGACATGTATAAATGCTATATGGTGGGCAGTTTGGCACCAGTAATTTTCTCCATAGTCCTGACTGTCACTGTCACAGCCACGGTCTGCACATGTAAAATTGTGTAGCACCTTAGTATAAGTATAAGAAGAATGGAAGCACTGAAGCAGCAGCTCAGGAAGCTCAGACCTCTCTCGCAGACCTCTGCTGGGCCTCAGTAGCCCAGAATGGACAAATTTAACACTAGCTCTATATAAGGCCTTTCGTGTTTTTCGCACATTTCACAGCTACCATAGTTTCTCCTTCACATTAGGACGGAGAGTATGAGGCAAAGCAACTACACTAAGCAACTACACTGCTAGATGCCACTAAATCCTACACACTGGTCTTTTAATCCAGAAATATTGATGGTGGTAGTGAGTATATACTGACTGAAACTGCTTTGTCATAGTTTTCATTAATTCTCTTTTGGATGTTTATGTTTCAGCGGGCCACTTAACATTTGAGTGCCGAAACTTTGTCAGAGTTGACCCCCAGAAAGACATTGTTTTGGATGTAAGCAGCACCAGCAGCGAGGAGAGTGAAGAAGAAGTAGCTGCAGCTCAGCGCAGTGAGAAGCTGGGGCGAAGTGGCCAGCATCGCAGAGGTAAAAATGACCCCCTTAGTCTTAATTCTGGTGATTGCACATAGATGAGCAACTGCAGTAGCTCCAGAATTGTGTGTGTTTGAAGTCTCAATGTTGCTACCGTAAGATATACTTGTTCAGATATTGCCATCTGTGTCGTGACTACAATTCTATGTAGGTTCCCATGATGATGATGATGATAAGAAAAAGAGACACAAACAGAAGAAGAGCAGAGACCAAATGTCAAGAAAGAGGTAACCAAATCTTGAACACCATTTTTTAATAGAATACATGCATTTCTGTACAGGTACATTCTTTTCAGTAATTTATTATTGGTAATTGATTGTTTTTTTAGTATTTTGTTTGGGCAACAAAATACATATTTGTTCAAAAATCAGTGATTGGTTTGCTTTTATTTTATAGGTTGTGGCCTTTCAGTGATTAGCGTCATGTTTCTTTTTATTTACTCCGTAGATCTGCTTCGTCATCGAGCGATGAGGCGACCACAAAGAAGAAAAAGAAACACAGCAGGTCCTACTCCTCATCCGAAGACGAGGCGAGTAGAAAGAAAAAGAAACTGAAAAGCCACAAGAAGAAAAGCAAAAAGAACAAAAGAGATCACGAGAAGAATCACAAGAAGAAACAGAAGAAAAGGAAACACGAAACGTCTTCCTCCTCTTCTTCCAGCTCCAGTGACTCTTCTGACAGTGACTGAGGCAACTGTGCAGTGTCTGGAGGACCAACATCTTTATTCTCCAGTCCAGTGTGTTTTATAGACATTGTGTGAACGAGGCACTACATCATGTCCCGTACAATAGTGCATTACTGAGACAATGATTTAAATATTCAGTGGTTCAAAATCACTGTAGAGTACACTGCACAGAGATGTACACCATGATGCTACTGAAAAAAAATGTGTTTGTGTTTGAATGAGGCATTTTGCAAAACATATACAAAGTCAGGGAACATGGTATGATAAATGGAGTCTGGAAGGACAAAGAAACAATATGTCATTTTACATTGAACCGCTTATGAGCAGAGTCTATTGTCATATATTATTGATTAAGCCTGGGTTGATGTTCTGTCTTTTGTAGACTTTGTTGTTTCAGTGCTTCTTTTTGAAATTGTCCACAGAAAACATTTTAAAAGGTCAAATGTGAATGCTAAACATGACGAGTTAGCAGTAGTTAAAATATTAGCTAAAGAAGAGTTTTGGTATGTCATTGCTTAAATGTTCGTAGAGTACCTTTGCTGAGATGGCTTTATAGTGCAGTGAATCTCCTGGAGTTTCCTTGTAAGACATTGTGGTAGTGATTTGATCAATGCTGAAGAATATGAAAAGTTTGATTATCATCAAGAGTTCATTCCAAAACTTTCTGTGTATACATTTTGGGAACTGTCATTAACTCTCTTTATACAGCTTTGTTTATTTTCTATACACAATTTGCCATTACTTCAGTCAGTCTATTGTGGTCCTCCACAAAGCAAGTGTTTTTTTTTTCTCCATTGTAATAAAATCTATATTTGTAATAAACCATCTCAACTGTCTCAGCTTAATTTTGTCATTGAAGTATGATGCCTGAGATGCCTGCTGAATGTGACATGGTAATGGAGCTGATATAATTCTTATTTCCTCAAGAGGGCAGCAACATACCTTAAATGTGTTCAAGCCTGACTGAACAAATATTGCCAGAGATGAGGGACAATGATCTTAAAAATCTTAAAATTATCAAAATGCAAAGGAAAAAAAGGAATGCACAGCTGAGCAAAATATACATCTGCTGTGTACTAGAAAACATGTATTTTAACCAAGAATATTGTGTTAATATTTCTGCTTAAAGTCAGTGTTTTGTGCTGTTGAGGTGTGACGGGTTCACCGCCTTGCACAAAGCATTAAGAAGTAGCTGTATCTCTGTAGATTGAGTTTGATGCAGGCATGTGTGTGCAGGCCATCAGCAAAGAAGCTGTAAAAAGGTCAACATGACCTGTTTAAAGAAACCACACTGGGAAAAGAATTACCAAAAATATCCATAAAGTAAAACAGATTTGTTCTGCATTGCTTTTTATTTATCATTTACCTAATTCTTAGATAACAGGGAATATTGAAATTGGAAGAAGACTGTGAGTTGCAGAAAGGGGGGGAATAAAAACAAAATATTAAGCAAGTCGCTTATCATAGACAAAACCCCATAGGACCTACAGTACAGCTCACTTTACTCCACCTAGTGGTCTTGGTGTAAACATTCAGAGACTGAGATGAATCCATTCAATTTGCTACCATCATCTTTACTGATAATGCGCAATGGAGACAAACACTGAGACGTGTAAGAGTGTTTCAAAACTTCCTGACACTCGTTTGATTTGCCAAGTAATCATGAACAGACAGAAGAAGTAACAGCATTCTTTGGATTGATGCCTTAATGGCAGCAGCACCTGTGTCCAACATCAATCACACTTACGCCGCAGGAGATGCTTGGGGGCAAATTTGATAAAGACAAAGAGTCGTGTTTATCACGTCCGCATAGAGAGATTCAGTCCACGTGCACATACTAGCACAGAAATATACATACACACCGACACGTGGTTGTAAATGTCAACTACACATGCAAATGTTCCTGTTGCAACCTGCAGGAGAGAAACAATTGCTCACTTATCAGAGTTTCAAAGGCAGAGCATTTCAGGGTGAACCAGGGGAGGACAAACTGTCACCAAGAAGCTGGGGTTGAACCACAATATCTGGGGACCTGCTGCTTATTGCTCAGGTAGAGGCGGGGGCCCCACAGGCAGATGGAGCAAACCAAAACTATCAATCCCACTACCTCCATGCTGTCAGCGTCACTCCCCTCCAAGACGTGAAACTGCACAAAGATTCACAGAGGCTTACAAACCTTACAAACCAAAATCTTTGTAAGCCCCTGTGTTTTGTTCAATCTGGGCAGCGTGACAGATGTTTATAATAGCACCATTAATTTCACTTTGCCTTGGGGAAGGGGATATCATCTCAACATGCTGACAGCTACACGCATGGCTGCCGATCAGAGCCCGGCATTATGACAAGACATATCTCGCGCCTTTATGTTTTTGAGGTCCAGAGGGCAGATTCATCAAATTTGTCAAAAGAAACCCAACAACATTCAGCCTCTGCTGACAGCTAGCAGAGACAGTCAAGACATCAATACATTTCTGGGAATGTGTGATTCCTGCTCTCCATCCAGGAGATGATGCAATCTTTTATGCTATAAGTCCACGTCCTCACTCAGTCCTCACAAAATCTCAATGGGTATCAAAAAGCAACACTTGCACTAAAACCTATTTCTAGGAAATGTTCCACATTTTGGGAATACGTTTATTAGCTTTGAATATATGAAGCTACAGCCAGGAGATAGTTAGCTTAGCATAGCATAAAGACTGATAACAGGGGGCCTGGCTCTGTCCTAACAAATCCACATCCTACAAGCATTTCTAGGGGTCATTATAGCTCATTTGTTTAATCCGTACAAAAGTGGAAAAAAGGACATGGTCTGGTTAACAGGTAGTCAGGCAAAGTGTCTTCTTGGAGTTTTGTTGTCACCATGTGGTTGCCATGTAACCAGCAAGAGGTCCCTTACTACCTTTAAATGGAACAACATGGGAAGTTGTGTACACGAACTCGTGAACTTGGAGCTTTCAGGAAAATTCCACTTCCTAGGCAATGAGTACCACAAGAGGGGTACACAGTGTTGCCAACTCTTTTCCAATAAAAGTGGCTAGCATTAGTCGCTAAAAGCCACTAGATGACATCATCATGCTCATTTGCATAATGCTTAGTGGTTGTCTGTTGCAGTGAGAGAGAGACCTGTAGGTGGAGAAATTACAAACTCACTATAGGGACACTGTATATTTGAAGTAAAAAAAAAAATCTAATAATCTATGAATCTACAAATGAAAAAAAAATCCACAAAAGGAAGGAGAAGATCAAACAAACAATAAATTATATACATTTTAGGAACACCGTAATCCAAAAATACAGTGATAAAAAATGAGAGAGACTGCCGCCTGTGAGGACAGCACAAGAGAGGAGACAGAAGAGTCCTGCAGCCGGCATGGGAATGAATTACAATATAATATATATTTCTTGCCTCTTCCCTGATGGTCTGAATAAGTTGCTAGATTTGTACTACTGGCTTTTAAGAAATAAAGTCACTAAGAGGGTCCAAAAAGTCCAAACTAAATAAAAAAAAACTAAACCTAGCAAACATTCTCCAAGTTGGCAACAGTAGAGGTGATGTTCATATGGACTCTTCTTGTGAACACAGTAAACACGACCCCATTTGAAGGCAGTGATAGCTCCTATACTTCAAAGAAATACTCCAGCAGCAGTTTCATATTCCATAGATATGAATGAAAGTGGTCTCAATCGTCACATCCAACTCTTGTTAAGAAAGCAATATTCCCAAAATGTCAAGAAACTACTTTTAACGTAACACGTTTTACCTTCTGTTGAGGATAACATTCACTATTCACTATTATATGCCTGCTGTTCAACATAGTAATACTGTGCATATGCTTATTGATACACTTGATTAAGGTTGTAGTAAAAAGTGTTGACAAAAGAAACTTGGAGAGCGAGAAACTTCATAATTACCCAGATGGTAAGAGGACAACTCGATACAGAGGAGCAAATGAAGTAGAAGGAGTGCTGCCATGTGCAGCCACACTGAGCGAACCATATGCTGTTTGTATAAGACAACAACAAGGTTTTCCTCTTTTTATCAGCTCATTGACTTTTATTGAGCCTGTTGGGCTTTAGGAAAGCAGAAAGCAAATGGGTCTCCACTGAGCCATTTAAATGAAAATGAGGTGGTCAATGTCATCTCTTTGAGAGTTTAGCTGCAGAAGAACAACGATTCCGCCCCCACGTAAACATCTTTGAGGCATTGATCTCAAACTTAGTAGAAATCATTTTGGCAAAATGGCTGACCAGAATGACTGTACCATAAGGGTAAATGATCTCTCATTAACATAAGGTGTGTTTTTCAATTTGTTTATACAACTTTAGTAGCTCAGTTTCAGGCTTGTGTGGGCGGCCTGGTAGCCTCTGCACTGATGTCTGTTTTTAACCTTTCTTGAGGATTTGAGCACACATGCTCTTTTTTTTCCAGCACCAACGCCCTGCTTCACATTCACACAGTTACATTCATCCAACCTGGGAGCGGCCCAGTACAACCACAGTCTCCTACTGCAGCCAGTGTACAGCTCCACTGGAGATACAGTAAAATGCTTGGCTCCATGTTTCCCCAGTGGTATAGCTGCTGAAGGAAGATAACTCATGCTGTTTAATCATTCAGCCTAAGAATTCAAACCTGCAACCTTTTAGTCCTGAGACTGCTTCTCTTAACCTTAAGGCCACCACCACTACACAGCAAAGGATAACATCTTCCCAGAAATAAAATGAAAATCCCTTATGCTGCACTTTGGTGGGAACAACCCAAGCTGAGAGATGGCGCCGGTTTTGCGTCTGTAACCACTGTTGAAATATTATTTCAGAGGCAAACCGTCCCCGCATCTTGGAGCATGGTGAGCAGAGCACTTGAAAAACGCATTAGGGCCATTGTACAAGTTAGAGGCTATACATTTGCTACCAATTTTGTTCCTGCTTCTTAGATTTCGTTCTTCTCTTCCTCTCCTGGCCCCAAAACCAAGCCTAATGTAGTAAATGACCTCTAGGATAAATAGACAGCAGGCTTCATGACCCCAGCCATCAAAAACGGAGGCTGTAATAAATACTACATAGCTTTACAGGAAGCGTGTTCGACATTCTCCCAAAACCTGCAGGGAAAGAAAACGAGGGGGCGAACGGGGTAAGTCTCTGTTCACCGCTTTCTCTTTGGTTGAAACCTTTTTTCCTGAGGTCTGTTATTACCGGCCTAGATCCTGGGTTCCCATTCAGAGTGGAGCTTGTTCATATAAACCATGAGGTTTTGAGGCATCGCTGTACTGACTGGGTGGCTTTCACCAGGGAATTAGCACAGGGTCGCATTGGATCACGATCAGTAAGGCCTCTACGGCTAACCTGTGTTGGACTGGGCTGCTTGTGGAGGTGGTGGTGGTGAGGACAAGTTTCCTGGCTCTGAAATATGGGTCAGTCAGAACCTAGGATGTGTAGGCCTTGATCCTGTAAATCATGGATCCTTCTGGTGCTTTTCTACTTAACTGTATACTTTGTAAATCACTTTATTGAACCACAATTTTCCAGATTAGTCTTTATGAGATTGGGAATATCCTCCACTGTACCCAGCTTTTTTTTTATAGAGCTGGAGGAAATACAGTGTATAAAGTAGTTTCAGCCACATTCTGTACAATACAAAGACAGATAGAGCACTTTGAGGTCAAACAGGACTAAAAGGTCCTGGTTACTGATGTAAAATGCTTTCTGAGTGGCATCTAGTAGTGTGACTGCTGATTGCACACCCTCACCTCACCCTCTCCTTCTTAGCATGAAGGAAAAAACTACAGTGGCTGTGAAAAACATGAAATCGCTCTTCTAGAGCCAGTGTTAAGTTTGTCTGTTCTGGGTTACTGTAGAATCATGGCAGATTTGATGGAAGTGTCCATGTGGTGTCTGTAGATATAAAAGACCCATTCCAAAGGAACACAACAATTTAGATGATTATTCACTAATGCAAAAAATGGTTATGCATATCAAACACTATTTCTGCCATGTTCTGTAAATAGAATCTCCTAAATCTTACATACTGGACCTTTAATAAGACAGAGAGATGATGAAAATGATGTTGATGTCTATGATGCTTAGAAAATCCGCTTAAGGGATAAAGACAAAGTAGATGGTATTCAGCCTGTTTTGCTTATGAAACAGCTTGGCTGTCTTATCATTTAATGATTTCTTTAATTGCTAATTTTAGCACCACATAAAAAAGGGATAGATAATGTCTTTCTATTGAGGTCACATCTGGAAAGATTCCATCTTCTCTCTTAAAGTACTATATTTGCTCAATGATCGTCAGGGCATTTAAGACAAGGCAAAGACAAGTTGTTAGTTATCCTAGTAGCCTTAGTGAAACATTTCTTCTCTAAATGCCACAGAACCCCATCACAGTGCAATCACACCTGTTATGCAGGTGCACAGCATCCATTGCAAACTTTCCTTTCTTTGCATTTACTTTTAATCTTACTGGCATTTTATTTTCCCTTTCATGGAAGCTTTCAGAGAAAACCGTGTTTGTGGGGGAAAACAAACAGTCAGGTCTTAGTCAACATTTCAGCAGTGAGAAGCCTTCACTCACCTTGTAGTATATTTGCATGTACATTTTAGATGAAGCCTGCTGGACATGCTTGTACACACAAACATATTGTTGACTTCTGCCTTTTCTTCCTCCTTTTCTGACCCAATCCATCCGTCCCACCGAGGTCCAGAAGGTGGCAGGAGTGGCACTGCTGATGACGCACCAGCAGAAAACAAATTACAACCCACCCAACAGCTTCAGCACCACAGCGCCTTTCCTCCCTGCTCCTTGGATGACGATAGACATTTTACATGTCCCCAACATCAGACACATGTGGCTTTTTCAAAGACCAACGACATGGTGTCATCTCTGTGCCGGGGCACATCTGCTCACTCTTACTCTGGTTTTAGTGTTCTTTCCACTCCACATTTATATGGAAAGTGTTGTGTGCCTTTGTTCTGTTCTGTGGGGGGTTTCTGTCCCTTTGTTTAAAAGAGACATCAAACAGAGCCAGAGGGGCACATGATGGTTTGAACATGATCGAGATGGTTATTTTTTGTCCTCTTACAGTGTCACTAGCCGTGGCTCTCATTTTTCTTGTTTTCTTTTGATGGAAAACTTGATCATAAGACAGAAAAAAGAAGAGTGACACAGATGCCATCACTTTTTTTGGGGGGGGGGGGGGGGGGGGGGGGGGGGGATCACAGTCTTTTGGTTAATTCAAGTGATGTTGAAGGTGTTAAGGTTTTGGTTTTTTTTCAAAACATACATCATTTTTTTTAGCACATCATTGTCTGTTGCTACATATTTGGGAACAATTAACAGACTTGGTTTCTTAGCAAATTCTATTGTTATTTCTGGCCTTTGAGATTAAATGGTCAGGTAGAGCAGATGGAAGGTTCAGTGCCTTTCTCAGGAGCATCTAAACTGTGTTTTTAAGTGAGTAGAGCTGTTTTGCAATTTGCAGTTGACTCGGGTTGTGTTAAGTGAAAGGGATAATATATAGTTATGATTTTTCCATCTTTAATATGGTTGGGGGTACCATGTTTGGGTAAAGAAAAAGTAAGACAAGTTATAACTTCTACTTCCCCTATATTCTCATTTCCCAGTGCCCTCTGGTGGTAAAATCCCCAAAAACATGATGTTCTGTAATGACCTCTTTTTGTCTTTTGCAAAGTTTATCTCTTACTTCATACAAACTCTCAATGATCATGCCATTACCCTTGATCAAGAGCAATACAGCATAAATGGGAAAAGAAATAAACTGACCATTTACCTCAAGGTAGAGGGATCTGCGATATCTGCAACACGTTAAGAAGCATTTTATGGTCTGCTTTTTCTGCTCTTTCATGACTGTACCAAATTGTTTCTTCTCAAGTGTGGTATCTGGCCCATAAACTGCCAAAAGTTCCCAAGGCGAAACAAGCAGACGTCTGTAATTGTCTAGGTGGTCGGGTGTGTGTATGTGTTTGTAAGATTGGAAAAGAGAAAAAAAGGAGATGGCAAAGGAAGGAGGAGGAGGAAAGCCTATTAAGCAGTAGGAGAAAAGTAAGTCTTGTGTGGGTGTGTTTTAGTGGACTAACATTTTATGCTAACATTTTATTCAAAGGATCAATTATTCACTCAGGCCTGTGACGAGCTTAGCTTTCAATTCTGAACATCAATGCAGCTTAACAGTCTGGCAATTAATAGGCACATTCTGGGCTAATCACGTCTCTTTTTTTCTTCGCAATATCACAGAGAACAGCTCTGTTGGAATATCCTTGTGGTTCACACCGAGAAGCCGGTTTATCTTAAACTTCAGGGGGCTTCTTCTATCAACAATAACACCATAAGAAAAAAGCACACCTCTAATATTCTACCTGAACAATTTAAGACACTGTCTTTATGTGGGTTTAAGGGAAAACAAGTACATTTAGTGTTTTTAATGCAAAACATTCAGAACCAAGCCAGGCCAACAGTGTAGTCAGACTTACATTTCTGTACTTGCAGTATCCATCCACCCAGCACCATCTACACACTGACTAAATAGCTGATCTCCAAATCTTCTTTTAGTAGCTGTTCTGATCACATGATCTTCTTAGCAGATAATAAATCTTACACACTGGAATTTTAAATTAACACTAACAATGTTTTACCAGGGTTATTTTGTTAAGAAATAGCAAATTTGCCATTTTGCCAGCATAGCTCCTTGGAAGGCCTTGGCTTTTTGTATCATGAGTGCTTTTACATACCCTTGATTGAGTCTTTTGATCACAGAAATAAGAAGCAGGAAGACTGAATACAGTCCAGCACTTGCATTCAATACTTGTGTGAGGTTTCTAATTGCCAGTAAATAGCTCTATCCAATCTGTTTCTTAGGTCAGAGCTAGAGTATTGTCATTTTTCATTCATGACTTCAAACGGACCAGTTGTAAAAATTGGTAAGGAGCATAGCCACAGAGACGGTGGTAACCAGAGATGTTTTCTCAGTAATTCCCTCTTGGATTTTTGGTATAACCACACCTGCAGCACATGGGAAAGGCAGTTCACAGCAATAGTGAAAAAGGGAAAAGTCGAGTGAGAGAGAAAGAGATAATAAAGAGAGCTGGGAGAAAAAAAAAGCATGAAAGACTGGGGTGAGAGAGAATGAAAGCAAAAGAGCAGATGATGAGAATGAGAAAGTGAGATGAGATTATGCAGTCAGGGAGATAAGGAATTGAGAGGTGGCGAGACAGTTTGATTTACTTTCTGCTGTAGATTCAAAGTGTGGATAAGAAGATTAACATATGATTCACTGCAAAACAAATCATAACTCAAAGACAAATAACTTGATCCTAAATTCCAATATCTGCAACTCCAATATTTGGAAATATATAAATGAATAACTAGTTTGCTTGTTTATGGTATCAGTAAATACATAGCAGTCATTGCAGTTTACATAGGTGTACTTAAGAATGGTGCAACTGGAACACTAAACAGCTCCATAGATTCATCTTTAAAGCTGTTTTTTTATTTTCCCAAATCAAAAATGCATATTGTGTGTTTATAATTAGAATTATTATGTTAAAATATAGTCAAAACACACTATGAATACCCTTATTATTATTATTATTATTTGTCTTGTGTGAGGGACTGTGACTATATATTTTTTAATCTGATCCAGTTAAAAATAATTGCAATTAAATGTATGATTGCAAACAATCGAATAATTATAACATCACTAATAAAAACATCTTAGTTTGACCTAATACTTGATCAGCCACCCTTTCACCAGTTATATTTTAGCTAGTGCGTAGGTAGTATTTCTTCTATGAGTAATTGGAGCTTAATACTTAATGACTGTCAATAAGACATGAAATGTGTGTCTTGTTTATGTTATTCTCTTACCTATTAAAAATATCCACTTCCAGCTGCTGAGTGTCATGTTTTTTCTTCCTCCTTTGTGGTGATTAAAGGGAAAACCACTGTGAATTGAACATGAACCAAAAAACCTTCAAATAAATCAGCTCCCACCTTCATGTGTCACCTGTCAGAAAAACTGAGAGAAAAGAATAACACGAGTATCAGATTACCAGAAACACTGTGCAGAGGAGAAACATATATATACAAACACCTCCTTAGCTGACATTAATCTTCAATGACTCTCGTACTAATAGCTATCAAACTATTGCACTAACATGGAATTGTAAGTGGCAATTCAATGCGGATGTGGTAAGAATGTGGGCGGACTACTAATATGATGTTTCCTTGCTTATAAATTAACAAATGTAGTGTAGTTCACCATTAATTTAACAGTTACAATTAGGGGACATTGAGAATAAAAGGACAGGGTCAGTGGAGACAGGTGAACCTAATCTAGCTGCGTGCGACTGATATGAGTCACGCTCAGTAATTATAAATTTCAATGCTCTAATCGTTTTTTCACTGTGTGTTTTTTTTTCTGTTCATTCATTTCTTTTCATTTTCCTTAATCCTTATCAGGGTTGTGGAGGGCTGAAGCCAAACCCAGCTGGCATTGGGCAAGAGGCGGGGTACACCCTGAACAAGACGCCAAGTTCATCACAGGGCTGATACATAAAGACAAACAAAGAATTCAGGCTCATTCACACACATACACACACACACACACACACACACACACACACACATTTAGTGAATAGTTAATTTAGTATATGAAATAAATAATTCTGTAATTAAAAAAAACGTAGAGTGGTGACCTCACTATTTCTAAAATCCTGGCTATGGCTGAGTTACAAAGACATTTAAGGAGGATGACAGCAATTTGATAAATAAAGCAGCGTATGAGTCATATAAGTAATTTCTTAAAGATTTTTTTCTTTGACGGAAGAGGTTGAATGACGCTGCTGTTCTGACTGACTCTGCAAGGTTGTTTCAGATTTGTTTGTATGCTACCAGAGCGAAGACTTTCAATATCTTCAGCTTTTAGGGGTAAGAGGTTCAATTCCCACCAGGGTTGCTCATGTTCTGTTTGGATGAATGGACACGTATTAGCATCAGGAACAAATGGGATATATCTGGACTGATTTGTCAGGCTGGTCTGACAAATACTATATGTACTATAGTAGCCACATGTTGGTTTGTGTGCATGTGCAGGGGGTGTACTGTAGCGAAGGTCATTCATTAGTCCAGGGTGGGCCAGGTGCTGAAAGGGCCAGTGTTGAACTGCTTTGATTGATCTGTGCAGGAGATTGGCCATGGCCTGGAAAGGGGCATGTCGCTCCCTACTCTGGCTATGGCCAATTATATCAGTGGGGGATTTGAGTAATGCAGTATTCAAAATACAGCCTGCTTTTCTCTTCCCGGGAAAAAGCGAGGCCTGCAAATCCAGCATAATTTTTACTCTATGTCTAGTCATTTTTCATTTGATTGGTGTAGCTAACTGCTACTAGGTGTTGTCTGTATTGCTGACGACTCAGGATCAAAATCTGCAGCAGGACTGCTGTTCTATATTTCAGAATTTTATGTTGATTTGACTCAATATTCCCAAGAGTTTCAGTGTACTCTGAATGCCATGTCCTAACTGTATGGGATGCAAGTAAGAAAGTTAGTGTAATTACGTTGCTTTATGTCCTAAGTGGCTGTAAGCAATGCACCAATGCCATACACTGTTTTGAGCTGAACTGTTTTCGGATGCCCTGTTTCTATTTATTGTTCTGATTTATAGTTGATCAATAAAGTTGAAATGAGGCGTTATCTATTCTACATCTCGTCTCTAGCTGGAGGGAGATTCCTGGGGCACTGGAAGTTTCTAGTAAGAACACACAGCATTGCAAATGAAAACTATGTGCTGTTGGCTATATTGTATGTCATTTCAAACAAATAAAAAACCAGAGGGTCCAACTGATAGTTATGCGGTTTGTTTAAATGACAAAAGAAGTGTTGAACAGATTCAGCCTGGACAGAAAGCATTGGATATTACGCGATGTGACATAGTCACAGAAGTATTTGAAAACTTTATTCTCGATTTCTTTTTTTCCTCAGTTTTCAAAATACATGCTCAAATATAGTATATTAAGTATGTAGTTTGGCAGAACAAATTGAAATTCTGATCTGATGATCAATTCAGCTGCAGGTGGATATGAATATCTGCACCAGTTTCATGGCAATCCATCTAACAGTTAAGATATTTCAGTCAAAACCACAAATATCATTAATAATTTCATGCCGATTCATCCAGTTGTTGTTGAGATATTAGAGCCTAACCCAGAATGGTTTACTAACTGACAGACATTTCCATCACAATAGACATGCCGCTGGCAGTGGACACCTTAACTTTACAATGTGGAGTAGCGGTTCTGAGTCTTGCCTCCACAGGCTTTATGTCTAAATGTAAACGACTTCATTTACACTTTTCAGTGCTTTAGTTTTATGTGCAGCAGCTGTTGTTTATGTAATCTCTGATTAACAATATGAACTGACATAATTCTCATTCTCCATTCTGGTCTTGTCCCCATAAAATCAGGTACTGAACCACAATACAAGAAAGCGTGAGAAATTGGAGAAAGGGGGGAGGTCAGGTTGAATAATAGGACAGGAGTAATAGATGGCTGGCTGTGTGTGTCTGTATGTGTGTGTGTGTACGTGCCTGTGTGAGACTCTTTGCAGAACCAGGTTGACTTTCACCCTGCTGGGCTGACATTGTGCTGGATGTCTGAGCTCTGAGGGTCACTGCCAGAATGGACACACTCCATTCCTCCTCAGCTTGACGCTTGCCCTTTAGGCCGCACCAGACGACAACAAAAGTAGCAAAACAACAACACAGTAAGTGAATTAAATTTTGGATGGAGGTTGATCCAAAAGCAGAATATATTGTGAGACGTCAGTGTTTGGAAAAGGTCACGGTAATTGGAAACCAAAAGCTGTCAACCTTGAGTTTTTTTCCATATTGCTGTCTTCCCAAAATCAATTTAAACAATTTTAAGTTGATGATGTCACTATTTTGACCACCCCAACAGTTTGATCTTTGGGAGTCATGCTGCCAACTCCTACTTTAAAGAGAATTTTGTACTCAGTGAGGGGCACTTGAATCAAAAGATTAAACCTGTTTCCTTTGGACCCCCAGTTTGATAGATTAAAGTAGATTTCAAAGCGATTGGGTGAGGGAATCATTTCCCTTTGGCGAGACCGAGCAAATTGAAAACCTGCATTACTTTGTTACCATTTGACAGAATCTCTGATCTCAGTTTAGGTGGTGGGTACTGACCTCTTATCCAGTCTGCGGCATACAAAAAGAGTTCAAACAGAGGACATGAAGAACTGATCTATTACAGAGTGAGGCTCCCTGTTAAGACAAAGTGCTGAAATCATTGCTGGTATTCAGTTTTATTCAGGGCTATGGAGAAATTTAAGCCTGATGAACATTATTGTAAAAATTATGCCAGAATTTGTGAAATGTAACAATTCCAAAATCTATGTGAATATACTGAAACTATCAAAGTTTTGTCTACTTCAGGTGATCATATAACTTTCATGTTATAAGTAAAATTTAGTAAGTGATTTCGAGACTTAAAAGAAGTCAGAAAATGAGTGGGCATTTCTTTGTGATAAAAAAAATGCTGAAATATACTTTTTCATTTGATGGAATAAGGTGAATAGCCATCTACATTTTTTTTTTGTGTACACCTGAATAATCTAGAAGTCTCTTTGCAATCCAGGCAGACGTAAACTAGTGCTATCTGCCCGAAATGGTCTGACATTAGCTGAAAATGTTTTCAAAACCTTACTCTACACTGATTTTAGTTAAGGACTTGAAGAATAGAGACAGGAAGCTCATCTTTACTTTTTGTTATGGGGTGTGGGGCAGGTCAAGGTAGAAGTCAAGATCATTCCCCAACCCTTAGATAGCGTAGCTTGTGATCTGCCCATTTCAAACAAAGACAGCTGAGTCATATTTAAGGAAATTGTGACTGATAGAAGGACAAAAGGAGAGTAGGGAACATTACAGTCAAACACTGACTGTAACTCCAAACAATGACTTCATTAAGGGAAAAAGGTGGCGGACTGTTGCTATGTGACCTTACATCATTGTCAAATGGTCTAATATAATTTAAAATGATTTTTAAAGCAAGAAAACTTTACTTGCAGACAAAAACTTTTGATGCTGATTTTAAGACACCTGATTTAGGGTGTTTTATCATAAAAGGTCTTGAAAGTAATACCCTACCTTGGCCCAGACTTTATCGACTGTAGTTGGGTCGAAGTCTTTTCACAAGCGTCTGGGCTGAAGTCCAAGGCAAAACTGCCACTCCCCCTCCTTTGCAAAGGCAATTTCTATGCACGGGAGCTTTTAACAAAGCTCTTGGAATATGTTTTTGTTTTTGTTTTTTTACACACAAGGTTATGAACTTTAATTACCTTTCCTGGATGGCTGCTCTATGATTTTTGGTTTCCAAACAGTAACAGGCCTGTTCATTAATGCATTTGTATACTCAGGATGAGTTAATTGCATCAGTTTCTCCCACGCTCCCTTTAACCCTTTAAAACGAGCTTTATGTTAGAGGAATCATAGAGCATCACTAATATAAATTACTTGTATTTGCCAGGATCTACATCAGACTTGGAAAGTCCAGGGACGCCAGACTCCGGTTGATACATGTGAAATTCCTTCAAATACACTGATCCCATGAAAACCAAACTGTTGGAACTTTACTGGCAACTTCAGACACAATGTCACAACGTATTTTTTGGTGAATAGGTAGGTGAATGTACACTTTCTATTTTCCTTTCTTTATGAGAAATGAAGGCAGTAGTGGCATCTATAGATGCACTAACATGCATTTTTGGCATGAACTTTTGGTTTGTCAAAAGGTGACAATAAACTTAAATTAATTAGTAATTGATAGCCCCTTGTGTTCTGCAGGAGAGCTATTTGATAAAGTGAATTTAATGATCTCCTACATCTCTCCCTCTGTTTTTCACAGAGTTCCCAGTTTATAAAATTAATCTGGTACCGCATGAAGTTACCCCCTGCCTGCCCATACTAACTCTACAACCCTCCACCACCCATTCCCATCAACCTGGGGCCTCTATGTTCATCATGACGTCAACATCTGTCCAGCTTTCCACCTTGACTGCCAAAGAACAAAGGCTTTTCCATTACTGCCCTGGGAAAGTGAACAATTACTTGGGCATCAGCAGTACACATAGTTCTGTAATGTATTAGATACTTAAAGCAACATTATACAATAATTATTGCGATTTGGTATTTATTGCGATTTGGCACTGCTACAGTTTCAGACTGCAATTCACCTACACCACCGTTGTAAATATGGACAGCTATATAGTGCATTTGTTATGATTACATTACTATCAAAACACAACAATTTTGCTAACATATCCAAACATCAAGCAAGTGCAACAACACAAGACATAGCAGCCAGCTAATATTACTTACTAGTCCAATAGCAAAAAGGCCAGCTCAGCTTCTGTCTTGCAGCCTTTCCAGCCCAACTAAAAGCCAGTCCCAGATTTACTCTTGTCCGGCCTCTTGATTGGTCACTCTCTTTTTCAACTTCTTCATTCCATCAATGTCTTCTATGGTCTCTTCACCTCTGCCATGATGTCTGTGGAGGCTGCTGAGCTTAGTTACATTGCCTGCTCACCTGGCTCTAGTTGTGGTACCTATTATAGGGCCACGTTACACCAGCATTCCCCATACCAGGCCTGCAAACCTCTTTCTCCTGGCCATCCAGCGCTCCTGTGCTAGCTAACACTTCCCTGGTACTCCAAACCCCTAGTCCAACATGGCTAACTGAGCTAATTCGCAACAGCTAGTTAACAATAGCTACAGTTAGCAGCAGTTAGCATTTCATTTTGTAACAAATAAAGCTGTCTAACAGAAAACTCTGTCAATCACAGAGAGTTGAGAATATACGCAGAGGACATCCAGAGGGAAAACCAGAACACATTTTCACCAGAGAATATTATCCAGTTTCATCAAAAGTGGGTGGTGTGTGACGTAATGTTACTTAATTCTTCGTGGGATTGTACCAGTTTGTGCAAGAACAGGAGTTTGGGGCACAAAGTGGGAATGGCAGAGGCAACATCTTCCGTAAGTAAGTGTACTATCAAAATGATTTTGAAACTGTTATTTTAAGGGCAAACAGTGGCATAATGTTGCTTTAAGACTTTCAAAACATTTTCCATTCACTATGTACTGTATATGTCTGTGTCATTTTACTTGCATATGAATATGGATTTCATAATGCTTGAATTTTTTGGACTTAAGCGCTCTCCTTTAAAGCTATTCTGTATCCATAACTACTATCCTTTTGGGTTTATCCTCATTTCTAATTGTACTATGGGCAGTATGATAAGAAGCCAACAAGCTAAAGATGACAAGATGACCAGGGATTTCCATCTTGGTAAGGGGATGACATTGATGCCCTTGTGAAATCCCCTTGTGTGATTGGTGACATCATTGGTTCTGTTATCATGTCAGTCTGACAGATGTAGTTATATAGGATCACACTCATAAAGGGTTCACTGTCTAATTATAGCAGTGTATGGCCATGACTGTCATCCGGACACGATGGGTGCTTCCCAACTGCTATCCCACTATTAGTAGCATCAAATTAGCCTGCTAGCTCTTAGCCAAACATAAATCCCTATGTGAGCGCCCCAAGTTGAGAATGAGAAGGCAAATCATTCTTCAGTATGTCTGTACAGCACCCCAGTGTCCATGCCAGGAGATTTATTACAGGTTCCATTTGCTTTTCAGCCTCTACAGGACCTCTAGTAGATCGCCAGGCAATGGTTTGACTTAACAACTAATGATCCAACATGAAAAGAGACAGAGGAGTTATGTCATTTGAAACTGGTTCAAAGTTGTTGACTGGGAAGCCTCAGTGGCCCACTAAAGCTTAGGAGGGCGAGAGAAATACAGCAGCCAAAAGACAAATGGGCAGGCCTGCAATGCGTCAGCTTCTGTACTTCCTGAACTATGGGAAACCCCTTCACACAATGA
The DNA here is from genome assembly GCA_033000465.1 of Sciaenops ocellatus. Classification (NCBI taxonomy): domain Eukaryota; kingdom Metazoa; phylum Chordata; class Actinopteri; family Sciaenidae; genus Sciaenops; species Sciaenops ocellatus. The sequence goes on along the minus strand of CP136882.1, from coordinate 19,440,985 downwards.
AACATCCTGAGGATTCCCTGCTAGCATTTACCTGCCCAGCACTTTGCTGCTTTAGGGAGCTGGTTTTATTGTGAGATCCCATGTTAAAACTACTACGCTGGTTTCTATTTTTGGGGGGCCCATACTGGGCTGGGTATTGCAATGTTGCAACCAAAATAACTCAATAAACTTTTAGTGGGAAAGTTTAATACCTATGTGGCTCTTGTGTGGTCTCCTTTTCATGATAAAGGCCTCATTTTCCACACTACCTCTGGAAACTGAAGCTCTAACACAAGCTCCACAGTAACTTCAGTAGGGTTACTTTGTCCTGCATAGAGGCCTGGAGAAATCTGCTACTGGATAATGCCTCTGCTGGCAGATTTCCTAAGTAGGCTGAGAAAAGGTTCTCCCCTGACTCCAAAGGCCTTAATATGGTATAGTGATAATGTGGTTATAGAATTTAAGTCATAATATAAACCTGAAATTAAAGTGAAATTGCTTAAATCTTTTGCCTTTGACGTACCTTTGCACGGTCTTTTCTTCTTTTTATCATTTCTCACTCTGCTTCAGGATTTTTTGTGTATGCAATCAAACTTGATGAATGCATGATGTGTCTACAAGTTTGTAGAATCCCACTTTTAAAGATGGTTTACCTGCTTGTATTATTGTTTTGCAAATTACAAGAATTTCCCCATACATATCAATGAGCAAGAGAAAGTAAAATAGAAAAACAAAGGGGACACTTAACAGTGTAAATAAAGTTAAGTAAATAAAGAGATGTAATGTTCCACATCGCACAACAGTCATTAAAAGGCACCAGAGAACTGTTAAATACACACTGAATTCTGTGGGATCTCATTTTGATTACAGAGACAATGATTTATAGAGCAAAGACATACCGCTGAGATTCAGAGATAAAGAGTAACACTGTTTATTTTGACGTATAAACATGAAATCTGTCAGACGTGTCTTTACCTGCTCATTATATTAGCAGATCAAAGAGAAGCTGAAAAAATGCAATGCACTGAGGTTTCTTACCATCAGATAAATACACCACTTATCAGCAATCACATTTAAAACACCACCCACGCAGAGGACAAACTTACTCTTTGTACTATTTCTCTGACAGGTATAATTGCATTACTGTGCATTTGTCTATCACAAAACACGTAAGACAAACAGGCTTGCCTGTTTTGTGCTGGACCACTGCAGGGTCAGTGAGCATCACCTACTAAGAACTGGACACAGTTTTGTTTTGTGAATTCCAATACTTCTAGCTCCTAAGGGGCAGAACTACAAGTGCGAGAGTGGTAGGCCACACAGCGAGCAATCGGCCACTGCTGGAGAGAATCTGTGGAAATCAACCATGGAGAATCGTTGCTCCCTGAAAGATTTCCACTTCTATGGCAATCCAAAACCAGGACAACAATCTCCACTGCAACTGGCAAAAAGCATCTCAGAAGTATGAACAGCAGCCTACAGTCTGCACTGATTAGATTTATATAACTCATATATAACTTGTAAAATTAGGATGTTTTAAGTAGCAGTCTGAACACAGACGGAAACCTGATGTATGGGAAAGCCGTATTCTGTTCCACTCTTCTCTATCCCCACGATGTCACATCTGTTCATATGATAATGAGGCAGGAAACGAGTCCCTGTTAAAGTGAGCTGTACCATAATGGGTTTCCTGTCTATAGCTCTGAAGTGTCATTGTTCACAATGCCTTATTCACACAGACTTCTAATAGCAAGGGCTGCCCCCTAACCATCAATGATTCGAATCATCAGTAGAGAGGACTCAGAGTCTGTTCGCTGCCCCAAAGCTCTTCGCTCCAGTGCTGAAAGCAAAGTTGAAAACTTTTGAACCAGATGTCGGAACCATCTACTACCTAGTTCTACTGCTGTCCCGTGTAATAAATTCTATGACTATGACCAGGATGCATACCTTTTATTTCTTTTAAGTCAGAATTTGTATGAAATCACTTGTTTTTAATAGTTTGTATAATGTGGGTACAATAGTTTATTGCAAGATATAGCACAAATCTAACAATCTGTAAATCTAACAGCACAAAAATTACATATTAGTCCCTAATGTAGTGCCAAGATTATGTTTGATATAATAAAATTCTACCACTGATTTGGGTTTAAATGGTATTAAATGACTGAACTGAACTGTAATACAATGCCACATGGGCTCAGTTGTCCCACACCGTATCCATAGCAGGAGATATTTGAGTCAAAGCAAAGTGGTCAAATGCTAGAGCAGACCTGTACCTCATACATTCCGCCCATCAGCATGCATTTGTTTTGATTGCCTTCAAAAAAAATAAAATAAAGTAAAATACAGGCCACATTCTATTTTTGATCATGTTCCTTTTCCATTTCTGAAACTAATGTTTGCCACAACCTTGATTTGCAAAACAGCCCCGTCAACGTGTACACTCACACAACAAACTATACGCTGTGTTATTTACATTCAATGGGGCACTTGTTGTGGTTTTCTTAGCTACTTCTACACTCTTTGATGACAACAGCATCAGCACTGGTTGTTCCTGTACTATTTGATGTAAGGGTCTTCCCAGTGATCTTGTTGAAGGCTCTCCACACCTAAGAGTAAGCTTGTAGCTACGCAATGGATTGTAACTGCTGCCCACACCTTCTCTACTCTGCTGCAGCCTGTGGGGGGTATTGATAGGCTACACAAAAAGACCAGTATTTCCATTCTTGTTATCGTCAAAGCTTTCCCATGTCAGCCATACCAAGGTGATTGTCAGGCTTCATAAAATCAATGCCTCTTTCATCCATATAACTAGATATAGCAAGCATATGGAATAGGAAGGAATATTGAAAATACTCCCAGGGGAGGACGATTCCTGACATGCCAGAATTGTTTGCTCCAAAGCGCTCAGAGGGGTAAAATCTTGGCTTCACACTGGACCAGTGCTTAGGTTGCAATAATTGCTATACATATATTCATAAAGTACTTTTTGGAGGCAGGCTATATGCTTTAAGTCACAGACTTATTGGATGGCACTCAGCATTGCAGCCTGGGGGTTCAGGTTGCCAAGGAAATTAGCATTCCCTCCTGCTTTTTGGTGTGAAATATGCACCCAAAAGCACCCTACATTACCTCATCCGAGAAAGGGTTGCAGACACTCACACTCTCACACACACACAGACACACACACACACCACATTGCATTAAAAAGTGAACTAGACAAACCATACTGTATATAAAAATTTAAACGTGACAACACACTCCCAAACTGAGGCTATTGCAACACTGGAAATCACTGTGTCTGCTGACGCACTGACTACAACATTGTATTCAAATTACACCATGTCCTTTCAACATCACAGGAAAAGGAAGGTGTAGCGATTGTCCACATTGTTTACACTTCAGAATAATGGAGTCTGTGATTAAACTTGATTGACTTGAATTCATTACGTTGAGGAAGAGACTGGAGTGATGCCATTGCCAGGATCTTGAATGGTAGCTGGTAAAGTAGGTGAATCACCCAACATGAAAAAACGTAGCACACATTCTCTGAGGTGAGTAATAGGAGGAAAACAGTTAACAGCAAGTGAGGTCACAAGGTACCAGGAATTAGAGTTCACAGAGTGACTTGAGAACATTTGGTATGTGTGGGTATATAAAAATATAATAAAATATAAAAGATGCTAAAAATGCTTTAAAAAAAATAAAAAGGGCACTTCAGCAGGTTTGACTTTTCAAAATAAAGGCCTGTTGAAACAAATGTAGGTATGATACATACGCTCAACCCAGTAGACTAAGGGATGACATGTCAGGTATGAGTAACAAACGCCTACAGTATATACACAGAGGTTCCTTTGTGGCTGTAACTGATGACCTTCCTCCTACAACTGCCTCATCTCTGTCAGGTGTGGCAATGCTGGGTATTTCTAAAGCCTGCTAGTCCGTGGGTGAGAGTGAGTATAGCAGTAACTTAATAAAAAAAAAAAAACACTGCAGTAGGTGTGTTAAACTAACAAGCCACAAAGTTATGTTTTGTTATTAGCAGGGGTCATCTATAATTGGAGGTGGAACCCTTTTTTGCACTTTTTTCACATGCCCAAGGAGATTGACCTTTTGCACATGAAAACACGGTTAGTCTCCTTGATTAAATTAGTTGTTGCATGATTGAGTCACAAATGTTCCACATCACTCAGACCCAACACAAAGAAAAATGCCAAAAGCACACAGTCAAAAGGCAGGGTTTACATGACCTCTGATATGAGTAGCCATAGATATTCCCAGCACGCACCTCTTCACAAAAGGAAACAGGGGAAAGAATCCCAGCTTCTTTTACTTGAGCACCACTGGGCACTGGGTACAAAACAGGGCCACCAATAAAAATGAATGCCAAAAAGGAAGGAAAAAGGGGGAAAATGTGGAGAATGGAGAAAATAGCCATTGACATGTTGAGCCAGACTGAGAGAAAGTAGCATTGTTTGGATCTTTTTGTTTGTCACAGCAGGGGTAGGTTTCCAGCGTGGACTGAGGCACATCACGTGCTTCGCTTCAACCACTGAAAGAGCGAAAAGAGAGCCAAAACTAGGCCTGAACGGCTCTCGAAGTCTTTGAAGTCAAATAAAGCCACCTCATCGATCACTGATTCAAAGGCCCTTTTTATTTCTCCTTTCTCCCTCTCTCTCTTTTCACTCTTGGGAAGCTTTTGTTTATTGTACAAATGAACCTGTTATAAGGCTCCTTCACTTCCCTTGAAAAAAAAAGTCAAAACACAAATTCTCAGATGGACTGGATTACATGTATCTGGCAATTCAATGTGAAGGCAGGGCTAGTCAACACATAATAATTTACACAAACCTTAAAATGATCCCACTGAACATTCCTCTTCTGTAATGAAGTTCAGTCTATAAAACTACTGTCTTGGACAGATCTGTTTGTTTACATAGTAGTTCACTGGATTGAGGACAGAAGACCAAATATATATGTGTCATTTCATGCAACTTTTCATACAGGTGTAGTAATGGTATGCTGTCAAAGGTTTGTTTACATTTTTATATTTGAGCATGGACTGAAACTAACCTGCTGAGGATTGAAACTGCTCTCTAATCTACAAATTAGACTGTTTTAAATCTGATTTTTAGAGTGTATTTTTTAAAGATCTGTTACTCAAAAGAATTTCAAGTATTTAACACACTTTACTATAATTTTATGATGAGAATTTACTGAACATGTGAGTCAAGTCTCTCTGTATATGTTTAGCAGAAAGGAAACAAAGTTCTGTCAGAGTGCTTTAATCATGTTTCAAATGATTTACTAAATCGTCCTATGATGATGGAGCCCAGCTGCACCACTACAGGGGCATGATCACCTGATGGTAGGTAGTCAAAGAATGAGAGCTATAAATACAGCTGCAGTTGTATTCACATTGATATCCCATCATAGAAACATCCAGGTGAAGTATCTCTATAAACACCAGTCGCATGAGGAAGAAGGGCAGATTTGGCCACAAAGTGTCTCTATGCATAAATTGCAATCCAATTGCATAAATTTTCACGATTGAGGCACAAGGCCTGGACTAGCTAAAGGCGGATTTAAATGAAAGCCACTTCAAATCAGTTTGCCCCAGAGGCTTGAATGGAGGCTGTCAGTGACTATCCGGTACTCTGGATAAGTTTGAGATGGTGGTATCTTTTATAGAAGTGGCTTGTGGCAATTGTCACTCAGGTCAAGATTTTACGTCTCTTTGTGCTGAGGTCTTCAGGAGTACCTCTGGTGGTCAGAAGGACTGAGGTAAATTGGCTGTACACTACCTTTCTACGCCACAGCCTCCTTCAGCGTAAGATAAAAGTGAGTGAAGATGCCATCTTTATAAAAATCAATCAGTGATACACTTAAAGACAGACCCTCATCAGTCAAAATTGTGTGCTGGCAAAGTCCTTTTAAGAGCATTTGTGGATGGAAGCCTGCAACATAAGTTCAAACTTGCAATCTGACAGAAGGTTGGAGGTTGTGTTGAATCTTCTTGCAAAGGAGCAACCATATGCATCATTTGTTGGTGACATAACTCATTGAAAGCAGTAAAGGTTTTAATTTATTAAAGAAAAGTTAAATATATGGCAAATAAAAGCTGGGCAAACATTATCAGACCCACTTAGAGCTGTTAGATTATCGCTACAGGACTGGACTAACAGTTCTTAGTGACTGAAGGAAAAATCATTCATTTTGCCATTGAGAGGAAAGATGGGGACATTGGACCATGATCTAATACTTTCCATGCTTCCTCTTTCAGAATACTCTCACAGGGCTGCTGCCAAAGATTTGACCATTTTTAGAAAGGCAAAAGTGGCACCTGAAACATACAATAAGCCAATCGGATGCAGTGGCTTAAATTCATTTACAGTGGCTTTGCCATCAGGAACTGCTCCTTAGCCCTTTGTCGATGACATTGGCTGGGCTGTTCACAGTTAATTGCTTAAGTCATGTTTTGGTAAACCTGAACCTCTAATTGCTCTTGCTCACTCCGTCTTGCTCCCTCCGTTTCCACCCCTCCCTTCTGTTTCTATTTCTCCCTGCCTGTGGCTTCTCGCTCTCTTTCACTCTCTTCTCCTCTTCAGTGTGTTTTGTAAGAGCTCCCCCACCCTCTCCCATTTCCGCTGGTGCGAGTTGTTGGTAGGAGAGCTCAGCCAAGGGTCACTGGTGTACTCTTGCTAACTCCGGCCCCGCGTGCACCTCTTTTACTCTCTCTTCATCTTTTGCCGCAATCATCCTCAAAGATCTGAGCGATTTCACCCTCAATCACCAGCAGCCGAGCTACTAAGGACACACACGGTCCTCCTGCTTGTGCAACACATCATACAGATGACAAAACCCTTGATCAGTTTTAGACTAGAATGATACCAACACCCGGTCTTCTCAAGTGTTCACAGGGAGCCACATCAAACTTCTCATGTCAAGGACCAAGAAAGTAATAGTTGTATAACTCAAAGACCAAAGGATTAGATTTTCATGGGAAACCACTTAAGGTTAGAGCCCTTAAGAATGTTTGTGTCAGTTCATCCTTGGAGAAGCCAGGTGCTGACACAATGGTTTGCACAGAAAACTCTCTTTATCTACTCGATGTACTGTATCTACATGTGACAAATATTTTATCAGTTACTGCATCCGCATGCTGTCCTTGGATTGTTTAAAGATAGGAGACACGAGTGGCAGTCTAAAATATGCACTCAAAATAGAGTACACTTCCAAACTTGGAAAGGAAACTCATTGTTAACTGGAAACAAGTTGCATTTTAAATAGACTTTGTTTTGCACTAATATAAACTCTTGTAATGACAAACATTTAAGTATGACACAAGGTAGACCACAAATGTTGCTTTTAATGAGTTTCATTCAACAAAAAAATGCTTTCCAAAAAGATGCCACTGTTTGACTTTGTGTAAACACTATTTGGCACAGTAGATTGTTTTGATTGAGCTCAATATTTTGCCAGATGGATGGGGATTCCCATATGGGTAAATACAATGAAATATGGAAAGTTTGGACAACCACTAAGAGATGTTTAAAGGTCAATTCATATATTTTTCCAAGACTGACAATTTACCTGAGGCTATCATAGTTGTTGTTACACTGTAAATATCAGCCATCTGGTACATTCAACAAAATGCTTACAGAGGAGGAGAAGAGCATAAAGTTTCCTTTCATTTGTGGAATTGAAAGGTTTTATTTCCATAACTGATGCCGATTGCTTAAAAGTCAAAACTAACAGGCGCCATGTCAGTAGACAGTTCTGGCATAATCATTTGGATTTCCTTGGTTGTTACATTTTCTCAGCATATGACATATTTTTTTTCTGAAAAAAAACCCAAAAAAAAAACCCTCCTATTATCTTAGCATTCAGTCACAAAGACCTTCATCAGAACATACACCAAAATGACATCCACGTGATACACCCAAACTTATAGTGTACATGTCAGTTATGTCGTTCCTTGCTCCTCACTTGACCCAGAAATTATTATGATGTACAATCATGAAGAGGTTCAACTGCTTTTATTTCTACTTTGAAGAGCAAGAAGGGATCTCTGCGGAGACATGAGACCAGCCTTTGCGGAACTCTTGCGACATTCCCCTTTATTAAAAATCTGTTTGGGATTTTGTGACGCATAATACTCCTAGGGTTTTAGATATTATATTTTCTGATTCACCATCGAGTTGAAAATGATAAACAAAAGAGTTATAACTGTGTTTATTCATCAGAAAGATTTTGCTCCTTTAGATTAGTTATTTTCCCCTTTAATCTGTATAATTAATAATATTATAAATCAGGGAGAGGAGGACGGTCTTTTGTTTTTTTAAACATTTTTTGACAATTAATGAAAAAATCACTGTGTAACATAGAAACTGAAATATTTGGCTCATAAATATGTTTCAAACAAACATACTTATCATTAGTTTTAGAGACAGAATATCCAAATGTAGATGCAAAAAATTACTAAATTAAAATGGTGAATATCACTGTAGTTCAACTGATTCATACACAGTATGAATCCAGAATCCAGTATTTCAACAAATTTGCAGATGTTTGTCAAACTGTTTATTGTAGGGGGCAACAATAGTTGCCACAGAGCTGCTAAATATGACTGACGGCTGTGCCGTCATCATCAAAAACAGACATTGTTTGAGTTTAGAGGAAAGGGCGTCACATTTCTCAAAAAACACTTTCCTCTCTACGTCATCAGTGGCAGGGACATAGACACGATGATAAGTTACAAGTAAGGGAAACATGGATGTGATCAAAGCCATTGGCACGTACCCACAATCTCTCACAAGGAGAAAGGCTCATCAATTAACACACTCAGGAAAACACAGAGCATTGAAAAAAATGTGTATATTCATCATTGATCAGAAACAACAGCTATCAAAAAACAAATAAGACAGATAATAGAATTTCACCTTGAGTTACAACATAAAGTTGTAAAAAAATGAATTATATTAATATGCATAATTGTCCTATTCCCACTCATTTTAGAGTTCTGGATGTTTTCACCTTTTTGTTTTGCAGTGCAGTTTTCGGACACTTTAAACAAATATTTTAAAATGGTCCATTTGCTGAAGTGGACTGTGGGATACGTCTGAAAGCTTGCAAATAGTCTAAGTAAATGATCTGTGAGTTTAGTGGTTTTCGCACAGATACGTTTCCCCAAGGGCGCTCCAAGCTCATTTAAAATTTAAGTTTCTAAAAGTTGTTTCATCCAAACAATACATATTCCTTCTAATGTACTTTTATGTGCATGTTAGTAAAATCTGAGATTTTATACCATCATTATCTGACAGAAAGTTATGCATAGTTCACACAGAGGTGGAAATCACTTTTCGTTGAGTTTAGTTAAAAAATTCATAGTGATTGACTATGTACGTTCACTTTTTTTTCTTAAGCTATTCTGACCTCTTAAGCATTAACATTGTTGATGAATGCACAACTCATCTGAATTGTTGCATCACATAATAGCAGTGATATAGATTGTCTTCCTTTCTGTGTGTTCTGAAATGGTAACAGAAGTATTACAGTACTTCTGCCAGAAAGTGAAAATGTTTGTATAGTGTTTGTAAATGTTGTTATAAGACTCCCCATAACACCATTCAGCCTGATCATCCAGGGTTTCAAAGAAGCTGCCCTACAGATCACTCCTCTAATCATTAGGACAGTCTTGCTTTCAGTACACTTTATCTGTGGTGGGTGTCTGGGCTGTCCCTGACAAAGTGGTTTGGTTTTGCTAAACTGCTTTAAAGAAACAATAGGGGTGTGTGTGTGTGCGTGTGTGTGTGTGTGGGTGGGTGTGTGTGTGTGTGTGTGTGGGTGTGTGTGTAGGTGTGTGTGTGTGTGTTGTAGAGCAATCAGTGTACCAGTTGTGCCGTAATGGCTCACATCTGTTTGAAGCAGACATCAAAACATGAACCCCTCAAAAATCATCCAGTAATGTGTGTAACCAAAGTTCCACCTACAGCCACATGTGGTGTTCTTGTGATTTGGTATAACTTTTATCAATATTTCACGATATTATTTGCAACAATATTATTGGATACTTATTCCAATACTGAGAAATGTGTGTGTGTGTGGCCACTGGACCTTACTGCTATCTCTATCTTCTATTTTCTGTCTGCGGGGATACACTTGCTTCGACCATGATTTCATACTAACTGGCAGGAAATCAAACAGTTTCGATAACGTCTGTAATTGTTGCTTTAACACTGCAGAAGAGATTAGGGTATTTCTGATAAGATTACGGTACGTGCGTTATCCTGCATCTCTTTTGACTGAGCAGGCAATTCTGAAAACAGGTTTGATGAGGTGCGCTTAAAGTTGACTAAAGGAAAAAAAAAAAAATCTAGTACGGGTTACTCAAAAACAATTCAGACATGGACACACACATACAGCCTCATAGTAAAAACACCCATGCACAGACTCACGTAGCACATGAGCATGTACACATTAAACAGCCCTGTGTAAGACGGCGAAAAGACAGGATTTTTTTATTGTTTCATTTTTGCAGCCTTTGTCCTTTTCATGAAACAGAGTTCATTTGTGATGACATGTTGACAGGCACCTGTTTGTGTTACCGGTGTCTTCAGTTAAAAACAAGTAAATCATCATACTTAATGTTCACAGCAGTTATGAGCAACCCATTACATCAAGATATTTATGCTTGTCTCCATCAGCTTTGAGCATCACCATCATCCGATGGAAGCAAATGGATGTTTCAATCAGTAATTCACACCTCCGCGCCTTCCAAAAACGCAGTCACACCATCCAAAAGTCATTAAACCAAACCAGCAACTTGGCGGCGGCAGCACAACTGTTCAACATTACACTTGCTTGGGGAAAAACTGTTTATGCCCTTACAGGGTGAAATACAGTCCAGCATGACATCTGAGGACACACTCCAGGTTTCAGTCAACACACCGTAAAACTTTGTGTAGCTGCAAACGTGTGTGAAGTTTCAGTAGTGATGTTTGATGTTCTATGTGCTATTTCGTGAAGGTGTTCAGGGGGGGAAAGTCATCATTAAATGGAAGCGCTTCAGTATGGGTCATTTGCATTTCGTCATAGTTATAAATAGACATTTGGGTGTTCTGCAGCCAGCCTCCCCACAAATAGGAACAATGGATTGACTTGATGGATGCCAGCGCATGCAAAACCAATCAACGAGGATAATTAGAGTTATTGTTCTTTCCTTCACACCTCCTCACACAGCAACATGATTGGGCTGCAGTAATCATTTCCGGTCGCTCTGTTAAGGAAATTTAGCCGTAGTCTGGCACTAGATACACAAATATACATGCATGGACTCTTAAATTTGCATGCTGATTCTGGTAAGTCTATTTAAGAAAAATAACTTCAAAGTCAAAAAAAAGAAAAATGCAAACGTTACTGACATATCACCAAAATATAGACATACATTTTTCAGTAGTAGATAAGTTTAAACTAATTTTCAAAATGACTTCCCTGCTGCAAGAAAGATGTTGTTTAGCTTAGTTTTCAGTCAATAAGGTGGCAGCACAACTCAGGACTCAGCTCTCAGTCATACAAAGTAGTGAGAAAAGCCAATCAGCCAATGAAAAAAAGTTAGACTATTGAGTCTTTGCATTAGAATTGTGTTTTGGTTGTTACTATTTAAAAAAATTGCAAACACCCGTTGACAACTATGTAATTTTCCCTTGTAGACTCAGGCATCGCCATCACACATCCACATGCATCCATCCTTTGTCCTTAGGTAATTAAGCAGGTGGGTGGTAGCAGCTGATGTGGTAGTGGGAGGTTAATGCCTGGACAACAATGACCTGAAATGCCCACTGACCCTTATCATACACAAACACACACGAGCTCTGCTCTTACACCAGCAGCCGTCTCAGACGTCACTGTGACGGCATCCCACTGTCCCATTTGTTACCGCAAGGCATCGTGGGCGTGATGCATGTTCCCTCGGGGCAACACCTTTTCTAAATCTTCTGCCAATCTCTCTTACAAACTGGCGTAAATGACAGGAGGTTCATCTGACACTTTTTAATATGAAGTTTTATATGAAGGTGTGTGTGAGTTTGCAATCTCTCTTATCCTTGAGTCCCTACACTCCTCAGTGGTGCCCTTGCAGCCATTTGCTTCAGCAGTCTCTAAGGAGGGGGGGGGGGGTCTCTGGACGGCAATGCCTTGGATTTATACTGCAGACTTGACTATTATTCATCCTCCCTCATTCCAGATAGGCAGCCTTTTAAAGGTTAATTGCACTGGCTAATTGCTCTCCCTCTCTCTTGTTAACGAGGGCACACTCCTCGATGATGTCATTGAGTGGCCGAACCAAAATACCTCTCCAACTACTTGGACGATGGCTCCTCAATTCAGAAGGGCACAGCAATATCTAATCTGTTTCGCTGTGGAGAGGCATGCTTTGTGCAAGTGAAAACAATTTTTCCTTTGCTAGTTTAGCATAATGGATTATCTCAAAAAAGGTCTCAATGACATTCAAATGAGCCAGTGCCATAACTCACAGTGTAAAAGGAAAAAAATCGTAAAACACACAGTTACTGCCAATTGCAAATGTGCAAATTTAGAAGTATTATGAAACATTTCAAATCAGTGAATTGTATTTTTAAACAGAAGTGCAGTCACTTAGTTACTTGTGAGATTCAATCAATTTATAGTAAACTGTATTTGAAATCAATCTTCATGTTTAAAAGAAAAATTATAAATCAAGACAGGAAATAAATGAAATATTCCAAACCTACCATCTGTTGTATGAGAAACACACAAGCTGATATTATAAAACTTAGCTATGAAACATATTTCCATACCATACATTCTTATATTAAAAACAGTTTCTATCACCAGTTCTTTATTCAGTGCACAATGTTATTGTTGTTTATGTTTACTGTTTTAATGTCTATATCTCTATATACAATTGAGAGCAATGTGCACCTGGTGTCAAATTCCTTGTGTGTACACACAGCTGTCCAATAAAAGTGATTCTGATTCTGTGTCTGATTTTCCTTAATTGCAAAGTCACCCCCATGTAAGAATCTGATATAAACGCCATCAACAAAATGCATCTTATTTTAAATTCCTTCAGATTGACATGAATTACAAAACTTGGCCTGTTAAAGCAATATCTTTCTCCTGAGCTGGGCACAAATCCAGCAGACCTTTCAGAATCATTTAGTAATACCACTAAAGGCCAAAGACATTTATGCGTCTCTAAAATAGACCCTTGTCATATATTCTTATTAATTTATGTCTACTAAATTAAAGCTAAACATACCTTGTTACGTAAACATAAACATACCATGTAACCTTCTTTCTTAATTAGACAGCACCTGATCTGCTAGTCAACCCCCTCAGTGAGGACCTATGGTTGATCTTGCTTTATGTGTCAAAACAGTACAGTACAGTACAGTACAGTATGAACAATTTCCACAGTCTAAGTGTCTCAACAATGCTTTAAACCAGCATCCCTCTATGTATTTCAACTTTACATCCTGGGAACACATCTTGCAAAAGTGCAGTAGTCACAGGAAGCAGGGGACAAAATATTGTGCAGGCAAAGGTGGTGGTGCTGGTTCAAGGGTTAAAGAACTGGACCTGTAACCAATATAAATCCCCACACTGGCTTTGGCAGGCCAGCTGAGTAAAATGGTACAAGGGAAACTGAACACCTGACCTGATAGCTTCCCAAGAACTACGTATTTAAACTCCTCTATCAGTACATTAATGTGCTGAAAAAAATAAATGCACTCAGCAAAAACCCGCCAGAGGAGAAAAAAAGTAAAAAAAATGCCATCTGATATTAAACTCGAACAGCTCCACAAGACCTGTCATGCAGGTGCTTCATGGGAAATGAGCATGCAGTATCCATTTATGATGGTCATAAAAAGGAGTGAACCCTGATGGGCTTCTCTGCTTGAGGATGATGTTATCCCCCATTACTACTAACCACGTTTATCGCTCAGACAACTGAGCCTTCCCTAAGTCAGGCAACAGTGTTTGCTCTCTAGTAATGTCAAGAGTCCATCAACAGCCACGTGTCCACTTCAAGCATTTGGAGACCACTGGATTAGAGCAGAAATGTTCAATTATGTGAATGATGGAGGCCGGTTAGAAGAGTTTGGACAAATCTGTCCTGACTGCCACAGGTCAGCTGACAATGTTCTGAGGGTGAACCAGTCAATACATTTAGAGTAAAAACAGTCAGTTTCTACTCTCACAAGTGGACTTCACTGTCTTTTTCTTCAGTCTTACGCTGGGATGTATGCACAGTTCGCTCTCAAGGTGTTCCAACTTAGTGAGCTGGGAGTAAATTGGAAGTACAATAACAACATGTGGTGAGATGCTCAGTGCCATTTGCAAATTGAAATGTTTTGAGTGTCTGGTTTGCAGAGGGTTAACATGTCATTGAGATCTGAGACAGAGTGGTGCATTGTTGATGTATGAATGAGAAGGTTTAAACAGCTGTATGAGTTACACAGAGTGTTATTGTTCATTGTCTTCAGGAAAGTTTTGTTAAAATTTATGTTTGACGTCTTAAACATGCAGGAATATACAACATGGTTGACTAATGCCCCAGCAGACCGTCACAAGTGGTGCGTCACAATAATGGGTTCATCAAATCAAGGTGTCTGTTTCTTGTAACTGACAAATGCACTCGATTTTATGGACCTTCACATCACTGGAAAATGAATTTAGTCTGGAGGTCATAATGAATTTATCTAGTTCAAAAACTGATTATTTACAACTTTCAACTTGTGGCTTACCTTTTTCTGTCTCAAGTGCTTTAGGTAATTATATCAAGAGTGCTGCTGCTCTTGCAAAGCTATATTTCTCAGAAACCATGAGTATTTGAAACAATACACATTTGGTTTATATTTCAGAATATAATGGTGATGATCAAGCATGCAACTGATGTTGTATTCAGCGAATGTTAGGCATTGCAGTGTAACATTAGGTGAGACAATCAATTCTGAACATGACTGTCACGTATCTGCCAGACTACAAAAAGTAAACAAGAAAAGCTTCCTAATTCCTTAAAAAACCTTTGCACACATCAGACATGGAATCTGCCACATTAACATGTAACAAAAAGTACCTCTGCTATAGACAAAACAATAATGAACTTCACAGCTGCAAATGACATACACAATCAAAACATCCATTAAACGTGACAGTGGCGATATTATTGCACAAGCAGTTTCCATGTTTTACCAGTGGACCCTCCCAGTAAAACCAACACGATCAAACAGCAGAAAGGGGTCATGTGGACATGTTCCAAAACATTGTTAGCACCGGCCTGCCACTGTTTCAAAGCTCTCAGAGATTAGATTGGGCAGGTAACTCCATGGAAACACATGATTAGGTTTAGGGGCCGTGAGGTTAGAAAAAGGTAACGTTGCAACTGAAAACCCGATGTGACCAAAAGTTAAGACCTGCAAGGTTTTTTCCCAGGGAGGGAACAGGATGGGAATGGCAGAGATGGCCTATTATTGCTATAAATCCCACAAAACACAGAGTAGGAAATGATTTATGTGCATAAATCTGCCTAGTGGGGAAAAGATGGCGGATCACATTACTGTTTCTGTGTTTGTGCATCTGGGGTTCACGGGTGGTGCGTAACAGATCCCAGTGTACACACCTAAAGTTTTGCGTGGGTTGGCAGAGACATCTCTCACATCATCAGATCGTTTGTCCTGCATACACAGTGATTAGTGAAAGCACCCTAAGTTTGGAGAAAAAGACACTATTTTTTGATGCAATATTGCATGTCTACTGAGATATAATATAATACAGTTGACAGGTGTTAAAGACTTGAAAGGGTTGTCACAAGTGGACTACTACTACTAAACTCAGTCTTACAATAATTACATTATGAAAACAAGTTCATGGTAAGTAAAGCTTTTCACTGGCTAATTATGCATGCTCTTTTTCGCTGGTGCTCCAATTCACTTCTCTTGCAAAGAGGAAGTCCTCTTAAGTGTGTGACTAACATTACCCACATGGTTATGCCATTATGTAAAGTGAAGTGAAGCTAATTCACATAAATTGAAGATTGTTGTTGTGCTACAGGCTACAACGCAGGAAATAAATATGAAAATAAGACTGAACATTGTAATTGGAATGCATCCATTTGATGCACTGTATTCACTGCTGCTAAAATTATACATACATTTGCCAAAAGAGCACAAGGAAAAGGACAAAAAGTCCCTCAGCGGGACAGAAGAGGTCTGTATCCAAGCTGCAAAAACTGGATTCACTTTCAAAATTGACAGTGACAAAGCAAAACTAAACAACAAACAGGATCACTGCCTTTAACTCACTATTAGTGGTTCTCTGTTTGAAATAAATGGAATGAAACAAAATACATAACATGCAAAGATCCATTGCCACAAACTAGTGGGCTTTTATCAACCTTAAGAGGACATTCTACTAATTTTCATCCAGAACGGGCTCCCTCACAGTGAAAGGCATGATGATGATTAATCTGAAGTTAATGGCTGTAATTTAGTGATGAAAAGAACCAGCTGAGGTCATTATTCAGCTTCTATCGTGGAAGAAACCCGCTCCATGGATCCCCATGGCTATGTGACACCATCCTTCCATCCTTTTGTCTTTTAATTTCGTATTGCCCTCCTTTTCTTCACTCCCACTGAGGACTTCCCTGCTGCTCGGTGTATTTACGTGCCACTTTGCGTTGGTGAGACACAGTAGGGAAAAATAGAGTCGTCAATAGATTGTGATCAGATGTAAATTCCTAAGGAGGGGATAAATCATTCACAGTAGGCAAATATAATGAAAAAGAACATAGGGAAACCATAAAGGGGGTAGACACTGGACTATACGCCATTCATGCAAAATGGACTTGAAGACATTACTAGATACTGGCAAAAATATATCTTTGTGATCTAGTAAATATGTTGATAAAACAATTCTGTCAGAGCTCAAACGCTGTGGAAATACCACATGTATTGAATATCCTTTACATTGTAATGTTTAAAACCAAATTTTAACTAGTTTAAGCTGTCTATTTTTATTTTAAAGATACTGAGTATAGGTGGGCTGCTACAGTGTGATGCTACCCCAAAGAAGGTGACAGAAAGGTAAAAGATTCAGTCTGTTAAACTGATTATCAGTAAATCAGTCACTGTGTAACCCAAAGGCTTAGGCCACATGCAGCTTAATCTTTCTATAATTTACTATCAGCCACAATGTAAGATTAAATGTGGAGTAAAACATTATTCAACCTTGCAATGATAATTACTCACAGTTTCCTCCCTTGAGATCGTCAAAGCACAAATATACAAACAGTACACAAAAACCCCACCAAGACAACTGTTTCTCACTGTTGCTAACCAGCATCCACAAAAGAAGAAAAAAAGTTTTCTACTGTGCAACCCAAAGCATCTCCTCTGTTTGCGTCACCAAGCCAACCCCTGATTGGATGTCGTTTCATTGCGGGTAAGTGAAGTGATCGCTGGTGGGGTCGTTTCAACACATCACCAGTGGAAATATTCAGAGGCTATTTATGAAGAAGATTTCTATACAGCAAAGTTAGAATGAGCTCATGGGAAACTGATGGAAATCAGCACCTGGGTAGAAAATAGTGACTCACCCCTGCAGTGTAGTAACACAGCATTAAGATGATCCATCGACACAAACAAATAGACTGACTTAACCTGTTTAGGGACAGAGTGCAGTCAAAGAGAAACATGACATGGCAAATCTGTAACAATGTCTGGAATTTGTTTACTACGCAAAATTAAATAATCAGATTCCTCTGTAATAATATTAGGAGCAGGGGAAGTGTGTTCTACTCTTCTGGAAACTGCTCTCTTTGTAAATATCCCTCTAAAAAATGTTTAGGATGTAAAATTAAATCGTATTTAATATGACTATTTTTTTAGATTAATTACCGGGCTGTAACATGAAACAATGAGAACAGAAAGAACGTTATACACAATAACAACACAAAAACACTTTAGCACAACACAGCCATGTGTCCTGCTCTTATTAAGCTCCTTGTCCCAGTGATTTTCTTTAATTAATGATTTCACATGCTGTGCTTGTTAGCTGCCAAATGTTATTATTTCCGGGCCCTTGGTCCCTCTGTGTCAATTTGACATAAATAATTCTGACAGAGTTAATCAGTTATCTGACGACACCTGTGACCACACCAGGCAGAACCTCTGAAAAATGATGAGGTCTGAAGTCTAGTCTCACAGAGACAAAAACTAATGCTGCATTCAGGTACTCCACGTTAACTCATAAAATCAAAAGTTCATGATGCTCTTAACAGGCCAACATAAGTTTCAGTGGTCTTTTGGGCTGGACCTTGTTAAGTCTTGAGACTTTAAAGGATCTAGCTCCTAAAATAGAGCACCGCTTTGCTAATATTAAATAATAATAATAATAAACATTGATACAATATGAGCCCTAAACACCCTAAACCTAGCTGCTGTCCTGTAAGACACATTATTCTTAAAAACATTAACAAAATTTCAGAAAGTTTGCAGTGATCCATTCGGGTTCTGCCTGCATCATTTTACATACCACTAATAGGATGACACATTTTTTCTTACTTAAGTGAACATTGAACTTAACCACCTTTTGCACATTATCATTCATCCAAACCTTTTTCACTAAGTATGAATATATTGTCCAATTCACCTTTCTTAACAGTATGAATCAGCTATTGGTGTTTTTTCGTTGTAAGTGCAAAATATAGGTCAGAATAAAAAATAAAAACTCAGTCTCAGACATTGAACTTTACATATGATCTGAGAAACAATGAAAACCCGCCCTTTCCTGGCTGGAAAGGACGTTGTGTCAGCAAGATGAACTTCAAAGTTTCCCGAGTGTTAGAGGAAGAAAAGAGGAAATGAAGAGATTTTTCAGGCCTGCTCTCTCATCTCACATTACGTGAGAGAGTACCAAGCGACAGTAATGTAGTTTCTGCTACATTTAATGATAACCGTCTCATACTGATGTATATCCATATTTTTGTGTCAGACCTTCTGATGCTCTTATCCAGAGGGAATAGTCAGTGTCTTGCTCAAGGGTACTTCTGTAATGCAAATGAAAAATTTAAATCTGAAACTTTCTCTGAATTCACAGGTACCCTGTCGCCAGTCACGTTTTTTGCGATCTCAGGTGCAATCCTAGTACAAAACAAATCTTAACCTATTCCAGCTTTTTATTACGTCACAGCAGAAGTGTTGAACTGAAACCATGAGGACTTTATCTTTTACCAATTAACTCAATACTAACATGTTTCACCGAACACTGGCACACACCAGGAGCTCCCAATTATTTTACAAAACACCAAATCACAGCTCTGGCTCGCTGGTCTTTGATGTCTCATTAAGGCGACTGCGAGGGAAAACAAGTTGAATAGTGAGGGAGAGAAAGGAGAGAAAAATAACATTTAGCCTTTACACTGGGGGAAAAAAGTTCAACACTGTACAGACCCTGAGAGCCCTCCGGTGCCTGACTTTCCGCAGGACCACCTAAAAAGCAGCTCTACAAACCAAGAAAGCTCTGAGAAAACTCAGGGGTTTTCTTTAATGGACAACGCCCTTGCCATGTGCTCATCAGGTTCAGCTTCTCTCTGAGCAGGGAACGTTCACACTGTTATGATGTGGCCGAGCCCGGGCTGTACGTAGGTATGCACACATGATTTAATTATAGTCAATCACAGTCGTGCAGGATATTGACTCTGCCCGTGTCAATGGCTTCTCTCATTTACAGAGCTCAGTATGATGTGTGAATATAAAGCCTAAGTAATGCCACTGGTCCTACATGTGACTTTAACAAGATAGTGCTAACATCCCATCCCTACATGTCTTTTCTTAGCCGAATAGGTCTGTGTTTACACTGTGCAGATGGCTAATCTAACGCGGCTCTGCACTCTCACCAAGCCACGTCCAAGACTAATATTATGAAATGAGCAGCACAAATTACTATAAAAATAGAGGGCCGCTTTAAAATAAACCCAGCTGATTTTACATTTACTGAAATATTAGTTCATCTGAGCCCCCTTCCACATTTTTTCAACCACAATCTCTCTCTCTCTTTTCTTCACCTTTTCAGTGAAAAATCTAATGTAAACAACTGACCAGAGTCTGTATTATTTCTGGTGAATGGCTGAGGTAATGTTTCCTTTTCTCAAAAGATCAAAAGGCGCCATAAGTGCATGGCCTGTTAGATAATGTGCACGACCTACAAACATCCTGACATCCTGACATATACTGTAATAATGATGTGTAAAGTCTCAATTGTTTTACATTCTAATTTAGTTTAAAATAAAGTCCCCGGTTTTTAGTAGACCTACAATTGGTTGTTCAGTTGTAGCAATAAAAAAAAAAAAATCACAAATATTTACATATAGCTCATCTTCCTTCTTGGGAAAATAACTTGTTTTTCTTGAACATACTTGCTTACATTGCTTAGTCTCATTTTGAAACAGTTTACCTGTGACTATCTGGAGCTTTATGATGTGCCATAGTGTACTGTACTTTAGTAATGCTGTACATTTGCTTTCTCTTTATTGGTCTATTGTGCACTTTCAGTAGTTGAGGAGCGATAGCTATAATGGCCAAATAGACAAAAAAGGAGCAGCAACTCCAGCAACAAATACTCAAAGAAAGAAATCCAAGGAAGACGGTGTTGTGATCCTGCTGACAATATTTAATGGACAGCTGATCAAAGAGTTTAAAAAAAGGGAAATAACTAATTCATACGTGCATATAAGATGCTCAAGCTAAGATTTAGTGTAGCAGATTTATATAGACCAGTCATATTCACGAGTTACCTCAAACTTAAAGATGACACAACAGGGGTGACACAATTCTATAGCATGTCCAAATGCGTTACATTTCAGCTAAAAAGGGGGGGTATTTAATTTGAAAAGTGACTACTGTTTTAAAATGCTAAAAATACATAGTGGCACAGTTAGTGGAAAGTTATTTTAGGATACAGAAAAGCTGAAAAATACAAAAAATTGAATTCATACTTTCCATTTTTGCCCTGCTGCCATGGATAAGAAAACCAGCAACTCAGACCATGACTAAAGTGGAGGGGTATCATATAACTGAACCGTCTGCTTTACAAATGAAGCTTTGTGTGTTTGCATGTTGCTCAGCTACAGAACAGCAGGGCCAGCGAGTCCTGTGCAAGGCAGTTGGAATATGGTCCTTTTTGCGCAAAGAAAAAGAAACATTTTGCAAAGTGCAGACCCCCTTTGCTTGGTGGAAAATGTGTAGCAACTGCCATAATCATGTTCTAAAAATAAATTTATGTCAATCTCTGAAATTATTGCTGTTGGACATCTTCTGGTTTTTTGATAAATGAAAGTGGTGGCGCCGAAGGAAATGGTGGAGGGAAGTGGGTTATACTTCACTATATGTCACTATTTTTTGTGTAGTAACCTTGCTGTAACACTAACACAAATACATTTTTGGTGTTGATCTGTTGGTGAGGTCATTATGAAGGAATTTTTAATTATGTAAAAAACCAAAGTGGCATCATGGGAAATGTTAGTCGATGTTAGTCTGATTGAGAAGAGCTGAAAATCGCAGCAGATGTTAGTGCTAGAATTTAGTTAATCTGTTCCTGGTATCACTGGCTACATAGCAAAAAAATACAGAATAAATAAAAACATAAATAATTAGTTATTTATGTTTCTGTAATTGGGTAGGTCGTGTATTTACTATTTTCATTGGGGTTTTTTTTGTATAAATATGATATCATGATATGGGAATTAATCTACATCCATTACAGAGATGAAATTAAATAATGTTGTCACGTTGAAATAATTAAGACAGACAACAAGACAGACATGGACGTGATATCATTCAGCTGTTCAATGAGCTGGAATAAGAAAAACAACCTAAAAATAAAATATATGTTGTGTAGTTTTTTTTAATACTTTTTAATCAGTAGAATTAGGTTGATGTCTAAATGTCCTCTTGAATAAGGGAATACTCATTATCGTCTCCACCCCTGGCAGTAATATTAACACCTGAAGGCTTGTTGGACTACCCATGTCTCTCTCTCTGTCTTGCTTTGTCTTTCATCCTCTATCTAAGGATCTCCCATTCTCTCTGTCTGTCTCACTCTATCTATTCTGGTCTGTCTCTGTCTCTAAAGTAATTGCCAGCTGTATGGATCCAGACTCTGCTATGGTAACAGCCGGAATAAAACCCAGTGTTAAAATCATTATGGCGCCATGCTGATGAGGCTCTCACTGTTACTTCCACTCGGGAGGCATTCCAGGTGTACGGCCACTCCCTTGGAAATGTTTAATTATAGCTACGTCTCAATCTGTAATTGCATTTTCTTCTATGTTCTATTTCCCAGAAGCTCCTTGATTCGTCATTGTTGACTGGGCATCATACGTATGTGGTGAATATGTGGTGAGTCAAGTTGCTCTTCTCACATGTCAGAATGAGTTTATAAACAAGCCTTTACAAGGTTGGCTAATGCGTTCTTACTGCAGACTGGAAGTTAAAATTTGTATTTGGTTCTCCATCTTGACTGATTAGCCAGATTTCCATTCAAATGTGGTGCAAATTTTAACTGAATATCCAGAAAATTGGCAAAAGAAAATGTGAATTAATGTGCTATCCTATCCACTACTGTTAGCAAATATTATGAGTTGGTTCTTTGAGATAAACATTTGGTCGTGCTAATTTCCCAGTCAGATGCCAATTTGAGGAATCGTAACTCCACACACTCTGATGTGTTAAGAAGCTTGAGTTTCCCACACCAGAGGTAAAAACTTTTTTTTGCACTATTTCGAGTTATTAAAACATTATGACGGGTAAATGGAAAGAGAATTTAAGTCGTGACAGACCTCAAAAGAGATGAGTTTGAGCTTTTTAGATGCAAAAGTAAGGTAATTGTAATTAAACAAATGTCATTATTTAATACATTTATTTTCCTGAAAATCAGCATATGTTATTCAGGAGGCAATCCTAGAACACAGTCAGGGAGAAGAAGAATACAGCCTGAACAGGTTACCAATTCAGGTAATCAATTTCAGTGTTTATGTAAGTATTTTGGGATAAATAGTGTCTTACTGTTCTCCCACTGAGCATTTGCAATGTGTAATTCCTCTTTGAATATGATTCTGGAGATCAGAGGACACACATAGCAAACCCCAATATCATCCCCTCAGACATCTAACAAGAATTTTACAAACAGGTAATGCTTACAATTATTCTGTAAAGGCTGAATGACTTTAGACCCACTTCCTGAGTTTGTTAAAAATCATCCAACAGCAGCAACAACAAAATCAAGAATAATGATAAGAACAATGTATTAATATATATATATATATATATATATATATATATATATATATATAGAGAGAGAGAGAGAGAGAGAGAGAGAGAGAGAGAGAGAGAGAGAGAGAGAGAGAGCGGATGCTCTACCAACTGAGCTAATCAACTGTTTTTTTTTCATTCAAATATTGATCTACATGGAAAAATCACAAAACTAAGTCAACTTAGTTGAGTAAATAGGGACATTTTTTCAAGTTGTTCTGCAGCTGCAGGTTATCAGAAGTGAACAATACCAGCTGAATAAATCAACAAACCTATTGATCCTATTGTGTTGCACAGCAAGAATCAAATGACATGGCCTTTACTGAAGAGGTCCTTTTCTGAAGCAGACTGCTTATCAGTGACTGAAGTAAATAAGTAAGGAAAAAAGCAAAGTAAATAAGAACAGAAGGAAAAGAGACACATATTGAAGCACCACCAGAAGGAAGCTGGCTTCACCTGATAGCATGTTTAGTCTTTAAGCTGGGTAGCTTCTGGTGGCGCCCGTCTACAGTTATCTAGTTCGGTTGCTTCTTGTGACCCTTCCACCCCCACGGCTAAACATAATTCAGCCCCACATAGGGAGAGGGGGGCATTACATCAGCCTAGCTTAAGGCCACAGTAAGTGTGGATGTGTACGCTGAGTCAGGCTGACATCATGCCAGACTTTCATCCGTCTGGTAGCAATGGCGCTGCCCTTCCTCCCATCGACCCCCCACATTCCTGTCCTCCTCTTCCACCTGATTGCTTTCTTCTTGGACTCGGAGGCTTCCATCTGTCAGCAATCATCTGCCCTTCAAACCCTGGACTGAGCCATTGTTCGCCAATTGGCCCCACCTGCCAGCAATCTTCCCCATAAGGCAGCGGCGCTGGTTCCGAATCAGGTCCGCCATTTGTTTCCCCTCCGATGCTAATCACCTGTTTGTTGTGAAAGTCCCAGTTCCCAGTAGAGTACATGTCAGGAGACACTGTGCCGCTGTATTTGTGGGTGAGATCAAACAGGGTAATGATCTGGACCACGATCGTGACTGCTTAAGCTGAACTGACTCCAACCTGACCAACTGATCACAAAGATAGCTTCTACACGGCAGAAATCGCACAGCATTTTTGTTTTTCTTTTTGCAAACAGAACAAAATCAGATTTATTTATTTATTTTTATGTTTTACATCACATACATTTTGATACACCCATAACATCTATATGTCAGTATAGCACAACAGCAATTTTCTTCAAGAAAGACATAATACTCACAGCTTTTGGTGGTGTTTTTACTGGGGCAAAATCCTTTGATGCACAAGATATAATGCAGTTATGTTTCCCAGTGGCTTCAAATAAATCAAAGAAGAATTGGTTAGTTGAAAGTTTTTTCAGAAAGTAGAATTGATAGGTGATTTCTAGGAAATGCAGCACTGAATCGCAGAAAATATCTCCATAGCATTGCATAGCACCATAGTAGCTTGTGTCCGAAAATAATCATGTTAAATAACTCCACGTTTCACATCTCACTATTTGTAATTAAGAAAAGACACAAGTAATAACAAGAGCCTGCTTGACATACACCCATAAAAGTGGGAAAATCTGTTTTATTACTAGTAAATATAATTAAAAAAGCAGCTGCCTGACTACAAGCATGGTTACATAAGACAAAATTAAACTAAAGATCACTTTCAAAAACGGATCATCATTTCCACTCTATAATCCTGTGAATTGATCTTAATCTTTGGCTGATTCTGAACCTTCACCATCAAATTGTCTTGTCCTACTTTTAAATGTGTTCAATGTAGTTGCATTCACTTTAAGAAAGCAAGAAAAAATATATATGTATAAAGCTATTGAATTTATAACCAAACACACTTCTATTTCCCGCAGTTATTCCACACTGGGAATCTATTTTGAGCAGTCAAATTACTGCAGTGTGTTTCATACAGTGCAAATTAATGCTGCATGCAAAGAAGCACTTCTCTTTCTACCCCAAAACCCACAGGTATTGGGCTTAGATATCCCACTTGGCTGAAAAGGAACCAGCAGAACCATGCTTTAAAAAGGTTACGTCATTAAATGAGCACCAACTGAGGTGCAGCTTGTGGCTGTCATGGAAGAAACGGTGTTAAGTATACAGTTGTGGGTTTAAGCTATGTTGTTTACAAAGGGGAAGGGTGGGATAAGCTTTAAAGGAAATTAGCATTTCTCATCATTTGCCTTTGAACGTCTTCAACTGTGCATTTCATTAAAGGCATTGTGGGGTACATTAGCCAGCCTTGAAATCTGTAATTGCGTTTGCAGTCAAACTCTCAAATTTTCATAAAATTAATAGCACTAATTTACATTTCTATAATAAAAAAAATATTCCTCTAACATTAACACTATCATCTGACCAAAGCCTAAGATATCTGTCTTCTTTCTAGGTGTACAAAGACTTTGGGCAAGAGGGAAGACTGAAAACAAATTATGTAATTATTATTAACACATAGTGTTCCTGACGTGCATCTGTTTTTGTTTTTGTTTTGTTTTTTCACTGGAATCACTCATTTCACATAACGTTCTACCATGACATTATTCTGCTCGCAAACTTTGAAGTAGAGCCCATATCTGAAGGTTTTGACTTTCCCACATTTTATAATAAAAACCTACTGATTTCTGTGCTTTAGTGAACATGGCCAGTGTGATGCCAAACGAGTAAAGCCCCAAATAATGAGGAAAGTCTATTCGTAAAACTCGCTAAGCATCTGGGAGTGGTTGTGTAGGACGAGGCATCATCAAGGGGTCTTTGGCATCGCTCATCTATGTTGGAAACACATTCTTTCCAAAGTCCAGAACGAAAACAAGACAAAACAAGTGCTCCGACAGTACTACAGGCTCACTGGGAAACACCACCATAAACAGTTGTCTCGTGTACATTAGCAGCTCACTGTAAAAAACGCCAGAGAGGTCTCAGGGTTTTACAGGTACAGTGGTTTTGATTTGGAAAGTGGCAAATGGCACAACGGGGAGAAGCATTTCTTGAGAGGAAATTAACCTTGATCACATTCAAATGTTTTGGTAAATTAATCTTAACAGCTTAATGTGCCCTTGCCTCATTCACTGCTGGAAAAACTAAGCAGGCTTAAAGTATCCATAATGAAATGGTGTCTGACTTTTATCAGTTTAATAAAGGTCTGTTAAAATCCTCCCCACGAGGAATGAAATGGTTTGCATACTATTCAATTAGATGATTCCAGAGATTTACAGGGTATTTCTGGGATCAGAGGATGTATTTAAAGTCCTGTATGGGAATCTTGTGATGAACTTGGAGCCATACATAATATTAGTGGTAGTCCACAATCTCGATAACACAATACACACTAAAGCCTTATTCATCCTGGCAAGTTCATACCAGTGGTCTGTGAGAGAGGCTGTGACTGTACTGAATCAAGACACAAGCACATGTGGATTGCATAGTGTATTGTAAGCCACTGAGTGCAATTAACAATGCCTTGCTCAAGGGCAACTCAGTAATAAGCGCTGACAGACTGGAAAAACCTCCTGTTTCCTTCCCCTACTCTGATTTTCCTAGTTTCTCTATGAATCTGACACATGACCTTTAAAGTTACGAGCAGTCTCTTTCTATTGTTATGATATCATGAATGATCACTGAGCAGAGAAGTCAAGTGTTTTTTCTACTTGTATTTTCCTGTGTGTCTAAAGTGCAAAGTCTGTTTATGTTTATGTGAAAAATCAGATTGCTTGGCTGTAACTACCTGTTGTATAATCCATAGTTAATCACTGGAACTCTTTTTCTTAGATGGTAATAAGTTCCATTCAGTAACTCAGTTAGCAGATGCCTGGTGCTATCATATCCTGATAATGTGCATATGTGTCTTTGTACTGCACTGGATCCGATCATTATCAAAAGATATTGCAGAGGTAAATTCCAAAATGCTATTCATATCCATTTTGAAAAAGATTTTCCTTGAAATTTATGAGTGTGGTTTCTCTAAAATATAGTGGACCTGACTGCATAATGAGGTCAAGAACTACAATCACTGCATGTTACAGTTATTCATCATTTTATAATGACAGATGGCAACTTTTACCTAAAGATGGATATTTAATTTAAAGAAAATCTAATTTCCATTTACAAAATCTAATCATTTGGTCATGGGAATAACTAAGCATTGCAGGTCTATTAGAAACATAGAAAAAAATGTCAAATTGGCAACAATTAAAGCAAATGACGCAACACCCATGTGCGTCATCACAAGACCTGTGCTAATTCTCGGTCAACATCCCTTTAAGTAAGATATCGTCGTTGAACGATACATAACAAAAGGCCCTATGAGTCTCAAGGAAGTGGAGCAAGCAGATAACAGCCAACTGGCTCTGAAAGCTTCGTCCTCCACTCCAGTCTGTTCACACCCAGGACCTTCTGACTTTGTCCTCCGGATGGTCAGATAATGAGTGCGAGGGTGGATCAACTTATTCACTGCCTTTATCATGACCTGCCATGCTGCAATCTTAAAGATACACTTATCACAGGGCTGGAGAAACCAAACCTCTGTCATGCTGTGTCTGTTAATCACCCTTGTAAAGAAAAAGAAAAGGCCCATAAATAAAGGCATTACTAGCAGTTGCCAAGAAAAACAATAGGCTGTGAAACATCACAAGTTAAGCAGTATATAAATTACTGTGAATGTGTGCTTTTGCTGCTAAAAATATACACTGTTTAATATTTTCTAGTCTGAACTAACCAAAAATATGAGCCCTTCACAATGAAAACTATATTTGGAAATCAATTTTATTATTTTATTTTGGCTTGCAAATAAATTTCTGATATTTTCTTCCGTTTTTTTTTCTGTACTTCGGTTCACACTATTTATAGAAGCTTCATTTGTTTTAAGAGCTGCTTTGCCGCACAGCCTCTTCCAGTCTCACAACAATCAGCTTTTTCCATGTGTTTTGTTCAAATTTCCGACACACTTTATGGTTACCCTTAATGACCTGATTATTTGTCTTCCCATATCAAAAACAGATTTCAACCCAACAAATTCTTTCCCTTGGAAGCCAAAGGGTGATTCCATTAAGGCTGCTTCTAATCTGAGATGTGTTATTAAGAGAGAAAGTGCTGGTATCAATTAAAAAGCACTACAGACTTCACACCAAGGGGAATGTGCTTTGATCTTTTGCTACTTATCATGGGGAACTTGTAACTCATGCCCATTCTTTATGTTGTTAAAATATCTCACGCTTATAGTAAGCTACCCAAGCCTAAAAGTAACCATATCCTTGATATTTCTACAAAATGTATATTGTGTAAAGAGACAGTTCAGCCTGCATACACACTGACACAGTTCACAACAAAGGCAGAAGCAGGATACAGCTATTTCCGTGCTGCAACCAATGAACCAATAAAGACACATGCATTTCTGAAGTCCTCTATAAAAGACATCAATTAAAAGCATGAATCATTATTTCCTCAATGCCACTGTTGCCCATTAAAGACAGTGATGGAGACAAAGAGGCCTCCACAGCTGGCAGGCAGCAAACTGATAAAACCAACATGGCAACCTCTGTCTGAAAGCCACTACACTCTACTGCACATAGCACCTCCAGTCCGAGTCCTGCTGAAAGATCTATCAAAGCCTGCCAAGTTCCATAGCTATTATGTATGTATTATTCACTGCTGACAAGGAAATATAGAAAATCCTATACTGACTTGACCATGGGCATTCAGACTCATGTTACAAAGCTGAATGGGGTGTAATATGAATGGCAAGTTATTGTACACGTTACACATCAGCCTGTTTGATGAACAAGTGCTCGACAGCTATATGACAGAAAATCTTTATTTAGACCTGTACATCATCACAGAAAGGTCAGTGAGTTTTTTAAACCACTGTATATTGAGCATTTTCTGGTAACTCTGAGAGGGAAACACTGAGTGGCTTTGGTTCTGGGCAATTTGACTTCCATGCAAATTTCTATTCCTTGCATGCAAATCATGGGCAACCCCTTGCTGGACTGAATTACAACAACTGTCCAAGGAGCAAACACAGTTAAACAGAAACCATTTGCAGGGGAAAAACGGAATCCCCTGTTAAATGAACTAAACTGCTGACTCAATAATAAACAAACAGCAGGTAAGGGCCAAACATTGCACGAAGGTGCTTGGAAAGAATGCTAACATTTAACAACTTGCACTGTGTGTGTGTCTTTTTTCTTCTTTTTCACACTTGCCTTCCCGTATCTAAAGTAAGTGCAACTGGAACATGTAAACACAGAGCAGTGGCAGCCTCTCAAATGCTACCAGATCTGGGGCTACATTCTCCAATTCCTTCAAAGTATTGCAAGGAGGGGTTGTTTTTAGGCACCAGAAGTGGAAAATCCAGAAAGGAGGCACCCCTTGTCGAGCTCATAATGAGCAAAGAGCAGTTGTATATTTTGGGTGGGGGGGTTTGCTGGAAATGTGTAGCGAGGTGAGGGAATCCCCCTGGGGATTTCAGAATGAGAATACTTCCTAGACACTATTTCAGCGGTGGAATAACTAAAGGCAGATATCCAGGCCTACTGTTAGTGATCAGAGACATCTTTTCCAAAAAACTGCATTAAGAATAAAAGTCACTTAAGGAGGCCCTGCTCATGTAAACAATGTACCAAAACTGCTGAGACCCTAAAATAAACCTAGACCCTAAATAAAGGACCCATTCATGACCACAGAAAGTAAATATAACCTTCATACTGCCAAGCTTGGGGTTGAATCCTACATCTTGCCACAGCAGGAACCTGATATCTACACATCACCTAGACATGTCATCACCTGTTAGTATCCATATCTAAAGTACACATTTGGTATAACTTACTTTCCTTTGTCATTGTTTCTACCACGAGTTGAGTAATATTTTCTCATGATAAAGAGCTGAATCTCAGGGAGTGCAGGTAATGCAAGGAAAGCCTGGGTGTGATTTTAACTGAGCCTTAAAATAGACCTGTTACCTGAGAATAAATGAAATACATATCGAGAAATATGGTCATTCCATATGTGGAGGAAATAGATTTCACATATGTGCCATGTTAGTTTAATATATTTCACTCAAAATCTACCTCAGGGTCCACTGAAATATATGTAATCCACTGGTGTGACTGTAGCAGCATAGTATACAAGAGAATGTCATGTAAGCTAAGAGGCTTAATATTATAGAATAATGCTATAGAATAACATAGTTGTTCTATGATGGCTGATGAAGTTCTGTAAAAATTCATGCAAAATTTTTGTCATAAAAAACTGTACTTGTCCTATTAGAATGAAGAGCTTCTGGGAGTCATATCACAGCAAACACATCATGTCAAAAATATTATTAGCAGACAAAAAGATTAATGTAGATAATGCAAGAATGTGTTGCAGCTCTGCAGTGTATGTGACAGTGGCAGTAAGTGCACCATGTGAAGGTTTACTTAATAAAGGCATTCAGGTGATACCATCACTACAGGTTGCACAGTGAGAGGGATCGTTTCTGGTGTCAAGGGGCCCTTAAGTAAAATTCATAGTCATTTTTTATGACTGGCTTGTGAAGTGCTTCATCAGCTTGAATGGGCATGAAATTGTCCAGGTTTAATCATCAATACAATCATGATTGAAACAAATGTACAAGAATATTTTACACAAAATGTAACTAAAGCTATTCATCACTCCCAGTGTAAGAAACATCTAATCACCAAGTTTAAAATTTTGTTGTGTGCACTTCTAACAGTCAGTGAAAGCTAAAGTATTATTGTAGAATATTAAAGTCATTAGTCATTAGAGTTAATTTTAGGTGATTTTAACAGATACCATCGTCTTATTACGTGTTTTGATTTCAGTCACAGACAAACCAGCAATTACTCCCACTTTCCAACTCTATTACTTATGTAAGTATGTTTTTAAAGAATTTTTCAAAATGCAAAAATATTAGTATACAATTAGTTACATAGGCCTCTGCATAAACAAACATATCTGTAACAAACACACACACACACACACACACACACACACACACACTGATCTATCAGACCTGTTTAAAGCCTGTTTGCATTCAAGTGGATAGCAGCCACAGGGAGCACTACCTGAGAATTAAGTGAAGGCAGATTGGAAGCTTGACGAGAAATTTCCTACTTCGAAGGTTGTATGGAAGAAATTACTGCGCCCTGTAATGCCTGCAGATCCCGAAGATATTCTAAGACTCTTTGGCCTGATGAGGTTCTTGGATCACACACATGACGCAGACAAGCATGACGGACTGACCGGTGTGCATGTGCCCTTTGTACTTGTGGTAACTAAATGTTAAAATGAAACACACACCACACAGGCACACAAACACACATACAGATCACACAAACAGAGGCAGTCAGTTTTCGAGTGAGTCATCTTTGCACAAGTCCATAGGGAAATCTCAGTGAATCAGCACTAATTTTCCTATCACCACTAATAATGTGCTCACCACTAACAGTCCGGTCTTACTGAAGTTCCCTCGTGGTAAGTGGCTCAACATGCCGCCGATGTTTTGGTGTCTGAGGTCACATCCTTGAAGGAATTAAAGGCAGGCCTGTACCCCCAACTCCAAAGTGAAATGCATTGATCTCACTTAGCCCAAGGCAACATTACAAGCTTGTGACAGAAAATGGAACACAGTTTCAGTTTTTTGTAAAAAGTGATCAGAAAAGTGTTTTGGGCCGCAGGTGTAACAGCTGCTGATAAAAGAGAGATGAAAGCACTCATGAGATTTGGTTCAAGTAACTAGAGTTGGGGGATATCAGACTTTTCTGTAATATGTACAGCATTTCCAGAGAGTTCATAAGATTTATCAACGGTTTCAAGACAACATCAGGGTAAGCATTAACCTAGTGGGCAGAGTAGCATGTGAGTGTAAGTATGAAAAACAAGCAAATCAGGCTATCTCCCCTCCCTCATCAACAACTAAAAACATGGACAGGTCTCAGAGGGGACTACCTGTATCTGTAACTGAGTGATCATAAAACATTCTGTAACTAAGTAAATTTGATGTATGGTTCTGCCCCTGGTAAATTAAGGTTAAAGGAAACCTTTTGATGTTCCCTTTTTATCTGCTGTAAGGATTTTTCTCGAGCATTTACGTGGTCAGGATTCTCACACGTCATCCCCTGCTTTCCTCAGTTTCCTCTCCTCTCACGGCTGCATGTGCATTAGACAGACACTAATTTGTGCGAATTACTCTGAAATTAGGCCCATCTCTTATACAGCTACAGTGGCCGACAGCTGTGTCTTGTTCCAAAGCTAGGCACTGGCATGTCCCTTTGAGACAATCGTTTTTCAAATCAGGTAATTAGAGCAATTAGCCACATTGTACCTAATTACCTGCTGTCGTTTAGCCTAATGATATTACTTACAAACACTCTTTAAAGGAAGATAGAGCTACTTACTGAACCTACAACTTCGGTTTTTAGGCCAACGAATGAGAGCATGCCAGCTGTTCAGCAGACTTTTGTGCTCATTGTTTTAAAATACCTCTGCCATCGGTCTTGACTTACGATGGCATCAATAGTGGATTTATTGTATGCTTTCAAATGTCACAGTGACAGACACAGGAAAAGAATGATTGCTCATATAGACAAACAGATTATTCTTGATGCTGTCCATTGCCCATTTCAATTGATGAACATTCTCCATGAGTGAAGACAGACACAGGCCGAAGTTTGAGGATTGGCATAATGCAGCAGAAAAGAGAGAGAGACATGTGATATACTGACACTGCTGTTGAATAGCCTGTATAACCTAAAGGGGCACTGCTATTCCATATTGCTAATCGGGCCATGCATATTTGTTTTTCTGCCATCTCTCAACAAATACAAAGAGGCAATTTGTCTATTGTTCACATGTAAAATGGAACAGATTTAAAGTGGCATGTTAGAGTGTTAAAGCTCGGAAAAAGGTGGGATTCAGACTTCAGCAGAGCCAGAGTTCTGCCCAGTAGAAACACAGGTCATAAACACTACTTAATTTACCAGTCACACTGCTGCTACAAGATTTAGGCCTGCAAACTGCAAACACCAAACACTGTGGAAAGTGTTTGAACAGGATGGATAGGATGTCATCGGTAGCTTAAAGGATGAAGCAATGGTCTTCTGAAAGAAAAGGTCATTTCAGTGAATTCCTGGATAGAGTGGGAAAGTGAGAGGATAACTAACTCATCAAAAACAACCAGCAAAATGATCATACACTGTTCCAACAAGTAGATACTGTAGACATATTTTTCTGCTGTAGCTCACCCTTAGCAAATTGCACATATCCAAGGCTATCTGCAGTAACACTTGACAGTACAACTAGTCAATGCATGGCTCATATACAGTGAGGAAAACTCTTTCCTTTGGAATGGTAAATGGACTTGTACTTATATAGCGCCTTTCTAGTCTTCCGACCACTCAAAGCGCTTTTACAGTACGTATCTCATTCACCCATTCACACACATTCATACACTGATGGCATTGGCTGCCATGCAAGGTGCCAACTGCTCATCAGTTTGAGGAGCTAACCATTCATACCATTCACACACCGATGGCGCAGCCTTCGGGAGCAATTTGGGGTTCAGTATCTTGCCCAAGGACACTTCGACATGCAGACTGGAGGGGATCGAACCGGGGATCGAACCGCCAATCTTCTGATTAGTGGACGACCCGCTCTACCTCCGAGCCACAGCCGCCCCGGACAGAGGAATACAATAGATTTTGCATGTTTTCACACAGTGCCAACATTTTTTTTAAACTTTAAAGATAATAAAGACAGTAAAATGTTGTCATTTCATCTTGTTGCCTTTCTTCACTGCTAATTTTAGAGGTAGGTAAGATTAGGTAGTTTTAAGGGTATGCATCTGCAATATTAAAGCACTGATGTACATTCAACTGCAAAAAATAGGTTTAGAAAGAACACCAAAAGAAAAGAAAGTAATCATTTAATGAGACGTGGAATTCTGTTGATAAAACTGGGATATGTAGGTGTTTTGTATCCGCTATGTATGTAAATCTTGCCTTCCAACTATATGGCTGAAGTCATTTAAAGTCTTGTATGCTGTCAGTCTTTGATGAGTAAAGTCTCCATGTCTCATATCAAAACTTAGACTGTTGATTGTCCAGTACATCATCATTATTTATTATGTATTTTTTTTCCTCCTTGTATTGGAGGTTTGTTTTGGAGTACATAGATCTACAGAGATGAAAGGCATTATAACTAATTAACATATCTGAATGATCTGAATAATATTACATGAATGAACCCCACTTTCTCAGTATACACACAATGAGGCCACTATTGATTCATCACTAGACTAGAAAAAATCAATTTCCCTGCCTCTAAACATGCTGCAGCAGAATTTCAAACAAAGTTCTCAGTGTAATGGAAATGGAGACATTTGCCTTGTTTTCCTTACAATTTAGACAACTATGGAAATGTTCAGACTTTTAACCTAAGGATCTTGTGCTGCTCTAGAGTCAAACAGTTGTCAAACTGAATATTCTCGGAGTAGCATATGTGTAGGTTTCAAGGGACTCATGGTGGTCCCATTCCCCACTGAGCAGCCCTATGCAGTGTACATGTTGTTTAGCGGTAGCTCCCTGCAGTCCTCTCCTCCGTTGAACACTAATTGCCTGAGAACTGCAGAGTCAGTATCAAAACAGAAATAAAGTCAGTCTTTTGAACAAGCCTGAAGAAGTCTCTCACACTTGCAAAGACATCAAAGCACACTACGAGTACAAACAATACTGGGCCTGCTGCCAACTCGGGTATTTTAACTAATCATTATGAGAGTGCAGTTTTGCTCGTAATCATCCTACAATCTAAAGGGGTTTGCTAGTACAGAGCCAGGAGGTCTTGTTACCTTAATCTAGTGAGAAAAGACCCCTGCCAGACTTTCCCTCTTTTTTTTTATCAGACCTGTAATTTACTCTGAACTCTTGCTACTTGAGAGCACTGGTCACTACACTCTAAAAATTGAAGAGAATATCAAGGAAACTGGAACAAGTGTTCTTTAGATTGCAATTACAAGGAAGCTGCAGAGTGATGTTTGGAGAGCCTCTTCTGAAGGAAACAAACTGTCTTATAAGGACTCATAATGTAGGTTTGTGATATAGAATCCTAAGATGCTCATTGGTTCCCTATGAAGAAACTCAAATCATTTGTTTTTACAGTGCAGGCTCCCCACTGACAACACTGAGAAAAAGGGAGGTATATGGAAGTAATTATTCCAAGTACCCCATCACACTATCACAATACTTTGAACGGCTTTATCATTAAGAGGTCAGCGAGTTGAAGATTGTTATTGCACTTTTACTGTCAGTCAACATCTCATTAGGCTTATTCATCAGCAGATGACTGAGAATATGTGCTCTTTTTCAACAGTTTCCTACTTCAACTACACAACAATACATGCATTCATACATAGGATTTTTGTCACAAGCTGATTATCAATATCAAGAGTTGAATTAATTTAACTTCTCAAGAATATGATCTCAGTTTTTACAATTCAAGATGTGAGCGTGACATTTCCCGAACTAAGACTCAGTCAGCTCTGACTTTTAGACTACAGTTCTGTTTGTTCTGTTTGTTAGTTTTGAGATTATTTGCACTTCTTGTAATGAATTTGGGTGTTTTCCTTTTCCTTTTTCCTTTCCAACCAAAGTTGCATTCTTGATAGTGTGAAATTCAGCAGTATTTCATTTTGGAATCATTTGGTTAGATATGACAGGGCACACAAATTAAAACAAGAATACAAAGCAAAGAACCTTCAGGTAAGTTTAATGTCTGTTCTTGTGAAAGCACAATGAAATCCATCAGATCCGAACCTATTACAACAAATAGAGAAATATTTATGTCCTGGCAAAAGACGCTGGAATGTGACCGAGACATAATGCTATAGAATAACATATTTGTTCTTCCTGAAAAGGATCAGCATTGCTCCTCAAGCAGGTGTATAGCAGGCATCCTAATAAAGTCTGAAGCATGTTAACTGGTTTCTTTAATGTGAAGGAACAGACTCTCTCTTCTCTACGACTGGTCATTATAATTCCTCTCCCTAAATACTTCCTTGAGTTGGACCATGAAATGAGGTGTCGTGTGATTTTTTTTTTTCAATTTCCATAGTTAAGGGGATTAGTAATATTGCACTACATGCAAATGATGTAGCGTTGTTAAAAGGACAAATGATCCTGCAATGAACGTGACATTACACGTCATTCCATCTGATGTCATCTTTCAGATGTCACTTGTTTAGCTTTAGAGGAAACATTTAGTTTGGGTAAATCAGTTGCCTAGTGAAACAACAGGCTTACCTTTATTTCATACTAATTTCTTTAGACACTGTGTATATCAGCTGTCATGGCTGTTTACAACACCCAACCTTATAAGTAAGCCGAAGAAAGGACCGCATTGCTTCCCAGACCAAATTACTCAATTCATAACAGTTGCCAGTTTTGAAAGTGTGTTTTCAGATGTGTTCTGACAAATGTATGTCTTCATGTAATCTTGTGGATAGAGCACCACTGTCAACATCCTGTCTTATTTGGCATATTCATTGGCATTTACACAGAAAAATCTGTTAATACCAAAACAAGTTTACTCTCTCATGATTAGCTTTTCTCAGGACATAGCATCTCGTGTCCACGTAGAATTTTGAATAGAAATGCTATGAAGTACAGATATATTGAAGTAAAAAATTAGACTTAATCAATCAAATTCTTTAGATATTCCTACATGCTTCTTGGCCAAACATTCAAGTCATAATAAGAAAGTGAGAAATCAACTGCATTACTTACCATGCTTTAAAAGCAATAAGAATAACTTTCTTTGAATGCACCTTTTAAAGTCTGCTAAGTCAGATTGATCCGAAAAGCCACACTCACCACCAAGTATTATTTTATTAGGTCCAGATGATAGGATTTCCATTCACTTGTCGCAATGCTGTTGAGTTAGCTAAGCCGAACAGATTGGTTTGGAGGCCCTACTGAAAATTTTGTTCCTTGTGTCAGACCTTGGATCAGCATATACTATGAATTGTTAATCTGGCACGTACTGTATAGTCACTTTCACCTGTTGTCGTCACAGCTGACACATTGAAAGTTGTTACAACACTGTGCCAGTCTCCACTGATTAATTTGAGCATAAAGACTGCAAAGAACCTGTTCTTTTCTTGATTAAAAGGGCAATAGCTGCAACTGTTCCTCTAACTCATGAGCTTTATGAAGCAAAAACAGTACGCTTCAAGCAAACTGATGTCACACTCTAATTTGACAGATATTTTAAAAAAAATACTGTGCTAATAATATAGCAGGTGCTTATACTGTATTGCGGCCAACAGGATGGCTGGTTACACCGAAAGACTGCGGCCATCACTCTGGCTCACAGACATCTGAGGTCACTCAGTCATCATGCTGAATGCCCTGCAGTTTGAGGGCTTGGTTTACTGGTCATCATGCATACCACTGAATAAGCTGTGATAAAGTGTTCCTTAACCACTGACTCACACACACACTTCCTTTTTTAATGACTGCGGGTCACTGAAAGATGTGGCCCTTTTAGTGCAGAGCTCCGCTCTGGCTTGAAATAGCTCTTCAACCTTTCTTTAGTTTTGTGGGGAGGGAAAGGGGCAGTGTTCACCTAATGGTAAGTACAGAGACTGCCGTCATGGGAGTATGAATTTGTGTCACCATTCCCTTCCTGTTGGACGGGCCAACACCAGACCTTAAACCCCAAGATAAGAACTTTAAGCAGTCCCAGCTCAACTTTATTACCGCAGCCTAATGCAAAAACCAAAGCACTTCACAAGCTGGAACTCTGCTTGCTTGTGGTACCCAGGCAGCTAGCCATTTCTCCTTTACCCATCGAATCAACAACAAGTGACAGGAACGGAAGCTTCGAGGGGAATTCCTGGAAGGGTCGCCAAGGGGAGAGCCTTAGTCTGTTTTACATTAAAGACGTCTGCTATGTTTTGGCAGTTACATGAGCGAAGGGAAGATGAGACAAATAACAATTTCTGATTCCAAAACAAAGAAGGTCTACTCAAAGCCACACCTCCGTTGGTTCCATGGTGAGCCGGAGGTTTGATTATCTCATAAGTTTACGTTTGCTGTTGAAGTACGCCACATCTTGAGCCACATTGGTGAGTCATTAGTTACTCAGTAGATGGCAGGAATGGTAACCATAAACAGAGACGCGTTGTTTGGGTTGAGTTAGTGCATTGTGTTCCATCATCAATGCTCTTAAATAACTGTACACAATCCTTATTTGAATGATCAGTTTATACATGTCTGTCATACTTGTACAGTGGCAATGACAACACTAGAAATATATTTTGAGACATATTGTACCCTTAAGGCAAGCTGTCACATATAGCTATTTCAATCCCAAGACATGGAAAATGGCTATAAACTGCAACATTGCAAAGAACATGAGCCATCCACATGTGGAAAATAAAGGTAACCTGCTGGTAGGTGTGGCCCAGTGAGGAAATTTTCCCATAAACTTGTGACAACACCAGTGTGACCGATTACATTTGACATTTAACAAGAAAAGATACTCGTCAATGACGTTCAATATCCAGTGATAGACATCAATAACTGAGGGCAGGGTTGGTGAAACACACATGGAGTGGAGCAGAGGAGACAGGTGACTCGTAGTGATGAAAACTCATAACATTAGGGTAAGTGTAATATCCTTTCCAACAAGAGTAATTTATGAATTTAATCCATCTAAAACCCAACACTGTGTGTGTATATTAGAGGTGTTGCCTCCAGATGTTGCTACCTTCATTGGACAATGTTTACAGATTGCCTCATGAATGTTATCAGGTTACCAAATAGGCACTTCTGCTTTTCACGTTGACACCACATCCACCTTTGTCTTGTAGGTCAACTCTCTTTACTCCTGATAAGTGAAATGACTCCAGCTACTCTGTTCTGCGACTCTGCTGCTGCTGCTGCACAATGAAGACACTTTCAGTTTATAATTGTAGCATCCATCATACAATTAAGTATTGATAAAAGCAAAACAATGGTGGGGACAAGATAAATGTCAAACATATTTGATTCACTGACTAAACATACAATACATATTAGCTTTGTTGCACTCCATGCTTGGTGCTCTGTGTAGAATCTACAATATAGGAATGACTGCCTTTGTCAGACCATTTCTTTTGGCTTATTCCCAGTGGAGCACATTACATCAACAGGCAGGGCAAATCTTGATTTTGAGTGACCAGGGTTAATGGCAATTAACTTTCTCCATGTTAAAGTGAAATCTGGATTTGAGATTGCGAGGGCAGTGTCCATTGGCGGCACTAGTCATGTGTCTGAGTCTCCAACTCTCAAGGACAAATGTCTAGAGCCAAAGCACATACTGTATCTCCCTAAAAGGAAAATCTGATCTGAGACCTTGGTTGCATAATAAGCACTAAAGCATACATGAAGTTTTGAAGCCTACATACCTACACATAAATACCATACATATTTTAGGTTTTAGCTTATGCTCTTATCCACTCATTCAGTTACAACAACCAAAATAATATTCATGGATGGTCTTGTAACAGGTGCAACAGAAGTCCTGTAAACTAGAATAATGGGAATAAAATCTAAACCAGAGATATAAATCATGAAAGTTGGTACAACACATCAAATGCACTCATAAATTAACGTTTCAACATGATCAGTCAACTGTTAAGAAGTTTTAAACAATCAATGCAGTTCTGTGTTAACAACAACACCAGCTGACTGATGTGATATATTCCCTCTGAACACAATCAGCGAAGGGAAAAACCAAAAGGCAATGTGTCTGAGTGAAGTTTTAAGTGGCTGGTGACTGTTGCCCAGTGCGGTCTGCCACATATGTTTTAATAAGGAGCTCTGAGGTCGAGAACAGCACACCTGGGACATAGCACACACACAACTAGAGGAAGTGGTCCTCCGCCAAAGAAAGCAATAGAAGTTTCCAGCTAATTCACCAGTCTGCTGAGACCCCTCCGACCCCCC
Source organism: Sciaenops ocellatus (assembly GCA_033000465.1). NCBI lineage: Eukaryota > Metazoa > Chordata > Actinopteri > Sciaenidae > Sciaenops > Sciaenops ocellatus. The sequence goes on along the minus strand of CP136882.1, from coordinate 19,400,662 downwards.
ACCCCCTTTAAACTCTTTCCTTTGTAATGGATGAAAACAATGTCCCTAATTGGACGTTTTGATAGTGTAGAACAATTCATACATAGCTGCTTCTATTGCAGTAACTGATACAGGCCAAGTACTAAACAAGAATCGTATAGATATTTAGATAGATTCACATAACAAGGGATGTTGTGTTTCAATAGCTCTATATCGAATGTTCTCTGTACCATATTTTAACCCACCTAAAATTGTGGTTGAATTTGGATTTGATAATTTTTTGTTACATATGATGTCTAAAAGTAGTGACATGAAAAAGTTGTTTAAACGATTAAGTTAATTAAATATGCTAAGTAATATGTTACACGTACAGTACAAGACTACAATTGTGTAACGTTAAAAGGCAGAAAAAAACTATGTAGCATCTGCAACTTAGATCACATAATGGCCATTATGATGTGATTTGCAAACCCTCCATTTCATTGCTTTTCCAATATTCAGTGTCAAGCCGCAGAAGTAGAATTGCCTCCAAGTGAATATTGGCTATTATGCTGCATTCATTGGGAGGGGAGGAAAAACATTATGTCTCCTTGGCTTATCTCATGCAGTCAAAAATCACCACAGGCAGGTTAGTTAGAGCTGTACCCCTCCCTCTGATTCCATTAAAATATCTCATCTCTTAGACAGATTCTATCTTGAATCGTCCAATTTGTTATTCCAATGCCTGCACCCATTTCCATACATGGCAACTGGACAAGTAATAGCGTTTATCTATTACGACGCAAACCCACAGGTTGAATTCTGACTAAGTGTTCAATAAAATTACTATTCAGATTTTTATAGACTATATCTGTGCAGGCCATTTGTTTTAATGACATGTGCTTTGTTTTTATGGTTTGGTAGCATTTTGAAGCCTATAGAACTTTTGTTATGTCATGTCATACTGTTTCATACAGCGGATGTGTAATTTTCCCCTGAGGTTTAGCCAATTTATCAGTGTTCAGCTTCATTTCTCCGTACAAAATTCTGTAATGGAGAAAGTGTTGATGTGGATTTTATTTCTTCTCAAAATATGGTTTGTGTACATGACGATTTGTATAACTTTTCAGTGGTTTGACATATAAACATGCGGACAAGCCTGAAAATGAAACAATATGCAAACGGCACATGGGTGGTGGTTGGTTTGAGACAATTAAATCATCATCTGGAATGGTTGGAGCAGTCATACCTACAATGCTTCAGGTGCCGTAAAAGTCAGAGCACTCTCCACAGTTTATTTTGATAGGATTAACTTGACTTTAAATGCAGACTCCGACCTGACAAGGCCACCAGGGAAAATGAGAAGCAGACGTTGTCACTGTTACAAATTCTCATGGTTCCTGTTACTAATTGCAAGCTGATTTTCATGAAGTTTGGTTTCTGGTGTAGTCTTTTTTTTTTTATAGACATGGTTGACTCTGGGAATTGGGAAACGTACCTACCTCTTGTTAGTGCATGTTTGGAGACATTATTCTGTCTTAACAGCACTCTTGGTGTTAAGACAGAATAATGTCTGAAAATTGCCAATGAGCCAAAGAAAGTGTTTTTCTTTTTAGTGATGAACAAAATGTAATGACACAACACAATCTGACAGACATCAGCCATACCAGTCCAAAAGGGTTATCTAAGTAGATGTAAAAATAAGTAAAACAAGGTGCAGAAAGGGGCTATTCTTTTGGGTGGGGCTTATCAGAGAGGCATCTGATTCTCCACCTCTTTAACATTGTTGAGGTTCCTGATGTGTAAGGATGTTGGTGAAGCTTTTCCCTGTCCTGTATCTTGTAAGTGCGAGGAAACCCATATGATTTGCTGTTACTCAGGCATTACTCAGCAGGCTGTGTTCAAGGGCCTATAACTGCAAGCCCAAAAACGCCCTTAACTGATTGCAATACCCAAAAATATCAGACAGCCTTGGTATCTTGGCACGCTAAATTCTAAATTAGAGACAGAAAACAACTTTAACATTGCTGTCTGTTTCCAGGACAATAAATGCAGGCCTGAAGCTAACTAAAATCATGTTTAAAATATATGACCTTAATAGATAAGATTTTTTTCACATCTGTTTCCTCTTAAACAAAACAATCAAATCCTTGAACTGAATGAGTATGATAGAATATTTGGGTTTACTGTACAGGAAGCTGCTCATGCTGACATTTTCCTGCACTTCATTTCAGATTTAACAGGAACACAGCTCATGCCCTTTGTTTCTGGAATCAAATCCTTACTACTCCACCCACCTATCTTTGAGTCAACTGTTTACCACGTCACTTTTCCTCCTGATCTGTGCGGAAGACCACAGTGTAATTTCCCAGCAACATATAATGATGTGATGAATTGTAAGGTCATTGATTATGTTCTACAAGTGCCCAATACAATAATTTATTAGATTTGGATCATTAGAATTTAGGACTCACATGTGACTTGCTGCAGCTTGGCTTAGAGGTAGCAGTGCTCCTTCTATTAAAAGGGCTTAACCAGCTTTCTACATATTTCTATGGACGTCTCACTGTTGCATTTGGTTTTGGGAATTTCTGCTTTTATGATTGTAGAATGGTTTTCAATTAAGCGCACCACCCACTCATGCCATCAATTGCTCCAGATGTCAATATCCTTTCACATAGTACTGTAACGTTGACATTGTTCCATTTCATTCTGCCAGGTCCTAATTAAACCAAGACAAATCCTTATTTACATAGAATTAGATTTCACTATAATCTTAGATAGGATGGTGTTCGGGTTATTAAGAGACGGGTAAAGTCCTGGCAAAGCAGTCAATATTCCAGAAACACTATTACTATTAGTATATGAGCATTTTTTTTCCAGGGTTTTCAAACATATCTCATCATTTTAAACCACGTTTGAAAGTCAGCTGAAAGCCAAAAAAGCTACAATTAGAAAAGCTACTACTAAGGTATTACTAGATATCCCCCTCAAATATAAAATGAATATAATATATAATGTACATGGGGCAAAAATTACATTTAATATTAAAGTTCTGCTGATTTTGCAGTCCTTATTAACAGGTGATCAAGGTAAACAAATACTCCATTAATTAGGGTTAGGGTTTCTTATGCATTCTTATCATTGCTTGCAATTTATGTTACCAGCAAAGTAGCCAGTGAATTCGCAAAAGACAGTTTATCCAGGCATATTCTTTCTCTACACACTCACGCACATACACTCTCCATGCTGCCCACCATAACTACCACCTCTGTATGTGTATGTGTGTGTCTCTGTGTGTTTATGTGGGTGGATGTGTGGGGGGGAACACCAGCATAATTGGAGTTGTGCACAGTTCTCTGAAGCACATTAGCACAGAGCCCACAGTGTACCAGGTTCCACAGAGGGCAACACAGCTGCACAAAAACAGGTATATGGAAAACCGAGCTGATACAAAACAGAAACGTCTGAACTGAACAACAAGGAGGGGCGATGGGTGGGGAGGGGGTTCTTCAGCCATGATCGGGGACCACCGCGAAATGGACACACAGAATCCAGCTGGAAGAAAAGTTGATCTTCAGCCGGTATGCTACAGGATTTCTGTGTTGCCCTACACTGAGGGACTGTTACAGCTTGTTCATAGAAAAACAAAAGATCCATCTTGACTCAGCGGTTTTGATGAAACATGAGAAATGGTGATCATTTAGTTTTTTTTCCCTGAAGGGTGTGCAAAATGTCACCATGTAAATCGTCTTGGTTTGACTTTCAATTTGTGTCTGTTAAAATGAAGATGGATATGCTTTTATAGTGATAATAGTTTCCTGAAAGCAAACAGTATGCACATTCATCATTTAGACTTTCAGACATGTAGCAATTGTTAGCAATTAGTGCTACCTGGTTACAGATCAGTATCAATGAGTAATGCTTTGTTAATTTTGAATCAGTTTCCAGCCTGTTTAGGGACATCTGAATTTTTACTTTCCGCATCTATGTGGCCGTATGACATAGATTTTGTCATCTGCAAATGCTCATGAGGATGCGTGAAGATGTCTGTCTGTGCACATACCCAATACAGAATCAGCATATGCTTTCTGCATCTCTTTTGGACTGTACAACCTTTAAGAAAGAGGACATCATCTCTGTCTGCCAAAGCCAGAAGATGGCAACATGAAAATGTTGACAAGTGTGGATGAGAACAATGCAGCTGTACAGATTGCTGTAATTTACATTGAGACATTGCTACTGACTGGTTAGAGTTAAAACCTGTGCCAAACAGAAAAGGGATAACATGAAAACCATTTTAGACTGATAAATGAAGCGACACAAAATGGTAGTTCCTTTTTATTTTTAGGCTACCCTCACTCAACCTTTGTTGCATTCTTTTCGAAACAGTTAAAACAGCGAAATCCTTTGGAATAGTTTACAGTCTTTTAACGCTGTGCCCAACACTCTCTTGAAAGTAAATTTCAATTTGGCCACTCTCTGTTGCCAGTTGATATTGCAAAATAGTGTTGCAGCCAAGGTCATTAAAGCATTTTGATTTGCTGTCCTTAAAACTCAGCATCTGGTAGATCTTTAGTGGAAAAAAAAAACTCTGTGCCTCACAGGAAGTGATGCTATTTCTATTTTCAGCAGCAGTGTTTTTTTTTTCTTTTTCTTTTGAATAAACATAACAATACATAAAATAAAAGACCTGCACTCCATGACCCTAAAACCACCTCCAGAAGCTACACTGGCATCAACAGAAAATCCAAGGAAAAGACATCCCAGCAAAAGCCGCATCTTTTGATTGACAAGTGAACTCTGGGAAGTACAGTGCAGGAAGACCAAAGCAATGAGCACTTCACACCAAAGATGCTGCCAGAATGACAAAATAAGGATCTTGTGGATTACCACTTGAACTTTTAACCAGATGAGCACAAACAGAATCAAAAAACCAAATGCACTTCTTTCAACATGTTATATCATCATCGCTGCCATAACCATATGCTCATGAAACCAGAGTGCAGCTACACGTTTTGTGATTGCATCCATATGGTAGCGATTAAGCTCATGCCAGTCGGACTAGCTTCTTGTGGCTAGACATTGTGGTAGTCACACCAGTTTCACTGAAGTCATAGTGCCAAGTATGGTTAGTGTCACAGCAGATGATTTGAACCTGACGCAGTCTTGTCTTCACAGAACGAGTGCTGAAGCCGTCTGGTAAGCTGTATGGTTATGTGCCGGATGACGGTGAAGTCAGATTAGTCTAATATCATTGTCTGAGTAACAGTTTCCAAAGATGTTAAGAGCAGTTTGATGAGCTTTTTCCTGCTGTCCGTTTTCCTGTCTAAAGGTTGTGGTTCACCGAGGAGGGTGGGACCAGAGAATTCGATTTCTTTGCGACAGGCACTGAGTCAATTGAAGTGATGCAGGCTGGCATATTCATCCAAGAGTGTGGTGGCTGAATACGTGCTGATTTGCAGAGGCGCACTAAGCTTTACTCTCTTAAAATAGCTTCTTTCTTGAGTAACAAATTTATAGTCTTTCCCTCCTGATCAATTTTAGTTTGGGCTAGCAAAGGGATGACCAACAAAGAATTTCATATTGAATAATTCCACCAGTGAATAAGATCCATGTGAATACGAAATTAAAAGACAAGTACATCTAAGGTAAGGATGTAGTTGCAGTGTACCATAGCTTCTGCTTCCACACAAAGCAAGTGAACCACCATGGATCCATATCAGCAAATGATTGGATTTATTTATTATTGGTAACACAACCTGTGGTTGGGACGCAGTATAGATCTTTCAAGGGATTGCAAACTAATGAGATACAGTGGTTACACAAATGTGTACTTTTTCTAACCTCAAACCTTTATGTTTTACCATGAAACAGTAATCTAGGAAGTGAACATCACCCTTTGGTTAAACTGCTCATAGACATAGTACAACCTGTGACAAGGTTGCAAGTAGACATTGCCTTGCTTTCATGAGTCACAAGCCAAAAAGTTGGGAACCACTGTCATAAATTGTAACAACAATATGATATATATGGGACTTTTAGATGACTGGGGTTGGGTTGACAGTTTGCCACCATCATGGTCACTTCATTGGTATAAAATCCAAAATTGTGCAACAAGTATGGAGCCTGGATGAGTGTAGCTGAACTTGTTTGGAATAGCAATATTTTATTAACTGTACATCTCTTGGTATAAAACAGCAATAACGGTGTCTATGTATTATATCTACAACGTAGATATTTGTCTGGCCCTTTAGCCTAAAATTGTAGCTGTTTCTCACTCTAACCAGTGTGGAAAATGACCAAATTCACAGAATATGGAGACAGAAGAGTGTATCTTACAAACAGGAAAAGGTGTCACCCTTATTAAAGACAACCAGATTTAGAGTGACTCATCTTTAAAAAAACTGCCAAAGTGCTTAACTGAATGCCACATCAACAGCTCAGGTAGACTACATTACCCGATTCCTGGAAGTTTTGCTCAGCAAAACACACTCCACACATTCTTCTTCTAAAGAAAAAAATGATGGAAAGAGCAAGGGGGAATTAAGGGTGATTAAACCTAGAAACTGACTACAAAACAAACCGCCGAGAGGGAAGTTGCTTGGTTATTACTTGGAGAGGTGGCATGTTTCCTTTATCCAAACCTATGTAACTTCCTGCCACAAACTTCCAAACAGTGTCAGCTGGTAAAACAAAAAGTTTGTTTTGATGCTCTGTAGTCTTAATTGTTCTTGTTGACTCATTCTCCAACTCCTCAGCTGCAAAATATGCCACCATGCCCTCAGACTCCCCCTCCATAGCTTATTTGTTTAATTTTGTTTTTGTGGAAAGTGATGTTGTTCGAATTTCCACTTTCACATTCAACGAACAAATGAGAAAATGTGTGCCAAAATTAGATAAGCACCATCTGAACTCTTCAATTGACTTCTTCTGCTCCTTTTCACTGAAAATGCAAAAGTTGTTGTAGTTGCTTAAGTCTTTGGTTGCCAAAGTAATAATTCACAGACTGACAGTACGTTCTACATTTTTGAGATGAACTTTAGAAACTTTCCCCTCAAAGGCCTTTAGATATCTTCCTTTTCCTCCTGTGTGACATTTTGTAGTTTTTTGGCGCAACATGGTGACATGGCTTTTCTTAGGTTTCTTAACTGATCACACATTAACTGATCTTTTCAGTTCTTGATAAATGGCCTGGAATTATGGTTGCTGATTTGCATGGCTTTCAACAGTGTAACAAGTGAAATTTCTTCAGCATGTTAATCAAGCATCATACAATGCATCTATTCTTCTGTCAAAGAATACCATAACAGAGACTAACTGTGTAGCAAACTTCAACCACCATGTGCTGATATTAATCCAAATACTGGCAGTGATAATTTCCTCTTTAACAATGTTCTTCAGATTGATGTTTGCACAGAGCATCCAGAAATATATTATCTAAACTAATCGTCTTGCTTTTAATGACACCAAGCCTTTTATATTGTGCCAAATTGCACTAGTGAGGCGCCTTTCGGGTGTTTCTTCCTACTTGAGGCACCACTATTGGGTTTCCAGCCCTTAATTTAGTTCAAATCAACATCCCCACCCAGAACAAATGGTCTACCTCAGATGACTCTCAAAACAGATCACACAGGATGAGCCCAGGTCTCCAACTGTGTTTCCTATAACCTTTGAAAGCCCTCCGAGGAACCTCTCCTCGTCAAGTGTTTCAGCAGATCAAAGGCGGATCAAATGTTTTGATGTTTTTCTTTGCCGTGTATTTCCTGTCCAGTCAGTGGACCAACAGATTTCCACTCAAGATGAGTGAAAATGGTGAATGAAATTCACAACAGTATGCGGGGTGCAACAGAACATGGGAAGCTGATAAATGATTACACACCCCATGACCCCTAAATTATTACTTATTATCAACAGTCATGGTATCTAATAGAAACTCAATATCAATCATTTAAATCAGTTAAGTTATATTGAGATTTTCTTTGAAGGGAGCAAGAGAGATGGGTTGAAATTATACGAACATTTCTCTGAAGCTAAACTGGATCCTAAAATAATCTGACTGGTTGAGTCAAAACCACAGCAGGCGGAGATAATTAACAACAGTCTGCCAGCAAATTAAATATCTGAATGACAGTGACTTATTTATCACTCAATCATGATCTTGAAAGATTGATAGTGTAGGCTGTCTACATAAACTAGTATAGATTGCATTCATTTTCATGGCAGCCTCGGGCTTCATGTTTGCAACCTCTTACCCTCATGCGTTTCTACCTGGACACCAGTCAGACATTACTTAGCCAGAACATTTGAAGCTCTTTGGCTAAATCACTGAGGATTAACTCAGCCATTGAGATGTTTGAATTGTATATTTACAACTTGTACTTGAACAATGGTGATTGTGCATAAATGTGGAGCCCAATGGGTCTGTCAGTCAAAGGCAAAGAGAGAGCAGAGGAAGACTGGGGAGGAGGAGGAGAATCTCCCTCAGGGAGGATACAGAAGGGCAGGAGACAACATGGCAAAGGCAGCAGGAAGACTCGAAGAACATGGCCAACTGCCAAGAGTAGTTTGGCAGACCTCGGCTGACACAGCACTTCACTGCGGCAGCCACACAAGCTTTTTTTGGTTAAGGCTTACAGGGCTTTGTGCTGAAACAAGCTCCCTCCGCCTCATGCATGTAAACAGTGCACACAGATTAAGATCGGATGCAGACAGACATGACAATGCTCTTACAAAACCAATATGCACACACATCTATATTAAGTGAGCACAGCACCATGCAAATACAAGGCATGCAGCCATATAAACATAACCCATGCCAGAACAGACAGTATTAGACAGACCACACAGGAACACACAGTGCACACCCAAACTTGTGATCATGTCAGGACTTTCATGTACTGCCTTCATTCCCTAAACTCTCAACCTAATATGCCTAACATCTATTGACTATTGAAACAAAGCATGCACATATGTGAAACACAGATGTATATTTCCTTGTCCTGAGAAATTATTCATATATAAAACTCATGTACGATGATGTGGTGTTTTTTGAAGGTTCTGCCATCCGTTCATTCATACAGTCAGCTGGCCAACCAGCCATGACTCATGTTCTCTAGCTCCTCCTGGGGGATCCCAAAGGGTGTCCCCAAGTATGGTCAAATTGTACTATATAATCCTTCACCAGCATAGGTCTTGGACATGCCGGTCTTCAAGCTCATTTTGACAGGTCGTGCGCGTGTTCCATAATCACTAAATTACAATTACAAAATGCAATTTGTGAGAAATTAAGAATTTCTGCTTGTGCTTGGTCATCATATCTAAATCAATAATGTTTTTTTCTTCCAATATCTGTATATCAATATCTGTTCATCCTAATTATAATCCCAGATTATTTCAAATAAAAAAAATAAAAAAATAGATTTTGGATATTTCATTTTATCAATATCTCACAAAAGCAGAGGGCACAATGACCCCTTCACCCACACACACATTGCTATAGCTACCATGTGTGGTGACGGAGCAATTTCAACACGTGGACAGGAGGAGCTTGGGATCAAACCACCTGCAATGTGATTAGTGGACGAACCACTCTACCTCCTGAGCCACAGCTGCCCCTTTAAGCCTCATTTACACAGGGGACGTAACGGCCGCGTAACGGCTGCGCCGCGGTCACCGGAGCTGATCGCTGCCACTCTAGTCAATGAGACCATTCACACCGGGCGCGCCGCGTAACGTCTCAGCAGCGTCCCAGCAGCGGCTCTCCGCTCTGCAGCGCGAGCATTCCGTAGCACTTCTATTTTTGACGGAGCCGTTGCTGATTCGCGTCAAGCTCAACAGAGCAGATTGCACCAGACAGGAAGTCCGACACTGAATCAAAGTAATACACTTCCGCCCCCTTTCAAAATAAAACACAATACGCCGTTCATGTAGCCTATCACAACGTCACATCAACATTACGCCATGACCGGTGGCACCAGGTCAGCAGTCAATCGATCAAAGGGTCTCAACATGGACGACAACAGAGTAATTGTTGAAGTGGAACAACACACAATAATTTATGACACAACAGATCCTTTTTATAATCTCTTCCACGTCAGAGAAGCAAAGTAAGCTGTTTGTTGTTGTTGTTTCCACAGTTTATCACGGGATCTCGCGGTTTAGCGTACGTTCAGGATTATCGCGTGATCTCGTGATCTCGCGTGAATACGGCTGGCTCGCAAGGCAGCGCTACGCTGCTGTTACGCGCCCGGTGTGAGTTGACGCCGGGCAGAGGACGGAGCCGTTCCGCGGCGCAGCCGTTCCGCGGCGCTTACGTCCCCTGTGTAAATCCCGCGTAAGTGTGACAAATGCGTTGAGGAAGGCGGACCTGAGAGACTGCATTTGAATTGTCACTTGATAAATTTGGAAGTAGTGTCCTGTCTAAATTACTTTGTTTGTACATTCTTTAATAATTTGTGCTTGTCTTTATGCCTTTGTGTGTATGTATTTATGTGTATGCATGCATGTGCAAGTGCTTCACTGTATGCAAGCCAAGTCTGCAATTTTGGTCTAATCAGCTTCTCATAAAAACAGGCAGGTAATACAGGGCATTAAAAACCCACACAATCAGACTAATTCACATGTACATAGCTTTTGTTTTTGTTCTTGTTTATGTCTACGCTTTACCTGTCAAGTCCTCAGTTTTGTTTTTTAACTGTGCTTGTGTCTATATATGTTTGATGTTTGTACTAAGAGAGCAAAGTGTAACCGGAGTCAAATTCCTTGTGTCTGTTCACATACCTGGCGAATAAAAGTGGTTCTGATTCTAAAAAACAGCTTTCATGCTAAGGCCATCACTGCCCTAAATAACCACATGAAATAACTCACGGACTGGTGCTCTGTATATACTGTATGTATGTGGATAGATGTGCTGTTTTTAGTTTTTCCATGTTTTAAACCCTTTATCTCTGTTTTTTTAAAGCTGCTTTTAAAGTTCTATGTTTTTTACTTGTCCTTCCTGCACTGAAGACGGCACTTAAATTTCGTTATGCATTGCATAATGACAATGAAGATATTCTATTCTATTCTATACAGTGTGCACACATACACACACAAACACACTATACACTTAATGTATGTACAGTGTATCATGAACTAGAAAAACTACTGCAGCCATCACAGCTATTATCTCTTCAGTGAGCATGACAAGACAAGACAAACAGATTGATTATACAAGTGCTGTATGAAAAACACTGTTTCAAGCCTGACAGTTTTATGCTGAACGTGTTTGTAAAGGGGGTTATTAAGTATCAGTATAATGTGTTGAAAATACACAAAGGGCAGCCTGTCAGCGGGAAATATTTATGATGACAGAAATATTTCCTCTGCTGCAAGTAGTTATTAACAGGCTCATTTAGGGCTCCAGGGACTAATTGCTGTGGTGTGATCTGGGCTCACCGTAGCTGTGCACACATTGTGATGAACACAGCAAAGATGAGTTCTCAGATTATGCAAATATTTACTTTAAAATCATTAAACGCACTTGACTGAATCAACTTAAGTTTAAGGAAACTGTACTGTAAACACAGTTTAACATCAATTCATCACTGAGGTGACAACGTTGACATGAGTTTTAAATGAGCCGTAAAAAACACATCCGATGTCTCTACATAAATTTACCATGGCCTCTGGGAAATAATATTTTCATTAGCTGTTTTTTCACATTATTATTATTATTTCAACATTCATAGCTGCAGGGCAAAAGCAATGGTTTCTCTGCAGCAGAGTTTTTTTGGATGCTGTGTTACTGTATGGTGGCCAAGTTCAGATCTTGTCAGTTTGTAACAGTAACTGCAGGGCTTGAAAAAGGTTTTACAAAAGGAACAACATAAAAGGACAAATATAGTTTGGGATGGATATTGTACACAGAAGTGAGGGAGCACTTATGGGGTTCATTATCCTACTGAAAGGATAAAATTACAGCCTAGTCACAGACTAGCTTTATGCTAACATGAACTCAGTAAAAGGTGGCCTCACTTGTCAGTGAGGTAAGGTAAGCTAATATTAGCTCAAAGTGACAAAGGAGCAATGCTGTCACCAAACTGCTTCATGGCTAATTACATGCCAAAGGAACCTGGCTGCTCCAGTGCTTGACACCACCATCCGGTGCTGCACTGTTTTAGGAAACAAACGTCCACTTCCAATGCTCGCTGCCAGCTGCTAGTGCAGCGACAATTGATGGCAATAATTTGGGAAACAGCTCCTCCCAGATGTGAGGGCAGCTTCAGGTCTTATAAAGTGAAGAACTTTTAGCGCTTTTACAACCACCCACTCAACATCCACAGAAAGGTTTCCCTTCCGTTCCACAAGTATATTACTTATTTGGAGAACCTAATAACGATTATTCAGGGAAGCAGGGTGGCCTAGTGGTTACAGTGACCATCCCATCATATAAAGGACAAGGGTTCAATTGCAGTAACAGCCGTACGTTCTGGCCAAAAGCCCTTCAGCAAGATGCTGAAACCAGTCACTCAGTCACTGAAAGTCACTCTGGATATGACTACTCACCACATGTTAACATGCTTTAAATTAAGTGTATTAAGTGAGTGTTTTTTAAATTTTCATATTAAATCTAGAACGTCAGGCCTTAAAATCACATTGTGACTCATGGAGCAGATAAACATGCAAAAAGAATTTATCACAATGTGTGCGGTCACTGAACATTAATACAGTTCATTGATGACAAAGACACACTTTGTGGAATTAAGACTTCACTGTGAAGTAGGTGAAGGAATGAGAAAAACAATGTCGGCATGTGTGTTTGGATAGAAGAAGATAATGTCTTTATAATATATCACATAGCTCAATGTCACACTGGAACAAAAATCATGAAAACAGACGCAGTCTTGCCTTACACTTTATGTAAATGATCTTAATATATGTGGGAAAATGAAACTTTCTTCAGAGAGCACTGGGTAGGACCATTTCACACAAGACTGACATCACCTTTGTTGTCAATAGATGTCTATCCTAATTGCAAATAGTTATGAATATTCATTTTACTATAATTCACAATGTTACATGTAGGTTGTGATGTATATATCTGGACTGAACATTTTTTTTGTTACCATGTCTGTAATTCATTAAATGATAAAGGAGAAGCAGGCCACACAAAAATATATACCCATTTTGTTTTTGCCCATTTTTCATGAGTTAAAGTCCATCCATCCATTTTCTCCCGCTTATCCGTTGCCGGGTCGCGGGGGCAGCAGTCTAAGCAGGGAAGCCCAAACTTCCCTCTCCCCAGACACCTCGGCCAGCTCCTCGGGAGGGACACAGAGGCGTTCCCAGGCCAGCTGAGAGACATAGTCCCTCCAGCGTGTCCTGGGTCTTCCCCGGGGCCTCCTCCCGGGGGGACATGCCTGGAACACCTCCCTAGGGAGGCGTCCAGGAGGCATCCGGAACAGATGCCCGAGCCACCTCAACTGACTCCTCTCGATGTGAAGGAGCAGTGGCTCTACTCCGAGCTCCTCCCGAGTAACTGAGCTTCTCACCCTATCTCTAAGGGAGCGCCCAGCCACCCTGCGGAGGAAACTCATTTCGGCCGCTTGTATCCGCGACCTTGTTCTTTCGGTCATTACCCAAAGCTCATGACCATAGGTGAGAGTCGGAGCGTAGATAAACCGGTAAATCGAGAGCTTTGCCTTTCGGCTCAGCTCCCTCTTCACCACGACGGACCGCGAAACAGCGGTACAGATGAGTTAAAGTAAAATATCTAAAACTTCTTTTATGCAAAAAAAAAAAAAGGTTTATTTCTGTCAAATTTTGTTCATAAATTTGTATATTAAAGTTAATTCTGTGTTAGTGAGCACTTGTCCTTTGCCAAGATAATCCATCCAAGATGCTGATTGAACAGCTTGACTATTACACAGAGGGGTGTACTAAGAAGCAAGATTAATGGGTTAGCGAGGTATGTTGAGCCGAAAGTCAGAGTTTGTAATGTCACATAGGTGGCTCTATTTTAATCTGGCTGCATCATAAACATTATAGATGCAATTATATAGGAGGCAGCTGTGGCTCAGGAGGTAGAGCAGGTCATCCACCAATCAGATGATCAGCTGTGCCATCGGTATGTTTAGTTCCTAAAACTGATGAGCAGTTGGCACCTTGCATGGCAGCTAATGCCATCAGTGTGTGAATGAGTGAAGGAGATATGTAGTGTAAGAGCGCTTTGAGTGGTCAGAAGACTAGAAAGGCGCTATATAAGTAAAGTCCATTTACCATTTAACGTTGTTGCCACTGAACAAAGCCTTATTTCAGTAGTGCAAACTATACATTATGTTGTCGTTTTATAACCCTGTCTCCAAGAAATTAAATTTGTATGTTACTAAATTGTTTTTATAATTATGTTATGGTGACAACATAATTGCTGCCTGGATTATGTTCAGAGGCAATGTAATTTCCTATTTGCTTCAGGTAATATTAACACTTTAAATGTTACATATAGTCATCATAGCATATCATCTATACATTAAAAGAATAAAGGCACAACTACAGCCCACTTTAGATGATGTTTTCACGCTTGATCCTGTTTTGCTGCCAAGTCCATTTTGCTGGTATTGTTGCTATGGAAGCTTAGGCGAAAGGTCAGTCAGGCTGGAAGAATATTCTTTTGCATGCTAGGCCTGTATTCAATTTCTCTTTCCATCCTGCATTCACTCCTCTCACGCATTGTCACACTGATTTCCTACAATAAACAATCATCTTTATTGTATTCACTTTTCTGTCCTTATTGAAATAGAACACTCATTATAAAACTGATAAAACTATTAGTATTTATCATGGATAGTATTAAATCAATATCATTAATTACACTTTGATTTAGCCAAAAAGTGATTTCCATTTTCTATCCTTCATTATGAGACTTAAATGCAATTCTTGAGCATAATTTTGAAATATGCTGTATCAAGTTTAAAGTTTAAGAGCTCTACAACGTGCAGTTAACAAACGAGATGCACTAAGAGTGCATTGAGTTGATTAGCAATTTTCTGCTAGCGTTCCTCTCTTGCCTTATTTGTTTGACCAATGTTGCTTTTTGCTGTATTAATTTTCTGAACGTTATTGTTCATATCTTTCCATTACAACAAAAGGCTTTATAGTCAAATGACACAAATGCCCCACCCCCTTTTATGGGAGCATGTACGGAGCCTGAGAAGAAAACCTGAGTTAACAAATTAAGTTGATAACTACTGTGGTCATAATCATTATCTCTGACTGAGGTTGTCAGGTCAAATAACTTGAACTATGTCAAACTTGCTTCATAGTACAGTCAAAGGCACACTCCTCAGGTGTGCCTTAGACTGTTGATTGTGGCCTGTGGAATGTTGGTCCACCCCTCTTCAATGGCAGATATTGGCAGGAAATGGAACACGTTGACGTACACGCCGATCTAAGCATCCCAAATATTCTCAGTGGGTGACATGTCTGGTGAGTATGCAGGCCATGCAAAAAAACAGAATGTTTCAACATTCAACTTTCAGGTTACACAGCAAACATTTTCACGTCATAGCAGGAAACTCGCAGGGGTATTAATGATAGCTGGATTCCATTTAGGAAGGGCCTGTCAATGTGCGTGCTTGTTCACTGTCACTTTTACTGGGACGCTTAATGGAATAGAACCAGTCCATTGTGTATAGATCTCTACAACAGGAGGCTGTGCATTATCATGCTGCAACATGAGGCAATGGCGGTGGATAAGATAACCTCACCTTCACACCTACATTTAATTTTGACCTTTTTAATAACCCAATCTGAATATACTTGGACTATGGGGAGAACCCTAACCCTGTTTTGAGGAAATGTGTGCTTACATGGGTAAAATGTGCACTGAATCATAATTTATGAATGTGCTGGATCAGACTAAATCCAAAGCATTCTTACAATCCTTGACGCAACAATGTAACCCCACTAAGCCACAGTCTGACCACACTTTCAAAATAACTTACATAAATGGTAATTAAAAATGTATTCATTACTTTCATGTGAAATTTCCCTGAGACCTATTATGCTGTGTTAAACTTTAAACAATGACACTAAAAGGACCAATTTAAATTTTTTGAGACATGTTTGTCATAGAAGGATCTGAATGTTTGATTATGGCATAAGTGTTGGCACATTGCTGCTACTGTAATGCCTTTAGAAAGGCACGTAACCTGAGCAGAGATACTGACTCAGCTATGGCAAAATAAACAGAGATGATATCTGCTCTATTTCCGAGAAAATTCTGCAAGTCAGAATATGTGAAAACCTAAACTAGATTGACAGGTGTTGAGCAACAAGGTAATCATTATGGTGCTAAGCTCACACATCAAAAGCTAAGCAAAGGAGTGAAGAATACATTTTTAGAAATGCTAGATTGATATCTACCTGTTAACACTGTGCCAGCAAAATGCCACAATATAATTTCAAACCCTAAGGGTCCTGTAGAGAAGGAAAAAATTAAATAAAAGGTAATCATAACAAATGTGCTTCCAATATTTCATAAGTAAGAGTCTGGAAACATTTCAAAATTGGTTGCTAGCTCTTTTTTAATAATGCATATTCAAAGCAAACAATAATTTAGTGTTCTCATGCCCACAGGAGAGGGTAAATGAGGATAAAACTAAAGAAACAACAGCCACAGTCAAGTAATTAGTTGTTGTATGGTGGCTACTGTTTACATATTGAAGTAGTCTAAATGCTCCCACATAGCGATACAGATCATCTTCCAAGTGCCCATGGTTATTATAAGGAAAATAATGTTCAGAGACTTGATATTTAACTTAATGCTTTGAAGTGAGGTAAACACTGTGGGATTCCCATATCTCCCAAGGAAAACAAAAAAAGGGCACAGGACGTGCACCCTAAATTACTGTGATGTAGGACATCATTGGATTTTATAAACAACTGCAAAGCATGGGGCCCACTCGTGGAAGAATAAGCATGATGTATGAGTTGGCCAATTATGAACATACAGTTGATTTGTGGAACATCACTCTCTCCCATTGATTTGTGCCTTTTTATCTGTTTGTTGTTTTAGTTACAAATCCTCCAGATTAGCTGGTAATGAAAAAAAGCTGACGATCCCCGCTCAGAAACGGGGACGAAAGGAAGTACGGATGGCAAATGTGAGGTGGGCCCACGCCCTTGAGTATAATGCCTCAGACATGGACTTTATGGCCATTACAAGTCCCTAATTTGATTCCGCCGTACGATCCGGAACAATCAGGACCAGGCTTGTCTTTAAGGATGACTGGTAAAACCCAGCCAACGGAAAAGTCAGTCTGCATAGCAACATGGAGACGATGCAAAAACAAGCTCGCTCAGACCCCTCATAGGTCACTTAAAACATCAGGAGGAAACAGACCTGACAATGCATACACCTGTAGCTACTAGAATGAAAAAGGGCTGAAAAAAATTCAGACAACTCCAACTGCCCAATTAAACCCACCACATCATAATTAATAGAACTATCTTACAGGAGAGTGTATAAAGTCTATATGGCAGTGCAATATGTGAATCTTTTTGTAGCTAGTTAGAACATGATGGAAACTTGTTCCTCATCCTCACTACCGTGGCTAGTTTAACAGCTTTTCCATGGGAACGCTCCCCAGTATACCCCAGCAGCCGGAGTAGAGCCAAGAGATGCAGGGTTTGAATGTGGGCTAGGGCGAGCCTCCATTAAACTGGTGATCCCAGCATGGCGGTAAACCTCGGTGTGCTTCACTCCTTCCTACTGTAAAAGCCTGGTTAAGGCGTCAGGCCTGGATAGGCAGAGACAGCCCTCTGCCCCTCCCTGGCCAAATATTGTACCTTGATGCTAAAGCTGGAGCAAATGCTTTGCTATCAACCCAGAGCTGATGCTAGAACCACCAATGGATCTCTAAGCAATGCTACTGTCTCAACAGTATTGTTTGTTTTAGCTATAAGAATAAAATTGGAAAAACTTACTGGATAGACAGCTTATTTAGTTTATTGTGCTTACCTTTCTATTGCTGCCATTAGCATGTATAGTGTTGTTGGCCCCATCTATGGGCAGTTCAAAAGTCACATGTGACAGGCATACAGGTCTAGCATTGTCCATTCCAACCTAACAATACAACAA
The DNA here is from genome assembly GCA_033000465.1 of Sciaenops ocellatus. Lineage (NCBI taxonomy): Eukaryota > Metazoa > Chordata > Actinopteri > Sciaenidae > Sciaenops > Sciaenops ocellatus. The sequence continues at coordinate 19,382,580 of CP136882.1, read as the reverse complement.
CACTTTTTTTAAACTTATTTTCCAGTTATGAGGTGCATCTTTAAAGTTAGGCTATTGTGTTCATAGTTCTCCAAACTTCCACAGATGACTTTTCCTCTAACATTAAAGGTCCAGCGTGTAGAATTTAGTTGCATTTAGTGGTCCAATCACTGCATTGTAATCTCCTCACATCACCCTCACCTTCCTAGTGTAAAGGAGAAACAACACTTTAAGGACCCTGTTTAGAGTCAGTATTAATTTGTCTGTTCTGGACTACTGTATAAATAAGGTGTTTCAAGATGGCGGCCTCCATGAAAGGGGACCCTCTCCCACTGTAGATATAAAATGATCATTTTTAAGTAACAAACATAAAAAGATTATTATTTTCAGGTGATTATACATGCATGAAAACAGTTATGAATATTATATTCCATGTTTGCCTTATTCTGAAAATATAGGGCCCCAAATCTTACACACTGGACCTTTAATACAAACATGCCTCTGCCATTCTTCACAGCTTGTACAGTGAAAAAAAGTCAAATGAAGGGCTGGATAATTGCTAAACATTGTCACATGTGTTGTCTTACACTGTGAGATACATTAATTGTTTTAAAGTTGAACTTAACTTTAAACATTAAACATTACGGAGAACTCATTGTGCTATCAACTGTGAATTCCATTCCGACAGTAAAACCTACCACGACAGGCTAACTAAGGTGGAGGCTACCTTACCGTGGCTTGCTAAGTCACCACTGTCCTGTGTAATAGCGTAAAACCTAGTGTTTCAATAATTGCTGTCACAACGTTATTTATTTATTTATTTTTTAAAGATATTTTTTTGTCCTTTTTGAGCTTTATTTGATAGTGACAGCTTGAAGAGTGACAGGAAATGTGGGGAGAGAGATGGGGAATGGCAAGCGGGAAAGAGCCGCAGGTCAGATTCGAATCCGGGGCCGGCCGCCGCGGCAAGAACTGAGCCTTTGTACATAGAGCGGATGCTCTACCGACTTAACTAAATGACACCCACAGTCACAACATTATTAATGTTTACACTAACGGAATTGTCCTTTTTAGTAACATAAGTAATGAAAATTACATTAAAAACACTGTTTACTCTAACATTTTGGGAGGTTTATAGCTTGTTTGCTATCTTACCAGAAGTTTGGTCTCTGTGAAGAAGCTTGTCCCATGGATATGTAACGAGAACTGGATACAGCATTGGAGGCATTCATTCTTACGGAAGCTGCTCAGTGGAGTATGAAGCCGAAATAGCTTGTTTTTAGGCATAAAATAGACATTTTTCACAGTAGCCAGTTTAACATGAAATAGTAGGGTGAACGCAGGTGTTTACAACAATACTAATTTAGGTCCCGTTCCATTTATTGCAGCAGAGACGTCCCAGTGAGCTAATATGGGCCACAGCAGCACCTTGACTCTGTTTGACCTGAATGGAACGGCACCATGGAGTTGGGGGGGGGGGGGGGGCATTAGCGCATCATGGTACGGACACATTAGCTCCACAAACAAGGCACACGCGTTTACCTCCTATGTCGGTGAGCCTGTGTGCCCTGTCAGCAGCCTCCCACCTGCTTTGAAAGTCCCTGTTCTGAAAGTCAACTTTTCGTTTGGCCATTTTCTAGGGGGGCTTTAATGTCGCTGTGCGTTCATCCGCTGACCGCTGACTACTGTGTCAATAAACAACCGAAGCAGCGGGGGGAGGGGTGGTGCACAAGTCTTGACCAATGACAGTATCTTGACCTGTGCGGCGGCTGTTGCAGTGCATTGTGGGGTTTGTAGTATGAGCGGCGGGAGCGATTTACCGGCGGGCCATTAATAATAGCCATATGAAATTATCTCGGGCCTTGAGTTTGACATATCTATTGACACGCACATCAGTGTCAGATGGGCATCAACCTGGATTATGCTGATTTCAATTTAAAATAGTAAAATAGCTTTGATTGGGCCAATGTGCCATGTGGAAACATGTGGAACAGATTCGCTATTCATAGTTTACTATCTGAGGTGGACATAAGCTTGAGATCGACTGAGCTGCTAACTTCGAGCTTAGCCTTCCTCTAACTTAAATGGAGATAAAATTATTTAATCATGCGGCTCTTTCAGACTTTACAAATCTTATCGGACCTAGTGAATAAAATTCTGTCAGTAATTTTGTGGGAGTTGTCCCAGTTGGTCCAGCGTGCATCACAAAACAGAGGCCATTGCTGTCACTACATGGTTTGGCCACTGTGTCAAATTGGCTTCAAATCCCAGCACACTACCTGGGGGCTTGGTTTGTCCAGGAAATGACGCGTCACATTACGTTAGTGGTAGAAGATGCAGAAGAAAAATTTGTAGCAAAACACGAAAGTAAATCCTGATGGATGAAAGTTATTTCAAAGACCTCACAGATAACTTCATATAAATTGAAACCCATTGCTCAAAGGGGCCAAAAGTGGGATTACAGAAAAAAACAGGCAGTTTTAGCTCAACAAATTTCCAGTTACATCTGTGATTTATGATGGCCTCAAGATTACCAATGTCTGGCATACGGGCTTGTTCATGGGGAAGTTTGTGGAATACTTAACAATAATAACAGTTACAGTCAATATATCAAGTATTTTTCCAGATTCATTGATGACATTTTTATGATTTGGTTAGGCAATGAAGAGGAATTTTCAAGTTCCTTTTCCTATTTAAATTTGTGTATTGAGTCAAGTTGTTTCTCAATGGAGAAAAGCTTAGACTCCATACATTTTTCAATGTTTAAACAAAGACGCAAACAAAAATGATCACAACAATCTTTAGGAAAACCACTGACAAAAACAATCTTATTGTCCCTGAAGAAAGTTAAACTCTGAGTCAGCTCTACTGACTCAAATGCATCTGTAGTACAGAAGATGAATTCACCTCACAAAGCAAGAACACATTTGTCAAGAAAGACAGAAGACCTCACTCTGTAAATGATGTTTTAACTTAACATGGAACAACAGTTTCCTCCATTCTCCCTTGTTTACAAGAGGCTAAGAAGAATGTTATTTGATTCATCATTTGAAACCTATTTATCCTACTGGCATGAATGAGAAAAATACCCCAGTCTCTTTTCTGTAAACCTCCTTGTAACTTCCAGAATATAACTTATTACTGCCATCCCAAAAAACAAACAATTTCAAAAATTATTAATTCTATCATTTTCTATAAATGCTGAAATAATGTATTTACAAGCACTTTACAAGTGTATTGTGTCACATATTGCATGTGGCTTGGATAACAAATGATGTATCTTTTGGAAGTTATAATGATCCTTTGATGATTCCTGAATGTTTTTTGCCAACTCTTGGTTTGATCTAAATGGTGAAAGGTCCACACTGATTATCTTAGTTGCTTTGTAATGTGTTTTTGATGATTGCCATTTGAAATGTTTGATGTATTAAGAGGCTTCAGTGAATAGAGGTTCAATGCAATGTGATAGCAATGAATGACTATGAGGTTACATGTGATTCAAAGCTGGTTGGAGTCACAGTGATTGGGGTTAGGGTTACCAGTTGGTTCACCAGTTAACTCTATGTGGTTTCATTCTGTGTGCAGGCAGTGATTGAATTCACCTGTTATCTCACCTCCTTAAGTAGAGTTTATATGCCTGCATTTGTACACACTGATGAAGGCCAGTTGGCCAAAAACATTTTGTATATTGACAGACAGATAATCAGGTAAACCTCCTGAATGACATGTTTCTGAGTACAACCCTTTCTTCTGGATACATGCATCTAGGATAACGCACCAGTTGGTCACAGCGCAGTGGCAATCCTATAAAAATAGTGCCCACAAACAGTTAGAATTGTGAAGGAAGAGGGATCAAACACTATACAATGTATTAATTATCAATGCAAAATGATACAAACAAAAACAAAAAAAAGCATTTCATGGTAGAAAGAAAGAGGAAAGAACAAAATAGCAGAAAGAAAAGAAGAAGCCACGTGGCCTTCTTGTATTCCAAAGTTGAGTTTCACCTCACCAATCTGCAACACACAACAGAATAAAAAACAGTTTTATAAAACTAATATTACAGGTAGGGTTACCGCCTTTCTCTTTGACTACAATGTTCCTCAGCGGTTTTAACCATTGCATTTACTAAACTAAGAGGGAATTTGGGTCAATGGTTAATTAAATTAATGCTTTACTTCATAATGACACCCTTTTCACTTACTGGAAGTGAACCAAGATAAATCCTGATGGGCCGTCACATCGGTGGACTATCAAAAATCCTGTTTTTACCAGCAATCCAGCCCTGTCTCTTTCATTACTGGCCTTCTGTGTGTGCCTGTCATTTGGGGTGCACATGAGAGCATACTGGGCCACTGTCACTGTTAACACTTATGACATCTGAGCGCTCAGCGTCCTTGCCAGGGTCTTGCCCTGACTGCAATTCGTTGCCTTGACTGGCTTTTAAATGCTCCCTTTCGATGGCGTCTGGCACTTAGGGGAAGTGTTCTTTTCATGGATGGATTGTGTATGGCATTGTGTGGGCACATGGTTTGTTAATGTCAGCATCGCAGAGTGCCCACATTAACTCCATGTGAAGAATGCATCTGTTTTGTACTGCATGAGGCAAAGTTGCATCAGATATTGACTGTCCTATGTGAAATAAGTGCCTGGACTCCATACAAAACTGCACATTTTAGAGTTGCCTTTTATTGTGACCAGTCCAAGGCACACCTGTGCATTAAGAGACAGGGAAATCTGTGAACAAAATTTGAGAGGAATAAATCTTTTGTGTGCATAGAAGAAGTTTACTTACTTCAACTCATGCAAAATCAGAGCAAAGTGTTGTATTTATTTTATATACTGTAGTAGGGTATATTTTGTTCCTACACATGGGCCTTGTTGCATTGCTTTGAGGATGCTATGCATTTGCAGCACTGTCTAATACAACAGCCAGGTGAACAAGGTATATGTCTGTATTCTTGGTTATGGCTTTTTCCTGCTTACAGACTAGATTGGGCCCTCCCATCTTTTTACCATTGTTTGTCCCACTGCTGTGAGTGGGACTTTATGTACAGTTAATATTTACTGCGTAGCTGTTCATTGAGCCACTCATAGTCACAACCCCACCCCAGTTTGCCACATTGGCGAAAGTCCTTTACTGTAATCCAAGATGATCTCACTTGCTGGTTGATGGCATGTTTGTGGTTATTAGTCTATAATGGTTACAATTAATTTGGGTGTGGAAAATTTGCAATTCAGTATGTGCCAGTCAGATAAAGTAACATGATGTCTATGGAAGAATACTGACCACTCTGACTGGAACTGTCTTTGACCTCTGAATTCTAATATAGAGAGTAATAATAAAGAGGTTACCCAAAGGTTATGGTGTAGTTCTCTCACAGCCAGTCTATAGTATGTGACAGGAGTTTATGAGAGCGGTGCTTAACGCTGCTTGACAGCGGCTTGAGTTTGCCTTTAATGTGGCAAGTCAGACGCCCTTCCATAGCGCTTGGGTTACTGTCTTCTAGCCTTTCTCATTTCAGACTCAGCTGTAGAGGCGAACTGGGTGAAAAAAGATCTTTATTGAATTAGCTCCTGACTGTAAAGTTAACTGCCATCAAGCTACAGACTTTCTCAGGTCTTAGGCCAACAGGTTTCCCTTAATGCGTAAGGTTCCCAGACCTCTGCCTTGTCATTGCACAGTGCCTTTGTGTGCAGTCATACAAAGGTAAGTGAGGCATTCATTCTGGTAAATCATACAATTAAATACAATAAACAAGATTAAACAATATTACATCTGCAAGGTCGTGCAAGATTAAATCCATGCATATTAAATGAAACATGAAGCAAAATGAGTTTATGAGCCAAATCCAGACTCCAGAACAATTTGAATATGTTGTATTCACAACACAAACACTTGCTCCACCAAAGAACACAAAAATTACAGAATATGCAAATCACACACATATTGTAAATATAAAGAGTCTGTATTTTATTCTGCACTAACTTTCTCATTATAGACCTGTGTGGCCTTTGCGCAGGTCTACCTAACTTGACGTCAGAAATCACCTACTAAATAGGAGGCACATGGGAGTTAGGACTGAGGGTTATTTTGAAAACTCCATCAGCAGACTGGCTTGGTTTGTCTGATTTGGGTTGGACCTCACATGGTCACCACGCCACTTGTCAAACGCTTCATCTGGTTTGGAATTGCTCTGGTGTGCAAGTGGCTATAACAGCTCCAATTGGCAGCTAGACTTCTAAATGCAGGTTTCAGTGAAAGGCAAAGCCATAATGGCACCTCGTTTCCAGTCAGCCGGCATATTCTCTTACTTTTCCAACAAAGAGAATCTGCAATCTGGCATCTGGGAATGTAGGTTATGGTGACATGCAGAAAAATCTTTAAATGGTACAAAAAATCCACTATTCCCACTGACTGATAGAGTGAACATACAGTGAACATATTCTTATATATTATATCCTCATATTCCCTGAGGATACCGTGTACTGTGCATTTACCATGAACAGTTTGATCATTCTTAGTTTTATCAGAGGCAGAGCACTGCCTAAAACTGCTTATCTACTCCAGGCAACTGAGGAAATACAGCCAGTTTTGGGGTTAACACTCAGATAAACTTTGCTCGTGAGCATCTTATCTGCCAGCCTTGAGGAAGGAAAGCGGTTTTCAATCAGTCTCAGACATTTACTTCTGTCCCCCCAGGGTATAAATCAGAAATATACATGATTTAAGTAACAACCTGATAATTATTAAACCAATGATGTGTAGTTTCTGAATAATTTTGAATCAAGGACTATATAGTATATGATAATAAGTTATTAGAGAACAGAATAGGAGATACTATGTCAATGAATCATTAGATTCATAAACATCTGTAAATCAGAATAAGAAATAAGAGTCCTGTTGAAAAGCTTGGTGTCTTGCTAAATAATACCTTGGTTAGGTAATTAAACATGCATCTTCTTTTGTCGCCAGTTATCAAATTAAGGCCAAAAACCGGCTCAGATAGGAGTTTCAGTGACCATCAGTTCATGCCAAGTTAAAACTGTACTTGCACTAGCAATTTAGAGTTGAAATGAGAAGTTGATTAACTGTGTAGCCAATCAACAGAAAACAGATCACCAACTTTTATCGATTAATCATTTCTGTCAATTTTTTAAAGCAAAAAATGCAAATCTTTATTTCATTCCAGCTTCTCAAATGTGAGGATCTCCAGCTTAACTTAACTTTAAGTATTTGGGGGTTTAAAGAAGAAATCTGAAGACACCACAGGGGTCAGTATGTTTGATACCGCTATTGATGGTGTGTGATTTGTAGTTAATGGGATAAAACATGAAGAATCACTGTCATTGTCCTTAAAGTTAGTTCTACAAGTCAATGCAATATTTGTAGATCAGTTTTAGGCCAGACAACAATACAGTCTGAAAAATCAAAGCCACTTCATTCATTTTCATGAGACCATTGCTTTGGCACAATAATTAAATACGCACAAGCTGACATTCTTGGTAGATTTCTTTCGATAACATGAATGGGGTAATTCTACTGTTTGTACATCTACTGTGCTGGCAAAACAGAGGATAAAGTGATTGTCACTGTGATGTCTTTGAGTAAAATCCTTTCTCATAGTATTAAACCACTGAGCAATGTTGTGGCGTCTGATAAGCCTTCAAGTCATTAACCAGCCTTCTTGAATTGTATTTTTGTCTCGGTGGTATCGGAAACAACAAGCTCCCACCAAGGCAGTGCTGGATATTTACAGGTCTAATTTTTATTTTTACACCAGTTCATGACAGCAACTTTTAATACCTGTTTTTTCATTATTCTATAAAAACACTGGTAAATTGTACCATCCAAGAGTCTGCTTGTTCACTCATTTTAAGTGGCTGCTGGGTAGAAACGTCAGCTAGATGCCCTAAAACCCTTTACCAAGCCTTTGAATTTCCTTTGTGGTCATTCTGACACACATTCCTTGTTGTTTTTCAAGTGGAGCAATGTAGTGACCTCACGTGAAGCGTCTACAGCTCTGGATTTGTAGTTCAGCTCATGCTGGGTTACATCACTGTAACCTTAGTGACTTAACTTTCGTCTCACAGAAGAAGAAGAAGTCTTTTTAGTCAAAGGTCAAGTAACTGTATCGCACTTCTGTGTCATGGCTGGCTCTATGTTTTCTCCCTTAATGACATTGTGCTGTGTGGAAATATGTATCAATGGTGCTTTAGAAGTGAATAAACTCACTTGTGTACCATAAAATTTGCGGTCATTCTGCAAGGGTGTGTCCTACCCCAAAGACTACTGTCTTTATTTCAGACCCCTGTGCCATTACTCAACAATGAATAGTTAAAATGAATGAAAATTGAATAATGACGAAATGATGACAAACTGTTTAATGGAGTAGTCTAACGTATACTACATAGTAGCCTATGAGTATTCTTGTACATTCCCTGCTCTACACCACTGATTATAGGATTGTGTTTCAGTGCAATTGAGTAACAGCACATGTCATTCTGTTGAGCACAGATAAAATGGCTCTTAATACTTGCAAAACGATGAATGACATATTTACATCCCTGTGACTCACTGTGAGTTTTAAAAGCAATTACTCATAAATTAGATATTGGGGAAATACTGTTCTCAAATAAAAAAAATAATTAGGGAAACAGTGTGTTACAGTGTTTTTGTGCAGTGGCATTTGTCTAGCACCAGGACACTTAATTTACAGTCAAGCAAATAATTTGTAACCTTGATCCAAGATTATATATCTGCGATGAAATGTCCATGTTTCCATGTGGTTTTGTCACAGCTTGTGCCACCCAAACCCCAAACACGCGTTTTTCCACATGGTTTGAAAAACACAAGTGACACACCACTGTGTTAGAGTGGCTTAGAAAAACATTTCAGCCACTAAGTATGTGTGCCAATGCTGTGAACACTGGAATAAATGCTCTTAAAACAGTCTGGATATTATTCACTTTTTACGATTTTAATAGTAATGGCAACATTGGCAGTGACATCAATAATACTGGGGGCGATTTTTTTTAAAATCTTAATAATTACTATGATGATTGTAGCTATTTTTTAAAATGATGCCATGAAGAGAAACACGCTGTCACACTGATATCATTGGCCCAGTATTTGCGGATGTTAGCAATTTGTACATGTGCAGTTGCAGTCATTTCAACTGCTCAACACAAACCCAGTAAAATAAAAGCCAGACAGCATCTTTTGTGGTCCACAAAACAAAATATCTGTGCAAGAATAGCTTTTGACCTAAGAGTGTCTTTCATATGTTCTTTCCTCATGCTCCAGATTGGAATGTTTTTCAGACTTGAGGCAATATGCCATGAGAGCAAAAAATTACACATGGGAAACAATCTGCAGCGTATTTTTGGCAAAAGAGTTAAATATATGAACAGTAGGCTCAATAGTCAGTAGTGTCATGCCATTGAAAGTAGTGCAGCATTTTCTAAATTAAAATCTTCACAGGGACCGTAACTTAACCTTTTTAGGCGTCTTTTTTTGGCATGGTTGGAATTTTGGCCGTGGTTTTAAAGAGCAACACTAAGGCTGTTTGATGGTATCATGAGATGCTAACTCTCACAGACAATTTGAATTGTTTGTAGATGACAGAACTTTTTCCGCTTTTTAGTCATCTCAATGTCTGCTAAAAAATCATGAGTATATTTTGGTTATGGAATTACAATAAAGTAAAAACACAAGCGCATGCTTTGGAATGGGCAATAAAAAACTCTATTGTTCATATGACTATATTCCACTTGTGGCTTCTTCTTTCTTTATATTGGCTTCATGCATGGTCAACGCTGAACAATATTTCTGAGGAAAATTCATCTGTCAGGCTGTTACACCTGCATTACTCGGTCTGACATAACTGACAGAGATCCATAAAACCACATATGTGGTATTGTGGTTTTATAACATAGATTCCTCTATTATATAACATGCAGTAGTCCCTGTAGTAGGGTTCAACGATATCCAGGCATCCTTGTTTGTTTATTGGGAGACCTCGCAATTACATTTATGCTGTGATAGTGCTGTGATTTTTTACAGCCTCTTCCAGTTTATTATCCTGGTTGAGAAGAAATTGAGTGATTTTTGACCAAAGAACAAGTAGATTATTATGTTGTACCAGCAAAAAATGTTGGCACCATACAGCCAGCTGTTAAAAAGATTTACCCGACACAAACCACCAGCTTAGCAAAAAATAATACAACCACTAATAAAGACTCAGTAGTTGAGGGGAAGGACAGAATGGTTTGCTGCAGAGAGAAGACAATGAAGGCCTGATTTCCACCAGGAAGAAAGAAGGGTATGCTGGGATGTGAGCTGTATCACAAGTTAAATCTGGATACTGAAACTTAAATATATGATTTAGACGAATTTTATATGATTTAGAAATGTGAACAAGGTTATGTGAAGTTAAAAAAAAAACTGTACACCCTATAAATTAATATTTGTGCACAATAAAGTAAATTCATCATTCAGACTGTTGGATCTCTAGAGGTTATGTGTCAACTGCTCTCTGACTGCACGAAAAACGACATGATTGATTCATACAGGTGTGGATGTTATTGGAAAAAACTGTGCAAAAAAACATCCATATGTGTGAAACAAAGCTTTTGAGAACAGATTGTTACGCAAGTGCCTTTTTCACGACTTTACATTAGAAAATAAGGCAAAAAAATATCTGTTTATTGGTTTTAATTTACAGTTTGTTAGGGATGATTGCACAAATCATGATCGTCAAATGAAGATCTGAAGATCCAGTGCAGTTTTTTTTTCACAAAACTTCATTTACATTTGTAAATCTTGTATGATTTTGTACATTGTTTTATTCCATAAAGTAGTAAAGCATATGTAAGATTTTGTACAAGCCACCTAAAAATAATGCAACACCAGAAAAAGATGGCAACATCAACCTCTTGAAAAAAAGCACCCTGGCATGTGTGTATACATAAATTTAAGTATCCGTCCATTGAAGCCAAGCCTGTTGCTGGTACATGCGAAAGCCTTTAGAGCACTTGTGCAAAAAGCATTAAAATTCCCCACTCAATAAAACCGTTATTTATAGGACCGTAACAGCCTTGTAGTTTGTCTTACACAAACCCCAGAGGAGGAACCAAGACACTCAATCCTCCCATAGACACTCACTGCTAAGGCTACTGCAACACATGGCCCCTCCACTGGTTTGTATAGCCTCCTGATGCAAACCAGTCAAGTTTTTTCAGCCACATGAAAGCTAAAAGATTTATTGAAAATTGAGCGGATAAGAATTTGCGGCAAAGGCAGAGCGAGAAAGAGGGGGGGAACAAAAGGACAGAGCAAAATAGGTGCTCTCAGTAACCCGTGTGATGTCATCGGGAAAAGTGTGTAACATTGTTAAACTATACAAAAAAAGACAAACTTGTGACACAACACTTGCGGCATTAAGGAAGAATGTGTCACTCACTTGTTAAAATTCAAAATAAAGGAATTAGCAGTCAGAGAAAAATGTTCTGTATAAAACCAGAGAAGTCGCTATGGACACAAGGTCAGCAGAGTTCAACAGCTTCAAAACGTTGTTGTTGTTGTTGTTGTTGTTCTTGTTGTTGTTGTTGTTGTTGTTGTAAAAGAGAAGTTGACTGTGGAGCAGTTAAGATATGAAATGGCATCATCTACTCCCTCCCACTACAGGTACCTCAGAATGTGAGTGGGATTTTCCAGTTGCAGTTGCTGAAAGGGGCAAACCCTCAATTAGTTCATAGAAACAACTCAATGAGACTTCCTTTCGTCTTAAGTATGGGAAACAAAAGCATCTCTCCTGATGATAGCTGGCATTGCGGCACCCCACTGCCACAAAAAGCTGCAATAGAGCATGGAGTCTGTCATTTTTGGACAAAATCTTGATGACAGGGCAAGCCCAGGTCTGGAAACTTGCACTTGAACATATCAGAATTTTTTCACAGGCCTTTGCATCCAACTTTCCCAGCTCGCCACAAACATATGAGCATCAGTAAGTGCGTTAAATGTACGGGGACATAATGTGTTGACTGACGCAGTGTCTATTTTTACAGCATATTCTTGCACAAACTAGCGACTTCCATATGCAGCTTCTGTCTTTTGCAAGAGACTGTGAACTAAACTAAAAGTTCAGGCACCTAAAAGTCCTTCAACAGCTGTGTGATCAGTTGAATTGTACTTCAGTCTAGTCATCCATGTTAATTAAAACTAAAAAAAAATTAATTATGTGACAACAAATGGGTGAGTCAGTGAAAGTAATGTCATTGCGGTGTTACGCCACAGTGTGTCACTTAAGTAAGGATATATGACTCATGTCAGAGAACTACATGTTGACAGTGATTGAGGAAACAGTTGTCTTTTAATAACTTTTTATATGTTTTTCAGGCAAAGTACTATCTGTGCACATGTTGATTTTTAGTTTAGTTTCATTGAGTTTATCATGACAGTCACACCCAAACCTTGTGAACTGCGAAACAAAGTGTCAGTGAATGACCACAAATGGTGTGATGAGAGAATTTCATCAAATTATCACATTTCTTGTTTCACTGCCTCTCACCATCTTCAACACAGTCTCACTGACCATCAAAGAAGCATAGATAATTATCGCATTTCAAGCTGCCCACTCTCATCTTACTTTGTTCCAGAGGCTTCTGTTTGATTGCAGACTGTTTTGGCAGAAGATAATAGCCATGAAAATCTTCATGGCAATTGCTGAATCAAAATCAGCATCACTTAGATCACAAAGTTCAATAGCCTCTAGTTAAAATAAGGAGAATCTGGCTTGGGAATGAATAAAAAATTGTCACAACTGACTGTCAAAGTGCCTGAAGCAAGGCACCTTACCCTGAAATGTCCCTGGTGGAGTTGCGTAAAGGTAGAGGACTGCTTACACCAAGCTGGGAAATGTGTCAAACTGTGCCTCTGTGCTGTGTTAAAGAGGACAAAGCATAGTAAAGAAAAAGAGTTTGCATGTTGAGTACACTTTCTTAGAATTAATAAATTTACCTCTAATCTGCTGCTTGACGTGAACCCTTTTGTCTGGACAGACCAAGTTCATGAACAAATACATGAATGCAGTTTTGGAAGTTTAAATTTTCCCTACACAATCATTTATAGTAAAACTCTGCAATATTTTCATATCAGTAAATATCTGGTTCACTACATACTGCTACTGACTGATAGAACACAATAGTGTCTCCCAGTTCACGAGAGGTTTTGAGTCTGTTGTTGTAGTGTCTGGTTGCTCTTTCCTGGGAAAATTCTGCCCAGCAATTCTTCTGTTTATTCCTGGGCATAAGGGAATGAATTGAAAAGAATCACCACGGCTGTTATGAAGAAGCTCAAGAGTGCCAACCACTAAAACTCACTAAAAATTAATCAAAGAATTCCAAGGAAGACGTTGCACTGTTTTATTCGGAAATGATCTCTTAGAAGTGCAGTACAGAAACACAAACTGCTAAATGACCAAAGAAGAAAATATTGGTATTACATACTGGTGTGGGTTTTCAGCTTATAATAGACACTGAGGAGTGTTTGGCCCTTCTGGATGTGACCAGCTCTTACAACACAGGCAACTAAAGTGTGAGCATGTGAGTCTGTGTGTGTCGGGATGAGAACTATACATTTGCCCGACGAGTGATCAGTTATAACAGTAATTATCAGGTGCTGGCAGGTTGTGTTATTCATCTTTGAAACAGCAGAAGTTCCTTCTTCAGAATCGCTGGAGGAAAAAAGTTGTTTTTGCACACTTTATTTAGTAGATTCTGAAACTTGTTTTGGGATTTCAATAGCAAGTGCTATTTTATACTTTCACACCTTTGGCGGAGTAAGCTTTTGGGATGATACACAGAAGGTTTTTGCTCATGGCCAGTCACTAATAAGTGACTATTGTACCATATCAGTCAAGCCCTGCAAAGAGAGAAAGAGAGCAGGAGAGAGCAATCTATGTGGTGGTATCCAAACATCATAACTGCTACACAATTTAGTACAAATCCACAAGTTTTAGTAGAACTTTAATAGTAACTATAAAAAAATGATACATAACACAGAAAATAGGGCCTACCTTTATTTCCTTCCATCACATTGCGCCTCTGATCTGCTGTGAATAATGACTTATTGTTTTTTACAAGATGGTATTGATCCAGTAAAACATGTGACTTTGAGGTGTATTCACGGCACAGTAAATACTGCCACTCTGTGTTCCAAAACAGACGGTGCTGCCTGAGATTGCAGCTTCACTTTGCAGGACCCTAGACTGCTCCAGAATCACTCCACAGTGAGCTTTTTATGGACTTTTTTTTTTTTTTACCTCATATACACATTTTTCTTAAACCTAGTGACAACAACCTGTCTGTGGACTTAATCTAGTGCAAGTTATTTCAGTGTTACGTCATTCTCTTGACACAGATTAGGTAATGTGCCAGTGTAACTTATTTTAAAATGAGGTGTTTCTTGAAACGTTCCTGTATCCATGAGTGAAGCTTTCAACTTCGTAGATAAATTGGTGGAATTATCTCAAATTAAAAGATAAGTCAATATATGGTTAGGTGTCACTTTAATGTTAAATGTCATCAGGTGATGGAGCATTAATGTGAGGCTCAACACTGTATTAGAAGATGGTTCTTCGTGGTAGTATCTTCTTGGTTTTACTCCTGTGAAACTATCTACGGTCCTAAGTTAAATTGTTTCCTGAAAAGGAACCCATATAACCCAAAAATGAAGGACTTATCCCAAGAACCCTTTCTGGTGCTATAAAAAAATATTCTATGTAGCAGTAAACTAATTCAAGAAAGATTTTTTATACCACCAGGCTTTAAAAGGTTCTATTCTGGACCTTTATTGTGGTGTAATGACAGAATAAAATGATCTAAATCTGCAATGTGACACACAATATACATTATGAATTTACATTATTGTAGTAATTCTTATTAATATAGGCTAGTGTCGATGTTTCTATATAGAGCTGAAGCACTATAATCTAATATAATTACTAACCAAAGAAGTCTCAGTCAACCTCCTTTCTGAGGGCAGGTGGCTGTCTGAAGCGCACGCAAGTCCATGGAGTTTAACCACTCCTCATGTGAGGCTGTGCCTCAACGCGTCTGTTTTGTTCTGCGGTACCTAGTGCGATGCGACAGGTCTGAATGAAACCCACACCGTCAAATATCTCCAAGATCCACAAAACAAACCCACACAGTCACATATGAACTAATGATGTATGAGTTTTTTGCGCGCAATGTAATTCCCATCCAGACACAATAATAATTCCATCATGATGAGGCTCCCTGTTTAATGTGACTCATTTGTGTCGTGTGGACCAGCAGATCCATTTCACTTTAAATGCACCGTAGTGGCATATGTCATCGCTCTGCGCAAAATCAATTTTCCAGTAACGTCTTTTTTTGCGCACAGATGCTTAAATCTGATCCACGATGTATTACAAAGTTCATCTCTGTTTCTTCGCAAGGATCTTGTCCATTCACCAGCCTGTCAGTTTAATACTGAGATCTAATTTTTTCTTTAAAATAAAGAAATGATGTGGCTGCAGTGAGACATATCCTCTTACTCCAAGAGCAATTTTCACTTGTGTTCAAGAAAGTGTTTATTAAGAAAGTGACACTTGATCATAGAGAATTCCTGGAACTCCTCTGCAAATAAGTTAAAGTCTTTAATTCCAGTGGCATAATTTGAATTTTCACTTCTTCTGTTAAGAAAATATGTCATTCACACTCTCACAGTATATGACTTGTTAAGATGTTTCGCAGGGCAGGCGGCTGGCATCTTTGAGGCCATTTCTCTGCCAAAGTCGCTCTTCAGCTCTTAACGCGCAGCCTTTGAAACCACCTTCGATTTCAGCTGCTGCATCTCAGCCAGAGGTCTAAAAGTTTAAAAAACGGAGCATTTTGATAGCTCATAGGCTATCTCATTTCCTCCAAAGCCCCGATGACCGGAGCTTGTATCATTTAATTAATCCCTGGCATGACGTGCTCCAAGGCAGGTAGAGAAAACAGTTTGGTTGGAGTTGGCGCAGAAGGAGGATCATTACGCAGGTTAACATGACATCACCATGGGCTGGCTATAAAGCGGTGAGGACTAATACACAGAGTTAGAGGAGCACTTGAGGAGCTTTGGAGTAAAGGACGGACTGAAGCCTCTTATGTTTAACAGCTGATTGGCTGCTGCTACCGTCCCTCTTTCTGAACTTCAGCACAGAGGAATCCCTAAAAAAGAATTCAAGACTTGCCAAAATGAACTTGTCGTACTTGGTAGCGTGTGGACTTATGGTCACCCTGCTTTCAGTAAGGATGGGGGCAAAACCTTTATCTCAGTCGCAGCAAAAGGTAAGAACAAGTGACTTATATCAATATTGAGAAATAACACAGTTTATTTGCTTCGCACTATTAAACGTTGGAAGCTGAGCTGCCTTAAGAGTGAACAGCTGTTCTGTGGTCCAGGCGCTCATGACTGTTGTTTTACGCATCATATTTCATAATTTCAGTCATACTTAGCAATTCATGGAGGACTTTTTTTTCTCCACGCACCGAATCTAAAACATCCAACATATTTTATAAAGTAGGGTTTATATTCAGTGATATGTAACGCCTAAAAATATCATAAGCACCGTGTTTTGCTCCAGTTTTAGCATTTAAGCGCCCAATGAAGTCATTAGCATTTGACTCCCAAGAAAAAAGAAGAAACCAAAGCCTTTAGGCGGAACCATTCAAATTAAAAACTTTTATTCAGGAATATGAGAAACGACTTAACACCATGAAGATATTCAAGTTTAACTTGGATTTCATATTTTCCTATTGTTTAATAATATGTACCTAAAACAAACTAAACCTCTTTGTGCGTAAAATCACCATTACGCATAGAATTTAACGATACTTCAGAAATAATAATTTTTTTAAAGAAACACTTTTAGATTTTATCTACGATGGTTAGAATTTAGGATATCTGGACGCTGATGCCACCGTCTGCGTTCACACCGGAGTAGCGGGCAACAGACACCTGCCTTATGTGACTCTTCACTAAAGGCATCACGAAGAATGTCAGAGCTGAATAGTCACATAGTAAAAGTGAAAGTAGAGAAGCCTCACTAGAGATTACGTGTGTGCTTTACTGTTTGAATCAAATAACTGCAGCATCTTGTAGATCTACAGGATACGACAGTTGTTTTTTGATCAGTAGGACCACTATCCATCCTATAGCGCCGCGCATAAGAATGATTAGATTTTCTTGGCCAATGCACATTGTGTTTGAAAGTACTTAAATATACAACAAGTTGAGGTTTGGCACAATTTAAAATATTATCCTTATGTAAATGGATGCTCTGCTCACACAGGCTCCAAGCATGTATTTTAATTTTATCGAAACTATCTCTTTGCACAACACATTTGCCTAAGGGAGACAACGTTTATTCACTTTCTCAATCTGTGTTCCAGTCTCTTAGAAGTTTGCTGGGCGAGGAGCTGGCAGAGTTTCTGGAGTCGGAGGAGAGGGAGAGACGGCTAGACGCTGTGCGCTCTCGGATACGGTTACTGCGCGATTTACGCATGGACACCCGGGCCAGAGGGATGTGGGCTCGTCTCCTCAACGACCAACCCGCACCCAGGAGGCACAAATCCGGAAACAAGAAAGGGGGATCCACGACGCGGAGTGGCTGCTTCGGACACAAAATGGACAGGATAGGAACCATCAGCGGCATGGGTTGCTAGGGTTGAAGCAGCGCTGTGATGGTGAGTTTTCTTCAAAGTCACAGAACCACTTCACACTCAGATTCACTGTAACCGAACATACTGACAGATAAACAGAAACTGGAGGACCAAAGCAAATATGTGTATGCAAGAATGGTGAAGAAGGATGGAAAGACAGTAAGAAGCAAGAATGGATAAGATGAGGGAAAGGGAAGGGAAGGAGGTAGAAGAAAGATGAACAGTACAAATGTACATTTCTTTTTTGTTACTGGTCATCTAAAGACTCCATGTAGGTGACAGGTGGGAGGAAATCACAATAACAAAGAAGGACAGAGAATGGAAGCAAGCGAAAAAGAAAGGTTTTCTGTTTCATCCAAGGTCCTTAACAGGTCTTGTAGCCTGTAGCTGCATAAAGGACAGGAAGGAAGGAAGGAAGGAAGGAAGGAAGGAAATAGGGAGGGAGAAAGTAAGCAGACAACAAATAAAGGAAAGATATTCAAGTCAGATTATCGTTGCTTTTGGTGGTCGTCTCAAGACAGCGTGTGCTTTGAATCCACAGATAGTCCAGTTCAGATGGGATGAACATGCATGGTTGTATTCTGTGAGGCAATGAACTCACAGTCTGGGTCAAAGATTTGCTTGATGTAAGAAATAACATTCAACTCCCTGACTGACTCTTCATATGATATCATCAAACCTTGACCTATAGTCTAGCAGAGTTCCCTCCTCCTACAGGAACTCCCTTAAGACAACAGGATAGCCCACTTAAACTGATGTATACTGATGTGTGGGAAGCAACCCAGTGGGTATTTCGGAAGTCCACTCTTGTATTCATGCACATCATCATGAATGATTCCATCTGCTTCATCTAAAGACAAGTAGCATATATCAAGTTTAGGAAGAAGGAAAGGACGGGGAGAAATGGAGGAGGGAAGAGGTGGGGATGCAGGGAGTTTAACGCACACACATCATAAACACACAGCACCCTGTGGTGACCAGGATCTTTCTGGGAAACCTGTGCTCTTTACCCAAGTGGTCTTAACAAAAACAACAAAGGGGCTGTGGTGGTGAATGAAGTAATGAAGAAGTTAGGTGACGCACAATTAGTCCTGAGGCTGAGGGCCTTCTTGTGGTTGTAGCAAACTGTGAAACCCTGATGGGGGAGTGTGATTTTTGTGACTAACTGTGTGAGTGTACGTGTTTTTCATCAGATGACACCCATCTTTACCTCTCAAGGGCTGCAGCGTATCGTAAATGTGAAAGTCTGTGTTAGACATGTGAAGTGAAGAGCCAGGGCAACACTTTACTGAAACTGAAAGGTTTAGAGGTTCAGAGGGCTACGCAGATGAATACACAGATAAAGATAGATAAAACCTGCTAAATCACTGAATAAATGAACTTGTGTGAACTGAGTTGTTCCTGAGTGCTCAGTCTAACCTTACTTCTCCTGTTTCTTCTCTTTCTCCAGATCATTGGACGATGGGTTTGGATAACAAAGGTTCAGTTTGTTCTCACCTGAGGGGAAAAAAACAACAACTCACCAAGTGACAGATTTTCGGTACGAAAGTCACCACGACCAGCGTAAACAAAGACTGAGATGACAATGCTACAAAACCTTCATATAAATATATATATAATAGATATGCAGGTATATATACATATATACATATGTGTATACCATACAATAGGTCAAACAGATACAAAAACAGATGCATACTACAAGACGGCGGACAATGGTGTAAAAACTACAAACCGCAAAGCTGTATATTGTTGCTGCTGCTGCTGCTGCTGCTGTACATTCATGTACTTCATCTTCCCCTGCATAAATGTATTTATGTTTAAAAAACTATTTATATGTTTATAAAAAGAGATATTTATAAATATGAGTTTTATTTATGTAACATTTTGAAAATGGATGCAAACTGCAGGTCAATTCTGTTTGTAACTTTTTTCTTTTGTCTCAAATAGTTGTAAATGTTTTCAAAAATGATAAAAAGAACATTCCATGTGCACTTACATGTATCCTCTCAGGGTTTTATGTTTCAATGATGTTGGTCAATTCTAGTCACAGAACACTTTCTGTATGGCTTGATGGTGAAAATGCAACGCCTTGGATGTATCAGCTTGTAAGAGGTTAAGAAAAAAGCTGCCTTGTTGTCAGCTTGAACATCACTTATTTCTCTGCAGTTCAGACTTTTTAATCAGATGACTGTAACAAAACATTCTACAATAATATGGGCACATAAAATAACCAACCTGAGGAATGACATCTACTTCCTGGAGTGTTCCTATGCCACACTTAGATTTAATTATTCTGGATAAGTAAGATAGTAAGATATGTCACTTGACCTGCACCTCGCAGAGTTAGAGATATATTACTGGCATAATATTCTTATTAAGTGGTGCAGAGTAACTGTCTAAGTTAAGATGCCATACAGACAAGCTGTAAGCCAAGTTGAATGTGAATTGCTTACTGAGGTAAAAACAGACAGACATTTCAAAGAAAATGGAAATATGGCATTCATTATCATTACATTTGATGTCCATACTGTGTCCTAGAGTGAGTGAGAGCAACAGGAGAATATGGTTTAATACCATGTTAATCAGTAATTGTCGGGACATAAGTGATGTTCATGTAATCCAGATTAATAGTATCCAATGAAATATGAAGGAGCAAAGGAGGCAAAGGAGATGAGGAGATTCTTAAAGGAGCAGGTTTTCAGGTTTTGTTGTAGTAACTCTTGGATCTCAGAGCCAAGTCAAACCTTTACCTCTACAGCCTTAAATTCTATGATTAAGGTTAATAATATTGTCTTTGTTTGTATGGAACACATCTAAAAAACAGAGTTTCCAAAGTGAAAGGCATGAAAGGAAACCAAAAAAGGACATAAATATGTCAGATATTCAAAGAAACAGACAAGCTACCTAGGAATATAAGATAAAGGCTAGTCTATAAACCTGGGTTTATGGGGAAAATGTGATAATGAATGAGCTCAGTGACGTTTCTGAGACAGGTTGTTCCACAGTCTCATGGCATAATCAACCAGGAGATGGTTGAGGCATGAGAAAGGCTGTGTACACTTTGCTTTTTTGTGCCTGAGAAAGGGCTCAAACCTTCGTGTCTTCTACAGTTGTTATAGCCCACTCTTCATATAAGTTACTGTGGTCACCTGTAGATATAAAAATGAGTACAATACAACACAAGTCACGGTTATGAGGTTTTAAGTCCAAACTATTTTGAAAAAAGCTTTTTGAATCTACATAAACGTGATATTTACAGAATGCAAAAAAGGTGCTCAATCAAGTTAACATTGATGACTTGCACTAATACATTCTCACACTAGGGGGCAGGATAGAACAGACACCTGTTGCACACTCAACAGACCCAATCATTTACTGACCTATGAAAAATATTACATTTTTAAAAATGAAGGGACTCCATGGATAATTTTCTCTTGTGTTATATTATTACAGCAGTGAGATTTTATACACCCAGTTTTATACATGAAAATGCAATTTATTATGAATGACATGTCTTTCTCTTGTCAAGGTACCACTCACAATCTAAAAAGCACATTTTAATAAATGTCAGAGGCTTAGGCATACAAACATGAGCATACATTTTAACATGTGATGAGGTTAATTAGAAATAGCACCAAAATAATACATGTGCAGTATGGAGTAATAACTGTGACACCTCACATACTATAGTTTATGTCCTAATTGCAGGTACCCTAGTCAGAAAAACAAGACAAACGAATGGAAGCAGTGTGCAAAACACAATAGCCACAGACTTGGATAAAAGCTTCTCACAAGCTAAAGCCTGACAACTGAAGACTGCACTGAACACATTAGTAGCTAAAAGTACCCCACAGAACGTAATCAACACCACTGTGCCAAGATCAATGCTCCACGTTGTGAGCTTTGTTAAACTGATAGTTGTGTCATTCATTTAAGTTGCAACAGAGGCCACTGTGAAAAGATAAATGTGTGAAAGCACAAATCCTCATAGAAGCTCTGGTCTGAATGGTTACATAACAGTCAAGGTATATGGGGAATATCTCAAAGATTAATTTCTCACCATGGTTCAAACACAAATCCCTTATAATGTTCCCATATTCAAGATGACAATTCAAAAATCAGACATCAACTGGTTGAAACTGAACCCACTGACACCACAATGGTATGCTTTCAATTTTTCAATCTTCTAGATTGTTCTGAACAACTTGGGGAAGAAGTGTTGTATAAAATGTGCCTCATACAGATTTGACATAGTTACTTTAGATGTCTGAATGCGTGTAGTAAGGTAAAAGGTAGAGTATGTGAAATATTGATTTCCAAGAACTACAGATAGGAGAATAAAAGACCTCTAAAAACAATGACTCTACTGACGTTGTTTACTTTGAGATGTATGTGCTTCTGTTATTTTGTCCACCCCATGTGCCAGCTGTTTTTACGATGATGAGAAGTTGGTCCTGTTGAGAATTTGTAGAACTGCTGTAGACGGTGACTCATAACAGCAGACAAGTATTTCAGTTTTTAACTGCATTAGCAATGATGCAAATGCTGGCAGAAATATTGACAGTTTAAGAAACATTACCACTGATTTACCACTGTATGCTTTTACGAACAATTTACATCTGAGTATAAATCTTAATCTGGACTGTTTTGGGTGGTTGCCCAGAAATAAATGTGTATTTCCCCGTGATAAAGGAAATCTCTTCTGACCTAAAATCCCAGGATGCATCTATTTCTTTCCCTGCCCTTTCTGTTTGTTGAATTCACTGAATATACTCCATCCCTACACAACAGTGAATAATAGGTGCAGACACAATGGGTGACATTGAGAAGATAGTAATTAGGTGACTAAAGACGTGACTAAGACGTTAAATCGGCAACTGGAATACAATCTAAACACCTTAAACATGGATTAATTTTTAGATTTGACAAACACCGAAACACAAGGGGACTGAAATGCTAAAACACTGATGCTGATGTCATGTTTCTTTTATTTATACACTTCACACTCCACTATCACCTGCTCCAGCTGATCAAATTTCTCCATGGGGATCAAGTTTAACCACAACCAGTCTACCATAAAACAGAGATTGTCTTATTTAGGTAACTATTTCACTTTGAAAAATATGTCCATCCATCCATCCATTATCTGTAACCGCTTATCCTCATCAGGGTCACGGTGGGGCTGGAGCCTATCCCAGCTCATCACACTCACATTCAGACCTACGGCCAATTTAGAGTCACCAATTAACCTGTTGAGTGCATGTCTTTGGACTGTGGAAGGAAACCGGAGTACATGGAGAGAACCCACGAAGACACAGGGAGAACATGCAAACTCCACACAGAAAGGTCCCAGCCGAGGTTCAAACCAGGAACCTTCTTGCCGTGAGGCGACAGTACTAATCACTGCATGACTTTCTATGTGTCTATAAATAAATTATATCACAAGTTGAAACATGTTGCATGCATGCAGCATTGAATAGAACTATTAACAGTATGTGTATGTAAGTAGTGCTCAACCAAACCCTGTCAAAAATAATATTCTAATCTTAAATAAGTGTCACGTTATGAGCAGGACTTTCAAACATGCATTGACCACATAGCCGTGTATACATTGTTACTGTCACTGTGCAGTTAATGCTACTGTATGATATATATTGTTAAAAAGGTAAGATTAGAACCATTTTTTTATGTTTTCTATTTATCAGAATTCAAAAGACATTATCAGGATCAGCAATCTTTGTTATGTTTTATGTAGACTAAAATCTGCTTTGAAAAGACAGTGTTACATTTTTCCTTATAAACATCTAAAAAAATAAAAACGTTAAGTTTCAAATGTCTTCTCAGTTAAAAAAGAAAACTAATGAATGAAGCTAATAAAACCTCCTCATTAATAAGATACTAGGTATCCTTATTTCACTGTGAGACCTGAAACAGGCTGAAACAGGATGGTTTTCTCTACCTCCATGAAATAAGTGAGGGATGTAAAATGCAATGCTGCCTCTGTGTGGTGTTGAGGGTTAATTACTCAAATGTGCTGGCGGTGTCCCCTGGGAATCAACTGAGTCTTGGGTGTCACACTGTCAATGTTTTGAATGAAAATTGTAGAATATGATCAAAAACTCCAGAACAGCTATGGACCTTGTTGTGAGATGTCTTGTTAACTGCTGTTTCCAAGGTCAAGAGGGAACTTTCAATCACAACATTTGAGCCATTGTACTCCACGTGAAGTTTGAATGAGCTCAGAAGCAAATTAGGAAAACATTTCCATCAAATGACACCACACGAGCGACATTTAGAACATGCTGCAAACACACACACAACACATAAAGTTAGAAATGGTCTGTGTAACATCATCAATGTCTGAACTGACTTGTACTACTGCTCTGCTCTGTGTGGAAATAAATGCAGCATGGAACTCTCAGGACTTTTCATGGCCAAAAAGTGCTCATTTTAAAAAATTCTTAATGATAGGTATCAAACTTTACCATCTGGTTCACCAGTGTTGACAGATGCCTGTATGATAATGCAGGTGACCTCTGAAAGTATTCCCTTTTTGTCTCTCCGAGGTCCTGCGAGGTGCGTAGAGTAGTATAGGTCAGTCCACCATAAACATAAACAGCTGTAATTTGTTGTTGTGTGTTGTGTTGTGTTTTCTAAATTGCTGCGCATATCTTGTCAAGTTGATGAGGATGTTTTCCTCATTTTCTTGTGTTTTCTTAAGTTGTACTGCATTGAGCTCTCAGTGGCACTGTAGAAAAGCTCTCTCTAGAGCCAGTGTTTGGTTTGTCCGGTCTCGGCTACTACAGAAACATGGCGAAGCAACATGGTTGACTCCATGGTAGATGACCCATCCCCCCCAAAACTTGCTTCGAATGCTGAGCTTCGAAGCAAGTTTTACAGTGTCCATCATGTGCCGCACACACATTGTGAAAGAAGTGGCTGTAAAACAGTGGATACACAACCCGTTTTACAACTCGTTTCACTGTCAGAATTTGATCCATTGTGGCCGATAACTTTTGGAAAGTCTAGAAAAGCTGCACTATTAAATCATTTTTCCCCATTCAAGTTACAGGGGGTGAAATCAAAAGTTAGCGGCTCTGCTGGTGGAAGTCTCTAGTGCACTCTAGTGCTGTATGCAGAAGCATTAGAGATGATCAGAGAAATTTGATGACTGGCAATCAAACCTTTTTGGATTCATGTGCAGCTTCCATAAGAATGAGCAGAGCACAGCCTCTGACTCTGTATCCAATTTACTTTATATATGCATGAAGAGCACCCACTGTGTCTGTAACGTGAAATTCTAAGGAAACAAACTACTTCTTATTTTCAAGTGATAATATATTAATACTAATGATTAATACACTAATAGAAAGTTTCCTGACTCAGTTAATAAAGTCCATTAAATCTATAGATGTAAAAGTACTAATATCAAATTAAAAGTCCTGTATTTGAATTTTATCTAATACATAAGTTTTATTAGGAAAATGTAGGTAATTAAACTACCAAAACTACTGTGTTATGTTCTTATATTAGAGTACATGCTATATTTTACTGATGCATTCATGTAAACTAGATTTTATTGGTGTTGGTGGTTGAGAAGGAAGCAGTTGACCACCACCTGATATATTATGCATTATGTTTTATGGTAAGTAAAATTATTTTTTTTAGAAAAGTTTATTTTCTCTTACATGTGGTGGAGGAGAAACACGGCAGCATGAAATGGAAGTAGTAAACTACTACTTCAAATGTGTAAGGCACTCGAGTAAGTGTATTTACATTTAGCACACATGTGCCGCGTGGTAAGCAACATGTGGGTTAACCTGCCGCTAGGTAGTTTGATCTCGCGAGACCAGCTGTCTCGTAAGCTCAACATGTGGTTGATGGGCGGCTGCAACTGGCTCAAACCACGTGGTTCATATAAACAGCTGCATGGGACCTAAGACATGTTGTACCGTGTGGCCATATAACAAATGTAACAAATGAAAACATTAAAGAAATGGTTAAAAATTATAATTCTCTAAACATTTAAAGCTAAACTAAAAAAATGAGAAATAATTTTACTTTTTTTTTCTTGCTAAATCCACCGTCTCACACTTCAGACGTCTGAAGTCTTCAGACGTGAACATTTCAAACAAGTTTTGACAATATCACGTGGGTTATTTTTTATCTATTTCATTCATTTATTTACTGTACTGTTAACAAAAACCCCGCTTGTTTCCGTGGAGTAATGACACTGTAGTATTACTGTACATTTCACATCGCCTGTGTATGTAGGCGAGGGCGCGGGCACGATGCAAATATTCCACATTGTGATTGGTGGAAACAGTCATGTGGGCGGGTCGGCGTGAACGCGCAGAGCAGGAGAGTAACGAGCGCGTCTTCGACATATCTGTCTTTCCTGCCTAATGTCCCATCGAGTAGGCTGAGCCACGTGTGTGTGTTAGCTATTTCGTTACTTGTCTCCAAACGTCCAGTTCCTTGTGTTTCGTTGAAACACACAGCAGCACCATGGTGAAGTTAGCAAAGGTAAGAGCAAATTGTGTGTTTTTTTTTATTTCCCCACAACGTTTGTGACAGAAAGCTGTGTTTACGCATGAGGCCTTTTTTTGCGTTCAAGTTGCTGCGTTTGTGAGAAAAAAATGAAACTGGCAGCGAGGGAAAATGTCAGTTCATGCACCGCAGCTATTGCTTTGTTCGTTTAAAACATCGTTTTTCTAAAAAGTCTACTTCGTCGAAGCGTGGTGTAAATGCGCTCGTACAAAATGTTTCGCCTTCGTTGTGATCGGCCATGTTTGCGCCTTGCTGTTGGGGTTTTTTTCCGGCCTGGCCTGCTAACGCTAACCCCGCTACTCAAGATGGCATTCATGCGCGCTCTCGATTTAAGCGTGAAGTTTAGAGACACAAAGGAGAGGAGCTACATTAAATTACATGCCACACGAGCATGTGAGCTAATACTAACATTTTATGGATATTTTTTATTAGAAAACGTACTATACACGACGCTGGCTAACGTGTAGTTTGGTTAATTGTTAGCACTGGCTAGCGGAACAGTCCAAATGCAGAACTGAAGCTGCTTTCCGTCGAGTTTGTTAGCTATGCTAATTTTCATTCACCGTGTTTCGCCTTTTAAATGGCGTCAACAGTTTGAAACGGAGCACGTTGCTCTGCTTTCTTCGTAGCTGCTCAGCATGCGTTCGTAAGCTTGCGTGCCGTAAGCCGTAAAATTAGCCCACATGCTAACAGCCCGACCTCCTGAGCTCCACGTGGGTTGTGCGCCTGCTCCGAGTGACACACGAGGTGAAAAACCAACACCGGGAAGTTCACATTACTGCCCAGACAGACGGATAGTTTATCTCGAAACAAGGCTCGTGTTTAACCCATGTGTTAGATAATTGTTGGAGTGATTAAATCATCATTTTTGATAGGTATGTGGTTCCGGTGTTTAAATTTAAAGGACCTCATGGTGGAAACCCCAATGTCAGCAAACATGCTGAAGTAGGTTATCTAGAGTACCATACCACAGGATGACACTCTATAGCTGAATCTGCGATTTGACCTGTGTGAGCAAATTGTGTAAATGTGTTTTTTAAATTTGCATTGTATCGCTCTTCTCACAGGCAGCAAACAAGCAAGCAACCCAGAAGAAAAAAGCCCCTCCACCCCCAAAAGAAGTGGAGGAAGAGTCCAGTGAAGAGGACAGCAGTGAGGAGGAAGAAGAGGTGCAGTATATATTCTACGACATTTTTCAGTCTTTATTGTATTTGTGGACATTTAAAGTAATTACCAAATTACGATTTTAACTTTTTGTTGTTTATGTTGTATTGCAGACTCCTCCACCTAAAGCAGTGAAGAAAGCCACACCAGCCAAAGCCACCCCAGCTGTTAAGAATGGCGCTGCTGCCAAGAAAGCAGAAAGTGAGGATGATGATGATTCTGGTAAGTCATAAAATTTGACATAAATGTGCATGTCCACCCTCATAATGTCCACATTCTTACTAACTACAAATGCCAATTTATACTATGCAACCTACAGAGGAGGAGTCTGAGGAGGAAGCCCCCCCACCAAAAAAGACCCCTGCGAAGGCAACACCGGCTAAATCCAAGCCTGCCCCTGCAAAGGCTGAGGAGTCGGATGACGACGACGACGATGATGATGGTAAGATATAAAGCCATGCTAGTGGCAGAGGCAAGTAATTTTGGGTATTAATGATATTTAGTTCTAAATTAGAATTATCAGAAAATTATTGCTTATCAGCTTGAATTTTCTTTCTTCTGAACGTCGCAGAAACTCGTGTGAAATAACCCATTGGGAACAATTCCTGAAAACAATGGAAACATTCCCTTGCTGTTATTAACATGTTATCATTGAATTAAAGTAAAACAAAGTTGAAGTTGAAGACTGAAATTAATTTCTACTGCCCACCCCCTCCATTTCTTGGCATGCATGTGGTTGTGTAGTACTCATGCGTGTAATGTACGGAGGAAAAGTGAATGCAGCGCTATGTCTTCGGTACCGGTGTGTATTATCGTCTGCCGGTTCTATCCTCAATCGCTGTCACAATTAGTCTCTTTTATACTTTTGTTGGAGTTTAAGGTTTCACTCGGTAGATTTTTTTTCAAAACGCACCTTTCTCTGAAATGCACAATTCTCGTGTGTATATTGTCTATAGATGAGTCTGAAGAAGAGGCCCCACCACCAAAGAAAGCAGCCAAGCCTGCTGCTAAACCCGCTGCCAAGCCAGCGGTGAAAGCTGCACCTGCAAAGGAGTCCGATGATGATGAAGACGATGATGAGGATTCAGAAGAAGAAGCCCCACCTCCCAAGAAAGCCACCCCAGCTAAACCAGCTGCAAAGGCCAAGGCTGCCAAAGAGGAGTCTGAGGACGATGACGAAGATGGTAAGATTAACCCTTTGGTTCTTTTTCTGTTTTTTATTTTGGCAATAAGTCTGAGCTGACTTGTGGGCTACAGTATGATGATCAACAAGGGACTTAATACTGATTTTTGTGTGATGTCACCTTTTTATGGATCTGATGCAGGTTAATGGCAGGTGCTCAATGATTTGAATTTGGTCAGAATGACTAACTCAATGTTTGTGGTTCTTCAGACTCTGAAGAGGAGATGGACACCACCCCTGCTCCAGCTGCAAAGGCTAAGAAAGCAGGAATGGTGAAGGCCAAGGAAGAGTCTGAGGAGGACGATGATGACGACGACGACGACGATGATGAGGAGGATGATGAGGAGGAAGAAGAGGGTGAGTTTTGAGAGAGACACGATGGCATGGACAAGTAGCTGAATTGATATAGACAATTCGTTAAAGGTAGTCTAAACGTACATAAATGTTTCTGCTTCATCCGCATCAGTGTGTCAGTGCTCTCACACTGTGATGCACGTGTCCAAAAATATACAGAATAAAGGGCAAACGACAAATGTAGTTTGTTGTGATGTGTGGTCAGGAGACAAATCCCCAAAATAACCAATACACATTTTGGACACATAATAGTGTTTTCTTGAATTAAATCAACAGTGATCCTTATATTTGTGGTAAGCTTAATGGACATTTTTACACCACCTGTTCCAGACTCCCTTCCTTTGTTTTGGCTGAATCATTGTCAGTGAATTTATAATTATACAATTTTTCTTTGCAGAATCCCCAGTGGGTGCTACAAAGAGGAAGGCAGAGAGCAAGAAGGAAACACCTCCTGCCAAGAAGGCAAAGTCAGAAGGCGATGGTAGGAATACATGCATTGACCCAATGAATAAAATTTCAACATTTTATGATGATCAACAAGGGACTTAATACTGATGTGTGATGTCACCTTTTTTATTCTGAATCTGTCTGGTGTAATTCATATACTAAATATATTTTTCACAATAAATGAAACTCAATGGAAATGTACTCTATTTTACCAGGGTTCTGTCTATTTGTTGGAAACTTGAACTCCAACAAAGACTTTGAAGAAATCAAATCGTCCCTGAGGAAGTTCTTCTCCAAGAACAGCCTTGAGGTCGCCGATGTCCGGTTAGGTGGATCCAAGTAAGTACAGTATTTTACTGTGAATACACTGGGAAAGTAAATCAGGACGCATCGATCCTCTTTTTCTCTTCTGATATCATTTTGTTTAAACACCCAGATGACTTGGGATGAGTGCCAGTGCTATGTCTCTACATTATCATTGTATGGCAGTGATTGAGAAACTGTATTTAATGTAGATTTATCACTTCTAATTGATCTAGTAATTAAAAGAAATTACTGGACGTCATTTAAGAAAGATCAAGATAGTTGAGTCTGTTTTAATACTGTATATTAGACATTTTTCATATTGCAGACTTAAAACTTAAGAATTAAAAAAATTCATGTGTAGAAGCTGAGAGATTTTTGAATCTCATCTCGACAAAGTTGTTGCCACCTTTTTGTTCTGTCTTGAAGCGGGAATGTCTAATGGTTCTTGTGACTTGCCTCAACAGGAAATTTGGCTATGTGGAATTTGCATCTGAGGAGGACATGCAGAAGGCACTGGAGCTCAATGGCAAGAAGGTCATGGGTCAAGAGCTGAAGCTGGACAAGGCCAGAAGCAAAGACAGCTCGCAGGAGGGCAAGAAAGGTAAAGGATGCTTTCCAATACCAGTAGTGACATTTATGGTCATTGACATACATCTTATGTGACAATTGCAACACCCCCTCCATTTCTTGGCATGCATGTGGTTGTGTAGTACTCATGCGTGTAATGTACGGAGGAAAAGTGAATGCAGCGCTATGTCTTCGGTACCGGTGTGTATTATCGTCTGCCGGTTCTATCCTCAATCGCTGTCACAATTAGCATTTTTTTATACTTTGGATGGAGTTAGGTTTTGACTCTGCAGGTTTTCCCAATGTACCTGTGTATGTCTAGGAAAGTTTAAAAAAAAAATAGATTGAAAAGAAGTCCTTATACTGACGCTTATATTTGTCCTACAGAGAGAGATGCACGGACACTGTTCGTAAAGAACCTTCCTTTCTCTGCGACCGCTGATGACCTGAAGGAAGTCTTTGAAGATGCAGTAGACGTGAGGTTACCTCCAGGCCAGAACGGTTCAAACAGAGGGTAAGAGCAGGCCAGCACTTAATAGACATAATTATTAGTTTATTGTCTTTGACCAGATGACACCACCAGGGAGAATACATGGGAAACACAAGAAAGCTCCATGTGAGCCCTGAGAGCTGACTAGATGGCGTAGGACACCAACCTACTCATAGGCTATATATAGTTGAAGACAGTTGGTTCTCCACCAATTTTCAAATTTATAAGGTGTCAATCATTTTCTAGCATAAGTGTGTATAGATCTGCTTTTTGTTTCTTGGTACTCAAACCTGCCATTCACACGCAGGTGACCAGCATGTTAATTAGCAATATTCTAGTCTTGTTTCAGACAAATAATCTCTTTTCTCCTGTGACAGCATTGCCTACATCGAGTTCAAAACTGAGGCTGAAGCAGAGAAGATGCTGGAGGAGGCTCAAGGAGCTGACGTACAGGGGAGGTCCATCATGGTCGACTTTGTAGGAGAAAAGAGCCAGAAGGGAGCCAAAGTAGCAGGTAAATCTATGGACATTTTCTAAAGCTACATGCATTGGTATTCATGGTAAGACTTTAATAAAGCGGCATTCCCCAAATCACATTCTACTATAACCCGTGTGTTCCAAGGGCTTGACTAAAGCAGGTCCTGCATAAAGCAGTTACCCCTTGGTGCTTTGCACTGCTCAGTCCCACTTTGTGTTGGAGTTATTGTATCTTGATCACTGACTCCAAATAAAACATGTTAATTGTTTGCTTTTAATTGAGACTGATAACTTTAAATGTATTTTTTCTTTTAAGATGAATTCTCACCTTCCTTCATTGCACGTTCGTAAATCTGTGAAGGTCTTCAAGCTAGTCTATTTCTGATTTAGTCCAGGAGATCATAGGAAATGCTTTCTTTGCGTTTTTCTCACCATTTGCCTCTTTCTTTTCACTCTGTAGCATCAGGAGCTTCCAGTAAAACACTGGTAGTGAATAATCTGGCCTTTAGTGCCACAGAGGAAGTCCTACAATCCACATTTGAGAAGGCTGTCTCTATAAGGATTCCACAGAGAGATGGCAGACCTAAAGGGTAAGTATCTTTGATGTATGGCGTATTGTTTGTTCCAGCAGGGTTATCTGCTTTTTATGGATGATCAGATTTCATCCTTCAGACAGCATAGAATCTGAAACGGATGCACCTTCTCATGAGCTCCTCTTAATCTTCCCCATGATTCTGCATGGATTCGCACGAGAAGCAGAGCCAGTGCACAGTTAGAACAGGCTCACCCTACACACATATGGGCGTTGCCTACGTCTGCTGTGCAACAGTAGAAATGTCTAATTTAGGAATCATGTGACACTTTATTTTTCAGTGATTTGTTTTTCCGTTTCTAACATTTGCTACTTTCTTCAGCTTTGCTTTTGTAGAGTTTGAGAGCACAGATGATGCTAAGGATGCCCTGGAAAACCTCAACAACACAGACATTGAAGGCCGGTCGATCCGACTGGAGTACAGCCAAAACAGTGGCAGAGGAGATGGAGGTAGAGGAAACTCAGGTAGGTCTTCGAATTAAGCCCTGTGCCTTAAAGATACAGACATAGCTCGGCCACGTGTGATGAAAACTTGATTTCCTGAAACTCTGTGATGAATCAAGATAGTCAAGTCCTGATCTGGTCTGCATGAGGTTTTAGCTTGATGAAGGGTAAGCCTTTAGCCAAAGTTTTAATGATCTCCTTCTCTGCTCCCAGGTCCAACAAAAACTCTCTTCGTCAAAGGTCTCTCTGAGGACACAACGGATCAGACCCTTAAGGACGCATTTGAGGGCGCTGCAGCAGCCAGGATAGTTACAGACAGAGAGACAGGGTCATCAAAGGGGTAAGTTTATAGAGGTGTAAATATTCCCTGTGGCTGTTCACTCTTCTCGTGAGCACCGCTCTGTCCAGCAGTGGCAGTGTACGGATTCGCATGA
The DNA here is from genome assembly GCA_033000465.1 of Sciaenops ocellatus. Taxonomy (NCBI): domain Eukaryota; kingdom Metazoa; phylum Chordata; class Actinopteri; family Sciaenidae; genus Sciaenops; species Sciaenops ocellatus. Next base: position 19,349,860 of record CP136882.1, on the reverse strand, counting down.
GAAGTAGAGCAAACTCGCAGTTTAACAGGCAGCTACCTAGTGGGAGTTGCCCATGTCTGATGTGAAACAGTTATACCGGTGACTGAAATTTAAAGTACTGTGAAATTAGTCAGACATCGAGCAAGTTGGCTTTCTAATTATTTAAACCGGTCACTTAATTTGTCAGATTTATTAATCTAAACATTTAGCAACTTTCCACATGACTTAGTCGTTTCTTCTGCCTTCCCCCGCAGCTTTGGCTTTGTGGACTTTGACAATGAGGACGACTGCAAGGCAGCCAAGGAAGCCATGGATGATGGTGAGATCGATGGCAGCAAGGTGACCCTGGACTACGCCAAGCCAAAGGGTGAAGGTGGCTTCCGTGGAGGTCGAGGTGGTGGTGGATTTGGCGGCCGCGGTGGTGGCAGAGGAGGCCGCGGTGGCTTCGGAGGCTTCGGCGGCTTCGGCGGTCGCGGCGGTGGTGGCAGAGGAGGAGGAAGGGGAGGCCCTCGTGGAGGTGGACGCGGGCGTGGTGGCTTTGGAGGTAAATGAATTTAAAAGAAAAGATTTCTAAAAGTCAGTGTGTGGTCAGCAGTGTAAGAAATATTGTTTGAGGTTTAATACGGCTTCCCTCGAGGGTGAAAGTACAGTTCTGGGCATTTTGAGTTGAGTGAACGATGATGCTGTTCTGTAAACTAAATTTCATTTGTTCTCATTTTAGGTGGAAGAGGTGGCGGTGGATTTGGAGTCAAACCCCAGGGGAAGAAAATCAAGTTTGATGACTAAATCCTTAGTCTATTTTACTTTTTGAATGGACTCTGGTTTCATCACTTTTCAGAGCTTTTGGACATTCCAGAAAGCGTCATTGATATATATTTAACTGTTAATGGGCATTTTAGCCCTTTATTTAGATCCCTCAAGCCTTCCCCACCCTTCTGTGCCAGACTGGTACTTCTGACCTTCTCAGCTCAAGTACTGAATGTCCCTAATGCAAACCTGCAACCCTCACCCTCATTAGCTTACTTGCTTTTCCGAAGGAGTAAAACGGAATGGGTCTGGCAAACAAGTTTGCTGTGAAAAAATACGCTCGTTTTTGTCAGAATGTGTAAATTTAAACAGTTTGTATGATTTCATTTTACCTTTTGTAAAAAAAAATAATACACCTGTATCCATATGTTTTGTTTTTATTTTGTTATTTTGTTTTAGTTTGCTTTAGGTGCCAAGTTTTACTGTAATGTGCAAAGCATATTTTGATAGAAGATTTGAGTCAGTGCTCTAGAGTTGGCTGTTGAGAAATATGGCAAAGATGTTCTGTCATATTTGTTTGGTGGGGCACTATCAGTGTCTGAGTCACAGAGGCTGAGAGACCTCTTATGTATGTAACATAAAATATTTGTAGTGCATTGACTAATTTTTTTCCCATCTGAAAATCCCAAGATTTTCATGTGATTAAATAAAATCTTGTAGGTGGTGATTTTTAAATGTCTGTCCTCATTGCACCTACGTCGATCTGAAGAATTGAATGTGTATGAGCAGGGTCCAATGGGCATCAATTTAGAACAATCAGTCATTGTTAGAACACGGTAGGCGAGTATGGTACAGTATGGTTGACGCTGACTGTGTCCATTGCAACAAAACATCCTGCAATAAATCTCATGAGGCTTGTTAAAATCTAAAGACTACAACTACTGAGTCAACTCTGCTAATTATAGAGGGTGCTGTTGTATTGCATTATATTAATGTTTAATAGTATCCAACCTATGGGAATGGACAGATTTGGTTCTACAAGCAATAATGACTAAACGTAACCTTATCTAGCCTTTGTTGCACTTCATAAAAAAAAAAAAGGCATCACTGTTGAGCAGCTGTCTGATGACTCACCTTTTTTTTTTTTTATCCACCAGGTGGCAGTCTTCATCGGGTAGCTTTCTTAGTCTGTTCTAAATGGGGAAATTGTGCATGTTGAATACTTTCATGCAAGTAAAATTAGGAACTGAACTGAACTGAGGGCCTTGACATCTTTGGAGTTACGCATGTTAATCACATCTCCAAAATATGATTCTATGCCCAAAATTGATATTAAATGTTACTGCCTTCCTTTTGGAAATGCACAGAAGTCCATAACCAGCAAGAAAACCAGATGAAGGCCATGGTTCCAACATAAACTGCTGTTGATGTTAATGTGCAAGAGCCTCTCGCAGATGCCTTTTGAGCACCTTACTGGTTATTTCCCTTATGGATGTAAAAGTAACAGAGAATTTGAACCTCCTACAAAATGGAAATTCAGAGCATGTAGAAACTCAATTTTTATGTCATTGTAGGAGTTCTTGTCCTAAATCAGTAGCAGCTTGAAAGGCGAATCTCACCATGTGGAAAATGAAGGTTTAGGTAATGGACAATCATCAAAAATTAGATGTAGAATCAGGTTAACTTTTCAACTATGTGTAGGGATACAAGGAAGTACCAAGAACAACAAAGATAAATGCATACAGTAATGTATAGGCCAGTAGATGAAAAAGTTAAGCATGCACAATGTACACTAGCAACAGGACTTAATGACCCTGAGCAGTTGGACAAGTCTCTGTCTCTCTCTCTGTCACACTACCAGACAGGGTACAGCAGCATGCTGTCATCCTGTGGTCTTGGTAGCTGAACAGGGATCTTTGTTCCTGAAGGTGCCTGGGCGTGAGGCACTGATGATGGCACCACTGAATACCTCCATTTAGAGATTTGTTGCCCCCCGCCTTGAATGGTGACAGAGGTCATGCTAGCATTTCTCTGTGGCGTTCGGTCAGCCATCTAGAATGACCTGTGTGCTTTCTTTTCCATCTCCCAGTTCACCTTTGATCACCTTTCTGCTGTTTTTTTATTTCTTTATTAACAGCCATACAGCAGATCATTAGCATGAGCTCCAACATGTGCAAATGCAACCAATCATATAGTATACAGCAGTGGAATAAAAGTGATTTTACCCTCTATTTTCACATTGTTGACTAAACTTTGATAAAGCACTGTAGTGAGTCAATAGCACATTGTGAAGAGGAGAGCGCTCAGAGACTGATACTTTATCTCATTTGTTTAGAGGCTGGTCTCTTTAGACTGGAGTATACTGTCCTCTTCACAATGGATCTTTGTCGAGTACATGGTGTCCTATAGCACAGATGTACTATGAAGTCGCATTGCCCTGGCCTCTTTTCCAGTGTGACATGGGGAGTCAGGGTCCTTGAGTGGGCTTACAAATGAGAATCGATCTTTACATTTCCTGGATGTGTGTAACAGAGAAGAACATACTGTACTTGATTTCTTCAGTGCCGAACAATGCATGTGTGAATCTTAAACTGCTGCTACGCCCTTATGCAGCACACTTCTCATTTTCAGTGTCATAAATCAGATGGGGACCACATGGTCATGTTTGCACTGAAATAAAATCAGTGTCGTTTTTACTCCACGTGTTTGTACGGATTAAACAAACGATATATAATGAGTTTATTAGCGACATTTAGATGTGTAGGTAAATGGAGCCAGGCTAGCGGTTTTCCAGCCAGTGCTGTGACTTCATATTTAGTACACACATATTAGAGTGACATCAATTAAATTTAATTTTCAACAAGGAAATGAACCGGTATACTTCCTAAAACATCAAACTATTCCTTTAACTGCAGCATATTTGCCTAAACTACATTACTGGATGTAAAAACCACATTCGGTGATGTGGAACACATCAGCATTAATAACTGTCACGGCATTGCCTGATGCCTGAGAGGCTGTCTGTAGGTTGAGGAATGTTCTTTTTAATTTTAGCCCAAGCAACAACATTAGCCATGCCAATGATGGTGCTCCAGAGGCCTTTGAAGAAAATAGAGAGCTGGTGTGAAAGCTTGCAGCCCCTTCCAGCCAACCTATTGACCATGCTGACATCAAAAGCTTCCTTCAATTAGTGTTAACAAATATGCAACTCCAGGTTGGACAGCTGGGTGTGTGCTCACATACAGTCAAATATTATCACTGGAGTGGGACATTTACACTAGTAAATTTTGGCTGGTGGTTGATAAGTCAATTCTTCCTGCTGCAAACACTGTTATTTGGGTTTATTCCTAATCAAAGTTTCACTTTGATCAAAGTTTCACTTTGATTAGGAATAATTTAGAATAATGTTACTTGACAGTAGATTAACAATTGATACCTTTACAGTGACTCTCCTTTCCTGGTACGTCTTTGGGTTTTAGGTTCCTCACTACTTGCAGGTGTTACAGGCAGAGCTTTGAGGAAGTGCAGCAGACATGAGTCATCTTCACTTTTTTTTCCGGTAACCACACACTTTGTTTTTAACACACACACACACACATACAGTACACAGCTGAGTGTGTGAATGTGCTCAAAGAAGTTCATAATAAATTACAGTTTTTCAAATTCGTTTTTATTGCAAAGACATTTCAAAATGGTGATTTGACTGAGAATCATTTTACAGCTATGTCTTAAATAAGGTTTTAAGGTTTCATGATTGTAATAAATGAATTTATTTTATAACACTACATATATACATATCATCCAGTACAGATGATCACATGTGCATTTTGCAGTGCATTATATCTAAGTTTTTTTGGTGAGCATTTATTTAGAAATCGTGTGCTTCTCCTCTTCCTGCTTTGTTGCCTTTGGTTTAAGTTGCACAACTCTCAGCTCACAGCTACTTTGTTGATTTGCAGTGACAGAAACACACTGTCTGACACCACTGAAATACCAAACTGTGATCGATCTTTATGAATTCATTTGTTAAGATAACTAGACTCCATGTTAAGGATATGAAACCAATATTTCAATATGACGAATGCAAGGTTAAGACTATTAAGTAAAGCTACAGTGACCCTGTGAGGTACAGTGCTGCTGTGAGCTAAATGCCAGCATCAGCAAGCTATCATGCTAAAGGCAGAAAATATTACCATGTTCGCCATCCTTACCAGCAAAAGTAAAACAAAGGCTCATGGGAATGTCATTGATGGTGCTAGGATGACTCAACAAAGTTATTACAGTTCGTCCTGAGGAAGGATGTCCTTTTCACACACTCAAAGACTTTTCTCTAGCTGCTGTCAGGTGCAACCAAAATTCAAAGTCTCACACAGGAACATCCTTGTGTAGTTTGTGTTTCTTTGAACATGGAGATGTCAGAGAAGAATTCACTTCCACTTGTCACCCCCCTATTGACATTCACATGCAACCTGTATCTGGGCCCCCCCAGGACCCAAAGCAACAGAGGAAATCTGATCGCTGCTAATAAATATACTTTAAGCACACAATCGCTTACCCGTGTTTCTATCTTTGTTCTGTTTTGTTAAAAGTCTCTCTTGTGTTAAACCTCAATAGGAACTCAATCACTGACAGTAAATGATAGGTACATTGTCAGGTCATGGTGGATATACAAAACTGATAAAAGAGATAATTCAGCTCATTTTCTTGATAAGTGTGACTCCATATCACGTGCATTGTGTTTAACAAAGAGGACGGATAAAAGATAAACATTCTTGCTACGCCTCCACATTTGCAAGTGCACCTCTCGTGAAAGACTATCAAGAGGATTCGGTTTCTGTATGTTTTTTTTTTTTTTTTTTTTTGTCTTTGTCCTGAAAAAGATTGTGGAGAACAAAAAGAAGGCATTTGTTTTTTTGTTGTCTTTTTTGGGCCAGCTTAAAGTTCTAAACAGTATCGTCACCATTAACTGCCAGTCACGGTTCTGCTCAGTGAACAGACACACTTAACATAAACAGTGTGAAATGGAACACCAAGTCTAGAGCATGTATAGCTGCTTTCTGAAAATGAATACAAAACAGACTGTGGGAATATTTATCAGGTAACAAAAGACTGTTGGAGAAAGTTGTGTCATGTTTCTTTTGATATTCCAAAATGGATGTTCTGTAAACGTTATAACAGCGGCTGTTCTTTTTTTACAGTCAAACATAGTTCTTTGACATCTTACAGTTGGCAGACACTTCTAGAGAAAACAGAATATACTTGTTGGTTTCTTTACTGTTTAGTTGTATAACCACATAACTCACATGTTAACATTGGACACTTTTGTTGTGTGTCTCGAAATGCATTTTTCAGACGTTCAATGTTGATAAGGCCAAACACAAATACAGCCAATCTAGGACAGATTTTCAAAGACAACAGTATTGTCGAGATGTTTATTTACAAATGACATTCTATGTACATTTTGATTTTTACAGATATTTACATCACCTAGACATAATCATCACCCACTACACCCACAACATTCAGCTTTATAGTCATTGAACATTTTATTATTAATCCTCATCTGATGCTTTAAATTAAATAGAAGAACCCCACATTTTCCCCCTTTTATTGGGGGATGATTAAATTAACATATCAGATACTCGTACCAGCAATAGTTTTAGTTCACAGTGTCATTGTAAACCCTCTACCAAATCCATGTCAAGTATATCAGCACATTCAAATCCACAGACAGCATACAAGTACTTTAGACATTTCCTTTTAAAATTTACAGTAGTATAGGAGTAGTAGACATCAGATCAAGTCAGTCAAATTCCCCAAAAAATGAGTGCAAGGATCTCTACGGTACAAAAAGTGATTTAAATCTTACTTTAGGAACATGTAATGCATGTGAAGATAACGGTATCATGGTTACACAAGGTGACCAATGATGAAAATGAAGTTTCTTAACCAAATCACTGAGGTAGAGAGAGTTGTTTCTTTCTCTTACTTGAAGCTATTTGAAGCCGCAACAGCATGCCATACTGGTCAGAGTGAAGGCAATGTGTAACACTTAATACAAACCCATAATGCTAACATATCTACAGGCTGTGCACCCATATATTTTCAAGATTAAACTAAGTCAAACATTATTTCCCTCCGACATATCTGAAAGCGCAATATGTTAAAGCAAATGAAACATATTCATGGTTTTGTTTACCACTCGTCCTGGCAATACTTTTTTACTCTTTTGATGTGTATTCACATTAATGGGTTTGCTGTCCTTGGTGGTTTGGTGCCAGCTGCCACTGCCACAAGACTCCTTGGTTCCTGGCCAATGAAAAACCTCCACCGTATCGAACCAGAAAGAAGAACAAATATAGGTGCTGGCCACAAACAGGGGCTGGGGAGGGAGCTGTCCTCCTATTGATACAGCAGCTCACCTTTGGTCATTGTTTCTGAATCTGCATGCTGACAGTGTGAGTTCTTCACAATGCCAATATAAATACACAATTCTAAGTAAACCTTAAAAAAACTATATAATTTACTTTGACGTTTGAGGAAACTCCTCAAAAAAATTGCATTACTGCACAGAAACAGCAAATTGAAATATTGCCCACAGTCCTTCTCCACATAAAGGAGAGTTTATTGGGAAATCTGCCTTTGACTCATGCATCATTCTAGTATCCACCGAGGTGCAGCTCAGCTTGTTGGCACTGTCTTCACCTGGTGTTACCCATCGAGCTATAGGATCTCCACTTTCTGCGAGCAGACCAGGTCGCTGTTGACCAGATTCCACATTTGCATGAGGTCCGACGGGAGCAGCTTGTGCACCACAATCATGCTCCTAAAGAAACAAGGTTCTCTGTTCAGTTTACTGTTCTTATTTTTCACCAGGCCAAACGTTTTAAAGGCATTGTGTTTTATAGGAGTGACCTGAAGCACCTCCAAACACATGCCCAAGAAGACATCATCGATGGGGTAGAGCTCCAGGGTGTCTGCCACCCAGTGAAGCCTTCTTGCCAGGGTCCCATCCATCAGAAAACCACCCCCACCTGCATAAGGAGGGTAGAGTGTCTTATTATACAAAGCCTGGGGGATATAGTATTTGTTTTCCTTTTTACGAATTGGCTTAGCCTTGAAAATCACATCCCCCACGAACAGGTTCTTTGCCTGATTGCTGCTGTCTAGATACTCAAAGATGTTCTCCACGCTGACAAAGACATCATCGTCCCCTTTGAAGATATAACGTACTCTGGGGCAGTAAGTGTGGAACCACTTCAGGAAGTGAGTCTCTTTAAGCGTGAGGTTAAAGAAGCTATCTATGAAGTCCCACTGGAGAATATCCCCGTAGATGTAGTCCTCGTACTCTACTAGCTTCTGATGGTTGGCTCTTTCTGCCTCATTGGAAGGTTTACCAAGAAGAAAGAGAGTTTTAATCCTCTTGCCGTCAACCACCTGCTCTTTGCCCCAGGTTTTTCGGATGACCTCCCTGCGATCATGCTGAGTTGCCACAGATTTTATTACCATGAGCAAATATATGTCCCCTGTGCACTTCTCTGGGTGGTTGAGGAGCATTGGAAAGTATCGGCAGTGTCGATAAAGCATGAACTGCTGGAAATTTTGCTCCAGGCTCCTGAACCAGTCCTGACTTGACAGGTTATGGTTGGCAGTACAGTTGGAACTGGTTACATCCCAGGTTCTGGGGCTGCTGTCCTCAGTGATCATAGGCTCCTGTGTGGTGGCCTGAACTTTAGGAACCAGTTTGTGTTTACTAGACTTCCAGAAGCTTTTTATCTCGTGGTACAAGCCAGTCTTCTCTCCAAGAGCAGCTCCAGACTGCACTCTTTCCACCTCCATGCGTGCCTGCCTCTCGAGTTCAAAGGGAGTCCCCATATTGATGCTGCCTCTCTGGACAACAGTTAGCGCCACCACAGCGAGGAAAAACATGACACTCACCCTCTTGTACACCCTCCAGCGATCTCGGTTATTCATCCTGAGTGATGAAGAGAAAAAAAAAACAGTCAGAGTTGAGGCAAAATCATAGAACCCAAGTATCTTTTGGCAGGTTTTTGCTGGACATTATTCTCTTTTTCTGTTTTTGACCACAAATTCAACATAGAATAAAACCAGAATAAAAGTATACCATGAATATAAACCAGACATATAGAATTTGTAATCACAACCACTTTAAAACAAAATATAAACAGTTGTACCAGGATTGAAACAGATTAGAACTGCAACAGCAATAAGGCTAATGAAAATATAGAAATATATAATAATGCAAAAATGCACACAAATACACATAAATTGTCCCATAAATGATCTCAATACCCACTGTTTCATGTATAGCCAGTAAAGCAGAGCACAGATTGTCACCATGAATAGGTTCCCACATGTTAACATGATGTCCGGAGATATATTTGATGTTTTATGTACAGCCAGTGAAGCAAAAAAATACCCTGAGGTATGGTTGTCACTGTGCACTTTCGCTCTAAGTAACTTTTGCATACAGACAATGCAATAAGATACAATAGATGATAAGTGATAATCCAATGCAAATGTTTCACGACTATTATTATTATTGTTATTATTATTACTACTGTTATTATTCTGTGGAATGTTTTTGGAAAGTGAAGTAAACTCCCTGGAACTTGTCATGCCAGGGCTCGTTATAGCCACGACCCCCAGAGGCACTCCCATGTGGCCCCTCTATGGAGTGAACTCTCTCACACGTTTACACGGCTCACTGTCCCACTCTGTATTCCTTTTTGTTCGTGTTTGTCCTCAAACAAGCTTAAACAAGTGACACAAGATACTGTCCTCTGAATTTCAGCATCGAAAGTATGTTCTCAAGTTAAAATCTTTGATGAGTAACTTCCAGGAGTTTTAAGATTTTGAGCTGTATGACTGATGGACGGTACGATGCCAGAGAAGATTCGACCAAAACATGGCAAATCAGGTAAACATCGTGTAAAATGATGAAATGTTAAAAAAAATAATAATCATAAAATAAAAAAAAATAGGCGCCACTTACATTTTCTCTTATGCTTTTAGACGATCTGTGATGGTTGCTTGGAGAGAATAAACCAATAAAAAAGCCGATTATTGAACCCAGAAAAAAAGAGGGATGTTTTAAGTCTCTTTGTACAAAATGATCAAATAATCCTTTCCATCAGAACAGTCCTGTGTCGTTCGCCCGGCGGCGCAGACGTGTGATCTGCGCTGCTGCTGCTGCTGAGGTCTGCGCGCACTCCCTCACTGATCCCTTTTATAAAGGCGGACGCACGTACGTAGCCCACATACACACAGGACGTGGATGATGAATGAACAGGGGTCTACCCGTCGTGTACACACGCCAATCCATGAGCATGATACTCCATACTAAGAATAATAATATTATGATATATTTTCTGCAACTTTAACCCACCTATATGATTGTCTAAATGCTATTTTTGAGCGCATTCCCCTAAATATCAGGGATATACAGTTATTTATGGCGAAGAAGCATGTTTCTGACATTAACAAATGTAATGTAAATAATGTATAAATTCTGAATCACGCTTAAATGTGTAATGTGTAATTTTATGGGGACAATGTGTAGAACACAAACTCCTCCTGAGGTCATTCAAATCTACAAATTCCATCAACATTACTGACTTCAGTCTCCTTGTATTTCCTGTTGTTGTTGTGTAGAACAAGTGAAATAAAAAGTGAATACTCAGACTGTACTTAAACATACTTGTTATTTAAAATGTAAATTATCAGGCTCTTTATACTGCTATCACATACTGACATGGCGCTCATTTGAACATCTTTTTCCTACTTTATTCCAACTACTTTATTCTATAACTATGTGCCATATTTCATAAAATGGAAAATAATACCGTTATCAGATAAACTGGAGTAAAAAGTGCTAGATTTAGCCATGAATGTGGTGGAGTAGAAGCATTAAGTGGCAGAAAATGGAAAGTAGACACTACAAATATAGATTCTTTCTACCATTGTTAAAACTTACCTTACTGGTTCAAAGATGAGAATCAATCAACAGCTTCACGAAGGATACTTACGTCATGTCATACAATTTGCCAAAGCTGAAGACAATGATATGACCTTGAAGAAAGAACCAAAAAAAGATTTTTGTTAATGTTCAATCCCCATGTTGCGTCATTTAAACGCCCAACGCTCATCTATCAGACCCACAACACAACTGGTAGCAAGTGACAGGCAGTGACTCTGTTTCTACTCCTATTGTTACTTGTTATTGTGATGATACTGTAAAACCACTACACAACAGACAGGTGTGTTTGCTAAATAACAATGTGCTGTTGCCTTTGTATCTTTGTATTGTTGTATTCCACACATGTAAATATATGAAGTGACCACCATCTCAAATTAAAAAAAATCTGTCAGTGTTTTACAAATGAAATGGACACAACAGGAACACAACATTACATTTGCGCAATGACATGGAATGTAGACTAAAGTAGAAGGGCACTTGGGGAGAGCGCAGACCTCTGCCAAGACCAACAGTCCAGTCTTCCATGATATGCAAACCTATAAGCTCAACTTGTCCCGGACACAGGGGACAAGCCTCATCGTTGAACCTTTCTAGTATGTTTCTGACGTCAACAATAGGTCCCATCCCATTACTGAGCTGACACAGTGCAAACAGATCTTTGAGTTTTACAGCCATTGTTTGAGTAAGGATTGCATCGGAAATAATTATGACAGCCCATTGATCATTGATATGTGACTTTTATGGACTGCTTGCGTGGTACCAAATGTGATGAAAGCATAGCGCTTTTGATAAATGCATTCTTCCAGCATGACAAATCTTGCCTGCAGTTAGTGGAAATCTAAAGAAGGACGGTTAGTTTTGTTTTGCCTGAAGTGATACGATCTGAGAACTCACAAAGTATCCTCAATGAGATGAGAGATGGATAACAAACTAATTATTATTATTCTTAATGTAGTGGACCTCCAAGGGTTTTGAACGCAACCCAGGTAGCCATCCCTTAGCTCCTCCCCCTGCTTAGGTGTGGTGTGTGTGTGTGTATATGTAAGGTCTCAAAATGGCCCCTTTCAGCCTCTTGCTGGTCTGTGGTGTGGTTGCCTTATCAAGGTGGCTTACTTGCTGCTGCGCTGTTTTGTGTTAGTTTGCTTTGTGCAGTTGTGTTGTACAGTTTTGTTTGCTCTGCTCTGCTTTGTTTTGTTTTGTGTTGCTCTTTGTTTATTCAGTTTGGCTAGTTTAAGTATATTTTTAATTTACATTTGCAATATCGTTTGATTATTGATTGGGTTGTAGGTTTTGTTAATTTTTTTTGTCCTTCCTTTCTGAGTTTCATTGCAGCCTGGGTGTCATCAGGTGGGAGGCTAGGCACTGTGGTGAGGACCTCACTTCCCTTTTGCATGCAAGTAGACATGGGGGCACTTTTAGTGTGTTTGTAGCAGTTTCGTTTGTAGTGTTGCACCCAAAATAATTTCTTATACTCATCTTATGTTTAACCTTTTCTCTTTTTTTTCTCAGCAGTTTTAGTTCTAAGCCTTATTTATTCACATTATTTCAATAAAAATATTTGTTTTATTTACTCTACTGTCTCTGCCTCCTCAGTCTCGACCCTGTGTCCTTGTATCAGTATTTCAGCTTTCATATCCTGGGGTGCAAGTCCCCAGGTGCCGTTGTTGGCCCTAAAAGTTCTATAGACTACTCCGCTCCTTGCCACATTAACAAGAAAGAACTTGATTTTATTTACACTTATAGTCTCAGAGGCTCAAAATGAGGACTGGTGATTGCTGAAATGCTGGTTGCACAGCTGTCACCACCACAACCACAATTAACCCTTGCAGTGGCAAACAGCTCTTCCACCTCTTTATGTTCTGACGAAAGAACAACAAAATGTCTCTCTGTGCTTCAAAACAGGATTTTTTTTTCAATCTGAACACAGCTGTGATCCAAAATCTCTACTTCCTCTCCTTCTCTCTCCATTTCCTGGATCCAGCCAGCCATCCTTCTCAGGGCCATGTGCATCCTGTTGCCTGCTGGCGGTGTTTTTTCCCGTTTTGATTCTGTTTTCCTCTCTGTGGATTCAGACTCTGCAAGTGCTGTAGAGGAGTGACGCGGTGATACCACAGTCCATCTGTCTTTCCCTTCATTGGAAAGATCGTGGTTGCAACTGCAATTTTGTTGATATACATGCTTTTCCACTTAGCTTGAGTGTTTTAGCATATGTCAGCTCATTGTGCTCATTCATTGGGTTCATTTTTGCTGCATTTTTTTTTAGCAAAAAAAGAATATCTAATCTAAAAATCCAATGTACAATACATGTTGAAAGTAATATTATCTATGACATTAAATGACATCACTTAAATAGTGTTCACATATTTGACATAATCTATAAGTTACAACAGAGATCACTAAACTACCTAAAACTGCCAAAACAAGAAACGATAAAGGGGATTGGGGTGTAAATTATAATGATGATAAAATTAATTATTAACATAATAATGATGAAATTTCCATAGCAAATAAGTGCTTTTGTCAGAAGTCCAAAGGTAAAGACAAATATCCTAGAGGGGAAATAATTACAGAAGTCTAGGAGTGTTTCAGCAGGAAACAGATTTGTTTTCTGATAAGTGAGTGTGGTCGGGAAGGTGTCAAAGCTGAATTGTGAAATCTTTGTTGTTAACTTGACTCACCCATGTCACACCTGTCCTCCCCGATTGTCATTCTTTCAGGGATGATTTTTCTTTTACTCAACTTTTCACCTTTTGTTCCAGTATATACTGGAACGAGGAAGTCAAGGTAAGCCGGAGGGTTAAGGTGGTAAGAAAAATAGCTTATAATAAGAAATGAAAACCTTGCTGCTACTTTTGGCTCAGAGCGAGTCTGTGTTGATCCCTTGTTGGGTTTAACACACCTGAGGGACTTGGGGGAGGATTATCTTTTGTCTTTCCCAGCTCTTGTCAACTGACTGGAATGAATGAGCCTCAAAAAATTCATCTGTCCCTCCTCCTTTGGATAAGTGAGGGGCCCTGGGTGCTAAACTCCTCAGTCACTATGAAAGAATTTACTGCTGGGGAAGAAAAAAGTGGCTTGAGGGGATCTTTTTCCTCTCTGCCTCTCTTTTCCACTCAGCCGTCAACTGAAGATGTTCCTCTCTGAAAAGGCTGCTAGAACAAAGGTGATGTGATCAAGCGGTGTTGTGAATGTCCCTGTCAGCTGTGGCATTAGGTAAACACCTACCCCGCTCTCTAAACTACCCAGAGGCCCCTATGCGTTTAGTAAACACACTAGTAAGGTCACCATCACCCAGCAAAGGACATTCTGAAATACTTCTTAACCCTCAAAAATCTATTTTCCTCATGCTCTGCTGAGTTTTCCAACTAGTGTGGAAGTGTCCTACAGGCAAAGTCACAGGGATGATATTAATGATTGACATGATGTTATTTTAGGAAACCCAGTGTGTTCATTGTGCAACTAGCATACTGCAGCATCAAAACAATTTGACAAATTAAAACAAAAAACTTGTAACTTAGTTATTTGGGTGAAAAAAAAGTTCTTGCTCCGGTTGCTGCTGTGCATTAACTGTGATCTGTGTGATCTGTGTTTTACAGAGTTTTTCTGATACACAGTAAAATATACTGTGAACTGTAGCTGATAGCTGATAGCTAATGTTAGTTCAGTTTGTTAGCCGGACTGTGAGATCGGAGGGTTAGTATCTGTACCACAGGCGTTTTGGACAAAACTGTTGATGCTGATGGATGAAGCTGAGAAGAGAAAAGGAAGTAATATTAGCTGGCTGCTATGTCTTGTGTTGCTGCACTTGCTTGACATTTGGCTGTGTTAGGAAAGCTGTCACTAACTAGTTTTTGATCATAAGAAATATAATTATAACAAATACATGTGTACAACTGTCTGTACTTATGACACTCAGTTTTACAAGAAAAAATAATTCAAGGTCAACCACTAACTGGGTGTTTTGTCAAATGTACATCTGGTCCTACTTTTCTACTTCCACCTCTGTTAAAGAGCAGTGTACAGCTGTTTCTCTGAGCTTTTCTATGGGACCTTGGCTATATCAAGCCCAAATTTTAAAACCAGAAGGTGTTCAGAATAATAGAAAGTTTGAACATCTCATTCTAACTGAGCAAATTCCGTCGTTGAAGACCATGTGAGGCGGTCAAAAGCTCCACAGCAAGCAAATACGTGGCTATTCAGCTGACATTATTAACTGTTATTTTCTATCTAAAGAAGCAATCCTCAATAAAAAAAAAACTGTTGTCCACTGATGGGTCACCCTTCGGATGGGTGCGTGCAGATAAGCCCAGAGGAAAGCAACTGCCGTGGTTTGCGGTTAAACCGGTGCCGCTGTCAGCCAGTGATTACTCTTTTCTCCACTTCCTGTTCAAGAATCAACAGCCTTCGACTGGCATTTATAGTTTCCCACAAAACATACTAACCCACCGTTTGGATTTGTTGTACATACAGTTCTTTTTTCTGCGTCTCTGTACACACAGAAGAACTGTAGAGACCATTCACGCTAAAGGTTAATGGATAGTTTGTGAGGACATTCCTGAGAAGGGCAAAAATGTAAAAGGTGAATTTCAAATAAGCTTCAGTCTTCAGTCTGTTTGATGAGTCTTAATGAGTGTTAACCTTTAACAAAACATGCTTATGGTAATAGCCAGAAGCTCTGACAAGAATTCCGTCTGTCAATATGTAATGATGTTTTTTTTTGTTTTGTTTTTAATGAGTTTGGTATACTTACCAAAACCACCAAACATTGCCTGAAAGGAAAGACATGCAGCTTCAAGTGTTTACAACAAAAGGGCAGTTGTGTGGGTCACTCCTCTCGGTCTGTTCAAAAGGACCAGTCAGGAGGAAACAGGAGGTTCAGGGGACACTGAAACGATGTCTCTTCTTTGTTGGCGTCACCTTTTATCAGCAGAGCGCAGGACTGTCTACTGATAAATGCATTTGAAAGAGGTGCCAGTGAGCCTGACGACAGTCAGGGTTCTTCAGTCGAGGATGCTCATGTTGTTGGAGTGTCTTCAAGAGAAAAAAATTACCAACTGGGTCTTATTTTTGTAGTGTTGGGCATTATTCCCACTGTTATTCTAACATTTCCTCACCAGATTAATTGTAGAGAATAATGCAGTGAGTGAAACACATGTTTTAAGAAAATCTGGAGTAAGGTCATTACTGTAACTGCTTTCCAGGGTAACTATTAAATAAACCACTTTGTGTCCTGATTCAGCTTTGCGATGTGCACAGTTCTTCAGTGCTATATATATGTATACAGACATGGGACCCTCTTCGAGACAGGATCCACTTTAACGTTATCATATCAGGTTTTGATTAGATTAGTCCAAACTAGGATCTTTTGGGGCTTTTGTTCCCCCACTTTGCCTTGTTGATAATCCAGCCTATGCTATACAAAAACTTTACAACTTGATTGGTTCACCCTTTTAAAACTAAAATGGTGAATCATCCTGGAGGTGAAATGTGTTTTCCTGTACTTGATGTTGTAAAGGCCAAGAGAGTCATGAAACAAGTCTGAATCCCCGAAGTGTGATAAAAGCCAAACTGATTGTTTGATATTTTTTCCATATCAGTAAGGCCCATGCTCCAGTCTTTATCCACACTTTTGTTGTGATAGAAAGCAGCAGCTTCCTCTCTGTCACCGTTACAGCTGGACAGTACCAGGGTTACACAGCCACCTGGCTGCAAATGCGTCAGCCTGTCATGTGCGGCCTGTTTCCTCACATTGTACTACTTGCTCACTGGCAGCGTCCACAATATTAATTGCTAAATATGTCCTCCCTTGGGGGACCGCATGGGAGAGTTAGTAAGACTTGTCCCGCTAAAACTAACCGTATCTTTCCTGTAACCTTTATCAGAGGGTTAAAGGTTATAGGAACACCATATTTTAGTGAGTCATGCCATGATGAGGTGTTGACTAGGTGTGTTTTTGGTGCTACTATATGAAGTTGCAGTTAACTTGTGATATACGTTAGGGTGACCATATTTTGAGTTCCAAAAAAGAGGACACTCGGCCCGGCCTCGAGACACAAATTCAGACAGACTTCTCAGAGGTTAATGAACAAAGTACCGTAGTATTCTGTGCAAAGCGCCAGTCAATTTAAGTACACGCTTAATGGTCCCATGAAAACAGAGAAAACAGGACATTTTTTATAAATTTATAAAAAAAAAAAACCCTGACGCCCCGGACAGGACGTAAAAAGTGGACATGTCCGGGCAAAAGAGGACGTTTGGTCACCCTAATATACGTTAAGTCTTTCATTGTGGTAGATAAGGGTGTATGTAGAAAGACTTTTCCATAGCAAACATTTTCACTGTAGGAAAAGCAAAGGTGTTACTAATTATATTAATGATGCTGATTTCCCAGGAAGTTATGCATGCACAACACCAGGACCCTCAAACTGAAGCAGCTTTAAGGAAGTTAGCCATAATGTATTTCATTATTTACATCTGTGCATTTCCTACTGCGTGACATGTAAAAATGGATGTCATGATAGGACTTATTGGAGGGTCAGCACTAGTTTCATACACAGGGGGACGAGTCTGACTTCTAATTATCCACTGATGCGACACACTTGTGGGAACACTAGGAGAGCAACAGTCAAGCTGTTGAGTTGTACCTCAGTAAAATGAGAAAAAAAAAGGGTATTTGTCTGATTTGTTTTAGACTATGTAACAATTTGGGAACTTTGCCAACCACCCTTTACCAATAAAACTTCCTACACTGATAGAAGAGGGTTAGCACCCTCAACGAAGGCGGTCTCGTCACGTGATACAGAAGGTGTGTCAAACCTGTCCCCCCACAGGCCATGGAAACACAGGTAAACTTTCAATGTCAAACTTGCAGTATGCAGAACTGGCAAGTAACATTATTAGAAACTGGCTTGGGGTATACCATTGCTCCATTAGCCTGGATCTCTAACATGAAAGGTGGTGCATTTGCAATTCTACACACATGACTAACGCTTTGGAAATCATTTTAAAAGAGTGTCTACTGTTTAAAAGGATCCCCATTAGCTGATTCAGTTGTTAGTCTTCCAGGGGTTTGTTAACACCATAGACAGTATAATATATGGACATCGTATCTGTGATGTCACCCACAGGTTTCTGAAGAGCCATCGTGAAGCTCAGAATGTTCAAAAAGAATTCTAAAAATAGGCAAAGATGTGGATTGTTGGTGGAGCTGAAGCCACCTGTAACAGCACCCACCTGTCAATCAAAGTGGCCATGTTGTTAATTAAGCATAGCTTTAAGCCTTAATATAATTTGAATGGGTGAGATTAATTTCAGCTACAGTACAGTTGTCATGAACGGGGAAATTAGCTATCGAGACCAAAACTGTTTTTTGTACCAGGCTGTAAACATGTTTATCTCTGCTGTGAAGTTGGATATTTTAACATGGGGGCTTATGGAGATTGACTTGTTCTGTAGCCAGCCTCAAGTGACTGTTCAAGGAACTGCTGTTTGTAGCATTTCTGCATTGGCTTCACCCCACAGCCGTTTGGTTTATACACACAAATATTCATGGGATAAAATCTGTATCAAGTTATTAAAGTGGCTTAAAGCTATTTGTTAATTTGCAGTTTGAAACTTTTTTTTGGATGAGCTATGTATTTGATGTTGGCTGGTAAATGGTTCCAGTCTGAGAAAACTCTATATACAACTGTATTTTTCAAATCATATGTTTTTGGTCTTGGAGGACATATTCATCCGTCCGTGATGACAAATTAAACTTTCTCTCAGAGCAGCCAATGGATTAATTAACACAGTGCTAGACTAAACAGACTTAAGTATCTAGTTGTATTGAGTGACAACCAGTTTTAAGTGTATATCTTGAATGCTAACAATGATGAAGACTTCATATCCCCCAGTTCTTTTGTAAGGGTGCAGCTGGCAGGTGAGGTGGTGAGTGTGACAGCTTTCAGTTTACAACACGATATGGGAGCAGAAATCTCCCTGCTGTGTGACATCTCGATGAGTTGAACACAAAGAGTTTTTTCTTTGCACAGTGGAGCACGGAGGTGGGCACACGACATTATGTGAGCACAATATGCCAACTACTTGCTGGCAGTAATTATGTAAGGGGAGTTGATGTATGATTCAAGGCTGAGCCAACTGGGATGTAGCATGGAGCTAAGAATCCTCCAACAAGAGTCATCAAGTGAGAAATTCAATAACTGTACAGTCGTTAATGCGGCAAAGAATATAGATAAGACCAGAAAACAGGTCACATGTCACACATTTATTTAAAACCACTTAAAAAGTATCAAAATCAATAACTATCAAATTGCATTAGAATGAAACTGTAGGAGTTAACATAAATATACTGTACATCACGACACCTAGAAAACAAAATGTACAATGCAATCACACAAATTCAAGTTGTATGGATGGTAGTGTATATTAATAGCAATAAACAGTTCTCAAGATTTTTTAAAAACATGCACTAGCCTGACAATTCATGTCGAGACCTGTGTCTTTCTTGTAAACATTTCCTGTTAGGAACATTTCCTATTATAGAAGAGCAGCTACTCAGATATGAGATGAGATATGAGTTTTATATTTGACGTAAAGCCGGTACAATTATTTATCTATGTGGACGGATATTTTCCACCAGGGTCAAAAATCAATATATACAGTATGTAGTGAAATTCAGAAGATAATAGATTTGTAGAATCAAGATGAGAACTTTGCAAACAAGCTTTTGTATCACATTTTTTAAATATCTGTACAATCAATTCAAATGCAAAAATTGTCATATTACATGAATTATTGAGGATTCATCAGCAACAAGGTGTCTCTAGGACTGTGAAAAAAATGGGGAGGAATGTGCTCATGTCATGCCCCAAGTCAGAGCTATATTTCCGAATGGGTTACGTATAGTTGTGGAGGAATTTTGTCATGACAGTAGGATATTGCACACATTCATGTGTGCCTAAAACTAGCACCTGGTGGTTGTGATTTTTGTCTGACCTCATATCATGTTACAGAAGAAGAAGTTTGTGCTGAAGCAAAAAGGGTGGGGGGTGGGGGGTGGCGGGAGGGCGGACAGCCACAATCCTTCACATTGTTCAAGCCCCTCCTCCTCCTGCTGCTGCTGATCCTCGACCATCTCTGTTGCCCTGACCCTGATCACAACCTGGGGGTATGATGTTACAGGAAGCCTGATGCTCCCGGGGAGATAGTGCTACTCCATGGTGACAGCCCCCTCTTCACCTCCTCTTTGACTGGCTGCCTGAAGGAGGAGAGAGAAGAGGAAGGAAAGGACAGTCAGATTTTAACTTAATAAAAAGAAAATTATTCATTCACATTCACTATTAATGTTCCTTCATTAAAAATCCTAAATCTGAATATGCAAAATGTAACTACTAGACACGAGATCTTTTCTATTTCACTGAAAAGCCAATTTTCAGTGTATATATGCATTGGAGGTTTCAAGTTTCCACATCACACTTGTCTGAGTTGCATACTGGACATGGATGGGCCTCCAAACTAGTTGTGATGTCACAAAATCATGCTCGCACATGCCCTCTTTAAACCGAGATTTAAGGTGAGCACAGAGTAACTTTCCCCTTCAGCAGATGAATGTCAAACCTCCAAACTCACAGGCATCATTCATCATGTTTAAACACTGAGGTGAAATAACAACAACCAAAATGCAGGTTTGAGTCGAGGGGGACTTTAAATTATAGCAGCCACCATCACAAACAGAACAACTGGACTGTATTTTCAGCAGTTTCATGGTTTCATTGGTTTTTCAAGGTTTCCCCGTGTGTTCCACTTTCTCTTGCCGCATGGCAACATAACAGGGATCTCTCATCATGCGGAGTCAGCCTTGTCGACTTCAGTAGGATAATGCTGTTTTTTTTATCCTCTCAACATGGCGAGGCAGCAGCGGCTCCCCTCCTTGTTTGTGCCGGCTGAGTGGGTGGTCAGCAACAAAAACAGCTCCTCTGTATTTCCTCAGCCAAAGAGCGTCTCTGTCAGTCACAGCGGATGTGTTTACCGAAAGTGGGCCTAAAGGAGATCCTCCCTGTGCGTGTGGTTGGTGTTCCTTCCTTGCAGCCAGACTCCACCAAGCAGCAAATATTAGGCATAATAACCCTTGACAGTCAACAGAAGATGCATTCAAGGGAATATAATAGCAAGAGCTCGCAGCAAACACACCAGTAAAAGCAAAAGATGCTCACTGTCTACTTATTGTTTGCCATGTGCGTCTGTTTGTTGTCCTTCAAGCAGAGCTAAGATTAAGTGACTTCCTTGTAAGTTGACAGACGTCTGACACTCGCCAGACCTCAAAAGTACAACACACACACACACACACAAATGAGGATGGGGTAGCTTTGACTAACCATTAGATCCTTTTACAGGATTTATGGTAAAGGCGCCCGGTCTAAGAGCCGGACGTACTAGGTCATCAAATGCAATTGAGATGCATGAGAGCATTGACAGATGTTATCACCCAACTAAGAGCTCCAGAGCAACTGATCAGGCTGTTTTCCCTGCAGTGACTCAAGTTCTATGTTTAAGATGTACAGTTGAAAGGAAGTAAATGTGGCTGGGATGGGCTGAGTGTTGGTCAACAATAAGTACCAATTTGTTTTTTTCATGAAGTTTTTATAAATTTGTGACAGTGATAAGTGATGGCCATGATCCACCTGCAGACACTGTCATTGTCTTGAGCTAATTTTAGCTGACTAAAAAAGACTAATGTCCTACTTTTATTTGTTCTAAAAGCCATATACTTTATGTACAACAGACAAAAATTAAATTTTCACACTGTAATTTACCATGTTTGGTATCATGGACATCTGACAAAGTTCGGTGGCCTAAACCTGTTTGCCAGACACAAAAAGTCGACCAGAGTTATGGCTAGTTACAGCATGTCACAGGTCCATCTTTGTGACTCTTTTGCGATTACTGAAATATCATTCTCTTGTGACTCCTGGTACTTTTCTAGGATTGTAAAGGTAAAAGTCAAAAAGACAAGGACGGCTATTTAGATTTAAAACAAAATGTTCAAATATAAATATATAAATCTCAAATCTCTCAAATGCTTTGAAAACATACAAAACCTGTCAAAAAAAGTGTATATTTCTATGTGAGTCTAAAATATCTTCATTTTTTCTCAAGTGATACTTGGTTGTTATTACTGGCAGATTTGGTTACAGAACACCTGTTAAAAGTGCTGAAACCCCTATGTGTAATTTAAGATGTGAGCTTAAGGGAAACTGGAGCACGATTTGTCTTCTTACCCCAAATTCAACTTTTGTCTGGTCACATGTTTTTATAAGTCTGCTTTTGTTTTCAGAACTAGAGTGGGCAGTTCTGGTAAAACCTGTTTGTAAGGAGCAGGGAAATGATGACACTTCTTGGATATAAAATAGGTGAGAAACAGAGGGGGAAAAATTTGATATTGTTTTGAAGCTGAGCTCAAACTTCCCAAAGAAACATTTACAACACTATGGCAGATTTATCTCTGTACGCTGCTCCATTCTGGGCATGGAAGAGTTCAAACAGGCAACAGCTAACCCCAGTCCTATATTTACAAGTACCTCCGAATGCTGCATTCACATGGATTGAGATAGACGGCAGACAGATGGCCGACAGACCTTTTGGATGGCATGGGAAAAAGAAAAAGACAGTGACTGAATGGCAGGACGGCCAAACGAATCACGCATGATGATATGTTACTATGGCAACATATCTGGAATATGACTGGAATAAAAAATATTAAATTATTTTGTGTCTATTATTTTATGCAATTAATTAATGATTAGCTGTTTGCTGTCCAGATAGTCTATGTTTTCACCTTCTGTTAGGCAGCTTAAGTTTCTTTATGGAGGACGGAAAAACGTTCAAGTATTTTAACTTTTGGTGACAAAGCCATCTACCTTTACGACTGATGGTATTCTCTCTCAGCCTCACTTAGTTTAACAGTCCTGTTCCTGTCCACTAAAATGATACCCGGTTTGACATATACAGTCTGCCTCAATTTCAGTTTTCTTTAGTGGCAAATCATAACAGAAGCTGTCTCACAATTTCCACGTGGAGCAAATCTAGACCGCACTTTTTATAACATTATTTACAGAGACCCAACAATTCCTACAATGAGCAAGCACTTGGTGATGGTGGCAAGAAAAAAACTTGTGCTGCATGACTGCTAGTGAATGATCTGCTATTCTTCTATTTGTTTCATCTGATGCCTACACTTGAGTGATACGATGAAACAGGTTTGTTGACCAGTAGAGATTTAAACATAACATCTTAGCTGAGGTAACTATCCCTTCAATACCTAAAGTAAAGTAAGCTACAAATCAATGAGCATGAAGTATCAAGTACATGGCAAATCCATGTACTTCATACTTCATGCTCAGGTATTTAATATCACTGACTAGCCAAAATGTGCCCATTTCTTTGTTGTTATTTTCTCTGGTTAGTTTGCCAGTAAAATCTACAGATTTATTACATCAGTATATTTGCATAGAAATATCAAATTTTGTATTCTGTTATGCAAGATTTTATCCATATTACCCACACCTACTGATAGTAAACAAGTTCAAAATACACCCTGGAAAAAGAAACCGATATAAACTGTCCCAGAAAAGTTACTTATGTCTACTGCTTAGTTCATCTTAAATTACGATTGAGTGTTTTTCTAAGCCAACTTGACTTACTAAAAAGCACTGGGCCTCCAAATCATGGCTGGTTATCTTGCAAATTGGCTGGTAGAGTAGACAAAGTAAACAGCCGGAGCCAAAGTTTGCGAACACTGGCTTGTGGCCACATGCTTACTTCCACTTTGTCGCCCCCCTCCTGCTGCGGAGCTGGCAGTGCCTGGCCGGCTGCTCTGTTGTGGCTCCGACTGGGAAAACTGGGGTGCCAGAGTCAGGCCTCGACCCCGGTGAGCACTGTTCTGGCTGGCTGCTGGGTCAGGTGTACGGGGAATTTTGGGCTGGCTTGCAAATGCAGGGATGTGATCACCACTGATGACAAGGAAAAGAGGAGAGAGAGAAAAAAACCAAAATAACGTGTTTTGTGGCAATAAATTACCATCATACAAAAAAAGAAAGTGCTTCGAAAACAGACAAACAACTTTGGATTACAAAAAAAGCCTCAAAAATAAAACATGCAAGACAAAATTAGACGAGTTAAAAAACTGGGTATTAGCCATTTGACCATGTCAGTTTTTTCAGACATGATAAAAAGTGTCCTTTCTTCCTCTATTGATTATTTTTTATTTTATTGTCATCACAGCTACTCTCATTTCTCACTTGCTTCCGGTTGGAAGGATCACTCAGAGGATCACTTTTATCTGATTAGGTGCTCAGAGGCCGTGAGACACTACAGCAAAACAGATCTCATTTCAGGAAAGGTTTCATAGAAATCATGCCTGTCTTGGGTACGACATCAACCTTGGACAAGCCTCTTGCCCTTGACATCTGATAGGATCCATTTCACTTGTTTTAGTCGATAGCTTCCATTTTTGTGATAGCGTGTCAGACTATTTTATCGATACTTCCATGATATCCAGCAGGGACAGCTATCAGTAGGGACACTCATACCATACAGACTCTTATGGTGTATATATATTGCAACATGGTTTTTGTGACTTCTGTGTTTTTAGCCAGATATTGCAGATTTTGATACTATAAAACACATTAAATATCATAATTAGGATGTTTAAAATGAGAAGCAGCATCATGCTACATATTTCAGAATAAATCAAAACAGGTATGTTTCCAGAGTCTAGTGTTTGTTCCTCAGTGATTTACTATGTATGGTATTTTGTAAGGCACACCTGAATGTTGTTTGTACTCGACTTTGCCATATCACTATTTAAAACACAGCTCTGTCACCGAGCCTTAGTTTCTTTTTCTTTTGAACTTTGGAATTCAGATAGGACCAGAGCTTAAATTTTACCCGTGTTAGTGCTGCTTGAATCACCATTAGTTTATCATTACCTGTATGTTTTTCTCCTCAACCTCCCTGAAAATGCTAACAATCATTATTAACTATATCCAGCATATCAATGAATGATTGAATAGAGGATGTTAATGCTCATTAGTGTCATAGTGTGAAATAATGCATAATAATAAGATAATAATAAATAAAGACAAAGGTTAAACTTTTCACTAGCTCTATTCAAGTGAAGCGTATTATGGACACTAATATAATACTTGTGCATATTTACACTTCATACTTGCATCTTATCATGCAAACGTACATTTGATTATAAAATAACAACTATTAGAAAAAGGCTGTATTGTGTTGCGGAAACCACAAAGAGGGAAATTTGTAGTTTCTATGACGCTGAGAGACACTGAGGATTACATGGCTCTTCTGCCTCGAGTCACAAACAGTGACGAGCCAAACTCTGCCAATATCATTATCAGACAGGAGCCAAATGGCCTACAGTACATTCTGTGGAGCAATCCTATACCATAATAGATGGATGGATTTCAGTCCAGTCATTCTTATTTCTACTCACAGTAATCACATTGGCCCCAACATCCCTGATATCATCTGGTATCATTGAGTGTTACAAGCCGTTTGTTATTCTTTGAACACAAATGGGGGCCTCTAACAGATTCCATGAACCTGCATGCTCAGCGCTGTGGTGGAGCAGTGGACTGAAATTTTGTAGGCATGTTGCAAAAATGGTCGCCAGATGCTAAAATCCTTCTCACAAAGTAAGCAGCTCAAGAATGAATGGGGTGTCAAGACTTCGGTCTTTAACTTTGATGTCTGAATGGAAAACAGCCTGGCTAGGCTCGTTCATTAACCTGAAAACAAAGACAAAAATATATATCTTCTCATTTGATATTTGCCAAATTGCCGTGTTGCTAAGATTCTATTCACCGATCAATGACGGTGTCCTGAAATCTCCTCACACTATTAAAGTCTTGTCTCCGAACTGGTGTGAAATGAGGCCACTGAAGTCGGTATTGTAGAGGTGTTTTACGTTCCTGGGAGAAGGGAGCAGGGATAACTGAAGCGGTTTCCTGGGACTCATTACTCTTGGCGGGACTCAGGAGTCAAGTTCCTCTGGGATTTAAAGGAGAGGAGAAGCAGGGGAGGTTTGATTGAATGGGTCTCTTTGTGGGTACTGCTCGTTTAAACGCATGTCACAGTCTCACAGACCAGCTTGGCAGTGCTGAGTCACCGATCGTTGTAGATCAACACTCTTGCCAATTCTCTCCACAGACACACAAATACACTGACACACATCTCAGAGTTTTACCTCAGGTGACTTAAGCTGTATATTTTTATTTTTATTATTTCCCAACAGTCTGATTCACTCTCCTATAGCTGCTATCAAAAGCTAAATCCACCTACAAGCCGAAAATTTTGTATTTCATTGTGCTGTTGTTGTGTTCAAACTCTTTCTTGTGCTTTTCTGAAAGTCAAGTGGAAATTTGGAATCCATCTCTTTTGTTGTTTTTATAACCCACTGCTCACCATAAATTAATTCAGTGGTTCTGAGAGAATGACAGCCAGGCTGGAGCACAGAGGATATAAAATATGGCGCAGTGTAGGTATGGTTCAGATTGATTTTACACAGGCCTCACCCTCTAACCATTCATAGCCTTTCCCACTCACGTCTGTTGAGCAGTGAACTGAAAATTTGCAATTACAACAGGCCCCTTTCAGGATGGGCTGTATATATGACCACTGTACCGTAACTTATTATCCACCTTCTTTCAGCTGAACCAGCCTGCAGGAGAGATGGGCTGTCTCTCCTCCTCAGAAGTCACGATGATTCGCAGTGCCTGTTGACGCATGCTGCTGCTGGAGTACTTCGATTTATGTATTTTATATTTCATGATATGTGTCATCAGAAGGTAGCCAGAGCACAAACTTTGAACTGAAATGCATATAAATTTGAAAAATAAAGTGATTTTCAAGTTGAAGATGTTGGCGATGGCAGAGACTGTCATTATTGTGGGAAAGCAGAACACACAGCTATCAAGCAAGCAGCGTTCAACAACTGCATCCAGCTCTCCCTCCAGCTGTTGTCAGACAACGATCATTAGTTATTAGATATTAGTTTGAGTGATTCAGTTCAATTTTATTTTTATAGCGCCAAATCATAACAGAAGTTATCTCATGACACTTTCCACTACTCTACTCTTAATAATATTAGTTACAGAGACTCAACAATTCCTACCATGAGCAAGCACTTGGTGACAGTGGCAAGGAAAAACTTCCTTGCAAACAGGCAGAAATGTTCAGCAGAACCCAGCTCATTGGTGATTCCTTGTGTGTGAGGTTTCAAAATCAAACCAATCAAATATAGCAACACATTGAGCTCTTCAAGAAATTCTTACTGTGTAAGCCTTTAAATCGCAGCAACATTCATGATAACACAGAGCCTTGTTTTGTGTTCGTGTTGTGTGCAGTTAACATTTGTGTGTCAGCTTACCTGGCAGAGTGTCCATTGTGTTCCTCCTGGGAACGTTCTTTTCTGGCTCGCCCTTCATATGGCCCGTCCAGCTCGGACTCTTGGGACAACCGGCCACACTCTGAGTCTGAGTGTGTGTGTTTGAAGGTGATAGAGATGAAAGAAGTATTAAGAGCGTTGTCACACGACTTTTGGAATTATACTGAACTATCTGGCTTTCAAATATAATCTAAAACTCAAATATTAAATAAAACAACAAAACAGTGTTATTATGGCCACTATTGAACACCTGAGCAAAGCCTGTTATGCCATGTCATGCTGACATTATTTTCATGGAAAGCTAAAATAGGTCATTAGCCATTTGGTGCCCATTTTCCTGAGTCTTTACCGCTTGTGCTTTCTGGGGAAGTTGCAGGAGTTTCCTTGCCTAGTGGACACTGGGCATCACATCAGATAAATCTAATATAAACCAAATAACAAGCAGCAGGTGGAAGGGAAATTAAATTGTCCCAAAAATATGCAGCTGATTTTCAGTACACACAAAGTTTATCAAGCATGAGTAATGTGACTGCAAACATCTGATGAACAACCACAGCACTCTGACATGCTTTTTGACATTCGGCTGCTAGCAAATGTATTTATGTTTTGATGAATGACATTTGGAAGGTAAATAACATCCACCCACTGATGCTGTGACGTAGAGAGTCAGCGGTGCTGGGTCGACTACCGGAGCGCGTAGGAGGTCGGGAGTTGTGTCGGGAAGGAGGCAGACTTCCTTCCTCGCTCTTCTGTCTGCTCAGAGGGTATTCTCTGTCCCTGCTACCATCACCCCCCTGACTGTCGGATCGATACACATACAATAAAGCTCAGGTTTTGTAAGAACTTGCATCGGGATGTTCATTTTGATAGTATAGTATCATTTTTCATCATCATAAAACCTTGATGTTAATGGTTGTAATAACCTGCATCTGTGCTGCTGTTTCTGCTTTATAACAGCAGCACAGATGCTTATAATTATTACCATTGGTTCTAGTTAGTAAGTTATAAACCCAGTGTACTACTAGTGTACTACTTGTGATTTGCTCCCTTATCTCTGGGGGTCAGGTCATGAGAAACCCTCATACCTATCATATCCATTACTCTAAAAAAATACTGTCTTTTATCCCTGTGGTCTAGCTTACAGCTAGTATCAACATTGATCTCTTTTTCAGTACCAAGTGGTTTCGGTTCCAGTCTCCTACTCCAGACTCATTCACTCACATGAACAACTCTGTCTGGTTTTGCAATGATTAATGGCAAAATGTATCTGAAACCAAATCTCCTGAACTAATTTTAATGGCCATAGAAACTAAAACAAAGGAGGGCCAGCACTATCATTGTCAAAATGCCCTAGAGGTGAGACTACGAGCTATCTGTGCTTTTGTAAACTGGTCTGCCTTCATGGGAAAGAGGCCAGACAACAGATGTCTGTATCTAAATGTAGTATTCTCTGGTACTTAGCACATCATTTGGAAATGCTACTGTGGCTGTACAATATGCAATCAAAATACCCTTGAGCAAGAAACTAAACCTTATCCTGCACGCTTCCTGTCACTCTGACACTCACAGACACTGTGAATTTACCTTAAGAGGGAACTCAAATTTCAATTGTCTGACATTGTCTGTGTGTGGTGAACTTACACCGTGCTGACATTACGATGAGAACTTGGTGTGACTGGCCGCTGTAAGGGTTCATCGACACTTGGTTGTGGCAGAGGGGTTGGTTTCCTCTTCATTTTGGCCATGTTGGTCATAATCTAGAGAATCAATTAACAGGTAAGTTAATTAATTTGTGAACTTCGTCTCCAAACAGTGCTGATGTCCTGCAGAAACAAAACCTGGTATATGTCCATAGACAGTGAATAAATGAAAAATCTCTGGGGCAAGAGCTCCTATTTTCACTCCAAGCTCCCTCCATGTGTCCAAGATCATTGTCAAACAGTGATGAGCAATTATAGAACTTTTTAAACAGCTTAAATTGTGAGGCCCTGCTTCTTTAACATGACCACTTTTGTATGTCACAGGTACACGCTGTATTTTCTGTAGCCATCTAGCATTTAGTAGCACAATGACATAAAATCTCACAATTCATAAAGGATAAGTGTCTAATATCTCTTTCACGTGCACTAACAGCATTACAAATGCGATCAGCTGCCCTTGTTGCAGGTATCCTTTCCTTTAGCTGTTGCAGCTTGTACAACATGAAATTGTGTAGAACACACAACCACCAAAGGACCTCACATTTGTGTACGTCCAGCTGGTTCCAAGCTGGCATTAATAGATATAATAGCTTACAATTTATAAGGGATTAGTGTCTAATGCCTCGTACGTGTGCACTCGCAGCACTACAAATATTATCATTTCCCCTTGTCGCAAGTATCATTTCCTTTAGCTATTGTATCTTGTATTAACTGGAACAACCACCAAACCTCAGTGTATGTGCAGCTGACTCAGCCGCAGACTGACACTTATGACACTTATTAAGAAACTAGCACTCTTTTTTTTGTGAGCAGTTTATGTCTGCATACAATATGTGTATAGTGCGGAGTATAGTGAGTGTGTGTGTATGTTTTGCTCTTGCTCTTACTCCCAGGTACTCAGTGGTGAGAAGACTCTCCCCAGACAGTTCCCTGGGCTGTGGCTGGAGGACTTCCTCTGTACCAAGGTCCGTCTCCATTAAATCCTCCTGTTACAATGATAGTAAAATTACATAATATCGTGTGGACATAAGGTGTGTTTCAGAAACATCTAAAACACAATGATCAGACTACCTGAAAAAGACTCAACATTCACTATTTTATGAGAAGTTCCACAAGATAAATCAAGGTATCCAGGTTCATTTACAATGAAATGAAAGTTGTAACCTCTTCATGGTACACACACGTAGAAAATAGATACAAAAATAAAGAGTTATATAAATATGAACTTAAATACGACACACCCACAAAGTATGTACGGTAGGTGAAATATCGGTATAAAGTTCCATGTCATTTATTTATGGTGGAGTGCGAAGAGTGGGATATTTCTGCATAGCTTGTCAGATGGCAGTGGGCTGAACAGGTTGTGGCTGGGGTATTGTTTTTTAAATTTTCTTTAGGCTCTGCAGAAGCACCTCAGCTCACTGATATCCCTGATGCTCTGCAGATGGATACCAATGATGTTCTGGATGTTTTTAATCATCTGCTGCAGAGCCTTCCCGTCCTGTGCTGTGCACATCCTGTCAGATTGATTTCTATTGCTCCTCTGTAAAAGTTAACAAGGGGAAATTTTGGCATCTTTCTCAAGGCATTTCCTTGAGAAACACAGTATTTTGTGAGCTTTCTTTACCAGGGTTCAGATGTGTGACGTCCATGACAGTTTTTGTGTGTTGCTGATTCCCAGGAATCTAAAGCTGTTCATCTGCTCCACATCAGCTACAATAATGTATGATTTTTCTGATGTTCTCTGTGCACCAGAGTGGAGGAAGTGTGACTGCCAGTCTCAACTGTCTGTGGTTTCCATTTACAGTGTGGTACTCGATCAAAGAGTGCTCTTTTCTATACACATGTGCTGGCTTGGCTTGACTCGATGCATCAGCCAAGCGTGGATTTCCATCTCCATTATAACAGGGCTACCCGCTTGAAGTAATGTCTTTAACTGATGACGTGCTTGTCTTGAGTCGATGACATTTAAAAGCAGCGCCCTCTTTAGTGCTTTTTACAATTGCACTGTACAACAGCTGTTGGTAGCCAGCTACTTATCATTTTCATTTTGCTTGTGTTATGATTTTACTTGGCATTTACCGCTTATTGCTTGAAAAACACGGACAGTACGCTGAAATGGATGCAGAAGAGGAAGATCATTCGGCATTTGACCAAGCATTTGATGTTTGACCACGTGGCAACGTTTAAACAAGGATTTAACGTTTGAACAAGCATCCAACATCTGAAGAGGATGATGTCTGACGTCTTTGCAACCCACTTGGTGGTGGATAGGGCTTGCTTTGCCCTGGCTCCAGAAATTGTCCATTCTGGGCATGACTCGGCATGTTTAAACTAGGAATGGAAACGCAAATCAACGAAGCATGGTTTGCCGCCAAAAGTGGCAACGAAAAATGAAAAAGCCCATATTAGTTTAATCAGCTTTTTGGGGGTCATTGGAGTAAATGTTAGCATGAAAGCTGATGTAGGTGTTGTTATTTTCAAGGTGTGTGAAGACTGAGTGCAGTCCAGTGGCAATGACATCCTCTGAGGATTTGTTGGTAAAGGTCCAGACTTGCAGGGATGTTATCTTTTAATGTGCTAGAGAACCAGTTTCACAAAGGACTTCATCAGAATAAGGGAGACTAGGCTAGGCTCAGACTAGACTCTGCAGACTTTTTTGGTACAGGCACGATGGTGGCTACCTTGAAACAGATGGGAACAGTCTCCCGTGACAGTGATTTGTTTATATAAAATATCTGTAAAGACATTGACTAGCTGATTGGTACACATTCTTGATGTTAACAGGCCAGCAGCTTTGCTCACGTTCACTCTCAGCCGGCTTCTTCTCACATCTGCAGTGGATAATTAGAGTGGCCGGTCCTCTTGACAGCTAACTCTTTGTTCAGGAGATCAAAGCGAGCACAAAAGGTGTTAAGCTTATCTCGCAAGGAGGCCTCACACAACACAGAACCCTATATAAAGGCCTCTGAGATGTGTTGTTTGCAGCGACTATGGTTACTTTGGTGGTGCATAATTGACTCTGATATATTTAAAATAAACTTGTCACAATAACATTGATGTGAGTCTATGAATGAAGTTAAACACTAATACAGTGCTTGGCACCACGTCACACAGTACCAACAAGAGACCAGTGTAGTCTACACTGGTCTACATACTGTATATCAGTTCACCCTTATAGCCATGGTAAATGGATAGCTGCTACAAAGTCACCACATCTGAGATCAGAGGCAATGGAATAAGGCCACTTACACTCAAGGAATTCTTATGCGACCACAAGGGGAATAGGGGGACACACATACTGTACACATACACATACACCTTAGAGACTTCAGCCACTTTAAATACTACCATATACCTTATCTTGATAACCCACTTTCCCACAGAATCTAATCTCCCAGGCCCATCAATCCCCTATACAAACATGCACATGCACAAACACACAGGTGGGAGACACCCAATATCAGTGTCATGCTGAGATTGCATCTAAAGGTTTGGGAGAGGTGTCAAATATGAGGTGTTTCTTTTCTGGTTGTCTCATTTTTCATCCATCCCTCAGTTTTGTTGTTCTGATCTGTTTTTGTTTATATAATCCTGTAGCTGCGCGAACCGAGGTGTAGATGGATATAGAATATGATGGTGAAAAGCATTAATTCATCAATATCTAAAAAGCTTGATGGGAGGACTTACATCATTGTCGTCCTCTTCCTCTTCATCGTCTGATTCCAGCCCCTCTTCATCAGCTGGGTGCACAGCCACAGCACAATGAATAAACAAGCCAGTACATTTTTCAAACAACAACAGCACCTACTTGCTTCACTTTGGAATATGATACCTGTATAGTTTAAATTATAAAATATAAAAATAAGTAAAACCATCTAAAAAAAACAACATAAAAACATATAAAGCCACCAAACTTCACATGTAACTATTGAATTTCCTACAATGCAAAGTTAATTCTACTACTTCTACTACACAATTCCACTTTAAATTGTTAAAAACATACACACATACGACATACACACACCCTGTATGAGTACACATAATTGTACATTTGACTTCACTGACCTGAGTTTAGCTGTTTAATGATGAACTCAATCTGTCTGTTTAGGTCTGGGTTCTCCTCCTTGCTGTAGCAGCGAAGAATCTCCTCTACACTCTGCGAACATGTGAAGGGAAACACATGTAACACCTAAGTAGGTTTTCAACTGAAAGTTTGCTTCAATCAAAATCAAATCAGTGACTCTAAAGGTAAGATATAGCTCAAAGGTGCTAATTTTAAGACATGCAAATGAGTTGTTTTATAACATACTATAACTATGTTAATAATCTTAATGGTTGGATCTAGTCGCATCCACAAAATGTCCACCACAAATTTCATTGCATGAAGTAAACCTTATCAGCTGAGCGTGCCTGACTCCACCTGCAGGTGGATCACAAATTTCCTGTCTGACAGGAAGCAGCATGTGAAGCTCGGAAACATGTCTGTGACTATTCTGACAGTCAGACCTGTATCCCCCCAGGGCTCCATTGAGAATTTCAGAGGAACTCAGCCTCGACTGCCCTCATCACTCTGTGTAACTCTCTAATCAACACTGTGGAGCCTTTCCACTTCCTGGATAGCATCATCTCCCAGGACCTCAAGTGGGACATCAGCTCCCTCGTCAAGAAAGCACGGCAGAGGATGTACTTCCTGCGGCAGCTGAAGAAATTTAACCTGCCAGTGATGGTGCACTTCTACACAGCCATCATTAAGTCAATCCTCACCTCCATTACCATCTGGTACATTGCTGTCACTGCCAAGAGGCAGACTGCAGCGTGTCATTCAGTCTGATGAGAAGGTGATCGGCTGCACTCGGTTGCCTCCAGGACCCTGAGGTGTGCAGGAACGATTGTGGCTGACCCCTCCCACCCAGGACACAAACTCTTTGAGACACTGCCCTCTGGTAGAAGGCTGCGGTCCATCAGGACCAAAACCTCATGCCACAAAATGAGTTTTTTTTCCCCCCATCTGCCACTGGCTTCATTAACAAGGCCCCGAGCCCCCTCTGATGCTCCCTGGTCCAGCTTACTGTACTACCACTTTTCGATCACAGCGATGCCATCTACAGGTCGGCCTGCAAAGGAGCACTCGAGCGGCTCAACGTCCTATATCACTCCGCCATCCGCTTTGCGACTAACGCCCCGTATAGGACCCATCACTGCGATCTCTACACCCTACGTCAAATTAACTGTCACTATGTTGTATGTCACAGGTTATGTCAAACTAATTGTCTCTATGTTTTTTTTTTTTAGCAATTTTCTGCCTGGTTAAATAAAGGTTGTTGATGATGATGATACTGACTCTCAACCTCCAACCCAGACTCCACACATTACATTAACGTAGGATCTACTGACTCTATGAGTTACATTAACGCACACACTTTATTTAACATAATTTTGATAAATATCTTGCACATTTAAAATATTCTGCATGCTGTAAACCTTTGCACATTACCTGGTAAATACTTTGTATATTCCTGCACAAATACTGATACTACACTATTTTTTAATTTTTTTTATGTTTACGAAATGTTTGTTATGCACCAATAACACCAAGACAAATTCCTTGTATGTGAAAACCTACTTGGCAATAAATCTGATTCTGATTCAATTACATTTCCAACACAACACACCAGTTCATCAGTCTCTGGGTACAGCGACTGCGTCAAATAACTGTGGACACCTGTTGTTTCCCCTCCAAACACTGGCTGTGTGGTGACATAAAGAGGCAAATGCAGAGCAAAAACACAAACTGTGTCTGTTTCCTCCAAGCAGGTGAAGAAATTTCTGTTATCTCACCATCTCTTTTGCTTCCTGTCTCACAGAGGGAATACACAGGACGCTGTACAGGGCTCCATTCACATATGGCCGAATCTGAGGAAAGGAAAATAACACAAACACACACACACACTCAGGCCAAACAGCTTGTATGAACATGCAAAGGCAAGGAAACATGGATACAAGGAAGAAAGAATGCTTATGCAGTGGATCCAAATACCAGTATATATAAGATACAAATCGTAGCAGTGGTGACAACAGCTTTAGTCAATGGTCCTCTAAAGTTGTTAACAACCTTTCATAAAATGAAGCTAGTGTTGTTTACACTTTAAAGACATAAGTGAAGCTGTATTCATGTATTCCTGTGAATGCTGTTTAGTAATGAAGTGGTGGCATTACATGCATTGTGTGTGTAACATCTGTGTGCAAGTGTTGACAGATGACAGATCACCTCATGGTTCTCATGTCCAAGGAGGTCAGTTAGAACCTTTAGCACATGTTTGGCGTTCTCTGCACACTTCCTTTTTCCTGTACAAAGACAGCCATCTGATCAGAACACACACACAGACATGCAAACATATACACATGCTTCAATTTAATAACCTACAATGTGATGGACAGTGTGTTCTTATTCATTTTATACTAAGATAACCTTTCACACAGTTCAACAGTTAATGATTCCCTCTAGCCCAATTTTATTTTCGTTTTATCTTTCTCTACATGTAAGATAATAAATGTTTCAATAAAGTGAAACTGTACCGAGAAAGAGGGAATGACTGCATGGCAAAGGTCATGATAAGGCAAGTAAAAAATTTCTAAAGCAATCTAACAGGAACCTACAATGTTCTGCTGAACGTACAAAGCAGCAACTTAAAGAAAAATTACAATGAAATAATTAGCATTGTCAGTGGTGCGTCACACTGCCATCCATCTCTGCAATTTCAGATGAATGTCTTCAAAAGTCGATTGATATTTCAAAGGCACAGAAGCATGTCCGCAAAAACTTAGATAAAAATCTTAGATAGGAATACTTTATTACAGAAGCTGTGAAGCTGTGTTTTAATGCTGTTAAAGATCACAGGTTAATTATTTTATTATGCCAAGATAATGTGGAAACAGGTTTATTTTA
This sequence comes from Sciaenops ocellatus, assembly GCA_033000465.1. Taxonomy (NCBI): domain Eukaryota; kingdom Metazoa; phylum Chordata; class Actinopteri; family Sciaenidae; genus Sciaenops; species Sciaenops ocellatus. The sequence goes on along the minus strand of CP136882.1, from coordinate 19,314,017 downwards.
AAAATAAAAAAATAATAATACTGATTTCTTAAAATAACAAAAAACTAAAACAAAACTGTCCTCACAAACATAGCATTATTTATTTTATTTTATATCAAGACTATGCACAACACCACACCTACACTAATTCAGCCTTATCATTTCACCATTCCACTTGTGTCCACCAGCTGTGGGACAGTAATTATTATTTATCATAATTCAATAATCATACACTTTCGATAGTGACCACGGAGGTAATGGATCCAATTAAACAAGTGCCAGCTCAGCAGGTGAGCATAGGATCTGGATAGATAACATTCAGATCAGTCACGGCTCAGACCATCAGAGACTATCCCGGCTACAACCTCACAGGCAACTACTTCAGTGGCAGCTGAGACAGAATAGCTAAATTAACCCCTTATCACTAGAAAAAGAGCTTTGTTGTCTTGAGATAATAGGACAGTTAACTTCCCAATGCCATTAAACCTCACCCAATACTGTTAGGTAACCATTGTAAATCAATTTACTATGTTTGCGGAGTGTATTGTGAGGAAAATGTCAAGCCAAGCTCCACAAAGGGATTTTCAACCGTGGCCCTGCTCGGTGTCTAGCTGTGCCTCGCCTTTACCTTTTGTCCGTAGACACAGGTTCATGAGCAGAGCTGCAGAGTACTCCAGGGTGTAGTCACTCAGGCAGTCTGAATCCTGCAGCTCATCCACCAGCCATCCAATCAGATTATCTGCTATCATGGCCGTCTGCTGGCTCCTCCTACCAAGACATGATGATAAATGTTGGATTAAAAACAAGTTGAACATTATTAGTTATGTTCCTCAGCAGTACAGGAATTCCGGTGGAAGTCTAAATTCACATTTAACATGAAATCTGTATCAAAGAAACATTAGCGATATCCAAATATTTCCATTTGATTTCAATAATATGTGCCTTAGGTTAATTGTGAATATTAATGTTGGTTTATTATGATTATAAGCCATCTACAAGCGGAAATAATTAATTAGGACTGCTTGTGAATGGTTACCCTGGAAAAAAGGGTTTATACAAACAGTGGTCATTTCAAAATTTACCTAAGGCTGAGTTTCTGCAGGGCCACTAGCACATTCTCTCGAGTCAGGGAGTCTTTTTCCTCCTTCCTGAGTGCCTCTGTTAGACGTTTCAGAAGAATTGGGATTTGGGAGAGGTAAACCCGACCTGTAAGCATTAACACAACATGTAATTAGAAATAGGTTTTAAATTTCTAACTGACATTGTTTTATTTAAGTTACTAGTAATGGCTTCAGCAATGATAATTAATTTTCAGATACAACTGTGAACACTTGTGAGGACAATACAACAGACTCACCAATGATGGTTAAACCTGATACTAAATATTCTACCATCTCTTGGAGTTCACAAATTACTAGTGTCACATCAGATGTTTTCATGAGTATTTAAAGTTCCTCAAGCATTTTAGGCGTTCAACAAGTCAAGGCTGCCAAATCCAAATAAAACTTTTACTTGTTGTTGAGAATAAATGTTAACGAATTACTCATTTACAAAATAATCTTGCCATAACCACATACTACATAACAGAAAGTAATTAATTAATTTATCATTTCCATAGTTATTGGCATGCTGCTGTGGAGTATTGTTAGCAGTTTCAAACCTGAATGGAAAGTTATGATAAAAGGTCTTCCATGAATCTCTGTCTACCAAATGCATCCGGTCAGACAATGACTCACAAATAAAGAATGATGCTTAACCAAATGGCAGTTCAGCACTTACCTTCTGCGAGGGAAGCAAATGCATTGATGAGACGAGCCATGTATTGGCGGACAATCTCGTCGTTTGATCTCATTAAATCAAGCACGGTTTTCTGCAAAAATAACAAAGTAAATAGCAGCTCAAAATGATGTCTGGCGACATTGTTACATCTGCTGTTTTGTCAGAGCGGTGTCCAGGCAAATAGTGGCAGGCGTCTTTTATGTACTCCCCACATGTCCTCGTTGAAGCATTATCTGTAGGCACTGTTCTTATTAGCTGTTTCATGATTGTTAATTTGTATTTGAACAGAATTTAGTTTTTCTATCGTCATTTTACTGCTAACCAAGCCAGCTGTCAAAGACTGAAGTGTTTCAACCTTCTAACTAACTGTTAAATCACTGCTGGGTAAGCGTTTTTAAAAAAAAATATATATATACATGAGACTAACTTTTATTTTATGATTTATGTGTATGTTTGGTAGATTAATTACTGTAGATTAATTACTTTGTTTCTTCTTGACATGAAGCACAATGTGTCTGATTTGACGGCTAGGAAGTCTATACTTTTACATGAATCTAATTTTCTGTGTTGATGTACTATCGCTAACTCTTTTTTACAATACCTTTGTTCTAAGTATTGTTTATGGAATGTCATAGTTCTCTAAATTAACTATGTGAATATTTAATAATCATTAGCATTGAATTAACTGGCCAATACTGTTTTCACAGTAACACCAGTCCAGCAACTTAAACCCTCAAACCTGGCCTTTTGAGGGCAGAACAGGAAGCATTATGTTAATTTGTCAGTAAGAATTTTTGAGCTTGTGAAATGCACCTCTGCTAAAATAAAGTTTGCATGGAGACAAAGACGAATTCTTCTTCAGGCGCACAGTTTCTTTGAAACTGGCCAGACCAAAGTGAATGGGGCATTATATGACCACTAAACTAGGAGAACTTTTTTACTCTGTAAATGGCCAGACTGTTCCCTGCTGTAGGATCATTTAGGCTTTTTGTCCTCGTCAAACACGAAACATTTATGTTTGGGATGCGATTCTAAGAAATTTGCACCACTTCCACTATTATTATGGCTCTCTGCAATACACGGTGTCATTTATAGGAGGCATAGAGTACTGCAAGTACAAAGACAGAGAGCTCAGGTGTGAGGTGAGGATCATTTACTTTTCTGTAAAGGGATTGCCTTGGAATGTGAAAAGAAAATAAAAGAGAAGAAAAAACAACAATATAGCATGTGAGAAAGATGGGGCTGATGGCGAAATATGGAATATAACTGTCCTTAGCTGGTCAGGCCTTTTGTTAAATACCTTAGTGAAGAGACTGCTACTTAATCAAAGCCTGAGAACATGTCATAAGAAATATACAGACAGATTAAAGTGAAATTAGTAAAATAATTACAATTAAACTACATACTTACATAGATAATATTGTGTGTCAACAGGTGTCAGATTGGATTATTTGTCTAGACAAGATATAGCTCCAACTATATGTGACTTCACTATCAATTAACTATCAATAAAGTGTTCGTACTCAAAATATTATATATATATTAAAATGGTGGCAAACAGATGATAACTGTTAATCATCATTAAATCAATCGGCACAGCCTGTCCTTGCCATCTATGGGGCATGCAAGGTTAGATAAAATCATGTATGCACATAAATTGATTTATTTTTTTTTGAGCTTTATTTGACAGAGACAGCTGAAGAGTGACAGGAAATGTGGGAAGAGAGAGATGGGGAATGACATGCGGGAAAGAGCCACAGGTCGGATTCGAACCCTGGGCTGCCGCGGAAAGGACTGAACCTTTGTACATGGGGCGGATGCTCTACCGACTGAGCTAAACGACACCCAGAAAATTGATTTATAAAAAAGAAATATCCCTGAAGCATACAACTGACATCTGAAATGTCCACTTTGTCTACACTCACTCTGCAGCATTAAGTTAATGGCAGGTGAGAAACAAACCTGTGTGTACCCAGCAAATGTGCCAGTTCACCAGCTCAGGCCTGCCTGAAATCAGAGCCTGGGGATTAATTAGGCAGTCAGGCTAATAGATAAGAAGTTATTTTTTTTCCTTTGGCTCTGGTGGTTGCATGAAATATAGGTTGGGAAAAACAAAATCTATCGTTTCACAAATCCACCACAGTAATTACTTTATAATGCTGAAACACACCACAGTACAGTAACATTAAAAGCTGTAGTCCTATGGTCCCACCTGTTTAGTGCTGTAGCGCTCCAGCAGATCGTTACTGATATAGGCCTGAAGCACTGTGTCTCTCTGTTCACCAGGGAGGGAGCGAGTCAGTCTCTAAAAAACAAAAAAAAAACATGAGAAACCAGTGATGACTCAAAAGTGTACATGTGGAAAGTGAATATGAAAGGTCTCTAGTATTTATTCTTCCCCTAGAGATGTATAGAAAAGACAATATTGGCCTGCAATGACCATGTGAACAGAATATATCTGGTTGTGACAGCAAATATTTGCTAAGTTAACCTTCTGTTATTTCTGTATAGCAGACTTTTTCAACAAGGCTGTAATGACTGGCAGTTCGGTCTGGATGAATGACTTGCTATACGTTATCCCTTATATAAAAATGTGGTAAAGCATGGAAATGCTAAATCTGACTGTACTGTCAACCAAGTCCAACTTTTTTAGCCTATTTTACAAGAAACATAACAATGTTACAATTGTAGCACACACTAAAGGATATCACACTAGTCTCTTTCGAAAATGCTCATCAAGGCTAATATCACAACCAAGTGTATAGTCCTAATATATGTTAGAGAGATAATCCCAAAAAAAATCATTGAGGGTTAGGAATTAATTGGATTTCAGCAAATGTGGTGATATTTCCCTATCTTATTAATTTCTCAATTCTCTTGCTGTAAATGTGACACTAAACCGAAATCGATACAAAATTTTAACAAAACAGTAAAAAAAGAAAGTTTAATAAATATACAAGGATTAAGGTATTAAGAAAAGTGTGGACAAAAAAGACGCAGCAGTGTTTGTACATGTTGAAACAAAAAAAAAAGACTAATACGCTAGTGACTAATATTATATTATGCAAAATATAACTCGAGGCATAGGAAGAAAAGGAGATGATGATGAACATACTGTAAATAAGAATATGAATACTCACCCAGCGCAGTGCCTGAAGCAGCAGGGACCTGAGTCTGTCTGGGCCTTCAAACAGGTCTTTCTTCAGCTTATCATAGTCTAGTGAGGGCAGCATTGGCACTTCTTTGGGTCTCCTGGAAAAGAATTAAAAGAGACATGTGAGCCCTTGTTTATTATGGCACTTGATTGAAACTGTACAGATTAGCAGAAAACCCTCTTCAAACTGATGACTTACTGCGGTGCAATGGATGCTCGGAGCATCGAGGAGGCCTGTAAGAGAGAGCCAGAATTGAGAAAATAAGACAAAGAGGAGCAGAGTGTATATCAGATTTTGATCATTTCAGACTACATTTATCACATTCTTACATTAACGTGTTGAGAACATAACCCATGCAACTGTTCATCTTTTATCATCACTATGTGGTTAGATAATGTCTATATAAGTCATTAGTTGGGTTTTTTTTTGACATGCATATGGACATGCTTGTGGTACATGCTGAATACCCAGACATATACAGAACAGTACCGTTTAGCAACGTCACCCATGCAGTCAGTGACAAGAAGGCTAAGATAATTCAGCAATTAAAAAGTACCAGAGAGGGCAGGTTAGTGTGAAATAGCCATCCCTCCATTTGTTGCACCTCAGTGTACTTGTACTGTAATCCTGCATATTGTTGCTTTAGAGAAAAGAAAACGGAGGGTTCTGAACACAGTAATATATCGTTGCAGTGATCTGTGGGTGTGTCGAGGAGAGGTGAAAGAACCAATTATTAGTGTTTTCTTCTATTGAAAGGGGATTTTAAAGCCTGGAATCCAATCTGAAGCCTGGGTGGTAAGGCCTATAGCAGAAGCAGTGTAAGGTCAGGGGAGTGATGCGTGGCGTCTGAGGTATCAGGTGGTCTGGCCACATTTTTACTTTGGTGTGCAGCAGGTAATACGGAAGTGGGGGAGAACATTGATACTTGGATTCCTTCCCAAATTCCTTTCTCTGCAGGAAAAGAATTTTCCCTGAATAATGCTGAAGGGCAAGGGGACATGTTTCCCTGAGACATCTGACACTGGGGTGGCCTAAACTCTCAGGGCAGGGGGGGCTAGGGAGGGGTCTGATTAAGAGTGACATCAAGCAGACAATGTACAAAAAAGTTGGATGGTTAAATTATTATCTGCAACAATGACAGCAGAGTAAAAGCGAATGATTTCTCCATTTTAAATAAAACTTTCATTTTAAGGCCACATTTATTCTCAGATTTCAGCGACACAAAGGAAAGACTTGACCTGAATTCTCTGACAATACACAGTTTACATAAGAGAGGCCTTAAGTCTTCATTTCACTTCTGAAGACCTCGGCAGGTCTTCGCACTATTTATTCTTTTATGGCTGCGGGGATAACAACTGAAGGCCATCTATTGTTGATGTTATTGTCTAAGTAGACAGCTCTGCTCCCTCGTCTCACCCAGGATTTCCCACCACAGTGAAAAAAAAAATTATCTGTGAGAGCCATCTCAATATTATGAAGGCATAAAGAGATAATTATGGTCAATTATGGATTTATGTTGCAATAAGAAGAAAAAAATGTTTGTTTATGTGAGGGCAAATATGGTCTTTCTGGTTACAGTTGAGACAAATATTTTATCCACATTACCAGAAATGTTTACTGTCCACCTGCCTTTGGCAGAAAGACTTATTATTTATATATTGTGTTGCTATTGCTATGTGCTGCTATTAATGGTGCTACGAACTGTCACAATTATAAAACATCTTCTAAATTCTGTACCCTTAACAAACAGCAAGGGTAAACAGAGACTGACAGGATATACCTCAATAAAAAGAAGACTGACAGACAGTAAGGTGTTCAGGGGAGGAACAATGCCTGCGATCTTTGAGAACAAATGATTTAAACAGGTACGCCCTGAAAGAGATGCTCTTGTTTGGCTTAACAAATGGCCTGACAAAAGAGATCATTCTTACAACAAACAAGGCCAAACATCCCTTTAAACTGGGGCAATCTAGTAGGAACCAGAGGAGAATGGCAGGGAATATAGACCAAGTACAAAAGCAGGCCAAAGAAGGTATATCTGTAGTAGAGGAGGGGGTGGCAGATATAAAGATGAGGAAAAGGAGGAGGAAGAAGTGGTGGAGGAGGGAGAAGAAGCGATGTGCGAGGCACAAGCAAGATGAGAAGTGGGGACCTGCGTGATGACAGGAAGTAAAGATGAAAACATGAAACTTACATAGCCATCATCATAGGGACTCATAGAGTAATATCCCTTTTGTGGACAAAAGCATCACACACGCAAAAACACAAACACACAGAAAGAGGTTGTTCAGTTCAAAAACAGAAAGACACAAGATTTCACATACCAGTTCAACACCACAATGAGTGCCACTGACAGTAAGCGTGACAGTCAAGGTTTTAGGACAGGACTGTTTCAGATTAGTCACATGGGATAAGCCGTTACACAATGGTAACAACTAAGGATATGAACATTTTCATCAGCTATTTGTGGTTTATTTTGAATATTTCTAGTCTTGCCATTAAATAAAAGTAATAAATAAAATGAAATAAAAAGGATAACTTTTTATTTTAACAAAAAAACAAAATTCAATTTCAAAAGCGGTTGATTGATTTAATATTTGTATTTGAAATGATTCATTTCCTTCAGTGTTGACATTGGGATTTTACTTTCCCACAAGCCATTCACGTGTGTGTGTGTGTAGGCAATGCAACACCAGGATCCACACACCTTTTTCCAGGATACAAACCACAGGATTTCTATGTGAGGTAAAGTTGGTTGCAAGGATGTACATGTTGCACAGAACAAACCCTCCTTTCAAACACAACGTCAATTTCACCAAATTATTTGACTTGAGGCCCTGAGAGCACTTTTCACTGTTGATATTGAAGTGTAAGTGTATCATGTATGTAACAGTCCTCCCACTTGAAATGTTCCATGTTTGCATTGAAATCGTCTTGACATGAGGCTTTATTTGTTTCCAGTGAGGCGTGGGAGAAGAAGAGACAGATATGTTTGCTCTCACTCACTGTGCCAGGTCTTGTGAAGTCGGTGCTCTGCACCACGCTCTGCCTCATCTGGCTGCTGAACAGGCGAACACACACACTCTGTAGGTACTCAGGGGAGATCTGCAAAAACACAGCAGGCCCCTTGAGCTTCAATATACTGTGTACGTGTGTGTGAAGATTGCCATTTTTGTGTCCCTTTTTTACTGCTGTGTCATCTAGTAGCATGTGTGAGCACATTAAAAATACTTCAATCTGTTTTAAAAATACACAATGTGTATACAACTGCACATGCATATACAACTGTGAACTTTACATATGTGAGTAGCAGCCTAATTAAACCACTCATTAGCTCATTAGTGTTCTTGTGTGTGTGTGTCTGTGTGTGTGTCCCGTCTATGTAGCCTGTGAGTTAGAATGTGTTTGTGTCCCCCACAATCAAGCCGGCCAACCATTTTTCCGCTGACGGTGGCCTCCAATGAGTCGACCAGCTCAGCAGTGATCCCAATCAGGTTGTGGTAGTCGGCCTGCATCTTGTTGAACTTCCGCACGTAGCTAGTGATGCGGCGGTCCGATTCGACCAGTTGGAGCTGCAACTGCTGTATGACCTCTGTGCAGAAAACAAACACAAACAATTTGTATCATGAGTGACAAGCTCTGTGTAAGGTTAAGTGTTTGTCATAACATATTAAATGTTTCATTTGAAAATTAAAAATAAATAGATGTCAATATTTCAGACGTTGATTCTCTTTCTGATCTTTAAAGGAGCATTAACTATATGAACCTTTTATTTATTTACAAATAGCTGCAGCAGTAACAGAACTTATCTCTAGCATCATGGATTCTTACAGCCTAGTTAGTAAATTAGCCATACAAGTGATACCAGTTAAAGATGGTGTAAAAGTATTATATGGGGAATATTTACCTTTAGTAGTCCTTCCTCCTTCCTTCTGGATGACGTCTGTTAAAGAATACAAACTAGCACTCACCTAAACACTAATCAAACATTTCTCCTGCATTTGTTTCTTTATCCAAAGCTCTTATCCAGAGCTACATACATACAATAAGTACGTAGAATCAGAACACAGATCTACAGGAGCACATAATACTTTGTTAGAATAGGATACGCTCCTCACATATAAAGCAGAAGGAGCCTTAAGATTCTCCAACGATATTATGAGATGGGAAACAGAGCCAGTCGCTTGCTAGCTTTTCAACTTCGTAAATCCCAGGCTAGTCGTGTGGTTCGTAAGATTGTACACCCCACACTTAAAAAAAGTTTTGCATCCAAAAGAAATAGCAGATGCTTTCGCAACATTCTACGAAAAGCTGTATGAAGATACTAGATCAAAAACTAAAAATGGCAGTCCTGAGGCCTTTCTTTCCAGTCTGCATCTTCCCTCACTGTCAGAAGATGAAGCATTACAAATGATAGCAGATATTACAGAAACTGAAATACGGGAAACCATAAAAAAACTAAAAAACAACAAATCTCCAGGGTCAGACAGACTCCCTGGAGAGTTTTATAAACGCTTCATAGATGACTTAGTACCTATACAAACTAAAGTTTTTAATTATGTTCTTGCTAGAGGCGACCCACCAAATACATGGTCGGAAGCTATTATATATTATTATATTAGTGATCCATAAAGAGTGTAAGGACCCGACATTTTGTGAAGGGTACAGACCCATTAGTTTACTATGTAACGACCAAAAGCTGCTAACCTTTATCCTGTCCAAAAGAATGCAAAAAATTATAGCAAAATTGATGAAGCCAGACCTTCATCCCTGGCCGACAAGGAGCTAATAACATAAGAACATTAAACATCATAACGAGTGCCAAGAAAAATGCAAATACTTGCTTATTAGCTTTGATGCTCAGAAGGGTTTTGACACAGTGAATTGGCAATTTTTATTTAAAACACTGGCTGTCTACATTTGTAGACTGGATAAGAGTTATACATACAAACCCAAAATCACGTGTTAGAGTGAATGGATGCTGTTCAGATTTTTTTCATCTTGAGAGGGGGTTCGACAGCGTGACTGCCTCACCCCTTTGCTTTTTGCTATAAATATAGAACCTCTAGCAGCATTAATCAGACAGAATGATAGTATTAAAGGCATAAAAGATCAAGGTCAAGTAGAACACAAAATTTCTCTCTATGCAGATGACATATTGACATATATTAGTGATCCAGTTTCCTCTGTCCCAGCATTAATGAGAAATTTAAAGGATTATGGAGAGTTCCTAGGCTATCAAATTAATCAATCAAAGTCAGAGGCAATGATGCTGGTAGGGCACTGGCCTGTACAAGTAACAGGGAGTATTAAATTCCACTGGTCTAATCAAGGGTTCAGATACTTGGGTATCATCATAACGCCTGACGCATCACAGCTGTACAAGGCCAACTATGGCAAACTGATGGGCGAAATAAAAAAATGACCTTACAAGATGGGAAGTTCTCCCCTTATCCCTAATAGGACGAGCCGAAACGATACAAATGAACATGCTCTTTGTGTTCCAATCTCTACCCATAGAGGCATAATTCCAGATAACAACTGGGAGTTGTCATGCAAAGAGGGTCACAAAATTACAACTAGCCCCATCTGGAAGGAATTTGAATGGAAAATTAAGATGAGGTTTTTCAGGACTCCACTTGTCACGTCAAAATTTGTGGATACCTCAAATCAGTGCTGGAGGGGCTGTGGCATGGTGGGAGACCACACACATATATTCTGGGATTGTCCGAAATTGTTAAGATATTGGCTTAACATACAGAAAGAAATAAAAATTTAAATATAGATCTTCCCTTAGAACCATTCTGTTTTGTGTTAGGAATATTGCCAGAAGATCTAGAAAACAATAATCAGAGAGTATTGCTGAGAGTCCTTCTAATTGCTAAGAAGATGATTACAATCCTAGCTGAGGCCTCAGTCCCCCCACAGTAGCACAATGGAGAGAGAAAGTTAAGGATGTTTACTACATGGAAAATATAACCGCAAGGTTACACTTGAAAACGGATGTATTCCTGACTAAATCTTTTTTGTGTGTTTTGTGTGTTTTTTTCCTTCCCTGCCATTTAACTATGAATAATGAATGTTTGTATATTTTAGATTCAGCTCCTCGCTCAGTGAATGTATATCACTGCCCACGTTCAAATATGGACTGTCTGGACATTGTTGGGATGCCAAAATCCATGGACTACCTCTACCCCATTTACACCTGTGTTGTATCCTTGAACGTGTGAATGTATATGACTGCACCTGATAAAGGGAAACAAAAAAAAGTAAAAAAAAAAACAAGTACGTTAAGTATTGTTTTACGTAAGTCTGACAGGACATAAGACAAACACACAGTATGTATTCTGTTTGAAGCTGGAAAATGTATCACAGAAACCTTTGTTAATCTGATAATTGGTTTACATATAGTGTACAATATTAGCTTGTTTTTAGGGAGGGATAGATAGATGTCATAAAGCTCTTGCGTGGGCAAACATTTAGTGTGTTTACATGACCTTTCGTGGACAGAAGACTACAGAAAGCTGATTTCTTGAATGTCTGGTCACACGTTTGCATTCAATTTTCATGTGTGAGTATGTTGTGTCAGCTGCCAAACGTTCTGCCAGTTGAAGTGTTTGCACAGTGAGAGACCTTGCTTCTTTATGTTTCATATATGTACAAACAAGACAGATTTTCTCTGATCGGCCTTTGAGATGATAGTTGCTATGTTAATGTGTATGCTTTGATCGTCAGCCAGTGGGGATAGGGTTTAGTTTCATGAATGTGCAAGGAGGAAAGTCGATCCACTGGGTTCCAGTAAAAGCAACAATACTTGTTATCCTTCACTTGCCCTTTTACTCTGAAGGGGTTAGGGTGAGTTAGTCTCAGATTAGATCCTGCCATATTCAAGCATAGCCATTTATAAATGCAAATCAGACACGATTTGTTTGCAGGTTATGAAACGACCGGGTCTGGGCAACAGTCTGACTGTTAATTAATTCTTTAGTCACCTACAGAAAGGCTTTTTTTATTTGAGATTTAAAAGTGCAGCTCAGCCAGAGGACATAATGGAAATCACTCTGTACTTGGCCTGTGGTAAATCCCTGATTTGTTCTCCTCTGATTTAGTTGTGTTTTTCCCCCACTAGCTGATTTATTGTCTTAAAGCCAACTCCTTGTGCCATTTGTGTACACGTCTCTCACTTAATGTTATGCAGTTTTGTAAGCCACCTCTGTGAGAGCTGTCAGGTGCTGTATGAACACAGTTAACCACTGGCACTTTAGTAGAATACCACTGCCAAATGCCAAATTCAGTGGTGATGTAAGAAGTTTAACAGACAAAAATTATTTTCCCACTACAGCTATTTAGCTGTGGTGGCAGTTTGTGTCACTCGTGATACAAAAGCACAGCTCGATTTGCATGCCGCTAAGGACAGCAAAGACCCTGAAACAAAAATATACAGTTCCACATTTGATCTCTGACAATTTTCTCAGCAATGCCATGTGAGCAAGTCACGATAAAAGGATACATATATATTCAGGAGCCTTGGGGTGTTGGATGGCTTCAGCGTCACTGACAGAAACTGCTCCAGCTTATCCCTCAACTGTGGTATCCAGGAATCCTAAATATACATAATGTGGGTTGCAAAAAATATATTATGTTCACTCTGAAGGTGGCACTGGGTAATAAAGTTGCTTACTACCAACTAGTTGGCAATGATCAACTAGCTAATGTTCCAAGACTAGCAGAGCACCTGGAAAAGGTCTTTGAAGGAGGGGTGGACTGTGGGGTTGGGAACAAAAGGCAGGGCATAGTAAGGCAGAAACTTTGTGGTCTGGCTTAGTGCTGCCCCCCGAGTCTCCAGGTACTGCTTGAAGACGGAAATCCTCTCCTCAAACTCAACTCGGTCCTGGAGACAGATTAGGGTTTTCTGGTGAACTGATTTATTTCAAGTCAATAACAAAATGTCAGTTAAGCCAAATACATCATTTAAAAGACTTCCTCTGTTTCATAAACAGATTATCTTCAATTATATGATTCTGTCTCTTGACGTGCCGACACCACTGAAAACTGAAGAAGCTGCTGCTATTTTTTTTAAAAATATCTTTACATTCACATAAATTCAAAATGCAATGACCTACACAGGTATATTACATAATTTACAATTGGTTGCTTGAATAGTGCAACAACAACATCACAGATAGCACACTCATAAAAAGCCTTTAGCACAGCTTAGTGGACATTTTGATATAGCACACAATGAAATTAGGCTATAGGTAACGGTAGGGTTGGAAGACATAGATGAATTTAGTTTGCAGGTAATCTTTTAAAAAACAACAACAACAAAGAAAAGAAACAAACAAAAAACAACAACTTGGATCTACATACGTGTCTACCAGGGTGCCTCCTCAGTGGGTAGATGGTGAAATGGATGTGGAGGTAGAACTCCAGGGACTGGGCTTCGGTGTCTGTGTCTTTTACTTCAGATGGAATATTGTCTGTCCAAAGTTCAAAGAACACTTTGTGGTCGCCATCATCAAAAGAGCTGAGGAGGTCTTTCTAGAAAAGTCAAAGTTAAAGAACAGTGGGTTGGGGGGAAAACAAGAACTCTGAAACAATGTCATCAACCAACAAGAATAACTGGTAATTTATAATTAGCTCGGTTTTATGATCATTTTATTTACATATCAGCAAGCTGTTGAATTTCATACTGCTATTGTTAAAACAGAGGCTAATATTTCTCAAGTTGCAATAACTGCATGGTAATAATAATCAATGGGTGGGAAAATACCCTTTTCACCACGCTTCCTGCCAATCCCTAGTTGCCACCTCCACAAATAATCAACAAGCCTGCAGGTTATATATTTTATGTTTATATCTACCTGAATGACACGGGTCTTTGAGTCTCTGAGGGTACTTCCTTGAGGCTTTGAGACAAGCTTGCCTTTGTTTTTGCACTCCTTCTCTAAACTCTGAACAGTCTCTTCGAAGTCCCCAAACTTGAGATACTACAAAAGACACAAAACATGTGTAAGAGGCATTAACTCCACCTTAACCAGCGCAGAATGGAGATATTTTTTGAGTTATATAAATCAAACAAGCTGCACAGCACATCGTGACCATATCATGCTATATCTAGTATGGTTTGTTGGAGAAAAGTTGTGTTTCTTCTGTTTCTATTTCTGTGTGCATTCTCAAAATTTGAATTTGTTACCTCTTTGATCATCCCAAGAAGATCAGCTTCAGTTGCCAAGATGTCCCCCATCTTGGCTTCCTCCCTGGAACTCATGTGAGTGCCCAAAACCTTAAAAACACCGACTGACAGCAAAGATGTCTGTTCTCGTTAAAGAACGTTTGTACTTCCAGCAAGCATTGTGTAGATCCTGCAAGGATAGGACAGTACGTGTCACTGTTGATATTCATATCAAGTGCAGCACCTAAAAAACTTTACAAAGCACTTTCGTTTCACTTGGCCTAATTAATTCAGAGTCTAAAATTCAGGTAAAGCTTCAATACAAAGGTTTTAACGCAACTAATACTAATATTATTGCATAAATAATCCAGGCAACCAATTGTACTGACATTTTAAAGCTGTGGCACATCGGCATGAACACAGAAATCATATTCTTTCTGTTTTCCAATTTTAATATTATCTTCAACAGTCAACTTCAGCGACAACATCAACTTTAGCCAAAATATGGTATGCTAGCACTAGCTGACTAGCTAATCAGTCAACGTTAACTGACGTTAAGAGGGGACACAAATATAATTCTTACCTTATTTGCACATATTTGACTTGGTGAACATAAGCTTATCTCGCTTTCAACGTGTTCACCCGCATCTGAAACTTATACAATCCATTTTTTGCGAGGCTTACGGGCTTCACTTACACTGACATCAGTTAGCTTGCCATTAGCTAGCAACCGTACACAGATAGGACGCTAAAACACCTAGCAACCAAATAGTTGGGAAAATGAAGGGCTGGAAAGTAGGGGCAAATGTCGTAAATAATGACAACACCGGCATCCGGTTTGGTTCTATTTATTTCTCATTGTGATATGTAACTAAATTACTGACTTTTTTCATAATATAGTTTATTTTATCAGACACGTATAATAACATTTCACTCGTCCGCTTTAAACATTGTTAGTACAACTAGGAACAAGTTTGTATTTTCGACCGGAAGCAGTTTGCGTGTCAGAGGTTGCGCACATTGTTCCTCGGCGGCACAGTCAGTTTCACACAGTAACGTTAATGAATGAGGTTTTACTCCAATCTCTAGCGCACACTTTCCATACACGCTGACAGAAACGGTGACTGCGACGTTATTCTGTGCACAATATACCAGAAGAAGTTCCTCTTATTTGAGGTAAGCTCGGGGAGGTGTGTGTACAGCGTGCTAAAGCTAACAGCTAGCCAGCCTGATATGGAAACACTGCAGAAGTTGTAGTGAACATAACTCATAACTTTGACTCACGCTGATTCAGCTCTGCCAGACAGCAACGTCTTTAAATCAACGTCGAGTAAGAGTGTTTTAGTGACCAACTCTTTTTTTAAGTTTACATGTTTAGCTGCAGTTGGTGTTCATGTTTCACATGGACTCTCTTGAATGGGATGTATCTTCGTCAGTGTGAAGTAAAGCTTGTGTTGTTTAGTGGCTTTACTTTACTTACTATTACACTTTGCACTGGCAAAAAAAAAAAAAAAAAAAAAAAAGCGGCAGAGTGTGATCTGGGGATACATTGACTACACACTCCCTATAAAGCCTTTAATATATTTTAGATGTAGTACAGTATATTAAAAAAAAATACAGGTATTTTTCCATATAATTTGACCATTTAAACATGAGCTTTGACAGAGCAAACCTTTCATCTTAATAATAGTTATTTGAATTTCAGCATTTCCTAGTTTGATGTAACTGTCACATGAGAGTCTACTGGCCTCTAGTGTTTGTTGTCAGTTACAGCAATACTGACAATAATAAAATCTGTAAAGTATACTACTATTATTTGTATTTTTTCATGATAATCATTCATGTTAATATAAATATGACAGGTGATATCACATTCTAGCTGGCATTAAATGGCGTTAACAAGTTTGGACTTAATGAAACCTGCAGACACCTTGTTTGTAAAATCAGACTTTCCTCATCACTAGATAAAATACGAGCATGTCAGTGAAGTTGAAGGCATGCCAGTTGTTTTCATTCAACTTTTTTGCTGTTGTTGAGTTGATTTAAAAAAAAAAAACTGGGTTAATAATATCCTTTGTCTTTCTCCTTTTTAAGTTAATAGATCAGGACACAGATGGCTGGAATTCTGTTTGAGGATATCTTTGATGTAAAGGACATTGATCCCGATGGCAAGAAGTTTGACAGAGGTGTGTGAAATGTCATTAAAAACCAATTTTGAAGAAATGTCTGTTTTATTTTTTGCAATAGTTGCAAGTAATCAACCATCAAGCATCTTTTTTTCTTTTTTGTAAATGTGACATAATCAAAAAATTATAAAGTCCAGCTTGTACCAACCTAAAGTCGCACCAAATGTTGGACTTACTTTTATCGGGTACCCAAGAATGTTAATGTTGCTTGCGGTCTACATTTTAGTTTTTTGTTGTTGATCTCACTTCTTAACTTTGTTTTGGGTTATGTGTAAGTTTATTTATTTTCCCTGCAAAGAGTATTAATTTTTAAAAATATTTGGTTTCTATCATGTATCCAATGTGGTTTTCAATTTGGTGTCAATTTAAAATGAACTAATTCAAACTCTACTGTGGCTGATTTGCTCCAGTATCTCGTCTACATTGTGAAAGTGAATCCTTTAAGATGGACCTCATCTTGGATGTGAACATTCAGATCTATCCTGTTGATCTTGGTAAGGAGCTTCATTTTAGGTTAATGATTGGAAGTCCTTTTTGTCTAATATTCTCAATTCAGCTTGTATACAGTATGGACAGAACAAATTGGTTATCTTTCCGTATGTCATCAGTGTAAATTTGTACCTCCTGTAAATATAAAGAAACCAGGATGATCCCATAATTATTTCAGTGCACTTGCACCCTCATTAAAAGCCCTTTTAAAAAGTATAAACCTGCTTTGTTTGCACGTGTCCATATCTTTAAGGTGACAAGTTCAGACTGGTTATTGCCAGCACGTTATATGAAGATGGAACACCAGATGACGGAGAGTACAATCCTCAGGATGATCGGCCATCTAGGTAAGACATTTGCCCCTCATATGTCGATGCATGTAACAATACTAACATATGCTATTTTGTAGATATTTTCAAAGGATCTCATATAATATATCATATATATATATATTTGTGTGCATGCTTTTAGTGTTCGCTGTGATAAGCAGGTTTTTTTTTTTTTTTTTTTTTTTTTTGCTGGTTTAGATTTGTGCTCTAATTTAACTTTGTTCACATTTCTAGAGCGGACCAGTTCGATTACGTGATGTATGGGAAAGTTTACAAGATTGAGGGTGATGAGACTTCAACAGAAGCAGCCACACGACTGTGAGTGATAGAAGTGAATCTTTTTAAATCGCTTGGCCTCATCTTTTATGTTATGTAATAACTTCGGCAAATAAACCATTAGCATAATAACAAGTAGCGTTGCAGTTGTTATCAATATATTATTAGTACCAATAATGGAACAGTAACATAATGAAATGACCACAAAAATATTATATAATATTTTTACATTTAAATGTTATTCATTTGTATCGGTGATCAAAACACAAATTGCTCACATTTACATTTTTTTGTATAATAAAATCTACTAATTCATCTTGTTACTAAGAGGAATACACTGTAAGTGGTTATCTTTAATCAAGTCGTATGGGTGTGCTCCTTCCTTCAGCTCTGCCTATGTGTCTTATGGTGGCCTGCTCATGAGGCTGCAGGGAGATGCCAACAACCTTCACGGCTTTGAGGTGGACTCCAGGGTCTACCTCCTCATGAAGAAACTGGCCTTCTAAAACTCTGCTCCCCCTCTCAGCCTGGTTCTTCCACTGCCACCATCACAGTCATGCTGAACTGCATACTGAAAACATTCATGTTCCCAAGTCTGGAGCACATGACCATCTCCAAGAGCAGCTCACAGACGGAACACATGGAGGCTGAAGAAAGCATATTTAGTTTTTTATTCTGCTAGTTAAAAAATGTTTCCTCTACGGAGATGGACTACAGACTAAAGACGTTGAACTGCTGCAATCTCCATCTGCTGGCAAACTGTAAATAAAGATTTCTTTTATACAAAATGATTCTCAAACAGTCATCTTGGGTCATATGTTAATTTTTTTTTGGAATTCTTTTATCCTACTCTATAATTTATCATTTTTATTCTTTTGTACAGCAGCAACAGCAAAGGTGCTCTTTCAAGCCAGTTGAATTAGGTTTTATTTGACTTCTCACCAAGAATGGAGAGTCCATTTGTAACACTCTTTGTTGGTATTTTGACTGCAGGCAAAGGGGTGGAAAAAAGTTTTATAAAGGTAGGTGCTAACTGGGCTGTAGCTTAGGAAAAATGTATAATGGTTAAGACATTACCCATTATTATTGACAAAACCAGTGGATGAAGTACTGTCTGTAATATGTAATACAGAAAGATTTAGACCGCTTTGAGAAGTTGCAGGAATAGTCTGCATAATCTATTCCCATGAACGGGCTTCATTAAAGGATGCAGGTATCATTTATTGTTTTCAATGAAAACTGTTCACAGTGAGAACGATTGGTCCAGAGTAACTGGAACACAGAATACAGTCTTTCAGCTTGAAATTCAGAGGCCTGTTCGATATTCTAAGACGATTACATGTGTAGTTTTCAGTGAGTAGCTGCAACCTTATTTGACTTTCAATGATTTTTGTTATTTTTTTATATAATCAAAACCTTGTTTCCCTGCTTTGCACACATGAACAAACCCAGCTTAATCAGTCTTGAGATGCTACAAACATTTGAAGTTGAGATGTTGACTGGATTCTCCGGGAAATACTTTAGGTAATTAATATATTTTTCTACCAGCGAACAGATGGGACTTTATTACCTTGCATGCCATAGCAACAGTTTATACTTGCTTGGATGGCAGCAAACTAAAATGTGGACACTCAGGAGACAGCAAATTTAATTAAGGACGAAGAGGCAGCTTCTGTGTGCAACACAGCCTTCTCAATGTCTGGTAATGGATGTCACAGGATGAGGAGAAACTCTGCAAATGACACACAGTCTCCTGCTGTGTGCATGGAAAGCCTTAAATATATTTGAATGTAGTAATGCTGTAGGATAAGCTTGTATCCTTAGGAAAAGTCCAAGAAAGAGAAATTGTTTGAAAATCAACCAATGTTATTATAGCAATATATATGCTGGAAGTCCAATTGGAAATATTGGATTTGAATAGTATACTGTATGACTTTTGTCAAAAGCCAATACTTAAGTACTGCAGCTGATGATTAACAAGAACACATTTCCTGCCCAAATACTAAAGTGTTTTCATCAGAATATTCTTGTAAAGCTTTTAAAACAACATTATCACCATTGTGAGACCCAGACTGATTTGTATATGTGCCCCTGAAACACTATTAACAGTGTCCTACACACTGTGGGTTATTTGCTCGTGTCCAACATAAATTCGTTTTCCCACTGGTTGCAACTGTTCTTACAGCACCCTTAATGCAAATTTTAATTCAAATAGTGACTATCATAGTTTATTTTATATTTTAGAATGTGTCTTCCCTGATTTCTATTCATTTTACTGTGAAAATCAGAGTAAGCTTCCTGAAAATGATTTATCACAGTGTACCTTTTTTGGTCAAAATTACGTTATCATTAAATGCTAAATGCTAAATGCATCCGAACACACAAACTCACCTGACAGGTGTGTATTAACTCTATTATGGAGTGAGGGTTCAGTGTTTGGGACTGTGCCATGGTGTGATGAAGTCCGCCGGAAGTGATGTAGCCGGATTAAACTGCGCAGGAGCATCCCGGAGAGCTTTGCTCGTGCGATGTTTCCTTCAAGCATTACCTGCTCAGGCAGTTTACTGCGGATGTAAACTGACTCCGTGCGCACTGACTTCAGAAATATGTAGAACAATATGCATCTCTATTTTAAGAATGTTCAGAATCGGCTGCAGACAGGCTCGGTAATAACATGTCCCTGCGCTCGTCTTTAATTGGAAGCACTGCACTCGGGATTATGTCAGCAGAGAGACTAGAATAAACACGTATGTTGAAAAATAATGAAAAGCAAAGTGTAGGAAGAAGATTATAACACAAACACGATGGACTATCGACGGAAAAGGAAGCTGACATTCTTCACCATCGGGCTTTTGTTTCTTCTAAGCGGTGTGGAATATGGTAAGATCTGCTTTTGGGTTTACAACACTGAAAACTTGACAGTCTGTGTTAGAGTGGGACACAAAAGTCATCAACAAATAAACCATTTGTTTTCTGAAATAACACCATGACATTGCATTTATGTCAAACTATTGTTGTTATTGTTGTCATTAATCAGCAAAAACATTTTGATTGTGACCTTGGTGACCGGAACAAACAGTACTTGAACTTTAACAAGTTAATTAGTGTTGGAGCCTCTTGACATTTTGTATGAATTCCTCTGAGGAGGTCTCCTCATGTAATGGTTGTGTAAAACCTTTCACAGCTACCATATGAGCCTATCTGGGAAGGAATACTTTGGCCAGAGCTGTAGTTTAGATTACAGATAGGACATGAGTGAATCAAAATTTCTTCTCTGCAAATCCTTTAATCAGTTGATTCAGTTGATTTGATCTACACCATGGTTTGTTTCAATCCCGTCTCCACACTGAGTGTTATTCAGTTAGTTATTTATTGACTAAAAAGTTAAAAGAAACAACAACTAGATTCTGCCTCAAAGGAGACATCTCTGTGGATTGTGTGTGTATTTGGAGAATACAAACTCTTACACAGGATGTTAAAACTTTAAAACACTCCAGAATAATAATTAAAAAAAAACTATGGCCTTGATGTTCTCACCTCAATCAAACTGCAGAACAATTGTATTTAATTGAAACCTGGGTGGTGTTAGGCCCCTCCACAGATACCGCATGTATATCTTTTTAAAAAAAAAGCAGTCACTGATGTCTGAATCTGGTCACTCAATACACTGCATTGCACTAAAGTAACCTGGCAATAAATACTCAGAGGTGAAATGTTCCGTTTTTGTCGAGACACGTTAGTTTATTTGTATGGTTGACTCAGTGTTATGACTTAATATCAAGAGTCGTTTCTGCTATTCTGTCTATTCTATGCACATATATGGGCGAGCACACTCACTGGAAACACCCCACAATACAATGCGATTCAACAAAACAACAGCACTCCTTAAAGAGTGCATCAACACCTCTCTTATTCTGGTATTTTATTATAGGACTGTTGTATTTGATGACATTACAATATTTAAATTTTTTATTTATTTATTTGGTCACTGACCATCAGTGGTGGAATATAAGTACATTTACTTAATTTAAGTCACTGAACTTAAGTACAAATCTAAGGCATTTTCTATTTTCATATTATGCAAGTGCTATATACTTCTCTTCCAACACTGCTTCCTGTAGATGTAATGACCTAAAATCTATGACAAAGAAGCAACATTCACTTTCACAATATCTAGTTTTATGTCTCAATCTGGGCAATGAAACTACAACTTCCCCCCCATGACAGGAAAACTGAGCAATCATTTCCTCTCTGGAATTTTCTGAGAGCATGCTTTATTTTGTGTCTTCTGACCCAAGAATTGAATTAGCATTTTGTTGGGTCAGCATAATCTTTTGTTATGATTATAACGCTGGAGAAGGAGCGACCACTGCAGCCAAAGTTAAACTTCAGCGTGTTCAGGCAGCTCTTTTGGCTTTTCTAGCACTGACATGGAAAGGGTTCAAAGGTGAACCTAGAACATACATCATCTAATCTTTGGTTTCACCCTCATCTCACCTTGTTTCAAGATCTAAATTCAACACACCATGCAACATGATAATGCACTAATGGTTAAGCATTTCTAAGAAAATCAACATCTTTCTGCAGACCATATACAGACTACAGTTATCAGATAGCTCTGATGATTAAAAAATAAAATACAAAATACATTTCTGCTTATCTAGGTACACCTACAGTGATAATGTTATGCCTAGGTGAATATGTTTATTTAGAAACAGCCCAGTACAGCCATAGAGCTATTTTTTAAATCAGACACTGAAGTCTAACATTACCTCAGAAGAAATTATACTCCAGGATTCATTTAAAAACATCAATATCTGCTTACTTTTGTCTCCCCAGCTGTAATTTTGCCCACGATATGGAGGTACCTGCAGACTTTAGATGCAGCACCTTACTTCCTGGGTTTGGCCCTGTCAGCATTCAGCTTGAGTGGCCTTCTGTCAGGACCGCTGTTTGGCCACTGGTCTGACAGAACAGGGACCACCAAGAAGATCATCTTGTTTGCCAACCTTTTTGAGATAATAGGTGAGTCCATTCATATTTGAAACCTCAATCATATCAATTTCTTTTGTTGTTCACTTTATTTATTTACTCCTTTTTACTCTCCAGGTAATTTCATGTACTTTATGGGCTTCTCCAAGTGGCTCTTACTGTCAAGCAGACTGGTGGCAGGTAAGTCTGCACAGTGACACTGTGACTTTTCATTTCATTTGGCAAGTGGAAGCCAGTAGAACACCTGGCATATCAGCTTAGCTTGGCAGGATCATTATGTAAAGTCGCATTTAACTGAAAAGACTTGTAACCAATTGCAACCATGAATCTCCAATGTCAGCTCATTGATTAACATTATTAATCTTTTACCTATGGTGATACAGTAGATCACTTTACCTCTGGCTGTAGTTATTTTAATAACATTATAAGAAGTTATATGACATAACACAGCAATGATGTACATCCTCTCCAGAGCTCCAGCTTTTAACCTCAATGTGTCAGCGCTGTAATCTACTCATGAAATATGTATTTTCCTCAGGCATTGGCACAGGCGCTGGCTCATCCATCTTTGGCTTCCTGACTAGAAGCACTGCCCCCGATGATCGTGCTACTGTATTTGCTGCTGTCATGGCATGTCGACAAGCAGGTCTTCTGATTGGTCAGTGCTCCACAGCTTTGTGATGACAAATACAAGCGGTTGCCAGCTGATCATTTGAGTTTATTATGAATTGTAATGGTATTATTTACACAGAAAATAACACATGGTTAATGGGGCTCGTGCAAATGTTAAATAATAATAGTTTGCCAAGGTTTGGGCATGACATATGGTTAAAACACATGTTTTTTGACACAGGTCCAGCATTTAACATCTTCTTAAGGCTGTGTAATTTCCACCTGGGTCCCTTTGTGGTCAACAAATACACTGCACCAGGGGTAAGGACCAAAATATGGTGCACATTATGTTGTTTCAACTTTGCAACACATGAAAAGCTATAATATTCATACTCCACCCCTACAGTTGTTCATGTGCCTGCTGTGGATTCTCCTTCAACTAGCAGTGGTCTTCATGTACTGGGACCTTCCACCTTTAGAGAGGGGAAAGTCCAAGGAGAGTTCGACAAACCAGAGCAGGGAGGAGGAGGACGAGCAGCAGCATGTGGAAGAGGACAGCGACGAGGAGAAGCCGTTAATGGGATCCCAGGAGGTGTTGGGGTCCTACGGGTCAGTGGTGGCATCCAACACGCCCAAATACCACAGCCCAGCTGCCTCAAATGCCACACTGAATCACATCTCTCCACCTGCCTCTCCTGTGCCACCAGACTCCCATGAGCCATCCAGCCCCTTTAAGAATTTCAGCATATCCCGAGGTGGGTGCTTGACAGTGTATGTGTATTATTCTAGGATATTATTATCCTAAAAAATTCTCTAAATTGAAAGTCTTTATCATTTTTCTTCCTGTCTTTTATCTCTCTGATCTGACCTTGCTGTTGGTCTTTAGCCCTTTCTTTTGTCTTCCTCCTTTAGCCAGCTGCATGCGTTCTTGCAGCAAGCTCCACTAACACCTGTGTGTGCTCACAAACCTCTGCATTTACAACGTTGCAGCTGACGTGGCATACATGAAGCTCTGCTGCCACGCACCTCCTTTTTTAATGTTTGTCTCATTGGCCTGTGCCCCAAACCTTAGAACACTTCTCTTCCGCTGTTCTTTTAAGAAGACACTGGCAGCCAAGAAACGAGGAGACAAAAAAGGGAAAAGGTGCAGTGATGGCTAGCTTTGAGGAACGACTTGCACAAATACAGGCCTCTGTCAGAGATTAAAAAGATAGCCAGATGGCTAACATCATGGAGGGAGATAGCAATGACTCTCTGCAGTGATGAGCGCACTGTGAAGTCTGTCTGTCCCTGACTGTCTATTTGTCTTTGTAGAGTTCCTGAGAGAGGAGGTGGTTGTGCTGCTAGCTGCTCAATTCATCACCCTCTTCAATCAGACGGCACTGGAGGTACAGTAAAGAAATACAGACAAAAACATGCATGTACACATAGAAATGATTGAATTTATATTTCTTTAGGTATGGGATTTGAATTATGTCATCCTACTGGCAGACAAAGTTAATGTTTTCTGGACTTTAAGACAAAATGATGACAAAGTTGATGCGCTGTGCCAACGTTTCCCTCCATTCCCTCCTCAGACCATGGTGACCCCCCTGACCCAGAAGTACTTCGGCTATGGGGAGCTGGAGAACAGCATCATGTACTGTCTCTGTGGTGTGGAGGTGATCGCTGGCTTCCTGTTTGTGCGCTGGCTGAGCCAGCGTGTTGCTGAGCGGGTGGTCCTGGCCATCGGCCTGACCATCTGCAACATCTCTGGTGTCTGGTGCCTCATCTTCCTGGCTAAGCCACTAGGTCAGACAGCACTGAAGAAAGTCCTCTCTTTTTTTATTGTACACACAGATCTTCATCAGCAGTAAATGATGCTTAAACAAAAAGCCTGATCTCCCACATCCTGGAATGTAACTAACTCTTAGTCATTATTTAATGATGAGGCTAAGTATATAGCATCCTCACATTTGGTTAACACACTTGTATGTATACAGCAGATCTAAAGCCTATGACAAGCAAGCTAGAGGATACAGGTGCCCTCACGATCAAAAATTTTAAATGTCCATTTGAACTTTGCTGTATTATGCTTATTCATCCAGTATTTTGGTGCTTTCTGTCGTGATTTTGTAGGTGGTTTCCCATGGCAGCTGGCTGAGTTCATCATTGGGGTGTTTCTGCAGGTTTTGGGTTTACCTTTTGTAGCTGTAGCTCAGGTTTCCCTCTTCTCCAAAGTTACTGCTGAGAAAACACAAGGTGAGAAACCGCACCATCTAGTGGAAAGGACAAAGTGTTACATGCTGGATCGTATTTGGTCTTGTTGCTTTTTTCCTATGGATCATTCAAACATTCTTTGGTTGAGTTCTTGTGCCTTCGTGTCTTGCTTGTATTGCAGGTTTCAGCCAGGGAGTGCGTCGCTCCGTGGGAGGTCTCGCTACCATCCTGGGCCCTCTGTGGGCTGGTGGACTGACCGATAACATGTACATCATGATGGGAGTGATGATGGCACTGCTGGCACTGCTAACGGTATGCAAAAGGAAATGAGACTAAAAGAGAAAAATCAAAAAGACGTGTGTCCCTCCAAGTCATCATGTCTGTAGTTGGGTGAAGGAGATGGACCCTTGTTTATGTAACAATGTGAGGACTATTTCACCTCTAATGTTTAGAGGCACAGTTGTGTGCATTATTCTTGTGCACAAATCTAATTTAGTGGAACCATTAAGCACTATAGTTCAAATCTTAATTAATGTCTCAATGGCAATCTTAATGTCTAAATCTATATTCTTTATTTTACATGGATGCATCAAGAAGTATTTTGTTAAATGAAACAAAAACTGGTTAAAAAACGTTTATATTCCCCAGAGTAAAATCTTGAAATAGTAGCAAAACTTGTGAAATGGCAACTTGTGTAATTGCAATGACACCAAAATCATATAATTTTATTTATTTAATTGATTAATTACTTAAATAAATAAATTAAGGAAAGTGAATGTAACGTTTTATTTTACAAATTTCTTTGAACGTGTTACTCATAATATGAATAATATATACAAATGTAAATTCAGTGTACAAAGCAACATTATTAAAATTTGGCTCTGAATTTGTGCTAATACTTCTTTATGTATGACAGTAATATTACTTTCCCTAAATTCCTCTCTCTGGTAGGTTACCGATTTTATATGAGTCATGACTCATAGTCTCATAGACTCATACTCATACTCATGAGTCATGGCTGAAATGATTGATTGATTATCACACCCTCTGTTCACCCAACCCTTTTACATGAAACTACTCTTTCATTTGAAGACTCGTCACTTGCAGAGGTTTGTGTAAATTTGTTCTAATTTCTGTTTCAAGCTAAAATTGCACCGAGAGTTTCTGTGCAGTTGGAATCTAATTAGAACAAATAAGTAACAACCAAACCACAGGAAAAAAAGGTTCAGAATAAGAGATGCAAGTTGACATCTTTTAGCCAGGAGCTTTTCTTGTGTTCGAGAACAAACAAGCATAACAAAATGCTTGTAATGCTTGTAATGAAGCGTGGGCAAACCACAGCCCAGCAACCAAATGTTTCCACTATCATGAGAAAGAAGAAAACAAAATCCAAGTGTGCCCCTGTGAGAAGGAGTCTGTGTGTGCATTTCCAAACAGGTTAAATAAAGTCCACCTTGTACTTCTTTCTTCCAAATTGGGTCCACCAGGAACTCCCCCTCAGCAGCCCTGTCTTTTCTTTCTTTCATTATTTTCATCGTAGAGGACATGCTGTTGCACATCACTGATAGCTCTGAAGGAGAAAAAAACATTTCTGGATCAGTTTAGTTAAAATATATTTAAAAGATGTCAGGCGTTGGGGCTGACTGATAATGGCAGAGCACCAACCAAATTAGATTTATCTTTTTAATATTTATTTTGTTTTTCAGATTCTTGAGAAATACCTTCTGCCTTTGTATTGCTGAGTCACCCAAAAAATGATACTTAACAGCTGTTTAGAATGGCAGCGAAATTGGCAACACTTTCAAACAAAGATAACAAAGGACAGACTGTGCTCATGCGCACAATCAGATATTGGAATAAGAGTATAATAAGTGTAAAGAATGAGACCTTTGAATAAACCGTTTATGCCCTTTTCTGCTTTTTGTCTTTTCCATAATAATACTACTAATCTGATACAGATGATGCTGGCCTTCTCATATGACCGGCTGGTTGCACCTGCTACAGAGGAGCAAGTGGACGACTCGGACAACTGTAGCTAATCCAGTAGATGGTCAATGCACTCAAAGTGGAAGGTAGCTTTTGACAAATATATATTTAGTAATATAAATATAGTTTGTGTTCTGTGTTGTGTTAATGCATGCTCATGTTTATTCTTGCATGAATATGCTATATGAGCCAGCAGCAATCAAAATGGTCAGTGGGATTTTGGGAAGTTTATATATACACAAACTTCCAAACTTCTGGATAGAAGTCTCATGTCTAAGTCCATATTTTCTTCCTCTTCTGCCAGTGCACAGCGGGAGATTCCCTGTCCTGCACCTGACAGCCCCTCCACAGTTTCACTCTCTGCATCGGGACCGGCATGCAGGGTGATAACACACACCAACAGCACACATCTTAAGATCTCCTGCGTGCTTGGACTTGTCAGCTTTCTGTGCAGGCTGATCAAAGTACTGATATGGTGTGTATGTATACTTCCCATGGAAATATAGAATCCTGCGGACAGCGCATGTGCAAGCTTTGGATGAAAACCCTTTCTGTGCTTTTGTGTTTTGCACCGACTGTCAATTAAAGTAGGTACATCACACATTCTACCTGTGTTTCAGCACATGCAATATAACACTAATTGTTCAATTAATGGACATGATGTGGCTGTGGATTTAGCTGATCTTATGTGTTGGCTCTTCAGCCTTGATAATTAATACCTCATCTTCTGGAAAAACAGACATTCAAGATTTGTTTCAGCTCACTAAAGAGACCCAGGTTGGTGAAATTCACTAAAGCAATGTTTTTATCTGTAAGGAGTAGGTAAAAAAACACCATCTTAAGTAAAATTCCAATCCATTTCTTCTATTCATATCCTTTTTCACCTACACCTGATATATGTAATGAAGGTTTTTCCTTGAATGCAGCAAAGTATTTGCAAAAACTGTTTTATTTTATTTTTTGTTTTGTATTTATTTATTCTGATGTTGAATTATGTGCTTTGTGAATGAATATTTTGGAGTGGCCTCCACCATTGAATCGATGTGTAAGAAAAAAGGCACTAACACTAATGCAAAATAATTAAATGAATATGGGTTTTAACTGTTTTTTCAATGCTGTTTTAAACCTCAGTAATAAAATTCTCAGGGAAACACTGAATACACATAATTTGGTATGAAAATAGTCACATTAGGTGATATTAAATAATCCATCATTAAATCAATTCTACAAATATTAAATAATATTAAATATTATTGATAATTTAATTATATTAAATTAATTATTACATGTCTGTCCGCAAAGGTTGGTTAATTAGTTTCCTGCTTCAAAAAAAGCAGAGCTGTACACGTTTCTGATTGTTTCATGCCAATGTAGTGTATATTTTCAGCACTGGTGGGCGCTCTTAGTCTTTCTACTGAAGAACATCCTCACTGTCACTGCTGAACCTGATATATTTGGTGTGTTTTCTCAGTCAGTCAGATAATTCATATGGTCAAGTGTGCTGTTACAAATACACATTTAGGAATTTTTTTTTTTATTTTTTTGGTAACTTGTACAATATAGTTGTTTCACGTGGCAGTAAAGAAAATGCACACTAATCAATCAAAGAGCATTTCTTTTTCCAAAGGCTTTAGATTATGTTTTGTACCTCTGATCATTTGTTTTGGTTTTATACTCAGAAACACCAAAAATATGTTTGTAACTGTGGGACTATTTATTTCTTATTTATGATGCATTTATTTACCAGATCTTTGTTGGGCACCTAACATGTACATTAACTTTGTGTTCCGTGTCTCTACACAGAAAAGATGAACCTCCACTACACTTCATTGGCTTGTGTTTCATTATTCTTTGAAGAAACAGTGAGTGCACATTAGTGAGAGCAAAGTTGCTGCTGTTATAATACCTAGATGTAATTATAATATAATTTCTTTCTATATATTTCTATTTGCTGATGAAAATGTATTTGTATAAAGAAGACCAACTGATGAAATACATATAAATAACTTTCTTATAAAAAATATTGTGTCATTAACATTGACATAATTATTATAGTTAATTAATTATTATAGTTCTGTGTGTGTGCATGTGCGTGTGCGTGTGTGTGTGTGTATGTATACATACATATAAAATTCAAAAGTATATTTAGTGTTAGTATTTATTAATTTATTAACTTATCCTTGTTACTAAAATTCACACAAAGTTAATCTGTATTTTTTTTTTTAACATTTTTACATTACAATTTAACAGTTTTACATCAACATTTTTTTTTTTTACTTTCTATTTCATTTTTGTCATTTTGGATCATGAACAAAATATTAATGTTGATTGATAAATAGCATCATGGTTATCTCAGAGCTCATGTACATCTGCAATCACAATTTCCATGATTGTTATTTCTGTTTTTTAACAAAATACTAATTATATATAATGTCAAAAATTGTGACAGCAGCTATTATATTTAAATATAATTGAACATTTTGAAATTTCACGTTAGGATTAATATAATATAAAAAGAGCCAAAGTCGGGAAACTGTGGTCATGTCTTACAAAGTAATTAAACCTGACTTTTCTCTCCTAATGGAGCACAGGTCACCCACATGTCCTCTCCATCGCCGCAGTCCTCAGCCACCCTTTTAATTAAATTAATTTAATAAAACTCAAAAAATTGATTCAGTTAATTTGGTTTGTTTGTTCAAAATATATTTGATTTTCATCATACACGACATTGTATGTACCACAACATTTATTTTTAATAATTTAATATGTTATTGTTAAATGTATAATATGTCATTTAAATAAATCAAAATATACATATTTATTTTAGAAATTCTAATGGCAATGACAATATAAATATTTATTTATTTATAAAAATAAAATTAAAGCACAAGTCAGTATTAAAAATATTGTTGCTATTTACCTTTTTATATATTTATTTTCTTCTTATCAGGATTCAAGACAACACAAAATGTTTTTCTAAATAAATTAAATGATACAATAGAATTTGTACTGATATTTCAAAATATGCCGCATTATCTATAAAAAAAAACATTTGAAAAAATATAATTTTTTTTCAACATTTGCCTAGTGACAAATTAACATAATTTATAAGATTAGGAAAATTAGGATTAGAAGGAATTAGGAAAGAAGTTATTTGATTGCATACATTTTTACTTTGCAGATATTTGGATGATTTTAGATCAGAAACAAGCACATTCCTAAGCCTGGTGTTCAGAACGAGTGGACAAGACCCCACAGGGTGTCGCTGCGACCTTGCTATCAGAACCAGAAAGTAGGGTGTGTTTAGGTCTTTGTCACTCTTGACGTCATGTCGTCTGCCTTGTGACGTGGTGGCGAGGGGGTGTGGCCTCAGACGTGAACTCTAGTTGAACCCGTTTTGGCGTTGGGCGGGGCAGGCTCAGAAGTGTTATGACACAAGGCCAGTAACAGAGATATTCTGGGGCTTTCCTCTTTTTTTATAACTTTGCCCTCCCCGTCTCACACATACACACAGCCTGCAGCGGCAGTCTGACCGAACAACGACCCTGCGTATCAGGGTCAGAAGTGTAGAACACATCATGCGGCATATCAACAGTGGTTGTCTGTGTAAGTTTGGTAAGCTCACTCCTCCTCCTTTTCTGCCAGTCACAGGGATAGGTTCCAAGGCATATCGGCCAAATTCAACAATGATAATGGACATGTGAACTTTTGGTGAACCATGTTTTTCCTCAACTAAAGAGGGCAGCGAGTTCAGTGGGACTTAATCATTATTTTTTTTTTCAATCTCATTCCCCAGGCTGATTACTGATCGCCCCTCACAAACTGGTGACCCTCCCTACACTAGATAGTGTAGGGCTAAATTTGGATGATGCACTGTGACACGTGTGGCTTGTGGGGCATTGCAGCTTAGGCTAACATACATATTTTACACATGGGAGTAAGGACAAAGCCACACTGCAGCATCAGCAAGCACTTTTCCCACATATCCCCTTTTTCTTTACTTTTCACGTACACTTTAAAAGACCCTTTCCTGTTCACGGGACATCTTAGAAGTTCAGGAATAATACTTTCAACTTGGTCATTATAAGACTTTCATGAAGCTAGTTGAGATGGGTAATAAAAGTGCTCTCAGGCCAGAACTTCAAAGCTTTTCAGCTGCCAAGCCTATGAAATATTTAGTTTGTGAACTGGTGTCACGGCTTCTTAATGTTTTCACAAAAACTGCTTGAGCCACAGCCAAATCAAAATGGTGGCACCAACAGAAACCTGTGAAAGTCTGTGAGTGTCCCTGCACGGATAGCACTTGAATCTTGCGTTAATAATACATGTGTCACTCTGAAGAGGTGCAACATCTCGAAAGCAAGACAAGTTATGGGAAAAAAGGGAGAAGCAGAGTGCTGTAGTTGTGGTATAAAAAGCAATGCACTGTGACAGAATGCCTGGCTAAAATGTTGAAGTTAGACTTAAGCATTGTTTCTTTCATTTAAAAGGTCATCTGGAGTGTTTTGTTTGGTCGCTATAAGAAATGGAACTCCTACAGAAAATTGAGCTCTATTTCTGTCACCCAAGGCTATGTAACATGCAGAGGAGTTTTCTTCTTCATTGGTCCTATCAGAAAAGCACGGTTGTGTAATGCTTCTTCTGACTGAATGGATAATTAAGTCTGTGTAGCCTATAGCCAGGGCTCCCTGGGCTGTGTTGTGCAAGCTAGCCAGATGCTATTGCACAGAGAGTTCTGTTTTGCCAAATGGGTCACACTTCAGTCATCTTCATTGCTGTCTTCGCACAATGTTCTCCCTCCCTCTTTGATCCTAAAACATCATAGACTTGTTCTGGATTTGTAATTCTGCTGGTGTTTTTGACCCTTGACATTGCACTACTTCTGTTTCAAGTCTTGACCTGTGCGGTCGATGAGAACAGAGTGGCACAGGAAGGATTAAAGATATTTCTGTCACATTTTACACCTTCTCAGACTCTAAGAAAAGAACTATGCACGATGGCCCTCAGGGCACTTTCTATCATTCTTGCTTTTTGCATAAATTGTATGGAGGAATGACAGTAAAACTGAACTGAAGAATACTAATTTCTACTTGTCAATGTAGCCTTATTATCCACTTTTCCTTTTTCTCTGATCTTTTTTGCACGTAGGTCAGCACTAGAGGCGTATAAATAAGCTTATTTGAGATAAATGGAGCCATTTTTTTTTTCATGACAAAGAACTGAGGGCCAGAAGTAAACAAAAAGTGAGAAAAATACCATTGCCTTCTTGCATTTCCATTCAAGTTTAGGAAGCTATCTTACAATATTTCTTGAAAAAAGGCAGTACTCTGTTTCTGCAGCCCTGCTTTGGAATCAGTCAATATCAATAAATCATAAACATCTCGCCATTTCTATCACAAACTTCTGTCTGAGTCCTATGTTCAGCCATCGCCATCATCCACACCACACGGCCATAATGTACCTTCACCCTCATCCATCCCCTCTGCTCCCAGATCAGAGATTACAAGCCCATCTGTATCGCCAGAGCCAGGCCACACTAAGCCGATGGGAGCCCTGCTCAACAAGGCACCGCCACAATTGTTAACCCCGATTAACTTGATGTGGCGTTCAGTAGGGGAACAGTGTGAAAATCTAGCCAGTGCCGTGACCCAGTGCCCTGCCGCTGAACCGAGGGGGAATTGGGCAAACTTGGGGAGGGAGGATGAGAACAGGAGCCAGGAAAAAAGAGAGAGGAGTGAAAACAGAGAGATTAAGGTCGTTTGAAGCTTCTACCAAAGATTGTAAAAACTATATGCACATAAATATATTTCTCTGTTTTAAGCAGTAAAAACAGGGTGTCAGTTACAATATAGACTCCAGCAGTAAACATAAATTGTTGTGACTTTAGTGCCCCTGTGATGGCCTTCGGTAAAGCTGTACAGCAACAGAAGACATTATAGATTCAGTTATAACTACTATAAATTATTATTGTACGGAGAAGACAGTGTAGATGTTTACTGCATTGTATGACTTGGAGCATAGTTTAAAGATGAGGACATACGGAAATGCAAACATTGTTCACTTTACTCCATAAATTAAGATTTCATACATGTCCCCAAGGTACAACAGGCATCCTTGTTGTGCCATGGATAATGCTCTATCATATGCTTTTCAGTTTGATGTCCTTTGTGTGATTCTTCACAGATGAGCTTGAAATTATTACCGCTTGCACACAACAGTGTAAATCTAGTTTTGTACTTACAAATGCATCACTGGCAATGGAACAGTTTTAAAGGTCAAGTTAGACCATATGTCAACAGTAATGCCAGCTTTGATATTTTTGCTTATAACACATTGTTGGACCAAGTTGGCAGGATCAAGCATACTGCCCGTCAGGATTTCATCTTGTGTGTTTGAATTCCAGCTTAATGTAAAAATACTGAAAATAGAATATTCGCCAGTGTGTTTTTACATAATCTACTAGCTCTCTTGTAAATGTTTCAGCACTGTTCTTTTAGCACATGTGGTTAATATGGTTCATACTGTGGTGCAAAGAAGACATTTAGGACATGCATGCAATTTTAATTTCAAGTTTGGGAGAGCGATCACTCTGTTTAAACAATGAATAATAAATAAATGTTCATAATGGATACAAATGTGCTGAACACAGCCGTGTGGTTAAGTACACCATGTCAACAGTCATATGGAGTTAGACGACTGAATGACCTAGTGACATTTTCTCCCTGATTAACCCACGGCTTCTCTGTGCAGCTGGATTTCTCAAAAGACGTGTAAACGATTGTGACCACAAATGCAGTGTATTGTTTGCCATCTCTATCTGTTGTTATATCTTAACCATCTGAAGAAGGGTAAGATTGTAACTGAAACTGACGCATTTCTCTAGATTTTACGGAAAATTCTCCCCATAAAATTGCACCTATGAATTTAGGCTGAGAAGCTGAGCATTTTTTTTTTTCAGTCCATTCCAATTTAAAATTAAAAGCACAATTTTGATAAATACAGTTTAGGTTTTTCAATTAAAACAAGACTTGGAATTTTTCCATTCTTAATTTGTTTAGTAGAATGACACAGACAGTAGGATTAGGCATACAGAGTTTCAGTATGAAGCTGTATTGCATTTAATCATGTTTAATCATCACTGACTTTTTTTTTATCTTTGTATGCATTAATATTTATATTAAATGTTTCAAAACCATTTTATTAACATGTAGTAAACCTGTTTTTGTAGTTGTATTGTATTAAAAAGAGGTGTGAAGAATCCTGGTGAGCCGGGGATGTTGTTGACGCCTTCAGAAAATAATACCACTATGCATTTGCAGTAAGCCCCCCAAACAAATGCAAAGATAATTATATGTTGAACCCTGTAACAACCCCAACAATCCCCTCCCTCTCTAACTTCCTGGTCATTTCTCCTTTGACCTAATAATTAAGCTGCTTTTGGCATTATAAGTTGAGAAGCAGCTTTGCCAACCTGCAGTGACAAATCTCTCTCAACTGAACCACCGCTCTGTGGACGTCGCAACTGTCTTCCAACGTGTGGACGCTTCATGGCTCCATTGTTAAACTCCAAACTCTTTTTATCATCTATTTGAGAAAGTGATCTCACTCAGCCAATAATCATGAACAAAAAAAAATAAAAATGCTGGGCATGTTTTGTATGTTGACCTTTTTGATTTAATGTCATGAATGTGAGAAATGAAGAGCCATATGAGCTTAAAGGACAAAACCAGTCATTTAGGACATTTTAACTTCAGATTAAATATCTTTTTCATGATGGCTAACCATTCTGCAAACTATGCAGTACTGTTTTTGATTTTCTGATTCTGCATGTATGTATTTTGCCTTCTAGGCAGCTATTGGTTTCCACTCAGTTCCATATGGCATAAAAATCAGTTGCAGCCTCTGGAAACTTAAGTTGTGTAATCCGTCACAGTCGAAATCACGTCTGCACTGATGCCAATAAATTTCCTTTATTGTTATGTGGTAATATAATTTAAGCGTAGATTGACTGGAAAAGTCTGTGTTGTGTTACTTCAGTACGATAATGCAAATTTGACAAAATCTGAAGCACAGTGCAAAATGGTCTTGATGAATGTAAAGCATACATCATTTGAAGTTAAAGAGCTAAAACATGAACGAACACTTTGGACATTTAAGCCAAAAAACACAGGTACTTTTGCTGAGTTATAAGTCAGCTTGGGAAAATGGCTGAAATACAATAACTGTAAAGATAATAATAACTAATAACTAAAGATATATGAATAATATAAATGTTCTCATATGAAAATGCTGTTTAGGGGAAGTATCTTGTGCATTCCTGCCATGTACTTCACATTTTAGGGTGTTAACTTTATCTTTGGTCATTTGGTCAGATGAAAACTGACTGATGTCTTTAAATTATATCAAATAAAAAGCCTGACGATGTAAGTTTTAGTCTTCTAGTCTTCTTCAAAATTGCAATATAATCCATTAGAAGTGAGGACTTAACCTGGAACAAGAAACAACTAAAACCTGAGGAAACCGCAGCTAACATCGTCTAGGCTAGACTGGAATAGCACAAGTAACTAATTAAGCTAAATTGATTCTTTGTTTGTTCTGAGTTTTGTTTTTTTTAGGAATAAATCAAACTTGCTAAGCTCGAGTTGCAGGTCTAGAAATCAGAATCACTTTGACCCATAAGTGTGATCACACCCTGAGCTCAACAACAAACAGCCAAGGACATCCTCCTCCAAATGCGTCCAGTCGTGTGAGAACTGGTGTAGTTTTTGGACAGGGGGCTTCACAGCCTGTTCTGGCTTAGAGAGGGTGGACATTAAGAGAAACAGACAGGAGTGTTGGGGGGTTGGGAGAATGTGTGAGGCAGGACCCAGCAAGGAGGTTGGAGGAATCTTACAGAAAGGAGAGTCCTGGGTCTTGCAAGCATTACAAGGCAGTGACCCAGGATTAAGTGCGGCAGACAGTAGCAGTTTGATTTGATCGGGCAGTGCTGTGTTGTTAAATCGCTCATTAAATCCAATTAGGGGGAGGTAGAGGGAGACAGAATGGAGGGTGAGTAGGGGGCGATAGAGCTTTAGTCTCGCTGCTCCTGAGGATGATTGCGTGCCAAGCCGAGCAGGTGACAAATCTCCAACTCTGAACTCCTGACCTAGCCACGGGACTCCCCACCTCTTCTCTCCTTTTCACCCTTCTCCTCCCTCTTGTTCTTTCTCTATTGCCCACTCACTGCTTTCACCTGCGACCTCTCAGTCTTTGCAAGGCTAACTTTGAGTTGTGAAGGTGCTGGACATCCTGTGACGCAGCTGATATGTCAAAGAGCAATGAAAATCACACTGACCGGCCTTACATTCAAAATATGCTATCGAGCCAATTAATGTCTCATCAAATTAAAAAAAACTACAGCCTGAGTGTTGCTCTCATGGTGCTGTGACACTACACTCACGCCAGAGCAGTGCCAAGACAAATGTCATACAATTACACAGCATAACACCATCCTGCTGTGGCCTCTCAATAACCTTTCTCTTAACTTTCACAGAAAAAAAAAAAAACTTAGTCATTGTTCCCTCAAAGTCTCATTTGGTTTGGTGATCTGTGAGTTCATTCTTGTTCACGTCGTAGACTGTCATAACACTGCTGCTCTAATACATTGTTTTCCCAACTCTTGTTCCACTGTTTGTCCCTTATCTCTGATTCATGTGTCACATCTCTGTGTTCCCCGTCCTTTCAAATCCAAATCCTTTGCTCTTTTGTCAACGGTATTTTACCCTATTTCTAAGACCTTAATTCGAAAAAAATACTTTCTGTCTGAGTGGACCTGCTTATATAACTGATTTTTACAATATTAAAAAGATATAAATTGTCTTGGAAAAAAGTGGTATATGTGGTCTGGACATTTTTTTTAGGCAGTAACTATATGTGGTATTGTTTGACAAAATCTCCTTTATACTAGGGCTGTAATGAGGATTTAAAAAAATACAGACCCTGTGAGTTCAGCAGATATTTTTAGATATTTATCTTTTAAGAGCCCTACAATGATGTGAAAGTTTTTAGTCGATATGTTTCCAGTTTTAAGTAATTCAACTATTATATTATAAATTATTTGTATTCACTTTTTAGTCATTTCAAAGCTGCTGTATGTCCCACATTGCCTACATGATGGACTAAAAGCTTATTTACCTTCTCTACTAAATTCTAATGGGAACATTTGTTGTCCAGTTGCTTTCCCTATAAAATTAACCACCATACAGTATGTTAACTACTCAGGGGTTCTCCATCTTTAAGTGCAAAGGGCCAGGGGTAGAACCTTGAGGGACACATCTGACTTAATTGTGCTGTACCATGTAGTACTGCATTGTCAGCCATTTTAATTAAGAGTGTATTATTAATATTCCTGACACACTCGGTCTCCTGAAGAAAACCCATTTCTGTGTGAGAACATACACGTGTTATACACACTTCTGTAATTATTTTAACTTTGTCTGAACACCAGTGAGGTGACTAATTAACTGTCAAGAAGTTTCTGGGTTCACAATCAAAGCAAGTGAGATATATTTTGTTAGAAAGTAAGATTGTGGCAAGAAATGATCACAAAATTTCTATATGAAGTCCACTTACAGTTATTACAGTAAAAATATTGCTGAACTATCCTACTACACTAACTAAACTTATAATTATGTCTTTAAAATCCAATACAAGCTGTAGCTTGATCATGAGTCATCACAAATGAAACAACTGTCATGTTTTTGGCTTTTATAATGCAATAGGTATTTATTCTTTACCATATTTACTAAAATGACAATAATATTATTTTTACTAATATTGTTTTCTCCCTCAAACATAGCAATAAATGTGGCAGGCCATTTTTTACACAATATCAGTCCAACATAATAATTTTCAAATGTACATTATGTAAACTTAGAATGCAGACCATCTGTAGTCTGTATGGCTTTCATTTAACAAATTTGCCTTTATTTGTTTTCCTATTTAATGTACTGTGGATGATTCTATATTATCTGCATTCTGATCTTGGTGCTACTTTGTAATGTCTTAGTTTTACTCATATAGTGCAGAGTGTGTTTATCACAGACTGTAAAACCTTCACTCTTGGTTTTGCCTTGTACTCTCATGTATCTTCTTGTCCTTATTATGCATAGACATTTACTGGTTCCTTCTGGGTCTGTATGCAGATTAAAGGGGCTTTTATATCTTCAAGATCATTGGTTGAAATTACTTTTTATGGCCTCTGGTGCTCCTTTGGTCATCTGTTCCTCAGGTCAGACTGAATTACTGCTGGCACAAATGTTTCAAGGTTGTCGCTGGTCTTATTGGAGCCACAGCAAAATTGTTTAAAACCAAAAAGGCTTGCGTCTCTGCAAGTGAAAGATTTAATGGCAAACTCAGTATTTGCATATATTTTTTTAAAATTCTACAAATAATTATAAATAATACTGCTAATTAAAAATGTAATAATACAAATCAACATACATAATCAAAATGAAATACATGCTTTTTTAATGCTTAGTATTACTTACTGCAGTTTTCATATATTGCAGTGCACAATTGCAGATGAATTGTGAGGCATTTCTTATTCAATTCTACACAATATTTTGCATAATTTAACATGATTTATAACTAAATCTTAAAATTCAATCTAAAAAAAAAAAAAATAGATTGACAATTGAACGTGCATCACATTTATTAAATAGTCATATTTAATTATTTTGCTTTTTTAGTTTCATTACTAAATGTATTTTAATATTGAGGTGTAATACTGTACATGAAACACATACTCTGACCAATAAAATTTAATATCTCTATAGTGGCAGTGATGGTATAGATGCATCAGAGTGCTTTAAATATACTATAATTTGTTCAAATTGTTTGTTCCATGTCATTATTGTGACACCATTTGCACTAAAATGTTGGTTTTACAAAGAAACTCAATTTCCTCTGAACAATTAGGATTATAGCACAGCGCTGTATGTGAGACATTACGTAGCTCCTGACCATTTAACTGTGAAGTTTTGAAAACTAAGTCTTGCAGACAGAAAGTCAAGTGTTTCCACCCTGAGTCCAATTGCCCCAAACAGGACTGTCTGTCTCTACTGTCACCTCAGTGGGTGGCTAAAAATGTTTGAGAAGCTCCTCATATATTTCTGTCTCTATGTGCTCAGGTTTACATGATGTACACAATGTACGGTGGAACGTCTGACTTAGAGGAGAAGTAGGAGTTTGTTTACGGCACCAACGCTGCCTGCCTTCACAAAGTGCTAGAATTAAAACAGGGAGAAAAGGCGACAAGTGCCACACGACAGATGAACTTTTCACCCTGAATTTTTGCCACCAGCGTTTAGGCTGTCCTCTGCAAAAGGCTGCCAGCTACAGAACAGAGACAAAGGCAGTCTGCAAAGGTCTGGGATCAGTGGACAGCAAGGTCAAGACGGAAGTGGTGACTTACAGTATATGCATAAGGAATGGAAAGCTCCACGTTCCTTCAATAGATGACTTGATGCCCTAGTTACATTGGATATACGTCTCTGTGCGCCCACTGAGGAAGTCCTCCAGGCCCTACGAGTCACAATAAAAGTCATTAGAGCCTCCGTAACCTTTTATTGAACTCTGCCATTCTGTGCTCCGTTCACTGTGCTCTTGATCCTCAGCTGTGCTGTCTCTGACTTTTTCCAACCTGGAACAGACAGACATTGGACTTGACAAACTCCTCTTCATGTGTAACATCACAAGCGACCCAGAGAGTTGGCTCAATGGGTTTCACAGCATATTCAGTTTATTGTCTTGCCTTATTTCTCTGAATATGTATCAAAATGGCTGAGGGGGACAGTTATGCCAAATCTCTTTGTCAATCCCTCAAGAAAAGTAAAGCAATCTTTTCTAACAGGCTTCTAGTCCCAGAATAGATGACAACTTTGACACTGATGTATCATGTCTCAGTAGTTCAGACATGGAAGGCGGTCTGCCTAGGCTTGAAGCAGCTCAGGCAGCGAGCCAACAGAGGTACATGAGGAACGTAGGGTGGGGAGACCTATTTAAAAACAATCCTATCTGTGGATCCACTGTGGGCTAAACAAAGGATTGGCCCTCATTAAGATAAGAGTGTCCACGAAAGCAGACCAGTTCTTACGTGAAAATGCTGTCAGGGAGGCCGCAGAGAGGCAATGGCCTATTTTCTCTCTACATATCTGTGTGCTCATCGTCTTTGCAAGTACTGAGCATGCTCATCAGCGTCTCCCCCTCCATTCCCCTTCATCACATCCATGTTGCTGGCGGTCATGTGTATATGTCAGGAGTGGGAAAACAATGATAAACATTGACAAATAGGCTCGGCTGTTTTCCTGATGTGCCACAGAGCAGAAGTAATACAGAGAAGCTGGGTAGAACAAACTACTCCAAACAAAAAAACAAAAAAAAAAACAAACAAAAAAAAAAACACTTGTTCCTGCAAATTCAAAAATAAAAACAGAATCTTTCTTTTCTGGTTCAGCTCACTCATAACAACAATGTCATACAAAATGTTCCGGATCAAAATTTGACTTATTTGTAAACATGAACTTTCTTTTGTTTGCTTGTTATTTGACTATTTTTAGGATTAGTATATTTAGATTTAGTAACAAGCTGCTCCTTTGTCTCCAGTGGTTCCCTCTGTTACAAATAAAAAAACACAAGATATTAATAACAGTTTTCTCCATTCATAAACAAGATAAAAAACCACCAAACTCATTATGACAAGTTATCATCAGATGTATATAAAATTATAAAAACAGTCCCCATCCCATTAATTAAGCTGGTCATGATATTCAGTGAAAAAAAGATTGTTTTCTTGTTTTAGTTTTATTTGATGTTTGTGATTTTTCTCCCTATAATGAATTCATATCAAACACAAGTACAATTTTCTACACCATTATATATTATTAGTGCCGGGGCGTAATGCAAAGATATCAGTTTATCAAGGCAAGGCAATTTTATGTATGTAGCACATTTCATTACAGGAAAACTCAATGTGCTTTACATTAAAATTCATACAGTGACAAGTAAGATGAGATTATATCAAAGTACAAGATTAAACAACACTGACAACCGACAAACCTCCGAAAGATACTTACAAACCACACAAAATCTACCAGATCATTTAAATGATTGAAATAATTTTAGCTCAAGGATTTTAAATATTAATGAATATTCTTTCCAATTCTTTTATAAGTATAAATTTTCTCATACTTTCTCATGGTTTAAAAGAGTACAAGGCTAATGTATATTTAATAATTAAGAAATGCACTGTATATAAATATATAGAATCATGAATGAAATCCTGAAAAGTCATGTCCCTAGTGACACTTGTTAGAGGCTGCTTTGAGTGTGTACATTCTGTTATCGGTCCTGATGGATTTAAACGTCGATTAAAAGCCATAGTATAAAATATGTCTGGAATTGATAATTAAAGTTCCCTAAAGGGATTCTGAAGAAGACGCTCTTTGAGACATGAACAAATAATGCCTTTCAATAGACTGACTTTCAATAGAAATATGTGTAATCTAAAACTGTAGAAATACAGAAAGGGCATGTTTTTTTGTTACGTTACACAAGCTTATAGTTACACTTTGACACAATGAGCCACTGAGAAGTTGAAACGCAGTGGTAACACATTTGCTACGAAATTCTTCAAAATAGAAATACTTTCGCAAAGGCTGTTTAGATTTTCTGACATGCATTTATTAGTGTTACTTATTTATTTATTTATTTATTTATTCTAAAGCAACATTACAATTCTCTAGACCTAAAATGATCCAGTTAAACCATAAATTAAACAAGTTAACATAATAATAATAATAATAATAATAATGATAACATAAATTACTTTGATAGTGTCTATAATGCACCTGCCATACTGCCTCAAGTATGAACAAAACAGATATGCATAC
Source organism: Sciaenops ocellatus (assembly GCA_033000465.1). Lineage (NCBI taxonomy): Eukaryota > Metazoa > Chordata > Actinopteri > Sciaenidae > Sciaenops > Sciaenops ocellatus. The sequence continues at coordinate 19,271,930 of CP136882.1, read as the reverse complement.
ACTGTATACATCTATACAAAAACAAGGGTATGTACATATATATATACACTGTTGCTCATGAAGTTGGAATAATTTTGTTTTCTGACACATTCCTCTTTTTATTCCAATTTATACACATCAGGTTAATTGTGGTCTAATTTTTACTGTGATATGTTTGGAAGAGATTGATCAATAGAGTTTTGAGAAGATATACTTCATATATCAAGAATAAATCACATTGTCACAATCGTTTCATGAGAAGAGGTAAAAATATTTTATTCCAACTTTATGGGCAACAGTGTACTCATCCAGTTTCTGCGTAACATACATATCAATAACATAAATACCCAAATACATTTATGTATTTATTAATGCTACAATTAGTGGTTAAAACAATAGATAAGTAGAAGTAAAATTAGACCAGCCACATCAAAATGTTACATTTTAAAGGTGTGTCTCCATGTAATGTAACTTTATAATTCCTTTAAAATACTAGTACTGACCCCATTTTGTTAGGGTCAGGGTTTAGAAAAATACAGATTTTCAAAATATATGGAACAGCCTATTCTTTCCAGGAGCTGTGCATGTATAGCATACAATGGACCGATCCTTTAGCATCTGAGCCTGAGAAAGCTGTCCATCGACATCATAACCAATGGACAGAATGCCCCAAACTAACAAACAAAAGCTCTCAACTCATGCAGTGTATCAGACATGTGTTTAAGCTTTGTTATTAGAGAATAAAAAGAAGCTTAGCTGTTAACTCAGACACCATGAACTCTACATGACACAGGGTTCACACAGAGGTTATTGGTTCAAATTAGCTGAAAGATCTGCAGGGCCGACAGAAGCAATCTGTAATGTGACAGTTATGCTCCACCAGGGGGCAGTATATTACCTTGTTTTGGGAGATGCCGCTGTTAAGGGCAGAGTAATGAATGAATAGAGAGAAAGAGTGAGAGAGATATGACCCTCTGATGAACTGCAAATCTCCTGAGAGCTCAGCAGGGCATTGCCGACTGGTTAAATGCCAACCCTCCACCTGGAGAGGAAAACACTGACAATAATGCATCTGTACACGTACAAGTGCTTTGTCTTTGCCCATGTGGCTGTATTTGCATTCTCTGTTAGTGAGCGTTTGGTGAGTTTTTTGGGGTGTGGTTAATCGCGCTAACATGTAGTCAGCATTACAGCAAACACAACTCTTGTGCATCCCACGTTTCAGGTTTGTCCGCTGTGCCCTAACCCCACTCAAGATGAAGCCCTGTGAACATTTTCCTCACAGATTGAATTGAGACTATTGAAGCCTTTTGCTGCCAGATCACTTCTCTAAACAATCCCTTGGCTCCTCGCTTCTTGCTCCACTCTGGACTTTTTTTACCCCCCTTTTTTGGCACTCTCCCTTACTTTTCTCCATGTCTTTATTTCGTTTCCTAACAAAAGCCAGGACCGGGAGGCACATGATTAGGCTGCCACTAATTGGTATCAGATTCACAGGTTTGGATCAGCACCGTGCTGGCTGGAGCCAAGGCATTGCTCACATCTGCATAAAGAGTGGGTCGCTGAGAACCCGAGTGTGTCGAGCCACTTGGCCCACCATCAGTTTCTCCTCACAGAGTCGTAGGCCTGCCATCACGCACAGTGCTCCAGGGGCCAGACGAGCTCCAAGCACACACATGTATGACAGCTTTCAAGTGCAAGCCAAACTCTGATCAGAGGACCTCCATATTGACACCTTTCATGGTTTGTTAGCACCTTGACAGTGAAGAAGCAGGACAGCTGAGACGTCTGCAGTGTGACGGAAAGAACCGGCCGGCGTGGAGAGAAGGCTGAGGTTAAGGGAGGCAGGGCAGACATGGGGATTAGGGAGTGGGATCTGCCTGCCATATTTTCTGCCTTTGTGGCCTTCAAACAGAGAAACTCAAAATGCAGAAATACTTTGCACTTGTAACTGCTAATACATTTTGTCAGTAAGCAGCGTGTTTTCTGTGGGTTTTTGTTCAATGAAGGAGGAATTTTATGATTGGCTACACCACTGAATTTGTCTTGGCAAGGCTCCGTGGGTTGCTTTCGACTTTATCGCAGTGACATGAGTTTGCAGATTGTGGGGGACAGCGGGTGGGGGTTGTGTACAGAGTTGGGTAACATGGGAAACTACATAAGAAAAAAAAAGCAAACAAAAACATAACAAGAAAAGTGTAGGGACACCTGCATGCTCACATAACATGTCCTCCTTCCCAAAGGGACATCCGTGACCCAGAAAACAACTATCTAGCAGGTTGTCTGTGGCTAAAGGATGGTTTGTGGCCATTAAGCCAGTGGAGCGATAGCATGCTCACCACAGTACAGACTTCGCCAGCAGCAAACACTTGGGAGGCTGCCATTGGATACAAGACAGCAGCCACAAGGGGTTTCCTGCCAATCGTCCGACAGTTCTCCGACGTCAAATGCTTGGCAGCTTCAGCACCACCCCTCTTTTGCTTAACCCCTTATTTAACCTGACAAGATCAGTAAGAACATGTTTGTTTATGACAAGGGCCTCGGGAGTTGATTGCAGGAGGCAGACTGGATACACAACTGGCCTGTCGTTTTAAAAAATCTAGCCAGATCAAAATGTATGCATTTGCTGCAAAGGATATAAGGCTGATGAATATTATTTATCCATGCTAATGAGGATTACAAGTTATGAGCTGAAATTTGTAATTTAACAAAGATGACAGATATTTTATTAAATTAGTGATACATTGCTCAGAATTCTTTTTGGGCAGATATATTAATTAACATGTGCATGCCTCTGTGTTGTCAAATGTTGCCATGAAAAAATGGTCTAAAACTTCATAAAATAGGCTTGCGAAATATAACACTATTTTTTCAAGTTATGTCAGAGACATATGCAGGTTGTGAAAAGTACTACCTCTTTTTAAGTTTGTACTGATTGATAACAGTCATAAAAAACTTCATGAGAGCATTGCTTATTCATTCTGCAGATCTTTTGAGTTGGCTGAATGAGCAGAACTGACAATTTTCCAGTTGCAAACCCACTTTATCTCTAACTCAACTTAGACATCTCTTGTTACACCCCCTGCTGGTGCTCTCCTGGTAGCTTCTCACCAGTCTGAAGACTTTTTACTTCTTCTCTGGTTCTTCACTGCTCTTTCCAACTTGTACGGTCTGTGCCACCCTCCTGCTGATTTCCCACCAACCTCCTTTGGTAAGCCAGTTTCCCTATTTCTCCTCCAGCACCTGCTTATCGGTCCTCTGTCGTTTGGTGATGGCAACAACCACCTTGGGGAGCAGAGGTTGGAGATAGTAGAGATGACTTCCAGGTGACTTTTGGACAGAGTGGAGAGTGCAAAAATTCAAAAACTTTGCATCAAAGATTCAAACCTAAGGAGCAGACTAAAGATCTGCATCTTATGTCAAGTCAGGCTAAAGCTTCACAAAGAAGATTTATGTTAGATCAAAAGATTGCTCTATCAATTTAATGTTGTTCCGCCTTCAGAAATATATTTTTCCATTCCACAAAAAATGAAAATAGAACAAAAATGATTGGACTGTTGGTTTAACATGGCTTTTCAGTCATGCAATTAACTAGTCAAGGCAGCATAATGTCTGTGCAGCACCTCATATTCTCACTACCTACTGGAGATTGTACAGAGAAGCTCTCTTGCTGAAGAAAAGAAACCTAATTTGTTTTCATATTTCATTTCCATCCTCATATTTGGCAAGCAAATGGCCTAAAATAGCACCAGCGAGTACAGATATGAGGCATATGGTTACTTCCAACAGCGACTTGCCCCAGACCAGTATTGGCCGACTATTTGTAGGCAGCCTTTCATTCCGACCCTTCATCAGATAATACAACAATACAAATCAGGGACTTTGATTGGAAGGGACACTTTTCCTGCTACACTTTCATGTGACATAACAAAGCAGGAGAGAGGGGGGAAAAAATGACTTTCAAAACGTATAATTTCCATTTGTTTTGACCGACATTCATCTCGTTCGCTCTTTAATTAAACTACAGTGAGGTCAGAAAGATTGTTATGCCACTTTTTAAAAGCTTTTTGTGGAAATATAATCCTGACCACTTCACGAAGCTGGAGTCACCTTATCCTTGCTCTGTGCCCCATGGCAGCCCTCTCACACTCTGAACTGCTTCCAAACACAACAAGCAGGGACTGTACACAGCACGAGGAAAAACTGATACAACGTGATCTCTCTTTTTTTTCACTTGTCCCCTCGTCTTTCCTATTGTAAGTCTCTCCTGCTCCCCTGCTGGCACATCCAATCAAATTAAAACTGGATGGAAGGGAAGGGAATTGCATTTATGGGGCCCTGTTTGCCCCCACATAGAAAAAAGAGACTGGAGACGGGAGTTTATAGCTACCCCTTCACCCCCTTTACTTCTTGTAATCCCCGGTAGAAACCGAAGAGAAGAAGAAAGGGCAGCGTCTGTCGCCCAAAGACGGTACAATAACAAAAAGAAAACCAACCAACCCATAACACCAAAACCCTTCGATAATCTAGGCCACGGAGGGAGGCCTTTGGAACAAGTGACAAGGCTGGTGTGTGTATGCATCTGTGTGCGTGGACAGCCCACCAGTTCCACTCATGGGTAACAGATGGTGCCTTATCATTGGCCAGGATCGGCAGCGTAGCACACATTCCTAGACATGCCGGTAATGCCTTTTGTGATGTTCAGTTAATGGTAAGTTCACGTAGAATTACACACCAAATTACCGTCAGAGTGTTCTCGTTACTTTATGCATCATCAGTGTCTAACTTGTCAGACGGAGCACGGTGGGGGGCATTTTATTGAGATAATTGTTGTCTAATGATTGAACAAGCTATTACACCTTCCTGTGTGCCTTCTTTTTAATTATACATCCACACGTCCATGCCAGCATGACCCACGAATGAGCACCCATCATACAAACACTCTTCCTCACCTGGCTGCCCTAAAAGCTGGCCTTTTAGCAGCCTCCCTCCCCCTTCACCCTTTTAATAATGCCCTTTTATTCTTGAACACATTATTAAACACTGTCACTCAGGCTAAATACCAGGAATACTTGGATAAGAGCCTAAACAAGGATGGGGGTGTAGAAAAGGAGGGTGAGGGTACACGGAGTACTCTGAGTGATGGATCTGTTTGAGTCCATAAATGCGGGTGTTGTGAATAGAGAGAGAAAGGTAAAAGCTGGGAGGCTGAAGGAAGGTTGGAGGGAGGCCAAGTGCATTATGGTTGAGGTGAGGAGTTCACGCTGGAGAGCAGCAGGGAGGCCGGTGTTCACTTTGGCTGCACGCCGTGATGGCTGGTCAGTGAGGAAGATGATTGACACCTGGTATAACTGACTGGATGATTGACAAATGCAGTGGGCATGTTAAAAGTCTTTGGGTGGAATGATGGTGGTGGTGATGATGTCCTGCGTGTTTGTGTGAGTGTGCACCTGAGCAGATGTCTATGTAGGATATTCTGGGGTATGAACATATGTTTGAGTGCATGCATTTGTCTGGGTGCATTCATGAATGTGTTCCTCCACAAGGTTCAGCTTCTCCCATACACATCTGGAATTATTTTTGCAAGAAGGAACTTTCAGGTAATGTAACACATCCTCTGGCCAATTCTGCTTGATGAAATACTGATACTGAATGCTTTTAGTCCATCTTAACAGAATGGAGAATGCTTTTCTGTGACTTTCACAGAGGAAAATGGAAAATCAGAAAACTATGCTTTCTTGTTCAGATGGTAAGATCCAAGCAACTCTTTTTTTCTGTATGCTAAATGTGAAGCTAAAGCCAGGAGATGCTTAGCTAGTTTAGCATAAAACACTGGAGGCAGGAAGAAACTGGAAGCCTGCATCTCTCCAAACATTAAAACATTCTGCCTTCTAGCATCTTTTAAAAGCTCACCAATTAACATATTATATCTCATTAGTTTATTTCATTTGTTCAATGTATTTTCAAATGTTAGCTGGTTTAGTAAGACTGTATGTCTAATTATTAACCTATTGCCAAAGTGGGCATTCAGACCTAAATGTATAAAAAAAACAACAACAAGGCATAGGAGGCACTTTTTGAGCAATGCTTGCATTAATTTGAAGATTTATCAGACGTAAAAACACTTCACTGAGGTTTATAATACTACACAGTAATCTGCCAGGAATGCGTCCACATATTTGAACTACAAGTGCAATTCTTTGCTGGTTGACATTTCATTGCAATGTGTAAAAAACTGAGCTTGGTTCAGTTTATATGCTGATGGCCCTGATTGTTTTTTCCACTAGAGGCTTCTGCATCAGGACTCTTGTTGTGCCAATGCAGTTGACTATTTGGAATAAATGAAGAGACTGCGTTTTTGCATGCAGCCGTCTGAATATGGTATTAAATATTTCCGACTTTTGACAATACTATGTTGTTGCATTGCAAAATTTGCCAGCCAGTTTGCATCCCTAATGCTAGAAACTGCCTGTTCAGCTATAATGCGGCTAGGGCAAAGATGGCAAAACTTTGAAAAACATACATATGAATTTTGAATAACGGTAACTGGGACTTTCCAATGGCACCAAAAAGCCTCTATGTAGCAACACACAATAGCTGACACAATGACTGATGGCACTACCAAAGTGGCCTTGTTTTGATATTTAATAGCCTTAGTACCCCCCAGTGAGAGACAAAGCACATGATAAGGCTTAACCGAGGCAGTGACAGGCTTAGCCTACTGGTTACTGCGAGGAGTGACAGGATGATGGGAAAATGAGTTTCCAAAGCATTTTGAGAGTAGCCACAGTTTGCTGATGTCACCAGAGCAGGGCTTGGCACAAAGACATACACACACACAAGACACACAAGGATCACCTGCCTGGAGACAGGGTGGATTATGGGGAATTAGGGGGCACTGTGTGACTTGGCACTGAAACTGGGGGTCCTGTTGTTGCCGGCGCAGGATCTGAAATTCTGCCAAAACACACTGACACACTCTTACAATAGAAAGCACACAGATGAGTGAGGACACCGATACGAACACATGCACAAGGTAAAGACAGAGGCCCTTGTGTACATGTGTGCTTGTGCTGACACATGCATACTGTTTGATACACTTCTGTGAGCACAGACACACACAAACACACAAATAGTTCGACCTGTAACACATTAGGAGACACGCCACATTGCACATAAGCAGTCTTTCATACACACACACACACACACACACACACACACACACACACACACACACACACACACACACACACCAGCTCCCAGCAGTGTAAGTGTGTCCCCTATTCGACAGTAGCAACTGTAACAATGACAAGGCTTAGCGGTGCAACAGTAGCCCCCCTGTAGATTGACATACGAGACCGCTGTTCACACAGTGCGACCATTCACAGCCTCGGAGCTTGATAACTCAGTTTTAGCCAACACTAACCTGCAGCTGTGCACTGTTATAATTAACAGTGAGGTCTTTACATGAAATGTCAATCTTTATTCAGACTTTTAGAGACAAGCATATCCAGCGAATGTAAACTGTGATGTGGCTGAAGGGAATAATTTAATATAAAGAGCCTGTTTAGTACAGTATGTAGCAGCCATGCTTAAAGATCAATCATAGACTTTAACTTACCATATTTGCAAATGTTTTGAAATGTTACTGCAAATTACAGCAAAATAAAAATACTGATAGCTTGAAATATATTTTAAATATCTGATAATATAATATTAACTCAAGGTTTTCTTACTGCCTTTTTTAAGAGTTTTAAATGCATCTCATGGTCTTTATCAGAAGACAGTGTTTGCCTACTTGTCACAGAGATTGCTCAGCTGTCAACGCAGTATCAAACTTTGACATGACAACAGGTATATGTTGACAATATGACAATAGTATATTTTATATTTTTCTCCTTTTCATTTTTAATACTTTTAATATTTTCTTATATTAAGACTTGTTTTTTTTATTCAGTGTTTATCTGTTACTCTGTGTTGTCAGGGAGACCGAGAGTCACAAAATCTGTGTATGTATTGCAGAAATTGACAATAAAACTGACTTTGACTTTGACTTTGATTTATCGGGGGATTGTGCATCAGACGTGTCTGTAAAAGGTCCAGAAAATAACAGTAAGTGGACACTGAGCTAAGATTTAATTTTTTCTGATCAAACCACTGTTAAAAAATGAACTTTTACTTTCAGCATCAACTTCAAATTTTATAAAAATGTATTGCTTCTTCAAGGACTGTAAATAACTGCATCCAACACACATACAAACATTTAATCCTAAATGAAACATTAACATTTGACTCTGTAAAAACTGTTCTTCCATATCAGTTGAATTTCCAGGCATCTCTTTCCACACACACATACACTATTCACAGTTGTAAAACACACATGGCATACACAAGGGAGGACTTGCACTCAAGAGTAATAGTATGGCTATGCAGGCACACTGAAAATAAGTGAAGAGAAAAAGTACTGCTGCTGGATTCCAAACACACACACGCCCACACACTCTCAGACACACACACACACACACACACACACACACACACACACACACATACACATGTAACCCACATTTATGTATGGATTAATTCTCAGACGTGAAAAACACACAAACACAATGGCACAAAACACACACACACACGATAAATCACATCACATGGTTTCTAATCAAGCAGAAACACACACAGTTGTGCAGTAGGTATATGCAGGCAGCAACACACTCACGTACACGCACTCTTACAGTACACCGTATCATGCATATCTCTCACACCCCCTGCCAGTTGTCAGTCACTGCCTTTGAGCACAAGGCCTGAGGGACTAGATTAAATCCTTCTGGAGACAGGATGACGGGTACAGAGGCCTGCGCTGAACACACACACACACACACACACAGAATGAATGACGGCATGTCCTATGCTAACTATCTCTACATGATGAAACTCAGTGTTCTTTGCTGCGATCTCGTGACAGATTTGCAAGAAGACACAACTTTTTTCACATAAAACGAATTACCTGTCATTCCAATATCTCAGCTCATAATATAGAACGTTGTGTGTCTCTGAGAACAGAAATATTTTAACAGCCCCAAAGCCTGACTGCATAACAAGTAACAAGAATCAAACAAATTAGAATGTTTAAACTTTCAGTTGACTGTTACTGAAACCAGGCAGGAAATTAAAAGCCTGCAATAAATTTTTGTTGTGATTGCCTGCAAATAATGAGGGACAAAATAATGCATGCTCATAAACATTTCATTGCCATGGCCTCCAGGGGTAATATAACCAAATGGTTGATTTACTCTTTATCTGTGTAATATAACAAATCACATATTAGTTGCTCATTGTTGTGTTCTGCCATGCTTGGCGGATCCCTTCTATTACCTGGTTAATGATATATTGACAATAGCTGAAGCAATTTCTGTATATTTTTCCCATCCTCTTAAATTACATTATACCTACAAGCTGAGAAAGCAATTTGAACTCTAAGGGCCAATGTGGCAGCAGTATTGTCAGGTGATTTGGGTAGCTGAATACTTGAAATTGCCAAGTTGCTCTGTTGTGATTTGTGTTAGTGTTAACTTCAGTGGCTATTGACAAAGTGTTGACAGCTGCAGATGAGTTACAGGCATATTTCAGAGGATACTTTGTTTTTTCTTGTCGCATCACAAAGCAGCAGAAGCTAGGCAACCTCCAGTGAAAGCCAGAGTCTCCTGGCTTGAGAATGAAAGTTATGCAAAGGCAAAACAGATGGTTATGAGATGGTGAAGCTTTTTGGCACGACGGTTCAAAATTTTTTGATGCGCTCTTTTGTTGTTTTTAAATGCCGACATCAACTGTCTTCTTGGCTCTGCTGCGAGTGGCCGTAGCAGCTGTAATAACATAGCAGTGACAGAATTATGAAGGGTTTATGACCTAGTTCCTGCGGTGAAATTGGGTGAGTCACCAAAGGCTATGTGAGTCAAATCTGACTACACGATTGCAATGTGTATCTAAAAATTAACAATTTGCTCAGGTAATGGCAAAAATTACTATATGTGCATGTGCATCTTGGTTGTTATCCTTTGTTTCACTCAAAACAGCTGAAGGGGCATATTTATTACCACATACATACCCGTTGTATTATGGGTAAAATGATACACATTTCAATCTGCTCAAAACCGGATGGTTGCTGTGGGAGCGAGAAAGTGTTTTATTGACAGATGACATAACATTATGGCTACCCCCATCTCTTCTCTCAAATGAAAACTATGCTGTGGATTGATGGCAGCAACATCTGAAAAATCCTCCATTTTCTCACCCAACAAGCATTAACTGAACTGCTCCCAGAAGAGGGAACTTGCTGTCAAAGATACTTATGTGCCAATATATTTATGGCACTTATGGCAGTATATTTCTCTTGGGGAAGGAAATAGTTTGAACATTCAAACTTGCATTTTTCTTTGGTGCGGAGTGTATAATAGTCATCCAATTTCTGAGGAGACCTCCAGCAGTCCTGTGTCCTTGGATTTTTGAATCTGTATGGGTGACTCTGCACCATCGAACTCCAGTATTATTATATTTTTGATGAACAGGCCATGCGGGCGCAGTCCAAACTCAAGGGCACAGCCCATCTATCTGCCATCTGTCAGCGACTTGTCATCTGGCTGTGGTAATTACACAAGCGTAAATACAGCCAGGCGACAGTAGTTTGACGACTGAATGAGATCCATGAGATCTATGTGGAGTGTATGCCTGTGAGTCTCTGGTGGGTTAAAAAAAACACAAGAAAACACTTCAGGTCTCAAAGCTTTCCTCTCAGGAATGGACGGTAGTGTTTATAGGCCAACCTGGAAGTGGCTCAGCCGCCGACCTTTAATTCCTCAACATGGCTTGTTGTCTGGGTGGTGACCTCTTAGTACAGACTGGGATTTGGGACTTACATAGATGGATGGCGGCTATACCAAGGCTGTGTAGGTGAGTATACATGTGTGAAGAAGAAAGAAGGAGAGTCTGTTTTTTTTGACTCATCTTAATTGTCATTTTTGTTTCTCTTTGATCTCCACCTCTAGGGCTAGCAAAGTACATAGCGGAGTATAGGAGTTAAATAATCAAGTTTAATTTGTGTTCATTTTTATTCATCCAGAGAAGAACCATTTAATAATGACATTACACATTTTCAGAAACTGCCTAACATCACACGCAATATCTGCAACAGAAAAACCCTGTGTAAGGCTTAAGTGTCTTACAAAAAGAGCCCTAATGATAGTTCTTGGGTCAAAGGGGTTTGTTTTTGTTTTACATTCTATCCCAAAAAAGAGCTTGTTTCTTTGAATCCCAAACTGCCACAGCTTCCCAATCCATCGACTAGCTGAATCTTTTTTAAAGAAAATATGACTTCTTCCAAGAGGCATTTACTGCCTTCACAAGGCAACCAAATAGTGAAACAGCCGATGAATAAAGATGAAGAAAGGATGGTTTTATGCAAGAACATCTTTGACCAGATAACCTATGGGGAAACAATTCACTGAGGCAATAAAAAAAGGCCTATAAACCAGCTGAAGAAGATCAAGGAAACAGACATTTGACTCTGAGGCTCAGCAGGGAAGGTAAAACACCTTAAATCTTCCATCCTGAGCACTCCATTTTAGACTGCGGATAGATTCCTTATCTTTATGTGTCGGTAGTAGTAAAAGATTAAAGTTGTCTGTATGCATTGTGGGTCGACTCTTGGTGGTCTGGCTTCGAGACCTCACAGACACTCAAGAACACTGACTCTTCTTCCAAGCAGAAAAAAAAGCCCTCACAGTAGGAGCTTTGTTCATATTGATTCTTCCACAGCAGTATGACTCTGACAGCACAAAATGAATTGACATGGACTCTCTGAAGGTTGATCTTTTACATAAACTGTCTACAGTTCAAATGCAATCAAATCTAGGATGACTGACACTTGAATGTAGCCACTAGACTTTTATCTGGCCAAGCATATCACCTTGAGGCATGTGTATCTCTGTGTATCAGTTTTTCAAGGTGAGGTATCCACCATTGGCACCTGTCTTGCTGAATCAATTTTGGACTCAGGCTAGATTCTACATCTTTAATTGGAGGTGAAGTAAAGGAATTGAGCTGGTAAGCAATGAGAAAGTTGTATGGAATCACTGACACGGCACAGACATTTGAGCAATGACCGACTGAGCATGCCTGTAGAAAAAATTACGATAAGAGGATCTATACTTTTGATGTGAACTGTCAGGTGAACACCAAACCTTCCTACCCCTGAGGCTCCGGTCTGTATTGTGCAGACAGGACTGGCAATAGAGGCTGGGCCATTGAAAACTGTGATCCTTCTTGCATAACTAAAACTCAAATCCGCCTCTGTTCAAGTGAAACCAAAGTAATCTTTTGCCTTGCCTCTTATGCACAAATGTTACCACTGGAGTCTTTTACAGTCCATTTTTGCTGCAAACAGTGAATGCACCGACGGAAACCAAATGTCAATATGTCCGACATCTCAAACCTGAACTCCAGTTCTTTTTGTTTATCCTCTTCAAACCCCTCTAATTTTTCCTCTTGTCTAAGCTTATGGTGTACTCATAAACTTGAGGTATAATTGTTATGCTTTTTAAAAAAAAAATGTTACACAGCAAAACTTTAGGCAAGTTTGACGTCCAGGTGTTCCTGATTGTCTTTTGGGCACTTCCCTGGCCTGAAGAGAAAGGGATTGACTTTGTTGCTGCAGGAGTCGACTCTGTGTCACCCATGTGATGTGACGTTCTTCAACAAAACATGGTCATGATGTCAGCCATTCTGACTGTGAGGCCTCATTTGACTATAGCCAGGGCACTCTTCTCTTGTTGTAGACAGTTGAAGTTTTATTTTAAAGATAAAGGGTGTATGGCAAAGTTCTCAGACAAATCAGTAAATCAAACGCTTTATAATATGATACTCTACAACTCAACATCTTAATTATTGCCCTCCTGGCAGCTCCCAGGTAGAATATGTTGAATTAGTGGCCCATCAGCTTTGACCATTCAATCTACCAAACTAAAAGCTTTATCATAATACACTTTTTTCAGTATTTTCAAGTTGTGCCTTTGCCTTAGTTTGCACCACTTAGAATAAACCCACTACCTTTCCAATTTGAATACCTTTGGACATTCTCTAAACTTTATTTTGAATTCTGTCAGAACACACATCTACACTGACATACATCCACTGACACGCCACATTATTTCACACTCAGACTTCTGCAAAGCTCTCAAACTCCTCCAATAAACAAACGCTGACTCATTAGTCGCTCGACTCACTTTTCCTCCTGCAGATTCTCCTCCTCGCTTTTGCTTTCTCCTCTCCTCTCTCCTTTAGTTTACCATCTCTCTCTCTCTCTCTCTCTCTCTCTCTCTCTCTCTCCTTTCCAACTGCGTTTCCCACCTCGCTTGCCCTACTCCTCCTTCTTACGGCTCACTCTTGAATTCTCAAAGCTCACCTTTGCTTGCCTCCCCTCTTCCCTCTCCCCTCCCCCTTCCTGAGTTTGTTTACCAGCAAGTGCTGATTGCTGACCCAGCAGCCCTGCTGTCTCTCCACCACCTGCATTTGAGCTGTGAGAGGCCAAGGACGGGGAAACTCTGACGTCTTAACCTTAATCTGATGGAGGTTTTCCTTAGACAGCTTTTTACTGCTATTGTGTATTTGTTGCATTGCTTATCTGGCCAATTGTTTGAACCTTTGCGGTGTGATGGAAGGCTGACAGGTCAAACTCATAAGCCCTATTTGAATTGCAAATACAAACCTGTGAAAACCTGTATAATGAATTTAAAATGGCTTATTTGGAACTCTTTCCCTCTGGGGTAAGCTAGCCTTTTAGGGTGTTGCTGTAGCAGGATGTTTTGCTTTATTAATTTTTTGATTTCTTAAAACACTAAATGAAAACTTAGAAAGTAAATCTCCTGATTCTTCACCTAGCAGCAGAACACATTTACTTATAGGCATCGTATAGGCATCCAAGATGATATATCAGTCCTCACTAGCAGCGCCAAGTCCATGTATTTGTAGTTTGTCAGACCAATGAAGAAAGTGTTATTAACCACCCAGCCAAATTTGAATGATGCAAAATAAAAAGTAAAAATGAGCAGCATTCTCAGCTTCAGGACTGTGGGGGTGTGTCCGCTGAATGTGCTGAAGCCATGTCCACTCATGGGAGCAGTCAAGCAGCAATTTTGAAGCAACTGAAACGTGTCTGATGAGTTCAGAAAATGACATGACATGAGAGATGAATTAATCTCTATCTCTCTACTAGGGGTGCAGGGGTATGCTCAGGGTGGCCTCAGTGTGTCATCGAGCATCCCTTTAGGCCCAAAAAATCCTGGACTGAAAGCTGGTGAAAAACAGTAAATATTTTCCAACATATTTATTGTATTTTGAGAGAAATCTCAGATCTGCCTTTACCCAGACTACTATTTGTGGTTTTAAGTGAAATGTCTTGCCAACAATTGGATGGATTGTCACAAAACATCGTTGTGACATTTATGTTCACCTTAGGTTGAATCATACTTTGGTGAAAAACTGCTGACAGTCCCATCAGCCTTAGCTATACTTTGTTTTTACTGCTAATTAGCAAATGTTAGCATGCTACCATGCTAAACTAAAATGGTGAACATGGTACCTTCTAAATCTGATACAATAAACCTGATATCATCTGCTGAACATCTGCATGTTAACATTATGAGCATGTTTAGCTCAAAACCGCACTGTCCCCACCCTCACAGTGCTGCTAAATAGTATAAAAATAGTATAGTTTGAATTTAGAGCAAAGTAGTATAAAACAATACACAACAACATTACTCCACCATCACACACCTTGGGAAACCTCCATATATGAATGCTGCAACCAGCTACACTATAATAGCTTGGTGCAGTTTCTGTTGGTCTCTGCACACACACACACGCACGCACACACACACACACACACACACACACACACACACAAAATGAACACAAACTCATCACGAAAAAAACAAAGGGGCCTACAGTGATTTCCTCTGAACAAAACAAGCCAGTTAAAAAGTGGACTGCTGTAAGAAGAGAGGGTATAGCTTGGGGCTAAGAAGAGTGCCTTAACAGCAAACAAAAGAGTAACAATAACAACAACCACAGCCCCTGAGAGGCTTCTTCTAGTCTATCTGAATTATTCATGAGCCCGATATAGTGAAAATAAATATTTATATAGGCTATATTGAAAGATTTAACAATGAAATGACGTGCTGGTGGTTCAAAAAAAGCCTCCCGCTCACATCGAATATTCACAGAACTTTTAGGAGTACAGTGTTTGGTGGAGAAAGAGCCTTGAGTATAACAACATGCAGATTTGAAAAGTTATCCCACAGTGTCTGTTATAGTGTTTTGATTCCAAGATGCTCAGAACTGTTTTTTACTGTATGAATTTAAAGTATGAATTTAAATGTGTTTTTTTTTGTATTTACAGGTGCCAAAAATGATCTTCGATGTACTTATTTAAAAAAGAAAACATTTAAAATGTTTTTTTTTTCTAATATAAATGTTAAGGGAGTGTCTTGATTTTTTTTTTCTGGATTCTTTCCCATCTCTGACCACTGCTATCTCCGGTTCGTGCTTGTTCAAATCTACACTGCAAATCAAGGCCGTCAGCTGTATGCTGGAGAAAATTAATCTTTCTAATTGAATGAACATGTTGACTTGACTATAGTCATTAAAGCCCCCCTCTACACTATATCTCTGTTTAGGCTTTTATGGACTTTTATAGACTTCAACATCCCGCTGCTGTGTACGCAGAAAGCATTTTGGCTGGACAGCCAAGCTGCGATTGGCAGCTTGGGGTAATGAATTCTATTAAATCGTTCCCTCTCTCTTATCAAGACCACATTAAAAGAGGCCAAAATCTGGAGCAAAGTACACAGAAAGGAGGAAAAACAAACCACTCAACACAGAATAGATCGCCCTCCCTTTTTTTTATTTTTGTGGAACTAGAAACAGGCTGCTCTTTTAGTGGCTGTCAACTCCCACCCCACTGCAGCAAGCAAACAGAGACATGAAAAGAAGCGAAGGGAGAGGGGGACATTTGTGTATTGAGGAGTTAGAGAGGCTCATCCGGACGTCCTGGGTGAGGCATGAGAAAGAGAGAGAGACAGGAAGAGAGTGTGAGACGAGAAGAGAGACAGGGCGCAAGAGAGAGAGAGGAATGTGTATGCACTTCAATGGGAAGGATTTTATTACTTAAATGTTCAGATGTATAGGGAGGTTCTAAGTATGATTCGTGTATGAGGCAATCTATAGTGTCTCTGTGTGTGTTTACAGATGAGTGTCAGGAGGCAGCACTTGGAACACTGTGCAGACATGATATCGTCAGTTTTTACCCAAATGCAGCCAGAAAAGTTGAAGTGATAGCGTCTGTGGAACATTTCCCAGATTAGATATGAAAGACGTTAAATGTGTCACTTTGAATGTTTCTGGACACGTATATGTGCTGCACAACGCTCTTTTGGCTATGTGAACATGGATTGTGATTTACTTTTTCTCTGTAATTCAATGAAGTTCACACATTTTTCAGGAGTTGGTGTCCAACGCCAAAGACTTGTCATGCTTTAGCACGTTGAAGATCTTTTATTGTTTGACAAGAAAATGCTGTGCTTCCATGTTTTTTGGTTCCACTAGGAGCTGATTCAAAGGCAATTCTTCGTCAAACTTATTTTTCTTTTTCAGCTGATCCTGCGTATAATTAACTTGTGCTTCCCTCTGTCTCACAGCATTTTTCTTAAGAATTGTGGTGTTCTGAGTCAGTCGTCAACCCACACATGACACTTCCCCATATGTTAGTGCTTGTACAGATGCTTTAATTTTGTTGATTTCTAACAGTGACACTCCAAACTGGAGGAAACATGGAAAAACACTGCTAGTACAGTAGATACATTTCTATCTACAAAAGTGGGTTGTAAGCCTTATCTAACAAAAACCTTGAACACATCATCCGGACTAAACATTTACTGCAATGTTTTGCAGCATGTAATGGCACTTACACAGGTTAGATGCCAAGTAGGAGTTGGGCTGGATATTGAGCCTCAATAACTCTTTGGTAGGAACTTAAATATGTCCATAGCACAAGTTTTGGCCAAACTGTGGACCAAAAGTTCACACTTGTAGTCTTGTTTACTTATTCTTTGATTAAATAGTTTCAGATTTAAAGCAAAATTCTGCCAATTTTAGAGTGTTTTTTAGAGTGAATTTTAAGCCAAGTCCTGATGATTTTGGCTGCTCGTGTTTAGACAGATTTGTACAGAGATATGTATTTCCAATAAAAATTTAACTCAGCTCTTGGACTTTGAAGCTCCACCTGTTTAAATGTGCATTTTCATTTTCAATTTGAGCAAAACAAAATCTGGTTGGAAATAAAAAAAAAAAAAAAAAAGTTGAAAACAGGCCTACTACATTTATTTATTTATTTTTTATTTTTTTATGGCCTTGCTTTTTTGAGACAAGCAAAATGTGATGAAAATTTGATTTGATGAAAAAAATCATGATGTACATGAAGCCCATGACCTGAATGTCTCACAAGCTCCTGCTTAACTGAACAGAAGACAAAAACAAAAACATCAGAACCGTGTGGACCAATGCGGCAATTTTATAGGACCAGTGTTTAGGATTTAGGGAGAGGCCGTGGAAAAGGACCTGCAGTGTCTGTAGATATAAAAGGCTCAGTTTAAGGTAACAAAAGCATTACATTCATATGATTATACACTAATGAAAACATAGTTATTCATATAATTTTCAATTTCTGCCATATTCTTTAAACAGAGCCCCCTAAATCTTACAAGCTGGAGCTTTAATGTTCCTCAAATTAATACATGAAACAGGGTTGAGCTTCTCTTTTAATTACATTAACTCATGGCGCCTTCTTCCTCTGCAATAATTTAATGGCACCCAGCTGGAGATTGTTTATCTCAATACACCAAACTCCAAACTCTTTGCATAACTGTAGTGAAATGCTTTCCTAGAAATTCTGATAAAATTTGTGCTACATTTCCATGGAAGTTGAAAACAGTCTTAGATAACAAGACATCTTCAAACATGCAAGAAATATTACAAAAATCTGAAGAAAATCTGGAGGAAGAAGTATGACAACAATACAAGAGAGCTTTTCATCTTTGTCGTGGGCTGGAAAATCTTGAGTCGCACCAGAGAATGCTGCAGGATGTTAGAGAAGATTACGCTTCTTATAAGATGTCAAAATACTAGTTACAGGGACTACATCTCTCATTTACTGCTAATACTGGGCCTGGTGAGCTGCGTTGCTATGGATATGCATAATATACTCTTACTGTTTAACAAACTGACCAAACTTCATCAAACACAGACAAACATGGACTGAACAAGTCAAATCTGACCAACCATATTCAAACAATTCCAAACAATGACAGACAATCATGACATCTTGTTTGTCTGTGTTTGTTGGAGAATGTTTGATTGGTGTGCTATGTTGTATTAGCAACTGCTCCAGAGAGTTAGCTAGTATAATGGATAGTTTAGCTGATAGCAAATTGATTACAGAAAATCACAAATCAATGACAAAACAACCTTAATAAAAGATATCCACAGATAAAGCGCCAACGTGCCAATGTACGGGTAAATTAAATATTTATGTTTTTCAGTATTTGCTTCGCTACAGATTGGACTAAATGGTGCCACTAGCAACAGAATGTCCAACTGAAACCATCCAAAGGGCTGCTTACTAGTTTTTTTGTAGCTTTGTCTGCATGTCACAGTCTTCATCTGTGTTGTTTTGTATCAGCCTACAGTAAGTCCTCCACATTTCACTCCTGTTGTTTCAAAATGGCTGCCAGAGCACTGTGGCTTAAAGCCCTAAACGCTCAAAGGGGATGAAATGCCTTTCCTGATTTTCTTTGCTCCTTGTTTCTAATACAAGTTGGACGATACTGAGCTACAGTTCAACCCCAAATCACTTTATTGATCTTTTCTTTTTTCAGGAGACTTTGATTCGATCCATGTATTAGCTGTAAAATATGTCTTCTGTCTCAGTTATATTGTGCTTTGATCCTGGCTTTCTATATTACTTTAAGACATATGACAGGCAAGTGTGTGCTTAGCTCCACAGAAAGCCTTGTAAACTCATTCCCTTCGAGTAATCAAGCTTACAAAGCAGCCGTGAAGAATGAGACAACAAAGACTGTCCCTGTTCTATTCAATTATCTTTCACCCCGGTCTTGTCTGACTGTATCCCCTAAAACGTTTGTGATAGCCTCCATCTCCCTCACTCTCTGCACTAAACCCACACATCTCTCTCACGTTCACAGCCTCTCTTTCATTCCTGCTCTTTCTCTCTTTCACACAATAGGTCTCCTCAGCCCGGGTCCTGTTTGATGTTGGACCCCGCGCAGCGAAGCCGCCTCTCCCTTTCTGTCGTCCTCTTTATTCCCCTTAAAAATTCACCCAAATTATTTATCTATTTCAGTCTAGCCGAGGTTCACTCATCACCCGCCCGTCTAAGCTTGTCCTCTCTGTGCCCTTTTTCCTGATAACGGGAGCTTGCTCTGGTCCATCACCACCTCCCACTCAGCCACAGCCAAGGCCTGTCTGATTGACACAGACCGCTCTAACTTCCCATACGATCCCTCAACCCCTCCTCCCTGGTCCCGCCTGCATCCTCTGTGCCTCCTTCCCTTCCCATAATCCACCTTTGCTGTCTTTCCCAGCCTCTGTCCATTCTTTACCAGCTGAGCATCATCTGTAGGAGGTTGATAAGAACCTTTAAAGCTGCAGTTATGGGTCAGCCTCTTTAACCAGAACAAAAAGACTGGTTTGGCGTCTCTTTGAAGTGGCAACATTTCTGCTTTCTTATCAACCCAACATAATAACCTCTCATTATATTATATTTCATATGTGTTTCTGTGTAATTAAGTAGGAAATCTTCCATTGAATAAAAGCAGTTAAATCTTGCACAAAGACGTAAAAGAAGCTTAAATTGTATAAAGAAACGTAAAAAGGATTTCAAGCCAGACATCTTTGTTGTGCCCAGTGGAAGAGTTCATTGTAGTGTTTAAGGACCACTGATACTTCTCTGGGCTTCTAGTAGCTGATTCGTTTCCTAAAGATGTAAAACTTAAGAAAAATAAAAGCTAAAATTGCTGGACACTTTTATTTTTATTTTACTTTTAAGAATAAATAAAACAGGGGTCTACTTTCAGCTGTGGATTAAGTATGGAGTATGTCTGGCAGCAGGATGACCTGTCTGGGATTGACTCAAAATAAACTACAGTGCAAGGGGGTAATTGTTTAATGTACCTTTAATTGTTTTTGGACAAACATGGAGATCAGCACAAATCAATAAACTATGTAGGCTTTGGCTACACAGGCTATACTTGTTACACCCACAATACATATGTATCTTTAAGTTTTCTGTCTTACTGTTTTAGTGCTACTCAGCTGCAACGTTTCCCCTCCTTCCCAACCTTTGGGTTGATCCCTTGGATGGTTGGCTACACTGTGAGTGATGTGTTTACAGTTAGGGCTTTGGCCCAATGCACTACAGCACACAGATATTAATTCCACTGATGGCTTTATCTGCTTTGGGACTCCATGTGTGTGCCTTGTGTGGGAGTGGACACACATGGGAATGTCTTATATGTGCCTCAGTGTATGTGCAAGCACTATACTGCAGTCTATGTTGCCATCAGTCTTTCACCATGTAGCCTACAATACACACTACACTACTTGTCTCCATCAAATATCTATCTCATGCCGATTGTCCACCTGTGCTCTGCTTATATAATGTGCATTTGTATGCGGTCTGAGATCATTCGGGTAATGGCCAGCCATTCCACGTAGATCAACAGTGACAAGCGTAATCTATCTGTATGGCAGCAACTCCCACAATGCACCACACCCCATTTACAGTCCGTAGGCTCTTCAATAGCAGAGGTTACAACACCAACATACACAACCAAAATATTTTTATTTAATGTTTCTTCCATGATGCACTTAATGACAGCACTCTGACCTCTGATAAAAACTATCCAGGGCAGATGTGGAATTACATGCTACAATATTAAATTTGAGATGGAGTGCTGAAGGTAAATAAAAGCAGAGGATTGGTTGATATCACTCGATCACTGAGGAAGTGAATGCCTGCAGTCATCACTGAAGGAGAATCCCATTTTCTAAATGTCCCGACAGATTGCTGATTGAGTTGTTTGGCCATAGAAGATGGCACCACTTACTATATAAAATGTTTGAGTGCGTTCCCCCCCCCACCCCCCCAATCCCTTAGCAGCATTTCATACACTGTCTGCTTTTGCTGTCTTGTAGTAGTTCATGTCCCTTGGCTAAATGTTTCATTTAGTTTCAGTTGACAGCACCCATGCAGCACCTCCTGGTTTTGAACAGTCTGCAGTGTGTATCGTCTTACCCATAATGCAAAGAATATGTGGCGATGAAAACAGCCCTTCAGTTGTTTTGTCTGGGGAAGAAGGAAAACAAAAAAACTCAAATTGATGAAGGAATACACTGCCAAGCTGCCACCGCCTAACTACACACCACTCCCAACAAAGCTATCTGATGACACTGGGGAACCATTATGTTTGTTATTCATGTTGGAGAGTCAGATCGGAAGAGACAGCTGTTCTTCTCCTAAACATTTTTGATACGGAAAAGTCGGAAAGGTCACAGATTTCTCTCTGTGGTGGTTGTCATCTCTGAGCTGTGATCATAATTCAGCATCTTCTCTTTGTATAGATGACTCTCTCTTAACACCCATGCACACCCTTGCAAACACACTTTGTTCTCAAGAAAAACAGCTTTAGGTTTAGTCAAACCTCAGTGGACAGAACCACAGAGCTCCAGATTTTCTGGCTGTCCGACTACTTCAGCAGATGTCTTTATCAAAGCTCATCTAACTGTTGTAGCAACAGCATGTGAATGACCGCTTTTCCACAGTGTAATAGTTAAGTTCCTCACTGGACAGTGACATTAATTAATGGCATATTAGAGCTTTATAGATGAGTGAAAAGACATTAATAGTACTGTATATCCTCTCTCAGTGTACTTTGGCCTATTATTTTAAGAAGTGGCCAAACTACACAATGCCTTCCTGGCCTGTAATTGAGAAACTTTTAGGGAAACACAGACTCATCACATATTTATATGCACATGTGCTTGCTGTGTTTGGCAGCAAAGGCGTGCAGATTTTTTGATGAACACCAGATTAAAGATAGCTACAGGCTAACAAAATAGTAGTGTGATGCAATAATGGCAACAGAAGGTAATGTGGATGATTCAGTGGCAGCTCTCCTGCATCCGGGAACAATAGACAACGTGTAAAATCATTGCATGTCTCTCTTTCTGTCCTGCCTCCCAAACGTCCTCACACTTACCTGGTAAGTGAACACAAGAAAGAACAACTGCAGGGAGTGAAATAGATGATTCAGATATTAGTTGGAAGAGATTTCCTTTATCATGTGGACAAGTGCATTTCTTTCTGGGCAGCTACCCAATGTTGGTAGTAAGATTTAAAACTTACAGGAAATTGGTGGTAATTAATTAAGGTACACAATGTCTTTTATTGCCAATGCCTTTGCCAAGGATGTCACTACATCTTTGAGTGATAACTCATCAAGCCACTACAATTGTCTTTACCAAGTCTTTACCTACTGATGTTCTTGATAGACTACTATTTATGCAATAAACTGCATGGACAGTACATAACTCTTTAGCTCTTAATATGTCAGTATTATCTGAACAAATGGGCATGTTTTGCAATTCAGCCTGCTTACTGAAATAAAAACCCAACAACAACAACAAATGTTAGCTTGTACCCTGAAATTGATTGTTGCTATGATGAACAGCTAACCAGTGGTGGAGATCCTTTACTGTAGAAAAATCTTTAAAAAGTTAAAAGTTAAAAAAATCAAAATCAAATCAAAATGTTACTTAAGTACATTATTATGAAATGTACTTTAATAATTAGAAGTAAAAGTAGCCTACTCATCGTACAGAATGGCTCCTTTTAAAGTGTTGTATAGTACACAAGTGATGGTATTAGTGACATTTAAGTTAAATAAGTAATGTATCAAATGGCTACTACTACTTAAGTGCACTTCAATAAATGTTAAAAATCTGTCTATTAAGGTTATTGTCATACACATTTTTAGGACATTTTAATATTAAAGATTTAATTCAATAAACACAGTCAGGACAAAACATGGCATTTTGTTTTCGGCTCTCCTGTAAAGTTGATCAAATGTCACAACCTAAACTATCCGTCGATATTATTTTGTTTTTATTACTAATAAATAGCATTTTAATGTTATAGTTTATTGATGTGGAGCTAAGTTATTTATACAACTGGGTAGATTAGTAGTATAATACTGCATCATGTTTTTTTCTTATGTAACTAGTAAAGTGTAAAATACATATAACAATATTTCCCTCTGATATGTAGTGGGGATAAAAATGAAATTATCAAGGAAAGTACTAGTATGTCAAAATTGAGTAATTGTATACTTGTCCTATAATATTTTACTTAATATTTCATAATAGTTACATTCCACCGCTGCAGCTACCATTAGCTGTTTCAATTACAATGCATCATGAGTATTGGCTGATCTCATCAAGTGAGATGGCTGACAAGCTGAGTGAAAATTTCTCCACATTTAATTGACTTGTTTGCTGTGTCCACACTGTTTGTCAAAAGAGTGAACCGACGTGAAGTGTGAACCACTGACTGCAGAGTCTCTCTCTCGGATCTGTTTCTCACGCGCACAGTCAAGGAGAGTTGAGTTCGTCATGCATATGTAATAGACTTAATTAAGGGAGACAAATGATTTACAGTATGTGGAATTATTGGGGGTGATGTCCCCCTTTCTGCCCATGAAATAGTTTTTTCTCTGCCACTCAAGTATTTTCTTTAGTTAGCTAAGTTGTGTTATTTCTGGCTACAAAAGCCACATTCTTATTTCTGTTGCCAGCATCTGAAAATGTTTAACTAAAACTCAATCTGCTGGACATATGCACACACACACACACATTCCACATAAACATGCACACAAATTGGCACGTACATGCATATACACACACAAACTTGCAGTGCTTGCACATTTGGTCTCTCACACACACAAAACAACGGCCCGATTCAAATCAGCAGACGGGGCAGATTGCTAAACGGAAACCTGTCACTTGTGAGGAACCTCACAGTCCAGGCAGACAGACAGAAAGACAGACAGGGAGACGGGCAGACAGATGACAGCATGTGTTTGTTTCCCAGTCTTCAACAAGCTGTACAGCTGTCACTGCCAAGTTGGAACAAACGATTTTAAAACCCAAAAATGAACTGTCAGTAAACAGCAGTGATGGATGGCATTTTAGAGAATGGATTCAATGTGTGTCTGCTGGGTTGGAGATGGTACACAAAATAATAGCTATTGCTAAAAAGTGAAAGACAAGCAAATGAAAACACTAACAGCTTCTAATCGAACAGCAGCATTTAGTTCTTCAGTGGCCATATGTCACTCACTGCAAGTTTCCTCACATACTGTATTGATTGGAGACATACAGTTAATTTGATTAGTACCAGTGCTTCTTGTTATTTTGTTTAACAAAGACCTTGAGTGAGTATAAGACGAGAATAATTAAGTTTTTGGCTCCACATTGCATTAACATGTAACTTTCACTTATTTCAGTCTGAAATTTTGTTTCAGGCCAGCCAACATGTGATGCTTTACATCAAAAGATACCAAAATGACACAAAATGTTATGTTTGAATCCCACTCTTTTTTTTTTTTAAGAGGATAAGTTGGATTTGTAGAGAAGATTTCACACATGTGATAATACTTACACACAGAATTTCATTTCAGCAAAGAAAACCTAATCGAGCAGGTTTGAATTAAGGGTCCAGGGAAGCTCATCTCATCTTTAGGCCTACTAAATGTTGGCAGCTGAATCATAGATGCTTTTATTTTAGTTTACATTTCAGCAATGTCAAAAAAAGTGATATTGTTGAACTGTTAAACTTCAGTCTTTTAGCTAGAGCTTAGAGCTAGACCTGTCAGTCCCCCAGCAAGACTGCCTTATATACACGAGCTTTAACTTAAAGCAATCATAAAATTGGTTTATGTAAAATAAATGTTTGCCTGACAGGTACAGCCTAACAAAGTTAATCAACTAATCTTTGTGTAAAAGCAAGGAAAGTAAGTGATGTTTTGGGTTTCAAAACACTATAATATACTATGATAGAATACATTACATATAATGTAGTATATTGATTAAAATTAATGTTACATTTCTTGCCAAAAGTTGTGGACATTTCAAGTCCCCTAAGAGTTTTACACTTTACCTGACCAACCACTAATGAGATTATTTGATTCAACACAAAAAACAAATAACATAACAAAACAAAAAAAGAAACAGAATCGGCTTTTATGAAGTACAAATAGATAAATAATTCATTTAATAAAAGACTGCAAATGTTGTCACATAATTTTCCTCCTTTCTCTGGTGCTTTGCTGCAGTGTTTTTGTGACAGCTAATCCATGACTAGTGGAACTGTCTTTGCTGTTTAAACAGTTAAAATCAATTTTGTGTACGTGTCACACTGTTAAACAGTAGAACATTAAAATCCTGGCACCCTTACGGATTATTGTACTTACTGAATTGTGAATACATTGAACCGAGAACTATTTTATCTCTCTCTCTCGCTTTTCTCCTGAATGAAAATACTGAGCATTGAAACACAACTCCTTCCATTTAAAGTCAACTGACCTCAGCTGTGATGGCTACACATGCTTCCACTTCACTAAATGCAGACCAAACCTGTTTCATAGCTTGGAACTGGGGAACTATGATTCACACTGCTCTCATCTATTAAGGTCATGATACTGAAAGAAATCCAAAAGCAAAGACGAGCCTTTGTGCAGTTCTTTGAAAGCAAACTTTTTGTGTGTGTGTGTGTGTGTGTGTGATTTTTACATCACTGGGCTCAGCTAATTGGCCCAAAAGAAATACAACTGTTGATTTTGATGGCAGAAAACTTGTGTATCAATAGAGAATAGATGAATTCCCTGCAACCATTCTGGTTTCTTGTTCTGAGCCTCCTTTTTGCTCTGAATTGTATTCAGCATTTTTACCTGGATGTGTCACTGTTGGTGAGGTAACTACTTGCTGCTAAAGTCGGAACAAAATATGAGCTCCATATTTGACTTTTCAGACTAAATTTCATCACCTTATATTTAATGCCAGTTGGAATAAAACGTGAGATAGATTTTAGCAAAATGTCAGGCAATTAAGACTTTCCAGTACTGTTTTTTTTCCACTAGCAATGGACCATACTGCCATTTTTATTTCACATTTGAATAGCCTACAAACATGCACCCATAACTGTGAGTAAAGAGGTATATTTTGTGTGTGTGTGTGTGTGTGTGTGTGAGGGGGGGGGGGGGTCTAAGTAAATTCAAGGTATGCTTACTGCTTCCAGACCACATCATTGTCCAGTGCCAAACTGCCTGTTTGAGTTTGAGCACAGCCCCCTGTTTTACTCAATTTGTAGAATATCATGCGGAGTTACGCTACATTAATTTTTGTGACTGTCAGAAATAATTTGATATTAAAATAGGCTCACAAATTATGCTGGAAGACTTACTTCACTAAAACTGAGTATTAATATTTCCCCCTGTTTGAATTCAGATCCTGGTTAATTTGATTTTCCAACACTCTGTCTCTCCCCTTCCCTACACCTACACCACATTAGAAAGCTTAATCTCCCTAAAGTCCTACCATATGCCCCTGTTTACTTTCCAAATCTATCTTTCCTCTTGATATGGTTGGCATAGATTGAGTCAAGGGCTTTATTTGCTCAATTTAGTAATCTGCATGTGACGTTTTAGAAATGCACACAGGCATTTTGTTTCAGTATAGCATAGTAGAGTTAGGATAATGTGGAAAAAGACAATAACACATGCCTTTTTTGGAAATGTTTTAGCTGTGGGTCTATGTAGTAGTGCCATACTGTATCCATTGAGTTAGACAGGTACCACAGACCACAAGTGTGTGTGTGTGTGTGTGTGTGTGTGTGTGCATATACTGCAGTCAAAGCAGATAGAACCTGCAGCTAAAATAATTGGAGTCATTCATTAAGCCAGAACCAAAGCCAGATTGTGTCAGCTCCCTTGATCTGAATTTAATCAGGAGAAAAAACACCCTCCCTCCCTGCTCATTCCACCGTCCAGCCGAAATCCAAGGACTTGCGATGAACCCTGCATCGAGAGCTTCGCCTTAATTAGTCCATTGTTTCTGCACGGCCCAGCATGCAACTCTCTCAGCAGAGAGCTTCATGGGAGATTGTGCAAACTGTCACCTGGGGCAAACTTTACTTACAGGCAACCCCAACCTCCTTCCTTCCACACACCCTCATCCTCCACTGTACACTGACATATTTCCCTTTCTCCGGCTTTCTCCGTGCTGACAGATATACATTCAGACAGACAGATGTATGGCGGTATCAAGGGTTTCAATCTGCTTTTTCAGCAACGAGGAGAAGCAAAAGGGGGGGCGAAGAGGAGGGAATCAATTCAGAGTTTTGATTGTTTTAGGCTGCGTTCACACACTGCAGGACGTTGTGCTCAATTCCAAGCCGATGCTTTCTTTTATTTTCTTTTTGATTACTATTTTCTCAAAAGATCTGACTGTCATCCACAGAGATGCTGGAAAGACAGAGACTAGACTACAGATGACAAAAACAAACAAACAAACATCACATTAAGGTTTATGATATACATTTTAATTAAACTGAAGTGTCTGTAGTTAGAAATCTCATTTTATATAACTTGTTCAGGCGGTTGCAAAAAGTGAACCGCAAAAATGTGGCTACATGCACTTTTATTCTGCTCACACTGATTAGGAAACATCAGGCCCTGATCACATGTGAGTGAAAAAATTGGGATGGTCGGGGCTTCACTGTGAATGTAGCTTGAGATGAAGAGTGGTACTCATCTGGGCTTTCCAAAAATCAGGAGGAAAGGCCCCAAAGACAGAGAGCCACTCACACTCTTTCTATTGCTCTCCAGCTGTCGCATCAACCTCTCAATTTCCACGGGGGAAGAAACAAGTTGAAAATCTTGAATGTGCGTCACAGGCAGTATTGGACAAAGGGAGCTCAAGAGCAGAGCACTTGAGATTCAACTGTTAAGGCAGAAAGGGTGCTTTTGTCTCAATAAACCAGAAATTACACTCAAGACTGAAGGATTTCCGCTGCTGTTTGATCTCAGTAAATGGATATAATTTTCCTGTACAGAAAAAAAAGTGAATAAGCTCAGATGCACTGTAGAATGAGGTGGTTATTGATGACATTTGAGATTAGGCATGCTTAATTACACCCATGAATGCCTTAATGACATGTCCGGCACCGCTCTGTTCCATTTAGGCAAACTGCAGTGAACAGATCATAGATAAAGATTACAACTTCATACGTGTCAAATGTTGGTCAGGGCTGGTTTCCTGCCTGTGGTATCCATTACATTACAGAGCTGTGTTTGATGAAGCTGCAAAACTTTGATCTCCAAAGAGCTCCCAGCTGATCCATGCCAACAGGGGGAGCTGCAGTATTTCTAATTGCGTTACAGAGAGTGAGAGAGAGAAAGAGTGAGAGAGAGAAAGAGAGGGAGATGGGGAAAATGAGATTGGGTTGACCACACGCAAGTTTCTGTATACTTATAATGGTGCTTTTATTCTAAATGACTTGTAAGCAGAAAGCAGTATGTCATTACGGCCTTAGCTTTTTGTTTGTCACAATAAAGTCATATTAAAATTTGTATATTTGTCAGATTAAAGATATAATGCTGTTTATTCTCTGTGTTTTAAGGTATTTGAGATATTTATATAGATGGCACTCAGATGAATTCATACTGTATAGGCATAGGCGGCTATAAAGAGCTCAAAACTTAAGTCTATGAAAAAAGATATTTAAAAACTTTCCAAATCATTCAACCTCAATCTGTGTGCTGGCAGGATATATGGGCTGAAACTGGACTGCATAAAATTGAGTTTGATTAAATTAAATGAAATGTAGCTCATTCATTTATTACATCTTGATCACATTAATGGCAATGGACAGTTAAATTCTTAATCTCCCATCTATTACATTATTTATGCGACACATGGATCATCAAATCAATTAGTGATGATAATGATAACATTGCAAAATGATAGCTTTTGATCAATTACAGGGTGGACTGAACAGATTAATGTAATGAATTAATGGTCAGTGGAACTGGATGTGATGGCTGGTTTCCAACCACTAAAGAAAGGTATCTGAGAGGGACAGAATGGGACACTGTAACATATGCTGAAGTTGGTATAGTGGATAGAAAGACTGAACGACTGAAAGGTCATAAGTTTAAAACTAAAAAAAGAGAACATGTGCCTGTAATCAACCGTGTGACCGGTTAAAGTGTCCTTGAATGAGACACTGTGTCCCTCTGTTTACTCACTGTAAGTAACTTATATAAGATCATTATCTTGAGTGTGAGCCAGGTCAGTTGTTTAACATAGTTTTCTAATTGTGAAGCCTTTCCTCAAAATCTTGTTTGTTCCTCAGTGGGGTTAGCTTGAGTTTAGACTAAAGAAACAAAAAATCAAATAAGCCTTGTTTTTATTGCCTTTTATCTATTTATTTGCATTGGTATTTTTCTAATCTTCTCCCCCTATTTCTATAGAATGTATTTTTTTCCTTTGTGTGCATTAGTTTCAAATTGTTTATAGATGACCACAGTCTTATTATAAGTTATCTGTAAAGCACTTACACTGTTTGTAAGGTGCTATACAAATTTGTGCTATACAAATAACAAGTGTGACTCCTTGATTGTTTCTTATTTCCAGAAAATCAAAGTTTCTTTCACTTAAAATACAAATGATGAATGTACTCAGATCTAAAACATCCCCCAAAACTGCAACTACTGGATTGCACACTTTTTATATCTAGTCCTAAATGTGTACTGAATAACAGTTGATATTGTCAGGTAAATGTAGTACCTGAGCCCTGGGCAAGAACACCTTTCTCACCTCCTGTCTGTGCAGGAAAGAAGTAGGTGATGAGTGCCACGAAAAGGGAGATAACAGAGAAAATAGAGTAAACTAGAGCTGTGGGGCACAGGGACAAAGATTGTTTGAAACAAGAACATTTTGTTATCGGAAGCCAAGTTATTTTAAACCTAAAGGGGGTATCTTGAGAAGACTTCTCAAACTACAATGAAGGTTTGTGTGGTAAGTAAAGTCTTCTGTGTTTCTGACCAACCAGACAACCTACTGTATGTTGTCTTTGAGATTTGCGTTTTTAACAAAATGACTGTTTGAATTTGGGGCAATTTGTTAAGCATTTAAAGTGAAATGTTTTTTCCTTTTCTTTTTTACACATGAATTTATTTTGATGTATTTTGAATATTGCATTACTTGTTGCTGAAGTTGCTGGAAATTAGTTTAGTCTGAGTGTTGTTGTTTCTTTTTTTTTTTTTTTTTTGCTTTATTCTGATGTTTTACATCTTAGATCAATCACACTTAATGGTAAGTTTCTCTTCTGCACCTCTTTGGATTATGATATTACCTCGAAATTACACAAATATTTCAGCTACTCTGCAATTATGTCTTGATAGGTAATTTACTCTTTTTTAGTCTTATGCAATTAAGCCATTTTGACAATGTTGTTTAACTAGTCTCAAGAATTTTGTGAGAATTACTTAAAAATCACTTGAGTGTTGATTGAAGAGGTGGTACTCAGGTTCCTAGAAATCATCTGTTGGTCAAACAACATGGGCAGTAATGTTACCTAACAGACCTCAAGTGTTTAAAAAAAGCAAAAGTAAAAGCTTGACGTTTCATAATTTCAGCATAAATTATTGATGAAAGTGAAGCTTAAAGAGAAAATCACAAGGCAGGATGGAGGGATCCACTAGTACTACTGAGCATGCAATATGTGCTGCAACATTAAACTTCAAGTCACAGACATTTTCTCTTCTTTCAGTACAAACACACACATGACACCTATGTCTCATGTTGGTTGTGGTGTAGTGTGGTTCTCCTGATGCTTCTCCATCATCACAAACTGCTTTCCACCTCAATCTCTCTCACTCAGTCTCACAGCTCTGTTCCCCCAGTGCCACAATCTCTCACCTCGCCACTAGACCTGTATCATAAATCTTTCCCACCCCACCTCCGCTGCCCATTTTACCTCCCCTACCGCTCACTGCCAGCAAAAGCCCTATTAACCCCTTGCTAGGCTCTATATTGTCGTTGAATAATTGAAGGTGCCTCCCACCACAGTGAAAAGGCACCTAAATAATGAATAAGAAGGCGTCTTTTAAAGGTGGAAGAACCCTATGAATAATTCAGGGGGCAAATCTGTAGTAAAAGAAACCTGTTGCATAGAGAGAGATTTCCTATTGTAGCACTGCAGTTTATTGATGCACCATCTCCCTGCATGTACACAACAGTGGGGACTTTCCTTTCACTTTGTTTGCATGGAGAAAATAAAGCTCTTGATGTTTGAAAGTTGAAATGACAATATATCTGCATTAGATTTGTATCTTCTGTGGGATACATCACTATCTTAGATACCAGAATCACATTATCTCCACTACACATTCAAGCTCATTCCAAAGGTGAAAACAAATATTATTTTTATTATTTAATTAGATTTTGTGGTTTAGTGGTTTGTTCAGGTTTGGTAAATGGAATGGTAAATGGACTTGTACTTATATAGCGCCTTTCTAGTCTTACGACCACTCAAAGCGCTTTTACAATACGTATCTCATTCACCCATTCACACACTGCTCATCAGTTTGAGGAGCTAACCATTCATACACATTCACACACTGATGGCACAGCCTTTGGGAGCAATTTGGGGTTCAGTATCTTGCCCAAGGACACTTCGACATGACTGGAGGGGATTGAACTGGGGATCGAACCGCCGATCTTCTGATTTGTGGACGACCCGCTCTACCTCCAAGCCAGTATCAAGCCTGTGACTTAATATTAAGAACTCAACACACACAAGATAAACCATGAAATTATTTCTTACCCTTAACTCGAAAGATTATATAATATTTATCACATAAGCTTTGATGTGGCATGTCCATCTTTATCAACCCTGTAAAATAAATACCTGCAAAATGTATTCCTGGATCAGGTTTTGGTTTGGATTGAAGTTCAGTTTAAGATGTGGTTTGATACAGTTGTCATCTTTACAGGAGATTGTATTTTGCTCTTGTGTTGATATTGTCCACATTGCCATGTGCAAACTTAAGAGCAAAAGACTTGCCAGGTTTGTTGCCAATGTGTTTTGAGCCAGAGGAGTTGAACGGCAGTAGTTACTATTTCTCTTTACTTATACAGTATATATGTTATCTGCAGAACATTAACAAAGGTATGCCTTACAATCTCAGCCTGTGAAAACGTTAAACATTTTACTGACAAGTAAAAAACAAGTAGCTGCTTATTTACACATCCATCATTTATTTAAAGTATTCACTCTCTTTTAGCTTTGTTTTTTGTCTTCATCAACTCCTGACGGAAATATCTGGCTCTACAGCCGCTAAATCTGTGCTGCAAACTCATCAGGGTTAAATATATATCAGTTATCAGGAGCATGCTCGCCCAACAGGATAATTCTTTGTATATCAGCTTTAAAATGTGGATTTACCGTCAATTAAGATGAGAATATAAGGAAAAGCTCGCACTAGAATTCATTTAATCTTACTACTACAAAGGTAATTTAAGGGGCACATCAGTTCAGGGTACTTAAAAAATGAGACAGTGGCCAAAATTGTATTAAAGTGCATTGCATGGACTATAACATTTATCAAACAAAACCAAAACACACTAATCACAAATGATGATGAATAATAAATCAAAAGAAAAACAATTTTCTATTTTGGTAGGCTAGGGCTGGCCCAGACTAAAGACTTTCCCTCCCAGTCAACTACTCATTGCATGTTTATGACATTGATTAATAAAGTCTTTTGAAAATGGTTTGAGTTCTAGGGCTGTGTAAGAATGTTAAAATATGAAATACAAAACAATAATAATAAGCCTTTAGAATATACATTTACAAGGGGTACAAAGCGAGTCGCCTGTTGAATGCAAAGGGAAAAGCAGTTAAAATGTTTGTTTCAACATAGTAAAACTTCTTGTTCAAAATTTGGCATTTACAATAAATTTTACAAATTAACCTGTTTGCAACCTCTTGTCCCCACCAACCCACTGCGTCTTCACCAACCCTGGACGGAGCCAACACAGAGCTGACTTGTCATTGTATTCCCTGTCATCAAACTGGCCTCCTTAGGTCTCCAAGACTGTGTACAGCCCTGGTCCAGTCGGATTCACTAGGAGGCTGCTGAGCTTGGCTCTGTTGCCTGCTAGCTCCCTGTGCTAGTGGTGTAAACAAACACCAACACTCCCACGGTACTATGAAGATTCAGCTAAGAGGACTAAATGACTAGCTAGAGGACTGACAAATTAATTAACTACTAATTACTAATTAACAGTAAAGTTGGATAAAGTTAAAGGGCTTTATCTAAAGAGATACACAATGAGCTGAAACAGATAATTCTCTGATAGATTCATCTCAATCGTGACCACTTCCATATTATCATGTTGTTTTCATTCGGAATGTTGTTATTATAAAAATGTAAGTAATTTTCCATAATAGGCCCGATTATACGTTTGCAAGAATGCAAGAAAACCTGCAAACTAAAGTGTGAAACTAAAGTAGTAAAACAGTAAAATGCCTGTCAACGCTGCAGTGTTTCTATCCAGAAAAGTTGACAAAGGTGATAACAGTTGCAGCAGAGGGACAGATGAGAAAATAAATGTTTGGAGCAGCTCTATCGTTGTATCCCCCATGGTGCAGCGGAGAGCAGATCTCTGTCTGGGGTCACAGCCACCGCTGAGAGCACACCTGGCAGCACAGATACAGTCATTTCTCCACGAGAGAATGGAGGTGAGTGTGTATGTGTGTGAGTGTGTGCTACAACAGAGCAACAGAGAAACAGAGGAAGTTATGTGTGTGTCAGTGTTGGGAGAAGGTGAGAGAACAGGCAAAAGACTGGAGGAGATTGTGTATGTGCATGCATATGTGCCTCTGTTTGTTGAATATTCAAATGTAAGACAAGCTGAGGCTCAGAAATAGCTTGAAATAAAAGCAATAGTGACAGTAAAGGAGAAACAGTGGAAGTGGTGACATGCCACGTTGCATTAACGATATCACTGTTGATGTGTGCATTCTGAGAGGATCTTGTTCCATTAATTGGATATTTGTTGTTGAGATAGGTTGCTGTGACAGAATATGACAGAATGAAGGATCAGTTTTAACATTTTGTTGAGACCATAATAACCTATTTATGGGTGTTGACATTTGGGAAATACACTCCTTGGCTTTCTCAAGAGCTAGATGAGAATGTCTCATGTCTTTGTGCAAAATATGCAGCTAGAGCCAGCAGGCGATTATGTTAGCTTAGCATTCTTAAATGACCCTCCTCGATTAAAAAAAAGTTAAGCAAGAGTGTGTTCATCAGTGATCATTAGAAATGCTGGTAAGTGTTTATTTCGAGAATGTCAGGCTAGCCCTTGGCCTCTGCTTTCAGTATCTATGCTAAGCTAAGCTCCTGCCTCTAGCTCTCTACAGACACAAGACTGGTTTTTATTTTCTCATCTAACTTTCAACAAGGAAGCAAAGATGCAAATTTCCTGAACACCTGAACTATTCCTTTAATATGATTGTTCTCCTTTCAGTCACAAGCTATAGTGACATAAGCTATTTTTTGTATCTTTATCTTCCCCACCCACTTATGGTGGATCTAAATCAGGAAGCACTTAACCATAGTTGTCGGAATCACAGTTGACATCAACTTGGGGCAAGTGCAAGAGGACCCAGTTCAGCACCTTGTGGCACTCCACTGCCACCAGCTACAGTGCCAGGTCAGGCGTCACAGATGTCACAGGACATTTTAATGGAAAAAGCTAAAACATTCATAAAGAGATATTTCAGCTGTAAGAGGACTCCCTGTTCGGCTCTGCAAATGTGAATGCCTATTTTGACAATACAAAACAGCGGCAGAGTTAAATAGAGAAGAGATAGAGAGAAACACCCTGACATTTAATCCCATCTAGCAAGCTCCTAATTGAGTGACTAATAGTTCTCATTTAACCCTGAAGCAGAAAAATGTAGCATACTTTGTTCTCTCCATACCTACATATTTGTTTCACTCAAACATTACTGGCTTCCAGTGGCTACAATATTGCAAAGAGTGACACCAAAAAATCTGAAAACCCCTCTGTTTCTCTGCCATGCTAACAGGTATTAAAATCACACATTACAGAGAATGGAGAAACCTGTCAAGGTTTTTCTAAGCAGTGCCAAGTGTGAGCCTGTCAGTTAAGCTGAGGTTGGTGGGGCATGCTGATTATCTGTGTGACCTGCATTGTTACAACCATAGCCTTGTGCTGTGTTGCAGCCTGTTCCGAGTCTTCACACTTGTTCTCATTCATAATGAATACCGACGGAGCTGCAATATTAATAAGCCTCAGAGCCTTGGGCGCTGGGTTTATTTAAGGATTCAGATTATGAGGACAACGGAGGTGACAGGATCTGTGCGCGTGTGTGTATAGATGGAGTCGTGTTTTCCTTCACATTTATTTTTTATTGTTAGCAAAATGTCAGAGGTTTGATCCACTGACAACTGTGGCCCTGCTGATTTACCTTAGGCAAGATACCAAACACCTACCTGTCCATCCCCGATTCACAAATATTAAGAAACATTTCAGATCTGGATGTAGAAACATTTTAAGTTATAAAAAATGTCTGATGAGTAATTAATTGATCAAAGAAAACAGACATAGGTGGGGAAGACTTTATGTGACACTAAGAACGCTACTTTTCTTGTTTCCATGGTAACATTTAAAGTGCTTTCCATCAATATTTCCAGACTGAACAAAGGGCATTTCACAACATGTAGGGGCAAATGACACATTTCCCCAACAAATGCTTCTCCCCGCTGCTGTCTAAGCTGCCTTTGTGATTGAGTGATGCCAAAGTTGGAGTGGGATACCAGACTATTGGTTGTTCTCTAGAATGCCAGTCAACATATGACTTGAAAGGACTGATCAGAAACATTTTCTAGCTTCCCAGCTTGTAATTTCCCAGCCACATGTGGTGCATTGCTGATAAATCGTATTAGATAAAGGGCTCTGTGAGCACCAAGACATTTTAGAGTGTGAAAAAGTGCATTAAATTGAAGTTGATGCAACTGATGTGTGGAGGTGAGACAGCCCTGTGACCAAATCTTATGTGAATTAAAGAGCAACTTATCTTCAGAGAGCTCTTGAAAAAAAAAAAAAAAAAGGGGCGCAGCATAGAAAAAACAGCAGGTAATATTACATATATTACATTTGTGGTTTTAAATAAAGTACAATAAAGTAGTTTTACAGTACAATAGAATATTATGGGCCATGGCTTTCTGTGATAAATATTTTGCAGTAACCATAACACCGTAAACATTTGAATTACTGCATTTAAATATTTCCTAATACACAGCTGATATTGTGCAAAGTACATGAAATGCATTTTATATAATACCTTTATTGTGAGTTTGTTTAATTTTATACACATAAAGAAGCTTATAGTGTTAGTGATTGGACAGATGCAGTTATGATCACCAGAGTTTCTCAAATCAGGATACAAGTAGCTCAATAACATTACTGCAAACATTTAATGTTCTGTATCTGTAAGTAGATGTAGCCTACTTTATGCTACACTGGGGTGTAGTAATCTTACATTGTACTGTATCCAGTGCTGTAGGACTCAAGCCCAGTCTTAGAATTGAGTCCAGACTTGAGATTTTTCTCCTATTGTCTCGGACTGGTCTCGGACTTGTTGGTATTTGCACTCAGACTTCAATATTCAAGTTGGTCTAGCAATGATTTATTTCAGCTGTTCACACAGACAGTGTCTGTAAAATAGTGTGGTAAATAAGTCTGTGCAATGAAAGCACATAAAGGTTCATTTTGTTAGTTTTATTTTTTTGTTATATTATAATAAAATGACTCAACATCTATGCATCTATACATACAATGATGAGTCAGCGAAATATGAAGTTGCACTTTGTGACTTTTAAGTGAAAAGACTTCACTTAAAGTAAACAATAGCTGTGTCCCAATTCAGGGGCTGCATGCTTCGAAGGTCGCGGCCTTCGCGGCCTTCGAACGCGACTCCTTCTGAGGGACCTTTGAAGGCTGCATCAACCATTGTTAAATGAGACAGTCTAGCCTTCGAAGCATTTCCTGGTCACCAGCTGTGTCACCAGCCAGCAGTTGGTACTACTTTGTAACGTAGCCCTTGCCTGTCAGTTAGTCGTCAGTTGAGAAAACGAAGAAAAAACAGACAGAAGAAAGAAGAAAAAAAAGATGTTAGACAAATTTTATATTCTATTTTTAATTGCTTTGCTGGTGGAGGAAGGGGAGAAGCGGCTCCGTCACTGCCATCTCCGCCGGCTCTGCCGGCTCATATATCTGCGGCTAGGGAGCCGAGAGGTAAACACGCCGCTTGGTGTCGCCGTTGTTATTTTCCCGGCACTGAACAGCAGCGCGCAAAGGATCTTGGGAGATGGGAGGCCACGAAGGACAGTTGCGGTGCATCCTCCAAAAAGAGGGAAAAGAAGGCCGCATTTGAAGGCTGCATTTGAAGGAGCCTTTGAATTGGGACAGCCTTCGCACCGTGTTGTGACATAATCAGCCTTCAAATGCGTGCTTCGAAGGATGCAGCCCCTGAATTGGGACACAGCTAATATTACCTAATGTGATCCAACAGTGTGGTTACACTGCACTTACTCTGTGATCATCACAATGCAGTACAACAACCCTCTTGGGTCAGGGTTACATGCTGTTTTGTCTTTGGAGTGTTGAGTATGATATCAAGTAAAATAGCTCTACTTAAAATAAAATTATGGCCTAATTTGATCATACTGTGTTGTTATACTGCACTTAACTTCTGATCATCACATATAATGTCTGTCTAGCATCACAATTATAACCAGATAAATAAGTGGTCTTGAAGAGGACTCCTTTTTTTCTGTCTCTGTCTTGACTCAGTCTCTCTCATTTGGACTTGGTCTCCACTAGTCCTGGTCTTGGACTTGACAAAGGTAGTTTTGACTACAGCACTGACTGTATCTCTTATTAGGGTTTACCTTAGTCTGTTTATCTCCTGTGACAAGATTATAGTATTTACCAGGGTACAGTAGACATCGACAGTACTGGTGCCTTAACCAAGCCATGTGCTCTTTGATTGGAAAGGGTATTCTAGGAAATCATAGGTCAAAGGCTCTTGAAGATTCACTACCAGCATGGCACTTAAATCATTTTATTGCAAGGATACATCTACAGTACTCTTTTCTATCATGTATGTTGGTGTATCCTTCTTAGCTTTCTGTAAAGCCTACAGGACTCATATGAGCTTTTGTTGCATATTAACGCATGCATGGATATTTTTGCTTTGTCTTGATCAGCCAACAGTTTCTCCAAGACATCGCCTTATTCTGTATATTTCTGTGTATATATTGCAACATTGTACATGCTGCCTTTGATGGTAACCTCTAAACTGGAATTTAATAATTCAGTGTCATTGAATCCAAGAAGGAAGACAGAGGCTACACTTCACAAACATTCCAGAGCAAGATGTTTTGACTCACTTTGATGGAAAACTTCAGATGTTGCAGAGATCCAAACAGGCAGTTCACTGAGGATAACCTTACATTCAAACTCATTGACACAATGCATTTGGCCAAATGTGATAATTTAGCTGTGAAGGGTTAGTGTTACTAATCCTAAGGTCATGTTCTCACACAGAGTCCCAGAATCTATTAGCAGCATTGTCAAACCTTGTTATCGGCATTTAGAATTTTCTATGTAACATGCATAAAACTGCACATTTTTCTCCACTTGTCAAATGGATCATAGCTGGCAAATCAAATCAGAGACAGAATGTATTGAACAGAGTTACAATTCATTCCCATTCTGGGCTTTTTTTTTCTTCTTTCCCCTTAGCCTGCTTCAAATCTTGATTTAATTCAGACTAGCCAAGGTAAGCAGCCATGCCAGAGAGAAGTATTGGTTCCAGAGATTAGCTTGCAAACAGAGCTGATGTCATGGCCTTTTCATTCAGAGAGCTCCTTTTGTTGGACAGAGGCTTACAAGGGACTTTACTGAAATGTTACAAACACTTAACCATGGGTATAACAGAAATGCAACCCATGTGTTACTGGTTTACAAAGGAAAATACATGCAGGGATGGAATTTGTTCCTCTATTATATGCTATATTTTATATTTATGACCCATTGGATGTGGCACATATGTAAAGACACGCATAGTCTTTACAAGAAAAATATTTGAAATATTTATATATAATAAATAACTATCTTGTTTCTGTTCTAATGAGGGTCTTTACATTTTATATTCAATTATATTTCATGGAACATCGATTAATGTGTTTCTCACCGAAAAGCATCACTTCAGTCCTAATCTAGAGAAACGTTGTGACAGATGGAACACTGAAGAAGAAACATTCTCTTGTTTTACAACCAAGCCCTTGTCCAGGTTAATATCAGTTGTTAAGCTGCCAATGCTGTACCTACCACCACTGATGTAGCACAGCAACAGCAGACTTTACAACAGTCCAGTGAGTTCACAGCAAGACATATCCCATACAAGCAGTTAAGTCTTGAACTTCAGTGAGAGATTACACTTCAGAACAACTTCCTTATTCTGAAGTGTAAGTCCAAAATCAAATCAAGCAAAAGGTGGCGATTGGTTATTGTTAGAACTTCTTCAGATAAGGTCTAATGGAGATTCCTCTTGAACTGTTTCCAGGAAGACGTAGAAGTAGTACAGTGTGATCAGTAAGACTGACAACGTAAAATTCTGAAATACGTCTTTAAAAATTTGATAACACATGATGCATCAAATGACTGCCAAACTGAAATTGCTGAAAACAGTTAGCTGTTTTGTCCTCATGGACATGGACTCACTTGGTAAATTGAAGGTCACACCATTTATCAAAAAGTGGAGAGAACATTAATGAGCTTGACTCCAAAGGCTGTTCATTTAAGACATCAGCATTTGAGACATCAATAAGAGTCTACTGCGTTTAATAGAGTGTCTTAGATTATCTTGAAAAACACAATTTCACAATGTAAAAGGCAAACAAATTTAATGTTTACAAATTCATCTGGAGATCTAAAGCAAACTATCCACTGATCCCCCTAAGCTCCTTCAAAGTGGATCCTTGATCCACCGTCTCTTTACCAGCAGATCGATGATGGTTGAAGAGTTCATTATCCAAGACAAATCCATATGCTTCTCTGCCACATCTTCAGCCATTCTTCTCATCCCTTCTTCACTCTGCCTTTTAATTGGCCTTCGGTCATCAGTCATCTCAGCTGCACTTGTTCTTTTACCCACTCTGTCGTTCCAGTCTAATGACACAAAGGCTAATTTTACACCCACCAGTCGTTCCGTTTAATTACTGACTGTCCAGGCTCTTCTGGCTCAATCAATAACAAGCGTACTGAAATGGAGAGAAGCGTTGGGAAAAAAATGTCCATGGGGCACTTGATCTGGAAGAGGAAAGATGATTTTTCATGTCATTGGATGAGGTGAGTTAGCAGAGGCAAATCGCAGGTACAGCTAATTGGTCATCAGGGAAGATTTGTGTAACGTCATTGACGTACTGTATCATCTGCATCACACATTGTCAAAGCTTGCTGTGTTCACTTTATGACAGTGATAAACTTTGACAGTGTTGAATTAGTTTAAATTATTTAAAGTCTGCCTGTGGAAATAATTTCACTTTATCTTTATCATGCAAATCTTCTTATATCTTGAAGTTTCATAAATTAAAAGCTGTATCATGATTTCACCTTTTCAGAAACTTTAACCACATCTCAATCATCATTAGTGTGTTGTATGTGTATAAAATGTGATATAAAATAATGAAACCCCATCATTTTGACACTTTAAAGGGATATTTTAAAGTTCATTTTTGAAGGTTTAGTTCAGCCGGTTTGGACCAAGAAACATACTAATTTAATTAAAAAAAAAAAAGTATGATCAAACTGCAGAACTTAAAGGTACAGTGTGTAGAATTTAGTTGCATTTAGTGGTCCAATCACTGCATTGTAATCTCCTCACATCACCCTCACCTTCCTAATGTAAAGGAGAAACAACACTTTAAGGACCGTGTTTAGAGTCAGTATTTAGTTTGTCTGTTTTGGACTACTGTATAAATAAGGTGTTTCAACATGGCGGCCTCTATGAAAGAGGACCCTCTCCCACTGTAGATATCAAAGGATATTTTTTAAGCAACAAACATAAAAATACATGCATCATTATACATGCATCAAAACATAGTTATGAATTTTATATTCCATGTTTGCCTTATTCTGAAAATAGAGGCCCCAAATCTTACACACTGTACCTTTAATAGAAACCAAAAGGGGGAAACATGACATCATAGGGACTACAGGTAACTCATCCATTAGACTGTTTTGGTGACCAACATCCTGCATCCTTGATCTGCAGGGGGAAAATCTAATTCCACTGACATGAAGTCATGAAGCACATATTCTTTGGTGGTCACAAAGAACTCACTGAGAAATAATTGATTATGAAAATGAATAGTCCAGAGAGACTGAGACTGGACCTGGACCTCATATCTCATTAATTATGATAGATAAGTAACAGGATGGAAAAGAAGATAATATTTATTGCTAAAAATGCATCACAAATAACCAGAGTTCACCCGGACCTGCTGGTGGGCAGGATGATTATTCAAAATAAGACCGAGCAAGAGGTGGCAGGCATGATTAAAAACCATATAGTAAAAAGTGTCTGTGAAGTCTGTGAACTACCTCTGTGAAGTAAAGCGAGCTGTCTGGGAGGTCTCAGTTTATTATATACTGAGTGAAAATTTGACTGATTTGACTGGTATTTGAATGAAAAACTCCTTCTCCTCCAGTCATTATCAGCTGTAAACAGAATGGATGAATGACATTTGACACTGGATTCATGAATCAGTGCTTAATTGGCCATCGTGATTCTTTAGATTCAAAACAGGGTTACCCAGCAACCAAGGACACAGTGTTATATGTGTATTATAATGAGGAAATTAAATAAAGTTTACCTGACTCTGATAGCCAGACAGAGTATGTCCCAGAACATTTCATTTTTCTCTGTTTCCATGAACCTTATGGACCCAGTGGAAGACGACCTCACGAATGTGCACCCTCATAGACACACTTGATGTATGTGTGCAAGGTTACACACACATCAAGTCAAGAGTGCCTGCGAGCGTGAACCAGTCGGAGACAACCAATCAGCGGTATCAGTTGAAGACGCTTGGTTATTGGGGACCAATGGGAGATGGCGTGCCGGGCGGGGCCGGGAACTGATGGTGGAACTGAGTGGCTGTGGCAGCGCTAATGGTAAGTGAGAGGTAATTAGAGAGAAAAGACTCATGTGCGGCTCTCCATCCGGCGAACAGAGCGGGGAGCCGGCCTCCCCACCGCCTCATTTATCATCATCTGCTTAGCAGGCGGCTCTGAGTCAGGACAAACAGAACAAACCCCCTCCATCTTTCTCCTTCTCTCAGCTTCTCTTGTTCCTTCTTATCTTCTGTCATTTTCATCCTTTACTACTTATCCTATAATATAATACTTCATTCTCTCTCTCATCTCTTTGCTTTTAATCTACTTTTTTTGTCCAGTCTGTATTCTCTTTCATCTCTTCCTCTACTGCTCAGTTGTTCTCTGTCTTTGTCCTTGCCACCTGTCATCCTTTCATCTCCTTCTTGGTGTCCATAAGCCATATTTTACTTTTGTTTTCCAGTCTACTGTTCTTTGCTCTATTTACTACTTTTTCTTGCACTTTCCCATCAGCTTCTCTTCTCTTTTTGCCCTGTTGTATCTATTTATTCAATATGATGTGCCTTCATTGGTTTGTTGCTTTCCACTCTCCATTTCTGCATTGCAATTTTCCTTCTCTGCGTTCCATCTTTCCTGCCACCACCTCTCTGTGACCCTTGATGTTTTTCATTTTTCCTCCTTCTTCTCCAATTTGTCTCTTCATTCTCTATACTGACGTTATTTTTCATCAGCTAAATTCTGATCTCTAAATCTCTTGTCTTCACAGTTCTGTCATTTGTTTCGTTAAATTACCTTCCTTCATGCAATACTGCATCTCATTTACTTTAAAAAGAAGGAAATGTCACAAGTAGAGTTCAATCGCCGTGATCTTGATTATCACCACCAGCAGGACATTGTATTTAAAATACAAAAAAAAAAAAAAAAAAAAAATACAAAAAAAAAGCAACAACTGAGGAATGAGAT
Organism: Sciaenops ocellatus; assembly: GCA_033000465.1. NCBI lineage: Eukaryota > Metazoa > Chordata > Actinopteri > Sciaenidae > Sciaenops > Sciaenops ocellatus. The sequence continues at coordinate 19,228,523 of CP136882.1, read as the reverse complement.
ACAGAATTTAAACAGACCAGAACAAATGAGAAACAATAAACTTGGACTAAACAAGTTGACGTCTGTAACTAAGTAGATAAATGGATTGTTTTAGACCGTTGGCAGATTTACTGCTGTGAGGCACATGAATATGCAACTGCGATGATTTCACAGCAAAAAATCAATGAACAGCCTAAAATTAGGCCATCTCTACCCTCACAGATGTATGATGGATGGGAAATTAAATTTTAATCTTTCTCAGGACGAGTCAGCAGAAAGTAGCCAGTCTTCACAGACCAACTCAAATTCATCAGCAGTTGCACCTCTATCCTGTGTGGAGTTGTTGTTAATTAATTACTTCTTGTACGACTGCAACAACACGTCACAACCCTGGCAGCGATTCAGACAACAACACAGCCAATATCGATAATTGGCTGCAACAGGTGACAGAGAAAAATTGAGTGAGACAAAAAAATATATATATATATACAGAAGTACAAGACATGGACATAACTCCAGGGTGTGACGTGCAAACAGAAGTAATTTGTAGCAGAAAGTAATTTGTATCACTCATGACTGGCGGCAGTTGTTGGAGAAACAGGGAACAGATACACTCAGGTATCCCAATTTATCACTTCACCACTCGCTTCCACCCTGTGCCACTGGGATATCTCATAGTGCCCTTATTTCTGCAAATGAGGCTGAATTTTTAGATTATGTGAACACAAAATATAAAAAAACACCATATATTTGTATTTTTTAAATTGTATATACTCCTACACATCATTTAACCACCAGGGATTATTTAAAAACAGCATTTTTTCCCCTCTGCAATGATTTTGTCATTCTGTTTTCATCTGCATTCATTTCATGCACATTACATTTCATATATAGAAGCATATCCAGTTAGTAGTTTTGTACAAATAATAATAATAAAAAAAAAATCTCCACTTTTAATTTTAAGTAAAAACGTTTTTTCTCATTTCATCAAATTGACTTTAACAGCGTGTGCTTCAGTTCTCATGGACTTTTGTGTAAGTGTTTGAAAGTCTCTTGTGTGATCCTGTTCTGCTCATCTTTGATTCCACCCACATGCAAGAAGGATGTTTTCTGTTCAACAAAATTGGCTGAACGTCGACTAAAACTGACCCTGCAGACATTCTGCCTCATTGCCACGACAGAGAGCTGCACTCACCATTGATTAAAGCTACAGCTAGGTGAAAGCCTATGACAGGCCACCACTATGGCTGTCACCTCCCACATGCAGGAGCAAGATGAGGAGATAAAAATACTCAGACACTTAACCCTCACTGTTGACATTTCACATTGTGACAATGTGGGCCTATCAGATTAAGATAATGTAATAGTGGATGTGCCTGCAGTGACTGGACACACACATTCACAAGTCCACTGAAGCTTAAAACCCTAGGGTTTTGGATATGGCAATACAAGTTACAAGAAGACGATCAGCTCCACTGCATGGATAACTTTGTAGCTACTTATGAAATTTACCACTGTCTGAAAGAAATATTTTTACTCTCTGTAGTTTGACAAAGTAAAAGAATGAGAGTAAAAAACATTTAAAGGTAATGAAGACACTGAAATAATTCATGCATATTCATTCACATAGTACTTATTTTACTCAAGTATTATATTTAAATACAGTTTTGAGGTATTTGTGCTTTTTCAGTTTTTCTATTTTACGCTATTTTATACATCTATTTCACTACATTTCAATGGAAAATTGATTGCACAACAGCTATAATTCCTAGATACTAGATATATTGAGATTTTACATTACATTTATATATTATAGAACACAACGGATATTCAAAGGAACTTGTGGTTCCCAATTATTGTCTGGTCAGGGCCCATCATCACAGTTCAGATGTTTTATGAATTGTTAGCAGTTCCAACAATAAGGAAATTCCCCTCTGAACCTCTCAGATGGTTTGATTTAAATAACTGTTTGAGACACAAAGAGGTTCATAAAAAATGAAACATTAGAGAAAAATCTGTGTAACAGAACATTGTTTTGTTTCTTCTATACCCCATTTATCATGACCACCCAGATTTATTTTGAGACCCTTTGTAGGGGCCTGACCTCTTGGCCGAGAACCACTAAATTAAACTGCCCAACTCTGTATAAAACATTTAAAACTAGCTCCACCTTGACAACAGTAAAATGCTGCTGACACATTGATGCATCAGTAACAATCTGTAAATGTCATTTATAATAATATATCACCCTCTGGGGACATTTGTCTGCAGAACGACTACTCTAACTTTTCATTCTTTAAGTACATTTTGCCACTTGTACTTCTGTACTTATTATAATTTTAAATGTTGTATTACCACTTACATTTAATCAAAGTATATGAATCCTTGTTCCAGTGATGTTCTTGACAAAGTCGCCAAGTGGTTTGCAGAGAATGTGACTGTGCAAATGCAGTTAATAAAGCAAGATAAACAGATTGTAGGCAATACACATGAGCATTTAAAGCAGCAGTACTGAACCAGTTTGTGAGCTGGTGGAAGCAACCCTGACTGATAGCAAGTCATTGCCTATTTGCCATTCTGAACGCAAAGTTGACAAGGCTTTGACAAGAACCACAAAGAGTAAATTCATCAAATTGCAGCATGTCAAATTCTATTTGCCTGAGAGGACCTCTCTTGCGCACACTTATCAGCTGCCCTATCATAGCTTAATAGCTACTGTAAATTCTCATATCAGATGGCAGGCATTCATTTGGAAAATGACTGTCTTAATCTATATTTCATCAACTGGACTAAAGATATTAATAGTAGATATTCTTATTAGGCCTTAAAGCTCATCAAGACTCCTGATGTGAAACTCATGGTAAGACTTAAATGATCCAAGGAAAGAATTCTCCGTGATTTATTTCACCATGTTCTCTTTTGTCTGCATCTTGGCCTGCAAAGCACAGTAACTATGTTCAGCTGGTGTGTACTGTTTTCATGCCTCCTCTGTCAGTGTGCACTGGGACACATAAATAAAGCTATTAGGTTGTGGAAAGCTTATGAAACACACAACTGCCTCATGAGTGGAGTAAGCACAGATGGCTCTCAGATCAAGGCCTTAAGGTACCGTAGTCCTGGATCCAAGAACGCCAGCCTGTTCCAATCTGGCTGAAACTGATAAAGTCTTCAATGAGGAAAGTGACTTCATAGCTGAATTACAATGCTGCAGGAGCTTTTGCTTAATCTATGTGATGTGCTTCAGCTGAAGAATGATCCCACACTTGAGTATCAGTTAGATAAATTTTATGTCCTAGAAGACTGTTCAGAGAGCGCCCATACAACGCAGACTGAATTACAGCCACATAGAGCTCTGATAGAGTCAGTCAGGAGGCTTGAAGATAAATTACTGTCAAACACAGATAACAAATTTAACATCTTAAAATCAGGGGAAACTGGGAAAGCTGAGTGAGACGGCAGGCATCTATGCAGCAAAATTTAGGGCACAGTAACTGTCTGGTAGAGTCCTATCACTTTAACCCCACCACACTTCTTCCCTGTCCTCTCCCATCCTCTCATCCTCGGCCTGGGCTTATCTACAGTCACACCTCTCTCCCATCTTGAACATTTATCTCCTTCACCAAAGTGCGTCATGCATCCCTAGCCCTGTTGAAGATAGGACATTACACAGCAAGATTCTCCCGTTTACTCAAGATCTCTCACACTGATGATTCCTGCAGGCGGCCATCTTAGCGCAGAGGTGTTTGGTCCTCGTCCTGGACAAGCCACCCAATCCTATCCTAGCAGTGCGTTTACCCAGGTTTGTTTGTGCAGCCGTGTGTCACCTATCACCCTTCTGCTGGGACTTATGCTGATATGGCAGCGTGGTGTCTTAGTTGCATTCCAAGCAGGGCATGCAGGTGTGTCGATAACAGCAACAAAGCCAGAGATTTTAGTATTGATACTGTTCACGTGATAATACTCCTTTAAACTACTATGAAAACTTTTAAACAAATCAAAACTCAAAGTACCCACAAAACCTGCTTACAAGATGGAGCATTTTGTTGTAAAGATATAAAACAAAACCCCTCTTTGTCCTTTTATGATGTTATTAAATAGCAAATAGCTAAATCTTGTAAGCATTTTCAGCCAAGGATATTAACTGTGTACCTTCATTAATGTAATATACTCTTGTTCAAAACATAGCCACCAGAAAAGCTATTATTTAGCTTTTATTTTTTTTGCCTTGACTCACTTAAGAAACTCCTTTACTGACTACTTGCCCCAAGAAATAAAGAAACAGCACAAGCAGACCTCACAGCTAGATCTAACTTTAAAGCCAAATAATATGAAAACAATGCAGTTAAATGTGATTTTAGAAACAATGGAAAGCAACCCTTTGCTGCAGCAGCTATGTTCTATCTGATAGTGGCCCTGCAAGGACGGAAAGGAATATATCAGGGTGGTACATGATGCGAATGCTTGCTTCCCCCACACCCATTCGGTAAGATAAGGAAGTGATGACACTCATGGGGTAACAAAGGATAGAGAAAAGGAAATTGGAAAAGGGAGGGGGATGCTGGAGACCATCAAAATATCTTCAATAGTCTTTCGTGAGATATTGCACTATGGTTTTCTTGGAATGTGATACGGAAACTTGTAATCAAATGGCATCAGATTTGATAACCATTTTGTTTCTAGGCCTGAGTTGTTTTAATAGTTGCACCTTTATCAGTGTTACTACTGTATCCTCAGTTTAGATTTTTCCTTTAACACATTCATGCACATACCTCTGATCTTCTCAGAAAAACCACAATCCTCTGTACTGAACGTTTCCACTAGACAAATTGAGGGGTAAAATGACTTGCTCAAGGGCACTCCAATTATTTGTACAGGGAAAAGAAAGCATGACTCGCTCATTTACTTTCCCAGCACATCATTTCCCATCGTACAATTTCCCAGCAGTTCTGCGGTTTCAAACTGAGAACCCTTCTTCTCTAACCTTTGGGTTACCACCATCTTTTTCGTGCATCGCACATATGAAAGGATAGTCTTAAAAAAACAACGTATATGGTGCTGTTCTCACAAGCCAATTACAGTTACACATTATAATAGAGTGCACCAGAAGAAGAGAAAAGCTCAGAAGAGCCTTTAAAAAGCTCACAGTGTTGAATAAGGCATTACTTTAATTACATCACAGCAAAGGCAACGAAAGTGAAAAGTTTGGCACAGTCCTTAAATGAGTTTTCCACAATGGCTCCTTTGCAAAGTTTCTTCTCTTGTTTTCTTAGTCTCTGGAGGTAATAGACCTGTCGCTGCAGTAATAATGATGAATCTCCTCTGTCTGCCCAGTAGAGGATTGGAGATAGCCCCAAAATATGGATGCAAGTGGCTAGGGTATAGTGGAACTGGGCTTAAATCGGAGTGGAGGGAACACTAAGATTATGACCATGGCGTGGAGCAATAAATCAAAGGGTAACGCCACTGGAAAAAGACTGTCACAGTTTAGCATGAGATATTATAAGGAATTGGGCACCACACTGAAACTAGATAGAACTTTGTTGGAAAAAAAGGATAAACATTCAGTTACAAATAGATCAAATTCTGCAAGCTCCATTTCAAACACTTCTTGGAAGTCAGCGTTTGGGTGGTACCAATCACACCTCCTCCCTTCCCTGTCCCAACAGCACAACACTTAATTACACCTCTGCCATTTTAATAGCTTCTGGGTAATGTATTTGATAGTGCAATTATTCCTTCTTGACAACATCACAATTCATTTAGGCTTTTTATTAGAGCAGAGGAATTTTTCATCCTTGGGGAAGCGTTGGAGAGAAAAGAAAAAAACCCTTTAATAATCTGATCTAAGATCTATATGAATTGCACAGCTGTGTCTCATCCTCAACCCACCGTCCAAAGAGTTTTTCACATGGCTTCCAGTGTAAATTCATGCCTCCCCTGCTGCAGTGAAGTGTCACCGGAGTTGGTGGTTTATGTCTTGAAAAACAAACGATTGATCTTTCAGAGTTTCATTGCTTCTGTGATTTCATCAGTGAAGCAGTTATAGGAAGAAGGCAAAGGTGAAAGCAAAGTGGTTGAGAACATTAAAGCAAGTGTGTTTTGAACTTCCATTACCTCACAGCTTGTGCTGGATTTATATCATTTCAGACGTTTATACCAAAATATCATTGAAACAAACAAAAAAAACATCTATTTTCTACATGCACTTATTCTTTTCAGTGGTGAAGGGTTATTTCTATATTCATTACTATTATTGACGGTACATAAGGTTTTGCACCTTATGTGCAATAAATGTAAATGACAAAATGTCAAATCTAATATTATTGCTTTCCACCTGATCTAACACAATTACTGCTGGACTAAAAAAAAGCATGCCATGGGTTCCACCGGGTATGGATGCGACACGTTCGGGATGCACCACGGCTGCTAGAGCTAATGTGGCTGCTCTATGCAATGTTTGTAACCCCACCAGAAGTGCCACGGTCAATTCTATAAGCATTCCAGAAGCATCTCTCTGCTTTGTTCCGCCAAAAATACATGGCTGTTCTATTTTTGATGGACGCCGCAAGCGGCCTGCGTCAATCTGCATAGAGCAGATCAAGCAGGCAGGAAGTCAGACACATAAATTCTATCAATAATCTGGGGCAATTTTCAAAGTAAAACACCCTGTGCAAACTTCCGATCGTAACAACAGCCAAAAGGGAAACAATTTAACTATTTACTTATGGTAGAAACACATAAACCAGGGAAAAATTACCAAATCACTTACTGAAACAACTGATGCTGTTGTTTGTCTTGGGAGGAGAGTCTTATTTCCCCTCTTGTTTCTCTCTTGACCTCATATCATCTTTTAAATCCTAACATCACTTTGTTCACTCTCTGATTATATCCTCTTGCACTTGTATCCCCTTTTTAAATTTTATATCCCTCAATTTCCTATCGCACCATATAGTTCCCTCTCTCAGGCTTTTCTCTCCTCTCAACAACCATTTAAGTGGGCATATGTATTCTGCACCAATCCTTGCTGCTGGCTGCACTTTGACTTTTTGCTCCGTTAAACCCTACTGTAATGCTCTGACCCGGAACAGATGCAGTCGACCTATATACAGTATGCTGTGAGTGAGCAGCGTCCATCTGCAAGAGCAATCTGGTACTTTTGGGTCCTTTGAGCTTTGCTATCTCATCCCGCCTGCTCCTGTTGCTTTCACTCCACTTCACACTTTGGACACTGAACTGCGGTTCAACTCCCAGAATTGGTTTTCTGGCTGTCTTCTGGGTTGATGCTGAATAGCCTTGGGGCTCGACCTTTCTGGCAGGCAGTGAACTGTCAAGTCTGGTTACGTTTTAGTGGTCCTGCGTCAGTGTACAACAAACTCCTGAGTGTGTTGATTGTGACATTGTCTGGCAGACACCCCAGGCCCTGGTGTCATTAGAGGTCTTCAGAGCTGACCTTTACAGCCAAATCATCCCAATGAAGATATTTGGCCTCACAAAGAATCCTAATGAATTTGGCATGTTTAGGTCCCAGGAAATAACAAGGGAGGGCAGCTGTTTTTTAAAACAGTGCTCATAGACAGTTGAGTCATTTGCAGTCAAGCAGTTACAGCACTTGAGTGATCATTAACCTTGCACCTTGCACAACTTTGTTATTTTGTTGCCGGCCTCAGGTCAATGCATAGGAGAAATTGTGCACCTTAGGCTACAACAACGGAAGCCATTGACATAAAGGCAACTGTGTAAATATTAGCAAAACACTGTTCTCCACAGTTCACAGATAACACACTCCCATCTGTTCCAGTGGTGAGAGACTTAGCTAACAAGTTAAAAGCTGCCAGTCTTTGGTAGAGGAGATATGAGACACGGTTAGCAAAATACCCTTCAAGCTAATGGCTCTAAAATCCAAACGGTGGGTGAATTTGGACCTGACGCCAGATCAAAGGTGGGTTGGCCACTGCTTCTGCAACTCCACGCTTGAGGCTGTGGCAGGTATGTTGGGAATTTTGCAGCCCTGTATAGTGAGCATGGTGAACACTGAAGCGTGACCAGGCTTTGTGATAGGATCTCTGTGTTCTTGGTGGGTAATTGGGCTCCAGGGCTCCAGGCCTACAGACAGACGTAAGAGAGGAGAAAAGGTGCAGGTTGTCAGAAGACGTGGAAGGCCAAAAGACAAGAAAGAAACACTGGACAAAGACAAGTTATGTTGTGATTGGTTGAGCGTCATCTCTGAGACAGCGTTGGGAAGTAGCAGGTGAGGAAGCATGTCTTGTTTGTGTGTAGTCAAACCATGTATGCGCGATAGAAAGTGAGTGAGAGTGAGTCCATTAACCTGTGTGTGTTTGAATGACAAAGGAATAAAGATTGCCTCAGTTTAATGGTTTAAAGTTTGAAGAAGTAGGTGCTGGAGCAAAAATGAGCCAACGTGTCCAGTAAGCACAGGGTTGCCATAGCATCAATATTTCAGTCAGGCCTATTCTCAAGGGCAATCACGATGAAATCCAACTGATAAAATAAATATTAGAACCGCACAGACACATGCATGCACCCACACAGACAGGGGTGTAATGATTAATCGGAGCACCCAAGGTCTAACCTTAGTAACCCCAAGGCTGCGGCTACAGAGCACCACATTAGGCATGCAGCCACGTAACCTTGCACTTCAGCCATCCTACCTCTCAACCCACTCACCTGTCTTCCAGCAGCACCTGTTCTGCCATTCTGGGCATTCATCGCTATTCTGATCATGTGTCTTTCTCTCCCAAGTCACCTCACAACCTTCTGTAGTATGTGCTTGTGAGAATGTATATGAATATATGTGCTGCAGAGACAGGAGAGGAAAAAAAAAAAAGACTGCATGTTTACAGCTTTCCTCTGGGCTCGTTTAAAAAGGAATTTTGCCTCCAATCTAATCTCCATCTAATATTGCTGGGGTGGCCTCCCGCCTACATAATCTTGCATAGCTGCAGTGCCCATATGGCCCAAAGGGAATTCTCATTGTTTTATTACAGATCAGGCAATCTGGGCCCTCTATCTCTGGCTCTTATAACAGTCTGTCCTTGGGTGTTTTTTTATTACAGGTTACTCCATTCATTCAAACATGCCACAAAGGCCCCATTGCTACACAAATTAGAGGGAAGGTGAATGTCAATTGGTCATTAATATGGTATATTAAAATGTTATAAAATAAATATGGGTTTCTGAAATGCTTATTTGTGCATTCTATGCTCGACTAGAGAAACATGCAGGTGCAGAAAATGCAACAGCTGAAAATACCAGATAATGTGTAACAATCAAAGTATTACATCTTAGGGTGGGCAAGCGTCCAACTGCAATCTCCAACTGGTTATTTTATCATTGTGAGGCATTAGGTCTGTCATCCCATTGGCCAATATATGCCTTGGCATGATTCCAAACCTGATATGCTGGCAGTGAGTTGGTCTAAGGGCTCCCATTCGCTGCTATTTAGATAGCAGTCTGCCTGGCAGGTCTGGCCTTTTCACCCCTCTGGAGGCTTGACTATCAAGGCCAGCTTACCTTCAGACAGAAGTGGCTGAAGTAAGAGACATGCAGGAGAAAAGAGGACAAGAAGGACGAGGAGGAGCAGAGTGAAAGCTGTTTAAGAATGCCGCTCAGGTTTTCAATTGGTGCAAGGAGGGGCCTCTTTGGGATGACAGAGTGTCTGGCCGATCTGGCGGGAAAGCCAACCCAAATGTGGGGATGGGATGGTTGCTGCTGTGCTGAGGGAGGATGCAAGTGATGGATGGTGGTTGTTAGATGCAGTAATTGTGTTCAGGTAATTGACCCCACTCCCTCCCCCTTTCTCGCTCTCCTCCTGGTGAGCCAAGCACTCCATCTCTCTTTCACTTGTGTTTCACAGATGGGAGAAAACATCAGCAAACAGAGGCCAGCTCTAACTCTCTCAGCCCACTTGTTTAGGATTTTCAAGCTTTAACGCGCTGATGGCTGTTTCTCATCTTGTTTCAGCTGACGCAATTATCTTTATACATTTCAAACACTTAGCAGACAACTTAACAAGTGAAGATGAATGCAACATAGAAAGAACTCAATATCCAGCATCACATAACTGTAAGTTTATTATGAGCAAAGTCCCTGAAATAATATCTGTGCCACTAAGATACAAAATCAATAAATCATGTAGGAGAATGTTCAAGTACCATTAATAAGGCAGCCTAGAAATTAGAAACGAAGAGAAAAACAATCAAAGAAGTGCTTGAAAGAGAAATACAAGTTTTCTTTGTTTTGCATGAAAACAAACATCTGCCTAAAGGTCATTTGGTATGTTTGGTATGGAAGAAATCCACACTTGTAACTTATAACCACACTTGTAACTAACGTATACTAAATATCTGTGCCCATCTTGCTGTTAAGTGGAATTTGATAAAAATATTTTGCAGTTATCTAAAACATTAATAACAAACGTCAAGTTTTGGTATGGTATGGTATGGTAACATCTTTCTACACTCACTACACTGTCTTGACATGCCCCAAAGTTTATAGATTAATTACCTAGGTTGCTGTTTTTGCCTTTTTGCCCACCTGTACAGCAAAATAAATAAATGAGTAAAGATTGAGGAATTGTAAATTGGATGTTGGAACCTATGTAATGTGATTGAGGCTCTTAAAGGGTCCCTTTAAGATTTTTAGTACAGCCACATATCAGCGTTTTTGCATGTAAATGGTAAAAGCCAGTTAGGACCCACACAGCACACCCTCACCTTTAGTGATAAAGCCACCCATCATCCACTCCCCTACCCCTGAGTGCCGGTAGAGCAGTGACTAAAACGGAGAAGGATTGTCATGGCTTAATATGGAAGAGGTGATGATGTACTTCCCTCTTCATGCATCAGCAGATTATGGCAGTATTCATCACTGGTCCCAGACCCTGTGCTAATAATCAGCTGGGTATATCTCAATCTACAGCCTCTGATTTATAACGAGCTCTGCAGTAGGGTGACATGTTTTTAAACGGAGCTGCACAATGTAAATCATAACCTAGCAGAGCATCGAGTCGATGGGTTCATGCTGAGAGATGTGAGGGAAGAGAGGCATTCACTTCCATTTGCAAACACTTCTCTGTGAAGTAATATTTGCAGTACACACACCCAAAATTGTCTTTCACTGTTTAATACACTACATATGTCGGTTATCCATATTTCTGAGATTATTGCACAGCTTTCTTTCATTTTAGATTCTTACACCATAAATGTTACTCCTTTGTAACAAATCTCAATGTGCATCACATTTTGCAACTATTGCACAATGATAATCTTACTTTGACTGACATACTAAGGTTTTACACTGTTTTCTGATGAGAACCATCAGGCTTTCTAAATGCCTATTCACGACAAATCAACTTTAAAGCTTCAGGTCAGCCACAACTGACTCCAGGTGATGTCATTATTTTGATGCTAAACATGTCACTCATGAGCTTTTTTTTTTTCTTTTTTTACAATCACTTTTACTACACCCTTCAATCTCACCTTTTAGGACCAGGCAGTAAAGAAGGCCAATGTCACCCCGCTAACACAGGCCATAAACTACCCTTCCCCAACTTTCTAATTCACAGGTCTGTTGGACCTGAAGCATGATGACATCACCCTGTCTCATCCAATCAGGGATCAGGTGATGCTCTGTCTTGTTTGACCTTGCTTGCACTGATTCACTGTCTTGATGCTGAGAAGTAAGTGGGTGTGTAATGTCCATGGTTTCTTGCTGTTTTCATTCTCCTGCTTTCATTTAGGATAGAACAGTAGTTAGGGGACAGGCGAGGTGCCACTTCCTGTCTCCATGTTTGATTTAATTGTCTGATTATGGTAGACATTTTGCCAATCCGAGTAATGTTTTAAATGAGGTGAGCTATGTGACCGACCTGAAGGGCAATGGCGGGCAGCACTTGTTGTGTGTGAGGCCACGTCTCAAGGGTTCTCTTATGGTATGAGGTTTAAACAATTATAGCCCGTTCAGTGGCCTTTTACACCCCAAGCTTAATCCAAAAAATGGACTTACATTGGAATTGTAAAATGAAAAATGGCCCATTGGCTGTCTTCATCAATTGAATTGACCTGAGAGGGGACTGAGCTAATGAGAATATCCCTCAGCTGAATTGAAATGTGATTAACATCAAATCAGGGAAAAGCTGCAATAATCAAAGATAGATAAATCTGGACTCCCTTTCTACAAGGTCACTGATTGTCAAATGCCCCATCTTAGCTCCATCTTGTAATGATGTGACATGTAACTCCATATATTGCTATCTTCCCTCCTTCCTTTTCCTCAACACTCCATTTCAGCACCTCTAAATGAGGTCACATTATAGACGCCACTACAGATTCTCCAAGACAAAGCGAAATTCAATGAAACCCAGTGGAAATAACATTCAGCAGCTTCTTATGTAACAAGCTTTTTATCCCACATTCTCACCCCTGCCTCGAATCCAATCTCTTCCCCTGCAACACATCTTTACACTATCCCAGGTGTATTAAATAGAAATTAGGGCTTGGTTACAGGTCCTGTAATGATCGTTTTGGCCAGCTAATATCTGACAGTTTATCCAGGCAGGCCGCCACAACGGACTTCCTTCCATCTGACATTGCTGTGACTCCATTAACCAAAGTGTTGGCAGTAAATGATGGTAGGCAGCGCTTGGCAGTGTCAGAGCCCGCTCAGATCAGCCGGCCTCTATTGATTCAATCACAGAATAAAGGATGGAGCAGAGAACAGGCACCCCAGGTGCATTTTGTCCAACCAAGCCATACTCTGTCTTTTAAACATTGGCACATTGCGACTCAGGGAGCCATTCATTCTCCACACTGCCTTGGTCAAGTGTATATGGCAGATCACACAGTTGTACAAGCAATGTGGTTGCAACAAGGCCACAGATAGATGCAATGCAATAATTATGTCCATAAAATGTTTTATAATATCTATAAACCACAAAAGACATTAGCACACACATTCTCCCACACACATTAACACAAAACAGAGAATGGCAGACTTTTAGAATGATTGCGAAACACTTGTGAAACACAAAATATATAATACACTAGCATTTAAAATATGGCTGACCATTTGTTTTTTTACCTGAAAGTATCTCACCTCTATGCCCCACTTGAAATTATTTCTACTGGTACAGTAAATGATCAAACTCTGGCCTGGGGAATTATAAAAAGAGGGAGAGAGAGCGAGAAATAGAAGCACACCGTCTTTCTAATGACTATGTTTACGGTAGGGGTCCCACAGTGTTTCATTGAAAGAGGGTCTAAATCACATACTGTTGCCTGCCTACTTTTACTCAGTAACATTTCAAATGCTATAAAGATGCATCGAGAAGCAGCAGCCATTAAACACATCCCTTTATTACAGCATATATTATGCTCTAATGATCAATTTCAAGCTAAATAAAAATGGCAATATTATTCATAACCACAAAGTTAAACACAGAACAGTCTCATCCCCACAAATTTAGACCACCAGTCTCAGAGAAGCTGGTTGGAGGTGAAAGTAACAAATCAAGTTATAGCAATGAAACATGATTCTAATACATGGGACTTTAAGCATTGGTTTCTATCTAAGGAGGATTTGGGTAAAATACAGGTGATTTAATAAAACAAATTTTTTTTAGGGTTTGTATCCACCGTCCATAATTCATCTTTTATTGTGTAAGCTATGACATTTCTCTTTAACGTGAAAACCTCTGGACTGGAAACTGACTGATAAAGAACAGACTGATTGGAATATGACTTGATAGTTCAAGGGTGACTTTTTTAAATAACTGCCACAAGCTTTTCTTTAACAGCTATGATTAACTGTAGAACTTTCCATGAGTCAAAACCTTCCAAAGACTTGAAGAGACACAGACTAAACTTCAGAGGCAAACCAATGAGGCTTGGCTCTAAAATGTAGCAGGCGTCCTACAGTAAGCAAATTGTAACAAAAAAGTCTGTGGCATGCTTATTATTTGATGAACAGCACTTAAAATGGCCATTAGCCACAGCTAAAGAGTTCTCATCACCACACAATTATGTCAGTATCAGTGTGCCATTGCTGGCATCTCACAGTGTTACGCTGTTATGTTGTACTAACAGCTTAACACACACAATCTTTTACCCTAACTCTAAACAACATGTGTACACACATACACACAACTTATCAGGCAACAGTAACGTCTTTCAAGTGGCAGGACATGGTTTCTAAAGGTTCCTCTGTGTTTTCAGGGTGAAATACTGTAGAGTGAAGTCACTGCATCATTCCACACTCAATTTGTTACACATGGTGTCCAAACATAAAGCTTTAACCCTATCCTCAAGTGCTCTTCTCTCAGACCACTGCTGACCGTCTTCATAGTTGTGGATTGGATGAGTGTGGAGAGGTCAAAGGTTTTGGTACCCTGTTTACATTCAGGCCCAAACTTAAATCCCCCTCGTCCTGTTGGGTCTGTAGGTGGTTTTCTAATGTGCAACATCGCACTCTCCTTGGCTTCCTGTTTTCTTGAACTCTGCCTCCACTGATTCTCTCAAGCCTTCTGAAAGACGTCCTCATGTCTTTTTTACTCAGCAGGGGATACTGCTTCAAGGGAATTGTCTGTATATGAAGGTGTCAGTATGGGCTTTGCGTATGGCTGTGAGTGAGGCGGCAAAGTGCTTAAAGAATCTGTCCCTTCAAAGCAACATTTCAGATTTTTTTATTGGAGCTCATCAGCAACCTTATGACTTCTAACATCACCTAACTCCTCACAGATAGACTAAGTTTGTTTTTGTGCCAGGGGGCAGTAAAGGTCTCTCTTATTTCCTCATCAACAGTCAAGTATCTTGATGAAGTATCCCCTGGCAATTCTCTGAACCTCTCTCTGCTCTCTCATCATAAGTTCAGAGGATAAGAGTGCCTGCTATATACCTAAAATGAAAATTTCTAGAGTTGGTTTGCTTGGGGACAAGTGGTGGGAATAGCCCCCACAGGTACTATGCTATTATCCAAAGAGGGAACATTATCTTCAAGGGCAGTATGTACATGCCAGAAGAGACCCAGTCATTTCTATCTGTACATTACTGCAAATTAATGCTTACCGTAAGCCATACAGGCTCTTTCTTAGATGGCATCACATGCTTATTGCTTCATGGTCAAATATGACAAATATATAAAAGATGACATATTATGCAAAAAAAACAAAAAAACATGCTGATAACATCCCTAATTTGTCCCACTTATTCTAAAAATACCCTTCTAAGTGCTGGATGTTTTTACATAAACAGATCTCTATCTGTCTGATCTATAGGGGACACTTCACTCAAATACTATAGTTTCACAGCTGGAATTTCAACAACTGCTAACAAGACAATTAGGCTTCCTTCCTTATTAAAAATTCAACTGACGGAAACTTGTGTATTAACCTGTGACACGTTGACTGGGTATGCCTAACCATTTGATAGTGAAGTTGGAGGACACACTAGATGTGTCCTCCAACTTCAAGTAAATTAATTCATCTATCCATTTTCCATAACCGCTTATCCTTATCAGGGTTGCTGGGGGCTTGAGCCAATCCCAGTTTGCCAGTTCATTGCCAGTTCATCACAGGTCTAGCCAAAAAAACATCTAAGAGATAAGCATTTTTCAGCTGTATTTTAAGGACAGGCCTATTATGACAAGTTCAGTCTTTAGATGCCGAAAGTAGGATCTGAAATGGGACATGTTTCTGTTTGTGCTCTCTGAATTATAGTTTTGGTCACCATTTGACTTTACTGAGCAGTGAGCAACAGAACAAAAGAGCCTAGTTTTTTGTGTTTTCTTCTTAAATTCTGTCGTCAAAGAAGGTTTTTAAATTGTAGTTATCTCTTGGGGAATACAGAGTGGATCCATGAGATGTTCATACTGTAATAGGTTGAGATCCAAACTGCACCATGTCTGACAAATTATCTCAACTTACTGGGAAATGCCAAAATTGATTAACGCTGATGAGATTCGTGTTTGTTTGCCATCCGTATAAATTAGAGAGAGGAAAATGATTGTAAACATTGAGTTCTGTATAAAGCCATTGTGCTGGGAAAATATTTAGGTTTGATTTATTTGTGCAATGAATGAATGAATGAATGAATGAAAAATCCAATTTTTGAACAATTAATTTGTCTGAGACTATCCGCACTAGTAATGAACTCAACAGAAAGCGATGCAACTTATTCAGTACAAATACATTTCTTTTTAATCAATAGAATCTGAACCATCTTCCCTTCTCAATAGGAAGAAATCTCGAAGACACAAAGGACACAACAACAAGCTGAGGCAAGCCAGCCAGTTAGGACACTGCAGCTTCGCCGAGCATGGCTTAGCTCTGCCTGACACAGCATTATCAGGACCGACACATTGGTTGGGCACTATACCTGCTGTTTCCAGCTGTGCCAGCGCTGGTCTCACCTCTGCCAGACAGTTCCAGCACCTGCTGAAGCTCCTGTACCACTTCAGAGAACAAAGCCACACACTGAGAAATAGGTTTGATACCACTGGAAAGGAAAAGAGACAGATTGCAGGGAGAAAACAGAAGTTTGCGGGTGTGTTACTTACTCTTCAGCTATGTAGGGTGGTGAATACTTGTTTGTTTATGACTTCTCTGAAAGCGCTGTGCGTGTCATTGGCAAAAAGCCTGCCAGACGGATCGATGATGAGGAGCTGCTGCTGCAGCAGCCATGCTAGACATGCCCCGATTTAATGTGCCTGCTTTGCCTGGATGAGGTTAAAACTTTTCGATTCTGATGCCGTTGCACATAAAGCAAATCATGTGAGCCCTTCCTGGATCAAAGCAGGATTATTTAATAATTTAATTATATTAATCAACAGATTGTAGTTTATCGGAAAGCAAATGCTTACACCAATGAGTCCCCAGAGTGAAACAGGATATGATAAATGATAAATGTTGATTAGACAGAGAAGCACTTTAAGAGCAAAGCTGATTGTCAGGTGATCACATTATCTGCTCACTGAGTCGGGAAGAATTGAAAGTAAAAGTGCTCTTCTTTTGTTTTTCTATAGGTTCATGTAATTTTCTCTATCAAAAAGGTATAAAAATTACAAATAAGGAGGAAAGTAAAATATGAAAATGAAATATGATACAAAGCATCTTCTGGGTCCATGAAAGAAGACGCTATAAAACAAAACATGACTACTCCCTCTAAACATTCCTCGTGTTGAAACAATGGTTTCAAGCACCATTTCTAAAACTAATGACTCTCATCTACCCCCCATCCTTATCAAAGTAGGTTTATCCTAGAAAGCGGGAAAGAAAACAACTAAAGTTCTTTGAAAAGTATAGTATTTGGAAGAAAAGCACAGACGATATGCAGTTCCTTCTTTGAGCCATTTGTTCATCTTTTTTCTCTGCATGGTTACACCATTAATTCCCTGAAGGTTATACACAGTTTTCAGAAGAGAAAGATGCTAGTGGGATACACAGTGAGCTCAGATTTCTATATCAAACATCTATTTTTAGACTGTATGAAACAGATCTGCCTCTAGTGACCGTAAAACAGTACAATAAAACTTTGGAATAGAAATAAATATAGAGAAAGAGCAGGAGCAAGTAAGCACTATCCTGCAAATACCCACAGCAGCAAGTAATTTGTACTGTATTGAGAAGGTTTGGAAACCAAAGCCATGCTTTTACACTTCAATAAAGACATTCATGAACCCGACTTTTCCTGTAGGCAGAGGTTTAATAGCCTGGAGTGCTTTCCTTTCAGGTGAATGCGCTTGTTCTAACAGGTGCTTAATAATAGAGGGGGAATGCAATAGAAAAGGGGATACAAGCCTGAGCCACTGTAAGCAGGTACACAAAACACAATAGGATTAGAGAGTAGATTGATCCTGGCTTTGTGTGCTGTCGTTTGGCCAGATTACCACAACCACCATTTTATTGTGTGGAAATTGGACTGAAAATTTGTTTTCAATTTGCCTACTGCTTGAATTGCATTTGGGCATGCCTGTTTCTGTGTGTGTCTGTGTGACACAGAGGAGAGGTGTGGAGAGGAGAAATGTACGTACTGTGCACTCTACAATTTCACAGGATTAACCAGTTTCCCTGATATAATTGTGTTGCGAGTGACACTAAATCAACTGTATTCATTTGAAAGCCTGACGTGAAACAGTGAGAATTGCAGACTGGCATCAACCTGGGCACGCAAGCTCACTCCATCTCGGGGAAAGTAGTGTTGGATATCAGTGTGTGCAATTCTAAATGAGTTCCATAAGACCCAGCTGTAACACTGAACATTTTCAGGTACAGAGCGTCGCCCGAATCGATTGTGCACAGATTGAGAGCGGGTCACTGCAGCAGTTCTTATTTACTGCCACTTCCTCCTGGAACTACCAAAGCATGTACGCACAAATGAGGGTCCAATTACATTCACATGCAATTTCAACACTGAAAAATCTCTCAGCAGCACATGCTGCGTATTTGGGAAAATATTCCAATATGCACTTATGAGCACATATTCTTTTTAATTATTTTATATTTACAATTTACAAAACAAAACATGGAGAGAAAAAAAAAGAGGGAGTGATAACATTCCCAACAAAACTCAGAGGTCAGTGCCTTCACATGGCATCCTGAAATAGTGGTGAGAAGAAATTGTTTGTACTTTAAATCTTCTCATGTGAAGACAACAGCATGTGAAATTCATCTGAATAGATACAAGTTATAAGTACTGGATCTCTTCGAGGCTGTGTAAGCTTCCCCCTTCTTTTCACATTATATACAAATTTGACTGCAGGAACCATGTTACTTGCTTGTGATATTTTATTAGCCTAGTCTCCCATGGAATTATATTTATATTGGACAATTTGGTACGTTCCATGCCATTTATGTAGCCAGGCAAAGGTTGTCCCTCTAGTGTCTGGATTGGACATGTAGCATGGCCTGGAGACTGGAATTCATGACTCATATCAACAAGTTGTATTAGTTTTTTTGTGTGTGTGTTTATTTTATTGTACAATGACCACCATCTTTTCCTAACCTTAGTCAAGGTTTTGTGGCGTTATCTTAATGTCACAATGTAAAGAATTTGTATAACATTTTCTTATGTTATTTTTTTCTTCATAGAAAAATCTGAAAATTCTGTCCACTACAGTGTCTTTTTTGATACTACCACAAGGGGGTGGCAATGTCAGACATTTTAAAAAATTCACATTGCAGCTTTAATCATGCCTTACACATACTGTAGTATGCACTAACAATGTACAAACAAATCCTTTCAAAACATCGGCATTAAATGTTCAAACATGAGACAATTGTCTGTGACCTTTCTGTCCAGTGAGAGTGTTGTGCTGGTCTACCAAAGGATTTTGTTTAAGAGACAGTTTAGATTTTCTGCTTATAATTAACGGATACAGAAGCTTTAACTATCCTTAACACCTGAATTTCAATTTGGCAGATAGGTCCGATCTGCAGCATATCAATTAGGCAGAGATAAGACTCTAATCTCAGTTGCAGCCTCATTTCATGATTTAACTGATAAGACAGCTGTAAGATTATATAAAAATATTCCCTGGCTCAGCTTAACCTCCACTCAACCTTCTTTACATTCCCTTATTTTACTATTTTAATGTGCAGGAGTCGTGCTGTGTATTGAAAAAGCTCAGCATGCTGCACATATCCATCCAGTTTTACCCCATTTGTTGTTATTATTTGAATTGCATTGGACTGTGGTGACTGTGAATTGGAAATGGGAGGGTGAAGTGGAGACCACCTCAGTCCCAGTATTTTAGGCACAGTTCTGCCTCAGTGAGCCAGGCTGATTGGGATGCAGCAGGGTCTCTCCCTTTCTCTCCCTCTTGCTTTCTCCTCGTGTCTCTCGTTCTGCTCGGCCTGAAACAGACATTCTGATGAAAAACAGAGGGGGCCAAAATGTTTATGAAGGCAGGGCACATGCAGGAGCACACACACACACTCACAGGGTATATATGACATGTTTTGTGCAATGCATACACAAATGTGCATTCAGTAGAGCTGCTAACAATCCCAGAATTTGGATAATATTTCAGTATAGTTTCTCATATCATATTACTATATTTTCTATGATATTTTATTCACTATCATCTTCCATAATAGCTTTATCAAATTAAATGTGCACATTGGAATTTCCTTCGAGCTTTACTGTCAGATTGTAGCTCACAAGGAGAATAAGGAATACGTAATGGACAAGTGCTGCAGTCTGGAACTTGACGATGGATTGGACGAACAGCTTAAAACATGACAACTGTGTCAAACTGTCCACCAAATCCTAGACCAGGTCCTATCACACAGTACCACACTGCTTGTGAATGAAAATCAGAGTAAATGGTAAACCAGTAGAAGCCTCTGGTTTGTAAATATGATCCAAATGCAACTAGTCCAGTTGAATATGATAAAAAGTGAAAATGTATTAAAATATATTAAAGCCCATTCTGTAACTTCTTTACCAAAAATAATTTTAATAACATATAAATGGTGTCTCTGTCATTTTCACTCTGTGTCCTGTACACAATATGTAACTCTGTGCTCCCGTACACGCACCTGCGAGAAGTATGTAACACTTTATGACACTAAGTCACACAGCACCAACTCTTTCACAGATTTTGCTGAAACTGGATCATATTTTATTTTATGTAGTTTTCCTGATAAAGTAAACTGCTGCAAACTATAGCTGCTGTTAGCTAAAGTTGTCTCTGTTTATTAGCCAGGCTGCCGGGATTGTGAGCTAAGAGCACCAGGGGAGTGCTAGTGTTTGTAAAACAGGCATTTTGGACCACCAGCAAGAGGAACTTTTCAAGCTCCGGGTGTGGGGGAATGCAGATGGGGCTGTGTTGTGTCAGAACCGGAGTGGGGCAAGCGTGCAATGCAACTAGCTCAGGAGCCTCTATCGATATAATGACAGAGGTGAAAAGGATGCTGATGGAGGAAGCTAAGGAGAGAAAAGGACAGAGTGACTGAGCAAGAAGCTGCCAGAAGGGAGTAAATCTGGGACTGACTTTTAGTCGTTGGCGAGAGCTTTGTGAAATAAACGGCTGTCAAACAGATACTGAGCTGGGCTTCTTGCTATTGGACTAGTAGGTAATATTAGCTGGCTGCAATGTCTTGTGTTGAACTTGGCTGTGCTAACAAAGTTGTTGACACGGTAATTTCTTATCATAAGTATTATAATCATAACAAATCCACATGTACAGCTGAACTCTGAAACTAGGAGCATTAAATCACAAAAATACCAGTTTATATGCAATGACGCTTTAATGGGCCAACTCTGTATTATTCTTGGAGAATCAAATGTGTTAGAGAAGGGATAAAATGCTTCATCTGGTTCAAAATAATATATCTCAGTCCCTTTCCAAAATTGACGTAGGCTCTAATTCCTGGATTTGATAACTCACATGAACAAAGTGAAACAGCAAAAATCCTGGCCCTGTATTGAATTTGCAACATCAAAACATCAGGTACAAGCTAGAGGCTTAAAGTGAACATATTAAAGTGGTATATTATAATACATCTAAGTGGTAAGTATAATATAGACAAAAAATATCCACTGACAGTGAAACTTTGAGCCCTAATTTCCAACAAGGAGAATGGTACAAAAAAAGTAAATCTGATCAATGGATTTACTTTTCAGTAACTGTTTATCCTTATCAGGATCGTGTGGGGCCGGAGCCGATCTTAGCTGGCGGGGTAGCTGTTTCAAACAAACTTTTTTCTCACTTGAGAAATAAGTTGAATATTTCTCATTTCTTGTCCGTTATTACTTATTTTGCTTGATATTGATTTCCATGTTCCTTTGGTACTTTGAAACTCAGTGCCATCATATTGTTAGGTGTTAAAGTGAAACTAAACATTAGCATTGAAGCAAAAATGACATTCATTGTGACTGCAGGTACACATTCAAAAGCAAATATTAAATGAACAAACACAAACACAAGCTGCACCTTGTGTTCATTTGTATCACCACAGTCACTCGCGGAGCTCTCAAACTAGCCTCATCTCTCGCAGCATCTCTTTTTCTATTAAACCATTTTATCACTGGCTGCCTGGCTGTTTTCTTGTCTTGCCCTTAAAGCTTAATATCACTCTCCCCTGTCTCCTGATTGTGCATTTCACTTAAAGGTTTAGTGGAGTCACCAACCTGCAGCCAAAGAATGAAATGGGATTAAATGGAGTAAAGACTGCCTCTTTGCACTGCGTCTATACACCTTTTCCCATAGCTTCTGTGACATTTTCCAGCGTTTAGAATTGGCAAGAGCTGATTGCATTGTCTTGATGATATACAGCAATGAAGACCAAGTCATGTTCACTAGTATTTGTTTTTTTCTGACACTGTTGACTTTGTTTCCAAGTCTTGAGGGAGAAATTTATACCTCACTTTGGTTTCTGAGATGAGCAGCACCCCCAACCTCTTCTTGATCTTTAAACCCCTGTGTCTACATGTTTGTCTGGAGTCAGCCAGACATACGGCGAAGATTAACCACAATGTTCTGTTTGTGTTTGTGTATGTCTCTCAGTAGCCTGTACGTTCGGGAGAACAAAACACCATCTGAGCATGTCCAGGATTATCATCATCTCCATGGCGACTGCCTCCTCCACCTCCCGCTTTTTCTTTCCTTGCTACTCTCTCCCTCTGTGTGGGTAATCTGTGGTGTTCGCTCTGTAGTGCCCACTCATTCATCTCCCATCCCCACCACAAAATCTGAATTCTGAAATTGCAAAAGGAGTAATAAACAAGATTGACTGCAGCTCTGCCTATTGATCGCTGCTCCAATGTGCTCACATGATTTGTAATACCCTCCCCTATTCCCTTCCTCCGATAACAGCACCCGATGGCCAGGCCACATAGAGACAAGGCAAATTATGATGGGAGGGGAATCAATTTCTACTAGATTAAGATTCTTGTTCTCTCATGGCCATAGGGCTTTAGAAGTGAAAGGAAGCATGTACTCAGAAAAGACACATGTAAAAAGATATAAAACCAAGAAGAGAAATCCTCCATTATGCGTTTCATCTGAGGGTGATTGTATCAGACGGCAGCATGCTGCTACCGCCTGGCAGTCAGATTCTCACTATCATTGTGATCTTTAAAATGCCAACATCAGTTCTTAATTTCTTTAGTTGTTTTTATTATATCTGCTTTTATCTTCTTGGTGCCTTCACACTACAAACAAAAGTCTACATGGGAAATGCACTGTGGGGCAAAATTCAAAAGAAACAAACTGATGATAAAGAAATTAGCAAATAAAAGTTTGGAATTCTTCAGAAAGCTTTTTCCATCAAAAAGATGTCTGAACACGACTCAAATCTTCAGTAACCAACCAAGTGTTGAGTTGAATGTTGCTGTCTTTAATGGAAAACAGCCTCACAGTTTGGATCTATGTATTGTTCATTCATAGATATTGCTCCACTCAGATTATTGTTTCTTAAAGGGGGAAAAAAAAACATAAATTGATCTGATATATGCTGATCAAAAACTGTGTTCAAAAACTGTGTTCTCCTTAATGTAAGTGAGATTAGACTGTAGCGTTTGAACAAATGGGTGCTTTTTAAGATGTGCGCACTGACATGAGACCAACACCCATTTGATACAGTGTGTGGTGACAATTTTGTCCCCGCTAGGGACCGAAGAGTTTGATTTGTTATTCGCTGATAACAATGTGTGTGTGCATTCAGCGTAATCTCTGCTATACACGAACAGAGAATTTTCATTTCCAAGTCTGAACTCCACATTATACCACCAGATATTTAAGTCTAATAAGATGTGGGATCCCTTTCTTTCCCTCCTTTCCTTCCCTTTCTCTTGGTTATGCTTCCGCTCCTCTTATGTTTACAACTTGTTGGCACCCTGAAAGCTATATTGGCTTTGGCACAAAAAATAAAGGCAAGGAATTCTGAAAACATGTCAGTCAGTGCGCTGATATAAGAGGATCAGACATGCAAGAGTGGAATTGGACCCTTAAGTGTTCCAAAAGAGAATAAAGGGCGAATTATCATTTAATCCCATCCTGGTCAGTACAAGGAGGGGGATGAGAGGAGAGAAGAAGGATTTATTTGTGCCACAAAAGGATGTCAGATACTGGGAATGGTGTGGGAGGAGGATGAGGAAGATGGTGGTGGAGGGGTCATCTCTCCATAAGCCAGTAAACAGCAGCAGAGCCAGTCGGCTAGAACAAGTAGAAAAAAGTTCTTCTTTGCTAACATTTCCCAAAGGAGATCCAGCTCCTTCTAAATATTTTATCACATCTAGAGATCAGTGAACAGCGAGACGATGACAAGAAAAAGGGCCAAACAACAAGGAGGGATGAGCTGCAATATAGGACTTCTACTCACCTGTGGTTCACACAAACCACACACACACACACACGAAGTTTTGTTTGACTTTCATTAGAACAAGAGCTTGAATTTGTAGCTTTTGCCTTTAACAGAATAGAGTTATGGTATATTTTTTTTACAACATTTTGGGCCTCTTGTTTAATGTCATGCAGGGGAAAACAGATCCTCTACTCCTGTACATTGCAAAAACGAAAAAAAAACAAAAACACTTTCACTTATCTTGTACTGTAGATCATCACTTACTGCGTTCTGCATACAAACAGCTGGCTTTGTTTCATTTACAAAACGGCCCCATGTCACAACACTGCCCGGAATAAAAGTTAAACATGATGCACTGTAATGCACTGAGATAAGCGTCGAAGTAATGCATCTCACTGAGTGTTTGTTTCATTACGAGAGAGCTGCAGAGATAAAGGCACAGAGAGAGATAGTGTGCGTTTGTGTGGAATCCGCCGCTGACTATCTCACTTGTGAACATAAACCATTCCATAACAGAAGAGTAGGCTCTGATACCTACTGTCAAATAAATAAATGTGGACCTGACTCTTATTTCCTCTATAGGGAGGGCACTGTAAACAATAATGGGAGGCTTTGTTTGATCAGAGAGGTAAAGCTTTCCCATCCAAAGGAAACATACAGACACAGTCCTGCTGGTTATGCCGAGGTTGCTGTTGCGTGACCAGAAATATGTCCGAGGAGACAAATGAGAAGGGATGCAGGTGCTCTACAGCTACAAGGTAAATCTCAAGCTTCCTGTAATGACATACAGGTCCCTTAACATGCAGCTGCAGGTCCCCATGAATGTAATACGTCCATCAGAGAAATATTCATGAAGGTGAAGAATGTACTGCTTGTGGATATAAAACATCAATTCATTTCTGGAGGCGGATAAGTGCCTTTCTATTTTCTTTTCTCGACTGGTTTTATTTTTAAATATGTGAATAGTTTTCCAGATGTAGCAAAGGTACAGTGGGACACAATCACAATCTCTCTCTAAACGTTGTGAAATTGTGTTGTGTGAAACTCTTACAACAGAGGCTACAGTTCATGAATAATGACACAAACAATGTTTTTTGTTCATCCACAAGGACTGATAGTGTCCTCAACAAATGGAAAAGTCAACTAAAGTTTGGATTTAAGGTTAAGGTTTGATTTTCATTTAGAAAAAAATAATCCAGATGGTTGTCCTGAAGGTGAATATACTCACAAACCCAACACAATTATTTGCTCCCATTTTTCATGAGGTGAAGTACAAGATTTAAGACTTCGTCTATGCAGGCAAAAGATTTATTTCTCTCAAATTCTGCTGACGAATGTGTTAAAATCCATGCTTCTCCTCTGGCAAGAACCTGACTGGTGTGGCATATCGAGATGCTGGTTAAACAGCATGAATATAACACAGGTGTTCCTTGGATTGGATTGGTCACATTGAGCCAATCAGAGGCAGAGTAGCTGTATAAGAGGTGTAAAAGTGACTTCTTTCAAGATTAAACTGCAGGTTTTACACTGACCTTACACCAAACAACTTTTCAAATGATATCACTGTCGCAGACAAATTTCCAATTTCAGCATGACGTCTGGAAAGTTTTGCTTGAGTTGCAGCACACTCCCGCACATCTCAATCATTTGGTGAAAGGTGGTCGTAAAACTCGTCTTGATTTTGCGATAATATCAAACCTGTTTAATATTCTCAGAAGTTTTCTGGGCTCATACTAAAAGTGATGCTCAATCACATGAACAATACCAAAAACCAAGAAGTGTGCTCTCTCCAGCACCAGAAGAAGCAGGGGACTGGCCACACAGTTGTAAACATCTCGGTTCTTTTGGATTGTAGAAAAGGAGGAGAAATTGGAGTTGTTGAGCAACATTGCCTCTTTGATGTGTCCTCCCATTTGTACCACAATGGAGAAATTGCTGCACTCCTCACAATGCACACACAAGGGCAGCTGTTGCCAAAAGCTGCTTTTGTTTCTGCTCCATTATTCTACTTTTTTTTTCATTGTAAATTTCCATCAGGAGTAAAATGGAAATCAATCTCAAAATTAATCTAGTCTTAGTGACCCTGCAAGATCCTAAAAACTGTGACTTTTAACATACTGTCTTAAGATGTGAGAGGGTGACTTGAGTCTTTTAAAAATGTTGTCATAGTCTTTTCAAAGTTTTCAAGTGTATGGTAGGCATTAGACTGACCTTTTTTGGTGACCAGTCCAGGCACACCTGTGTCATAGTCATGCTGTTTAACTAGCATGTTCATATGCTATACCTGTCAGGTGGATGGATTATCTTGGCAGAGAAGATTTTAACACACGATAAAAAAATAAAAAAATAAATAACATTTATATTTTTGCTGTATGCATATCCTTTTTATCTCTTACAAACGAACTTTAAATATTCAACCTATGCAGATTTTTAGTCGTGTCCTAAATATTTTGCAGTGCAGAATCATCTTTCTCCTTCAGTTTGTCCATATGTGCACACATATTACAAACTTATTAACATATTAATTTTGTGCCACAGGGAGACCTGACCAGCTCTTATTCCACAATGTTTACCAGCATGTATCTATAATTCAGTGGGACTCAGCAGAAAATAGAGCCTTCATCTCTCTTTTTTTTAAAGGATAATCAATGATTAAAATAAAAAAAAGAAAGAAGTCCTAAGGTCTTAGAAGTTGTCAATTATGCAGAGTAAAAAATTTAAAAAAAGACAAAAGCAAGAGTATGAGAGAGACTTTTGGAACTGACTGGGTCTTGAAAGTGCTTTGTGTCAGCCCGCTCACCGTTTCTCCTTGGCTGATTAGGCGCCATTGGCAGAATCTTTTTTTTCACTTCAATTTTAAATTTTCAAGCCCCCACTCATGGCATATTACCATTATCGCTAACTGTGAGACTCCATCGAGCTGTCTGGTACCTGTGGACATGCGTGAAAATCGCTGCAAAATGCTAGTCTAAATGTAAATGGACTCAGGTAATTGTTATCTTTTGTGAGTAGAACTTTTCTCATTGACTACTCTTTTTAGGGTATTCTGATTTTTTTCATTCAGCATAATTTGAATTTAACGCCCCAGATGCATGGTGAAATAGGGTCATATAGCCTGTTAAAAATGTATTTCTGACACTTTAACCTCTGTTTGTAAGTGCCTTCAATTTGAATAGAGTAATAACGACACTGTTAAGAACCTTTGCAAACTATTACAGTATGTTTGATATTGTTGCATATCTATTTATGACGGTAATAACCTTTCTCCTGTTTAGTTTGACTCTTGGACTTTGTCTCCACAGCTCGAGATTATAAGGAGCCCGGTTTAAATGTTTCCCAAGGATCTTCAATTTCTTTGGCAATACCTGTGTCCCCATCTGCTCTCAATTTGTTAAAACTTGGCAGAATGCTGGATCGTCTAATATTCAGATTTTTTTGAAGCACTGTTCCATAAAACACATGCTGTTAACAAATGTGAAATTAATTGTTAACCCTGAAACATGACTGCAAACATGATGGACAGTAGGGGCAAAAATTCACAGACAAGATCTGATAGAACGGTGTGGATACCGTTTTCTTCTCATCAGGCAAATGCTAAACCTGTAATTGTTTTTCTAAATGTCATAGATTTAGATTGTTGCCAGATATTTTTTAGCGTCTCATGAGCCGAGTTTGTTTTAGTCCTTCTACCCCAGCCACTACCATCCCCTCTTTGACTGCTGATGTTTACTTTCATACCTCCGTGTCTTTCTCTCTCTGTTGCTCAGACACACAGGCGGACACACACCTCAGAGCACCACGATCTCCCTGTGTGACATGCTTCATGCGCCAAGGAATCCACTGCTGATAAGCAAGCCCCTCACACCACCACCAAAAACTGATTTCAGGTCTCCAAAGCAGAACTGTCCACAGAGGACTATCTCCACAAAGCTGCTACGCATGAGCTGGTGAGCTGTCTCATTGATCTGCCTTTCCTTGCAGTCCAGCCTGGGCATTCACTCTTGTTTGCTACGCCTTAGCGAGTCCACTTTGGAAAACATCACCCATGGGAGAGGTGGGGGAGATTTTTTTTTTTTTAAACCTCACACTCTCCAAATAATAAACTTTGGTTCCAGCCAGCCAATGCAGTGATGTCATCTAATAAAATGGAAATCGTATGCATGCTATGCAGGGGAAACGAGTGGGGCTTTACATATGGTGCCATGCACAGTGAAGTGAAAGAGGCTAATCTGGCATTGATGCTTGCACATGCGTTAATGTGAATGTGTGTGAGTGAGAACATGTACTGCATATAAGTGAAAGCATGCATGCCTTCCAACGTCACGCCAAAGCTACCTAGTGTATAGATTCCAGATCCATGTCGTGAGACTGTTGAAGGGTTAAAGTTCACAGCATTATTCTTGGACTTCTTATATTCTCCCAATATACACATGCCATTTTTATTCATTCAAATGCCATGAAAACATATCTGAAATGATTAAGTCAAAAATGATAAATATGTTCAGAAATGAAAATCAGATCCAGTTGTTGCTTTTTACTACTTTTAGTAAAATACTATTTTATGACCTAGGTGATTGAAGATTTTCATGCGCAAATGTGAAAACTGTGGAGCATCCAGGCTGTCTTGACTCCCTCACTCCCTCTCCTCCACTACGGGTTTGTGTAGAGGCAGTACACACCACTACTGCCCTATTGTTCGGTAGTATTTTGGCCTTGTGCCTCGACTGCTCCTGTAGGTGGGTGGATGGGTGTTGTCTGTAGTGTTTCAATGTTTTCTACCAGAGCACTGGGACCTTTTTGTGGGTTTAGGATCACATTGCTGTAATGGAATAGTTGCATGGTGGGAAAGGGGGTGAGTCATGCCTCTTGGGTGTGTGTGAATATGAGTGTGGTGGGGGGTTGGATGGGCGAGCCGGGTTTGGCCGTGCATTTCACTTGTTTATGCCCATTTACATTAGTCATATGGACACATACCAAGTATCCAAGTGTGCACAGAATTCATGTTCAAAGACACTGCATTTTACTGGGTTGCCACCCCCCAGTTTTGCCATGTCCCACCTCCTTCTTCTGGTGTTAAAGGGATGGTTCTGCCCTCCCCAGCGGAGCCGACCAATTTCTCAAGCAGGGTTCAGGAGGTGTTGCTCAAGAAAGCAATTTCTATTATCTTATCCAGTTATATCCTAGTTTTTAAGGAAACATGAACTATGAGGCTCAACGTCGAACCACAGTAAATCCTCTGAAAGGAAAAGTAAATGTGCATATCTGGATGCTGTTGGAGGCTACCAGACACAGACACAGAGGGACTGTCTGAATAGTCTTTGATGCTGCTGTTGACTAGGTTTTTTTTTTTTTTTTTTTTAATTATTAACAAAAAAAGGCAAAGAGCAGCAGTCATCATTTCTGGATGTGGAGCTGAATGTGGCCCCTCTTTGTCTATGGTAAGCCCAAGCGGCAACCTCTCCATATGCCCCCATTTTAAACTGCTAACTTCACAGCAGAAATAAACATGTTGACAGCTTGGTTCAAAAAAAGTTTCAGTCTCTGAAGCCAATTTCCAAGTTCATGACAACTGTACAGAAAGTGAATTTTTACACCAGTCACCAGTTTTAATTTATGCATAGTTAAGGATATCACTGCTTTGAACTACAGGTGGGTGTTGTCACAGGTTTCAGTAACAAGGCTTCATTCGGCCTGCCTCAGCTACATCCACACTCCACATCTTTGCCAGTTTTTAGCCGAGAGCCAGTGCAGTCAGGCTCTGCCAAGATGGTGACAGTAAGACCGACCACACTTTGAGCCTCGGCTCTTCAGTAAACTATAGGTGATGTCACGGAGTGTCCATATTTTATACAGGGTACGGATAAGCCCACATCCTTAAAGAGTAATCCAACTAGTTCAGCACATTTATGCAGCTGGAACCAGAAGTGATTGGTCCATCTTGATTGGCCGAGCCAGTATTTGATATATGCAACTGTTCCAAGTTAAAATTCTGTTGAGGCCAACAAAAAGACAGTCAAAATAATGTAATCACACAGTCAAGTCATTCCAAAAGTTTGTAGAGAAAGTAACAAAGCAAAAGACTTAACAAAATACACTCTCCTCAACAAGTATGACAAAATTCCTACAGCTGCAGCATGCTTGCCAACCATGTCATGGATACTGACCCTGCGAGAAGTACCATATGTCAGTTTTTTGAGGGCTTTGCTTGTGCTCTCGGGAGAATGCTGGATAACTTTCATTCTCATGCAACTATTATTAGCTCCAAATTAGACAGACACTTTATGCTGAGGATTCTTTTCAAAAACTATCTCTTCCCATGGGTGCAGCAGTTTTGGTTTGATTAAACTTGATCCCAGGATCTCAGATGTCGTTTAAGGCTCCTGGCGTCAGCATTATCTGTGTCATCAAGCAGACACAAAATGGGCACTTTTGTCACATTTGCTGGCTGGCAGAGTGAAAGGTCAGAGATCAATGGTGTTTTTAATCCAAACAAACTTCTGCAAACTTGATGTTATCTTATAAGGCTTGCTGTAAGCTCCCAAGTTGACTTAGTAACACATAAACTGCACATTCACACACACTAAATGAAACCCCAGAAATCAATCTATGTTTACTGATAAGTGACAGGAACTGAAGTGTGTCATTGACCCTAACAGCTGCTCTATTTGTCAGAGGAGGGTTGTGTGCAGTGCCCATGAAACCTCTTCGAGGAGGGTTAGATTCTCTGGGCTGGGGATTTAAGATGTGATAAGGTAATTGCCCAATGTTTAGACAGAGGTATCACTGGTCCTCCATCTCCAATTCACTGTCAAGGAGGTTAACGACAAGGAGCCCAGACAGTGATTAAACATTTATACAGGACATCTAACCCCTTATATATCAAATGATCTCTGCATAGGCCTCTGACTGTCCAGCTCATTTTACGTCTCTTCCAAAATCCTGCACCCCTCATCAGCCTCCTCTGTGTCCAGACCTTCACAGTACACATGGGAACTGTAACCCTCTGGACGCTGCTCATATTTTTTTCATCATCTTTTTGGAATGATGTAGTATGCATTTTCAAACAATTTGGGTTGGGGCTGCTACAGCATTATAAATGGCATATTACACGCATTAAAACAGAAAACTTCCCCTCTTGGATTCTGGGTATTTATGAGCAGACTCTTTTCAGCAGAGGACAACTGCTTTAGCTGCTGTGGCAGGAGAGAAGCTGCATTCGCCATTATACGTGTATTCAAAACCTTGAATCATTCAACTGTTATGAGCTACACTTTGCCAGCGACACATTACTAAGGAAGCAGAACCTTTTTTACCAGCATCCTGATATGTTGAAAAGCCTAATCCAGAGAGGCTTTTATAAGCTTTTAAACTGATTGACCATATCGTCATGGCCCCGGAAGCTCCTCCCAGAGTGGTGGTTTTATGTGCAGGAGTTGGCCACTACAAAAAAGGGTGCAGGGTTACCATTTTGCCACAGGGTGAACCTGTACTTTGCCATAGTTCCTCCCCCTCTACTTCAACCTCTTAATTTGTATAATGCATCGAGAAACAAAGCCAAGACAATATAAAGAGTTTTACTTCCTCTGGTGCTTTCCCTCACAATCTACTCTCTAAATTGAAGGAAGTAAGAGAATACAAAGATGGATCAATAAATCCTTACCACCAGAGGCCCCTGTAGCAAAGCTGCTCTGCCACATCCTCTAATAGCCATTCCCACAAGACCTTTTCACCTGCTACTTTCTTCATCTGTTCTCCATTGTCTCCCAGCGTATCTCATTGGTGTTACTATGGCATATCAGGCAAAGGACAGCCAAGGTTTTGTGGCTAATCGTTACAGCCTAAAGGCACAGAGATGGGAATAAGCTGACACTTTAGCTGGAATGTAGCCATTGGCCTTGCATGTTCTCATATTGTTCTCCTGTTGTTCTGCTCCCATCTCTAGGGAGCTTTTCCATGCTCAATATGAACCTCGGGGTGTCTTTTAAAGATGATATTCTAGAGATCGATATGAACAAGTGTGGTCATTGGGGACATGGCCCCATTTGGAACAAGTGCACTGCTGTGTAAGGCTATGGGGGTGAACTCTGGGCAGTCAAACCGCATGACAGGCTTCAGACGCTGGTCTGGTTTCAATCTCAGATAAATAAATCACAGCTTAATACCTGTCCCATATAATTCCTCCACTACGTCTGTGACTGGAATATAGGCTTGGATGGGGGATAAACCAGAATGTGCACTGCATCTCAAGAAAAAGAAAGTGAAAAAGAAGGATGGCGGTGGGGGTGGAGGGTCAGCCGCTTTGGATGAGAGTCCAAACGTTAGTGCTGGCAGACATACAGGCAGGAGCTGTCTCCCTCCCAGTCGTGCCTGTCCCTTTTCCAGCTCGGACAGGGGATAGAAGTCTAGGATTGGGTTACTCTGATTAGAAGATTGCACAGGCTGACGCGCTGGGATAAAGGATGGGCAAGCCATGCTGGATGTAACCCAAGCTAGTAGCTAGTCTCCAGGTTAATTGGTAGGATTAGAGAGACAGGTGTTCGTGGCTTGTCGGGGGAACAAGTTACACCTGAGACACAGGTATTGATGGGCGTTTCAGCGTAGCATAAAATTGCTACATTAAACACTATTGTGTTTCTCAGTAAGCATCCACAGATGCACTTAGAGGCAATCTTATATGGCTTAAGCATCCTCACACATGTATCAACCTGTAGTCCTACAATGAAGTTGTCTGGTTTTGTCTTACATGCATATTTTAACACAAGTTAATTCAGGTTTGCTTTAAAGTACCTTTTACTCTTCCTCCTGACAGACACAAAACCATTCAGCTCGAATTGTCCTGATCTGAAAGGCTAATGTTTTGGGAAGGAGAGGATTAAGATAAGTCTTTAATTTGCAGCATCTTTCAGGACTGTTGTGTACACAAGCCATGGAGATTAGTCTCTAGCAAACAACTCCTCAATTAAGAAGTGAAGATAAAGTTGCAGTGGGGGTCCAAATACTTGCAGAAAGCAATATAAACAAAACAGGTTGCCACACTTACAGTATATTTGTAAAGGGGTAATTAAAGGCCTTCTCTAACTGCTTGCTCTGGTTGGTTTATTGCCACCCAAGGAAGATATACAAATCCACTATACTTGGGCTTTAACCACAGTTTTGAGGAACAACAGATGCTTTGGGTATTTAAGTGTAACCGACCCTTTGCTGAAAACCTCTGTACTTAGTAGCTATGACTACCAGGCTTTCTCTTCATCCTTACCTGAAACTAAACACCTGAACAAAGCCTGTGAAAGAAGACCGTGACCAGGCTACAAAGAGGCCATTTGGTCAAGCTGGACTAGCACAATGCCTCAGGGTCCTGCTCTGCTTTGCAACAATGTCTGGCCATGTTTTCTCCTTCGTTCCCCTCTTCTGTTACCACTTTTCCACCTTCTGCCTTTTCTCCTATGTACCTCTTCTCTTTCCAAAACCTAGTGAATGCCCCTGACCCTTGCCAGGTGAAGTTGACAGCAATGAAACACACGGTCCACTCTAAACCTCAGCTGGATGGTATGGATCTGGATTCGGCCAAGAGAAAAAGAGAAAGAGACTCATTCACTATCATTGGCAGCTCCCTCTCCTTCGATGCCTTGCTTCTGTCTTTCTTTCACCCCACTGGTCCCTTATGGGCCTTTTCAAACTTTGTAACAGGTTTACAGCATGGCAGATCCATTTAACATTACATTACACCACAGGAGCCCTGGCCTTCTGCCTCTCAACTGACGGGAGGAAGGAAAAATGACAGAAAGTGACGTGGCCATGGCCCAAAACTCTCTACCCACTCAGAAACAAGTGGCTCTGTGTTCATCTGCAGCCAACAATGGAAGCCCTAGCTACATGTTGATAATCCCTGCCGTGTTTTATGTGCTCATTAAGTATGGATTCATAATCGTGTTAAAAGCTTGCCGGGATGATCCAACACACAACGAGGAAGAAGGTGGAGCCTTTGTGTAAACAAGCACCTTGCATTAGCTCATCTTTCATTGCGAGGGCCTCATCCTGGGAGTTGATTAAATAGCTCTGGTTTAATGAATGAATAATGAAGATGGTGATATACTTAGTTGTGGATCACGTCAGTATTTACACATGTCTGTGTGGGTGCAGCTCTGCGTGGAACTGTGTGGTGCCTGTACAGTAGATGAGTTGATGCTTTTATCACAGTGAGTATGAGTATTGCAGATACATAAAAATACTCTGCCATTACTTTTGTATGAAATTTCTCATTTTGCATTAATGACACTTTTTAATGTGATGCAATACAATTCTACAGCACCATAAAATACAGCCTGTAAAAAATGAATCAGCACCTCTCTGACACTGTCAAAAAAAAGCAAAAAAAAAAAAAAAAAAGAAGCTGAACATGATATTATTATTGCAGTGCTGTACAGTGTTGAGTTGCACTGGATGTACCTACTGTAGGTGTACGTAATAAACTGGCAACTCATCTATCTGTCACATAATACAAGGCCCATGAGAGGTGAATAGTACAAATATCTTTTAGTGTTTGAGGCAAAAATACTACAGCAATCTAAGTTTTTCCTGTTTCCTGTTAAAAAGCTTAAACTGAGTAAACTTATGTGCTGTTCCCCCAATTCTTAATCCTTGGTGCCTCTGAGGTCTTTTTTTAACTTATGAACTTTTCTCAAACACCCCTATCTGATTTGTCATGCTCAGAAATTCCCATTTTCCTCACATCTGATAGGCGGTTGACAGCTATGAGCCTCATAATGATTGGTCGGGAGGCCCTGTTTAACTGGCGATCAGTATGCTCAGTGATGGGTGAGGATTCCATTAGGGGGAAATTAGGAAACTCAAGAATAGGAGTAGCAATAACGGCTGATATTAGACCTCTAAATCATCTGGCTCTCAAACCTTATAGCTGCCCAATCCTTCCTGTCTGCCCCTGTCTCTCCACTTCTTCGTCTCTCTCCAGCATACTCTTGTCTTTGAGACCTTGTCAGACTGAAAGAGCTCAATCAGTCAGCTTGTTCTCTGTGGACTTCTGGCCTAGCTGTTGATAAATCAAACCCTATTCTCTCACGGCACCAAAACACACATCGAGAAGAGGACACACTATCTACACTGTCTTGACCAGGGACTTGTGTTATTAATTTTGCAGAGGGCCTCTGCAGAGAGCCTCAAGGCTGTGGGAGAGTGTGTGCATGTCTACTTGTGTGTGTATGTGAGCGTGCATGTGTAAACGTGTCCCAGTTAAATCTTGACAGAAAGAGCAGGTAGCCTGACCTTCATATATCAATATTACATTTGTAGTCAAGATGAAGTTGACTTTTGTTATAAAATCACCAGGAAACAAAACGACTTCTAGATATATTAAGAAAAGGCAAAACATTTGACAAAATTATTATTACAGCATAAAGGAAATATTTAACAATTACCTACAGTGCTGGGGAAATAATATGACCTCAATCTGCCACTTTAACATCTTGCTGTACTGTATTATTAATTTATTATATTGTATTTATACCCTTGTTATTTTCTCCTGGAGCCAAGGTTGACATTTACATAACTATACGCACTAGATCATTTACAGTATATTGGTTAAAACATTGCTACAGTGCTGTCCATCGGGGAAAGAAACACAAACAGGCAGATGATCAGACAGCTTGTTTATCAGACATAGTTTAGCTTTATTTATTCTCCCACTTTTCATCTTTGCAAGTTCAAAAAAAAAATAAATGACCCATATTTCACTGAAGGTATTTCACTGGTTGTTTCATCCAATTTTTTTGTGATTGCAGAAGCCCCATGGGCGTCTGACATGGGCATTGATGCCGGGTTTGCTTTCCAGTGAGCAAGACCCTTTGGTTCAGGTCAGTGAGCAGAAGCACTACAACAAAGCAGCAACACTTAGCAAGAGCAACTCTCTGCGGGGTCCCCTTAATGTTGTCACATGCATGACATGGCAGACATCCAGACCAGATATACAGACCCCTTTTATGCAGATGATGGCTTACACTGAAATATTGGTCAGTGTCAGCAGTGATAACTCACTGCTTGTGCAGTCGTAGACATCTTTTTGCAGATACATTTACTTATTTCTTAGACGGTTTGCTGTATGCATTATTTGTTCATCAGCAGCATGATTTTCAAATACACTAGTATGGGAATTATGATTTTTATGGATATTTATTCACGGATGAACCTTGCTGCTTATCCTCATCAGGGTCACGGTGGGACTGGAGGCTACCCCAGCTAACTTTGGGTGAGAGGCAGGGTACACCTTGGACCCATCTTGTGGGAGGAAGCCGGAGTACCCGGTGAGAATCCACTCAGACATGGGGAGAACATGCAAACTCCACACAGAAAAGCCAACCTTCTTACGGTGAGGTGACAGTGCTAACCACTGCACCCACCACCGTGCTGCCCTTTATATATCTATAGCAATTAATTTAGATATGTCACACAACATACAATCAAGCAACGGATGTCCAATCTGTGAAGAATTGGGCATTATTTAATTTGAAATACATTTTACAGCAACAACTAGGCTTGAAAAAAAAAAGACACCAGGAAAAACCATCCAGTAACAATAGGTAAAAGTAAATAGTTTGATTGGATGGATTTGTTTCAAAGTTGAGGTTACTGGTTCACAGTTTTTCCTCCTTTGTTTCTGCTCAGCTCAGTTATCCTCACGATAAAAGATGATATTCTCTAAACATTAAGTGTATCATATCTGATCAGTTCCAGGGAAATTAATCCTATACAGGTGGCCAAATAATACAGCCAGTTGTTTAAGAGCATTATACTGTATTTTTCCAAAGTTGAGGTTGTCCTATGTCTTCCACAGGATGTATTAAATCACCTATACCCCTGTATAAGGACATTACTGGAAGAAAAGAATATTTTAATTCTCATAATAATGTCTGACTCCAGTGTAACTTAATAGTAGCTCTTGAATAAGAAACAATATTTCTCAACTGAGCTAAATAGGAGACCTTTCCAGGCTCAACCCCACCCCTGCAATGTCTACCACTGCCAGGCACCACATTCAAGCCTCACTACCATTGCAAGTGAATTAAAATCATCATAAATTAGTATCATATTGAAAAAGACTAATTTTTGAGCTCATAAACATGAAGATATTTAGGAATTTCCTTTGGCCTCAAAAACTAAAGGTACTTTGTTCTCGAACTGAAGCGTATCCTGACCTAAGGGGAGAGTTTTAATAGTGCGAGAAAAGAAACACATTTTAAACCGCTGCAAATGCAATTGAGGAGGAAGAATTTGATTAAGCGGGTGGTAATCGAGTCAGTGTGCTATAACCAGAGGCTTGGTGCTGTGAACCGCTATTGCACGAGGGTAACGAGAGTGAATTTAGCACCCAACGTGGGCATTTTGTTAATCCAGCTCTTTAATTTAGTCCTTCCTCCCCCATCTTTCAATTATCATTATCATAAAATGAAGTGAGGCCTGAGAAGCTCTACGTGCAGAAAAGTTTTTAATTACCCACTCCAAAGCTTTGTGTTTTCATCTCTATTAAAGATGAATTTCGAAGTTCCTGCAATGTCATTTGGAGCCCCCTTTTTTCTTATGGTGGGTCTATCGGACGTATATCCACAAAATACCAAACAGAGCTCTGCTTTGAGTTGAGTGAGTCTCAGTAACTTTCATTTCACTCAGTAAAAGTTTTATTTTATATGATGTGTGGACATGAACAGAAGCACACATTTGCATCTGCGAATTATATGCAGTAATATATTGTTAATTCACAGATCACACTTCTATATGTGCATGGCCATGTGTTGAGGATTTCTCTGGTATCAAATAATAGTAAAAAAGAAAAAAACACTGACAACATACCAATTTGCTTTCACACTGTTTGTCGGGAGTTTCATATGAACAATTAGGCTAATTCTTACCTCAAGCATTTTCCTCTCCGCACCTACTAGCACCTTTCAGTTGAAGTCACTCTTAATAAGCTTCCCTGATGGTATAACTTATGATAAAATGCAGCAATGCCGAGCTAGGTTCATGGGGGCCAATCATTAAGGAGATGAAATCAACTCCTCCGGGAGCTGAGGAGACCTAAATTGCTCTTTTAATTCATTAACAAGGAGATGTAGACCATCCATATTCAGCTCTCGATGGGGGCTTACCAACCTAGGCAGGGGTTAAAGGGTACTCTGCAGATGAAGCTGCAAGCTCACTGACCCACCACTCATCAGCCTCACTGTGTGGGAACTATCAATCAGGCTTCCACAGCCCCCACAAAAGGGCTCATCTTAATTGTGGTGTGGGTCTTCATCAAATATGGATAGAGAGACCTCCCAGTAATGTCTTAATTACTTAAGAAGAGGACAGCTTAACTCAGTTTGCCAATCAGCCTGTCTGGGCCAGTATAGACAATGAGAGGCAACTCCAAGAATGGAAAGATCTCTCGCTCTGTTCTCCTGCTTCCTCTATCTCTACCTTCCTTCCTGTCTGCATCGATCTCATCAGCATGGATGCTCGCTGACAGGAAATCAATCTGAGAGTCTTCTTAATAAAGCCCCAGACTCATTTCAGTTCCTCTTCTATGCTCCATGTATTACTCTTCTGCGTGTAGTTGTCTCGCCCATCCTCACATTGAATCTGTATCTAGAAGACCTCAAGAGGTTCTACTGACACAGCTGCTGCTTATTTTGATAAAGTTTCCTTGTTCAAAGTACCTGGGATTTGATAGATAGAAAGTTTTACAGAATGGTCAAGTTCATCCTTTAGTTTGGCCACTTCTGTTTCATGGCAGGATTATTTGAAGATTCTTATATTCTTTTCTTAAATATTAATGTCATGGTACAATGATGATAACTTAGGCCAGGACAGCTGGCTAACCCACCTGTTATCTTATCTGCTGACATTGGACATATAATATATGATCATTAAATAACAATCATATTCATACAGAATGACTAATGTTATACAGTAGAACAGGTAGACTGGGCCAAGTAATCCTATTAGTTGCAGATGTGTTTTAGTCAAGCTGTTTACATAATGAATTGCTAGCTTTCCTTAATTGGTTGCTATGCCAACTCCTGTTTTCAGGGAGCTAGTTGGCAGCGTGGATGTTTTAATTGACGTGCTTAATTGACGATTTACTTTTTGTGTGTGTGTGTGTGTGTGTGTGTGTGTGTGTATTCTACCTTGCACACTTTTCTTTTTTCTTCACAGATTTATTTCCTTTATCATGTTTGTATGAAAGAGTCTGTGTAAAACAAATAGTATAAACACTGTATATACAAATAAGGAATTGCATTTGGATTGCGTTTAATTTTGCATTTTACAACATTTATGTTTCTTATCATCAATAGTTTGATTATACAGTATGTATAACAGCACCGGTAAGTTAAGAATACTTAAATGAAATTCTGTAAGACTTATGATTTGTAAGATGTTCTAAGTAATAAGAATGGTTCATTTATTCTGAGGCTGTGACAGTTCCCACAAGATGCTAACTCACTCGACCCCTGACTTTAACCTCAGTGTCATGGTTGTCTACATTGGGGCAGTCTGTCTATAAAAACTTCAGGTGGAACCAGTAAGCCAGGCGTCAAGAGCCTTGGAGGGCACCTTTGGCCCTGGAGGTCAGGGGGTGAAGGCGACTTAGTAGTATTTCTCCGCTACCCTGCTGAAAATCCCACTTGGAAAATCCAGATAATCCCTCATCTCTGTTGCTCGAAATCCTGTAACACAACTTGGTACACAAAAATGTACACAAACACATCTGGTGCATTGACACATTGGCAGTAAACACACAGTAAGTGCATGTGTACATTCACACAGAAAACAAGTATATACACACACACACACACAGACACACACATACTGAACCTAGGTCCCAGATCACCACAATGCGGATAATCTCCTTTATCTAGCAGAGCAGTGCTCACCAGGTCAACTCCCAGATTACCCTTCTGCGTCTGTGTGTGTTTATCACTTATCTTCTGGTGAGTGTTTGTTTGCCAACACTGCACTGCTGCTCCCACCATTGCTGATATTTACTATATGCAGTGTTGCATATCTACATTCAGATGAAAATTTAACAATTTTCTGTACTGGCTTGTCTTATTTTAGGCTGGTTGCTTTCCGGAGACTGTCCTCACCAAAACATGACAGCATTTGTCATTCTTTTGAAATGCTTAAAGCAAGGGTATATATGTTTTCCTGACAAGTGACTTCTTACAGACAGTTTTCATTGGGTGACAAAATAATATAAACTTAGCTCTTTCATACTTTCCAAGTGTCCTTGGTCTTTCTCTGAATGATGGCTGCATCTGGTCATACTTGGGTACCAAAGGCTAGGTCTAACAGGGTGAAAAATTTTACTTTTTCTAAATCTATAATGCCATCAAACACTGCTCAGGGATGAACCAGCTGATAATGTCTTTTCAAGTGATGATGGTATTCTTGTTCTGACCATAGCTTGGATGGTGTTTGTTCTGCTGTCACGATGCACATTCTTTATGTGAGCTGCTATGAGATGTCTTTATATATATTATACAGCAATGTGTTTTATGTTAGTTAAGTTAAAAGTTGAATGACTCTGCTTCCCTCCTTCCCAGTCTGTGCTGCGACCGGTATTGGTGTGTTGTTCAGAGACAGCTGCCTGCGGTAAATAAGGGGACCTTGAGTTGAGATGATTTTGTCACACAAACTGATCCCACATGAGCTATGTTAACTACATTGGTTGCAGTTAAGTAGCCCAACAAAAAGGGAAGAGTTTGTCTCCGACCCCGACATCAAAGAACTATTTTAGTTTCTTTCAACCATGAAGGCGATCTTTCCCTAACCTTAACCATAACTGGGATCTTAGCCTAACCTCAACTAAGTAGTTGTAGTTGCCTAAACTTTCATCACAGAGGCTAATTAGAAAGTCTGTTCTGAAGTCGTCAGAATCATTCTGAGAAGCACTGACAAGCCTGTTTTTTTTACTTAGCCATGAGGACTTGTTACCGTCTTTCAAAGGGTGGCAGGACACTGCACCCTGCTAAGGCTGGCACATTATCATTTGCCTATATATAACTGCAAAATTTCATTGGGCATGGATGTGACACTTTCCGGGTATGCCACGGTTGTGGCCATTCTAGTTAATGTTTGTAAACCTACCAGAGCACTGGAAGTCAGCACAAACAGCATAGAGAATCCTGCTGATTTTACAAATAAGACACCTGGTGCAAACTTTAGATTGTAAAAACAGCCAAAAGAGAAAACTATCGATCTAACTATCCGGCCTATTTACACATAAATCAAGGAAGGCCAGGATGTTCATAGTGGGTTCTAGTGTAACACACTCCAGGATTAAAGTTTCATGTCATCTGAAACAAATTAATAATGATCACATGCACGACCTACAAATTTTAGAAATGAAAGAAAGATGTAGATGACATCAAGGTGATTGCCTGGAGAGGGATTTTTGAGTCTTGACATAAAGGAATCACAGGCTTTGTAACAGGGTTACATATAAGGGTCATATCCAAGGAGAGCGATGGAAACAGTTACATAACTTTAGGTGAACAATATACATCATAGTGTATATGGAATTGTTTAGCTCTGGGTTGCAATTACTTTTCAGTCAAACAAAAATAAGTGCATATAGAAAGAGATACCTAAGAACATCAAGCAGGTTTAATACCATCTTCATAATGTATTTAAACCATGCTGGAGTTTCCTCTGTGCACTCTGATTAAGTGCATAAGGAGAATAAGTCTAAAGTTAATTGTATAGCCACTGAGCTTGGCTCAGTGAGGAACCCAATCTTATTAATTGTTATAATTTTAATTAAAATACAGGCAAGTGTTTCCTTGCGCCAGTATATCCTCTGTCCTTCATTTATATTAGCTAATATCTTTTAATTGAGCTTGAATCAAAAGGCATTGTGTCATTCCTTTGTTTTGTATTTTTTTAATAATTGGTCTTTGTAGGTATTTATGTCCACTGACCCTCATGTGGTCATGTGCGGATCACAGAGACAGATGTGTGGGAGTTTGAAGAGCAAATGAGATCAGATGTGTCAAAAGCACAGGTTCTTGGCTTTGATCACTATGGAGAATTAATGTGCTTAGGGAAATATCAGTCTCAACAGGGGGCGCTGTGGATGTGCTCCCAACGGATGCTGTGCCGCGGTTAAAGAGTGTCGAATCAAAGGGAATCACTCCAACCATCGTGCTCCCAATCACCGCTAATTACTCGTCCGTGACTCAATTAGGTGAATGATTAATGGCTTTCTAGAGAGAAGTGGAAGGATTCAATTACAAACAACACACAGTGACAAACCGCTGTTCACCTCATCTGTGCTAGCGCTCAGGACTGAAATGAAGCAGACCATGGCTAAATAGCGTTCATAGAGTTTCAGTTTTTATTGCAAAATTTAGAGTAGTTTCCATACTTCTGCTACTGCTTCGTAGTTTCAACTTCTTTCTGTAAAATGTGTTCTCAAGTATGTGCAAATGTTCTCATTCTGTAGGTCCCACATGCTGCAGCCCTCTATGAACTACTTATTGGAATGAACTGGCAAAATGCCTCCAGGAAGAACCGATCCGGGGGAGTCTGGCACATTTTCATTCGCGGAGAGGTTTTGGATTAAACAAATCTATGATAAAGCAAATGTCTTACTGGGCCAAATCTCTGTCTGCGCTCCTCCCCGGCCCTCACCCCTGTGTATCAAACAAAGTGACATTTGAAAGAGAGCAGGAGAAGGAGAGTGGGCAGATGAAGGGAGGTGCTGGGAGTGAGAGAACAGGGAGGTAGCCACAGAGCCATCTGGCTGGAGGAGATGGATTTCAATGAATTTTTCTCTCAGGAAATCACAGAAATACCTTCAACGCAGACAGACGAAAAAATGTGAAACCTGTTATGTATTAGTCCAATATTAAACAAATGTCATCTATTTTTGTCTCCTTTCTCTGTGAAAGGAGGTCACTACGATTCTGAACTGCTACTGAAACCCATCAGTGTCTCCAGCAAGACTTCGAAATTGTGTACATTAGAAATGCATTATAACACCTTTTGTTTAAACTCCTGCAGTCTTTCCTTTATTTTTGTCTCCAGAAAGCGTCTGTCAAGGCTTAAGAGGGGGGTAAACATTTGGGTTACTGTTATGATTGGCTGTAGCTAGGTGAAAGAGCATCAGCTTGGAGCTACAATGCATCAGTGCTTTGGCCTGCATAATGACAGTAACATCACCTCAGGCTAGTCTGTGGCAGCTCAAGCTGTGACAACAACGAGCCTGTCACTCACCTTCCACACCTATTCTGACATATTCCAATAAGCTCACACAGACATCTAACAACTCGAAGAGAACTATGACAGAGCTAATTTGGATTTAGTGTGGCCTGTGAAATCTTTTCTTTGTGGCTTTTGTTTCAGAGCGGATTTGAATGACAGTTTTTTTTATTTATTTTTTTTAGCTTGAGCACATCGCTAATCCAACATTTATTGAAAAATAGTTTGAACCCTTGAAGCATGCAAATATTCACTCTGTAAATGGACTGGTTGCAGAACAGACATTCTGACATGTCAAAACCGCAAAAATATAGGTGGACTTCCTGACAGTAACAACGGCTAAATTCCATTAATTGTTCCAGTAACAGTGACAGTAAAGCAACACACACGATAGCAGGACCTCCCCTAAGTGGAATGCAGCAATCATTAATGCACCTGTTAGTTTCCTGCTATGACATGTTAAAATGTCTGCTGTGCAACCAGTTCATTCTGACTATACCATGA
Organism: Sciaenops ocellatus; assembly: GCA_033000465.1. NCBI lineage: Eukaryota > Metazoa > Chordata > Actinopteri > Sciaenidae > Sciaenops > Sciaenops ocellatus. The sequence continues at coordinate 19,184,467 of CP136882.1, read as the reverse complement.
ACTCACATCATTCATGTCATATTGCTGTCAGTGGTAAAATAAATTATACTTATTTTAAGTAACATACAGTTTTGTGCAAACAATAATCATATACTGAATAGCAGAAAAAAAAGAATGCTATGAGCCAATTAACTGGCTCTTGTGAGTAGCCAATTCAGACTTTGTGCAGAGTCCATGTTTAAAAATACATTTCTTTTACTAACTAAATATTGCATAGTTCCCATTACAAAGGACAATAGTTCTTTTCGCCAACTTGCCTCACCAAACCTGTAAAACAAAGTGAACATTTCTTTTGACAAAGATTCAAGTGTCCATCCATCTTTATAATATAAAGTATCTGATTACAAAATTAAGCTACACATACAGTATCTTCAAGCAAACTTCACATGGTCTCCACTTCATAAAATATTTGTGCATGAAAATGGAACCATGTTGTCCTCAGATGTCTTTGCAACCCACATAGAAAATATCTGTATCTATGAACTGTACCTTCTTCATTTATTCCCTTTTAATTACCCTTTAAGCATTGTGAAACTATTCCCAATAAAACTAGCAAACATTTATCTGATTTCTTTTTTTTTTCAGTGAATATGGAGTCACACCATTAACACTATGTGCTGTGAAATGACTAAAAATACATTGTCCTCTGCAACAAAGTGCCAATAAGTGTGCAATTCTACTTTGTGACATTTGCAGAGCTCCTGCTTATAAGAGCCATCAGCTAAACACCAATAGTATGTGAGAGGTAGAAAAACAGTTTTTCCCACAGCAGAACAATGAAAACAACATAGCGTGCTTGCATGTCTTAGCACTAGTTTCTCTCTAATTCCAATCTTTGAATGAGGGATAGTCTTCTATGCACACCTCCATTGTCCTCACAGAATGCAATTTTTGTTTTGAACAATAACTCTTGAACTGTACGAACCAGCAAGACCGTGTTCATTATTAAGCTACATCCTGAAAGATTTTTTCTCCCACTTTGACTGCCTCAATCTCTCTTTTTCTCATGCTTACTCATTTCTATCTCTGTCTTAGAAATGGTAACCAACTGCTAGGTGTGTCTTTCTTTCTTGTGGAAGACTGGAGTGGAGCTACAAACCAGACACACACTTTTTCACACAAACACAAATCCTTTAGAAGACACAAACGCAGTCAGAAACTAAAATAGGAGGGATAAGCAGTGTGGTGGGGACAAAATAACAGGTCATAAGATACCTGAAACCCTAACAGTAATATGGGGTGCCAATTGACGCAGGCACACACCCCAGAAAGCCATCAGTCATAATATTTACACTTACTTACTTGTCGTCTGTTTATTTTTTCTGGGTTCTTTCTCTTCTTCTCACCCTCACATGTCTTGCCAGCAAACGCTCATTGGCAACACAGTGTCTAATTTGACGAATGGTTCACTGAAATATTCCTTTGAAAAGAAGAATATTGTAACAGACGGAGGGGAAGATAAAAAAGAAATGAAAGTAACAGTCATATATGCTCAGTTTATTAAGCGTGTGTTCTTGCTCCACAAAGATCATAGAGAACGTGTCAACCCCAACAAACACAAGTGAAAATCCACTACAGATCTTCACCCAAATCAGGCTTAAGTCCTCCCCCCTCCACGTTTCCTGGCCTTCGTCATGCTTTATTTTGACACAACACGGCCCACATGTCCGTTGGACACCCCAAACTGAATTTGCTCTCAGACAAGTAGATGTGCATCATAGCCACGGAGTGGAGGGTCTTGAGAAGGTTATTTGTAAGAAAGTTGCCTATTTTTTCGGATGATGCGCACACTTATCTAAATGATCATAACATGCTCGACATTTAAACCAAGCAGAAGTACAACTGTGACATGTCTCCTCCTTCTCTGTCCAAGAAATGTGCTCAAGAGTAAGCAGAAAATATCTGGGAAGAAATATGAAGTGTGGGAGTCTAGAGGCTCCCAGCAGGTCACCTTTTAGAGAGATGGAATGGAAGAACAGCATGGATGGTGCAATATCTTATCCGTCAGAAAATCCAGGCCTGGGCTTTCTCCTCTTGATTTCCAGTCACCCTCTCTCACTCCATTTACTGTCTGCTAAGCTTTGTCTGCTAAGGATGTACATGTATCTGTGCAGACGCTGGCCTGGTCTGATTTATGGCTGTATGGATATAGAAAGAGAATCAAATGGATAGCCTGCATGTGTTCTTTATTTATAGCCAACACAAATGAAAAGTGAGCTCATCTTCTCCCTCTTGGTTTCTCCCTCGTAGCTCACTTTCTCTTGCCCTATACAACCGCCTCTCCATTTCTTACAGTGAAGCATCTGGAAAGAGTTACAGTCACCACTCAACCACAAGAAAGACAAGTGTCTGCCCCTTAGGACCATGCTGATTTGGAGAAGACGTTGCGAACGAGGACCACAGTGGGTGTCCATCAGACCACTGTTCATGGGCAGAAAGTACGAAATACTCCTTGATATTTAGCTGCGACGTCATTGTCTGTGAACTAGGTGAAGCTGAAAAGTGTGTTCCTGTACCATTTGTCAGTTTTTTTTAAAAAAACAAACAAACAAACAAACAAACAACCAAAACAAATATCTCCTGAATATGGTAGAATGATAATATAATCACTCAATGAATGTCAGGTCTTTATTTGTATATTTGCATGTTGTCTTACTGTCTTATTTTGGATATTCTGGAGGAAACACTGAATAATAGAAATTGTTACAATCTAATATATTAGATAATGACTGTGCTATTTGCAACCAACTGCTTCTGTACAAAGCTATCAGTGTCTTATAAAACCCAGTCAACCATAATAATTGACATAATTATTTGGGCTTTGAATATTTCTTTCTTTGCCCACAAGACCTTGGAACAGAATATGTGATAAATGTGTTTAAGGATGTCTGTTAAAGCAGAACTGTACTGTAGGTACAAAGTAGTAAAACAGAGTGCAGGAATTCCACTTTTCCACAGGGAGGACATTTTTTTTTCCTTTACAGAGATCCCAACTGCACGATAAGAGAAACAAAATTACAGTATAAAATTAATTAAGATCCAGCAAAACGATTACTGGATTAGTCAACATTAATTGAAAACTCTGATGAAGACCATATATCACAAAGATTAGGAGAATCTGAGCCTCTTGTGTTCAAGGAAACAAGATTGGGAAAGAATTTTCATTTCAAATAACGCCTCCTGGTGTGATTGTGGTGGCAAGGGGGTGAAAATACTGAATCAATCACCACTCTACACACAATTACTAAAGTCACTATTCTAAGACTTCACACAAAGCTGTCAGATTATAAGATCCCTAAAACAGCTTGATGGTGAAGTATGTAAATTACTTACTTTGTCACACTCTGTCTCTTTCTGCGTTCACACTCTGTCCACCACACATACACAAACACACATTCTCGTCTTGTACCCCATACTCTAAAAATAGAAATCAAGAGTTTCTAACTTTCACAGATATCCGTCTGATCTATTTTGGGGTCTTTGCCAACTAAGTGGGTAACACTTCAAATGCAACACCTTTAGTTTTGCAACGAGGAGAAAGGAGCAGCGATATCATAGCCGAGGGGTTAGCCGGCTGCAGCTTTCTTTTCTCCAACTATGTCTGGTCCCTCCCTCAGCATCTGCTACCTTGTGTGTTACTGAAGGCAAAGGCTGCTATTAACAAGAGAAATGCCCTCACCGAGCCTTGCAGGCACACCAAGTCTGCCTGTCTCTTCAGCCTTCAGGCTCTAGATGTCCAATAAAGGTAATCTGCCCCCGTCTACAACACACACGGTTGAGTGAACGGTTTAGTGTATTTTGGCAGATGTAGATGGTGGGCTGACAGGAAGGTATGGATTTGACCGGGATGAGGTCATTGTTTACCTGCAGAAGTTGTAATGAAGCAGTGTTGTGCTGCAGGGAAGAGTATGAGGGAGATGTCTCTGTATGTGAATCTCCTCTGAGAGCCCAAACTATCTCTCTCAGTCTCATCAGTCCCACATTCCACCATTTTCTTCAGGTATGATGGTATACATGTTTGGATGAAAGAGATTATGCTGGTATGTGCATGCTGTGTGTAGCCTATTATTTGTTTGTAAGTGGAGGGATCCAGGTAAAAGCCAGATAGCCACCACCATCACTCACACGAACAGTGAGTCTTCGACTTTGCTGAGCCCTTACTCTGAGATAAGGCTTTGGATCCCTTTGGCTCTGCAGTTTGATCAATCTGTAGATTTACAGCCACCACTGCAGCACACTGATGAAGCATAAGAGCAGTAAATTCTGCTCCCCTCATAGAAAACTCTCCTCTCTATCTCTCTCATGTATTGATGTAACACCCTTGAAATCTTTCCTTTCTGGTTTCGGTGGAATAACTAGCGAGTGGCTGATCTTAATCAGCCAAGACTTGTTCCTCTCTGTGTTTCTGTTCATATTACTGTTTTTTTAAACACATTTGCTGTACATTTAATACTTCCCAGAAATTGCACAATTTCTCATTTACATCCCTTAATGTCAGTGCCGATCTGTCAGGCGCTCAGCAAGACATCGCCTACCCCTCTGAGAAGCTTCCCTGTGTAACTGAATTCTTACTGCTGCGGATATTTGATACTCATCATGGCTTAAATGGCAGGGTTTGTTCTTCTCGTATTCAGATTCATATCACTATCAGTGTCTTTTCAAGTTCTCTTAATAACTTTTAATGCTTTGGGTGTTTGGAGTGTTTTTCGTCTTTATTCTTTAATTATTTCTTACTGTTTTTACTCTTCTTACTGCCAACATTAGAAAGAAATTAGATCTTTCACAAGCAAAATAACCTTGGCACTCCCACAAATATGGATTTCACTACTCAAGAACAGGATTCTGACCTAATTCTGCAGTCAGGATGATGCTCATTGAGATAGTTTCCCTGCTGAGTCATCATAAATAGACTGGCAAAATCTGATGCTTGCCAAGCTTCAGTCAGGTGCTGGTGGCAAACACAGACCTCTTCAGCTCTTCTCAGAGTCTTTTTATGATTCGGCATAGGCAGTACACACCTGACTAGGGCTGAAAATGCCTCTCCCTTGGGCTGTTACTTGAGACATGATAAAGTCTGCGGAGTCTTAAAGGCATGAAGGTGATGAAGCAAGCACAAAGCCTGGATCCACTACTCCTGCATTGTGAATCTGGGGGCTGGGTAAAAGGATAAAGGTGGACTTAATGGCAACCTGCCTAACCTCCTGACCCTACTTTGTTGGAAGGGAGGAACCAGGGGTACCTGACTAAGGCTCCATTCACGAATAATAAAAGCACAAAGTTTGGATATCCGACATGTGGTTCAAATTCCTCACATCTTTACAAGGACTTAGTGAAGGCCCTGTCACAGGTATATGTAGAATTCTTTCTACTTGTATTGCAATATTTATAATCTCCTAACCAACAGATTTGGCCCTTATGGCTTCTACCTGCATACCACCTTTACAACTTTCCTCAATGGCTGTATTTTGAGGAATGTTGAATGTCCATAAATGACCACATTATTAATATCCTAAGCAGCACCCTCATTCATTTTCTCTTTTTCTAGTGTGGCTGGCTCTTCCCCTAAATGTCTGGCAGCTGTAGTCAGCATTTATGAATTTGATGTACACAGTTACTAATCTAAGGCAGTTGGGGCAGGTGGGGGGTGAGATCATTACTCCTGGTAAGGCTGACATCTGAGGCCCAGAGCAGGATAAAAACACTCTGATCTCCTTCCCACATGCTCCACAGCCTTGGAACTTTTCCTCAGCAGCCAGATTCCTACTGACGGTGGATCAAACAAACTCTCGCTTCTCTCGAATGAGGCTCTCCTCATTTACTTGCAACGAGAGCATCCTTCCTCTTTACTGTTATATCTAAAATGTTGGGGAAATACAAACTCTCTTTAGTTACTTGTATATTTCCTGCTTGTTAAGCCTTGAGTGTAGCTGTCCGGCCTCACCAGACATTCCAACGAGAGGGTAGTAGAGTGAAAGAACATATATCTCTCCTGTCTTTGCAGTTTGCTCTCCACCTTTTGCCCTATAGGGGGAGCCATGACCTCACGTTCTTGCTGTCGTACTCTTCCTCTATTCCAGCCCTTCTGCTGTTCTGTTTTACATTGCTTCCAGTGTTGTACTTAAAAACAACTTCAAGCTCAGCCCTGTGAATACATCAGAAACGGAATATACTTTGATGAAGTACGGTGCATCTCACACAGCAACATGCTAGGACAGACGGGCAGCAATATACAGCAGGTAATGATACGTGATATATGTTCTTTTGCCTGCACAATGGGCCGAGCAGTAGTGGCTGAGTAATAGGTATCACTGACAGTCAATCTGACTGCTGCTATATGGAAACTAAAATATGTGGCATTGCACTGTTGTTGGATACAGAGCAGACAGAAGCAATATCTCAGGAGTTTGGGCCCATAAGCCCGTGTAGCCCATTGTAGCTGAAAAAAACCAAACCAAACCAATTCTTCTACTTGCAATGACGGCACATGTTATAAATTACTATAGATTTTTTTTAGAAATTAATAATCTATAGTCAGGGAAAGAAACACTTACAGTAAAGATTTCAAGATTTTAATATGTGATTTTTCCTGAGTTTGTTTCATTAGAGTGTTGTGTTAGTGAATAAACGTACAAGTAGTTCACACTTTTTACAGAAAGCTTGTAATATATTTTATCACCATGAAATTGAAATGGCCTCATTAAATGACTTTTTAATCAATAAATAAAAAGTAGATCTGTAAAAGAGCCATAGGCCATTTAGTGGACAATAATTTATAACCCTGCTCAGTACTTGAGCACAACATACAGATAACGTCTAAGTACGCATGTAAGTGTATAAGACCGAATGCTATTGAGAAAGCACTATTCCCCTGACCTCGTTTATGCTGCAGGGTAAATACATCAGCCATGTGCTCTGAATAAACAACATGAAGAAGGGGTTATTCAATGGATCTCTGTTTTTCAGAGATAAGTGTGGCTTGAACACAGAAGCGTCAAATGTGGGGGGAAAAAAAACAGATTTTGATGTTTGTTCCTGACCCAGAGATTATATATGCCTGTGGAGTGATGTACTTCATGGCCTGGGTGACATAAGGCTATTGGCAGGATGCTGGTTGTTGTTTGCAGACGTTCATGGAAGAGGAACTGTTTGGCCTGAGGCAATGTGTACATCTGCATTTCTTTGATGCTGTGCTTTGGCTGATTCACATGTTGGGTCTGGGGTCAGCTGTGCAAAGCAGTCCTAAGCAGTTTCAACATCTCACACACAACCCATTACCCTGGGTTGGATAATTATCTCTCAGCTGGACAGACAGCAGTGCAGTCTACATGACAGAGAGGCATACACTGTGTGCCCACTAGATCTTTCTGTATGACCACAAGGAAATTAACCATAATAGCATAATTGCCCTTGGCCACATCCTCACAGCTGAATAAAGTAGAATTTCATGTTAAGGGCCTATTATTTAGTCTTCTGCTACCTTTGTTTGGTGTTCTAATAATTAAAAAAACATTGACTGAAGCTACAAAGCAGATTCAGACTGGCTGCTGCCCTGCCAACTTTACCAATTACTTTACCAGTGAGTAATATTTCTATGAAAACATTAAGTTACATTATGACCATCATGACTATGCAACCTGGTGCTGCAGTTCATGTTATGACTCTTAAAAGATGGCAATAAGATCCTTAAAAATGATCAAAAGTGCATTTAAATCAAAGAACATAATGGAGGGATCTTAATTCATGGTGAGTTTGTGTTTGATATAAAAGAATCAAATAGCATTTCGAACCAGTATTTTATCTCTACCCTTATGTTATACTGTCCTGGGTCACTCTGTAAATTATATAATCAATGGTTCATTGCAACCACATGACCAGACAAGAAGGTCAATATTGGATTATTCTACAAAACCCTGGATTATGTTCAGTGATGTTTTTTTTTTTTTGTTTGTTTGTTGTTGATTTACAGTGCAATTTTTTTTTTGTTTTTGTTTTTTTTATTATTATTCGTGATTTCTTCAACATCTGCACAGGGCAATTACAATATGGTTACGGAAAGATTGTGGCCAACTAAAACACTAAAACACAAACTCAAATTAGGACAAACTCAAAGTAGTCAGAATAAATAAAAGGGGAACAATATAGGACCATTGCATAGGATTTTGTGTCATCCAGTGGTTTAGTTGTTGATTGCAACCCTCCCACCTCATCCTCTCCTTCCTAGCGTGATGCTAAAAAAACGCCCCATCTAGAGCCAGTGTTTCGTTTGTCTGTTCTGGACTACTGTGGAAACATGGCAATTCAACATGGCAGACTCCATTAAAGAGGACCTGCGGCATCTGTAGATATGAAAGAACCATTTCAAGGTAACAAAACCATAACAATAATAATTTTCTGGCAATTATACCCGAATGAAAACATAGTTAGGCATATTATAGTACAATCAATATCTTAAATCTTACAGACTGGATCTTCAACTGCAAGTCTATAACAGGACATAAACTCCAGTCTTCTGCATCATATCAGAGATATTATACGTAGGGGTCACCCTGGTAACTGAATGGTTAAGTCACATATCATATAACCGTAACGTTCCGTGTTTGGTTCCAGCTGAGGTCCTTTGTTTCAGGTCATACCCTCTCTTCCTGCATTACCTGTCTGCCTCTTTACGGTGAACTATCCAATAAATTATAAAAAATAAAAAAATGATAATATGAACCTATAACATTACACTTCTTTATTAATTTGCTTATTATCTAGACAGAGGAGCACATGCATAAAGCTCATACACAGTCCTTGAATTTAGTGTAGTCTACTTCAGTTTGATCCTATAACATAGTATACACATAAAAGCTCATTTGCACCCAAACTCATGTACAAAACCAGTGTAAGGGGTTGAAGTGGGGGTTGGGGGTTTTACACAGAAAATTGACAACGTGCCCAATAGCTCATACTAGACTGCACCACTGTGGGCAACAAAGGAAGGCAGGACTCTGTGACCCATCTGTTCGTATCTATTTCATCACTATATGGGTATAATATTCCATTGCCTCATAATGACCATGAACTAATAATTGTAAACCCACATGGACACACTCATTATTGTCTGAATATGCATCAGCACAAACACCACACACTATAACATGCATGTAACTATACCCACATGCAGGTGCAAACACATACAGACTCATATACACTTATTAGCATATCACATTTGCATGTATCCATTTGACCAGGCAAATATTGATGATTTGTCCTAATTTATTGTGTAAAAATAATAATCTGGTGATTGCCAACATCTAATTGCCACAGCTGGGTGTGTGTGTGTGTGTGTCTCCACTAATAGAGCGAGTGGGTCTTAGCTCATTACTCTAGCAGAGAGAGGCTGCTTTATCTACTATCTGGCCCATTTTAAATGCTAGCCTATTTTTAAATGGGTTCCTACACAACGCCTTGTTAGCAACAAAGCGCGTAATCTCTCACTAGGCTTCACTACACTCTCTTTCTAACTACCCTAGTCTCTCTCTCTCTCTCTCTCTCTCTCTCTCTTTCTCTCTCTCACACTGGCTTTCTTTTTCCTTGTTGTTCTCTCAGATAATGAATGAGAGACAACGTGTGTCATCTTTTATCCATGTAAATAATGAATTCATGCAATGCACAAAAATGTGCTCATGTCCATGAAATCCTGTTGCTATTTCTATGAATAAAGTGACAATAAATTAAGAATAGTTTACATTATTGTTGATTTTATGAAGTTTATAGTAATGGACAGACTGTTTTTGTAACGGTTACCCAATACCTGACTTTAAATTTAACACCTAACTAGAATATTCACCTGTAGATAGGTAAAAGCACACTACTCTATGCAGAGCGGTTAAATGAGTAATTGTATTTGCCTCAGTACTGTAGACTGACTGTTGTCTCACATCCACAAAATCATCTACAGTGAGATTTCAAGGAGAATGGTGCCCCTCTGGGGCAACGCTTGCGAGCTTGTTACTTGAAATGCTTCAAGGATTTTCACATTGTCCATCTTCCTGACTCTCTCTGCCTCTCACTTTCTCTCATGTCCTTCCTCTTTTTCTTCTTTTTTCCATCTGTTTCTTTCCTTGCCCTCTGTTACTAAGGGTAGAATATGTTGTAAGGTGAGGTGCAGGGTAGCATGGTGAAGAAGACAAAACATCACACTGGCAGGGATGTGTGTTGAAAATAGACAGACTTTGATATTTGCAGTCTGAAACAAAGAAAACGAAACAAAGAAAAACATGGAGGGAAACTCTGTACCTGCCTAAAGAGTTCAGGTGCATTCTTTCCCATTCCACTCACATATATAGCATGAGAGCCTGCCGTTCCAGTTTAAACTGGCCTATTAGGTCAGACCTCTAGAAGAGAGAGTTGACAAGGTTAACAAGAAATATGCATAATGTTGTTTGTTAACTTGCTCATATCAACAAGGTCTCAATTCATCCTTCAACATGTAAACAAAAATTCCATACATTCAAAATAAACCAATTATTTGTACATCAATCAGTATTTATCTTAATTAGCTGTAATTTCATCACACATCCATTATCCGCCTACTCATACACCACATAAAAGGACAACTGTTGAGGCATGCTTACTCTTTGAGCACCAGTACAAGATGACTTCCACAAAGGACTCTGCCAGGTTATGGCTTTGATTACATGATGTCATGTTGTTAAATATGAACAACAAAAGAAAAAAAAAGACTTTTTCGAATCTGAAAATGAATCTTTTCTATCCAAAAGGGTTCAGCAAATAATAAGGGAGTCAGTGCTTCCTCACACAGTCGGCTTTCTTGCTTTGCCCCTTCACTCTCTCTCGCTCTCTTTTTCTCTTGCACGCCGTTTAGGGGGTTTTCTTGGCCAACACCCAATTTGCAGCCAATGTGTTGTGATTGCTTTATGTTGGTGGTAAAAAAAAAAAAAAAAAAAAAACCCTCACTGAAAAATAAATTCATTGTAATGCATTTCTTTCTCACTGCATTCCTGAATGTGTACACAGGATGTAAATCTGTTGAAGGTGTCAGGTGTCAGACATGCACGTGTTCATGTGATGTCTTTGTCTCCATTTGCCTTTGCATAAAGTATGTTGTACTGTATTGCTTTTGTGCAAGAGCCTTTAAAAAACTGTCCAGACTGTTGTCTTTTATGTTTCAAGTGCTTGCATACTTAGATGGTACATCTTTGCATTTGCATGTCTGACAATTGGCTGCAGGAATTGGCTGTGAAGGGCAGTCTCTTTGTCTTTGGAGGGAACTCATTAGGTGTGCAGACGTTTTCCCCATCCTCTTTAGTGCTTACTCCGTCAACATCATTTGTGTGTTTAATTTTTCACGCCTGCTCTTTCACTCCACTCCCTTTGCATCACCCGCCATCAACCAACCAGCCTGCCTCTTGCTGTTTTCCTGTCCTCCCTTCTCATTCTCTATCCCCTCGTCTTGGACCAGTGCAAATCTAGACCATTGTGCTGCAAGGGCTGATATTTTGAAGCCAAGTAACACATACATTTATGTTTCAAGCACCCATGACTGTGACGGAAATGTATATAATGTTATCAGACTCTGTCAGACATGCCAGCTCTCTGCTGTTGTTCCTTTGAAAGCTATTTAATGTGTCAGGCCTGTTTGTGGTGGAGACCTACTGTGGATCTTTACTTTACCATGACTCTCATTTTGCAGGTGTTGACACACTACTGCACATGAATATGAAACATATTTTACATTTAAATTCAGTGTATTTAGCGGATGCTCTCATCCAGAGTGACTTATAAAGAGCGAGCAGCATGGGGTGGTTATCAGTGTCTTGCCGTAGCGAACTTTCGACTCTGGCAGTTGCAGGGAATGATCCTGTGACGCTTCAGATGTCGGATTTCATACAATATTCTCTGAAAATATAGCATAGCAACAGTATGTATATATACATTAAATCTCAAAGCGTTCTTTTCGTTGTTAGTGGAAGCCTAGAAATTCAGTTTTCTAAACCCATAGGGGACTCAAGTCTGTCTTTATCTGATAATGAGCCCCGTCAGACATGTCCTCTCTTTCCACTCTGCGCTCCGGTTGAAGAAATCTTTGAGTATACAACCAATCACAGCCTCCTGTGCCTTGTATCCAACATCATACCATCTTCCAACCCTATCCTCAGAGGCAATGTCTCACTTTGATAGGGCTAACATCTTAACTGCACAATGTAAATGTATCAAAATGTCATTATTCTTTAGCAGATTTAAATGACATTCATGGATGGAAATTGTATAATTTAAACTGCACAGAGTATGGTTTCCTTTAATGAGTCCCCTCAACCAATATTTTATTTATTCACTCAACTATTCAGTTATATTTTTTATTAACTAATGAATACAATCATTTATCATTAAAGTATATCTTATCCTTTTTTTCTCCCTTTTCTATTATTCTATTATTTTGTTATTTATTGGTAGGTAAAAACTTATAAAGCTTACAGACCATGCATGCAATAAGTTGTATGTTATCTCCCAGAAAACACTCAGTGCCTTCAATAGTAGTTACAGAAGAAATGTCTTATTCATTGAGTAGGTATAAGTGAATATGCCCTGCTGCTGAAGAGAATAGTGTGATTCAGAAAAGAACTCTGCCTAAACCACCATTTTAAACATTTCATTGCATCTGACTCAGACCTCATAAGTATACTGTAGATGTCATCATCATCATCATCCAAATGACTACATCACAAAAGTGGCTGAAATTAAACACTTTAAAGTTTCACATACTCAGAGAACACTAACCGATCTCTGACAGTGTTACAGCGTGCCCACTTCAGGTTTGAGGACGACATAGTGTGTTTTGCTGTGTTGGTGGAGGTCCAAAGCAGCTCTTCAAAATTAAACTGTGGAAAAGCCCCACAGTCAACATTGGCTTAGCTAGTGCCACTGGCAAATTGGGTCGGATGTGCAAAAGTCACCTTGACAGTTTCCACAACAGTGCTGTCATTGGTAGACAGCGATGTCATCCAAATGGATGGTGGGTGTTAAGCGCGTTAAAGGACATCACACACAGTCCAGAGGAGACACTGCAAATGTTGAAACAGAACAAGCAAAACAGAGGCAACATAGTGTTTTACCTGTTACTGTGACAGCCATGGGCAATATCATCACATTTATGCACCATGTGACAGTGCGTAGTATATGTAAATGTATTGCAAGTGAGGTGTTTGATTGCTGTTTTTTTTTTTTTTTTTTTTTTTTTTTTGCTCTGTTGATCAAGGCCTTTATGTATTATAATAAACTGAACAATACTGGGTTTCGCTCAAACCTCTTAAACCTCGCCACCACCCAACTCGATATGCACTATTTCCCCTCACAATAGGGGATTAGTGATTTACCTACATTACTACAATGTAATGCACATGTCGAGCTGACAGATTTAGTGACTCTCGCCAACAGGATTTTTCATCATAATATGTACTTCATTCTTCCTTGTAAAAGTTCCCTGTCATATTAAGCAGGCTTGAACAGACATAACAAACTGTGACAGCATCTGTGATGAATGATCCTCCAGTCACAATCTGAAATTTCACTGTTTAGAATTCCTCAGACGCAATTTTGTTACATAAATCATAATCTGTGTATATGAGCTGTCAAATTCAAACGTTCTATGAGTGGGACACACCACATTCGTTGACTCTGTAATGCCAAAATGGCTGGATATGCTGACAACATATCTGGATTATGAAGCTGTAAACTTTTTGCAAGATTCATATTTTTTCTTACAACAACTCAAGTTTGACAAACGTCTGCAAAAACAGCTCAACCACAATCACCAAAACATTTGACAAACAATACAAACACAACTGACTTGACAACTACATTCTTCAATATATGTGGTGAACAGTAGTTGTTACATTTCTTGAATACTGTATATGGATGTTTAAAAAAAAAAAAATATAGTGTTTCATTATGAGTGAGGACAGTGAAAATCCCATCTTTAACCTACAAATGTCCACCATACTCACTCTGTAACAGCACTGAGTTCCCAGAGAGTCCTATTGGACTTCTGTTTGGCAGGGGGGCTATTGATTTCATTAAGAAGACGCGTGGAGCACATTACAGAATGATGACTGCTTCATGGGAGGTCAACAAGAAATCAATATGAAATTATATTACAGCTTCGACGGGCTGGGGTAAGGCCAGCTACCACGCTCCACTGCCAACACCCATCTGGAAAACGAAGGAAGGATTTTTCCTGCAGGAATATCATGTGGGAGTGAAACACGGTGAAGGTAATAAAAGAACTGAGGATTAACCATGGCCTTGTCTGTCAGTGCAAGGCTGACCAAGTTGAACTGGACTTGCAGACCAAAGAAACTAATAATCCTGAGAGTCGAAAGGTGAGAACACGAGGAACTGAAGATGTTACGAAACAACATGCAATTGTACAGGTAAACACATTTCCACACAAAGACAGTGAACCTTGAATACCATCCTGAAATGCCATGTCAGTCAAAAGGGGAAACCTAAGTGGGTAATATGTGGGTAAACACTGAAGCTTTAAACCGTTTAACACAAAACCAACCCACTATCCTTAAAACTATTCTTGTATACTAATCTGCAACAGAACATATCTTTTGACATCTTTGAGGCATTTATTTTAATCTTCAAATTTGCAAAATGTTCATACTGAAGAAATTCTAAAAATGTTCACTGTAAAGGTATTTACTGTATTTAATTTTCTTAGAAATATCCACTTGTAACAACAAAAGCATAAGTAACATTTCTATTGTTCTAAGGTACTCAAATTTCTTGGGTAAGTTATGTTAAAAAAAAAAAAAGTCATTACGGTCAATTATTGAAAAAGTAAATAGTGACACAAGGCAGCATGTGTTCCCTTTTTGTTAAAATTCAAACAATGGACTCCTGTGTCAAAGTCCTGTGCTTTGTGCGGTTCAACAGTGTGGCACATTGTGGACTGGAAAGAAAGATTGCTAGCGAGTAAAATCCAGACCTGGTTGACAAAACCATACATCAGCGAAGATAGTACAAAAGCACACATATCAAAACCTAAATAACATAACTCACATTCAAAAATCAACTATTGTGTATTGTTACACTTACATGTTTGTTTGGTATTTCATCTATATATTTACAATAAAAATACGCTAGATAAAGAGTAGCGGGTACTTATTGCAGTTTGAGCATATATAATATCTCCAGAATGCCAGATCAAGGCAGAGAGAAGTACCTTCTCTTGTGCTCAGGGTTTTCATACATGTGCTGGAATGTGGCTGACAAGCTAAAAGGCAGCTCCTGGTATTCGCAAGGTCTCAAGGTCAAACATATCTATGGGGAACAATACCAAGGTAACCAAACAACAAAACAACATCCGTCTCCCATTGAATACAACACAATGTTGGAGACAAAGAGAGAATGAAAATATATTCATATCCAGCCTCCCTCCCCCATGCTACAGTGATACCCTCATGTGGAGCAAGGGAAAACCCTGATCATTAATACCATTATCACCCCCACATGGGTGTTAATACTCATATTACTGATAAAAATGACATTTGAAATAGGATGTCTGACCTCTTTAAAATGTCTCGCTCCAGATCTTTCTATTCGGTAGAACATGTTCTCGTACTAATGGAGTTCATATTCACAGATTTCTATGGTGGGGTTTCATCTACTACTGCTTCTGCACTGTATCATTAAACACTACTGTATAATTTATTGATGCCCTACATTCCTTACACTAAAGTACATTCCAATGCACAGAATTTTGTTGCACCACTCTTTGAACTAAATGAATAATAGAAGAGCGTTTGGCTTGATCAGAGAATGGTGGAGAAACAACAACACAATAAAAAGGCTGATTATAGTGGGGAGAACTCAGGCGGGTGCCAAAGCTCAGTATATTTCAGTAGAAGACAGTGCAGCCTGCTGCTTTTGTATAAAGTATGTTATATTATCTTTTAACATTTTGGCAGTGTTTGAGGACATAAAAAACAATAACTGTGGGATAGATTCACCATATGTTTTATTCTCTGTAAACCACATAAGAGCACAGTAAGGATATTCACAAAACTCAGCACTGTGACATAAACAGCCGTATGTAGTTGCGAAACGAAAAAGACTCTCATCTGGTCACCATCACACACATGCATTTATAGAGGTTCTGCAACCCCAGGCTGGCGAACACGAAACAAGTTTATTCAAATGAGCATGCAGAGTAAGGGCTAATGAGATTTATCAAAGCTGATGCTGTAACCGTGGGAGGCATGGTTTAGTTGGTTTGTGAGGAACCAAAATAAGTGTCAGGAAAAGCATGCCCACTAGCAGATGATTTATACCTGCTTATCAAAAATATGATATCTACTAACATCAAGCTGCCGTAAAAGACCTTGATGATAGATGATTAATTACAGTATGAATTAATTCAGAGTTAATTACATTCTCTACTCCACATTATTAAGACTCTAGAAAGTCTCAAAAGTTCTCAGTTGAAACATGTTTGCTTGTATTTGCTTGCATTATTTGAATATGTCTGTGGGAACTGAACCTTTCTAATTGATTGAGCTATGCCTTCCTTTTCACAGAAGTCTCTCCTGGTGGGAATTCTGGGTATTCTGGATAAAGGTAATGACATACCAGAGTACTTTAGATGGGGTGGGAGGGTGGTGGGGGCTTAAGCCATTTTCACCAATGAAGCCATGAAGTCTCAGTGAAGAAAAAAAGAGCAGAGTGAATGACAAGTTAATTGGCAGGATCTGTGGACCTCAGGGTCTGGTCCTGATGTGGAAGCCAGACAGGGTGGGATGGTATGCCCGTTAATCCCCCTTTGTGCTCCCCCCAGTGCGGGACCGGCTCCTAAGCGAGGAAGGACCTGTTCAAGTGAGTACCTCAACAATCTGATTGTTCCAGCTCCACTCCCAGTCTCACAAAGACTCAGTTTATTTTTTACTTTGACTGAAATGGCCGTTGGCATGTACTGTTTGGTTTATTGACATCAAAGTAAGAATGTCTAACTGCAGGCTTTGGAATAATCAGCTATTATTTGAAATGGCATGTTAATTTGTGACTATTAGGAGCATTTCATTCATAATAATCTGTCTTGGTTTACTGTACAAACAACTCATTAGTTCTTTATTGAATGTCTGCAACCTCACATTTACTGGGCTTCAAATGCCTCTGAGTTTCACCTCTACAATAGACCTATTTTATGCACGAGGAGTGTCCAACCTATTGGTACAGTCCAGAGGGGCTCAAATACAAGTCACATCACGTAAGTGCACTTACCAAAAAAATCAAATGGCTCACATGTCCAGAATTATTGAATTAAAACTCCACAACTGTATAGCAATTCTGTATTGATGGGACAATTGACTCCTTTCTTGTGAAACCAAAAATTATGATGGCCCAGCAGATACATGATATTACATGTAGTACAAGGGAGAGTTTTTCACTGTATTTATTGTTGAAAATGTTGATCATGTTGACATCTTTTGCTTTGCCACTAATTTAATAATCATTAAATGTAATAATTATTCTGCTGATAGCTTGTTATAACTATTTGAAGTGGTAAATGTGTCTGTGGTTCTTATAAATTCATATTTTGCATTCCTTTTGTTCTTGAATAACGTCGTCACCCTTTTTTTTTTCTGTTTATTTTGAACAATCTGTCTTGCTTTCTATCTTAACAATGAGCTTCACTAACCACAGATACTAGTGACTGAAAAAATGGTGAGGTGACATGATTGTAAAGAAAATGATGCCGCAATGTGATTCTTAATTTACCAGATGGAAAATGAATAATTTATGGAGTTACAGTATATATTTCTATAGCTTTTGTTATAAATTATTTATAATGCTTTTACTGGCTCACTAGTTTTAATGCAACCATTGGCATCTTGCAATTATAGGCACCTTTGCACATTATGGGTAACAACTGGAAGTAAAATATCTAACATTGTCTTCATGATCCATGTCAACAGGTTTGACCATTGTTAGGATTAAGTACTTTATGGAAGACACAAATCAACCTTCACATTCACTTTTCACACTGCTAAACATCATTAGAGATGTTCAGTAGTGCACCGACTTTCTCTCAACCCATTCATCTACTTCTGCTCCATTTAGTGATTTCCGACTTTTTGAAAATCCCTTTTGAATAGATGAATAGACTTCAGCTTTCAGGAGGTTAAATGAGCGGATAGAAAAAAAAAAAAAGGTTTTAACAGCACAGTTTCTTAAGTTAAAGTTATGCCCCCTAATTAAAATGGAACATGTCTTGTGTATCAGCTGCGTTACAGTCTTGAGTATTGAGAAATTAAAATCACCTCTGCTTCTTCCACTAAACATGTAATTTCAGTATCCTTGAACTTTCATAAGAATCCAGAAAAAGAAAGGCTGTATATCACATATAATTTGTTAGAAACAGTTAATCAAATTTATTGTAAGGGCAAGGTATGTTAAAATATTTCATATCTATAGGTAAAACTAGGGGATTTCATACAAACATTTCATGTTCTTTTCTTTTTTCTCTCCACAGTATCAAAGGAGAGACGAAAGCACACAGTTAAAAGAAACATTGCAAAGAAAACCTGTGAGTCATTCATCACAATTTAGTTACTTAGCCCCATATTCCACACCTGGGTGCCCAGCTTGCCATTAATGTCAGCTGCTCACCAATACAAGTCAGCGAGACACTCCTGAATATCCAGTCTGACACATTGGCTCCTCGCTTTGGAGATTAGAGATTCATATTTCAGTTAGAGACATTATATTTTCAGCCTGAAGTCTCCATGCCCAATAACATTTCTCCTCACAACTGGAGACTTGCTTTGGAGGCACTGTTGTGAGTCTAAAGTCATAAGCATAACATACGTTTACATTTTATAGAACACATTGCCAAAAAATGCAAATATTAAAATTAGTCAAGTAATCAATTTTTATTACACAATAAAATACTGTTGAAATAAAACAGACATTCTGCAGATTTAGCACCAACTGAATCTAAGTCTAATAAGACTAATAATTCATTCAGTGTTAATAACCAAAGATAACAGTTACTGCAGCTTTAAACTGCAAATGTGCTGGCAGTTGTAATTATAAATTGACAGAGACATACCTTGTACAAAAGATTTAGTCAGATACTTGCAATAAAAAAAGATCTTTTATCTTCTTAACCATTTAATTTAAAACTTATTGCACAGAGCCCATATTATTACACAACTTGATATATAACAAGATTAGACCTAAATCACACCACGAGGGACATTATATTCCACATATAATTGATTTGCGTTCTGGTATTTCATGTGAAACAAAGCTTTGTTCTGGCTTTAAAATGACTTACTGACCCCTAGACGATGTGTTATGTAAAATGAGATGTTAACATTGACATGCAAACAGTCAGGTGGTAAAAATGGACAGGTATTTGTGGACTATTTGTGGACTATTATATAAAGAAAATCATGAGCTTTTTCGCATAAAGCTAACATATCATTAAGAGCAATTAGTGTGTGGGAAGTTGAAAGTGAAAATGGTGTTCTTGATTCACCTTTGTTAGGTCTCTATAACACAATCTTGAACAGTAAAGTTCAATGTCAGTGTTGTTAGTGAACAACACCACTGCATAAACAGAAAACATGTTGGCACCATCATCTATCTTAAAACTGAGTCAATAAGACTTCCTTTTTACTCCTTGGATATTCATTTTATATCTAGTCCGTGTCATCACTTGTGGAGGCCATAGTCATGAATGTTTTACCATATTTTCCAACTGCTATACTTAGTATGTTTACAAATTGTAGCATAGATCTGCTGATACAGTGTTTCCTCTACTGCAAACAGCATTTAGAGTAACATCACACACAGATGCTCATCCGTTCAATATACTGTTTAAACTGATTCTGGTCTCAGGCTTGTGTTTAATATTAGAGTCTGCTACCGTTCATCTCAACAATTTAAGGTTTTAAGTGGAGTCAGACATATATTATAATTTATATATTTATCCTAGAGAACAACCCCTGTTTGCTGAGTCCGAGAAGGAATAAATTGAGCAAACAAACAGCTTGAGGTCTACCTGCAACTGTACATACTGAATAAGCAACACCGAATTAATCTGTATACATCTAAAGGATGCCACATTGCCAGCCTTATATTAATTTCACATTTATATTCGTATCATGCCCCTGAGGGCATGTCTAAGCAGGATATCACTGTAGGGGGTATGGAAGGTTGGGGTACATGCCTCCAAATCGACATCTCAAAGTGAAAGTGTTAAAGCATCTCAAAGAGCAAGCGTTAAAAGAGTAAACATGCATAACATGCCAGAGGGAGTAATGGTTGTTCATACTAATGGAGTTCAGTAAGCAGTTCCTGTTCCTGTGCACGTGTGAGCAGTGGTGGACTGTTTGAGGTGCAGGGGTGAAAAAACATTTAAAAAAAAAAAGGCACCTGCATGTGCATAAAAAGTCATAATGCAATTATGGTGAAATGGTCCCAAACCCTGGTTAGGATTAAAATCATTTTATTATGTGACTTTGATTTAAATTTAAAAGATTTAAAGATCCTCTCCTGGCATTGATTAAATGCCAAAAATGAATCTCCATTCATCAAAACTACACACACAGATTTATTTTTTTTACATGAAAAAAGTCCCTTAATGCCTTTCTCTACAACTTTGTCTTCATGGACTATGCACGGATCTATGAATAGCAAATAGACCTGCCTCTGTCTCCACTCATCTTTCCACCACTCACCTGCAGCTCGAGCATAACTGTTCTCCTTCAACTCATCAAATACATAAAGCTCTGATCGTTTGCTATTTCTTGACCACAAATCATGCATATGAACCATGCACTTAAATTAGCTAACCTTATCTTCGCCAACAGTTTATAAGCTTAGCAGCTCATGAGGACAACCTTTATCATGACATGAACCAACTTCAAAATCATGTAAAGTTTTCTGCCAGAATAGTCGTAATAAATAAAATCATCATCTTAGCTGTCTGTCAAACTGTTTTGAGTAAACTGACGTTTGCCATAACTTTCTTTGTCAACATCCCAAAGTCAACATTTGATATGAATCACCATGTAACTTGGAAGACAAACATTAGCTAACATTATCTAACACACTGCAGATTTCTTGGACATAATCAATGGATAAAACTCAAGAAAAATAAACTTACTGGTTGACCAACATGTTGGCTTGTACTCACTGTGTCCCCAGGATAAATGGATGAAACAGAGTCTGGCTTCATCTGATTTGTGTAAAAAAACATTAAGGCAACCATTTTTCTTGGATTTCCAGATCTTTTGATCATACTCATGATTTCTCCTGTTTCCAGGTTGCAACTGAAAACAGAACTCGTCTGTCATTGTTCAAATTAGTTAAGTGGGGTCTTTAATGATACTATTTTTCTAGTATGTAGGACTATGGCACTACAACACTTTTTCTCCACTGGAAGGGCACCCAAGGCCACCTTCATCATATTTTATCAACATCCAAGAGAGCACGTTTACAGTGATTTTTTTCTAACATAACACCATGTAGGGTGGGGGTTGTAATGCTTCAACTTTATCAGTTAATATATGTGCCATGCATTAGAAGTTAGGTTCAGACACACAACAGCATTGAGAGCTCAGCTCTGCCTGAAAGGTGAAAAATTAATGGTTTGGGATTGTTTTTGGACTTTGTTGATTCATGAGCATTTAGACAGAATCATGAACTTCAATAAAATAAAATGGACAAGGAAGTCCAAATGATGTAAACTTCAAGTAAATCAAAGCAGATATTGGACTCATCCCATCAGTTTTTGCTGCCAAAGTAAATTAAAAAAAAGAAAAGAGAATAATATAGTCTTGAATATTTAGTAATTTAACTAACACTTATTAAAGGCTTTTATCAATGTTGTACAGATAAACAGGGTTAATATACTTGAATATGAACTTGAATTTTACTTGATTTACACTTACTTGCGTTTTAAAGGCCACACATCCCCCACAGTGATTCTAATTAGACCTCTTAGAACATGAGTGTGACTGTGCTTGACCAGGCAAGGCTCAGGGGCCGTCTAACATCCAGGTACAGGTGCTCAAGTACTGTGCCACAGAGCTCTTTTTTCCATGGAGCCCATTCTTCATGAATTCCTGAATGGGAAAAACATCCACTGTAATATACTGGTGTCCGTAAGTTTACCTATAAGGCCTCAAAGTGGGACTGAGGATGCTGTGGCTTGCTGCCTTCACTACAACACCTTGAATCACCCGATAACTTTGCCAGACTCCTCTTCATCAACTTCAGTTCTGCTTTTAACACCATTCAGAGCCACAAGATGATCAGGAATGTCTGCCACCTCAATGCCCCCCACTTCACACAGCTTGGCTAACACCGGTCCCACAAGGTTGCATCCTGAGCCCCTTAATGTTTACCCTCTGTACAATGACTATATGAGCCCCTGTTCTATCACCACGTTTTTCAAATACTCCAACGGCGCTGCCATACTTGCACTCCTTAATGATAATAACTAGGTTAGGCAATCAAGACTCTATCTCCCACTTCATGCAATGGTCCATGAACAATTACTTGCAGCTGAATGTAACAAAGATAAAAGAATTGTTAATTAAAACTTCCAACACACAGCACAGCCCACAACTCCACCCACAATCCCACCTGCATCAATAATGAAACTATTGAGATGGTGGAGTGCTTCGAATATTATTGCTATTGCCTCAAAGCTCTATCTGTTTCCCCCACCTTCTGTTGCTGCTCTACAAAATATAATTCACCCCATTCTCCATTATTGTTTGTCCTGTTTCTTCCTCATGTTAACTGCCTCTAATACTCTAGACAAACTTATATACATCACATACAATGCCTCCAAAATTGATAGTCTCTCCATCCCCAACCTCTCAGACCTCAACAGTAAAGCCATGAAATGCCTCCTGATTGTATATAAGCACACAAGTAACTCATGGTCATGTAAGGTGGCATGGCTCAGGAGGCAGAGTGGTCATCTAGTAATTGAGAGGTTTCTGACTTAGTTACTTGGCTTCTCCAGAGAGAGTGTGGAAGTGTGTCTTGAGTAAAACACTGAACCCCTAAACGTTCTGATCTGAGCAGTTTGGCACAAGTTGGTGGCTAAGAGCAATCAGGCTTTTACAGCCCAAGCCCCCAAACTCTGGAATGACTTAGCTGCTGAGATAAGGTTTGCTAAACCCATCAATGCTTTTACATTTGTACTTATTATAATAATGGATTAATTTTGTGCTATATAATGCATTTATGTACCTATCTATTTATCTGTGGTTGATTGACTCTGGCAACAAATGTCCTTGGAGACACTAATGATTCTATCTATCTATCTTGACTGACATCGCTTTAACCCCCCTGTTAGCATCTTTGCACCTGTTAGACTAGATAAACTGTAAACTCTGCCATCTTTTGATCAGTGTACCTCTGGACTGCGGCTTTGTTTGTGAAAATCCATGTAAATCCACCCACACAAAGCTGCATTCATAGACACAAATAAATATATAAACAATGTTTACATATTGGCACAAAAACTACACGTGCACATGGAGAAAACCACACACATTTCTGAAGTACAATCAGCACATTGACATAGAATTCTTCAGATACATGCAACTGAGCGCTAATAAGATGTACTGTACATTGAGCTTTTGTGTTGCTGCTGTGTGGAAATAAACACGCCTCACTATGCATCCTCACACTGTGAATTTCAAGGCCACATCTTAATTGAAATGCTCGAGTGGGCCATTACATTTTGTGTAGGAGGCAGGAAAGAATAATTTGAATTCACATACTCTGTTCAAAGTGATGACTCAGATGCCTTGACTAATGGCATTTATTTGGCAGTCGAGTGAGAAACAGCATTATTAGTAAATCATACTGACTTATTTATGTTTGTAATGATTTGTCCATTAACTCCTAAACATTGGTGTATTTGAATTAGTCCTTGACGTTAGTACAACTGGACTTTATCAGTTCTAATCCACTGAGTACATTCTTGGACTACGTTTTTCTGTGATAATTTGTTGGTCAAATTTCAGTAAAAGAGCAAGAACAAAGGGATAAACAAGAGGGAAAAAATATCTTTTAGTTTATATAATATATTATAGTTTTTGTCAGAGTGCATGAATGAGCCATTTCTCATTTTTTCCCAAACTTTACAGAGTAGATTGGTTGTGGTAATGGGAAGAAAGTGATAGCTGTACAGTAAGGAGACAAAGAGAATAGAGTAAGTGGTGGAGAGGCGAGGTTTCATCGGTGTTGGACGAGTGTTGACAAGTCATGGAGCTGAGGTTCACGGGTAAAGGCAGTACTTTGCTATTTCCAGCCTCTAATTGAGATAAGATGAACAGGGGAGTCTCTTCAGCATATCTTCGGTATAGACCATCTGGAGTCTTCCCACACTCAGTTGTACAATCTCACATGATAATACTTTGGTTTATGTGAATGGTTGATTTATGTGAATGGTTAATAGAGAAACTCCTAAAATAGATTGCTGTTCCAAAACTAGCCATTAATCAAATGTTAGTTGACTCTGACTATGTAACAGTATTGTGAGTACGAATTAAACAAATGAAAATAAATCAGCAAGTTGCTCAAATTTCCCAAGATGGATATCATTTCTTGGAGAGATTACTTTGCCATTTCACCACAAAGCTCACAGGGAATTGACTGATCCTATGATTACACTTTCCTTAGCCCAAAAACTTTAAACACAATCTTCTCATATTGAACCATAAAAGCTTTTCCACATACAGAGCAGAGTCTGCATAGTGTTGCTTGTTAACCCTCGAGACTAACTGTGCCACAGGTATGGCTTTTAAGATGGATTAAACGGCAATCGTTGAGGCAGAGGACTACGGAGCTGGAGGTTATGTATTCACAAGCCACCCACCTCCCTGAGGCTGAGGGCAGCCACAATAGCACGACTTATCGAGGGCTTATTCTGTGCAGGCCCTAACAGCACTATGTCATTAACCTCTCAGAAAGACTAACAAAGGTTGCAGATTCATTTAACTGAAATTAACTTTTCCTGTTTTTCTATGCAAGCAAGATACATGATTTAGACTGTCTCTAACCTCTACTCCACATGGAATCTAATTTAGTGTGTTCTTGTATGCAAAACATGGCTATGTAGTGACCTATTGGAAGTGCTGCGATTATCATGAAATGCTGCACTGTGTGCACTCTGGCCTGCTGAATGAATGCAAACAATATACCATCAGGGTTTATCAGCTTTAGTTTAATGAATTGTGTGTGCTACGGCAGTGAGTCACAAGCTCTTCCATGCAACTAAATAGTAGTGTAAGACTACCCTTAGTACAACATCTATTTTCGTCTATTCAAGACAGAAGAAAAATGTCTTTCAACACTGTGTGACTGCAAAATGTTATTGTTGGAAAACTCTGTATCTCAAGTGATAACATACATTTATTGAGATGGGAATATTATTAAGTCATTTCCTAGATAAAACATGCTCTGATTCATTTAGCAAAAGGCACCTTTTCTACAAACCTATCAATCAAAAGGCTTTGTATTTTTTTGTGAAGATACAGTACATTCATATTTTGACAATGCAAACACTGAACCTTACTGATATCAGCCCCATTAATCATTTTTGTGAAGGTTTCTAGGTGGTCTGTTTTGATTGTTGAAGCTAACAGCAAAGTGTGGGGTTTACCAGAAAGAGGGACTTTTTCTGTATAATAAGTGATAAAACCATAGCTTGTGTGCTGTGTGTTTTTGGGATTATTCATTATTCATCCATCTGAACATAAATGTTCTTTTCCTGACTTCCTTTGAAGCATTAACTCTCTGTCACTTAGTAACACCACAGATAGTGTGGACTGACACGGGGTTGTCATACACACGTGAAGAGTCAATGTATGTGCGATGGACTGCATAACCATGTTTCTGTGAAATCTCTGTCCATGTTTGCCCCTGTGTGTGTGCATACGGGTGACTGCATAAATGTAGTGTGGATGTACTGGGTTCATGACTCCATGTAAAGAGGTCAGCTGCGGGGCAAGTGTGTCATTGCAGCAGTTTGGTGCTGTATCTGTGTGTTTACGTGCACATCAGCAATTCGACAACAAAAGTCCGGAGTACTGGTTCTCAAACTGTGGTACAAGTAGCACTAGTGGTATGCAAACTCCCTTGTGGATGAAACTCTGAAACTCTGCCACAGTCACGTTCATGCACGTAATGTGCATGCATCAACAGTTAAGCACAAATGCTGCTATCACATTATTAAGTGAGTCTTCCTCGTGGCCTTTTTCTCGCTACCTGTATTTTATTGTTTTACTTGCAGAAGGGATTAACAACATGCATGAAATTCACTGTCATATGAATGCTGTGTTGAATCCTGCGTTTAGACCATAAATACACACAGGGAACCGTACTAAGCTTTTAAACAAGCCAGGCATACCCCACCATATGGAAAACCCAAACTCAAGCTGGACCTGGAAACACTCTTGCTGTAAATTGTGTAAACAATGTTGATAAGGATAAAGGTATAACATGACATATATGCTCTGCAAGAACTACTTCTAACTAATCATTACTGTACTAAGGTTATGGGACCTGTGTTGCCATGTCATGTTAACACGTCATGTTACAATGATAAAGAATTGGTTATGGTCAGGGAAAGATCATGGTCATGATCATAATAAACACAACATTGGCTTACTTCTTCCTCTGCCCTCGTCATAATGACTATGGCCTATACTTTTTCACTTATACATAAACATATGTCATGTTGGGGCATTCTTACTGTGCTTTTTCATCTGCATTCAGTTTTATGAATGACATGGACCAGGTGTAAAATAAAAGGCAACATCTAAACGTCCTGTACAGTACCCTGTTTTTCTTTGCCTGTCCTTGTATTTTATTTGCTTCTATCGTTGTTGTATCTGCTTGTTTTTACACCAATAAATTAAAGGTCCAGTGTGTAGGATTTAATCCCATAGCCGTGAAGTTGCAGACTGCAACCAAATGAATACTCTCCCACGCCTCACCCTCTCCTTCCAAGCATGTAAGGAAAAACTGGCTGCAAAATTCACATAAAAAGCAGAAGGACATATCTAGAGCCAGTGTTTGGTTTGTCTGCTCATGGCTACTGTAGAAAAATGGTGGCTCAACATGGCAGACTCCGTGGAAGAGGAGCTGCTCTCTCTCTCTCTAGGTGGCTCATTTTAAGGCAACAAAAACATAATAGCTCTTAATTTCAGGTGAAAACATACTTATGAATATTATATTCAATTCCTCCCAATAAATCCTCCTAAATCTTACACACTGGACCTTTAAATAAATAAATGTGATTAGCATTCAGAATGAAATACAGTACCATGACATTTCTGTTGTTCCCATTGTTGACATAGAAACTAGAAAAAGAAGAAATGTTTTGTCATTTTGAAGGCAAATAAATTCCCTTCCATTTGGTAATGGAACATACACCTATATGTCTGTTAAACCTTTCTCTTCATGCACCTGTTCTCCATTGATTCATCCAGTTGCCTTCCAGACAAGGTCTTTCAAGGTTTTCTTATCCCCGCTACTTTTAGGATAAGTAGTAGGTTTTGGGATGTTACATATGCCTATCCTAGCTTTCACTTCCTGCCCCCTCTGCTTTCTTTTACACAAATCTAACCTCAATGCTTTTTTTTCTCAAAGATGGCTGGGAGCTACATCCAGGTCTCCATCTGGATTGAAATTTATTATGACAGTTGCAACAAAGCCAATTGCTTTCCACTAACAACATCCAAGCAGATTTTTCCATGTGTGTTCACAGTAATACGTCAGTCCAGTAAGCAGATTTATACGCTCTCTCCGGCTTGCAATGTGGCCTGCAACTAGACTATCCAAACTCACACAGGAAACTGATTCGAGACATCCCTCGCTCTAAATGAAGCACATAATCAATCAAAGGGGGGTAATAATGTCAAGGTCTGCTAACAATGTCTCAATGTGAATGAGTGTGATGCATTCCTGCATATTTGTGTCTGTAAGGCAGTGAGGGTCAGAGTAACACAATCTCCAGGAAAGTGAAAGGGAAATAAGGGGTCGAGGAGAGACAACAGGACACAGTGTGGGTTAAAGAAAAAAAAAAGGAAAGAGCATTAAGGAGAAGGACTATCAGTGACCCGATCCCTAGACACTTCCACTGCTGTATCTACGTGTTGTCTCTGGAGAGGCGAGGTGCCTGGATGGTGCATTCCCAGGGAGGAGGGGAGATTAACATTCCTCGGATGCTACAGTATGGAGAATTATGAGAGAGGTAGTCTCAGGGGAGTTCATTTACTAACAGGATGTAATGGAGAGGAGGGAAGGAAATCTGATTTACTCGTCGTTTAACGTATGAAATACAGTATGACACTGATGTGAAAATAAGTGAAATCTGCTCAGGAAAATTGCATTTTTCACATTTAAACAGATGAATTTACATTTTTTTTTTTTTTTAGCCATCATTGCTTAGTCACTGTATGTTTACCTTGGTTGTTATCTACAATTTCATCATTTTAACTGAAGTACACCTTGAAAAAAAAGTGTGTGGCTCTGTTCCTGGCACAAAAATGCAGCTGTTTAATTTTCACTTCCCAGCACTTCCTCAGCTGGCCCCACAAAAAAACTGAAACAGTTGTGAGTGGGTGAGCAGTGTTTGAAGGGAGGGGTTGTACTTGGTTAAGACTGTCACAGAATGAAATATGGGTGTTTTAAAGGAAAGTGTTGTGACATACAATACCACACTGAGTAAGCCACGATGTGTGTGTGCGTATGTGTGTGTGTCTAATGACATAGGACGGCCACTGTCTGTCTGTTTGCCCTCCCACTATTTCCTATGAACCCGTCTGTGTTTGCAGGACAAAGGCTCCTTCAGTGTCTCTGTCTGCTGGCCAGCGGAGCAGCGGAGGCTTTGTCTGAGACAAGGATCAGTCCATCGATGTCTGTGTGTGCGCACAAACATATTTATGTGTGGTATGTATCCTTTTAAACATTAAAAATTGACCTTGTGTGTAAAAGTGTCCTACTGTTGATGATGATGAGTGTGTGTGCTCTCTCTAGATTTTAAATGTTGAAAGTGAGGATATTTTTTGCAAAGTGAGGACAGGTCGGCTTGAACTTCTTCAGAACACTTTGAGTGTTTAGACTTTGATTTATGGCTAAAGCTTGTGTTATGTTTCAGTTAATGTTGGGGTAATGGCGAAGTTAGATGTAGTTATGATTGTTAAGGTTAAGTTTAGGAGTTTGGGAATGTACAGTATAATGTAACTGAGCATCCTCACATGTACAGAATTGTCTATTTGTGAGTAAGAAAGATGAGTGAGCATGAATGTCCCACTACTATTACTTTCTATGTCTCTGCATGTTTGGGTGAGTATTACTATACTTTTTTTCTGTATGACGTGTGTGTGTGTGTGAGAGTGTCTGTCTGTCTAAGTTTCAGCGTGCGTATGTGTGTGAGTGTCTCTGTCTGTCTAAGTTTCAGTGCGTGTGGGTGTGGAGATGACACAGTCTGTCAGACTGTAAAGCACTGTGAGTAGTCAGGGGAGGCGTGGGTCTATTCTCAGATGCTTCCCTCTGTGACCTCGGACCATCATAAATCTCCTAATTCCCTCATTCCAGTGTCAAACGGAACGGCACTCTCATGTGCTGGAAATTCCCCCATTCCCGACTGTTAGAGCACAAATTCTACAGTAGCTCCATAACTTCAACCTCTGTAGTGCTGTTACAGTCTGACAGGGACGTACAGTCTGACAGGGACGTACAGTCATCCGTGACCTTTACTAGCCACTATTTGTGAACAATAAGACAAGCAACAACACTGATAGCACTTTGTCTTGTGTCTTCTGTCTTCCCCTTGTGATGGATGCAAATAAAATAACATCATGTAGTACTTCAACAAAAGTCTGGAGCACTTGTTCTCATACTGTGGTACAAGTAGCACTAGTGGTATGCAAGCTCCCTTGGGCGGTATGTGGGTGAAACTCTGAAATATATTTTTTAATTAAATAAATTAATTTAGAAACATTTATTACTAACAAAAACTTGCATATATATTACAATATCAGCCTGCCACAGTGACGTTCATGCACGTAACGCACATATATTTATGATTTCAATCCCAATCGTGGCTCCAAACAGGAAACATTAGGAAGAAAAGTGTGGATCAGGGGTACCTCTTCTCTTCCTAATGTTTCCTGTTTGGAGCCACAAGGAAACAAGTTCGGATCAGGAGTACATCTTTAACATCAAATTTGTTCTGGTTCTGGAATCAATTCTGTTCAGAATTCTACAGCAGTCCACAATAAATAATCTTATTAGAAAAAAAACCTGCCTCTTAGCTGAACAGGGTGGGCCTACACTGCTGTATTTTAATGTCTGTCTTAATGGTGGTACTTGGAGATCCGAATATTTTCTAAGGTGGTATGCAGTGTAGAAGTTTGAAAAACGACAAGGTCAAGAGAAAGCCACGTAACAGTTCAAAATACTGTATCAGCCTTATTGCATGCCTTTTTTGAATACTCAGTTCTTATCAATTCCAGTCAATTACAGCATTCAGTCTATTATTTCTGTATAGCAGGCCGTAGCTATGAATAACTGACTGTTGCTATGGATGCAGTTCTGGATCATAGAATCTGGAGGACCACACCAGATCCAATAAAACAATTTTTAAATCAAGAAAATTATATTTATAATAATAATCTGACACAAAATACTGATTTCTTTAGTAAGTAGCCGTGCAAGTGGGATAATGTACGGCAAGACATTGTTAAATGGTAAGAATAAAGCCCTACAGGGTGATTCAAGAACCTCTGCTCTGAGTCATGGTCTTGCATCACAGTATAAGGATTTATTTTGCATTGATGACCGGCTTGCTTACATAATGACTCAGTTTGAATCAGAAATCGACCTCAAATGTGGCAAAGTAAAAATAAAATTAAATAAAAACACAAAGAGGAAATAAATGGTGGCATAGCTTTGTTGTTAACTGTTATTGTGTGCACATACTGTGACAACATACTACAGTAGATGATAAGTATACATATGTGATAAGGGTTTTATCAGCTTAAATTGAATAACATATGCGAGCATTTTCCGGTTGCAATGCAGCAGTGGCTGCCGGCCAGCAAACACCACTTAGCAGCAGCAATAGCAGAAATCAGCAGCCTTTACAATTGTGTTTAGCTGAGTGTGAATGGTTGTATGTGTGCCACTCACGTAGGTCAGCTGTTCATCACCTGATGAATGTTGCACTGATGACTTCATGTTCCCATGAACCTACAGGCTATATTTTACTTTTTGCTTTTTGTTTTCAGAACAAAGGATTTCAGTCTTTACAAAGTAAAACCTCCCATGGAACCATTTGTTGATTTAAGCTTTGTCCTCTATCAGAAACCTGTTAAAAAAAAACAAAAAAAAAAAAACAGTAGGCAGTCTTGCCAACAGGCAGGAAATTTTCATTCCAAAGTATAATGTGAACCACTAGAATTATCAGAATCTGAATCATTGAGTCACTGGTCCATCAACAACAGCAGGTTGCCCAACATGTAACAATCCATCTTCAGTACCCAGGTTGTTCAACCCAGCGCACCGTAAATGCTTTATAGAAGGACATTCGGGATTATATGAACTCAGTGAGATCTAGCTGTAGCTGAACACCATGGTCATTGTCCAGGAAACCGTGTGCAATACACTGTGTGTGTGTGTGTGTGTGTGGATGTGTACAACAAATCACCCAATTGAGCATGAGTGACAGGCTTTCAACTGGAGAATTCGTAAAAGAGCTACCACAAATTGTTGCTTTCCCAGGCAAGCACAATCTTTATATGGCAATTAAAACTCTTGAATGCCTTGATAGTGCTGAAAAGTGGGGATCAGTTTAAAAGAAGAAAGAATGTAACAACAAAGAGTCAGGAAATGAAGAAAAAAAAGGAGAGAAGGACCACTTGATTGAGAATGACAACCCAACGATCATGTTTCAACAAGATTTGCTGCTTTAATATAAACTCAATTAATTCCAGTGTAAGAGGAGTAACACTTTGTAACATGTGGTATTAATGGGGCAGCTTCAAAATCCATATACCTGTTAACAGTGATCACTATCACCGCTCCATATATGCTTTATTTGGTCTGGGATTTGATCAGAAGTACTCTATCCTGTGGCCCCGTGAGACCCTGGCAGCCGGGGAACCGACTTCCTCTTATGCTCCTGCTGCATTTATTAGCCCCATTCATGGGGACTTGTGTGGAGATTTACTGCTCACTTCATCTTGAAAGCTTTTTTATTGTTGTAATGTTAACCCGGAAAGAACATACTAAGTCCCGATGCGAGCGTATATCACGTACGGGAGCCTTGCCTGCAAATTCAAACTCTGTGGTTTCTAATTTGCACACATGTATGAGATATGGCAGACACGTACCATTAAACCTGCAAACACAGGCATGCACACACATATATACCTACAGATCCGAGCTGCCCTTGAGGCGAGATACTACAGCTTCTTCAGGTCTGAAGGATTAAAACGAAGGATTAATAAACATGTTACTTTGTAGTTAGGGGATTAACCCTCTTCCTTCCCCTATTAATGGTGCACACACTTCCAATAACACCAATACATACTAATTGAGAGAGAATTACGCATGCACACACACAACTACAATTACCAAAACAAGGTCATTGAAAGTGTCATACCAAGCCACCTCTATACACACTTCACTCCAGTTCCGGTGCAAGGCTTCACATCTCCTGAGATTCAGAGGAATGTGCCGTGTAATGGCGTTAAAGGAGGGCTGAAGGAGGTGTACTTGAGGCTGCATGGGGATGAGGTGCCAGGAGGAGGGAGGCGAGGGGTTGTCTGTGAGTATTTCTTCTAAACAGTCCCAGTCTTGACAGCTCTCTCTTCCTGAGGCCCACCTCTGCCCAGGTAGCGGCTACTATAACATTGGCTGAGAAAGACATTTTTTTGGTTGAAAGGGCTCCAAGGGTGAATAAATTTGACAAAGGAGTTCATACTGTGGAATTTAAAGTGCCAGTGAATCAGGGTGGGGGATTGGGTGTGGAGGGTGGAGTGGGGGTAGAGCAGCATAAATGGAGCAAGCCCTTCGGGGCGGCTGTCTCCTCAAAGCTGATCCCACTGAGTTTAATCCCTGACATCACGTGAACAAAATCCCACCGCTGCCGCTACTTTCTCTTACAGACGGCCTGTGGATGTGGGTTTTTATCAGCCCAAGGATGGATGTGGGGCAGCACGTCAGTGAGTTCCTACCTCTGTGCTTGCTTTGCCTTTTCCTGTATTGGATATAGGGCATGGTATGGGCAGATAAGGTCAGGAACATAGGTTTCATTTTAACTTTTAGAAGGGAGGCCCCTTTCCAGGTTGTAAACCACACCTCATATATGTTCACAACTGCCTTTCACAGCAGTATGCATGGGTGTTAAAGATACATAGATCTCTTGCTTTTGCCTGTTTAAATAATTCTAAAATATATACAGCGTATTTAGAAAAACAATGCAGGATTCTCAAAACTGGAATGTTATGTTGGAATAAAGTTTAAAAAGTTAAAACAAGCTAAAGCATTAACATTTTGACTTTAAAATAGAAATTGGTGTGAAGACCATCTCCCATTCCCACTTCCACATTTGAATAATTTATTTTCTCTTTAACCTTTGGTTCTGGATTGAGTCATGATATTTTTAAGAATTGAATTGGATATTTATTGGCTTTTGTTACACAGGAAAGTTACAGAAATGGGGTGATGGGGGGGTGACACAGAACAAAGGTGTCCAGCCGGACTTGAAGTGGAAATTATGTGGTCAGCGGCCTCAAACCCTGAGCCATCAGGTTGTGTTGGCTATCTTTCTCTTGATTTAAAAGACACTTCCTGAATAAATAAAGCTTGACAACTGGAACAGCTTAGCATCTACTGTAGCCTCTCGAGACTGGACTTTTGAGAAAGCACATGTAGGCCAGAATACAGTACCATGACAAGCCTTTTCGTCAGATTTTCTCTTGGTAAAGTTTAGCTTCTGAAGTTGGCAGTCTTTGTGTGGTTACCCATTGTAGCTTTTGGTGCTAACCTTCAGTCCTTGAAAAATGCATTGCTTCCTGCGTGCCAGAGCAATTTCTCCATTAAAAATAGAGGGACAGCAGGTTTCAAAGCTGAGTTAATATCGATGTATATTGACAAATGTATTATTTTAATCAATAAAACTAAAAGAGGAATGTTTTTACTGTTCCCCACAGAAGCTATTTACCCTTAAACCAAAGCTGTCGCATGTAAGACTAACCTTCAAAGGAGCAAAGATTAACGACTGAGTTAATGACTAAACATGGACAAACAGTAGCCTGTTTCGTTGCTCCACTCCCACACAGGTGCACTCAGCCACACTCCAGGTGCGCTGATCTCATCTGCACTAGACAGTGCAACCTAACAAATCCAGATTATAGTTAATCCACGACATGTCAAAACATCTGTCACTGTGGGGCAATCCAGGAAAAACATCAACACATCTGTCGCAAAGGTCACTTGCTGTGAGTGCAGCCATTTACAATAGAACAAGCTGTGTAAAGAATCAGTCGGCTGTTTATGTAAGATTAGTTTGCTGGACGGTTTTCTTATTTATTTATTTATTTTTATCCGACAAAATGCAGGTTAAACTATTGAAACTGCAGCAGAATCCAAACAAATCCACATATAAAACAAAGAAACCTGCTCCAAAAGTTCAATTTTCCCTGAACATACATACATACAAGACAAGGCAAACACACAGGGGCAAGAACAGACTGAATTACATTACATTGCATTCATAACTGATGTATAAAACTGGGTTATGAACAATTCATCTTGAAAATGGAGAATTAGAGCTCATTATAGTTAAGGGGGAAAGGGGGTTCATTTCTGGGGCTTAGTTTTGCAGTGTAAACAATCTTGCATGTCATTAACTCAATAGAAAGTTGAAGGAGCTGAAAGCAGTTGACGGTTTATTCATGCTTACTCAGGCTGTTCCTGGCTATCCAATAAAACAGAATGATCTTCTTCTCTATGATTAAGTAACCGTTTTGTTATGATTTGAGGTATTGAGCATGGGGTGGTTACTGAGTTCAGTGAAGAGCCATGGGCAGACTCAAAGCATCAGTAATGATTAATAGATGTGTAATTACAACATGCATCATAAAGCACAATAACTGACTGTTCTTTGAGACAATCTCTTTAATCTATTAAAAAAATGTCCCTGGACATGTTTAGTTTTTACTTTCCCTGGTTGAAAACACACCCCCAAAAAAAGGAAAGTGAGGTTTTGCACAACAGCATAATGTAAGCAAGTGGTATCACACTTATCTAGCTGGCTCATTTTCCAGGTTTTGCAATGACAGATTAAACAGCAGGTTTCCACATAACACTCAACATAACAACTGTACTATCTTTGCAGCAGGTCAAACTTGTTTTTAGCCGTCCCTTACTGTTGGTCAAGACAACATTTAGGAATTTCAGATTTATTATTTTTCTTTTAGTTTCAGTCAGTCTGAGAGAAAGAGATGTAAACAAAGAAATCCCTCAGACTTTAACTTTATAACAGCTCCCTGAAATGAGTAAAATATCATTAAAATATCAAGAGAACTTTTTTAGGCAAAAAGCCACGTCCTGACCTTTTCACTGACCCGAAGCTCAACCAAATTCATGTTGTCATTCTGCCGTCACCCTTCTCAGTTCAAGAGCTTATGTCAAGCATTGCTGAAATGTCACAATGCAGACAGTCGCTGGGAGACACTCATCTGTTTGTCAGAGGAGGCCATACAGCTCTTTAGTTGCATCAAATAGCTCATTCAGCACAGTTTAGCAGCAAAGGACAACAACCAACCGTATCTGCAAAATCCATATCACAATTTCCTTGACGTCCCCGTGGCAGGCAGTGTTTCATCACAGTGACAGCTCCTTTGGCTGGCTGTGAAGATAGTGTTATTACAGTCAGAATAGGAAACTTAAAATGGCTGGTTCTTGTCTCTGTCAGTAAGAACGGTTAATGCTACACTTTCATCATGCATGTTCATTTTGAACACTGATGGATAGTGTGATTCAGTTCATCATCATTATCTTTATATTGGCCTAGGATGTGGAGAACTTAGGAGCTTGAGGGCCATTTATAATTCACCTTGAGATGAACACAATGACAGAAGGGTAGCGGTACACCTTGATGATATTAGCGTCCATTGTCGCACGTGGCTTAATGGCTACTCGAACAGGATATTGACCCAAGCAAAGCATGCCTGCCTAGCTTTATGATTCTTATCAGAATGAATGAAGCTGTGGATCCCGCGGAGAGTGATACTTTAGCCATCCATTCATAGTCATTCATCACTGAGGCGGGAAGTGAGATTCCTATATCCATTAAGTGAAGATAGATTCACAGTTCCCTTGTGACCATTTAAGTGAGCAAGTATGTCCAGAGGAGGTCAACTCTCCTGAAATAGCCTTGAACCTACCTTGAAATCGCAAAGCATTCAGCTTGCTAACAAGAAGTTGTGGCCTTGTTTTTTGAGGAACCATACCATGTACTGTAATTGCTAAAAGTCCGAACCACATTTGTCACAGATTATTTTCATCGTAGCTTTTGGTAAGTGAAAACAATGAGTTTTCACTTACCAAAAAATTGGGTAAAAATTGAAAATTCCAGTTTGCGAGGTCACAAAATATTATATACATATAATATTTATTTCACCTTCTCAAAGCCAACATTTTTTAACCTTGACAAAGACATTAAATTGATGGGCTGGAAGATAGTTTTCTGCACAAGTGTTTGTTTTTTGTCTGTTTTTTGTGATCAGTGCCTAGCAGTGTGCCATAACAGCTTTTTTTTTGCTTTCTAATCACCAAAGCAAGGCTCGATTTGTAGCTGCCTCCCCCTCAAAGAGGTGAAGTGCTGGGCGCTAAATTGCATAATGGACTTTTTCTTAGCCAAGAAAGGGGTACCACATTCAAGGATGTTTGCCGACCATCTCAATTAATGCTTTTGAAACGCCATCTCTCATTAAGGCGTGAGAGCAGGGGCAACTCAGCAGCCAAAAGAGAGTATTGAGCTTTGGGTCTCAAAGGAAAGGATAGCTGCAACACCAGATACAGCATCTGCTATTGATTCAATTATTTCCATGAATAAATAGATTTCTCTGGGTTATGGAAAGGAGCCAACTTGGAATATTTAATGACTTTGGGCAACAGACATTTTACAGTTTGAATTTCTTTTTTTTTAAACGTTTATATTATTTCTGTTTGCAGAGGTGAAGAATTTCATCTGAAGGCTTGTCAGATGTAGAAAATAATGGGGATGTGGTTGTATCTTTGATTGTGTTCCCAATTCTTCAACAGCTTGTCAGGAAAAGAAAACCTCAGAGGCTCAATATTATTTCTTATCATCCCTGCATTAATGTATTAGCTTGGTCCAAGCCATTTAAAATCTTCTCCTGTCTAGAAACTTGAATGAACAAAATAGACCAGAAGTTAATATTTATGTCTGCCTTTGTCTTGAAACACATCAGGCAGTTTTCAGCATCTATCATTGTAATAGCGGGTGAAACTGACATTCCATTCTACTGTGTGTCAGTCCGTCATTAAAACAACAATAGCTGAATTGTGGGTTCATTACACTTAATGGTAAATTACTCACTCATGTCTTTGTTATTTTGGAGCGTCCCGATTTTGGGTCCCTGCAGAGAGACCGAGAGGCCACTGATGTGACATACTGTATATTTCGCTGTGGGGGAGGAGACCCGTCAGAAAATAATCTGGTTAGAGAGAGAATGCACATGACAAAAGAAGGAAGAGCAGACAAAGCATTGTGCTCTGGCACATCCATAGTGACGTTCATCTTTGATGTTAGCATCTTTTAGAATGCAAAGAAATGAATTTAGGTCACGCTGAGTGATTTAGCCAGTTGGAGAACGTGTCTGCTCTCTAGGCTTTTGATGAAAGGTATTTTTGATTTTTCAACTGTGTGGAAGACTGTGTGTTTTGATCGCCAATTTTAAACTGAAAATGTTGGCAAAGGTTTTGATAAGTAATATATATACTATATAACATGAAACAATCAGTCAGTCAATCTAAATGAAATGCAGAGATGAGTGCTCTTAGCAAAGTGTCTCTTTTAAACTGTGATTCCCCACCTCACTGTGTGCAACTCACTCGCCTTTGTAAAAAAAAAAAAAAAACTTGGCCTCTGTGCCTGCCAGTTTGTGTGTCTATGTTTGTGTTTGTGTATGTGTGTGTGTGTGTGTGTGTGTGTTTTTGACAGCCATTTTCTCAGCCGCTTCCTTGCCTCTGATTCTCTGTTGGCATGGTGAGTGAGCAGCGGGAAGCCTTCACTCCAATTTGCCATCGTTTGTCATCACTTGCCCCTGTGACACAGACACACACACACATGCACACACACTCCATCGTCTCTTTTTTAAGGCATGCCGACACTGGCGACCCTGTGACTGCGAATTTGGCCTCCCCTGTGCTCCCCATAGCTCAGTCGTGCCATCTGTGATTTAAACATAAGGGACGGTTTAAGTCAAAACTTGTATTGTTTTTTCTTTATTTTCTCAGTCTGCAGCTGTTATTGTTGCACACGTGGGTGATGCCACATTACAGCTCTGCCCACTATAATGTGTCTTTAAACCTTGTTTTGTTCATAGGCCTACGGTGGCAGCTACTAAATATAAAATCAATTTTGCATTACAGTATTTGGATTACTTTGACTGCACATCGAAAGACAAAGTCTACTGGCGAAGATGCCATTGATCAGGACCAGTTGGCATCCATCAGATTCATACTCACATTTTTGATGATAGACTGAAGGTTATATTGTCAAATTTCACTGTTTAATTAAATCCATAACTCATGGATTTATAGATACATAGTTTGTCACTTACCCCAAAGATATGTAGGTAGTTTTGCTTTTATTTGCCTGAATTTCCTGAAACACTGGACAGAGAGAATGCTGTTAAATTTTCTTGACAGAAATCTTTAATTCTGTGAGCACCCCAATGCAATTGAATTCACTATTGTATTGTGGTGTGGAGAAATCAAACAAAGACACGAGAGAGATAACTACCTAACAATGAATACAAACTACCTGCATTGCAAGACACCGCTGTGGGGAAGTGAGAAAAACAAACCATTTTGCAATTTGGGTGAATTAACCATTCACTACAATATTCTAGATGCAAGACGTAGAGGTTATAATTGTTTCCTCTGCCAGGAGAGTTTTGATGGTTCAAAATAACTGCAGTGCTTTTACATCCCAGAGCACAGTAGTTAAATAATGAGGCACAAGTATGATTTGATCAACCCCTCCGGCTCTGTATCTAATTGTGCATTTGAAGCTTGTAGGGATCTTACATTTGATGACAGTAATTATGGACAAAGCAAAGGTCTCATTAAGCAAATTACCTTGTTGCAGAGTAGTCGGGGGTTAAAAGCCTTCGCTGGCTGAGCTGTCGTTCCTCTTCATCATCAAGGATCATCAGACCACTGGGAGAGGTCTCAGCGTCTGATTTCATTACACATTTATTCCATTCTATTGTTCATTTGCACTTCATTTTACAAGCATCTGCACTACTGGGTTCAAACACTCAGATTATGCATCAGACTGAAGAATCTTTGTATTCTGTAAATCTATTAGGGCATCTGAAATTTATATGTGCATTGCTCTCCGTGTTAGGGGTAGAGGATCAGATTTCTCTCATTTTGTTCCACTAAGTTTAACAACAATAAGACACCATAACTGGTCATAAATCCAACCCAGGCACCCCATGGTGCAGATTCATTTTGTTGATGGATGATTGTAGAGAGGACTCGGGAGGGAAGTTGGAAGTGGATTCTATCTATTATTTTGGGCCCTGTGTCCTGGCTGATCGCTGGCATGGTCAGTTGGTGCTCCTGCCTGTATGAGAGGCCGAGCCAGAACCCTGGAATGGTCAGTAAGTGTGTTGACGTGAGGGCTCGATGCCATCTGGGCACATGGATTGACGAGATGACGGCAATAACTCTCCACAGAGTTCAGATGGACAGGAAGATGTCCCTAGTTCCCGCTGTGGTGGCGGCACCAAACCCCAGTGCTAAAGATGAATGGTTTTTCAGTTCTATGCACCGTCACCCCTGGTTTCCTACATGTAGACCAGAAAGTGTGGAAACAGAGCTGATTTTCATCATGATTCTACTTTCACAAACACAAAGCAACCTGGCTATTGGCCATACACTCATTATGCTCTAATTCTGCTTTCATTTCCTGCCATCCAGGTCCAATATTACCACCTGCCAAGTGCCAAATGCTGATAAAATTTGCTTTGGCAGATAAATCAGTGAGTTTCCACTACTACTGTGGTCTTTAAGTTTTTGAGACGATAACATTGGAATGCCTTGGTGAAATATAGGGGACACAAATAAGACTTAACTCATTTTAACTTTGAAGAAACAAACATGTAAAGGTTAAATTACATTAAAAGTCAATTGGCACTGCTTGTCAGCTAAAACACAATATGCTCTTGAAAATATTAAGAAAACGTAAAACATGAGGTATAAAGATAGTGACAACTTGAAAGTAACACAAATATGATGGACATGATGATATATGGGGTGGTGATAAATATGTCTAACCAACATGATGACCCATCTTTCCAATTTAGCTATTTCAAAATAAAGTGTTAACATTTCACACATAAAAACCTAGTTCTGTCTAAACCCAGTTTTAGGATGTATATCTTTTATATTCACTTAAGTTAAACCTGAACAGCAGCCTATATCTGTAGTAAAGAAAATAGGTATCTCATTCGCTACCAATCTTTCAGCTAAAAGACATTCCCTTCCATGGTGTCTTGCCTGCTGAGTCCACCAGTAGAAAACAAAACAAAACAAAACAAAAAAAAAAATGTGGGAAAAATGTAATGATGAAGTGGTCATAATAACAAATATTGTAGAACCATTGTTTTTGTCTACACTAAAATAGTCCTATGATGTGGTGTAGGTGTGTTGTGTAGGCAGTGAAATCCAAACAGTAGCACCCATAATGAGGGAGGAAACCAGGAATCCTGCAAACACAGTTCTCTGTTTAACCAAGTTATTCTAACCATGTTATACTGTTCAAGCCCAAACCTGGTTATTTGACTAGTAGGATAAAAGTAGAATTCTTTCTGTATACTCTAGTATGTAGTCAGTGAATAATGCTTTAGCTTAGCTTGGGATACAGGAGATGTTAGGAATGTGGGATATCAGAGTTGTAGATCAGGTAGTTCATTTCTGCTCCTGCAACAAAAAAGCACCCTCTCCTTACTCAACAGAGTCCCATTTAAGAGTAGGTGATTACATCTCTGAACATACCAGTTACAATTAGATGTATGTTACTGATTAGCTGGCGACAAGTGGTTAAAGTAACTGATACTTCTTACTAGATGCACCACTTAGTGTTCCCTATGGGGCACATTAATCAGCTATATGTTAATCTAAATGCCTTTTAAAACACCTCTAACATCCTCTGTACAACAAAGGAGAAGCTTATGGATAATTACTTGCAGAGGATGTAGCACAGACTCAAAAAATGCAAAAAAAATAAAAATAAAATAAAAAATAGGAACTCATTTATTATGTCAAAACAGTTGAACACTGAATTGAAAACATTTGGCAATCAGCTTGGCCTTCAGTTTTTCCTTTTTGAAAAAAAAACATTTTTCCTCTTGACTTAGATATTTGAGTACTGCCAAATGTGTGTGTGTGTGTGTGTGTGTGTGTGTGTGTGTGTGTGTGTGTGTGTGTGTGTGTGTGAAGAATGAATTAATGAAAAATAATTTAGGGACATTGTCAAAAGGCCATCAAAAGTTCATCATGGCTATTGATCAATTCTCCGCTTGGGAACAAAGTGTTCAAAAAGGTGTTCATTTCAAGGACACATCTATGTGCCAATAATTTTGAGGGACTTTTGTACAATGAAAAGACACGATTAAATTCACATTCATCTTGTATTTCTTCTTTCAAATCTGCTAAATTAACTTTTCAGTATAATTTGAATGCTTCATATTTTATATACAGTAATGTGAACAAAATCATGAAAACAAAACATCATTTGGTCACACCCATGACAGACCCACTCAATATTTGGCCTGATTAAACTTTTAAAACTTTTAAAATCCCCATGAAACGGAAAACACAGCTTCCGCATATTTATGTGTTTTCTATGAAAAAGTCCAGATAGGTAGGGACTTTTCACAGATTGATTGGTGTTCAGTAGCCAATAGCATTGCAGGTAGTGCTACGATCCTGTGTCATGTCTACCTTTGAGTGAACACTGTCAGACCCATGAGCAAACACAACCCCCGAAAAACCAGTGGTTGTCAGTCTGGCAGTTAGTATAGTAGCAAGATTGTTTTCCTGTCAGGTTTGGCTCCTAGCATCCTGGGGTTAATTCAGTTTGGTTGAATGAGCTAACAACAGTTAGAGATTTATTCCATATCAAACTTTCCACCAGGAAGATCTGTAAATCACCTCATTAGTGTAATGTTAAACTCTAAAATACCATTAAGAATACCTGAAAATACCTAGAAAATGACTTTTGCCATTGTTGGGTCAAATATTAGTGTATAGGTGCCATACAGTAGAGCGCTAGACAGATGTGACAAAAACATGTGAACATCAATTTTCACTTAATGGGGAATTTTACATACAAAGTTTACTCACAACACACAAAATAGCATGGGTTGGGTGGTAAACTGTGGTAACTAGAACAGCTAATTCTATAATTCCAGGAGTTGAAAAATTACAAGCTGTCTTCATACACTTGTCAAACACTTTATAATTAACCACTATATCTACAGTACAATTTTCTGTTTAGTTATTGCTATTTTGGCACATTTATTATTTACAATGAATATATGACAGATTGACATCTGTGTGTGTGTGTGATTGGTGTAATTGGTCATTGTTTTTTTTTTTTTCCACCCTTTCCAAGTAACATTTCATTTACTTGGACTCTGCACTACCTGCCCCTCCATCACTGCCAGCTATCCCATTTAACAAAGTGGGGTCAATTCATGACCAGAAGTGAATATGTCTAAATGGATAGCAATATTGTCTGACTGAAGCTTAATCAGAGGTCTAATCAGACATATTCATCGAAAACATCTGTGTGAGTCTTTGAAACGTTGAATTACACTTACTATGAATCGTAGATGTGGGGTCAGAAGTAGTTTCACAAAGCTAAGTATCAGGGTTCTCTTGTGAGCTAGCAAAGAGTGTGTTTACAGGTAGCAAGCATGGCTGCATCCTCAGACAGATTCTCAGAAGATCCTCTAGAGTAAATAGAGTAATGGACATTAATAGTTTCCATGTTACATGTTAGCACTTAAATTGGCCTATGGTTGACAACCCTGCTTATCACTCTTATACAACACACCCACTTTCTCTTCTCTTTTATTTAATATTTTCTCAATTTCTCCTCAGTGGTAATTCTATTGTCACAGGAATTGTAAGGGTGCTGCAACCTTGACCCACTCTGCCCTTGTGTAATTCTGGTCATCTATGAATTTAACCTTCTTAAAGTGTTGCATCCATTTTACTTTGCTCTGCATAAGAGTGTCAGCTAAATTCCTGTAATGTAAATTAGATGAAAAGGTTGAAAAAAAAAATCCTCTGCTTCTGCATGACACTCCACAGAACCTGTGCTTGTACCCATTATTCATATGCTCAAAACATTACAGATCTGAGATGCTAATGTAGTCTCATAGCCTCTGCCCAGTGTTTGAGCCTTCACACTTATACTTTGCCGGGGCCTTGATTAAATTTGTTGCCCCAGCCATCCGCCTGCCGGCTGCCAGATGACTGTGAATATGAATGAGACTCTAACATTGAATGTTGCGAGGCTCTGTCCTTGCTTTTCCTTTCTTGTTGGCTCATTATCCTGGTTGGCTCCCTCCTTAACTGCTTTTCACTCGACTGTCTTTCTCTCCCCTGAACTTGTCAGCACTAACTTCCACACAGCGATGAAACACACATCAGCACACATACAAACATGCTGACAGACCAAACCACGGAGGTGGTGCCTTTCCTTTTTTCATATATAATTTTGGAAAATTTTGGGGGGGATTTTTTAAGAGGATGCACCAGACAAACTGGAAAATATCTTGACTTTCTGACTGTTGACTACATTGATTCTATTAG
The DNA here is from genome assembly GCA_033000465.1 of Sciaenops ocellatus. Taxonomy (NCBI): domain Eukaryota; kingdom Metazoa; phylum Chordata; class Actinopteri; family Sciaenidae; genus Sciaenops; species Sciaenops ocellatus. Next base: position 19,140,259 of record CP136882.1, on the reverse strand, counting down.
AGTGTTTGACAATCTCTAACTTGCATTAGGAAGCTTTGCACACCAGTGACTCCAAATAACAGTGGAAGGTAATTGAAAAATGTAAACTTGAGTACATTAAACATGATGACAGGAAACTGCTAGCATAATTATCAGCCCTGGCAGCCTGTGGCAGAAGGCACAACAGAGACAAAGTATCCCAAGTTGGAGGGTCCAGCCATCTTTTGGATGGAGCACTTGCTTCTTAGAACTCTTAAGTTCTTGTTTATCTCACTTTAGGTGAAGAGTTAGATGCATGGGGCACTCTTTTTCATTTGCAGAGCCAGTGTATGATTTAGGCTGGAAAGACAGTTGCATTATTTTTTATATCAAACAGCGCAGCTTTAACTCATCTCAGTCTTAAGGACAGCCTGAAACTGTAATTTTTAACCATAAAGTAGAAACCACAAGACTGTTTTATTGACTCCTGGTGGAAGGTTTTGTACTGAAGGAGCATTATGGTGGTGTTTTATACTGCACATCCCATCCTCTGTCAATCACAGTGTGGTTTATTTTTCTGTTTAGCACATTTATGTTTCTGAAGGTCCTTCCTTGCCTACCTAGTTCTTCTTTTTGCTTGGATCCTTTTACTTCCAGCAAACTGTTGCTGTCACAAACATCATTTCCTATGTAACAGAGTATTTGGTCTCTGATCCATGACAAGGTGTTTTAGAACAGCTTATATGATCAATACTGTATGTGTATAAATATGACATGGACTGTAAATTAATACTGAGGACTGTCAGCATCTAAAATGTGTTTTTTCCCCCTGTCCTGAAATAAAATGTGGCAAACATATAATGCAAAAATATAACATAGTGATACACACATATGTGTGTGAGGCCCTACTACCCTTTCCTTGTCAGTGGGGTCTCTGTCAGTATTGACAGGCTGTGGTCCTGGACTGACTACAGACAGACAAACTCAGGGAGGAGAGGAGACGCCTGGCTCTGCCAAGCGCCATGGCTGGACAGCCCTCCAAAGTCCTGCGGTGTGAGAAAGTCTTGTGTGGCATCCTGGAAACAAATCCAATATTTAGTAGTAGTAGCCATCCATGTGGCTCTATTCTGAAATCATCATTTTGGCAAATTGTCTAGTCTAAATAACAAAAGTTAAACAAACAGTGAGGTCTTAGTGGTCCAGACTGAATAAACATGTGAGCAGGGATGATTTGATTTATTAGGTGACTTGCATTAGAAGGGAATAGGCATCAATAATGACTTTCACTCAAAGCAGTTTTGTTATTTATCAACTGTTACACTAAAATTATGCCTAAACTAATGCAGTTGATTCTAGTAACTTCAATAGCAAACAACTTAACTTGTCAGAGCACAATCTTTGCTCCCTGCCTACAAGTAACATACACATTAATTTAATCTTTCATGGTTAACAGTGGGATTTTGTTTTGTTGACCCAGTGATATTTCAATATGATAAACTGTTCTGAGGTTACAGTATAGCGCTCATATATATACACATTTACTGTCGTGTATATACAACATAATACAGGCTTCATCTGTTTTGTTCATCATTATAAATTATAGAGAGGAACCTCTTTAAAGCTTTTAGTGCATGTAAAATATGTCCATTATTGAGTGGACTTGTGCACTTCTGCAGCATCTACAGCATGCACTGGACACGTATGCAGCTAGTCATCTGTCTGAAATAATTACATTGATTATCTGTCAATAAATATCAATCTACTATTTCACAGTGAGTCTGGGCTCAGATAAAATGATGAGTTTAATTGTTTGCTGTGCAAGGAAAATGCTTACCAGACAGTTGGCTAGAGCGAGAAAAGAAGACCATTATTAATGTGATCAAGGTCCAGGTGAGATATCAGTGATAAAATGGATAGCCCCGCATAGTGGGCATATATTGAATTAATAGATAGAAGGTCAAAGGACAAGTCAGCCACATATTACTTTCAGCCAAGCCCTAATATTCTTTTGTATTTGTTAAAAGGCCATGTAGGCTTCCCGTGGCTCAGTGCCACACATGCTGTAACTGTTAAGGAAACTACAGGAGGAGTTACCTTCAGCTCCGAGAGGCCTCCGGGGATCAAGTCTTAGTCTGCCCACATCGAAAGAGGGAACACCATAAACCTAAAAGGATAACAAATGAGACAACATAGGCAAGGATTTATGAAGTGCTGAAACACTCCCCGCCATACTGTTTCTTCACAAAAAAACCACCATGCTGGATGGAGAAATGAAAAATAACAGGGTGCTCAGGAAGGTGAGAGATACAGAAAATGGAGCGAGAAGAATGGCCTGCCAGGAGAAAAAAAAAAAAAGATTCCCTTGTAGTCTTGCCTGTAAAGGAAAAAAGAAGACAAGAGAGGGTGAGAGGAAACCGCTTCCCTTCAAACTCCTAAGCACTGTGTCCCGCTCATCAGTATCCAGCTATTACCAATGTCAAAGTGCTTTCATGGGTCATTATAAGCCAGACATGTTGTCAGTGCCCTCAAGAGTATTTGCTATTCGAGCTCTTCCAATTTACCTCAAAATTTATTGCTCAGGAAAAGACTAACATATATTTAATACCGATTGGAATGTCCCCCTACATTCAATAGACTTCCCAGACCTGATTGGATATTGTGTATCAGCTTTCTGGTTTTGAATTTGGGTGTTTTTTTTCCCACAAGGTTTGACAAAGTCCTGTCTGCTACCACAACCCACTGCTTCTGGAGATCCCATGTATTTATTCTGATGTAAAATTGGATAGCAGGTGTTCTCTTATCTCAAAGAAAATCCAGCGAGATACAAAGACACAGTTTAGGCCTGCATACCCAGAGCTTTTCATCATCTCCTAATTGGCCCATCTGCAGTCAAGACAGGCTGGACTCGCTTGAGCAACTTGCCTCATTGGGTTGTATCACTCCCAATGCCCTCTGCAGTCTTGAAATGACCCCTGTGTTTGGCACATGAGGTTTTTCTATTTCCATTTTTCGGAACCAAAAGCCTTTTCTGACTGAATCACTTTTGGAAGACAGAGTCATAAAAGGAATTCATAAAAAAATATTTCTGATCAGATGACAGGCTTTAGGCAAGGTTATGATAACATAAAACTGCTTTTGTCTGATTTGCCTCTGACTGCATATTTGAGCTGTCAGTGACTGATTTAAATGAAGTGTCACTGAAATCAACCTGCAGGTAGCCTAATGTGGCTACAGGAGCTGTCTGCCTGAAGATGGTTTACTGACTTATTCCAATTCAAGGCAGGATATATACCACATATGTACTTTCTTTTTGAAATGGTCTTTGTACCCTTAAAAGAAAGTTACAGATTTCCTCATTTAAAACTACATGCCATGCAGCAAATAAATAAACTCACATGCTTATTTATGCTTAACGCAACCACTGTGAAATAATCAGAAAACTACATTTTATTTCTCTGTTTCACTAATTTCTTGTTACCAGCGCTCCCACTCCTAATTCATCTTCTATGTAGCTTGACCTCTACTGTCTCTCTGTAGCTCTCTCTCTCTTTTCCAAACAAATGACCCTTTCAAACCAAAGGAAGCTACTTGGTATTGCTATTTTGCAGCATAGACATACCAGTTGACAGACATAGAAGCTGGAGACACAAAATAAACCAAGTGAGGACACAATTGAGTGATAATTGGGTTATAGTTTAGTCCATGAACTCTGCTTGGATTTCAGGCTGACTGTGGAGCAGTTTGACCAGACAATCGTTAGATTGACCACTGTAGCGTGATGTCGGGTTATTGTTCCAAAAGTTGATTCTGTTTCAACGTATCATGCAGGTAGCTGCATTTCTTTTAGGCATACTCTTCAGCCTCCAGCAGCGTAACCTGAACTGTTAACTCCCATTAACTGATATATACTGTTGGGTATAGTTTTGGCCTTGTTACCCTACATTTTGGCCACAATGCCCCAAAAAATTTGTGTTTATCAAAGGCCAAAGTAGCCTTGCCCTAAAAAATAAAGTAATTCCAGGCCTGATATAACTCTACTATTTGTACTACATGCAAAAATAGCCTCAATATTTGGACAATAATATGAACACTTTAAAGTACTAGTTGGCTCAGATTAACAGCATAAAAGAATCTCCCTTCAAAACAGCCTGTTAATGAAAACAATGAAAAAAATGAAACAATGAGCATTATTTAACCTGAAAAAAGAGAACTTTGTTGAGGGAAGAACTAAATTATTACATTGTTATAATCAATTAATATTTGTGTAAATAAACACTAGTTCTATTGATAATTAGCAATGGACAACAATAATAATGCAGCAGTAGCATAATGAGTAATTATTGATCAAGGTAATTGGTAAGCACAGAAAGTGAACAGAATGTGATTCTGCAAATATATCAATATTGCAAAAGATAATTTCTCCAATTATTAAAGGAAACTCAACTCTTTGCAGAGTAGTTGTGACACTACATCCTATTCTCTCCATGTGTGGCTATCTGCTCGGTCAGAGTGGCATAGATTTTGAAATTTCAGGCACGCTTTCTTTCGTTTGAAATATGTTCTCTGTTAATTAGCAGCATTAATGTGAGCTCCTACATCTCTGATCATCCATCTTGTCAGTGTGGGCTGCAGAGACACTTTTTTCTTCTCGGAGATAGCTCTCAGATGTAGTGCTTTGATTTGTTCAGTTTTATCAAGCACTTGAGAGACTGACCTTGCAGTAAAAGCAAACTCCCCAAAGGACACAGTCTGGTCTGAAGCCCTCGCATCTTGCCAGCCTGTTCCCCATTGGGCTATATGGCTGCATTGGCAGCCAGATTGTCTTCACAGCTCCAGCCATTTTCCCATGTTGAGTCCTTTTGGTGTTGGGGAGTCTCCCAGTTTATCTTTATCGATATCAAAGGTGGCTCCCTGCTCTGATCAATTTTCGCAGGAGCTCTTGATGCTTCTGGGCTAAAAGGAATCAATGGAGGTGCAAAGAGCCCTGTGTCTCTTCCTCTCACTGATTCTCTCTGCCTCACTCATTTCCGCATGGTGCAGTGAAGCTGAGCCTGATCTCCATTCAGACTGCCCTCCTAATTGCCTCATTTGAGAAAATAGAGCAATCGGGCCCATTTTCCCTGCTACACTACCATTGACGATTCAGACAGGGGTCCATGGAGCAATGCTAGGCTGGGATCTCTATCGTAATTCTGTCTACCTCCATTCACCAGTGTCTATGGTCCTTCAAATCGACTGTGTGATTCAAAATCCAATTTCTCAGTGCACAATGGGAAATACATACATTTAGAGGGCTAATTAGCCATTCCAGTAATTAAAGCCAATCACCATTGAAGCCAAATAGTTTTTAAATAAGCTCACTGAGCATAGAGGTAAATGTTAAATACACCTTTTCCCTTTTTGGGCTTAGCAAAATATGGGACCTTTTTAAGCTAGGGCCGTGCAATGAAACTATTTGACCCCAGCAGTTTTAAATTTTTGATTGATTATGTGTGCAGGGACCATGCCGATGTCTGCATGTTCTATCTGTGGTAAAATCCTTTAAAACCTGACCCTAGCATGAATTCAGCATTGTCCACAGGCCAGGGAAGGGGGTGGTGGGATAAAGATCTGAGGGGCCAGGGGGATGCACAAAGTGCCAGCATGAGTAGAATTTGATACTGAATCTAGAGCTGCTGCACAGTAGAGGAAATATAGGGGGCTTAGGGACCTGACAGAGACATAATTCAATATAGCCTCGGGAAAAGACGGAAGGTGAAAAAACACACACACACACACACATACACACACACGCACACACACACGAGGAGATACACACTTTTCCAAGAGGCCAGTACCATTGAGCAAGACTTATGAGTATTCACAATTGGTTATCGGGGTCAAGCTGTACACTGCAGGATCCAAATTGTTGCAGTCAATGAAAAGCTGTCCAGTAGAGCTACACTCCTCTTCCCGCAGTGACAATAAGCTTCACATCAAAGAACATGACTGATCGTTTTCACAGGCGCCTCTAAGGTTACCTCAGCGATAAAGGGCGTGATAAGCGAGCAGACTCACCGCTATCAGAGTTGTTGCTCCAGCAGCGTAAAACCAATACAGTCCTGCAGAATCCTTCTGCAGACCAGATGGATCTACAATACAGAAAAGGATCTGGTGCATTATGGATGAAGGAGAACAGAGCTGCTTGTCTGGCAGGGTCCAACGACAGACTGTGTTGATGATAGGAAGATTTCCAAGAGATAAAATGTCCATTGTTTACATGTCAGGCTGCCAGTGGATTGAAATGCATAGGGTTAAGACAAACTCAAATGAAAATTGGCCACACTGTGCAAATCACAACTTTCTCCAAAGTTTGGAAGTGATAGCAGGTGTTAAAGTACTGGAGTACTACATTAGCAATCAAATGATGGGTTTTTTATTGCTGTTTCTGTCAACTTAAGCACTTAAATTTAAATTTAATTTAAATCAGCACTTATATCTAGGAAACGTAAGGGTAAGTTGCATCACAAGTTTCACAGCAGCCAGATATGTGTCATCTCGTAGATACTCACATAAAACAAATCGACTGCTAACGGATACATTAAAACAATCATATGGGTGTGTGTCATGTTATGAGTAAACGTTTAGGGTCTAATATTGCCAATGTTGATGCCTTAAATGATTTTGCTGCATATATTATGAAATCTCTTATAAATAAAAAAGAATATCAATATTCATTTAGACATCTTTAGAGAGATGTTCTCAACACAAATATTTTTCTTTTCAGCCAGTGTTGTGATAGGCCAACAAAGACTTCTGCACACTTGCTGGTACCCCTGATGTGATGGGTGAAAGGGGAGGATGGGGCAGCAGTCAATCTCTCTCTCAATAGTACATTAGGCCCTTGCAGTGTTTAGTGGCACTTAAAAGTACAGGCCTGACCTTTCAACTGTGCTCTAATTACATTCATGTCTTGGGGTAGGCAGCAACCACAAAACAACCCGTCGTCTTTTATGAACTCACCACTGGGACATTGTCCCAGCCGCCCGTCACCTGGGATCTTGGCTGCCCCCAGCGATCCCCTCCTGCCGATCCCCCAGAATGTGAACGGAGTGGGCCCAGTTCAGCAATGCCACGGTTCTTTCTGCTCAGGCATCTGGCTCCTTTCACACGTCAGCCATATTGGCTCAAAATGGGGCACCCTTACCCAACTGGGTTTTTGGAGGTTAGTGGGTGTCGGGGAGGCGAGCAGAGTGGGTTGGAAGGTGGTCAGTGGCCAACCCGTGTCAGGCCCCATCAGCTCAGCATGGGCATCTATAAAGGCAGCCGACATCTTTCATGGCCAGCGGGCTTTGGAGGATCCAGGCTGGGATTTCTGCCCAGCCAAAGGCTTCCTGCTCTCGAAATGCTTCACTGCACCCACTTTCTTTTCTAATCTAGAGGGGCCTATGTGGTGGTGGGGTTATTGAGGGGAGAACAACTCCAGAAGAGTGGATTTTCTGAAGCTGAATTGATTGACACTGAGGTTTTTGGTGATGAACTGTAATGTAATTTTGTAGCTTTAGGCTTGACTTTGTGTGTTCTGATGTGGTCAAATGACTCATGTACTTTATCAGCTATTAGCTTTCTATGCATGATTTATAAAGCTCTGCACCATTATCACTCAAAACAATGAGTGGACCACATTTCCCTAGCACAACAAGTCGTGTTTCTAATTAGTGACATCTAAATAAGTGATTCTGTCGTTAGGGCGAGTTATGCCCAGCCGTTTTGGTTCACTTCATTTCATTGAAATGCTGGTGGCAGCGCGTTCCATCTCATAGTGTTATTTTTTTATGTCTGTCAAGACGCTGTGATCCGTGAAACTGGCAGCGATGGGTCCACACTGAGGAGTCACAGGGAGCCAACACCGATGGACTCTTCTATGAAAAGGTCAGATGGAGAAAATTGAGTGTAAAGTTTCTTACAGTTTCATCAAATGAGTAAAATTGGATTCTAGCTGCCTTGTGCATGTAATAGATACCCCACAAGGTGTCGTCAAAGTGGGTGAAAAGAAGGAAAGAGATGAGGCAGAGGGAGAGGGCTATAATAAATGAGGCCTGGGCCATGACAGAGCAGTGAAGAAGATAACAGGGTCGGGGAAAGTATAAGAGAGACAGAATTAAGAGAGAGAGAGTGGACCTGATGGGAGAAATATAATTGGAAAAGACTTTTTGATATTGTGCAGATGCTGGATGGCCTACATCAACACCTAGAACCTTTGTAAAGAAATGACAGTTGAGACATGGTTTGCAATCATCCATACCTACTGCATATGGTGTTTTAAGTAGGTGCTTAACATTTTTTTTCCCTTTTTAATTGTACAGTAATATTTTGAACATTTTGACTTAACCATTATTTCCTGAAATGCTTGCAGGAAATGGGCATTCATGCAATGCCCATTTCCTGCAAGCATGCCCTACTGCAACCATATTAAAAACTACCACCTGTATTATTCTTCCCTTTTATCATTGATACAGACATCCTATCAATCACATACATATTGTATTAAACATGAACTGGATCCCTTGTTGGCTCTTAACAATAGAAATTTAATACATGGTAGCCACAGGACGTGAAATACAGCCCCTGCCTCTCTTTCATGTTAAATCCCTCTGCTTTACTTTGGCGAGGGAGTATATCACATTTTGGTGTGTGATATCAGACTCTGCTTAGAGGCTGCAATATTTTAATAGTCCCCCATGGATCTCAGAGTCCCTGTGGCGGTGGAGAAAGGGAGAATCAGATCATTTAGGAGGCTGGCCCAACTGGAAACAAGGTTTATTCAATGGATCAAAGAAAATGTTGTGGTGGTTAAAGGCTATAATGGGTGCTTACTGAGAGTCAGATCTGGTAATATTTGCCTTAAAGTTCTTTTTACAAATGCATTTATCTTTCTTATAGCATGAAGAGAAAACAGTCAAAGAAACAGTAAATACTGTCTATGCCAGTGGCTCTATTCACTGCTGCCTTGAATGAAGTTGACCTTATAGTGATCCTGTCCCCAGATGAATGTAGTTTTAACGTAGCATCATGGCATGATTAACTAACAGATACATACACATATTCTACACAATTTCTCTCTACAATTTCTACACCCTCTTTACTTGACTTTATTCAGTACATTATAGAGCAAGATTAAAAACAGTAAAAATTAATTAGTAAAGGCTAATAAAATAAACATAACTGGCAAGACCTAATTGCAACAATAAAAATGATAAAATGTTTAAAAAATTATGAAAGTCCATTATATTAATAAACACAAAGGATAACATATGGTATGAGGACAAATGATTAAGGCTTAATAAATGGGCAATGAATTACAAGGCACCCTAAATAAAAGCCAGGCTAAAAATATGAAATTAAAATTTATTTTAAAAATGCCCACAAGGTGTTTTTCTTGAAATTGCAGGGATGACTAGCAATCGCCGCGCGGTGGATGACCGTCCACCAGTGAGCTTGGTTCTGCTTGAGGTTTCTGCCTGTTAAAAGGAAATTTTTTCCTCGCCACCGTCGCCAAGTGCTTGCTCAAGGTGGAATTGTTGGGTCTCTGTAAATAATATTATAAAGAGTACGATCTAGACCTGCTCTGTCTGGAAAGTGCCATGAGATAACTTTGGTTATGATTTGGCACTATAGGAATAAAATAAAATAGAATTGAATTGAATTGAATTGAATTCAATCCAGCTCCAGAGGATCTGAGGACCTGCTTGGTACATATCTGGGAAGCATGTCTAAGAGATAGGCTGTTGCCAAGCCATTAAGTGATTTAAAAAAGTAGTAAGAGGATCCTAAGATCAATTCTAAAACTGATAGGCAATCAGTGCAACTTTAAATGACTTTAAAATAGGTGTTATATGTGCTCTTTGGTCTCCGTCAGTACTCAAGCTGCTGCATTCTTAAATTATACATAACCACAGTACAGAATTCGGTTTAAATGTTATTTATCTAAGAAGGAATTAAAGTGTGTACATAAATAGCTTGAGTCTTGGTGCTTTCCAGAGTTTGAAGCAGCCTTATTTAATGGGAAGAAAAGTCTTTAATTAAGGCTCCTTTATGAAAATGCAATGAATATTAATAGAGAAGAGAAGCTATTTAAATCTGCGTTACCCCGAGTTTCGGCACTCCCGTAGTAAATTGTTATTTTCTCTATCAGGCATTTCACTTGGGGAATCTCGACACATTGTTGTGGTGTTGCGGGAAAGAATGGAAATAGATTGTCGCTTAATTAATCAGAGACCACTTAATTACTTGACTTTATGGGCTTCCAACGAAACCTGGTATACTCAAGGGAAACATCAAAATCTACTCACTTGCAGCTCTCGTAATGGAAGAATAATACCATAATCTCACTCATCACTAAATAGTCACCATATATCAAGTTTTCTAAGACCTCTGTGAGTAGTTTAAGTAGCTCCAGGCATAAATTAAAGCATTGTTTACAAAAAAAAGTAAGAACTACGAAAACAGGAACATTTGAAGTAGTCCACAGCACAATGTCTGAAAGAAAATATATAGTGTTTCAATTATATTCCAATTTCTTTCCTTACCTCCTTTAATTTAAATTAATTCCAAATCACTTTTTAGCTTTGCCCTGATATTATGGGCCAACCATTGTGTGTGTCTGTGAGTGTGCATGTGTTGGTTTTCAGCAAAAATATTAAATGAAAAATGTTACAGAGAAAAGAATTCTCTAAGCATACTGTAAAATGCTCATCAAGTCTAATGAGTGCTTTTATGCCACTCCTCAGACTTCTAAACAAACTGAAAAAGGGGGAAATGCATCGGAAAAACTCCACCCATCACTTGTCGTGACTCTGAAAGCATGCACACCCACTTAGTCTGTGTGTCTGCTTGTCTGGCAGTGTGTCACATTCCTGAATGCGCCCTAAGGTGGATAGGGGAAGATGAGACGGACACACGAGGAGCGAGGCGTTGAAAGACAAGACAGGAGGTTAGTGAATGGGACACATTATCAAACTGAGATATGAAACCCATTCATAGTCATACCAGCTGCTGGGACATTAGTACATGTCACTGCCTAACATAGGTGCCCTGGTGCCCAAAATGTTATGGGAAGAAGTACACGGCTTGATGATAGAAATGAAAGGTATGATGACGATAAGAGTGGCAGCGATGATAATGTCGACAAAGATGATGATTTTTGCTAATATGATGATCACCAAGGCAGTACGGTGATGAAACATGCCTTTGCACTTCACTGGAACTGTAGCAGCAGATGATTGATGCCTACAACAGATAATTTGTACATTTAAAAATCAAGCAGTTTGTGCTGACTTGTTGTGGAGTGTCAGCTAAATAGCTTTCCTCTGAAGAGGCTGTCTTCCTATCTATAGTAACACTTTGATTATTTTTACTCCCAGACAGCAGATGCAGAGATATCTCCAAGGTTTAAGTGTCGCTGTGGTGAAATAGAAAAAAAAAAAAAAAAAAAAAGTAACAGCAGAGCAAAGGTTTGTTGTGATATGTAATAATTCGACATGTGTAGATGATGTGCCGCACACGTACTACAACACACAACACACCATGACGACCATTCTGGAAAACAAAGAGGCCTGATTCTGGCGTATGGACCGCATTAGCATTTGTTAACATGCATGCACCAAATGCTGGGAGTCTGAGTATGTATTTGCGTGTGTGCATGTTGTAGAGGTAGTTGCCTCCTCCTCTCTATTTCCATCAAATAAACCAGAGAGCAGACAGCGTGCCGTCATTACGCATCACTATTAGCTGATAAAGGGACTTGGGGGCCCCTCTGCCATGTATCATTAATGAGTTAACGCATGCTGCACCACTGCTGCAGCTGTAAGCCAGAAGCACAGGCAGGGTGTGTGGGAGGTGGGTGCATCGGGGGGGGGAGATATAACACCTGCCTCATAACTCGCCTGGGTTCTGTCTTGGCTCTGTTCCACGCTGGGGTCAGCTTGTCTGCTAATCTGCTAATATGGTGGATATAATTGCGATTGAATGGTCGGCGGCATCGTGTGTCCAGGGGAAGCAGTTGTTCTTCCCCACTGCCAATGTTGTGATACCCAATCAGAGGTAATCAGCGCCATCGAACCGATCAGGCTAATAGAATCGGATGGGTTTTAATTCACACACCTGGCTGTTTTGTACGTGTGTGTATGTGTGGGTGTGTTCCTGCTTGCCAAGTAAATGTGTGTGCATTTAAATGTTTGTGCACCTGTTGTTGTGCACACTTATCTACTGGCCTCTTTTACGTGTACAATTTCTAATTATATGTGTAAAATCCCATATATGTCATACATATCAGACTGTGTGCAGTATTCCTGTGTCAGTTAATGTGTGTACCTGTTAAGGTGCTTGTCTGCCTGCGTCTGCTTTCTTGTGTGTGTGCATATGTGCTCGTCTGTGTGTCTGAGCCAACACCATGAATCAGTGGAGTTGGCCACAGCCGAGACGAGCAAAGCAGGATTAAGAGCATCCTCATTCTGGCTAGACAGGAGCCTCTGTTGCTCTTGGGAGACACGTCAACAGAGAGAGAAGGGAAAAGAGAACAAACCCTCCTCCTCCTTCTTCTACTCCTGTCATCTCCTCTCTCTCACTGTGTTTGCACCCTCCAGCTCTCACTGCTTCTTCTTCTTCTTCCTCTTCTTCTTCTTCTTCTTCTCTTCACTGCATCTCTGTCTCTCTCCCTTTCTTCTCTCTTTCTTTCGCTGTCCTGTCTTATGCTGCCCTCCCTCTACTCTACCTCTCAACAGTAACTGCTCCTCATTTCTCTCTTCTCTCTCTCTCAGTCTCTGCACCGAAGCGAGGAGTTGCTGGCACAGGGGGATGGCAGACAGCCCTTTGTGAAGTTCAAGGCAGTTTCGAGATTTCAGCGGGTTCCAGGAGGTTCATTAAGAAAGCCTTTTCCATGAAAAGAGCTGTCCATTTCTGAAGAGAGGGAACTGGACCAACTGCATACTCGGGTGATATGGACCCTTTTATCAATACCGAAATTTTGGTCTTGAAGTAGACAGTGTAACATTTTTATCTCAATATATGAATACCTTTTAAAAGACTCCATTTATACTTCATAAATACAGTGATTTAATATTTCCTCATTATTTCATTCCTGGATGAAACAGTACAATAAAACCAATAAAAAAATTAAATTATTTTGTAGGATGATGTGGAATGATTTTAAAATGCAGTTAATTTTAACACTTCATACATTTTCCTGTGAGTGTGCGCTGCTCATTCCACAAGCTAAAAATAGTACCCTTGAGTTTGTGATGTGAAATGTGCTCTGTGGTCAGTTTCTTTAAATTCTTATGAACACTTGTTAGCAGTGGAACTAAACTACTAGTAAAGGAAGTGACCAATTTATTATCAGTCAGTTGGATGACCTAAATTCCAGGATGTATGATTTGTAACAGTAAGGAAGACTAATTTTCCTGGCAGAGACAACTAATTCTTAAAATGGATGATGTTCTATGGGAAGGTTTTACACTTGGTTAAGTAAGATCATATGCATAATCAGGCAATGCTGATTAGCCTTTACCTGAGACTAAAAGGCCAATTTTAAAATATCAAACCAGTACATCAAACTAGCTCGCGAACAGTCAGATGAACACACACGGTAACACACAGACAGAGGCTCACATTCTTAAAAGCAGCAAACAAGATAAAAGAATGGAAAAAAGCCAGATCCAAACATTGCCAGGAATTCACAAGCCTGCATACATTTTATATTTACACAATCAGCAAATACTCACTTTATTCACACGCTTGTCAGATGACATGAGTATCTCCAGATGTGTACAACACTGACAAATATGCTCATATGTTAAACAAGCGTCCACACTCTTTGAAGTCTTGTTAAACAGGCTCCCACACTTCACAACAGACACTTTGTCACACTCAAGCTGACGCTAAAGTATTTGGTCATGCAATATGAACACATGTATACAAACACAGGAACCCTCATGTAACTGCAAAGTAGTGTTAACACTCTTCAGATACGTAAGCATATCACATTTCTTTCCCTAAAGTTTTTCAGGAGTCAAAGACCTTCATTATTCTGCAGGATTTGATTGCTACTAAGTTCACTGTACCTGAAAGCAAGAAAGAAATGAAGAAAAGTCCTTGCAACCAGCAGCAGTGTCTATCTCCTGTTTTATGTGCTCATATTTTCTCTTTTGGCTAACTAGGAGGTTGTCTTTTGGTCTGGGTTTGAGTTTCAAGCAGCCTGATTTTTTTCAGAAACTCTCCCTGATCGCTGCAGACATTTGATCACACTCCTGTCTTTCCGTCTGTCTCTCTGTGTGTCCATCTGTCTCGATTTTAGCCTTATATTCTTTTACCAGATTCCATATGGCGGCGACAGTGGTAACACAAGATGTTATTGCCCATGAGGGTGACACTGTAATTTATGCGGATAATGCACGACAACCTCAGATTCATGGCAACTTGCAGCGTTTGATGAAGTGCCCAGCCTACTGTTTGGATTCACAGCAGTAGGGAAGGGGAAATTTCACCATAAACCAGTCTAAATGTTACTCTCAGGGGCTCTTTATTGCCATTATACTTGAAATGAAGTAAGAACTGAAGCAGTTTGCAGGGCTTTTTTCAAAAGTTAAAAACGTAATACAAAAGATGCTCTCAAAGCCAGGCTGTAAAACTGTGCATTTATTTAGCATGGAGGGCTTATGGCACTGCTACTGATGGCCCCAGTGGATGTTGGTGATTGTTTTGAATAGCCAATATATCAGAGGCAATTGCCCTGTAATGTAATTGGCTGATAATGGCATCATGACATCATCTGCAGCCCTCCTCTGGGCAGAACAGAGAATCAGGTTTATTGTGCATGGAGTACTGCACAGGGACTGAGGGTAAATGGAATTAAGTCCGTACTGGTAACAATTTCAGTAAAATGAATCCACTCAACTTATTGTAAGCCTCAGCATTTCTATTAATGAAACAAAAACACCCCCGCTAAGACTTTCACTTTGCATCTATATAATGGGATTTTTCACATTATGTCTCTTGATTAAATTTACGGAAGGACATTTCCTTGTAATATAATTCTTAATCATCACTAAGACTTTCTCCTTTCAGTGGGCGCTTTTTTGAAGTGAAAGTGGGACGGAAAATTGTGTGTTGGCTACCATGACCATCACCCAGAGTAACACAGAGTTCGGTCACCTAAATGTTTAATTCAGGTTCGCGCACAGTGCAGGGCGATCCTCTGCCTCTGTGTGTTGGACTGTAACTGGAGTCTGCTCTCTAATTGAATGAGATGGCCTGGCATGTGAGTCATAGGTCAGAAGTTCAACCGACTGTCACCTTTTTGGCCATAACTCTCTCCACCTACCTAATTCCTTCGCTCTTCCTTTCCTTCAAAGATATCATTTTATAAAGACGAACAGACAGAACATTATCGATCTGCAACACTTTGAGAAAATAGATGTGCTGCTGTACTGACTCCCCACCTCAGCTGGCACAGGCTGATCGGTGTTTGCTGTTTTCACTTCACCTCTCTAGTTTCTTATTGTGTTTTCTGTCTTATTCAGCTCTTATGTGCAGCCATGCACATAAAAATAAAACCAAGGCTGCAGAGCTGGTTAAAAAAGGAGTGAGGGGACACAGCAGAATTGAAGCTACACCTGACATAGCCACAAGATTGCAGACCTTACAATTTGTAATAACCACTGCGCAATTGGCCTTTAATTTCCATCCCTGAGTGAGTTACTTGTGGCCTGGACTGAGAGGGCTGGAAATAAAGGAAAATAAAACTTCAATTGAGCAAATCGCCCCAACAGTTATTTGATGTATAAAGAGAAAGGAATGAGGACAGACAAAAGAGAACAGCCATCATCAGCTAGAGGGAGTGAGAGAGAAAGAGTGCGTGTGTGTCTGTGAAAAAGAGAGAGTTAAAGGGCTTATCCTGTCATTGTGGAAGTCGGCAGGGACAGCAGAAGAGGTCTCAGGCCAATTGCTTTCTGGGTAGCAGCCACCGCCCACCCCATGCCTCCCCGTCCCTCCCGGACTCCCTTTGAAACACCCCCACCCGCCTAAGCCTCTTGTCACAGGTGAAGAAGTCGTGGAATAATTACCTCCGTTGCTCAGATGTGCGCTCTCCCTCCATGCTCCCTTTCTCTCTCCCCTCTCCTTACTGAATGCATTTCAAACATTCATTTCCATGTTCATTTCAGTTTGGCCCAAGAGAAAACACCTGTCGTGACTCTAAGCTACTGTGTTTTTTTTTTTTTTTCTTTTTTTACTGGGTCCCCATAACTTCACCATTCCCCCCACTTGATAGTTCACTCAGTTCAGAGGTAATTACATCTTAACGTTTAACTTGATAGGATGTGAAGATGGCTGAATGGAAATGAGAAAGGGGTGGCCAGGTGGAAAAGAGGCAATTTCTTTGCAGGTCAGGAGCAAATTTTTTTTCACTCATGTCACTTTCAAAGTCAAGGGGGCACACCCATGACTAAA